>OY856366.1:2500000-3750000 GCA_963693475.1 Ectropis crepuscularia
AATAGAGTTCACATCACAGCTTGTCGATTTGATTATTCATCATCATCATCATCAGCCGTAAGACGTCCACTACTGAACATAGGCCTTCCCCTAGATTTCCACAACGAACGGTCCCGCGCCTTTTAATTTAATTTTAATTTAATTGAACGTCATTTAATTTTAGTAAGTAGGTACTTATTTGATTAGGTATTAAATAATGATTAACTTAATAAACGCATGTAATTTGTAATTTGCATGTAGTGGTAGGACTCTTAGCAGAGTCCGCCTGGGGAAGTACCACACCTTTGTCAATTATTCTACCGCCAAGCAGTAATGTGCAAACATTACTGTGTTCCGGTTTGAAGGGCAATGTTTCCAGAGAAATTACAGGGCTTAGAGATATAACAACTTAGATCTCTGGGTGACGAGCGCAGTGCGGTGCTAGGTAATGATTTGGCTCTTCATGTTCCAATGGCTGCGTGTCACTGTGCTGTTTTGTGGCAGGCATGTTGCTTACCATCAGGCACATGTCCTGCTCGTCTCGTCACTCTTTATTTAAAAAAAAAAAATTAGAGGCTAAGTAAAAACTATTTCATCAAAGATACCACTCCACTGCCCTTAGTTTTGTCATCTTGTCCTAGTTACTAAAAGGTTGTCTGGAAGAGATCGCTATTAGCGCTAAGATCACCTTTTGTTTTTTTTTTTCTAAAACGTTTTAATTTAAGTTTAATCAAAACCAAAGGTGTAGAGTGTTTTTGTATTGTGTTGTTTTTCGATGCCGTCAAATAAAAAAACGCATCAAAATAGGTCTTTTAGTTCAAGATCTACTACAGTTAAAACACACGAACGTCTACGCTGTGGAATGCGTGGCCTGAGCGGGGTTTTCCCGATGGAATATTGACATCTTCAATTCGAGAGTGAATCGGTTTCTGTTAGATAAGCACGTTCCATCGTAAACCGCATCGTCGCTTAAAATCAGACGAAATCGCAATTTAAAGTAACCTATAATTGTGACAAAATGCTCATGACATACAAAAAGACACGTTAAAGTGATTAGGTACACCCCTATATTTTCATGGTGATTTGAAAACAAATATCTAATCAAAAAACAAAGGACAGGAATGACTAAAACTATATTGTCTCATCTTATAGTAAAACCCACTATCGTTAATATAAAACACAACAAATCAAATATAATCACTAGTACCTAATATTCAAAATGATGACGCAACTTGAAAGAACATTGCCACCAAAACTACATTTGAGTACATTTCCCATCAAAGATGGCGCCGGGCCCATAAAGCCCCGAGCGTCAAAAAGCGCGCGCTTCCTGCATTCTTCCCGCCCTCGTTTTCTTTTTAATTTATTTTTTTTGAATCGCGTTCGTCCAGCCAGTTTGCTCTATATGCAATGTAGATGAGGACTCGAGGTATAAATACAGAATGTAGGATGATGACAGCAATCAGTAGCCATCGGGACCATCGAGGTAGCAAGATGAGATTTCTGGTCAGTCTTTCAAATTCGATTTATAAAAATTAATTTTCTTTGTGATCTGTTCTTGACGTACGACTTTTGAAATGTGTTTCTAGGAGTGTTTTTATTGTGGCTTTTTTATCTGTGGTGTATTGAGAGTGTTTTTTGTTTGCTTTATGGAATTCGGTGAATTTTGTGAGAGATATGTTTGTGTACTTACTTACATACAACTAAAAATTGTTTTCAATGAGTGAAATTATATAGTGCCATTTTTCACTGTCAAATAACTACCAAAACTGCTCTCGTATGAGTTATTTGTTTTGCCAAAATTATGCGTCTTGTCACTATAACATTGTGCTACAACCGACGAACCAATAGTACTTATAAAAAATGCATCATTTTCGGTAAAAAATCGTTTGTATTTTTTTTTTTCATTGTAAAATGTTTCAAAAAAGTGTTAAAAATCAAGTTTTTTGTTTGGCTAAGTGTCAAAAAATACATTTTTCTACATAATATTACTTACAAAGCCGTAATTTCCAATAATGAAAACTCGCCAGTATAACATGACCTAAAATACGCAGAACTGCAACCGCCTTTTGGGGTCAATTTATACCGGACGAGTTAAAACCACTACCTAGTTTTGCTTACCCATCATCTGTTATTGGCGATACAAGGCCGATTAATTTTATTTATCGTAATTATAATAGTGACTACTATTTCGCTTTCCTTCTTGATACAATACTCGTGATCCTGGAAATAGGTCAAATGTGCGAGAGAGCGAATTAAATTTAGCGATGCGAGCGAAAATAAACAATTGTATAAAAAATACTGATTTTAATGCATATAAGTAAATATATGTAATCTGTTCCTCCGCGACCCTACTGTCTAATACGTGCCTGTTTGTAAGTTATCAGTATAAGATTTTCACTGAAAAATATTAATAATAGCATTATCTATGATGGTTCTCAAATTGTGAGCCGCTCTTCTTTTTGGGGGTGACAACATTTAATAGAGACACGCGTGTATTATCAGATTACTCTATTCAGATATCCCCGCATATACACACGAAGAGCCTCATTTTAAAACTCTATATTTATGCGTCCAATAAACAATTGCCATCGACAATGGCAAGGCGCCGTAAGATTACATTCACATGTGAACACAGACTTGGACTGTAAAACAAACAAGATAATAATGACAATAAATTTTAACAATAACAGGAACTGTGTTAATATTAACTCTAACATAACGATTGATAAGAAATAAATATGTAAAACCTAAACTTCGTCTTGAAGACCGGCCCTTTGCCCGCCTAACTTATAGAATTGTGGTTTTCGTATTGTTATCTATATAATGTCAAGATAAAAAAGAGAGACGGCGATATTATATCTAAAATCGATATATGCGGCGGGATCCCCCTTGGCTATGGCTTTAACTATTGCTGTCTCTGTCATTTCAAGCGAAAAGAAAAGAGGGAGCAATATCGAAAGTAAGACAGTTTTAGGTTGGCAGTAGATCCTCCGGCCCCATTTCGCACTGCAGAGGAGTTGCAAGAAAGCTTCGGTTGGTTCTTACGAGGGCGTTTGAGATCTAACATTTGAGAAGCAGCACATTTTCAAAATATGTGACGCCCTATACAGGTATCAGTGTGTCAACCCACGCACAAAAAATATCTGTATGCCGTTTAAAAATGGTTTGAAATACAGCTGTGATTATAAAGAAAAAGGTTCCAATTTCTGTGACTAAGTGGCGAGTGAATTGGCATTTTTATTGTAAACAGGAGCCATCTTGTACTGCGACGTCGCTTAAAACAAGATGGCGGTCAAGTACAAACCTATAATTAAAAAAAGGAAGAAAACAAGAAACAAAAAATAAAAAAAATAGAACTCGCATCACCAACAAAGACGGCCGTGTTCTATGAAATGCTCTGCGAACAGAGAATGTTCAAAGCTAGATCAGCCATTAAATAGATTCATATTATAAATATGTAGCTACATTGTGGTTTACCTTTGTAGGCTTCGAGTATTTCGATTTATTGCTTCTGTGAACTATTACAAGCAGTTTTTGAAATTACCCGGTAATTAGTAGGTAATTGAACTGCTGTGTTTTGACGGAAGATAAAAACCGCGTTCGTTGGACGTAGCATTCTTAAAGTTACTCGTCAAGTTTGTGATTTAACCGACTTCAAAAAAGTAAGAGGTTCTCAATTCGGTTGAATACTTTTTTTTTGTAAGCATGTAACACGATAGCCCCGCCAATTGTAATTTTATTATTTGTCTGGTAGATCTTACTTCAGGGGTCCCGTACAAATTTTATCGTAATCGGTGTAGCCGAGTTTATCAATTTTTGAAATAACAACTAATTTTAATACACACTTCAATTATTTATTAACGATCTACTAATTAAAAAAATGAGGTATAAAAAAATTCATTGATATGTTTAGGTACACGAACATCGAAAAACTCAACAAAATCAACACCACTGACTTTAATGGTGAACTTCATGAGGAAACTGGCGTATTCCAAGAGAAAGAGAGTTAGTTATCCGCCAACTCACACTTACCCAACGTGGCCTACACCCTAAAAGTATACCAGCTGCTTATGTTATTCAAACATTTATATTTGCCGATTGAAGTTTTCCATTATGGTTAAGATTTTTAGTTTTTTTTTTTAAATCGCGATCCAATGGGTTACAGCAAAACTATTTCACGGTATATTACATTTTGTTTACAGGTAGTATCAGCTTTGCTGGCGTGCGCCGCGGCCGCCCCCTCCCACCTACTGGCCCCAGTGGCAGTGCCAGCCCCGGTCGTTCCACTGACTGGAGTGGCCGCGGTCCCAGTAGCATACTCAGCTCTCCCCACAATCTCACCAGGTATATACGACGTCACAATTAAAAAAAAAATGTTTGCCTGTAAAGTCGGTTTACTGACGATAGAACGTGACAACGTCTTAAGAAAATACTGATGGAATGGTAGCATTTTTCAAAAGAAAATTTTAATTTCATTTGTTTGATAGATTTGTATGTAAAAAGTAATCAGTAGAATTTAGTCATTTTCAATCAAAACAATGCAAAAAAGCTTTTAAATGCCGGGGATCGAACCCGGGGCATTTCACATGCAAAGCGAACGCTCTACCACTGAGCTACATCCTCGCTTGAACTACTGGTCGAAATAATTAATACAACTGTAACAAGGTAACGACCGACGGTCGTTACCTTCCAAGGTAACGCTACATGACGTCATGTTTTGCGGGCGTGCAGCCGGCTTCATCGAATTATAAGACGTTATCACGTCAAAAACTTAAGATATCTTACAACGTTACAATAGAGGTTTGACTCTAGTCTTGTGATAAGAACGTTTAGGCTGTAGAATGCGTTGCCTGAGTGGGTTTTCCCCGATGGTTACAATCTTGGTGTCTTCAAATCGAGAGTGATTTGGTTTCATCTAGATAAGCACGCTCCATCGTAGACCGCATCGTCGCTTAGCATCAGGCGAGATGACGATCAAGTGTAACCCCATAAACCTTAAAAAAAATAACAACAAAGAAAATACATAAGATAGCAAATACAGTTTTCGACGTGAAAACAACTCTCCGCGTTTGAGCTGAGCTGACCAATAACCAATTAACATATCAATCAATATTCACCCTAAAACGTTAGTCCACAAGACTGAAATGTAATCAAAATCCTTTCCTCCGCCAGGTGACATCCAGGCAGCAGCTATTGATGCACAAGTAAAAGCCCAGGACTTAGCCATCGCCGCCGCCGACAAAACCCGCGAATTCAACGACCTCGCCGCCGAAAACCTGAAAAAGTCTTCCGACGTCCTCCAAGTAAAAACCATCGTCGCAACCGACGCTGTCAAAGAGAACGCGGAAGAAGCTTTCTGGGCGGTCCAGGAAAAGCAATGGCAAGCCTTGGACGCTATCAAAACTGCTGAGGCCCAGTTAGATGGAGCTTTGGCTAGCAACGCACCAGTTCTTGCCAAGAACGCCGTTATCGGCATCGTTCCCGTTTCTCCCTACGTTGCTAGCGTTGCCCCTGTCGCTCCCATTGTCTACACTCCCGGAGTAGTAGCTCCTGCTGTCAAAGCCGCCGAAACTCCCAAAGAAGAAGAAGCCAAGCCAGTTGAGGCCCAACCCGAAGAAGTTAAAGCTGAGGAAAAGAACGAGGCTTTAGTCAAGTCTGCTGAAGACAACACACAGAAGGACTCTGTTGTCATTGAAGCGTCGACGAAGAATCTAGAAGCCAAGCCCCAGTTGGCACCCATTGTGGCTCCTCTGGCCATCCAGCCGTACTACGCTCAGTACCAGAGCCTGGCTCCCGTTGCCATCGCGCGCTCTCCTCTGGTCGCCGATATCTACAGACCCTACCCACAAGTTTCCCTGGTGAACCCCGCTTTTGTTAAGACTGTCTGGTAAATGATGTCGGAATAAAACGAATTGTGGTACAAACTCTTGTATTTTTTTCCCCATTGGCTGTCAAAGAACTTTTGCACTTTTTTATGGTATAGACTTATAGACTATTGAGTGACCAAACGGGAAGGACATGTGCCTCATGTTAAGCAACACGCCTGCCCATAACAGCACAGTGACATGCAGCTATTTGAACTTGAAGAGTCTGAATAATCAATGTCATAATCAAGTGACACCTCAATGATGAGGTGTCACGTGATTGTAATGATGACATCATAATCAGCCCACATTGGTCCACTACTGGACCTAGGACTGTCCAATAACATGCTACTCAGCCCAATCCTCGGCTTTACGTTTCCAAGCAGTCTTCAGTAAATCGCCACTCCACCTAGCCTCAGGGCGTCCTACACTACGTTTGTCAATTCGCGGTCTCCACTCCAGAACTTGTCTACCCAAACGATTGGTTCTACGACAGATATGACCAGCCCACTGCCACTTAGGCTTGCTGATACGCTGAGCTATGTCGGTGACTTTGGTTCTCTGACGGATGACTTCATTACGAATACAGTCCCTCAGAGAAACTCCAAGCATAGTTCTTTGCATAGCTCGCTGAGCGACTTTGAATGTTTAGACAGCTTTTTTTTTTAAAACAAAGAGTGATGAGACGAACAGGGCATGTGCATGATAGTAAACAACATGCCTGCCACATAACAGCACAGTGAAACGCAGCTATAGAAACATGAAGAGTCCAAATCATTACCTAGCACTGCACTGCGCTCGTCACCCAGAGATCTAAGATGTTATATCTCTAAGCCCTGTAATTTCTCTGGAAACATTGTCCTTCAAACCGGAACACAGTAATGTTTGCACAATACTGCTTGGCGGTAGAATATCTGGCAAAGGTGTGGTACTTCCCCAGGCGGACTCTGCTAAGAGTCCTACCACTACAAAACTTTTACTGTAAGTGTCCCGGTTTCAGCAACGTAGGTCATGACTGGTTGGACGCACCTAAGTGACACCTGATACACATTATTCAAATATTCGTATCTGCTTTTAAAATAATAACAAAAATCGCACCAAAATCGGTCAATGCGTATACGGCAATATACCACAGACACGTACACACAGACTGTATGGTATGTATGGTAATGTATATATATAAAAATCAATGCCACTTTTCGTTGTTATTGAACTCCTCCTGAACGGCTGGACCGATTTGAATGTTTTTTTTTTGTATACGTTTGGGTAGAGCCCTGGAAGGTTTAGATTCACAAATCAGCCCGGCAGATGGCGCTGCAATTGATATCTAGGTTATTATTCGAGCGAAGCCGGAGCGGGCCGCTAGTTAAATTATAGTTTTGGTCATGATTAAGTCCTGTTATGAGTTAACATGATGTGTTCAAATCGCAAAAGTTAAACATTAAACATATTATAAAAATAATAAATATTGGTGGACCATTCACACACAACACCATCTGACCCCAGACTAAGCAAAGCTTGTATGATGGCGGCCAGATAGCTGATATAATACTCACATAGTTTTAAATACATACTTATTATCCATAGAAACACCCAGACACAGTGGAAACATTTGAATTCATCACACAAATATTTGCACTGGGTGGGAATCGAAACCACGACCCCCGGCTTCGCAGGCAGAGCTACTACCAACTAAGCCACGAGGCCAGTCATTGGTATTGGTTTTCACACTAGACGGAGGTATAACAGAAGTCTCTAGACTTACCACCTGAAGTGCGTCATTTGATGGATTAGCTGCGAACTTACCTGTGGACAATAAAAACAGGTTATAGTTTACATATTTTACATTACAAGTTACGGCTGATCTAGTAAGTTACGGCTAGCCTAGAAATTTACGGCTGGTGCAGTAAGTTACGGTTGGTCTAGAAGTTACGGCTGGTCAAGTAAGTTGCGCCTGGTCTAGTAAGTTACGGCTGGTCAAGTAAGTTGCGGCTGGTCTAGTAAGTTACGGCTGGTCTAGTAAGTTACGGCTGGTCTAGTGAGTTACGGCTGGTCTAGTAAGTTACGGCTGGTATAGTAAGTTACGGCTGGTCTAGTAAGTAACGGCTGGTCTAGTAAGTTACGGCTGGTCTAGCAAGTTACGGCTGTTCTAGTAAGTTACGGCTGGTCTAGTAAGTTACGGCTGCTCTAGTAAGTTACAGCTAGTCTAGAAGTTACGGCTGGTCTAGTAAGTTACAGCTGGTCTAGAAGTTACGGCTGGTCTAGTAAGTTACGGCTGATCTAGTAAGTTACGGCTGGTCTAGTAAGTTACGGCTGCTCTAGTAAGTTACAGCTAGTCTAGAAGTTACGGCTGGTCTAGTAAGTTACAGCTAGTCTAGAAGTTACGGCTGGTCTAGTAAGTTACGGCTGGTCTAGTAAGTTACGGCTGGTCTAGAAGTTACGGCTGGTCTAGTAAGTTACGGCTGATCTAGTAAGTTACGGCTGGTCTAGTAAGTTACGGCTGTTCTAGTAAGTTACTGCTGGTCTAGTAAGTTACGGCTGGTCTAGTAAGTTACATTTGGTCTAGAAGTTACGGCTGGTCTAGTAAGTTACGGCTATTCTAGTAAGTTACAGATGGTCTAGAAGTTACGGCTGGTCAAGTAAGTTGCGACTGGTCTAGTAAGTTACGGCTGGTCTAGAAGTTACGGCTGGTCAAGTAAGTTGCGACTGGTCTAGTAAGTTACAGCTGGTCTAGAAGTTACGGCTGGTCAAGTAAGTTGCGACTGGTCTAGTAAGTTACAGCTGGTCTAGAAGTTACGGCTGGTCTAGTAAGTTACGGCTATTCTAGTAAGTTACAGTTGGTCTAGAAGTTACGGCTGGTCTAGTAAGTTACAGCTGGTCTAGAAGTTACGGCTGGTCTAGTAAGTTACGGCTGCTCTAGTAAGTTACGGCTGGTCTAGTAAGTTACAGATGGTCTAGAAGTTACGGCTGGTCAAGTAAGTTGCGACTGGTCTAGTAAGTTACGGCTGGTCTAGTAAGTTACAGTTGGCCTAGAAGTTACGGCTGGTCAAGTAAGTTGCGACTGGTCTAGTAAGTTACAGCTGGTCTAGAAGTTACGGCTGGTCTAGTAAGTTACGGCTATTCTAGTAAGTTACAGTTGGTCTAGAAGTTACGGCTGGTCTAGTAAGTTACAGCTGGTCTAGAAGTTACGGCTGGTCTAGTAAGTTACGGCTGCTCTAGTAAGTTACGGCTGGTATAGTAAGTTACAGCTGGTCTAGTAAGTTACGGCGGGTATTGTAAGGTACGTCCGGTCTAGTAAGTTACGGTTGGTCTAGAAGTTACTGCTGGTCTAGTAAGTTACGGCTGGTCTATTAAGTTACGGCTGGTCTAGTAAGTTACGGCGGGTATTGTAAGGTACGTCCGGTCTAGTAAGTTACGGTTGGTCTAGAAGTTACTGCTGGTCTAGTAAGTTACGGCTGGTCTATTAAGTAACGGCTGGTCTAGTAAGTTACGGCGGGTATTGTTACGGTTGGTCTAGAAGTTACTGCTGATCTAGTAAGTTACGGCTGGTCTATTAAGTTACGGCTGGTCTAGTAAGTTACGGCGGGTATTGTAAGGTACGTCCGGTCTAGTAAGTTACGGTTGGTCTAGAAGTTACTGCTGGTCAAGTAAGTTGCGACTGGTCTAGTAAGTTACAGCTGGTCTAGAAGTTACGGCTGATCCAGTAAGTTACGGCTGTTCTAGTAAGTTACTGCTGGTCTAGTAAGTTACGGCTGTTCTAGTAAGTTACGGCGGGTATTGTAAGGTACGTCCGGTCTAGTAAGTTACGGTTGGTCTAGAAGTTACTGCTGGTCTAGTAAGTTACGGCTGGTCTATTAAGTTACGGCTGGTCTAGTAAGTTACGGCGGGTATTGTAAGGTACGTCCGGTCTAGTAAGTTACGGTTGGTCTAGAAGTTACTGCTGGTCTAGTAAGTTACGGCTGGTCTATTAAGTAACGGCTGGTCTAGTAAGTTACGGCGGGTATTGTTACGGTTGGTCTAGAAGTTACTGCTGATCTAGTAAGTTACGGCTGGTCTATTAAGTTACGGCTGGTCTAGTAAGTTACGGCGGGTATTGTAAGGTACGTCCGGTCTAGTAAGTTACGGTTGGTCTAGAAGTTACTGCTGGTCTAGTAAGTTACGGCTGGTCTATTAAGTTACGGCTGGTCTATTAAGTAACGGCTGGTCTAGTAAGTTACGGCGGGTATTGTTACGGTTGGTCTAGAAGTTACTGCTGGTCTAGTAAGTTACGGCTGGTCTATTAAGTTACGGCTGGTCTATTAAGTTACGGCTGGTCTAGTCAATCTCTAGGTATAGTAGACACTCGACCGAATTTGATTAGAAGGTTTAAACATTTTTAGTTTTATAGCGTGACGCATATTTTAAAAACGGCCAAACCGATTTCAATAACCTTTACATGGGACCACCTCTAAAGTATTTTGTACCAAACAAAAAAAAAGACTCATTAAAATCGTTTGACAATTAGCGATCGCTAGAATAATACCCCGTTTACATTATTCCAGTCCAGCGACCGAATCCAGCGCTGGATTGCTTACTGGAATAATGAAACCGGCACTGGAATGCATCAATCCAGTGCCAATGCATTCCAGTGCCGGTTTATATTATTCCAGTAAGCAATCCAGCGCTGGATTCGGTCGCTGGACTGGAATCATGTAAACAGGGTATTAAAGATTAGCTATCGCGAAGGCCGATTTACATCAGACGAGCGAATGTTCATTCTATTCCCACTGTATCAAATTCATTTGGTGTAAACAAACGTAGAGCATTCTTTCGTTGTTTTGTTTGCGTTCGCAAAGATTCTATGGAATATATAATATGGAAAACGTTAAGAACGATCTTTCGTTTACACTAAAAGATCGAGAAACAATGCTCTTGTTCCAGCTCTAGCTCTATGTTCGTTCAGTTTAAATCGGCCTTAGCATACACACAAAAAAAAAACAAGTCATAGGAACTACCGATAGAAGTGAAAACTTATAACTCAGAATTCGAAAGCTTACCTTGGAAACTACACGGGTGTAACCGGAGGGCGTGGCCTCGCCATCTTGGCATGGCCGTCTAGAAATGCGCCCGCATTTCCTATTGGCTGATGCGTTTCTAGATGGCCACAGGGGCGCCGCTAGCTGTTTCGTCGCCCGCGTGCAATACCGATTATGCCGCCCCAAGACTACTTACTCTAAGTTTTGTCAATAACAAAAAAAAATTTGAAAAATTTCGATTAACTCCTGACTACCTTTTTTTTTTACTTTTATATGTTTACACTTAACCGCCATCTCACCTGATGTTAACCGACGATGCGGTCTACGATGGAGCGTGTTTACCTAGAAAAAAACCGATTCACTCTCGATTTGAAGACACAAAGATTGTAATGTAATTGAAAAAAAAAACATCGGGGAAAACCCACTCAGGCAACGTATTCCACAGCCTAGACGTTCTTATCACAAAAGTAGAGTCAAATCTCTTCGTTCGTGGTTGATGTTCCAAAGACGAATGAATGAAAGATGAATGAAACGATGTCACTTTTTCGAGCTACGAGCATTCCGATAGAAAAAAGGACAAGGTGGTACTAGATCATGTAAATCACCTTGGATTTGAAATTTGTACAGTATTCTACTAGTCAAGCCTTTTCATTTGATACCCATATGGAGGGAAAGAGGGGAGTAGTGAAAAAAATTAAATCTGCTATTTTGTAGCGGCTATCTTGAATCGATATTAACCAAACATAGCTAAAAACCACTGCAAGGAAACTTTAAATGAAAAAAAAAACGTCAAAATCGGTTCAACGCGGTCTTGGGTTGCACGGTGCACGGTTAGGGGTGGGCATCGCGGCTGTGAGGTGAAGGCCACGGGGGGAGAGGATGGTCAGAATTACACTGCGCTGTTCGCCCTGCCTGCCACGGCCTTGACAGTGTCACAACCGTTAGATGGCGAATGCGATGGGGCTGCAGGGAAAGAGGACTGTTATTGTGGTGCACCGCTGTTCCCATGCACTGCAACCGAAAAGTGGTAAGGGACCACAGACCTGACTCATCGGAGGCCCAGGGGTGTCCAGATGAGGGGGCGTCTGACACTCACTTACTGTTAGGTCTCCGGCGTATCCTGGGTTCAGGTGCATCGGTGACGAGACAGTGACGCGCCGCTGGTTTCCGGCGCATCACTGGAGCTAAATGCGCGGATTCCGTCCCCCAGTGAGGCCAGGCCAGCCCAAAATGCGAGACGTGACGCCGTGACTTGGACCCCTTAAATTAGGTTAGGTTAATTTAGAAACCCTCCTGAAGAGTTCTCACATTGACGAAGTGGAGGGCTCAGTGGTCGTGGCTTGGTCTTCCACAGTGAAGCTAAGAGAAATCTCGAGGGGGCCGCTCGTGTAGGCCTTGCCTCTAAGCTGGCGCCGATGCGGCCATGTAAGTTGTACGGTGTATACCACCACCAATGCAATACAATGCGCACCAGCGCAATCAGTTGCGCTGGTGCGCATTGTAGCCCACCTCAGGGTGGGCTACAATGTTGGAGGGTGGGCATCGTGGTTGTGGGTTCTGCAGCAGGAGAGCACAGTTAGTATTAGGGTAAGCCGCTCACCCAGCGCGCCATAGCCTTGACGGGGGGCGACAACGTTAGGTGGCAAACGCGGTGGGGCTGCAGGGGATCAAAAGACGCGGGGGCGCCTGGCACCCATTTACTAGTTGGTTCCCGAGGTGGTCGTGTCGTATCCTGGGTTCATGTGCGTCGGTGACGGGGTTGTACCCCATAGGAGAGCCCAGAGACGGGCATGCCGCGGTTTCGCGGAAGAATGCGATAGCAGCCCCGCGTTCCCGTCGTCAGCGGCAAAAATGGAACCCCGTTGAGGTTCTAGTCAGTAGAGACACCATGGCCACCCATGATATCGAGTCCGACATAATCCGACCGTCTCTACCAGGTGGTGTGGTGTAACCACACCCTACAAAATCCACCACAAAAAAGGGGTAAGATAGAAAAAATACATTTCGAATTTGTTGTTCGCCGTCGCCATTTTGACAGATTAGGGAGTTTCGGCATTAGGAGGCAGACAGTGAATCTAAATGAAATGAACAGGATAAGCAAGTAATTACATATCAAATATCAGTAACGACGCCGACGTTAGGGTAAAGCTAAGGTAGGACGACCGCCCAGAGCGCCGTACACAAAGTTCACTTGCGGCGCGGCGTTCCGGCGTGCTTCCTCCTACGCGTTTATAAAGAAAGGGGGCGCCGTTAAAAATCTCTAAATAGTACTAAAACTGGCCTTGTCAGCGATCCAAGTTATTTGCCTAGCTGTTTGACGATATTGCTGATTTAATAAACGGGCTAGGCTGTTAAAAATGCTTTTATATCCTACTAATACGCCCACAACACCTGTGTACGCGAATAAAGTAGCGGGTTAACGAAGTAGTAGGTAGTTGAAACTATAGCTAAATAAGTTAGCCTTTGCTTGAACATGGTAGATCGTAGCATTGTAAATCATAATTTGAGAACTTTTAATTTTGAATTGCGTGATTAATCCCTCGATTTGCCGCCCCCCTGAGCGTGCCGCCCGCGTGCTGTGCACGCCTTGCACGCGTGCTTACGGCGGGCCTGGATGGCCATACCATGATGGCCTGTCCACGCCCTTTCAGCTTTTCCCATTGGCTGACATATTTCTAGATGGCCAATAGCCATAGTCCCGAGTATACCCGAAGCTTTCTTATCATACCCGAGCGTGACGAATGAATTCAATTCACAGCCCACGAAAAATCTGTCTCGGCGCGCCTAAAGAAGTTTTCACTTCAAAAAATTGGCAGTCATAGGAACTGCCGATAGAAGTGAAAACTTATAACTCAGAATTTGATAGCTCACTTTGGAAATTACACGTGTGTAACCGGAGGGCGTGGCCTGGGCATCATGGCATGGCCATCTCGAAATGCGTCAGAATTTCCTATTGGCTGATGCATTTCTAGATGGCCATACCATGATGCCCAGGCCACGCCCTTTCAGCATTTCCCATTGACTGACGCATTTTTAAATGGCCAATAGCCATGGTCCCGAATTTACCCGAAGATTTCTTATCATATCCGAGCGTTACGCTAGAATCCAATTCACAGCCCACGAAATATCTGTCTAGGCGCGCCTAAAGAAGTTTTCACTTCAAAAAACATACAACCGAATCAAGACTTCCTCTTTTTTGAATTCGGTTAATAATACTCGAGGTACAGGCAGGTTACGAACCAACGTCTTCACGATTTGTAATCGCAAGTTTTAACCACTAAGCCACCACACTCTCTTGTCCTAGAAATAACTGTTCTCTAGATATCCTATTAAATTATACTCGATATTATACCATACTAGCAGGGCGTCGCGGTTTCAACCGTTTAGTTCCCGATCCCGTTATTTTCCCGGGATAAAAAGTAGCCTATGTGTTGTTCCAGACCACCATCTATATATGTATCAAATTTCATCCAAATCCCTTTACTAGTTTTTACGTGACAGAGTAACAAACATCCATCCATCCATTCTTAGAAACTTTCGTGTTTATAATATTACTAGCTGTTACCCGCGACTTCGTCCGCGCGAAATAAATACTAAGGTATCTCAGGCAGTAGCTATTTTCATACCCAGACACATTTACGGTTACTAGAAACAGCTTATAATAAAACAATTTCATCAAAATCGGTTGTTTAGATGTAAAATCGTAAGAGACATTCATCCCCCATTTCAACCCCAATTTCATCCCCGTACAGTTCGAAATTACAAAATAGCTAGAACCAACATTCTTTTGCTTCGTGTCAAGTGTGTATATACAGAGTTTCATGGTTTTATCTTCAACGATCGAGAACTTCCATATTGACATTCATCCTCCATTTAAAACCCCAATTTCATCCCCGCACAGTTCGAAATAAAAATAAATAATAGAACAAACATTTAATTGCTTCGTCTCAAGAGTCTAGATACAAAATTTGATAACTTTGAAAATCACGAATTTTCATACAACCGTTCACCCCTTGTTTCACCCTCTTAGGGGTTGAATTTCGCAAAACCCCGTCTTAGCGAGCGCCTACGTGCTAAAAGGGACCTCCATGAAAAATTTCAGATTCTACAGACTATTTAGAACTACAAATGCTAGATTTGTAGTTTCTGAGATTCCTTGATGACCTTTCGCTTTTATATTTATAGATTAGTAAGATTGTTATTATTACTAGATATTATTCCACATTCTAATTACTAAACTAATCTCATTGTCAGACACTAGTTGCCTCGCAAAAAAAGGTTAGGCGCCAATGTCGACCTGTACTTTTTCCTGGCTTCGTACAGACAGACAAAAAGTTGTCCCAGCGACATATACCTACACAAAACGTATGTTGGTATGTTAGTTCAATTAAAGATCGTCCAGAGCAGGGGTCACGTTTCAGGAGCCATGGGCCATATGGTGAAAATTTAGTTGTATAGGTAGATGTGCATAAATAAACATTTGACAGATTTTCCGTGGGCTGTGAATTGAACTCAAGCGTCCCGTTTGTAAATGAAAAAAAAAATAAAAAAAATGGCAGTCATAAGAACTGCCAATAGAAGTCAAAACTTATAATTCAGAATTGCATAGCTTACCTTGGAACCTACGCGGGTATAACCGGAAGGCGTGGCCGCGCCATCTTGGCATGGCCTTCTAGAAATGCGTCAGCATTTACCATTGGCTGATGCGTTTCTAGATGGCCATGCCATGATGGCCTGTCCACGCCCTTTCAGCATTTCCATTGGCTGACGTGTTTCTAGATGGCCAATAGACATGGTCCCGAGTTTACCCGAAGCTTTCTTATCATAACCGAGCGTGACGAATGAATTCAATTCACAGCCCACGAAAAATCTGTCTAAGCGCGCATAAAGAAGTTTTCACTTCAAAAATCTTCGGGTAAACTTCGGGATGAGCTAGATGACCTTGGTCATGGCCACGCCCTCCGATTTGACCCGCATAGTTTCCAAAGTAATCTATCAAATTCTGAGTTATAAGGTTTCATTTCTATCGGCAGTTCCTATGGCGCCAATTTTTTATTTATTATAACTATTTATTCAAATTACATGGCGCCGTAAGTACACACTATAAAAATAAAGTAGCCAAGTGCGAGTTGGACTCGCCCATGAAGGGTTCCGTTCCAGCAAGTAACATAATATACATAGTACACATAGTTCTTGTAGTTCGTTGTAACTTTGATCGAAGTTTTAATAATAGTGTATTTATGACGTACTAAAAAAAAACTACTCATCAGATCGAGTTCAAACTAATTTTCGTTGGTAGTTTTCATGGTAATGTACATCATATATTTTTTTTAGTTTTTTCATTCAATTACTTTAGAAGTTAGAGGGGGGGGACACACATTTTACCACTTTGGAAGCATCTCTCGCGCAAGTTATTCAGTGTAGACAAAAATTATATTAGAAACCTCAACATAATTTTTTAAGACCTATCGATAGAACCCCACACGTGTAGGTTTGATGAAAAAAAAATTTTTGAACTTAAGTTCTTAGTATGGGGGGCACCCCTAATTTTTGTTTTTTTAAAAAACTTTTGTAAAAATCTTAATGCGGTTCACAGAATACATCTACTTACCAAGTTTCAACAGTGTAGTTCTCATAGTTTCGGCAAAAAGTGGCTGTGACATACGGACGGACAGACAGACAGACAGACAGACAGACAGACAGACATGACGAATCTATAAGGGTTCCGTTTTTACGTTTTACGGAACCCTAACAATAAGACGCGGGTGAAACGCCATAATTAAGCTAGTATTACCAGTACAGAAAACATGCTCTAGCTCAGGTTCTAATTACATATGGGTACTGTCGTTTAATTTCAAACACGTCAAACTTGACAAAACAAGGCGCCTGCTTCTCAAGCTTTGGTTAAATTAGTTTTAATCGGTGATTAAAGCCGACACCGGCGGCCGGAAGAAATAAAAAAAATGGCAGTTTTAAGAACAGCCGATAGAAGTGAAAACTTATGACTCAGAATTTGATAGCTCACTTTGGAACCTAAGCGAGTTAAACCGGACGGTCATGAGCATTGCCATCTAAATGGCCAATGGGAAATGCTGACGCATTTCTAGATGTCCAATGGCCATAGTTCCGAGTTTAGACGAAGATTTTTTTATCATTCCCGAGCGTGACGCTAGAAATTAATTTACAACCCACGAAAATGCTGTGTTCAAGTGCTTGTTTTATTTGGCACACGACGCCACATAAAGTGATCTCGAGCCCGACATCGAAATATATGGGACGTGCGACCATTTAACTGCCCATAATATTACAAACGTAGTTTCCTTATGAATCAGAGGTTATTTGGAAGAGATCGCTTTCAGCGACAAGATCTTCTTTTGTGCCCATTATGTTTTGTTATTTTATATGTTACTAATTGTCAACTCTGTTTGTGGTGCCAATAAAGTGTTTTGTATTGTATTTACTGCTAAACAGTTGTTTAGTTTCGTGAGACTGACAGGACAAACGTATAGAATAGAATAGAATAATATTTATTGTAAAAACTGTGTACATAGGTGATACAATTGAGGTAGTTTCAACAGTTCTGTCCATCACGAACATACAATATATTTTTTACAAGACACTTAGGTACTAATCACTTATTAATCATATTATGTACCTAACGAAAAATAAAGACTTTGAAAATAGCTAACAATTAAATAACATTACATAACACTAGACTTACATTAAAGTACAAACCTATAGAAATATACAAAAAATTTAGAGAATGTATTAAATTATAACAATAACAAAGGGTTTGTAAAACAGGCCCCGGAGTTTAATCGAAGCAGGTAGAGAATGAATCATTAAAGTATCTGCGACATAAACTTGAAAAGGCCAAATAAACGAGTTATTCTCAATTAAGAGCAATTGAACGAGAGCTGTAGTTATATAGGTGCGATGTTTTTGCATACAGACCTTGGATACCACGTATTGCTTTTTTTTATTTCATTCCGAATTCCACCGGTCTCGAGAGAGAGCACGGAGGATATTTGCATTACCTATGTATACTAGCTGTTCCCCACGGATTTACCAACATCAATTTCAGGAAAAAAATATAAAACTAAACTAAACTAAACTAAAACAAACAAAAAAAAATTGGCAGTCATAGGAACTGCTGATAGAAGTGAAAACGTATAACTCAGAATTTGATAGGTTACCTTGGAAATTACACGGGTGCAACCGGACGGCGTGGCCTTGCCATCTTGGCATGGTCATCTAGAAATGCGTCAGCATTTGCCATTGGCTGATGCGTTTCTAGATGGCCATGCCATGATGACCTGTCCACGCCATTTCTGCATTTCCCATTGGCTGACGTATTTCTAGATGGCCAATAGCCATGCTCCCGAGTTTACCCGAAGCTTTCTTATCATACCCGAGCGTGACGAACGAATTCAATTCACAGCCCACGAAGAATCTGTCTAGGCGCGTCCTAAAGAAGTTTTCACTTCAAAAACAATACTAGAATTTTATAGCTCAGTTTGGCTTTGACACACACACATTGCGCTACGCGGGTGAAACCGGAGGGCGTGGCCATGACCATCTAAATCAGGGGTCAGCAACGTTTTGGGAGCCATGGGCCAGTTGGTGAAAAAAGAAGATAACAATAAGGGGCAATGAGGGTAACGGGACAACGAGCGTAACGGGACAATGAGTCATCCTTTTTCGTGCATGCAGCCAGCGTTAATCGATTTATTAGACATAGTCACGTTAAAAAAAAATCATATCATAGGGATTTTTTTCATACATTAAGCTATCTTAGGTTAAGTTACGGTGGTCTAGTCGGGAGAACGGCGGCTGCCGATCCGGAGACCCCGGGTTCAAACCCCACACGCACCACTGTCTTTTCGAAGTCATGTGCGTAATGCCGCTAACTTAAATCGGTGAAGGAAAACATCGTGAGGAAACCGACATGTACCTAGAATCTTTCGAAGTCATGTGTCATCCGCCAACCCGCACTGGGCCAGCGTGGTGGATTATGGCCTTAATTCTCTCCTTGCGAGAGAAGGCCCCGAGTCCCAGCAGTGGGAACGTTTAGTGGGCTGTTGATGATGATGATGAAGCTATCTTAGTCTATGCAGATAAATAAAATTGAGCCATATTGAAAACCTCATCCTTTGTTGAAGTCGATTAAAAATATGTCTGTAAAGTTATGAAACTATGAATATACAAGTAAAATAGTAGGTATTTATCAGGGGTCGGCCTTCACGCCAATGCGTCTCACATTCCAAGCTAATGATTGCTGTCATGCTAAAACACTGCCTACGTATCATAGCAGAATCTTTGCATATTAGGTATATGCTAAGGAAATCATGTTGTTTAAATGTGAATGTATGTACGTATGTACGGAGGTTTTTTGCTCAATCACGCCGGCTCGGATCTGGTTGAAATTTGGAACCCAGTTTTTTTTTTTTAGATCAAGAGTGACGAGACGAGCAGGACATGTGCCTGATGGTAAGGAGCATGCCTGCCACATACCTTTAAAACAACCACGCAACCTTTAAAAGATAGGCACATGCTGTCACGCAACGAAAGCTCTCAAAAAGCAACATTTTTTTCCGTTTTTGTTACATTTTACATTCATGCTCAGCTCCTGTTAATTGTAGCGTAATGTTAAATATAGCCTTCCTCGATAAATGGACTATCCAACACAGAAAGAATCTGTCAATTTGAACCAGCCGTTCCCGAGATCCTTGCGTTCAAACAAACAAACTCTTCAGCTTTATACTATTTTTAATTTAATACGAATTATTAAAACTGTACAACAAATCAACAAAGATTGACATATTTTTATACTAAACACGCCCTTAAAAGGATCCAGACTGATTACTAATACCCCTGTACCCTGTATAGTACATATGCAACCCCCCAACTCCAATCCTCAACATAAACTACCTTAAAGAAGTCTCTCATTATAACATGAGAAAATCCTACAAAAAATCTATTTGAAATTCTAGTCAATTATATAGACGTCTGATAAGACTGGATGTCTCGATTATCAGGGGTTTTCAATATACCACCCCACGCCTAAAACGCCACCGCGAGCTAAAGCGACAGTGACGCCATCTAGTTCAAGATAGGGTAACGATAAACGTAGATTGGCTTGATTATCCTGCTTGTGATAATATGCAAGAGAATTCATGTAATAATTATCATCGATATAAATCAATTGATGTGCCCTGAGCACCTTGAAATTGTTAACAAATTGCGTATGTGTGTGTAGCGTGAGTGGTTTACAACAACTACCAAGCGACAGTGGCGACATCTAGTTCAATACAGGATAACGATAAATGCTGACTTGTATAGAGTCTATAGAGTAGGGGTCACCATTAATTAGTTTCACTCGAGATCCATTTTAAGAAATGAAACGACCTTCGCGGACCACACATTTTATAAAGAAAATATTTACTAATTACAGAAATTACAAAGGTATATTTACTTATCAATAAGAAGAGTGTAATTTTTTGTTCCTGGTTATTACTGTGTTCCGGTTCGAAGGGCAATGTTTCCAGGGAAATTACAGGGCTTAGAGAAACACAATATAATATCGTAGATCTCTGGGTGACGAGCGCAGTACAGTGCTAGGTAATGATTTGGACTCTTCATGTTCCAATAGCTGCGTGTCACTGTGCTGTTATGTGGCAGGCATGTTGCTTACCATCAGGCACATGTCCTGCTCGTCTCGTCACTATTTATTTAAAATATATATTATATATATCTGTCTGAAGCTTGGAGTGAAATTGGTGGTGCAAGCTATTGACATTACGACGCCCTAGGTTGCACAGTGTTCTGACACAACTGAAGCAAGCCGCGATGATGGGGAGTAAGCTGAGGGGTGAACGCTGAGGGGTGAAGGCTGCGGCGAAAAAGGATTTTTCTATCGGAATGCTCGTAGCTCGAAAAAGCGACATCGTTTCATGGTTGATGTTCCAAAGACACTAACAAAGATATTTGACTCTACTTTTGTGATAAGAACGTCTAGGCTGTGGATTACGTTGCCTGAGTGGGTTTTCCCCGATGGTTACAATCGTTGGGTCTTCAAACCGAGAGTGATTTATTTTTTTCTAGGTAAACACGCTGCATCGTAGACCGCATCGTCGCTTAACATCAGGCGAGATGGCGGTCAAGTGCAAACCTATAGAAGTTAAAAAAAAAGTATTTCCGGTATTAAGGACTCAGGCAACGCATTCCACAATCTAGACGTTCTTATCACAAACATGGAGTCAAATCTCTTCGTGCGTGTTTTTGGAACATCAACCATGAAACGATGTCACTTTTTTGAGATACGAGAACTCCGATAGAAGAAGGGGGAAGGTGATATTAGATCATGCAGATCAGTCGCACACTCTCCGAAGTGTACCTGATAAAAATCCGCTACTAAAACAAAAGCTATCAATTTTGCGCCGATGTTCAAGACTTTGAAGTCTTTTACGCACAAGAGTGTTATTGTCTATGAGCCTTTATTATGAGCCTATATTTGATTCAAGCGCGCCGGTGTACCGGATGTGCCTCGTAGAAAGGCCCGGAGACTGGCAAGCCGTGGTTCATAAAATAATGCGAGAAGACTTCCGCGTTCCCGCCGTAGTTTTTTAAATAAAGAGGGACGAGACGAGCAGGTCATGTGCCTGATGGTAAGCAACATGCCTGCCACATAACAGCACTGTGACACGCAGCTATTGGAACATGAAGACTCCAAATCATTACCTAGCACTGCACTGCGCTCGTCACCCACAGGTCTAAGATATTATATCTCTAAGCCATGTAATTTCTCTGGAAACATTGCCTTTCAAACCGGAAAACAGTAACGTTTGCACATTACTGTTTGTCGGTAGAATAACTGGCTAAGGTGTGGTATATACTTCCCCAGGCGGACTCTGGCAAGAGTCCTACCACTACCAATACCCATTACCAATATACAGCAAAGATGAAACCCTGTTTTAGGTATTAGAAGGTAGTAGGTATCATACATAGAAAGTTACGGCTGGTCTAGTAGGGAGAACGGCGCCTGCCGATCCGGAGACCCCGGGTTCAAACCCCACACGCACCACTGTCTTTTCGAAGACATGTGCGTAATGCCGCTAACTTAAAACGGTGAAGGAAAACATCGTGAGGAAACCGACATGTACCTAGAGTCTTTCGGAGTCATGTGTCATCCAGCAACCCGCACTGGGCCAGCGTGGTGTGTGGCCTTAACTCTCTCCTTGCGAGAGAAGGCCCCGAGTCCCAGCAGTGGGAACGTTTAGTGGGCTGTTGATGATGAGCTACCATACTCATGCCAATCATGCGGACTCCGATGAAATTCGACCGTTTCACAAAGGTGAAAGCCAGAGCATCATAAGCACATTTCTTCCACGTACAACTGCCGATAGAAGTGAAAACTTATAACTCAGAATTTGATAGCTTACCTTGGAAACTACACGAGTGTAACCAGAGGGCGTGGCCTCGCCATCTTGGCATGGCCATCTAGAAATACGTTGATGCGTTTCTAGATGGCCATGCCATGATGGCCTGTCCACGCCCTTTCAGCATTTCCCATTGGCTGACGTATTTCTAAATAGCCATGGTCCCGAGTTTACCCGAAGCTTTCTTATCATACCCGAGCGTGACGAATGAATTCAATTCCCAGCCCACGAAAAATCTGTCTAGGCGCGCGTAAAGAAGTTTTCACTTCAAAATTTAACATAGTAAATGCGAAAGCTTGGGTGTTTAGATGTTTGTTACCCAACCACCTTAGAACGTCATGGAATTATGCTTATGTCGTTGTGCTATATATTCATTTTATTTTTAGTATTTGTTTTTATACCAACAATAGAAATACATCATCTGTGAAAATGTCACCTGTCTAGCTATCGCCGTTCTTGAGATACAGCCTGGTGAGAGACGGACGGACGGACGGACGGATGGACGGATGGACGGACGGACGGACGGACGGATGGACGGATGGACGGACGGACAGCTAAGTCTCAGTAATAAGGTCCCGTTTTGACCCTTTGGGTACGGAACCCCAAAAATAACACAATGCAAAGAAACATTACATACACAAATGCGATTTTTTTATTACGTTTACACATAAATTCGCCTTTTAATCTTCAATCGGGCGTAAAAATGTGAACGGAAGCGCCCTGTTTTGTTATGCTACAACCGCACTGGAACAAGCTAGAATTTTTTTTAAATACATACTGGCAGAGATGTGCCTTTTTAGTGTTCCGTAAAACGTAAAAACGGAACCCTTATAGATTCGTCATGTCTGTCTGTCTGTCTGTCTGTCTGTCCGTCCGTATGTCACAGCCACTTTTTGCCGAAACTATGAAAACTACACTGTTGAAACTTGGTAAGTAGATGTATTCTGTGAACCGCATCAAGATTTGAACAAAAAAAAAGAAAAAAAGAAAAATTAGGGTTGCCCCCCATACTGAGAACTGAAACTCAAAAATATTTTTTTCATCAAGCCTACACATGTGGGGTGTCTATCGATAGGTCTTCAAAAATGATGTTGAGGTTTCTAAAATCATTTTCGTCTACACTGAATAATTTGCGCGAGAGACACTTCCAAAGTGGTAAAATGTGTGCCCCCCCCCACCCCTCTAACTTCTAAAGTAAGAGAATGAAAAATCTAAAAAAAATATATGATGTACATTACCATGTAAACTACCAACGAAAATTGGTTTGAACTCGATCTGATGAGTAGGTTTTGATCAAAGTTAGAACGAACTACAAGAACTATGTGTACTCTAAATATTATGTTACTTGCTGCAACGGAACCCTTCATGGGCGAGTCCAACTCGCACTTGGCCACTTTATTTCTAATTCCCGCAATGTACATAATACATATATATAACTCAATTTTGGAATAAGTGTTAAATGCGTCTACCTATCGGGGGGGTCTACCGCCTAACGAAAAGGCTTTGATGCTTTGACATAGCGGTATCTCTTTTCTTCGAAAAGAGATACCGCTAGACCCCCGGAGCAGAATGGCAGATCCAGCCTCTCATTGATACAAGAGAGAACTTTGAAAAAAATGTTTACTATATTCAATTTATATAAACGCTACGGCAACACATCTTTAGTAACAGTCCACCCGCGCATGAAACGCCACCGCCAGCTAAAGCGACAGTGGCGACATCTAGTTCAATACAGGATAACGATAAACTAGTATATAGAGCAGCAGGCCTACTACGAAGTCCGATAAACAATATATCGGACGAACTTATAGACGTTTCCTACCTCGAAAGACAATCTGTCGGTTGATAGGATCGGCCATTTCGTTCGATCCGACCCTCATCCGACCTAAGTCTATAACTTCCGACCGAGATGTATCGATCCGAATGTGTTTTTCCTGGTAGGCTACAATCCAATTCAGGACGTCTAATCTGTTTCTACGAAAACGTAATTTCAAAAAAAAAGTCGCGACTTTCCTACTCTCGTCCTACTTCGTTTCGTCCGATACAACATTGTTTGACGTTTAAATGTTCGAAGCATACTCTAATTAGAGTAGGCTTAAAACATTTAAACGGAAAAAACGACGGATCGAATCAGAATCGGAGTTGGAAAATCGCGAGCTTATTTCGTAATTACGTTTTCGTTGAATTAGAGTAGACGCCCAGCTGTCGGTCGGATCCGATCATTCGGAGTTTGTTTTCATAGTAGACCTGCAGGAGTCACCAATTAGTTTCTCTCGGGGTTAAGTATCAGCTGGAGGCTCTGTAATCGATCGAGAGACGTGCCAAAAGGCTCATAGGCAACGACACTCTTGTGCGAAAAAGACTACAAAGTCTTGAACATCGCCGAAAAGTTGCTAGCCTTTCGGTTTTTTATCAAATGCACTTCGGAGAGTGTGCGACTGATTTACATGATCTAATACCACCTTGACCTTTTTTCTATCGGAATGCTCGTAGCTCGAAAAAGCGACATCGTTTCATGGTTGACGTTCCAAAGACACGAACGAAAAGATTTGACTCTACTTTTGTGATAAGAACGTCTAGGCTTTGGAATGCGTTGCCTGAGTGGGTTTACCCTGTTGGTTACAATCTTTGTGTCAGTGAGTTGCTGGACGAGTTGCGATCACGTGCACGCACTCTCCTTGAAAAAGATTTTTTTTTTAATAAAGAGTAACGAGACGAGCAGAACGTGTGCCTGATGGTAAGCAAACATGCCTGCCACATAACAGCACAGTGACACGCAGCTATTGGAACATGAAGAGTCCACATCATTCCCTAGCACTGCACTGCGCTCGCCACCCAGAGATCTAAGTTGTTAAATATCTAAGCCCTGTAATTTCTCTGGAAACATTGCCCTTCAAACCGGAACACAGTAATGTTTGCACATTACTGCTTGGCAGTAGAATGACTGGCAAAGGTGTGGTACTTCCCCAGGCGGTCTCTGCAAAGGGTCTACCACCTAGAAAAACAAAGTTCTTTGTAACAAAGTTCACCAAGATCCATTCAAAAGTTTTTGCGTGAATGAGTAACAGACATTCATCCAGAATAATTTTAATTCCAACATAAATTAACAGACGGCTGTCACCAACCGGTCTGCTAATTTGTGTAGCCAACGTAATTTGTATCTTAACAAACATGTCACAAAGCTCATATTTGAGTGTATTTTATTTGTGAGGTGGGAGCAGAGAGCAGAGTCGTATATACCCTTACAAAATTGGGGCAATGTAAAGGCCCCCTATACACACTGGCCGAGTGGAGGCCAACGCGAGCGTTGACAAAACGGTACATGGCGAGTGGTAGCATCCACACACCGGCCGAGCGCAGGCCAATAATACGAGCGCCTTTGTTTTGTGCACAAAAACCGACACCGGTCCGAATCGAGGCGAGTGGTCACGAGCGACGGCAAGCGGAGACGAGAGAGCAAATGACCCTATACACACTGGCCACTTGCCGTCACTCGGCCAGCTAGGCGAGCGACGGCTAGTGATCACAAGTCAAGGCAAATACAAAATACTTTATTGCAACAAAAAACATTGAACAAGATCAATTGGAACCCATCAGTTCCGAACAAGTATGTAATACTGTGTTTCGGAACCGATGGCTTCTCCCTTGACACTCAGGACACTAAAATAAACAAACATAAATTAACATTAACAACTACTGCTATGACAAAAATTCTACACACGTATTTACATATATTTAGGTTTTAAGTAGAGATATAATAAAAGTACATTCCATTTGATATCAACACAAATCTTTACAAGACACTTATATATGATAATACATAAATTATATTGTTATGTTATTTTAGCCCCTCCACACACTGTCGTTGGCCTTCACTCGCCGGCGCTCGGCCAGTGTGTATAGAGGGCATAATGTAGGGTGTTATTACTTCATGAACTAGATGTCGACACTGTCGCTTTAGCCCGCGGTGGCGTTTCAGACGCGGTGTGGAGTGGATTATTTAAAGATCTTTTTTAAAGATACACATGCACATGTACATGCCAAAATGAACAATTCATTCAGTTTTTGTAGGGTCTCCTCGTTTTTAACGAGATACCTATATCTTCTACTAGCAGCCCCGCCCCGGCTTCGCACGGGTATTGTGTGTGGTGGGTGGAAATGAATATACCAAATTTTTAGACTGATAAATCATAAACACACTCTTGGTAGAATACGGTGTTTGACAATGTTTAAAATATAGCATAATTTATGATCATCCTATCAGATAACACATTAAATAAACATATTTCACTCTATTTTGGAATATATAGTGTGTATCTTTTGTATAATACGCCAATGAAAATTGTACAAATACTGAATTATAATCTGCGACGTAAACGCTGTTTCTAGTCACGTGACGCGCGTGACGTCACCTGCCAGTAAATATTCAATCTACAGCAAACGGTTTCTTTGAGAACACTGATTTGTTTACTGGCGTGTGACGTCACGCGCGTCACGTGACCAGAAACAGCGTTTTTGGCGGGGTTTTTGAACTTTTTACTTTAAACATTTATTTTTAATGGTAAAACAGTGAATCTTGCGGAAATATTCATGTAGTATGGTATATTGTGTAATCAAAAATCATTTAAACGGTTTTACAAATTTAGTCAAATACCGTATTGCCACGCTTAGCACACATATAACCGAGTCGCTTTAAAAAAAATTGGTAGCAGTAAAGTCGGTTTACGGACGATAGTTTAACGTGACAACGTCAGATTTTTGAAATGCAAGAATAATTTACCATAACGTAACGGGACAATGAGCGTTACGGGACAATGAGTCATGCTTTTTCGTGCACGCAGCCAGCGTTCCAGTATCCACTAATAGCAGCTCTCTCTTTGTGTCGAGACTTAGTAAAAGTGATAATTTAATTTCTACGAAAAAATAAAAACCTGCTTAAATTTAGACACTTGTGCAAATTTCATAACAAGTTATCACTACATCGCCATCGTCCAGTTAAGTGAAAGAAAATATAAGTTTTTGAAGCGTAAACTTCTTTAGGCGCGCTATAGACAGAATTTTCGTAGGCTGTGAAATGGATTCATCAATCGTCACGCTTGGATATGATAATGGATCGGATCGGATATGAAATCTTCGGGTAAACTCGGTAAAAACGGGCACCAGGGCAACAGAAACAGTAAAGAGTTTCGATTACCTACCTCCAATAGCCCAGCGTTTATCTCCAGATACCAGGACAACAGAAATATAAAAGAGTTGCGTTTGCCCCTAGGTACCAGTACCAGGGCAACAGCAAGTTTTCACTTCTATCGGCAGTTCCTATGACTGCCAATTTTTTTTGTTAATATTTCAAAAACCTCCACACAGATTTGAATAAAAAAAAATTAAGAGACCACCTCTGAACTATGATCTACCAAACAAAAAAAACAAAAATTAATTTACAATAGGCGAGACGACTAAAAAAAACAAATTAGTCCGTCAGTTAAAAACTATTGTACACGTGTTTTTTCCTACGTTTCACAAACAAAAAATGACGAAGATACAGTGCTCAGAAGTTTCGAGTAACGTCACGTTATGGTACGATTTTTACTATAAAGTGACGTCACAGCCCCCCCACTCCGGAAGTTTGATGATCTATATCTCTGTCAATTTTTGATAATTTTGTAAAACAAAAAATACGTGTCCCATATTTTTCCATAATCTATCTGACGAACTAATTTGAATGGTGTATTTTTACCCTGTCGCCATCCCAATTGGCGGAGCTATCACGTAACACAACCATATAAAAAACCATGCAACCGAATTGCTCCTTCGAGCCGAGAAGCTCCTTCTTTTTTAAAGTCGCGCGTAAAATGCGCATGTCAAGAGTCCGGCGCGATTTAACCAGTGCATCATCACTCGCTCAAGGTGGCGCGGTTTTAGCCTACAGCTAGACCGTTCCTCCCAGGGAACAAGTGTCAGTCGGTTGTCGGACGCACGGCTGAGCGCTCGCGTAACACGTTTCCCGCGCATATTTTTATTAGATATGTCGACAACCCTCCCCGCTAGACAGGGACAGAGTTACGCGTTAGAAAGAGCGCAAATGTTTATTTGAAAATCGCGACAGGTATTGCGAGCTAAATTGAACTTTGTTGTGTCCCAGCAAGAGTCGCTATTTATATAATGGTTTTCGGTAAGTGAGGCTTCTGTACTTGTACTAATATTTATTCTGTGAATTAACGCGCTAGCCACGACACGCGCGTGTTGATCTGAGGGTCTCCCGTCTAACTACTCTTTTCTTTTCGCTTGAAATGACAGAGACGGCAATAGCAAAGCCATAGCCGATTTAGTTAGGCGGTAGGTTATTTGTCGGGTAGCGGAATAGGGTACAATCCTAAAAAAAAGGTGTGTGCTTAAGACCACACGGCAGAAGTGAAAACTTCATTAGCTGATTTTTGTATTAGATAGGTAGGTCGTATTATAATAAAATATTATGGATCGTATTAGTTGAATAAACGAGTAAAACAAGCCAGAAATTAAAGTAAATATTTATTTAAATTTTATTTATATGTATACAAAGTAGCTGTTACCCGCGACTTAGTCCGCGCGAAATAAATATTATGGTTACTCAGGCAGTACTTATTTGTATACCCAGATTGTATACACATTTATGGTTAGTAAAAAAAGTGTCCATGTTCAAAAAGTTGTTGGCCGGGGCCGGCTTTTTAAAAGTTACTCCAACTTTGTATGCGTTCACACGGTGCACCCCTATAATGCCCCTAACATTGTCCGCAAAAAGGTTGGTGAGTGTAATAGGATTTTTGTTACCGACTTTCTCCTGTTCCGTCGATTCCACATACACTACACAGTCTCCACTATGATTTTCTGGGAATAGTCTCTTTCTCTTATAAAGCGGTTTTCTAAATAGTTTGTAAGAAACATTTTCACTTGCATTTGGCTTCAATAGTTTTCTTTTTCTGGTCTGTTCGACGGGGTCACCCCCGTCGCTAGCGACGCTCATATTTATTTATACTATTGACTATATACAAAACTAAATATTTACACGAAAGAAACGAAATATTTACACAGCAAAACTAATTAATTTGATTGTGCAAATTTTAAAGCACCCGTCGTGTTTTCCCGCCCAAAGAAAAGTCTTTTGGAGTTGGTAGCCGTCAGTGTTGCCACTATGATTTTGAGCTTGTCGCCAAATAGTTATGAAACAAAGTCGCCGGTTTTGATTGAATTATTAAGGGAATAACAGTCTGGAAGAATACATAAGCAATTTTTATCCCGGAAATATAGCTGCTAGTAAGAATATAAAATGGCACTGGTCTAAGTACCTACCTACAATGTTAAGCAATTTAAATTAAAAGGGAAAAGGAATAACTTAAGGCAATAATTAACATTATTATCATGTAAGATTCAAACGAAAATACAAATGATTGAATAAAATGTTAATAATATAATTGGGAAAGTTCCTGCTATATTGTGTGTATATTTCTCTGTATGTATAGAAATTGGAAGTAGAGTTTATGGTATATTTCCATGTTGTTTATGTTTGAGAGAATGAGTTAATTTCCTTATAAATATGATCTGACTCCCAATGACCTTGTGTTTTTCCTTCTCCAACCTTCTACACTACACTAGTATATTCCCCTTTGTCGGTAACACGTCGTCTAAATCCGCTAAAAGGTTTTAAAAATTCGCCAGTTTCAGCGACAAAGTCGCTAAGGTGTCAACACTGGTTGCCGGTAGCGAGCAGCGAGAGAGAGAGAGTATCTATTGTCCCATGTCCTCCTCTAACAATTATCTTTCTCGGTCTGGCACGTTTGTTGACCACATTATCTTTCTCGCTCTAGCATCCCGAGTTTACCCGAAATTTCTTATCATATCCGAGCGTGATGATCACGTGATCATGAATCCATTTCACAGCCCACGAAAATTCTGTCCATAGCGCGCCTAAAGAAGTTTTCACTTCAAAAAAACTAAGTAGCCCGTTAGTTAGATTGCCAAAAAATATTGTACACGTATTTTTTATTTTGTTTCACAAACAAAAAATGACGACAATACAGCGCTTCGAAGTTTCGTGTGACGTCACTTGTGAGTACGATTTTTACTCACGAGTGACGTCGCGACCCCCCGCGACTCTCGAAGTTTGATGGTCTATATCTTTGACGATTTTTAATATTATGAAAAAACAAAAAATACGTGTTCAATATTTTTCCATGATCTAGCTGACGGACTAATTAGGATGGTGTATTTTTGACCCAGTCCGGTACCCTATTGTATTAGTGGACGCAGACCATTAGGTACTCAAATGACTTCGAAAACACAGCGGTGCGCGTGGGATTTGAACCCGGGATGTAATGGAGGTAATTTTATCGGAACCGAAGGCGGAGTCTTAAATTTTATTTATCGGAGTCGGAACCGAATTCGGAGGCACAGGCAGAATCAGAAGTGATGGCAGGAGACACATTTTTATGAGTTTTTTTTTTTGCCAAACACGTAGACACTAAATCCATTGAAGAGCAATTGATTTAAGGGGTTGGGATTTTGTATTTCCATTTACTTTGCACCACAATAAGGGATTATGTCAAATATTTATACACTTTACCTCCGATTAAAACCTCAGTTTTAAAAGTTTCGGAGCCGAAGTCTGAACCGAAGGTGTAATAAGAATCGGAAGTTCCGACTTATCGGGGTCGGAGTCGAAGCTCCGTAACATCCCTGATTTGAACCCGGGGCTCCGGATCGGCAGGCGCCGTTCTCCCGACTAGACCAGCCGTAACTGGCGTATTGAGTTACGGTGAAACATTATTAAAATCAGGATTTCCACACCATCAGAATACCAATTACGGTAATTTCGACATGACCGACACAAGGACGTGACGACCCTGGTATCATGGTGTCGTGTGATTCACAACGACTGTGTAATATTACAATAGATCGATAAAGACATTTGCACTTGGTCGTGCTAAGTACCTACCAGCTTCGGCCATCATTTTAACATTGTTATTGAAGTGAAAACTTCTTTAGAAGCGCTATAGACAGAATTCTCGTGGGCTGCGAAATGGATTCATCAATCGTCACGCTCGGATATGATAAGAAATCTTCGGGTAAACTCGGTAAAACGACCAGGTAGGTACCAGGGCAACATAAACAGTAAAACGTTTCGATTACCTACCTCCAACAGCCCAGCGTTTATCTCCAGATACCAGGACAACAGAAATATAAAAGAGTTGCGTTTGCCCCTAGGTACCAGTACCAGGGCAACAGAAACAGTAAAGAGTTGCAATATTTTGTACAACTTCGTTCCATCAGAATGCCCCTTGACACCTCCCAAGTATTTTGAAGTGAAAACTTCTTTTGGCGCGCAGGCGCGCTTTTAGACAGATTTTTTGTGGGGTGCGAATTGAATTCTAGCGTCACGCTCGGGTATGAAAAGAAATCTTCGGGTAAACTCGGGGCCACGGCCATTGGCCATATAGAAATGCGTCATCCAATGGGAAATGCTGAAAGGGCGTGGTCTAACCATCACGGCATGACCATCTAGAAACGCGTGAGCCAATGGGAAATGCTAATGCATTTCTAGATGGCCATGCCATGATGGTCAGGACACGCCTTCCGGTACACCCGTGTAGTTTCCAAAGTAAGCTATTTAATTCTGAGTTAGGGGGCGTCCATAAATTACGTGAGATGATTTAGGGGGGGAGGGGGTCGAGTCAAATCTCATATAATCTCACGTTAGGGAGAGGGAGGGTCTCGACAAATATCACGCAATTTTTGTTCTGATTGAAACAAAAAAAAATTATACTATTTTGGTCCATTCAATCCAAATTATATGTACATGCTCAAGATTTAATCTTGAGCGTCATCGTAATACGATTAAGATTATTCACTAATTCGTTCGAAAGAAAATAATTTCATTCATACTTCGACGTTATACATCTATTGAATGTCAAACTACCATATTTATTTTATACCAAACTAGCGGCCCGCTCCGGCTTCGCTCGAATAAAAACCTAGATATCAACTGCAGCGCCATCTGCCGTAGCCTATGTTACTCGGGAATAATGTAGCTTTCCAAAGGTGAAAGAATTTTTGAAATCGGTCCAGTAGTTTCGGAGCCTATTCATTACAAACAAACAAACAAATATTTCCTCTTTATAATATTAGTATAGATAGATAGCTAAATTTTGCCTGAATATAGTAGCCCGTCCTTTGTTTTCGCGCCACTGTCAGCCGAATTTGCGACTCGAGGAACGAGACAGTGTGACCAGAGTCAGTAGATTTCTACTTTTTCGGTAGATTTTAGTGTCCGTCAGCTTGTCGTCAGTAGAATTAAAAAAATATGCAGTATATTTTAGGTAGTAGATTTTTCAATTTCGTTGTGAGCAACAGTTTTCCTTCGGTTTATCTCTCAATCTCGTTCTCGATTGTTAGAGGGGAAACGCGTTTACGTAAGAAACCCACATTCTGAAAAATCTCACGTGAGATTGGGGGATGGGGGAGGGGGTTGAACAAAATCTCACGACATCTCACCAACGGGGGAGGGAGGGTCAGAAAATTTAAAAAAACACCTCACGTAATTTATGGACGCCCCCTAATTATCTCTGTCAATTTTTGATAATTTTGTAAAACAAAAAATACGTGTCCCATATTTTACCATAATCTACGTGACGAACTAATTTGAATGGTGTATGTTTGACCCTGTCGTCAACCGAATTGCTCCTTCGAGCCGAGAAGCTCCTTCTCTTTTAAAGTCGCGCGTAAAACGCGCGCGTAAAGAGTCCGGCGCGTTTCACGCTAGCCACGACACGCGCTTGTTGATCTGAGGGTCTCCCGTCTAACTACTCTTTTCTTTTCGCTTGAAATGACAGAGACGGCAATAGCAAAGCCATAGCCGATTTAGTTAGGCGGTAGGTTATTGGTCTAGTAGCGGAATTGTATTAGTGGACGCAGACCATTACTCAAATGACTTGGAAAATACAGCGGTGCTCGTGGGATTTGGTTTGACCACGGATGTAACGGAGGTCATTTTATCGGAAGCGAAGGCGGAGTCGGAGTTTTTAAATTTAATTTATCGGAGTCGGAACCGAAGTCGGAGCCACAGGCAGGATCAAAAGTGGTGGCAGGAGACACATTTTTACGAGGGATTTTTTTTGCCAAACACGTGGACACTATATCCATTGAAGAGCAATTGATTTAAGGGGTTGGGATTTTGTATTTCCATTTACTTGGACCACAATAAGGGATTATGTCAAATATTTATACACTTTACCTCCGATTAAAACCTCAGTTTTAAAAGTTTCGGAGTCGAAGGTGTAATAAGAATCGGAAATTCCGACTTATCGGGGTCGGAGTCGAAGCTCCGTAACATCCCTGATTTGAACCCGGGGCTCCGGATCGGCAGCCGCCGTTCTCCCGACTAGACCAGCAGTAACTGGCGTATTGAGTTACGGTGAATCATTATTAAAATCAGGATTTCCACACCATCAGAATACCAATTACGGTAATTTCGACATGACCGACACAAGGACGTGACGACCCTGGTATCATGGTGTCGTGTGATTCACAACGACTGTGTAATATTACAATAGATCGAAAAGACATTAGCACTAGGTCGAGCTAAGTACCTACCAGCTTCGGCCATCATTTTGACATTGTTATTTTATCTTATTATGTACACGGATTCTTTTGCCTTTTTGTGAATGACGTTACCAAGTGTTCTTATGAATTTATGGTTCGAATAAATGAATGGAATTGAATTGAGTCTATTACTATAAAATGATTTGTGTATTAGGACGTAAAATTTATATAAATAACCGATTTTGATAGGGTTTTTTTCAGTTGCGGCGGTTGTTAACGTTCCGAGGTTAATATGATTCAAGATGGCTGCCTCCACAAAATGGCGATTTTTTTCACGTCTCCCTCAATATGGGCATCAAATGAAAAGGCTTGACTATAGTCCGTGCCAGATGGAATGGCAATAAAAGTTATTGGTTTTTCGTTAAAGGACGTTGAGAAGCAGCGTTTACAAACTTTTTATAATAGTTGTTACAATTTACTTAACACTATGTTTCTTTTACAAGAGTTCATATCGGTAAGAACCTTAGATAAAGAATTAGTAAATATTAGATCACGTTTTTCCGCACGGTTCCTTTGTACCAAACGTAAGCAGATGAGGTGTGTGTTTGCTATGGCGGCAATGTGATGTGCCACGACAAAAGTATGACACTTCCACAAGAGCGACAAGACAAGAGCGATCAGACCGGGGGGTCTACCGCCGAACGAAAAATGTCATCGCTTTGATGTTTCTCTCTCTTTTCTTTTCGCTTGAAATGATAGAGACAGCATAAGCAAAGCGATAGCCGATTTAGTTAGGCGGTAGAAGCGGCCGTGCTTTCGGTGTAAAGCGTTTGTTCTAACTAACGTAACATAGCTATGTAAACTCTTTGGTAAGTACTAATAGAATAATGACAATTATTTACAGAGCAGATTACAAAAAATAGTACTACGACAAAATTTGGAACTACAATAATTGCATGAAAATAAACATAAATTAATGCTAAAAAAAAACAAGTACAATCCTTCAAATATTTTTGCTGTAATTATGTTCTTCATGAATTTTGTCGAGAGGTTGAAAATGATGAGAGTCCTCATCATCTTCACATAGAGAATCATCCTCGTCGCTGCTTTCTTCACTCTCGGAGCATAATTGAATTACAAAAGGTTCATCCAACACGCTTTTTCTTCTATATGCATGATTCTTCCATTATCTTGAATTTGTGGGAAATTGGGCATTGATTTTTCCTTAAAATTTTGGGGAATTTGCAATCTTTTGTGGCTTGGCGGCGGTTTTTTAGCTAGCCGGGGGTTTTTTTAATTTTTTTTCTTGTAACCTCATTGTTTGTAGCATACTTTTTGTAGTGGTAGGACTCTTGGCAGAGTCCACCTGAGGAAGTACTACACCGTTGCCAGTTATTCTACCGCCAAGCAGTAATGTGCAAACATTACCGTGTTCCGGTTTCAAGGGCAATGTTTCCAGATAAATAACAGGGCTTAGAGATATAACATCTTAGATCTCTGGGTGGCGAGCGCAGTGCAGTGCTAGGTAATGATTGGGACTCTTCAACGTCCAATAGCAGCGTGTCACTGTGCTGTTATGTGGCAGGCATGTTGCTTACCATCAGACACATGACATGCTCGTCTCGTCTCTCTAATCTATAAAAATGGTTGTCTGTAAAGTCGGTTTACTGACGATAGTTGAACGTGACAACGTCTAGTATTTGTGTTAAGCGCCATCTAGGTAAAACATTCTGAAGCTTTTTGAAAAGCTGTTCAAATCGCCATCTCTGGGTACATCATGGTACTAGCACAAGTTCTTAACTTCATATCGTCGCTTTTCTAAAACATGGACGTAATACACATTTCACTCAATAGATGGTGCGAAAAGTAATAAGGCGAGGTAACGGCGGTAAATATTATCTAATCTATGGCGGTAACGTTACATGACGTCAAGTTTTGCGGGCGTGCAGCCGGCTTCATCGAATTATAAGACGTTATCACGTCAAAAATATATCTGGTGGAAATGCAGGCTTAGTGGCCACGTTGCGGAAGCCTGATAGAAGGGTAATAGATAAGTTAGCTGCGCCTATACAATGCGACTCCACCCACCCGGCTCGCCGCGCCGGTCAACAGGTCCGGCAATCCGTGGTAATGTTTCGTCAGCCAATCGACCTCACCTACCAGTTTCGACAATATCAACCACTCCAATGTAGATACTGTGTACTAATAATGACTAAGTACTCGTATATTATATTTTACACGAATGCTATATAAAACCTATTATTTGTGTATTTATTTACGCCTAAGTTTTTACAATATTCAATATAAAACAACATAAAAACATTATTTCTGTTCGCACTTTTGGGATGGGTCGGCTAAGTATCAGCTTGAGGCTCTGGAATCGATCGAGAGGGGTGATAAAAGGCTCATAGGCAATAACACTCTTGTGCGAAAAAGACTGCAAAGTCTTGAACATCGCCGAAAAATTGCTAGCTTATCGGTCTATTATCGGATACACTTCGGAGAGTGTGCATCTGATCTGCATGATCTAATACCACCTAGCCCTTTTTTCTATCCGACTTCTCGTAGCTCGAAGAAGCGGCATCGTTTCATGGTTGATGTTCCAAAGACACGAACGAAGAGGTTTGACTCTACTTTTGTGATAAGAACGTCTAGACTGTGGAATGAGTTGCCTGAGTGGGTTTTTCCCGATGGTTATAATCTTGGTGTCTTCAAATCGAGAGTGAATCGGTTTCTTCTAGGTAAGCACGCTCCATCTTAGACCGCATCGTCGCTTAACATCAGGCGAGATGGTGGTCAAGTGTAAACCTATAAATGGTAAAAAAAAATATAAAAACCTAAACCTAGTTTGCCGCCAGCAGCGGGGCAGGGCCCAAGCTACCGGTAAACCTATTATTATTATTATTTTAGTAGTGGTAGGACTCTTGGCAGAGTCCGCCTGGGGAAGTACTACACCATACCACCATACCAGTTATTCTACCGCCAAGCAGTGCCGCTAAAACATTACTGTGTTCCGGTTTGAAGGGCAATGTTTCCGGTCAAATTACTGGACTTAGAGATATAATACCTTAGATCTCTGGGTGACGAGCGCAGTGCAGTGCTAGGTAATGATTTGGACTCTACGTGTTCTAATAGCAGACGTGTTACTTACCATCAGGCACATGTCCAGCTCGTCTCGTCACTCTTTACTATAAAAAAAAAAATTACCGCTGGTTGCAAGTAGTGCAGGACCGTTCGTTGTGAAAATCTAGGGGGGAAGGGAGGCCTATGTTCAGCAGTGGACGTCTTGCGCCTGACGATGATGATGATGATGATAAAACCTATTACTATTATACCTCTAAATGCCAATGATTGGATGTTTCTTTCTCAACGCCGCAACGGCTGCACGGATTCGGTTAAAATTTGCGGGGCGCTGCTAATACTTACATATATATATATAAAAATCAATGCCACTTTTCGTTGATATTGAACTCCTCCTAAACGGCTGGACCGATTTGAATGATTTTTTTTGTATACGTTTGGGTAGGGCCCTGGAAGGTTTAGATTCACAAATCAGCCCGGCAGATGGCGCTGCAGTCGATATCTAGGTTATTATTCGAGCGAAGCCGGAGCGGGCCGCTAGTATTTTATATTATGTACGAAACTCTCGAAAAGGAATGTTTTTCCCCGTTTTTGTTACATTCTTCATTCATGCTCCGCTCCTATTGATAGCAGCGTAATGTTGTATTTATAGCCTATAATAGCCTTCGTCGATAAATGGACGATTCAATAGAAAAAGAATAAACAAACTCTTCACCTTTATAATCTTCTTATAAATAAAATTCTCGTGTCACAGTGTTAGTTACCTTACTCCTCCGAAACGGCTTTACTGATTTATACCAAATGTTATATGCATATTCAGTAGGTCTGAGAATCGGCAACTATCTATTTTTCATACCCTTAAGTGTTAAGGGTTGTTCACCCCTATTTTGTTTTTTTTTTTGAAAAAATTTTTTTTTTACTTTTTTTATAATGTGGCATTAAAAAATACATACAACCTTAAATTTTTACCCTTTTATCACTAACTCCTATTATTTAATAGCCATTTTAGTAATTTAATCATTTGACAGTGAACTCCTCCTATACGGCGGGACCAATTTGAATGTTTTTTTTTTGTGTGAGTACATGTAAGTGGATTCGAGGATGGTTTAAATTCACAAATAAGCCCGGCAGATGGCGCTGCAGACAGTGTCTAGGTTATGATCCGAGCGAAGCCGGAATGGGCCGCTAGTATTAGTATAGATAATATCGGTGTGCCAAGTAGACGCAATACAGTACTTTCCGTATTAGTTCATTCCGATCCTACACCCAGGTCACGTCCACTCTGGCGGACCAGGCCATAACGCTTATGTAACACAAGTCGCAAGTGACCTTAGACATTGCGATTCACTTACTCAGTGTAAACTGATACACTTTAAAGCATCCGCTCTCGATACTTTCTAGTTTATTTTTTGAATACTTTTTTTTTAAATAACGAGTGACGAGACGAGCATGACATGTGCATGATGGTAAACACTAAACAACATGCCTGCCACATGACAGCACAGTGACACGCAGCTATAGGAACATGAAGAGTTGAAGAACCCAAATCGTCACCTAGCACTGCACTGCGCTCATCACCCAGAGATCTAAGATGTTATATCTCTAAGCCCTGTAATTTCTCTGGAAACATTGCCCCTCGAACCGGAACACAGTAATGTTTGCACATTACTGCTTGGCGGTATACTGGCAAGGGTGTGGTACTTCCCCAGGCGGACTCTGCTACGAGTCCTACCACTACACTTTGGCGCACCCAAAGAGTTTATATATACTACGTGTAGAGTTAGAACAAACGCTTTACACCGAAAGCACGGGGGGTTTACCGCCGAACGAAAAATGTCATCGCTTTGATGTTTCTCTCTCTTTTTTTTTCGCTTGAAATTATAGAGACAGCATTAGCAAAGCGATAGCCGATTTAGTTAGGCGGTAGAAGCGCGGGTCTGATCGCTCTTGTCTTGTCGCTCTTGTGGAAGTGTCATACTTTTGTCGCGGCACATCACCATGTCGCCATAGCTAACATACACCTCATCTGCTTACGATTGGTACAAAGGAACGGTGCGGAAAAACCTGATCTATTTACTTATTCTTTATCTAAGGGCGCATCACATACAGATTAGCCGTGGGCTGTGAATTGAGTTCAAAAGTCACGATCGTAAATGAAAGAAATCTTCTGGTAAACTCGGATATCTAGATATTCTAAATGGCCGTGGTCATCGCTACGTACTCCGGTTTCACCCGCGTAGTTTTTAAAGTGAGCTATTAAATTCTGAGTTATTAGTTTTCACTACTATCGGCAATAGGGTACCGGACTGGGTCAAAAATACGCCATCCTAATTAGTCCGTCAGCTAGATCATGGAAAAATATTGGACACGTATTTTTTGTTTTTTCATAATATTAAAAATCGTCAAAGATATAGATCATTGAACTTCGAGAGTGGGGAGTCGCGACGTCACTCGTGAGTAAAAATCATACTCACAAGTGACGTCACACGAAACTTCGAAGCGCTGTATCTTCGTCATTTTTTTGTTTGTGAAACAAAAGAAAAAATACGTGTACAATATTTTATGGCAATCTAACTAACGGGCTACTTAGTTTTTTTGAGGATTGTACCCTATTCCTACGACTGCTACTTTTTTTTTTTGGGGGAGTGACGAGACGAGCAGGTATGTGCCTGATTGTAAGCAACATGCCAGCCACATAACATCAGTCATAAGCAGCTATTGGAACATACAGAGCCCAAATAACTAACTAGCACTACACTCGTCATCCAAATATCTAAGATGGCTTATCTAGAAGCCCTGTAATTTCTTTGAAAACATTGTCCTTCAAATTGGAACACAGTAATGTTTACACAACACTGCTTGGCGGTAGAATATCTGACAAAGGTATGGTACTACCACAGGCCGGTCGGGGGTTGGGGTTTAAAAAATGAGTAGGTAAAGCTACATGACATAGACATAGACCTCTCCCATAATACGCCAGTCCGATCCTCGATCTTACGTCTTTCGTATATCGTCACTCCATCTAGTCTCAGGGCTTAAAATTAAAGCTTTATCGGAATTAATGCCATGATCACCCCTTGTGTTTAACCTTGTAAAATAACGCAATTTATTCTAAAAGTACTATACAAGTCAAGACAGCATTTATTTTATCTAATGCTCTTATTAGGCCGACTATCAATATCCCACAAGCATTCTGTAATTAGTTATTAATAAAAATGCACATAACTTATTTTACAAATACGGTATGGGTAATTTTAATTGGTACTTTTTTTAGGTAGGTATAATAAGAGCGACAAGACGAACAGGACATGTGCCTGATGGTAAGCAACGTGCCTGCCACATAACAGTATAGTAACACGCAGCTATTGGAACATGGAGAGTCCAAATCACTGACCTGGCACTGCACTGCTCGTCCCTAAGCCTAAGCCTTGTAATTTCCCTGGAAACATTGCCCTTCAAACCGGAACACAGTAACGTTTGCACATCACTGCTTGGCGGTAGAATTACTGGCAAAGGTGTGGTACTTCTCCAGGCGGACTCTGCTAAGAGTCCTACCACTACAAAAAAACCTGTGCCTGATGGTAAGCACGCCTGTCCATAACGGTACAGTGACACACAGCTATTGGAACATGAAGAGTCCAATCACGTAGCACTGCACTGCGCTCGACACCCAGAGACATAAGATGTTTTATCTCTACGTTCCGTAAATTCACTGGACACATTGTCCTTGAAACCGTAACACAATGATACTTGGCGGTAGAATAATGCAATCCCTGCACAAGTCACAAGTCGAAGGTCTTAATGAAACAAAGTTTAAAAATGAAATAAAAAATGTTTGTCTGTAAAGTCGGTTTACTGACGATATAACGTGACAACGTCTTAAGAAAATACTGATGGAACGTTAGCATTTTTCAAAAGAAAATTTTAATTTAATTTGTTTAATATTAATAGATTTGTATGTAAAAAGTAATCAGTAGAATTTAGTCATTTTCAATCAAAACAATGCAAAAAAGCTTTTAGATGCCGGGATCGAAGCCGGGGCATTTCACATGCAAAGCGAACGCTCTACCACTGAGCTACATCCCCGCTTGAACTACTGGTCGAAATAATTAATACAACTGTAACAAACATGCGGCGAGGTAACGACCGACGGTAACGCGGTAACGGTACATGACGACATGTTTTGTGGGCGCGCAGCCGGCTTCATCGAATTATAAGACGTTATCACGTCAAAAGCTACCTATTTAGCAAGGCTTATTATAATATAGATGACTTTGTTAAAGATAGTATCGTAGTAACGTATGGAAGAGAAATGAGTTGAAACTAGAATCTTGTAATACGGTAAAATAATAGATTTATAAAACTTTTGATGGAACATTGTTTGTACTCATGTAGTATCTGTATACTGTATGTATTAATTATTTGTTATTTTGTCTTTGACAAAGCCTTTTTACAGCTGCATTTGATTGACGAGGCTCCTTTACAGCCGCTTTATTCATTTTGACATTGTTATTTTATCTTACTATGTACACGGATTCTTTGCCTTTTTGTTAATGACGTTACCAAGTGTTCTTATGAATTTATGGTTCGAATAAATGAATGAAAATAATAGACTACAGGCCCGTGAACAAAATTTACGGGTCAAATGAACCAGCAGGAGACCTATGTAGGATGAAAGACGGGTACAAAATAATAAGATTCAGCACTATGCCGTCAGTTGTAAGCTGTCCAACTGAGTGCAGGTGAGAATTCAAAAGTGCAAGTAAAGTAGGTACATTTTGGTCATTTGTTTCTGTACGGCATTCTTACCATCCAATAGATCCATGAAAAATAATGAGAAAACGCGTAGTGCCGTACAAAAATAGTGATCCACGAAGTCGGAAACATTATTGATAATCCGGAAATTTTGAGGGAAAATTTGGTCATTTGATACTGTACGGCATCGGTTCCATACAGTTGCAATACCTCTTCTAACCCATTATTCCGCAACGCCGTACAAAAATAATGGTCCAAGACGAAATGATCTGGGGTTCAACTTCCTCTTTTCAGTGATCCGGAGAGGTGATTTGACACAACGTAAAATTAATTTATTCCGAAAGTATTTTGTGCATAGATACAAATTTTATACGTGCCGTACATTTTTGTTAGTCCAAAAGTCAGTAAATGGCAAGAAACCTCCAGAACATTGCATATGACGAAATGTACTTTAGGGTGACAGTTGGTACGATTTTTTAACGCCATTCTGATAATTTATTTGAATTTATTAAATGTCTAAGAAAAGTTAATGCCGTACAAATCTGAAAGTTCATATTGAAGGCCAGTAAAAATAGAATTTAACTTTTAAATTTTCGATCCTAATTTATTTTCTATAAGGTGTATGATCACTTACTGAACATAAAATCATGAAATGTTGACAGATTCAGGTGGATCTTTAAGCGTAATCTTGAAAAAACGTTTTCTCGGGCACTATGTACTTTAGGGCAAAAATTATTGAAGTCATTATTGTAGAAAATATAATTTTGCACCTTTTGTTGTCCAAAACTTTTTTGTTAAAAGTACCTACCGTTTACGGCTCATTTAGTGAACCAGATTTTCTATCGCCGATATGCCGATTGCTCTTGAGATATTTAGATAAATAAGACGCATCAATCCATGTTTAAAGACCAGTTTATTCTCGACGACTTTTGCCAATTTTTTTTTTTAAGTCTGTGCTTTTTGAGTTATAAGAAGTTTAATGTTGGAAGCATCACTATATTGCCATAGCAAACATACACCTCATCTGCATGAAAAACCTGATCTATTTATTTACTTATTCTTTATCAGAGTTTTCATCGTCTAATAACCCACCACAAACAAAACTATTGTTTATTTTAATACGATTTATAATATTTTTGGCGGAACAACAGATTTTGAACGTCTTATAAATCAAAACGTATGGACATTACAAAAAAAAAGCTCTTGACAAAAGTTGTAGAAAGTAAACTGATCTTTAAGAATAGTTCAATGCGTTTTATTGATTAATCAAATATTTCAAGAGTTGTCGGCCGTGATAGAAAAATCTGTATTTTAAATGGGCCATAAATCGCAAACGGTACGTTTCACAAAAAAGTTTTCTTGGCACAAAAAGTGTAAAATTTTATTTTCTACAATAGTTATCTCAATGATTTTTGCCCTAAAGTACATAGTTTCCGAGTTTCCAAGTTTCTAACTAAGTGATACATATTTTGTTTGATTAAGGGTTAAAATGTACGGCATTATTTTTTCTGATTAACATACTTTAATACTATTTAAAACAATGATAATATGTTGAACTTTGCTATAGTTAATTATTAATTAATCTATGGTTATTCAAATAAATGAAAACTTGCATGTTTTGTATTCTCCTGTAACTTTTTTTAGAGCACTTTCTTTTGTACGGCATTATTATACAACAATAGTTTTTAGCAATGTCATGTAGAAAAATAAGGCGCCGTACAGGATCAAATGACCTACCACCTTTATAAATGAAGTATACGATGAAATTAAGGTAATTATCGATAAACATTCAAATGAACAGTAATTTTTAGACGGCATTATTTTTAATTGTTCGTTTGAGTGCTAGATAATCATTTGGAACCGATGCCGTACTTTTTCAAATCACCCCTCCGGATCACTGAAAAGAGGAAGTTGAACCTCAGATCATTTCCTCTTGGACCATTATTTTTGTACGGCGTTGCGGAATAATGGGTTAGAAGAGGTATTGCAACTGCAGGGAACCGATGCCGTACAGTATCAAATGACTAAATTTTCCCTAAAAAATTCCGGATTATCAATAATGTTTCCGACTTCGTGGATCACTATTTTTGTACGGCACTACGCGTTTTCTCATTATTTTTTATGGATCTATTGGATGGTAAGAATGCCGTACAGAAATAAATGACCAAAATGTACCTACTTTACTTGCACTTTTGAATTCTCACCTGCACTCAGTTGGACAGCTTACAAGTGACGGCATAGTGCTGAATCTTATTATTTTGTACCCGTCTTTCATCCTACATAGGTCTCCTGCTGGTTCATTTGACCACCCGTAAATTTTGTTCACGGGCCTGTAGTCTATAACTGTTTCGTCTTAGTACAGCTTTTTTGTGTACCCTCGTATGTAATACAAATGTTTACAAGGCAGGCGATGTATTGGGCGGATCAGGAAGAGTGGGTTCTACAAAAAAAACTGTCCGTTAGTACCGACTGACATTTAAGGCAACTACAATGTAGTGGAATGTTGTTTATGTCTGTCTGTCACAGCGCTCAGGGCTATAGTCTATTGAATCGATTTCAAAATCTCGAACCTCGCTAAGTAGCATGTTTAACGGGTTTTATCGGATACATTTCGGAGAGTGTGCAGCTGATCTGTATGATCTAATACAACCTTGCCTATTGTTGTTTTTTAATGATCCAACAAAGAGGTTGCACTCACACTATCGTAATAACACTATTAAACTTTAAAATATGTATCACCAAAAATCGAAAATGGTCTCACCTCGAACGATGTAAAAATAACAATAAACGACATCGTTTCGTGTTTGATGTTCCAAAGCCTGGAACGAAGAGATTTGACTCAAATTTAATGATAAGAATGTCTAAAATCTTTGTCTTTGAAATACGTTGCCGGAGTGAGTTTTTCCCAATGGATATAATCTGAATGTCTTCAAATCGAGAGTGAATCGGTTTCTTCTAGGTATGAGTAAGCACACTTCATCGTAAACCGCATCGTCGCTTCACATCAGGCGAGATGGCGGTCAAGTGTAAACCTAACCTACATTACCGAATCCCAGCAGTGGGAAAACTTAGTGGACCGCTCAGAGGACGTCCAATAATTACGTGAGGTGTAGGGGAGGGGGTGATCTCGGCAAATCTCGCGTAATTTTGCGCAAAAAATGTGTTCATGCTGTGACAAATTGAGTACCTAAATAATGTGTAAAATTCTCACGTGAGGGTTGAACAAAATTTTACCAAGAGTATAGAAAAATCGTCAAATATTAAATACAAATTCAAATACAAAAATCTTTATTGCTGTTTGTAGGTAAGATAAGATAATACAAAACATTTTAAAAGTTGCCCCATACAAACTGGCCTCTGCGAGAGACATGCAATATGTCTGGCAAGACAATTTGTTAGTCTTAATTTTTAAATAAAAACAAAAAAAAATTAAATAATAGTCAGCTGATTAAAGTCTTCTTCTTCCTCATCTTCTATTAATTTCTGGTTTTTATTTATGTCATCTGATTCTTCATCTTCGATTCATTTCTGGCTTCTATTTGGTTGTGATATATATTTGTGTGAGATAAATGTTTGGTGAGCACAATTTCGCCAACGTCTTGTGTTTCATCAGGATATTGTCTTGTGTTTTTGAGTTTGATATTTTTTATAATGATAATGATATTTTTTAATATGATTCGTCGTAAGTCGTAATTTATGGATATCCCCTTATGCGTTGCATCAGGGGTTAGAAACTATTTAAATTACATTTAAGATTTTTGGCATTGCTATTCAACGTGTGAAACGCGGCGAGTGTCATGGGCACCTTTGCGCCGGGAGCAGTAAAGTTCGGGTGGGGTTATTCGTTATTCGGGGATTCGTTTTTAAGAGGGGAATTTGATTGACAAGTTGTTATTAACGAAAGATTTTGATTTGTAGAGACGAACTTCTTAGCATTCCATGGATTCACCGTGGGGGTGCCGGGTCCATCGTGTGGCAGAGAGAGAAATCTCGAGTAGATTCCGAGACTTGTGACTCGGGCGTAGGTTTAAGGGTAGGTAGTAGGTAGGTTGAACAATAATAATTACTATTGGAATTTCTATAGTATTTCTGTTTGACATAACTTCATGCTTGACTGCACGCACACCTTTATAAATTACATTTTTATTTTGTTGCATGAAGAGGAGCGCTGTAATCGCATTTTACGAACAAAACTACAACTATCTAATGATATTATTTTCTATATTTCTATCAACGTTTCAAAACAGCTGGTAATTCACCAGGCGACAATATAAGGTCTCACATGAAGAGGAGCGCTATAATCGCATTTTATGATATAAGCTGAGCTTTGCATTAGTGTGAGTGATCACATGCATACGCATCTATTACCAAAAGTACAGTCAGACAACAAACTCTTAAACAACAAGCTGACATTAACTATCCAGGATCAATATGGTCATTGCGAAAAGAAGTATCTTTTTTAGGATTCAAATGGTCAAGGACAGAGAATAACAGAAAATTTTTAATGGAAAAGCATGAGATCCGTCACCTACGTATAACTTATTTACTTAAAATTTCCGAATACCGTATTCAGGGCAGGCCTATCGTTTATACCGATGAAACATATATTGACACCACTCACACTTCATCAAAATCATATTCAGATGGCAGCACTTCTGGTTTGAAGAAACACCTTATTAAGAGAACATGGTCACAGCGTCCTGCGTCTGACTGTACTTTTGGTGATCACTCACACTAATGCAAAGCTCAGCTTATATGTATAATAATTATGTATTTAAAACTATATAAGTATTATATCAGCTATTTGGCCGCTATCACACAAGCTTTGCTTAGTTTGGGGTCAGATGGTGTTGTGTGTGAATTGTCAACCAATATTTATTTATTATTTATTTATTTATACCTCGCGGACTGTATCTCAACCGTTTATTGCTTCATTATGTTACAGATAAAATGAATGATTATACAGGTAGATTTGGTACAAAATTACGTCGCAACACAATGTACCCAATCGGGCATAACTAATGATATTATTTCAATTCTATATATCTATCAACGTTTCAAAGCAGTTGGCAATTTATGAGGCGACAATATAAGGTCTCACATGAAAAGGACCGCTATCTTTTAGATAGTAGGTACATATTATATTATTAGTACGATTTCTGTGGCAAAACTACTCGAATTTGACGATATTTTTGACGTGATAACGTCTTATAATTCGATGAAGCCGGCTGCACGCACTGTAACGTTCCGCCGTTACCGTTAGTTCGTCTTCCGTGCCATGCGGACGAAGCTGAGCGCTGAGGGCGCCACCCGCCGAGTCGAGCGGTATCACTACTCGCGCTATCAGCGTACTGATTTCTTAAGACGTTGTCACGTTCTATCGTCAGTAAACCGACTTTACAGACAACCATTTTTTTATAGTAAAGAGTCATGGGGCGAACATGACATGTGCCTGATGGCAAGCAGCACGCCTGTCCATAACAACAGCATAGTCACGCATCTATCGGAACATGAAGAGTTCAAATCTAGCACTGCATAGCACTCGTCAACCAAAGATACAAAATGTTTTATCTAAGCATACTAATATTATAAAGCTGAAGAATTTGTTTGAACGCAAGGATCTCGGGAACTACCTACTGGTCCGAATTGAAAGATTCTTTCTCTGTTGGATAGTCCATTTATTGAGGAAGGCTTTTTTAGGCTATTTAACATTACGCTACTATCAACAACAGCGGAGCATGAATGAAAAATGTAACAAAAACGGGACAAAATATTGCTTTTTGAGAGCTTTCGTTGCGTGACAGCATGTGTCTAACTTTTAAAGGTTGCGTCATTAGAATCTAAGGTAAACGAATTTGTTTAAAATTTGAATTGGTACGACCAATTTTCGATAAATGGCGTAGCAACGCGCGCACGGATATAAGTACTCTGTGATATATGTGCTGTGATTTTTTAGGAAATATTGCCTTTAAAACCGGATCATAGTGATGTTTGTACATTAGGTACTTCTTGGCGATAGAATAACTGACAAAGGTGTGGTACTTCCCCAGGTGGACTCCGCAAACCGCAAAGAGTCTTACCACACTAGACACCGTGCCAGTTCGTTCTTTCCACCGATGTTCAAAAGAAGCTGGTAAAATATGAGTCAAGTTATTTTGTTTTAAATTAGTTCTAATGTGTTCGTAAGTGCCATTGTGATTGACAGTTGAATGATTGGCTCAATTAGTTGGGACGTGATTCTATGCCGAACATAGCGAGGGTCCTAGAGGGCTTAGCGAAGTATGTAGTACCTAAAGGCTAGTTCGCATTAAGGCCGGTTTGCATTTTGATGAGTTTGAGTGCGATTGCGAGTGAGTAATCGCGACTGATTACTATGCACTCGCAATAATCAATAGGTGTCCACACGTGTATGCTACTAATCACTCAACACCTGCACTAATCACTCGCACTAATCAAAATGAAAAGAAGCCTCTTTTCGATTTGATTTTGATCATCTCGCCTGATGTTAAGCGACTATACGGTCTACGATGGACCGTGCTGAACTAGAAGAAACCGATTCACTCGTGATTTGAAGACACCAAGATTGTAACTATCGGGAAAACCAGGGATGTTACGGAGCTTCGACTCCGACTCCGTTAAGTCGGAAGTTCCGATTATTATTACACCTCCGGTTCCGAAACTTTTGAATCGAAGGTTTTAATCGGATGTCGAAGCATAACTTAGCGCGACATATACATGTCACGCAGGGAAACTCCCGCGCACGAGTGTAATGAAAAGTATACTAAATGTGCACAATATAGAAAAACGCAAAACTCCAGCACCTTATATTAAATGTCCGCCAATATTATCGTGTCCAACAAGCTCGGTAGCGAACGAACACCTTTTTGGTGGCGTCGACTTAACTACGACTCGTTAAGAAATATATTGGACTGAGACAGCTTCAAAGCTTAAGTTCATGAAGTGCATACACACTTTTGGTGTCAATTTATTTAATTTAATTTGTTTCAGAGCTTTTGTTCATTTAACATACTTAATAAAATATGCCACTTTTGGATTCAATAAATTAAATTTTTTGTTTATTTTTGAACATTCCAATTTTTTTTCATTTTTTGTGATATTTTATGAAACAAAAACAATGAAAAGGTTGAATGAATGTTTTATTTGTCCTAAAATAAAAAATCTTTCTCTACCATTACTTCTGACCTTACCTCCGCCTCCGACTCCGGTTCCGATAAATCAAATTTAAAAACTCCGACTCCGACTTCGGTTCCGATAAGATCACCTCCGTTACATCCCTGGGAAAAACCAAACTTAGACAACGCATTCCACACCCTAGACGTTCTTATTACGAAAATGGAATCAAACCTCGTTGGAGTGTATCGAACAACCATGAATCGATGTCGCATTTTCGAGCTATGAATAGTCCGATAGACAAAAGGGCTAAGGAAACATTCTTCGAAATAACTTAAATTATTAAACTTATGAAATTCTTTTTACCTAAGTATAAACAGCCCACTGAATGTTCCTACAGATGGGATTCGTAACCTTTTCTTACAATGAGAGATTCAAGGCTATAAATCCACTACGCTGGCTCAGTGCGGATTGGTGGGTGACGCATGTACCTACTCGAATAATTTTTGGAACCGGTTAGTTTTCTCATGATGTTTTCCTTCACCATTTTTTGAAATCAGCGGCAAAACTGACTTTGATAATACAGTAATGCGCGTAGAATTGAAACCCGGGTCTCCGGATCGGCAGTCGCCGTTCTCCCGACTAGACCAGCCGTAACTTAGCAACAAACGATCTGTTTCTGTATGGGCTAAGACCATATTTTTTTTTTAAATAAAGAGTGACGAGATGAGCAGGACATGTGCCTGATGGTAAGCAACATGCCTGCCACATAACAGCACAGTGACACGCAGCTATTTGAACATGAAGAGTCCAAATCATTACCTAGCACTGCACTGCGCTCGTCACCCAGAGATCTAAGTTGTTATATCTCTAAGCTCTGTAATTTCTCTGGACACCCTTCAAACCGGAACACAGTAATGTTTGCACATTACTGCTTGGCGGTAGAATAACTGGCAAAGGTGTGGTACTTCGTCAGGCGGACTCTGCTAAGAGTCCTACCACTACAAACTAAGCTAGGCTAGGATTAACAAGCTAGGAACTAAGCTAGGATGATGATGATTAGAAGTTTTAAATTAAACAATTTACCTAAGGCTTTGAAATGTCTGCCTAGTTTAATTTCCTCGCATATTTCAATTAATTAACAAACAAGGTTATATGTAATTCAATCACGCGTCAATGTATCCTTGTATACGCCCCAATTACCTAGCTAACTCGTACGACTGCGTAGATAGATAAGCTAACTTTTATCCCGGGAAATATAGTTTAAGAAATGAAAAATTAAAATTAAATAAATATATTGGCAGTCATAGGAACTGCCGATAGAAGTGAAAACTTATAACTCAGAATTTGATAGCTTACCTTGGAAACTACACGGGTGTAACCGGAAGGCGTGGCCTCGCCATCATGGCATGGCCATCTAGAAATGCGTCAGCATTTCCCATTGGCTCATTCTAGATGGCCATACCATGATGGCGAGGCCACGCCCTTTCAGCATTTCTCATTGTCTGACGCATTTCTAGATGCCCAATCGCCAAGGTCCCGAGTTTACCCGAAGATTTCTTATCATACCCGAGCGTGACGGTAGAAATCGATTTACACCCCACGAAAAATTTGTCTAGGCGTGTCTAAAGAAGTTTTCACTTCAAAAAGTCAAGTTTAACCTTTGCAGCAGTTCGGGGTGGGTTACTCGGGGATTCGTTTTTAAGAAATAATTAATTGTAATAAAATAAAAATAAAGTGGCCGAGTTGGACTCGCCCATGAAGGGTTCCGTTGCAGCAAGTAACATAATATACATAGTACACATAGTTCTTGTAGTTCGTTGTAGCTTTGATCGAAGTTTCAATAATAGTGTATTTATTTATGACGTACTAAGAAAAAACTACTTATCAGATCGAGTTCAAACTAATTTTCGTTGGTAGTTTACATGGTAATGTACATCATATATTTTTTTTAGATTTTTCATTATCTTACTTTAGAAGTTAGAGGGGGGGGGGGGGGGACACATTTTAGCACTTTGGAAGTGTGTCTCGCGCAAACTATTCAGTGTATACGAAAATGATTTTAGAAACCTCATCATCATTTTTGAAGACCTATCGATAGACACCCCACACGTGTAGATATGATGAAAAAAAATTTTTTGAGTGTCAGTTCTCAGTATGGGGGGCAACCCTAATTTTTCTTTTTTTTCTTTTTTTTGTTCAAATCTTAATGCGGTTCACAGAATACATTTACTTACCAAGTTTCAACAATGTAGTTCTCATAGTTTCGGCAAAAAGTGGCTGTGACATACGGACGGACAGACAGACAGACATGACGAATTTATAAGGGTTCCGTTTTTACGTTTTACGGAACCCTAAAAAGTTTAACATTACAAATGTAAGACCACTAATACTAAGACCACAGTCTATTAAATCATACAGACGTTCCACGAAGCCGTCTATGGGGCAATCATGCGAGACGTGCGGGGTGAGACGCGGGAAGCGCGCTCCCGCCATTGCCAACATTACAATGTTAGTATTACGGGAGCGCGGTTCAGTTTTCGGTTTTATCTATTTTTTACCAAAGAACAAATGGTTGTGTAATGAATGCGGGTATTTATTTTATACTTTGGTGTGTCTATGTATATGTATATTTATAATTATACACCGACTAGTAGAACCCCGCGGTTTTACCCGCGTAGTTCTCATTCCCGTTATTTTTTCGTGATAAAAAGTAAACTAGAAGGGGAAAAAAGAGTTATTTCGATTACGATACGATACCATTGGCGGAGCTATTACACAGGTAGGTACATACAAAATACATACAGCCAAATTGGGTAGCTTCTCCTTCTTTGTAGTCGGTTAAAAACAAAGTTACGCTAGCCTATTAATATTTTCAATCTTTGGATTCATTTGGATCAATTGTATATTGTATTATTGTATCCCCACCTCCTTATCTTAAATCTCTCATTCCATCCTACGGTTGCCTGGATCGCTTTTAGTGATAAGGCCGCCAATTGCTACTTTATTTTGTTTTGTTATGTAACTTTTATTTATTTTTGAAATTAAGTGCAATAAAGAGTTAATCTATCTATCTATATTTGGATGTTTGTTGCTCAATTACATCGGCATGTATGAACGGATCGGGTTAAAATTTAGAACACATTTTGATTACAGTCTGGAAGAGCACAGAAGTTACTTTTTATCCCGGGAAAATAACCGGAACGGGAACTACGCGGGTAAAACGAAGGATGCTGCTTTTAAGTAAATATCTAAACTTAAAAAACATAAGCAGTCATAGGAACTGCCGATAGAAGTGAAAACTTATGACTCAGAATTTGATAGCTCACTTTGGCAACTACGCGGTTGAAACCGGAGGGCGTGGCCATGAGCATGGCCATGGTCCCGAGTTTACCCGAAGATTTCTTATCATTCCCGATCGTGACGCTAGAATTAATTTCACAGCCCACGAAAAATCGGTCTGTGGCGCGCCAAAGGAAGTTTTCACTTCAAATAGCGACAGGTTCCACTTTTCACACTTTTGTTTGTCACTTGTTCTATTTGAAAAAAACCCTGTTTTTACGTCAAAAACGAGGTCGTTTGAAGATGACGCGAATCCTCGTCCTAATTAAAGGTCTTTCATGCCCCAATTACGGCCCATTCTACCCTTTTGAATTGCAACTCGTAGAATGGGTCTTATCTTAGTACAAGGTTAAGAGGAACGGGCGAAGTAAACCGAAAAGGATGCATTAAACTCAGTTACGTAAAAAGAAAAATTATAGAGTAGGTATAGTTTTAAAATACTAGCTGAACCGTGCGAGCGTTGCTACGCCATCTACCAGAAATTGGTCGTACCAATTCAAATTTTGAACAAATTAAAACCTTAGGTTCTAATGACCCAACCTTCATGAGATAGACACATGTTGTCACGCAACGAAAGCTCTCAAAAAGCAATATTTTTCCGTTTTTGTTACATTTTTCGTTCCTGTTGATTCCGTTCCGTAATGTTAAATAGCCTATAGCCTTCCTCGATCAATGGACTATCCAACAAAGAAATAATCTTTCAGTTCGGACCAGTAGTTCCAGAGATCCATGGGTTCAAACAAACAAACTCTTCAGCTTTATAATATTATAGTATAGATTAAGGAAACACAAGAAATAGTAATAATAAGAAACCTCGTCGACACAAAGAAGACTCATTAGTACGAGTACGATTTGCCGAAAAATAAAACATGATCAAATTTTTTCAAAAGATTTTTTTTTTCTAGTAAAAAACTTCTTTTTGGATAGTTTTTTTTTAGTAAGAAAACACCATCGACACGACGAATAAGAATTAAGGATTCTTGAAATGAAAACTTCTTCAGCCCTGTTGGTACATGAAAATCTTTGGGGTTAGTCACCGACATGGTAAGTACCTAGGTACCGTAGCGGCACACCCCGGACACTCGGCCTAAAATCTAAACAGACGGTGCAGTTGACATACCTACACTCACACAACTACGCATATTTCGTTCGAACGCATTTACGCATGTATGCGTGTCATCTAGGGTTACTAAATTATTTTATGGAATAGCTGTGACCCGTGAGTTCACCTGCCTGTATTAAGTGGCCTATAATCTTTTACCTAGTTAGTGTTCGATCTTTAATGTAGGTAAATATAACTTTCATCAACAACCAGAAGGGAGAAGATTTAAAACAAAATAGGAGATATTAAAGGTACCATGGACGAATTGATTTTTAGTTAAGTACACTTACCCAAAGAGAAAACTTTATTCTGACAATATATTAATTAATCACTCCACATATCGCGTACCTATTTCATTATAGGTAGGCTAGTCACAGAACATTAGATTAGGTACAACAACATTCATAAGTTGCAAGGCGTTATCACAGTTCACTAGGTATATCAGAGTAGGTATCATACACTGCACAAACTAATTATTTACATCTCATGTCAGCACAGTAAAGAAAAACAACTCAAAACTCACAATTCAATTTTGTAAACAAACAACAAACTACGAGCCGGCCGGAAAGATAATGTTGCTAGTTCCGGATTTATTTTATTCCTAATTGCTTAAAAAATATTACTTTTGTATATTGATAAATAGCGATTTATTTATTCGCATTATAGTAAGGATCGCATAAAACTTTAAATAAGTATTGTGAGAATAGTAAGTGAGTCTATTATACTCAAATCACAATCATATTTATTTGCGCCGAATAAACAAAAATCAGTTTTAATTTCAAATTAAATTCAGAAACTTAATTGACCAAATTTCAACGACGATCATAAAAAACTTGAACAAAAATAAACGAAAGTAATTTTTAGTTTTGTTTTCATATTTCAAAACTGTGATCTACCAAAAAAAAAGAAACATCAAAACAGACATGGCCCAAATCGTACCCTGACCTCGGCACAAAATAATTGTATCTAATCTCAAAAAAATCTAATAATTGTATGTAAATATATTTTAGGTAAAAAAATTACACCACTCCCATAACCCAAATTAGTGGCTAACATGTTTTTTTATCAGTGTAGTTTTGTAGGCGTTTTTTTTTAAGTTCACCAATACTGTTTGCAATCCGATGTAATCATCATCATCATCTTCATAACATCTTAGCATATACCTCTCTTCAAGTACCTACGCCTCATATCCCAGGCCTATGCTAGTGCTGTGCTTGTGCTAGTACTTGTCCAGATTTGACCCGCGATGTAAGCATACTGATAATTGAATACAAAGTCCAAAGTACATTACCAAAAATAAGCGTATTATCATGAATTATTTTACTTACACTCGTTAAATTTGAATTCCAAGGCCACCCATCGCGAAAAGAACCTAAGCATATTCGTGCATTGTTTGATATGTCTCTTTATGACTCAGCCGGTATAATATATTATTTTTCTATCATTAACACCAAATTATACAACATATTTTGTTCCATAAAACGAGCTTTTGACACGAACTGTTAGCCACTCAAACGGATGATGATGATAGTTTAGAATATTTTTAATAATAACTTACAATCCGAGGTTCATCAAAAAACCCAGGTGTGGCACCTGGGTTTTTTCAATGTGATTTGGGCTTATGTCCTTTGTTTCACAATAAATGGAGCTATCACGTAACAAACATATAAACGAATTGAGATCCGTCTCCTTTTTTGAAGTTGGTTAAAAATGAAACTAAATCGTAGTAGTACCGGTAGTACTAGAACCGGTAAAGTTTATAAGTCAATGTCAAAGCCGTTAATTACTGAATAAGTTTTATTTTAAAAATATCGTAAATTTTTTTTTGGAACTATCCATTACAATAGTCAATGTACTCGTATCCTCTTACTGCTTTATTGAACGGTTGTTGCGAAATCTTAAATAAGCATACTACTAGATGAAATCCTATATTCATTGTTCACTATTGACCGACATAATATATACATGGACGCGCATAAAAGTATAGATAGTCTAATATAGAACCTCTTTCTTTTTTTTTGAGTCGGTTGAATACTAAGAAATAATCACTTACCAATAAATCTGAATAGTAGCAATCTTAGTAAAAAAATCCACTAAATTGGCAACACTAGTGACTAAGCGAACTATACTCCGCGCCATCACTCGTTACCATACGTTATTGGCGCCACTGACGTATTTCACAACGATTAACGAAAGCCGCAGTTTAAAAACAACGAGTTTAATAATTTCGTCACAGGACTTCAGTGTTGGCGCGTACTTCTAAAACCAGTAGCACAGTTTATAAAAATGATTCAATATTTGTAGAAATTCTTATGAAATCAAAAATCTCTTATTCTTAACTTAAAATTGTGAACTTATCAAAACACAGTAGAAAAACGATTCAATCCTAGTACCTATATTATAGAAATTCTTATGAAATTAAAAATCTGTTATTTTTGTTTCGTTGAACAGATGAAAAAATTGGTACCTAAATTTAAATAACACAGCAACACAGCGTCATGGTCGTATTCTCATAGAAAATTGTCGTCCGATATAACCCTTCGTTGAGTGCTTCTCGCGTTCTTGCGGGGTAGGAAGCTTGAAACTGGCGGGGGGTGGGGAGTGTCCGTTCTATCTGTATTATCTATTCTATGGTAGCGGTATAGCGTCAGAGCGAGGGCAGATCAGTAGCGGGATGTACGTTTTAGACGCTTTTCATCATCATCAGCCCGTGTTTGGCAACTGCTAGACATAGGCTGCTCCTATAATACGCCACTCAGCCCGATCCTCGGTCTTACCACAGAATAAATATTAGTACAGAAGCCTCACTTACCGAAAACAATTATATAAATAGCGACTCTTGCTGGGACAGAACAAAGTTCAATTCAGCTCGCAATACCTGTCGCGATTTTCAAATAAACATTTGCGCTCTTTCTAACGCGTAACTCTGTCCCTGTCTAGCGCGGAGGGTTGTCGACATATCTAATAACAATATGCGCGGGAAATGTGTTGCGCGAGCGCTCAGCCGTGCGTCCGACAACCGACTGGCACTTGTCCCCTGAGAGGGACGGTCTAGCTGTAGGCTAAAACCGCGCGACCTTGAGCGAGTGATGATACACTGGTCTTACGTTTCCAAACGCACCAGCCATCTTTCGTATACCGTCACTCCCATCTAGTCTCAGGGCGTCCTACGCTACGTTTACCGATACCCGGTCTCCGCTCCAGAACCCGTCTACCCCAACGGTTATCAGGTTTGCGACAGATGTGACCATTCCCACTTCAGTCTGCTAATACGCTGAGCTATGTCGATGACTCTAGTTCTCTGACGTATTACTTCATTGCGTTTGCATACGGATCCCTTAGAAAAACCCCAAGCATAGCTCTTTCCATATGTCGCTGGATAGACGCTTTTGGATAGGTGAAATCTTGTAAGTTCATGTCACTGGTACGTATATGTATCTACCTACCTATATACTATACAGCTATATACCTATATAGGTGATGCAAGATTAGTGCTATTCAATACTAAACATTTAAATTGCAAAGTTTCACATCTGTTGGCAGTCGCTACTGCTAATTTATTTTCATCGATAATCCCATGGAATGTCCCTAGATTGAGTCTCAATTTTTCGTTTCATCAATAACGGGTTACACTTGACCGCTATCTCGCTGATGTTAAGCGACGATGCGGTCTACGATGGAACGCGCTTACTTAGACGAAACCTATTCAATCTAGACTTTGAGACACCAACATTAAATCCATCAGGGAACACCCACTCAGTCAACGTTTTCTACAGTTTAGATGATTACGAAAGTGGAATCAAATATTCGAGTCTTTCGAACATCAACAATGAAACTGTCGCCGTAACGTCGCTTTTGTATATTTAATCCCCGACCCAATAATTGTTTTGGTGTTATATGTTTGACTTTTTTTGTCGCAAATAGGTCCGCGTTTGACCACCAACTCGCCTGATGGTAAGCGACGGTGTGGGCAACGATGACGCTGATTTAGAAAAGCATAGTCAGGAAACCGGTGTTTTTTTTTTAAATAAAGAGTGACGAGTAGAGCAGGACATGTGCCTGATAGTAACCAACACGCCTGCCACATAACAGCACAGTGACACGCAGCTATTGGAACATGAAAAGTCCAAATCATTACCTAGCACTGCACTGCGCTCATCACCCAGAGATCTAAGTTGATTTATATCTCTAAGCCCTGTAATTTCTCTGGAAACATTGCCCTTCAAACCGGAACACAGTAATGTTTGCCAATTACTGTATTTCGCGAGGAAACTGAATTTGGCCAAGAGATACATCTTGTGAGAAAATATGACATCCGTAACCCGCAATCTTGACGAATCTTGATTATCTTCCTATGAGAGAAAAACCCGAATCCAATCGAACCAGCAGTGGGAAAATTGAATCGACTGTTCTTGATTATGGTATGTCATATTGCATGTTTCAATAAATCATTACTATTAGTCTCCACCTTGTACGTAAGTACAAACATTTTTATAACCGACATAGAACACAAACAAGGAATTCCTCACAATACATCTAAACCTGAAATCCCTGTAAAATATGACCCCTATTGCGAGGCGATAAGGCTTTAAACGCCAGCAAGGATATTACACTTTCGTTAACATACAAGGCGCAAGGGGTTCGAGTATAAAAGACCAGGCGTTGGATACAAGAGTATTCAGTAGCTTTCGAGCAGTCTATTCAAGAAGTGCACGATGAGATTCCTGGTACGTCCTAATATTTGATTAAAAACATTAATAAAAATAATAAATAAATTTGCCATAAAAAGTTTGCTATAACACCGCACAAAAAAACAAAAAAACAGTCACGACATGTCTAGTTTAAAAAAAAAAGTGATTAAATTCCATTTCTAAATTTAACATTCCCGCCCAAATTGGATATATGTTGTGAAATCATTTTAAAAAGTTTTAAATCCTGTGGTAATCTTAAAAAAGAAACGTTCGAAATTTAAACAATCGATAATAGTGATGGGGGAAAAGTTGTGACTATTATTTTTACTAATTCTAACTGTTTTAACGTTTCTCATTTGGAGCAACAGTAATTTTTTTTTTTTTTTAGTTTATGGCTACATATAAATGTTGTTTGTGGTCCTTTTTCCAAACTCACTATAAGGAATTTGAATCAAAATCAACCCAAAATTAGTTTTTGTTGTCCGAATATTGTTACAAATACAACATTGTCTCAAATATTCTCCACAAGATAGTGCACAAATATTTACAAACCAGTAAAATGTTAGATTTAAATTTAAGGTGTTTGTTACGATTTATTAGAAATAGTAGAACATATCGTATGTGCGTTTATTACTACTTAAAACTATAACACATACATAATTGAATCATTATACTAATTTAACCGCACAAGTAACATAGTTGCATGCGTTTAAATTGTCTGCTAATGTCTATACCATTTTACCCAGTTATTTGTATTAGATTTTATTTCAAAGGCATAAGGTTGAAAACCATATTTTTTACAGATTTGTATCGATTGTAATTATTTCAAGTATGCTACATTTTGCGGGGTGTCGTTTAAGTGATTTAACGACTAACGATAACTACTTAGCATTACATTTTCGTTCATAACTCCATATTCTGACACACAAATCAGGTACCTATAACATTTTAGTTATTATGGTTATTTCCGACCGTAAAATAATGTGAATATATCTCATTTCAACTCCTTTAAACTTTAATGGTTCGTCTTTCGCCTTGAGCAAAAAATCCCAATTGCAAGAACTATAAATACAGCGTACACATAAAAACAACAACTACTTAGACTTACCACTTAAGTATATAACAATTACACGAAAAAAAAAGAAAAAAAAATTGCGCCAAAATTGTAACCAGCCAGTTAAAAAAAAAACACCCCATTGTCAATGACCAAAGAACAACAATACAGAAGGATAATTAAACAAAACATTACATAACGAAGGTCGGCCACAGACTCGCAACAAATATGGATATGTATTTTTAGGCCACGTACGTGAGCTGCATTCGCCCAGTTAAGGCCGGTCAAGAGCATGTCGAATTGCATGTGGAACTGATAAAATATGCGTAACGCGTAGATGAGACAGTAGGTTGAAGGATAAATACCTTTTTGACCATTGTTGCCTAACATTACCTGTCTATCTTATTTTGTTTCACAAATAACATAACAGTTTCAAACTTAGTAATATTGCTATGAATGAGCTTTGTATCCGAAGAGTATTTTAAAACGTGTTAATTCTTATTGAGATAATTGTATTCACACTGATCCTTTAAGAGCGGTGAAAACTCAGCAAAACCGTTAATAGCGTTCAGTTGAAAATATCATTCATGTCACTAATCACTATGACTTGGCGGTCATTGCCTCAGTTCTATTATCACTACGTAAAACCTAATCGAGCGAGGTTGAGACTTATTTTCGTGAGCGTTATTTTACATTATATTTGGTCGATACCGTTCTGTAACATTTACAGAATATTTGGTACAAAATTGGCTAATGTAATTACTGTTTTATAGAAATTATTTTGAATCCTGCATACAGAAGTGACGAACAATACATACGCTTGACGGTAAGCAATATGATTGCCCATAGCAACACAGTATCACACCGTTACTCGACTATGAAGAGTCCAACCTTCTGCTTAGCAGTGCCCGGCGCTTGTCACCCAGAAATATAACGACATATGTAGGATGATTTGTCTCTTTGCATTGTGAGTTCTATGACAATCATATTGATAACATATAACAGGGAGCATTCCAATCATATCTTTCATGGATTTATACTCCGCTAATAAAAAACTACTTAATTATTTTCGATCGCCTGTCAAAGCATTTTTTGTCTTCCTTGAACACCATCTACGTAAAAAAACGTCAGTCCCAGAAACCAATTAAATCCATCCACACGTACGTAATTTTAAAATCAATTGCATGTCAAGTCCATTGTCAAAACTAATCGATTTATCTGTCGCTACTCTTTGACGTTTGAAGGTCAGCCCATATAGGGGCAATGTCACGGAACCGATATAGATTTTTTTCTATAAAATTAGGTGACAAAAAATTTCCGGCATGTCATGAACGTTAATAGGTTATTCTATGGCAAAAACTCGTTTAATTAGAGTAGTTATTTTGTATTATAGATAAAAACATGGTACACATTTTTAAATAATAGGCTAGTTTACTAAATTTTAAAACTAGGTTAATAATATAGCTTAATGTTTATATTATTCCGACACATTCATATTTTTCAAATAAACTTACATTTACAATACGTATTTTGCATTTCAAAAAATCAAACAGATTTCTGCACAAAAACGCTCAAGACTGTCATGGCGTCTCGAATGACGTCACGCCGTGGCAAACTTATATGTTTGTGTAAGGACGTTGTCAATGTTTTTAATTTAAAATGAATCCCTCGTATTACAAGAACTGCATAGTACCCCAGTGTACAAGCACAAGTTTAAATACACCAAATAAATTACTCATCTATGTTCCAAACGATCCACAAATACGAAAAAAGTGACAAACACTTGCGCGGAGGAATGATGCCCACTAAACCAAGAATGTATTTATGTGAAGAGCATTTTGATGTAAGTATTTGACACAGTATAATCTTAGTAATGTAAATGTAAAAAAAAACTGATAATTTTCCTCAAGAATAGTGGTAAAACAATAACAAACTAGTTGAGTAAAGCGGCTGAAGAACTAGTATCCATGACCAAGAATAAATTAATTAAAAAATAAAAGGATATTAGTTCTATGAAAATGTCAACAACATTAGTAATGTCAAGTGATGTTTAGCACGGCGTGACGTCACATTTTCTGATTGGCGTTCACTGTCACGTGACCCAATGCCTATTTTTTAAGATTTTCTTTTGTAAAAATATTAATAATCTTTGCTTATTTTGATAAAATGTTTTATTTTTTATAATCTGTATATCATAATCAATAGTAAGAACATTTAATCCATCCGATTAATTCTTAGTGGAAACAAGCCTATTGAACGGGTGATCACACGTGACATAGTTGAGCTTTGCATTTGCCAAACAAAAATCCCCGACTTAAATTCTGTCACTTTTATGGATTTTTTCAATTGGACTGCGTCCTAAAACGTGACCATATTACACAAACAATTTATAACTATCATGGCATTCGATTATGGCAAAATACACAATGCGTATAGCAAATCACGACGAAAAACATTTCACAATTTTTCTTCCCGCCCAAATGAACGTGAGAAAAATTCGTTCCAAAAATGAACATGTGTCAAATTAACTATTTAAAGGTTAACGAAACGATCGTTGTAATCGATCGGTGTTGCCATCACGCATTGTCGTTGCGAAAAATAATTACAATTCGATTGTTTTTTTTCTAAATTTCGCGTATCGTGAATTAAACGGCGTTTAACATATTTAACGCTGCATTGGTTCAATGTACATTGGAAATTGCAATTGGCATTAAATTAACTAAACTACTAGAATGTTCCGTTTTACTAATTGTACAATGAACATACAGGTAATTTCCGATACTTAAATTTAATTGTTCCTAATAATTCATAAATATAATTAAACTAGACACCCGAACTAACTTATATTAGGCCGAATTTCGGAAATTTTGTGTAATTTGTATACATACAAAGTAACATAATATATTATACCTGTCTAATTGTGTAAGATCTATTAGTTTTGGTTCAACAGTTCCGAATAGTAACCTCACATGTTTTTTTAAACACAGCTGTTTTTTAATCTTTACAATATCACTAGCAGTGCCCCGCGGTTTTAGCCGCGTAGTTTTCATACATTCCTGCAATAAAAAGTAGGTTAGGTGATATTACAAAATAGATTATGTGTTCTAAATTTTAAACCGATTCGTTCATTTTTTCCTGACTGAGCAACAAACACACAAACATCTAAACTTTCGTATTTCAAATATTAGTATATATTACCCCAGGGTTTATGTTAATAACAACTCAACACGTTATAATTATTTTATCCGTTTTAATAACTTCGAATTAATTACTGTTTCCGTTTTAGAATAACTTTTCAATAGATATCCGATTACGCTAAAATAGCCGCTATTACTGCTACATTCGTATAAATAACGTAAAGCTATTACCATATTTTAAGCGTGAATTCAGAATTATATTAGCATATCCTTGGCTAGACAATTGCATATTTCGATTGCGTTGCAATGAGTTTTGAGGAATGTGCAAGATTGAATGATATTAGATAGGCTTGTTTGATCATAAATTACATTTTGAGCATGCCATAATTTAGGTTTATCAAAGTAGGTACCTATTCGAAATGTAGGTAGATAGATGAACTCTTTTTCGATCTTTGGTAAAATAAATATTTCTACAGAATAAATAGAAAATTCTAAAAATATAGTAACAATTAGCGGCCTAACTTTTTTTTTTTTAACTTTAAATGCTTTAATTGCTAAAACATTTAGTCAAAGCGAGTCAAAAGCTGTCAAACTTTTGAGTAAACTCCAACCACATAGATATTCTGAATGTTTGTGATGTCCAAACAATTCATTACGACAAAAATAGTACTTAGCGATGGTGTTTACAAAAAAATAATTTGAAGAAAATCAAACATTTTTCAAGTATCGCATCGTGACTCAATCATTTATTTTTTTATTGTTATTGGTGAATGACAACGGTAGCAGTCTAATATTAATAATTGTTTATGATTCTACGGTTGAAGAAGTAGCAAATCGACTTATCAAGTTCTCCTATTCGTAACGTATGCAATGGTGTTTTATTAATGCAAAACTATTCTCACCAATTATAATTTTATCGTCCAATTAATTAAATCAACTATTCATATCTCGCACTTCATAACCGTGAGTTAATTATACATTGCACTTGCAAATCTTTATTGTTTTAACGGCATTGTAACAAGTACGATGGTTGTGAGATTAGAATACGAAATTAATTAACTTTTTAAGACATTGCATGTTGTAAGTAAATTATAAGGCGACTAGTGAACGACATTTTTCACCAATTGAGATATGAATCTTTCTATACACACAATTATAGCTGTAGGCTGCTTCTTTTGTGTTCAAACAGATGATGATAATGATTCACTCCAAACTGATATGAAAAAGTGGGATGGAACAACAAGATGCCATTTGTCAAATCTGATATATTACAAAAGTCCTACGTTTATAAATTTGAAAACACGCTTTCTCTGATAGCTCAAATAAAAATGACGACGAGTGAAACTAGAGTGTTTACGTAGCTGTGTTCGTAGATTTATGCTTCTTTTCCAGTTTTCAACATAGCCTTTATATCCGATGCTTAAATTTGTATTATTTCAAAGCTTCAATTTAAAATTAGCTTGAAATTTGATTGGTTGTTGTAGCAATGAAACGGATCACACACCACCATCTCTAGTAAATCTGCAGTCATCTCCCAGCACAATCATATCATCGAGGTATATTTATGTCCACAGATCGCTTTCGCCGCCGTCCTCGGCTACGCCTCCGCCAGCGTGCTGGCCCCCATCGCCTACGGCATCAACGCCGGCGATGCCCAGGCCGCCGCTATTGACGCCACCGTGGCTGCTCAGGACCACGCCCGTGCCTTCGGAGAAGGTTAGTTACTTGCAACTACGCCGACCACAGATCAAGAGTTACAAAAACCTCTTCTTTAAAAGTTTCTCACACTCCAACTGTGAATTGGTTGAAATTCCCTGTTCAGCGTTTAAAAGATCGATTTACAACTTTAAGGATAATTCATGAAACACCTGTCAAATGAATCATCAACTTATCCTTATAAACTTTCATAACAACGAACAATTTCTTTCCCCAGGTCAAGTGAGAGCCGCTGAAGCCGCCACCCAGTACAACATTGAAGCTACCAGACAAGTGGCCGAAGCCAACCGTGACATCCACGAGAACGCTTACTGGAACGGCGTTGCCGCTTCCCAGAACTACGTCGCCGCTGCCCAGACCCAGGCCGCTGCCATCGATGGTAAATAATTTTCACATTCAGTGACAAACGAACTAAGAGCCTGTCTTTTGGCAAACAGTAGCCATCGCTTATCAAAACTTTTGGTTTATTTTTAAAGTCCAAAAAGGTATTAGAAGACTAATGACCCGATCACATTTCTTTAGTCCGCTGCACCTAAACGTACCACTTCTGATTTTGCAATATCTGCGTTATGCACATGCAGTCTTTCCGCTAGAGAAAAAAGACGCTTCTAAGCTCGTCACGTAAAAACTAAAAATAAGCATTATTTTTTTAAACGAAACAATTTCAGGTAATTCCACTTCAGAGCACCGATGATCGAATCAGCCTTTTTGACCCTCCTGTGGAGCGATTTAACTTCACCGAGTCTTCACTAATCACAATGTATCTATTAACAGGTGCTGCCGCTGCCGTCCGCGCCGCCCATGTCGGAGTTGCCCCCCTTGCCTACGGCGCCCACCTCGGAGTCGCCCCCTACGGAATCGCCGCCCCCTACGGTCTTGGACTCGGCGTCCACGGTCTTGGCTACCGCGCTTGGTAAACCGACCACTGCTAATCGACAGCTAACATTCTAACATTATTCCAAACGCTACAAAACGTCACCGTTAAGCAGAAATCTGTCAGTGTCATAACTAAATTGTGTCTTATGACTATTTCTGTTCAACAGTGCATTTTTCAACCAGGCTTGTTTTATCACAAATCAAACTGTCGCTTACAGCTGCCAGGGTGATTCATGACAAAACATGCAATAGCATTTGCGGAATAACGTTAATAAATTAGCAGTTATCGATAACGTTATTGAATAACGAATTAGCTTCGTTATCCAGTAACGTTGTCGTGTCGGTCTTGTCTGGCAACTATTCGTCGCTAGATAACGCTCGGCGATTTGCTCAAAAATATAATATATCTAAAGCATAGTAAAAAGGATGTGAACGCTCGACGACAAACAAACAAACGGTCTCAATGTTGTAACTCTCTTTGTAAATAAATCACTGCCAAAGTGTAAATAAAACACGTTTTTACAAAACTATGTCGATTTTTATTTCCTTCCCAAATACCTACTTTTACCTATTCACTTATTAAGATATTAGGAGGATATTTCCAATAGCTGCGTGGCACTGCGCTGTTTTGGACAAGCAACTTGCTTACCATCAGGAACGAGTCCAACTCGTCACTCTTTACTAAAATAAAATATATACTACTTAGATATACGGTACAGTATATAATTTCTTTGCATACCAAATATAGGTTTATTATCTGTGTAAAATGGAGGGTATTATTTTACATAAAATGGGGATGCCATATGAACTAATTAAACTATTAGGTACCTATAACTGATTTAGAACCAAGTTAATAAAATAGAAACAATTGTTGCAATTCAATACTCTATTGGATGTGTGAAATTAAGGGAGATGAAAAGGTACGCGAAATGACATCTACAATGCACATAAAATATTTACTGTGCAATCGTCAGAATAGGCGAGATTACTAAAAAAAAAGTTATTGGTCCGTCAGTAAGATAATTAAAAAATACTGTACACATAGTTTTTCTTATGTTTTACAAACAAACAATGACGAAGATACAGTGCTTAGAAGTTCCGAGTGACGTCACTTTATGAAACGAATTTTACCATCAAGTGACGTCACAACTAGTTCGGAAGTTTGATAAATAATCTATACCTTTGTCAATTTTCAATAAATTTAAACAAGCAAACAATATTTATGTCCTACATTTTTTACCTAATCTAGGTGTTAGACTAATTCATTAGAATAGTATGTGTTTGAACCAGTCGTTATCCAAATTATTAAATTTTATTATTAAGAGCCCATTGTGTCCCAGTGTTGAGCAAAGACCTCCCTACCCTCCTTCCATTTTTGTCTGTCTTGAGTCAAAGTAGTCCAGTCTTTAAGGTGTTTGTCAAGATCGTCCCGCCATCGCCTTTTGGGTCTCCCGCATCGTCGTTTCCCATTTGGCTGCCACTGGGTGGTGATCTTAGCCCAGCGATCGTCTGACATTCGATAGACATGTCCAGCCCAGTTCCACTTTAAATTGCTGGCCTTTTGGGTCACATCAGCTATTCGTGTCTTTGAACGCAGTATGGTGTTTCTTATGCGATCGGTAAATTATTAAAGGTTAGCAATAAATGTGTATGAGTTAGAGAGTGACTTTTGGAAACTCTGCGTCCCACACTAGGTAACTACCTGTATCGTGGGATGCAATGCCTTACATTGTAAAGTTGGGACTGTGCTTATACATATTCATAGTTCCCTACTAATCTTAACAAATAAATAAAATTGAAGTGTCTCTTTGTAACTGCAAACTACGAGTTATATGTTTTCGCTAAATGCTAATCACTACATAGTCTATACTAATATTATAAAGCTGAAGAGTTTGTTTGAACGCTAGGATCTCGGGAACTAAAACAAACAAACTCTCTGTGTTTCTCGATGGTTCTAATCTTACTGTCTTCAAATCGAGAGTGAATCGGTTTCTTCTAGGTAAGCACGCTCCATCGTAGACCGCATCGTCGTTTAACATCAGGCGAGATGGCGGTCAAGTGCGAACCTATAATAGCAAAAAAGTGGCAACCATAGCGACTGCCGCCAGAAGTGAAAACTTTAAGACTTATTTGATAGCTCACTGAACGTAGTTCTTTGGTAAAGCTGCAGATGACACTGTAATAAAAGATTTTTTTTGACGTGATAACGTCTTATAATTCGATGAAGCCGGCTGCACGCCCACAAAACATGACGTCATGTACCGTTACCGTCGGTCGTTACCTCGCCGCATGTTTGTTACAGTTGTATTAATTATTTCGACCAGTAGTTCAAGCGGGGATGTAGCTCAGTGGTAGAGCGTTCGCTTTGCATGTGAAATACCCCGGGTTCGATCCCCGGCATCTAAAAGCTTTTTTGCATTGTTTTGATTGAAAATGACTAAATTCTACTAATTACTGTTTACATACAAATCTATTAAACAAATGAAATTAAAATTTTCTTTTGAAAAATGCTACCGTTCCATCAGTATTTTCTTAAGATGTTGTCACGTTCTATCGTCAGTAAACCGACTTTACAGACAAACATTTTTTTTTGAAAGCGTTACGTGACGATGACGCGAATTCCATGATTTTTGTTTACCCAAAAAGTGCTAAACACGTATTTTTGTATTTGTAAGAAATGTTAACTTCTAAATTCCGACAAAAAACTAAAGTAGGTACCTACAGAACTTCGGAACAGCGATGACAAGACAATGCTTAATATTTAGTATGATAGTGGTGAATGGATCTCTACAATCTAATACCACCTTGCACTTTTTTCTATCGGACTACTCGTAGCTCGCAAAAGCGACATCGTTTCATGGTCGACGTACTAAATACTCGAACGAAGAGGTTTGGCTCTACTTTTGTGACAAGAACGTTTAGGCTGTGGACTGTGTTGCCAGAGTGGGTTTTTCCTGATGGTTACAATTTTGGTGTCTTCAAATCGAGAGTGAATCGGTTTGCCAGCTAAGCACGCTCAATCTTAAACCGCATCGTCGCTTAACATCAGACGAAATGGCGGTCAAGTGTAAGCCTATTAAACCTATTAGTGCCAAACGGGAAGCCATCGGGCGCGTACACTCTCCTTGAAAAAGGCCGCCGGACGCGGCCGAAACTCGAGTCGGATTGATCGACCTCATTACACGTGAGTTACCCGTTTACCCAATCAATATGTGTAACAACCACGTTAATTTTAATACTAAAATAACTTTAAGTGAACTGATAAATAAACACAATATACTTCAATACGTACCTACTTAATCCCATTTCTCTTTGGGCCAAGCTTGGACACAAAGCCATTATACCAATCTAGGTTTCCTAATACACTGCCCCAGCCCTTTTAACTCTCTTATACAAAACCCATCTCTAAACACATAGCAATAAAATCTATTTTGTAGTTAGCAAGTTCGTAAACTTAGTTTTCTTCAGGTATTATGCGAATATGACCTTTAAGATAATACAAAAAGGTGCAATTACGAGTGCAAGTTGACTGTAGATTGCCTTGGACAGGGCGTAGGCTTTTGAGACACACGGATGGCTAGTTTAGCGAGCATGTTGGCAGATTTGTCAATCAGTACAAACTATAGTTAAATATGTTATTAATATATTTGAGTAGTAAAACGCTACTTACTTCACCCGTCATTATTAAACATTACTAAAAACTCGTCCAGAATTGACGAATCAATTGCAGTTTTGCATTTAAATCGGCTCCGTCAATTAACGTATTTAACATTATTTTTAGAATGTATTCTTTGAAATTTTCATAACCATAAGCGGCCCACACTATGTTCCCACTGCTGGGACAAGGGTTCGTTTCACGTAAGGAGAGTCAAGGTCATAATCCGCCTCTGTCGCCAAGTGTGAGTTGGAGAACAACACATGTCTTCAAACGATGTCTTTCTCGGAACAGGCCGTCAGTTTGCTCACGATGTTTTTCTTCTCCGTTAAAACCGGCGATGGTGGCAATATATCGTATATTTAAAGGTACTTTTATTACAATACATGGTCACAACAGTTTGGCCCTTTCGGGCGTGCAATATTAATTTTGCTGAGACATGTCTAAGCAAGTCAATTTAGGATGAAACTAAAATTGTTGAAGAAAAACAATGAAATTTTGCAACAAGACACTTGATATCCATACTAATATTATAATTATAAATTATTATTAATAGTAGTGATAGGACTCTTAGCAGAGGCTGCCTGGGGAAGTACCACACCTTTGCCAGTTATTCTACCGCCAAGCAGTAATGTGCAAACATTACTGTGTTCCGGTTTGAAGGGTAATGTTTCCAGCGAAATTACAGGGCTTAGAGATATAACAACTTACATGTCTGGGCGACGAGCGCAGTGCGGTGCTAGGTAATGATTTGGACTCTTCATGTTCCGATAGCTGCGTGTCACTGTGCTGTTATGTGGCAGGCATGTTGCTTACCATCAGGCACATGTCCTGCTCATCTCGTCACTCTTTGTTTAAAAAATTTTTTTTTTTTTCCAAGAGGCCTAGTGACGAGACCGTCCGATTTCAGAATCGTCATAATCATAATCATAATCTTTATTTGCGTTTATGGGTACAATAAATAATAGATGTAGGTATACATAACAGTAAGAGCGCCATAATCTGCCTTTCGGCGTGCAAAATTTACATTTTAAGATAAAAGTTTTTTAGTTTGTACATACAATCTAGTAAAAATGCGAACAAAAATAATTAAAATCATGGAGTCAACATAATATTCAAATGTCAAAATTATAAGAATGTTAGTGTGTAAAAACAACATAAGTAGGCAATTAACATGTCAGAGTTTATAAAAAAAGAATTAGTTAATAATTTCAATTTATGACAAAAAAAGATTCCATGTCAAACTAAAATTTCTCATTCAAATACTCGCTGACACTGTAATATGCCTTATCCAAAAGAAAAGTTGGTAGGTTGTACAGTCCGGTGGTAGGTTTGAATCCCGCCTACTCCTCGGAGTCTTTTGCCAAGTGCAAATGTACAAGTTTCTCATTACCACACGATGCATTTAACGATAAGAAAAACATCGCAAGGAAACTAGAAAGTTCCAAAAAATACTTCTTTCGAAGACATGAGTCAACTAGCATTAGCCAGCGTTGTGAAATACGGCCTTGACTCTCTCCTTGTGCGAGAAGGCTCCGAGTCCTAAAAGTGGCCACATAAAGTGTTTATGTATCTTTATCGTACAAAATTTATTAGACCAAAAGAAAATTAAACTGCGACGAATAAGGAAATTGCTTATCAATTTTTTCAAACAAAGAACCCGTTGACATTTCAAAAACAGTACATTAATTTATTGTCAAGGAAATACGACCTTTATGCAATTGTAATAAGGCGCAATTATTGTAATTGTCACTTGATATAGTTCAAAGATCTGGTTTATTCTGCTGGACTACCTTGAAGAGGGCGTAGGCTTTAGTTATATACAGTTTGGTAAAATGACGAACATGTTGACGGATATGCTCGTCGAAAAAGTATAAAAATAATTAATATTGGCGTAACATTTATTAATTTAGGGGCAATGATCTTTCTATAGTATAATTTCTTTTCCATCCCACGGTTGCCTGGAAGAGGTCGTTTTTAGCGATAAAATCCCCAGTGGCTACTATATTTTTAGATTGTTTTTGTTAAGTGTAATAAAGAGTTTACCTATCTATCATGATGATGGATACACAAAAAAGTGTGTTGCTGTCCCACTGGCGCCAAATATTTGTGTGTGCGATGAATACAAATATTTGGTCTGCATCGCGGTGCTTTTATTAATAATTATTATTATCTATTTATTTAAAATTACATGTGTTACTTCTACAAGGATCGATCCTTCTCTATTGACCAGTATCCCACTAATATTATAAATATCAATGTTTGGATGTTTAGTTGTTTGGATTTTTGTTGCTCAATCACGTAGTAACGTAGGAACGGATCGGGCTGAAATTTGGAACACAGATAATAGTATTTTTATCCCGAAAAAATAACGGGAACGGGAACTACGCTGGTAAAACCACTGAGCACTGCTACTGTTATTAATAGAAATAAACTAGCAGCGCCCCGCGGTGTTACCCGCGTAGTTCCCGTGCCTGTTGTTCCCGTTGTTTTTTTTTTCGGGATAAAAAAGTAGCCTATGTGTTCTTCCATGACTACAATCTATCTGTGTTCCAAATTTCAGCCCGATCCGTTCATACGTTAGGACGTGGTTGAGCAACAAACATCCAAACATCCATACATTGGCATTTTTTATAATATTAGTAGGATAATGGTCGACCCTCTTTTCACACAACCCCATCTAATCCCAAAATAAGCAAGCTTGTTTTGTGTAAGCCAGATAGCTTTGTACACGCTTCAAAAAAATAGTGATCACATAAAATTCTCACGCTTCAAAGAAATAGTTTTATCACATCATAATCTCCAACAAATCTCGTTACTTGCTCGGCAATTTCTACGGCAGTATGTCACGAAAAGATACGAAAATAATTTATGAATGTAGACCACCTTGGCCACGCATGGGCAAATAGCTAATTACGAGCAGGTATGCGCATTGCACTAGTGCGCGTGTACGGATTTACTTGCATTTACTGTGTTCTGAATTTGTTTATCACAAATTTTATTTACAAAAATAGGTAAGTACTATTTATTTACATTATTTAAGAATGTACACTGACCAAATAATGTTGAGCACATCTTCCCCATCGCCATCATCTTCGCCAGCTTAAAAGGTATAAGGTAAAGGTAGGTAGTATTATATCAGCTATCTGGCCGCCATCATACAAGCTTTGCTTGGTTTGGGGTCGGATGGTGTTTGTGTGAATTGTCACAAAAAAAAAAAAAAAAAACGCGTCTAATAAAGATATAAACATGGGCGTATAAAGAAAGTCGGACGTAGTCTCGCTAAAACAAAAACTGTGTCTATAGAGTCGGCCACGTGTGCGCTGTCACATATAGGCTGACACTCATACATACACACATCAGTGGGTCCTTACACGCGCAAACTTGTTTTCATGTGTGCGTGTCAGCCTATCAGTGCATATGTGACCGACTCTATCGACACAGTTTTTGTTTTAGCGAGACTACGTCCTACTTTTTTTATACGTCCATGAGAAATAAATCTTAATGCAATCTAATGTTGTTTTTTTTGGAAAAAAATCTACCATGATGTTCGTAATTATATTCATCATCATCACCCGCAAGACGTCCACTGATGTACATAGTACATAGGCCTCCCCCCTAGATTTTCACAACTAACAGTCCTGCGCAACTTGCAACCAGCGGTTTCCAGCGACCTTTGTTAGGTCATCTGTCCATCTAGTGGGAGGCCGTCCAACACCGCGTCCTCCGGTTCGTGGTCCCCACCAGAAAACCTTTCTTCCCCATCGTAATGTAACGTAATTCGTAACTTCGTAATCGTAACTAAATTTTTTTGCTAGTCTGCAAAGTCATGGACCTGCGGTCTATTTTTTTTTTGAGACTAGCAAGACATGTGCCTGATGGTAAGCAATATACCTGCCACATAACAGCACAGTGACACGCACCTATTGGAACATGAAGAGTCCAAATCATTACCTAGCACTGCGCTGCGCTCGTCACCCAGAAATAAGCCCTATAATTGTTCTGGAAACATTGCCCTTCCGAAACTGGAACACAGTAATGTTTGCACATTACTGCTTGGCAGTAGAATAACTGACAGGTGTGGTACTTCCCCATGCGGACTCTGCCAAGAGTCCTACCGCTACAAAAGTTAGTGGTCCCGCCGCCACGATGGCTACCCCCAACATCGCGAACCACCTCAGTTGCGCCGATGCCGATATACCGTGCAACCCAACGATCTCAATACAAAGATGTGCCCTCCCAAACTTCAGGGCGCACGGAATCATGTTATCGTTGGGAAGAGTGAGCTCACATTTACCGTTCTAGTCGGTTGCAGGAAGCGGTCAACGCACGGACGTTTTTACCTATGTGTTGTCAACAACTAAAATAAGTAGAACCACAACACATCGCGCCTATTGCGCGATTATATTTCGCGATTCTAGGGGTCAAGTAGATTGGTTGTGTGTAAACCACTTACGATAGACACAAAGACGCAGTTTATTACCAATTTTAAAGTGTGCTCCAGGCACATCCATTTGTTATATCGTTTGTGCAACCACTAGACGTATACACGTATATAACAATGTACGGACGCTGTAAAGATCAACCACTAGACGTATTCACGTATATAACAATGTACGGACGCTGTAAAGATCAACCACTAGACGTATTCACGTATATAACAATGTACGGACGCTGTAAAGATCAACCACTAGACGTATTCACGTATATAACAACATACGGACGCTGTAAAGATCAACCACTAGACGTATTCACGTATATAACAATGTACGGACGCTGTAAAGGTCATTTACTACACGTATTCACGTATATAACAGTATACGGACGCTGTAAAAGCCAGTTATTAGACTTACTCACGTATATAACAACAAACGGTCGCTGTTAAGATCAGCAACCAGACGTATTCGCATATATAACATACGGTCGCTGTTAAGATCAACCACTAGACCTATTCACGTATATAACAACATACGGACGCTGTTAAGATCAACCACTAGACCTATTCACGTATATAACAACATACGGACGCTGTTAAGATCAACCACTAGACCTATTCACGTATATAACAACATACGGACGCTGTTAAGATCAACCACTAGACCTATTCACGTATATAACAACATACGGACGCTGTTAAGATCAACCACTAGACCTATTCACGTATATAACAACATAAGGACGCTGTAAAGATCAACCACTAGACGTATTCACGTATATAACAACATACGGACGCTGTTAAGATCAACCACTAGACGTATTCACGTATATAACAATGTACGGACGCTGTAAAGATCAACCACTAGACGTATTCACGTATATAACAACATACGGACGCTGCAAAGATCAACCACTAGACGTATTCACGTATATAACAACATACGGACGCTGTAAAGATCAACCACTAGACGTATTCACGTATATAACAACATACGGTCGCTGTTAAGATCAGCAACCAGACGTATTCGCGTATATAACAACATACGTTCGCTGTTAAGATCAGCAACCAGACGTATTTGCGTAAATAACAACATACGGACGCTGTAAATATCATCTACTACACGTATTCACGAATATAACTATACACGGACGTTGTAAAAGTCAGTTACTAGATGTATTCACGTATATAACAATATACGAACGCTGTAAAGGGCAGCCACTAGACGTATTCACGTATATAACAATGTACGGACGCTGTAAAGATCAACCACTAGACGTATTCACGTATATAACAACATACGGACGCTGCAAAGATCAACCACTAGACGTATTCACGTATATAACAACATACGGTCGCTGTTAAGATCAGCAACCAGACGTATTCGCGTATATAACAACATACGTTCGCTGTTAAGATCAGCAACCAGACGTATTTGCGTAAATAACAACATACGGACGCTGTAAATATCATCTACTACACGTATTCACGAATATAACTATACACGGACGTTGTAAAAGTCAGTCACTAGATACATTCACGTATACAACAATATACGGACGCTGTAAAGTTCAGCCACTTACCTTTGGGTTCCAGATGTCCCTTCAGCTGTTCAGCCTTCGCCTGCAGCTTGGTTTGCATGGTCTCCGCACCTTCTTTCATCTTCGCCAGGATTCCTACACCAAAAAAATATAATTAACAATACTAGTTATACCAAACCAAATCTTTCATTATCAAGAAAGATCAATTTCAGAATCAAAACGTTTGTAGTGGTAGGGCTCTTTGCAGAGTCCGCCTGGGGATATACCACATCTTTGCCGGTTATTCTTCCGCCAAGCAGTAGTGTGCAAACATGACTGTGTTCCGGTTTGAAGGGCAATGTTTCCAGATAAATTACTGAGCTAAAACCATTTATATCTCCGGGTGACAAGCGCAGTGCGGCGTGATTTGGACTCACGGTGTTGTTATGGGCAGGCATACTGCTTACCATCAGGCACATGTCCTGCTCATATCTCAAATCAATCCTATCAAACCGAAACACATTGATTCTTGGACATTACGGCTTGGCAGCAAAATTTCCCCAGGTGGGAGTCAAAGAGTCTGCAAGGAGTCCTAAGATACTAAGATTTACCTCTATATTAATAAAGACATAATAATAAGGTCATCAATGAGTTCGTGTCCGTCATTTCGGCTTTCAAGACTTTGAAGTCATTTTCGCACTAGAGTGTCGTTGCCTATGAGCCTTTTGTCACGTCTCTCGATCGATTCCAGAGCCTCCAGCTGATACTTAGCCTAGATCTACGGACAGACAGACACCCACCGTGTTTGTCCTTCTCTTTCAACACCCGCTCCATGTCGCTCGCTTTGTCCTTCACTCGGCCAAAGAAATCTATCCGTTTGGAAGCGTGAAGGAAATAAACAAAGTTACTTTTCACAATAATACGTCATTTCCAAATATTTAAAGTCCACTACGTTTCACAAAAATTCACATACAATATACAGGGTTATTCGTCATTAGCCTGCATCCTTCTAAGTTCTAAGTGGATGTTAGGGAAATTAAATATGACCACTTTTGTTCTACAGTTTAAAAAAATCGTATATTTTTTTCCCTATACAAGTTTTTTAAAAGTGTAAAAGTGTATTTGCATCGAACTCTTCGTAACAAGAGCGCACGCGTTTTTAAATGCTCGCTAAATTACGCGCCTCAGTGAATAAACATTAAACAGTGTTAGAAATGACAACAAACGTGTAATGAGTTATAACAAAAGCTGTTTGTATAAATGTACAGAACATTAAATGGATGGAACGTTAAATGGATGCATTACCAGTAACCCTGTATAAGTCTGCCAAACTATCTAGGCTTATACTTGTGACAACTTTCATTATACTGGCGTATTTAATCGTATCTCGGTCTCTTCAAATCGAGAGTGAATCGGTTTCTTCTAGGTAAGCACGCTCCGTCGTAGACCGCATCGTCGCTTAACATCAGGCGAGATGGTGGTCAAGTGCGAACCTATAATAGTTACAAAAAATAATAAAAAAATAATTAGGTAAGAGACTTTTAACCAAATAAATGTATGTGACTTTAAGTTACTCTCCAACCTTAGGGATTAAAAAGTTTATAATTTTAGCGCTTTAGGAAGAAATTATCAATTTAAAAAAATCCTACAGGTACAAGGTATTCGTATTATGGCCACTGTTGGGCATCTGTGGTTACTGACCTGAGATCCGTTTGGTAGCGTCTGGGCTTGCGGACTGCGTCAAAGCTGCTACCTTCATGTATTCGCTCGTTATCAAACCGGCCGCCTAGAGATAGAAGAAAAAAACATTTATTTACAAGAAATTTTGTATATTTCTTTTAAATTTATTATTAAAAGGAGAAAGTTTTCAATAATTTTACAGAGGGGTCAATAGGCATTGTATAGTATTTATGCCAGAAATACCGACTTGGGGCCCATAGCAAGTCTAAACATTATTATTTTGCTTTTATACCGATTTTAATATTTACCCCCTAATTGCAAACAAGTTACTTAAAAGAAATCACTTACGTAGGGTTCCCGGCGTCGTCCAAAGCCCTGTTTGGTTATTAGGAATAGGGAACGGAACACGGGAATAAGGAAACCAAACCAGACGATATCGAGGCGATCTCCCGCCCCAGAACGATCCTGCGTTCTAGAAGCGGCCAATCCAGCAGCCACTTCACAATTAATAGTCCAGCACTAATCCAGTAGTCACAATTAATGTTAATAACGTGTTCCCGCACAATATTAAAGCTTTTATCCCGAAAAACTCATGTCATTCTCGTTCCCGCGACCAGAGAAAAAATACAAGGAGTGGCTCGAACGTACCGGCGAAACGAGACAACGTCACTTGACAGCCGGCTGTCAAAACATAGATCCGCTATATTTCGATGGCCGATATAATGTTGCCCGATTATACGGAACAAAACCCCCGACCAATTGAACTCCAGCTCAATTTTAGAAACCAGTATTTAGTAGTAGTATTTAGTAGTATCCGGACCCCAAATAAAACGAAATTCCCAACTTTGACCCGAAAGTGGAAATCAAACCAAAAAAAAAACACTTTACCAAAAATAGTAATAAAATTAAATTAAATTTTAACCTTGAAAACACGTTAGGGTGTCCCTTATATGGCAAAAAAAAATTTTTTTTAGAATTTCGAAACGCATACCCTCTACTTTTTTTATGAATGCTAAAATATACTTAAATACGAAATTTCGTATTTGTAGCATGATTGCAACCCGTGCCGACCGAGCTCTAAAGTTTTTTAGAAAATGGTGTTTTGGCCTGACATGACAAACCAAAAAAAAAACACTTTACCAAAAATAGTAATAAAATTAAATTAAATTTTAACCTTGAAAACACGACAACACGTATATCTAATAAAGAGGCAAGCGGGCCAGAGAGGACACCGCGCGCTGAAGTCTGGAACCAGAAACCAGAATCTCCGCCACGCAGGGTGTGCCATCAGTACCAGATATCAATTTTAAAATACGTCCCCTACGCCAAAGTAGGGGGGCCAAATTTGCCTCCTTTAATAATACTAAGTCCCCTTCCCGAGGGGCCTCCGTCCTATCTGTCCATTTTACCCGTTGTTGCAACAGATGCAAGTACTCGGCCGACCAGCGCCTACAGAAGTCTTGACTTATTTGCTGCAATAACTGAAAACGGGACAGGCGTCCGGGGCGCTCATCCTTCCAGGGATACTCCGGCAACGCGGTTAAAGGCTGACCGATCAAGAAGTGACCCGGCGTCAAGACTTCTAGATCGTTAGGGTCAGGCGAGATTGGACAGAGAGGACGGGAATTAAGCACTGCCTCCACGCGGCATAGTACCGTGACTAACTCTTCCCAAGTTAACACGGTCTCCCCGATGACACGGCGGAGATGGGTTTTAGCAGACTTCACCGCAGCCTCAAAAATTCCTCCCCAGTGAGGACAGGCCGGCACACTAAATTGCCAGCTGATTCCCCGCTGGGCGAGAGCCAGACTTAAACTATTATTACCAGAATTTAAAAAATTATTAACTTCGCGTAAATAATTCGCCGCCCCTCGATAATTTGTGCCATTGTCCGAACGTATTAAAGAGGGTACTCCTCTTCGCGCTACAAAGCGATCCAGCGCCGCGACAAAGGCCTCCGTAGACAGCGCAGAGACCAGCTCCAGGTGGACTGCTTTGGTGGCCAAACACACAAAGACGCACAGGTAGGCTTTAACGACCTTGGCGTTACGCAACGTCGATGACTTGACCGAGAAGGGCCCAGCGAAGTCCGTTCCGACCCCGTCGAACGGCCTCGAGGGAGAAATCCTATCCGGAGGAAGATCTCCCATCATGGGCTGCATGGTAGACGCCTTGAGCCTATAACAAGGGACACATCTAAACAGCACCTTTCGGACCGCCCTGCGAGCCGACAAGATCCAGAATTCACGCTGCAACACAGCGAGAAGCGCGCCACATCCAGCGTGCGCGTTACCGATATGCCGATCGGTGATCAGCAGGTCCACCAGAGGACCTCCTTTCGGTAGCAACAGGGGGTGCCTGCTGCCGTACGGCAGGTTGGCTTTCCGGAGCCGACCTCCTACGCGCAGAAGACCATCCTGATCTGTGAAAGGGTTCAACTTGGCGACCGCACCCTTCAAGCGAGCGCGTCCGCAGCGCAGCGCCTCAAGTTCCGTCGGAAACCTCTCACCCTGCACCAGCCGAATGAGGTGCAGCAAGGAACTCCGACGCTCCTCCACAGTGGCGATCTGGTCACTCCTCCTCTGACGAGGGTGACGACAGTTGTGGATGAAGCGTTTAATCCAGCTAGTTACCCCCAACAACTTATCCAGCTTGCTGTAACGACCCGTCAACCAGTCAGGGTCTGGGGGCACTTCCGCCACAATCGCATGCACGCGGACTCCGGGCAGCTCCGCTCGCTCCGAGTCCGCGCCGAGAGCTGGCCAGGAAGCTTCTGGCTCCCGCAGCCAGTCCGGACCCCACCATAAGGGGTGATCAACTAGCTCCGGCGCGGAACAGCCGCGCGAAGCACAGTCAGCCGGGTTCAACTCACCCGGGACATGTCTCCAAACCATGTCCAGTCCAATGTTTTGGATTTGGGAAACCCGATTTCCCACAAAAGTCTCCAAGGTGTGAGGGGCTGCTCGTAACCAGGCAAGTACGACCTGACTGTCTGACCACGCATAGACCTTCCGGATGTCTATCGAGGTGGACAGTTCCTGATATACGTGCTTAAGCAGCCGAGCAAGTAATGTGGCTCCGCTCAATTCCAGTTTCGGAATAGTGAGTCGTGTCCTGATAGGAGCTACCTTGCTCTTCCCCAATAAGAGCGTGACATTGACGTGGCCTCCAGCGTCAACTGTACGCAAGTACACAGATGCGGCATAGCCCAGCTCGGACGCATCACAGAACCCGTGCAGGCTGATCCGGCTACAGCCTGGTGGCAGAATGCGACGGGGCAACGCCACTCGATTGACCGTTTCGAGGTCAGATATTAAACGAAGCCAAATGTTAAGCGAGTCTCCAACCAGGGGGTCGTCCCATGAGACCTTCAGAGTCCAAAGTCGCTGTAACAGACACTTGGCTGCGAACAGAACCGGACTAATCCAACCGTTTGGATCAAACATCCTGGCGATGGTGGACAAAACCGTCCGTTTTGTCCACGCGCGTGTGGCTTCCAGTGCCACCCGAAAGGTGAAGATGTCAGCAACCGGTTGATACTGCATGCCCAGAACCGCAATCCCGTGCGGATCGTCACCTTCCTCGAAGAGCCCCGGATCCTGCTGGTGATCGTCCGGGATACCAGCCAGGACGTTGGGGTCGTTAGAGAGCCATTTCCGAAGCTCATAGCCTCCAGATGCGAGAAGCTCTGTAAGCTCATCCCGGAGCAACAGAGCTTCCTCCACCGTCTGCGCACCAGTGCAAACGTCGTCCACGTACAGGTCGCGTTCCAGAATTGCGGCTGCACGTGGGTACCGAGCCCGTTCTTGCTCCGCCAACTCCAGCAGTGAGCGGATCGCAATGAAGGGGCTTGATCTCAACCCATAGGTGTTGGTGTTCAACTCATACACCATCATAGGGTCCTGAGGACTTTCCCGCCAGAGGATCAACTGGAACCTCCTGTCCTCGGGGTGTATGACCGTTTGTCGGAACATCATACGGATGTCCGCTCCCAACACCACCTGATGCCTACGGAAATTCAGGATGATGTCTACAATATCCCGATGTAACTTCGGTCCAGCGTGGAGGCACTGGTTCAGTGACACTCCTGTCGAAGTCGGAGCGGATCCATCGAACACCGTCCTGAGTTTGCCTGTCGACGCTTTCAAAACAGCGTGATGAGGCAAAAAGTAGTGGTCCATGGTCGACCAGTCGTCGCGAGCCGGAGACATGTGGCCCAGTGCCTCATACTCCCTCATGAACTCGATGTACTTTTCCCGAAGTACAGGATCTCGAGCCATGCGTCGCTCCATGGACCTGAGCCTTTTCTCGGCCAATGATCGAGACTGGCCCAGACGCGGGGGGTTATCCCGGAAAGGCAGCCTAGTCTCCAATCGCCCAGAAACCATTCTCCGAGTGTGAGCCTGATAAAAGTTCTCACACTCCACGTGCTCGGGATCCAGCCGAGACACGGTAGGCGGCTCTTCGATCTCCCAGAACCTCTGCATGATCTGAGCGAGGGCCGTTCCCGTTAAAGAAGCCTGATTCGACTGCTGCCACTCATCCACCATTCCCAAAATGGCGTTCCCGTATATGGTGGGCAGCGCCATCAGCGAAGACTGATCCAGCAGTCTAGGCTTGCCGTTCATGATGTAACCCAGTACATCAGAACCCAACAAAAGATCTACCGGACCCGCCATCCCGAAGCGGGGATCCGCCAACCTGAGACCCTTAGTACAGGACAAAAGATCCGGATCTATGTCCGCCTGAGGAAGCCAACCGACAACCGAATCCATGACGGTGGCCCTGACCGCAATCCTTTCCGAATAGGAATGTACGGACGAGAAGGAGAGGCGGGTCTGTCCAGCCGACCGCACCTCTGAGTTCCCGACTCCTCGCAACGGAGTCGGTGACGGCAACCTAGCCAGGCCCAGGCGATGAGCAACCCGGGTTGTTAAAATGCACCCCTGGGACCCTGTGTCCAAGAGCGCTCGTATCCGGACGTAGTCGCCTCTTGGACCCCAAACCCTTAACCAGAGGGTGGGCAGCAGGACCACCGGTTGATCCTGTGCCAAGGGAACGGAGGCTAGTCAATCCCTCCGAGGCCCGTCCGAACCCGTCGGACTACAGGGCCCAGCCCAATATGGCTGCCGAGTCATAAGGGCCATCGGAGGGGGGGCATATCCAGCTGCCCTGCCATACTGAAAGTAGGGCGGGTGGTAGTCCAGCCTCGGATGCTCATGGAGGGGAGGCGTGTACGCCCTCCATTGCATTAATCGCGGATCCAGCGGCGGAGAAGGATAACGCTGGGGAGGTGGCCCCCGTGGTGACTCCGGTATCACCCTTCCACCTCTCCAGTTCGCCCGCGTCCGCGCGGGCTGTGAGGTCGGTGACCGAGCCGCGTGTAGGACGCCCCTTGTTGGGCTGCCCGGTGCTGCCGTGGGTTGGGGTGGAGGGGGTGTGCTCCACGCTGTAGCCACTTCATTGTTGTACAATGCGTGGCTCTGCGTGGGAGCGCCCCCGCCCGTGGAGGGCCCCCTCCCTGAGGGCTGTCGACCAGCACCATCGCTCCTGACGCACAAGAGCTGGTGGTGTGGTCCCCCACACCCAGGACACGGCCGTGCCGTGGGGCAGTCATTGAACAAATGACCCCCCAGGCACCCGTAGCACCGACGCAACCTCCACAAGGATTAAAGTGAACGCCAAAAAAGAAGTAATCGTAAGTGCTGGAGCAACAAATATCCAAATATCTGAAAATCCCAACTTTAGCGTTTATATATATTTTAGTAGGAAGTAGGATGCATCGAACGATCCCTCGTCGTTCAGAAGTCGTCCGCGCAAGCAGGGCCGGACACTGCACCAGCGCGTGAGGCTGGCCACAGTTCGGGCACTCCTGCTCCGACGCACTCGTCACCGTCGCCGTCCGCTTTACCCCACCCTGAGTGCGGGGATTGGTAGGTCGCGGTCCTGTTCCGGCAGGGCCACGAGCTGAAGCGGCGGGCTGCGCCTCCTGAGGCGCCGACTCTACCATCCTCCCACTCCAGGACCCGAAGTAGCTCCTCGAACGTGGGGAAGACCTTCGGGTCGGCGTGAAGGCCCCTTTCCCGCTCGAACCGGGCGCGCAACTCCAGCGGCACCTTGCCCAGCAGGATGTGGACCAGCAGAAATGACCAGTGTTCTACTGGCAGTCCCAAGCTGCGCAAGGCGTTGTACGCCACCTATACGGGCGTGAGGATTAGCGGCCTCAACTGAGACCTCTCAGTCACCTTCGGCAGCCCCAGTATTTGGGACACGTGAGCGTCGGCGAGGAGCCGAGGGTTTTGGAACCTCGTCTCCAGCAACTCCATCGCCGTGCCGAAGTTGTCGTCATCCAGCTCCAGGTGCTGGATCAGGGAGAGTGCCTCACCCTCCAGTGACGTGCGGAGATAGGCCAGCTTCTCCGCCCTCGTCAAGTCCGTGCGTGAATCTACGAGAGAGGCGAACATACTCCGGAAGCCGCTCCACTCTCGCAGGTTACCTGTGAACCTGGGCAAGTCCAGGGTGGGAAGGCGTCCCACTACACCCGAACCCGCATTCCTGATGACGGGTCCCGAGTTCGCCCTTCCCTGACGAGACCTCTCCAGCTGGCGAACCCTTTCGGAGACCTCGTCGTAGACATCCAGGATGCGCCGCATGTCCGCCTCAATCCTCTCCATCTGCTCCTCAGGTGGAGACGGCCTTGCATCCCGCAGCGATCCTGCGCTCCTCTCAGCGACCTCCAGGCGCCTGTCGAGCTGTTCTGCCCTGTTTAGCAGCGCCTCCTCCCGGTCTCTCCTGCCGACCAATCCTTGCAAGGATTCAAACCATCGGAGCTGGTTGGCCAAATCCGAAGCCATTTTTAAATTTAAATTTAAACCAACCTAAAGTTCGGACAATGTCACAACAAATATATCCGCAACCTATTAAACCGGATACCACTTAATACCAATTTCACGACAGTTTGGGGAGAAATTATAAACTGGGAACCCCCAAATATCTGGCCTACCCGATATATTTTCCCAGAAAAATAAAAACAAAAAAGAGGTATTTACGGTTAACCGCGCTCTGTCTACCAAAAAATGTATAGTATTTATGCCAGAAATACCGACTTGGGGCCCATAGCAAGTCTAAACATTATTATTTTGCTTTTATACCGATTTTAATATTTACCCCCTAATTGCAAACAAGTTACTTAAAAGAAATCACTTACGTAGGGTTCCCGGCGTCGTCCAAAGCCCTGTTTGGTTATTAGGAATAGGGAACGGAACACGGGAATAAGGAAACCAAACCAGACGATATCGAGGCGATCTCCCGCCCCAGAACGATCCTGCGTTCTAGAAGCGGCCAATCCAGCAGCCACTTCACAATTAATAGTCCAGCACTAATCCAGTAGTCACAATTAATGTTAATAACGTGTTCCCGCACAATATTAAAGCTTTTATCCCGAAAAACTCATGTCATTGTCGTTACCGCGACCAGAGAAAAAATACAAGGAGTGGCTCGAACGTACCGGCGAAACGAGACAACGTCACTTGACAGCCGGCTGTCAAAACATAGATCCGCTATATTTCGATGGCCGATATAATGTTGCCCGATTATACGGAACAGGCATGATGACTAAAAAAAAAGAATTAGTTAATCAGTTAGATTATTTTAAAAAATTGTCCACGTATTTTTTTCTTTTGTTTGATAAACAAAATAAAACGAAGATACAGATCTTAAAAGCTTCGAGTAACGTCACTTCATTGTACGATTTTTATGAAGACGTGACGTCACAATTTTTCAGTTCGGGGTCATCAGTTCGGGGTCAGATGGTGTTGTGTGAGGAATTATCCACGAATATTTTGTTTTATGTATTCTCACCTCCAAGCTAGCGGGGCTCATGCAGGAGTACTCCTCACTCAGGAGTTCCACAATCAGACCCTCGATGTCGAAGAACAGGATATGGCTCTCGGGATCTAAACACACAGTAAACAGAGCAATTAATAATTATTGTTATTGTCCCGTTACACTCATTGTCCCGTTGCGCTCACTGTCCCGTTACGCTCATTGTCCCGTTACGCTCGCTATATAATTGGCACGTAACTTCAATTTTGTTATGAATAAACATGTGATAGGTACCGGCGGGGTTGGACCGGAAGCCCTGCACCGTCAGCGGCGCCCGGCGGGCGCGCGCGGGCTCCGCTAGCGGCCCCAGCGAGCCTCCGCCCCCCTGGTGTTGTAGCGCCGCCAGACCCCGCTGCGTGGCCGCTCGCATCGCCGCCACGTTGCGATGCCGAAGACCCCTGGACAAACATACCATTAGCTTTTAGCACATTTATTACAAAAACTATACAAATACTAGCTGGGTAGCGATTCTAAATCCATTGGGTTGCATCCGACACGGAAACTCATCTCTCGGTCTTTGTCATGCTAAACAGATAAGACAAATACCGAGAGATGAGATTCCGTGTCGGATGCAACCGAATGGATTTAGAATCGCTACCCTGACCCGGCGAACTTCATGCCACCACCATAAATATGTTATAGTCAGGTGGCGAGGACCCTTGACAAACGTTTAACAAGATTTTAGCACATTTATTACAAAAACTATACTACTACTAACTGACCCGGCGAACTTCATCATCATCATCAGCCCGTGTTCGTCCACTGCTGGACATAGGCCTCTCCTATAATACGCCACTCAGCCCGATCCTCGGTCTTACGTTTCCAACTGCCACCAGCCATCTTTCGTATATCGTCACTCCATCTGGTCTCTGGGCGTCCTACACTACGTTTGCCGATTCGCGGTCTCCACTCCAAAACCCGTCTACCCCAACGGTTATCGGGTCTGCGACAGATGTGACCGGCCCATTGCCACTTCAGTTTGCTAATACCCTGAGCTATGTTGGTGACTTTAGTTCTCTGACTTCATACCATCATCATATTTTTTCGTCAAAATCTTCTGCCTTACAAACATTGTCCCGACAGTAACGAATACATAATAGTACATTACGATATAAGTTTTTTTTAAACTTTTATACGTTTACACTTGACCGCCATCTCGCCCGATGTTAAGCGACGATGCGGTCTACGATGGATCTTATGATGGTGTTTACCTAGAAGAAACCGATTCACTCTCGATTTGAAGACACAAAGATTGTAACCAACAGGGAAAACCCACTAAGGCAACGCATTCCAAAGCCTAGACCTTCTTATCACAAAGGTAGAGTCAAATCTTTTCGTTCTTCTCTAATTAATCTCTTCTCTTAATCTGTCTTTGGAACATCAACCATGAAACGATGTCGCTATTTCGAGCTGCGAGCATTCCGATAGAAAAAAGGGTAAGGTGGTATTAGATAATGTAAATCAGTTGCACACTCTCCGAAGTGTCCGATAAGTGCGGTAAGTTGAAAATTACAGCTGAGGCGTTATTGCTAGTTGATGTTCCAAAGAGAGGAACAAGGAGGTTTGACTCTACTTTTGTGATAAGAACGTTTAAGATGCGGAATGAGCTACCTGGTTGTATTTTCACCGATAGTTATAATCTTGGTGTCTTCAAGTCGAGAGTGAATCAGTTTTTTTTAGGTAAGCACACTTCATCGTAGGCCGCATCCTCGCTTAACATCAGGTGAAATGGCGGTCAAGTGTAAACCTATAAAAGTAAAAAAAAATGGTTGTCTGTAAAGTCGGTTTACTGACGATAGTTGAACGTGACAACGTCTTAAGAAAATACTGATTGTGTGAAGCGCCATCTAGGTAAAACATTCTGAAGCTTTTTGAAAAGCTGTTCAAAGCGCCATCTCTGGGTACATCATTGTACTAGCACAAGTTCTTAACTTCATATCGTCGCTTTTCTAAAACATGGACAGACTCCTTGAACGTAATACACATTTCACTCACTAAATGGTGCGAAAAGTAATAAGGCGAGGTAACGGTGGTAAATATTATCTATTCTATGGCGGTAACGTTACATGACGTCATGTTTTGCGGGCGTGCAGCCGGCTTCATCGAATTATAAGACGTTATCACGTCAAAAATATCTTTGCACTGTAAGCATGTAAGAAGGTAGGTAGGACTAATTATCTCAGTAAAATCAGTAACAGTTTCGTTAGATTCAGATTCAGATCATTTATTCAACATTACAACATGTTAGTCATACAAGGTACGTCATGGATACAGGAATAATCAGCACTAGAAACAGATATAATACACAAGATTAATGGAAATCGATAATTGAAATTTACAACATTAAACATTTTGTACTTATACCGAAAACAGCATAAATTCTCTCTCTACAGATAAATAATAATAAGTCAAATGTTATCTAATTAAATAAAACAAGATTTCTAAATACATTGTGTTTGAAATCAAAGTAAAAAAAAAATAGAAGTGAAAACTTATAACTCAGAATTTGATGTTACCTTGGAAATTACACGGGTGTAACCGGAGGGCGTGGCCTCGCCATCTTGGCATGGCCATCTAGAAATGCGTCAGCATTTCCCGTTGTCTGATGCGTTTCTAGATGGCCATGCCATGATGGCGAGGCCACGCCCTTTCAGCATTTCCCATGGGCTGACGTATTTCTCGATGGCCAATAGCTGTGGTCCCGAGTTTACCCGAAGCTTTCTTATCATACCCGAGCGTGACGAATGAATCCAATTCACAGCCCACGAAAAATCTGTCTAGGCGCGCCTAAAGAAGTTTTCACTTCAAAACATGTATTAAATGTTAATGAATGTATGTATGAATGTATTAAATGTTACCTGAAGAAGTGCACTGCCGGGTTGGCGAGCCCCTGCGAGTCGCTAGACACGGAGCCCCCGAGATCATCCGCCACTGTCTCATCGCACGCCGCCAGCACCTCCTCAGCTATCATACCTGACACAGAAACATAATCTATACTAATATTATAAAGCTGAAGAGTTTGTTTGTATGTTTGTTTGTTTGAACGCAAGGATCTCTGGAACTACTGAAAGATGCTTTCTTTGTAGGATAGTCCATTTATCGAGGAAGGCTATAGGCTATTTAACATAACGCTACTACCAACAGGAGCCGAGCATGAGTGAAAAATGTAACAAAAACGGGGAAAAATATTGCTTTTTGAGAGCTTTCGATGCGTGACAACTAGGGCATGGATACCGGTATTCGGTATTACCGAAAAACCGGTAATACCGGACTATTTGAGGCAATTCTTAATACCGGTATTGAAATTGCAAATACCGGTTTTTCGGTATTTTGAATAATGAAAATAATTCATAAATAAAACCCATAAGGCAGCTCTAGACTACGAAAATAACAATCAACATCAATCAATAATCAATCCACTTAATTTATTTTATAATTGTAAACTTGATGAGCGGCAGTCTTTGCGTCATTTTCTTTCATGGTTTACACGAATTAGTGTAAATGTATTAATAAAAACTTGTTTTCCACTAAAAAGAGTAACATTAAGTATTTTTAACCCCCGACAAAAAAGTGTTATAAGTTTGAGGTCGATGTCTGTCTGTCTGTCTGTCAGTGTGTGTGTCTGTCTGTGGCGCCGTAGAGCTCAAACGGATGGGCCGATTATGCTGTTTTTTTGTTTAAAGGTTAATTTCCGTGCGGCGGTTCTTAGCTATGTTTAGTTAATATCGATTCAAGATGGCCACCTCCACAAAGTATCTAAATTTAGTAAAAATATACAAAAATTCTTCACAACCTCCCTCAATATGGGTAATCAAATGATAAGATAGGGCTTGACTAGTAAAATACTATACACTATGACAATTTTGGCCGATCCAAGATGGCCGCCACAACAAATGGCGAATTACATTATTATTTTCACTACTACCTCAATATGGGTATCAAAAGAAAGGACTTGACTAGTAGAATGTCGTACAGATTACAAATTCGAGGTAGTCGGGGGTAAATCATTTTTTTTTAAATTTGGTCTTGTGATGCATATCAACTATTTTTATACAAAAAACTAAACTAACTTCAAAACCACAAATAGGCACTCAAAAGCGAAAAATAAATTATTATAACTATTTTAAGCGCTACTCACTCATCTGTTTGAGGTCGGTACCAGCCATACTAATACATAAATACTATCAAGTACTTACAACTATATAGAGAAATAGTAGTATAAAGATACAAGTAATTGCACTACTTACTTAACTAACATAACATCTACCTACTAGATTTTTCACTTTGACTGGCTCCGACATCAAACAGATGTGAAATAGTGAGTTGGACTTATAATAGTTATATTAATTTATTTTTCGCTTTTGAGTGCCTTTTTGTGGTTTTGAAGTTGGTTTAATTTTTTGTATAAAACGAACGAGCGTAAACTAGTTTAAAATGTATGCGTATTTATTGATATTTTGTTTAACTTTAGAGTTTGAAATGCTAAATTAAGTAGGTAGGTGCCGGATTTACTATACCAAATAGCTGAAGTATAATACCGAAAAAATACCGAAAAACCGGGATCCCGGTTTTAAAAATTTGAATACCGAAAAAATACCGGTTTTGTCAGAAGTCCAATACCGCCATGCCCTAGTGACAACATATATGTCATATTTTAAAGGTTGCGTCATTAAAACCTAAAGTAACAGAGTTCGTTCAAAATTTGAATTGGTACGACCAATTTTCGATAGATAGCGTAGCAACGCGCGCACGTTCAGCTAGTAATATATAAGAGGACTACATATTCGCCTAATGGCGATTCGTAAAGTGCTACGCAAATTAGATATGAACAAAGCCAGTGGCCCGGACGGTATTCCTGATCTAGTGTGGAAAGCTTGTCCGCCCGAATTGTCTCCTGTACTGACGCGTCTGTTTAGACTCTCTCTCCAAACTGGGCAACTACCTAGAATCTAATGACCTCCTCAGTGATCAGCAATACGGGTTTCGCCGAAAACTATTTACGAGGGATATTTTACCGTAAGTGACATCTTAAAAGCATTTTGCTATGTATAATAAGTATGTATTTAAAACTATATAAGTATTATATCAGCTATCTGACCGCCATCATACAAGCTTTGCTTAGTTTGGGGTCAGATGGTGTTGTATGTGAATTGTCCACTAATATTTATTTAATACTAGCAGCGCCCCGCGGTGCTACCCGCGAAGTTCCCGTTCCCGTTGTTTTTCCGGGATAAGAAGTAGCCTATGTGTTCTTCCAGACTATAATCTATCTGTGTTCCAAATTTCAGCCCGACCCGTTCATACGTTAGGACGTGATTGAGCAACAAACATCCAAACATCCATACATTGACATTTATAATATTAATAGGATTTATTTAACGGGATCTGGCTTGATGGCCTTATAAGCCAGCTTCCTGCGTATGATTTGTCTGTTCGTTTCTATATAAGTTGAATACATGAATATAAATTGGACCAAATTACACATAATTATCAAGTTTCGTGAATATCGGTTGTCTTGGTGCAGAGTTCGAACAAACATCATGACAATTTTTTTTATATTATGTATTTCTAGCTGTAGCCTGTGCGCTTTGCTACGCCACCTGTCGAAAATTGGTCGTACCAACTCAGAAAACTTATTTGGTTCATGCACAACAACTTTGCTAAAGATCATCACATGAGCAAATGCATAGTTTACGATCCTATAACCACATCTGCCACACGTACACGGTTTCATAGCGACACCCGACCCTTGAAGTCGCCAGCCGGGTCAAATCGTTACTTCAATCTTTCGAGATCTTGTGTCATTGAGTCTGATATTGAGGGTGATGGAATTATGGTCTAGACTCTACACCAAGGGTCAGTTTCAAATAGTTTTAGATGGGATCCGGACACCGCGTGAATTTTTTAACGACGTCCAGAACATAACTACTGATTATAATTTTACGTGCTGCCTTTTAATTACTTTAGTTTCAAATCAAATTATTTTATAATTATATTTGTTTCTATGTTTCACCGATTTTCAAAATTATTTTTGTATTAGAAAGAGAGTACACTTCCGAGGTGGTCCCATACCAAAAAATATATATAAGTATCTAGAAAATATCCCGGGAGTTGTAACGTGTTACTTCTGAATTCTGCCGCAATAAAGTGATTTCGCGCAATATCAATCGGCGTAGGGCCTAACGAAGATTAGCAATGATCAGAACTTCGACCTGTGCGCATTCGATTTGTTGTTTCTGTTTAAAAATAGTTTTTTACCGATTTCAATATAGGTGTTCTGTGTATATTTTTTGTACATAGAAATCGGTTTTTGTTTATTGTAGTTTACTTACCATGCAGCACTCTATCAAGATGAGCTGTCTCCATCTGCCACACGTACACGGTTCCATAGCGACACCCGACCGCCACGAAGTCGTCGGCCGGGCGCCACTTGAACCTTTCAAAGTCATTTGTCATCCACCAATCCGAATTGAGCCAGGGTGATGGAATTATGGTCTAGACCAGGGTTCGGCAAGTAGTTTTAAATGGGGTCCGGATACCACGCGAGTTTTTTAACGAGGTCCAGATCATAATTACGTGCTGCCTTTTTATTATTTTGGTTTCAAAACAAATTCTATTCGGACCGCGGTCCGCCTTTTGCTAACCGCTGTTCCACTTTCTCCTTGCGAGAGAAGGCCCCGAGTCACCAACATTTTATACTATACTTACAATCTGTGGGAACATTTTATGCTATGTATACTCTACTTACCATGAAGCACTCTATCAAGATGCGCAGTCTCCATCTGCCACACGTACACGGTCCCGTCGCTGCACCCGACGGCCATGAAGTCGTCGGCCGGACGCCACTTGATGGTCACCACGGGGAATAAGTGGCGGGACGCGAGACAGACGCACTTGCGTTCTGTCAAACCTGGACAAAAATACAATACTGTTGCCGAATCTAGTTTCCTCCATACCTGCCTACCCCCATATCGGCCCTATAAAAACGATTGCTCACTGGGCCTCGCTCTCGTTATTGAACAGGCCGGCCGAGCCGAGCGCCGAGGTCGTTGCCCTCTGGCACCCGCTCGCACTCGGTCGTGAACGCGTATCGCCGCCAGATAGCGAGCGCTCACTTTAGAAGCGCCGCAAGCGGACTATTAGCTTGATAAGCACTTGACACTTACACACCTGACTTGTAAGAGTGCGATGATCACTCGGTATGTATGTATGCAATGTCAGATAGTTCGAATATATAACTAGGGCATAGTTCGATTTTTCCTTTCCAGGTATCATAGGGCATATGGTATGTTTAGTACGTAAGTAAGTAAGTATGTTAGGCTTTCAGACACAAGTAAGTATAGGGGGATCCTGCGCTACAGCGCTAACCCCACAGTCCGATAGGTAGTAGAGGCACCCACAGCCAGCTACTATAGGTCCTTTAGAAAAAAAAAAAGGGCCTCGCTCTCATTCTCTTCGTGACGTTCGGACGTGCTGGTTCTCATTGAGACACTAATTGTCTTAGTTTTACTTGTAATTGAAGTAGCATAATTGTTTTGGATAATTGAACTAGAATCGTGTTTGGTTTAGTAATATATTTCGGTAGATTTGTGTGATCACTATTTTTTTTAAAGTTAACTCACTTATGTTCGATAATAATACGGTATCGGACTGGGGCAAAAATAAACCATTCTAACTTCAATATTTTTAATAATCAATTTTTTTCGACGATCTAGCTGACGTAATCCGTCAGCTTTGCGGAGGCGGCCATCTTGAGCCGATATTAACCAAACATAGCTAAGAACCACCGCAAAGAAACTAGCTTTCAAATTAAAAACATTGCAACGAAATCGGTCTAATTGCTTGACGGCTCAGGTGCCACAGATAGAGACACGCAGACAGACATCGACGTCAAACTTACAACCCTCCTCTTTTGGGTCCGGGTTTAAAAACCTCATTGAAAGACCTAACAAGCTACAATCCTAAAGAAACTAATTAGTCCGTCAGCTAGATTGCTAAAAAATATCGGACACGTATTTTACGTCTTATCAAATTATTAAAAACCGACAAAGACTGGCCTCGTGGCTTAGTGGGTAGTAGCTCTGCCTGCGAAGCCTAGGGTCGTGGGTTCGATTCCCACCCAGTGCAAATATTTGTGTAATGAATTCAAATGTTTGCACTGTGTCTGGGTGTTTCTATGTATAATAAGTATGTATTTAAAACTATATCAGTATTATATCAGCTATCTGGCCGCCATCACACAAGCTTTGCTTAGTTTGGGGTCAGATGGTGTTGTGTGTGAATTGTCCACCAATATTTATTACTATTATTTATTAAAGATATAAATCATCAAAGTTCCAGAGTGGGGAGTTGTGACGTCACCTGTGGGTAAAAATCGTACGCAGAGGGGTGTTATAAGTTTGACGTCGATGTCTGTCTGGGTGTGTACATATGTCTGTGACAATGTAGCTCTCAAACAAAGAGACCTATTTCGTTGCCGTGTTTTTCATTTGAAAGCTAGTTTCTTTGCGGTGGTTCTTAGCTATGTTTGATTAGTGTATTTATTTATTTATTTCTTTCTGCCATAGCTACTTAACATACTCACAGACTATAGACTCAAGAGGGCCGCCTCCATAAAATGGCGGATAAAATATTTTATCACAATCTATCTCCCAATTTGGGTATCAAATGAAAGGGCTTCACTAGTAGACTGTGACAAATTTCAAATACAAAATGGCTGCCACCACGAAATGGCGAATAACATTTTTTTTTCACTACACCCTCAATATCGATATCGAACAAAAGGATTCATTTGAAAGCTGGTTTCTTTGCGGTGGCTAATACACCTAAGAATTACTAAGCTATGAATAACTATGTTTAATTAATATCGACTCAAGATGGCCGCCTCTACAAAATGGCGGCAAAATGGCGAATTACATTTTTGTCACTATTTGCTCAATAAGGGTATCAAATGAAAGGACTTGACTTACGTACAAATCCAAGATATTTGGAGGTAAATCAATTTTTTTATTTTGTTTTTGCAAAGACATGATAGCAACTTACTCAGCAAAGTGACGCTGTGGTCAGAAGCGACGGAACAGATGCATTTCTGGATGCGGGGCTGCAAACAAAAATAAATATCGGTATCAACACACACATCGACAAAAATAAAATACGAAGGGTTAAAAACAATTTCGAAACATATTAATAATTTCATTTATAAAATCACAAAATACTGACAGATCCAGGTGGAGCTTCAAGCGCCATCTTGAAAAAACGTTTTTGGCCGATATCTCGGAAACTATGCACTTTAGGACAAAAGTCATGGAGACCATTATTGTAGATAATAAAATTTCGCATCTATGTTTTAGAAAACTTTTTTGTAAAACTTACCGTTTACGATATGGCCCATTTAATGAACCGGGGGGCGTTGGAGTACTTACGCTGGTGTTGTGTGGGGGTACAATCAGCTGGGTGATTTCTCCAGCATGCACGCAGAACCGGTGCAGCAGGGAGCCGCTGAACAGGTCCCAGAGACACACCGCGAAGTCGATCCCACCGGACACCAGGTGGGACTTGTCGTATCTATCAGACAACACCGGACAGAATATATGAAAGGAACAGTTGTGGTGTCATGGAATACTAGGTTGGAACGAAGTTTCTTCGGCTAATAAAAAAGGCACAATTTGCAAAAAAAATATTGCTTTCTATATAATTGCTTTCTATATAATTCAATAAAATATCTCTTTCTAAAAAAAAATTGTATTGCATTATATTATTTATGGTACGATCATCAGAAAAAGAACGATGTGGTGTCATTGGACGTTCTTTCGGATAAAGGCACAAGTTCGCGCTGAGACCGCGGCTGGAGACCGCAACCGGAGACCGCGACAGGCACTTAACATTACGGAATTGTATGGGCGCCAGTAATTCGTGCCGAGACCGCGACAGGAGACCGAGACACGTGTCGCGGTCTCGGCACGAACTGGCGCCCATACAATTCCGTAATGTTAAGTCCCTGTCGCGGTCTCCTGTCGCGGTCTCAGCGCGAACTTGTACCTTAATATAGAAATAACACAATTTGCAATAAAATAATGTTTATTATGTTTAATTTTATTAATTATGGTATAATCACCTGAAATACAGGCTGACTGGTTAAACACTTTACATATTGATACAGCGTGTTCAGTACTTGATTCTCTTTCGATTTACGTAATAAAAATAGGTGCTTAATATTTGACTAATTTAACTTTAATTAGCCGTCAATAAAAATAAGTATGGTCACTAGCGCAGCGTACCTCTAAAACTAAACAGCTGCGCCAAAAGTACCGTCTTGTCTTGACGTACCTACCGGTCGTTAACCCCGTTCGCTGATACTAGCTATTACTTATTCTGTGCAAGAGCGCTCGGCCGGCGGCGGCGCCGGGGATTCACTCGTGTTACAGAATACTGCATAGTAATTGTACACTGTACAGCTGAGCTGGCGACCGATAGGTAGGTACTGTGTTGTCCATAATTTCCGAGTCTTCGCACATTAATGTAATGAAGGTTTTCTTTGTAATTTATTTGTATTTTTATAATTATATATTTTTAAGTCCTTCATGTGACTATGATTCATCATATCCTTGAATATGTAAAGTGTTCAAACAGTCAGCCTGTATAAACCTAGGATGAACCTAGGTTTTCTTACCTTGGATGGACGTGATGTGGGTATAACAGACAGTTGACCCGGCCATTGTGACCCAGCAACAGTTGATGCGGCGGCCAATCTACAATAAAATATAAAGATAACATTAATATAGCAGCCCACTAAATGTTCCAACTGGTATCCTTCCGTTTGGCAAAATATTTTTCGTTAAATTTTAGGTAGTAGCTCAAAAAAGCGACATCGTTTCATGGTTGATGTTCCAAAGACACGAACGAAGATATTTGACTCTACTTTTGTGATAAGAACGTCTAGGCTGTGGAATACGTTGCCTGAGTGGGTTTTCCCCGATGGTTACAACCTTTGTGTCTTCAAATCGAGAGTGAATCGGTTTTTTCTAGGTAAACACGCTTCATCGTAGACCGCATCGTCGCTTAACATCAGGTGAGATGGCGGTCAAGTGTAAACCTATAAAAAGGTAAAAAAAAAAAAAAAAAAGTTTACACCCAAAGCACTTATCGCAAAGTTTTACTTTATTTGACTTAATACTTGGTAAAAGGAAACATTATATTTCTGTAGTTATTTGTTAATTAATAAATTAGCCGAACATAGTATTGCCGAAAGGTAAAATTGAAAAAGAGTCGTTTTGCCAAATATTTTTTTGCGAAATGAAAATTTGGGAAACGTACTTTGGCCTGTGATACTTTTATACTAAAAAAAAGTTTTTTTTTGCCAAACATTATAATAGATCCAACCGTTTATTTTCTTTTTGACAGCACCAATAGAACGTAAATTTTTAAAAACGTTTGTTATTTTATGTAATTTATAAAAAAACTACTGCACTTATGGACTCAATTTGTCAAAGATGATTATTATACGGGATCAAGGAGCAAATTTAAGCAGTTGCCATATTTTTAAAACCTCGCATTTAAAAGTGAACTTTTGCGTAACATGACGCAATTACGTTCTATTGGTGCTGTCAAAAAGAAAATAAACGGTTGGATCTATTATAGTAATTCGTTCCCACTGCTGGGACTCGAGGCCTTCTCTCCCAAGTAGCATGTGTCACGATTGGCGTGTTCCAAGATAAATATTTTTCAATATTAATGTGTCATCCACAAATTGTCACACGTCCATCGTGGTGGATTATGACCTTGATACTCTCGCCTTGTGAGAGAACTCCCAGTGGTTGGGAATGTAGTGTTTTTTTGCTCTGTAGTTACACAAACTACTAATATTTTGTTTGAAACAAAATAAAATAACACCTAACATGGTAAAATCACGTCACGGAGTCTGTAGAGTAACTGATTTTTTTTTGACGTGATAACGTTCTATAATTCGATGGAGCCGGCTGCACGCCCGCAAAACATGACGTCATGTAACGTTACCGCCATAGATTAGATGATATTTACCGCCGTTACCTCGCCTTATTACTTTTCGCACCATCTAGTGAGTGAAATGTGTATTACGTTCAAGGAGTCTGTCCATGTTTTAGAAAAGCGACGATATGAAGTTAAGAACTTGTGCTAGTACAATGATGTACCCAGAGATGGCGCTTTGAACAGCTTTTCAAAAAGCTTCAGAATGTTTTAACCTAGATGGCGCTTAACACAATCAGTATTTTCTTAAGACGTTGTCACGTTCAGCTATCGTCAGTAAACCGACTTTACAGACAACCATTTTTAAACATAATAAAATCAAAAAATTGGGTACTACGTAAATGTTTTTTTTTCTAATTTTACAAATTTGTACAAAACATTAAAATGTAGAAAATAACATTATTATTACCATGGATTGGGTTGAAAGTCAGATTATACAGTAGTAGTGTCAGTAGTAAGCAACATGCCAACCCATAACAGCGCAAGTGACACACGACTATTGTAACACGAAGAGTCCAAATCATTATCTGGCACTGTACTGATCTCGACACCGAGAGTTATAAGATGTTTTATCTCTATGCCCTGTAAATTCACATGAAACATTTCCCTTCAAACCGGAACACAGTGATGTTTTCACATTGCTGCTTGGCGGTAGAATAATTGCCAAACGTGTGGTACTTCCCCAGGCGGACTCAGCCTTGCCCAATTATGAAGTGTCACGTTACTTTGACATTTTTGTACTGACACAGAAGCAACGGTTTTTTTTTTTTTTTTTTGTTAATTGCTGTTATACAGCTTAATTTTATTATTTACTAGCAGCGCCCCGCGGTGTTACCCGCGAAGTTCCCGTTCCCGTTGTGTTTCCGGGATAAAAAGTAGCCTATGTGTTCTTCCAGACTATAATCTATCTGTGTTCCAAATTTCAGCCCGATCCGTTCATACGTTAGGACGTGATTGAGCAACAAACATCCAAACATCCAGATATCCAAACATCCATACATTGACATTTATAATATTAGTAGGATAGGATGGTACGATCATCTGAAAAATACAGTTTTTTTTTTTAATAAATAGTGACAAGATGAGCAGTACATGTGCCGGATGGTAAGCAACATGCCTGCTGTCACAGCACAGTGACACTCGGCTATTGAAACATGAAGAATCCAAATCCAAATCATACCTAGCACTGCACTGCGCTCGCCACCCGGAGATCTATCTAAGTTGTTATATCTCTAAGCCCTGTAATTTCTCTGGAAACATTGCCCTTCAAACCGGAAACACAGTAATGTTTGCACATCACCGCTTGGCGGTAGAATAACTGGAAAAGGTGTGGTCCTTCTCCAGGCGGACTCTGCCAAGAGTCCTACTACATAATTTTATATTACTTTATATTTGTATTCTATATTTTATATTTTTACTAGCTGACCCCGCAAACGTTGTTTTGCCATATAAATAAAGGTATGAAAAATAGCTAGTAGCCGATTCTCAGACCTACTGAATATGCATATAAATTTTGGTTAAAATCAGTAAAGCCGTTTCGGAGGAGTAAGGAAACAAACACTGTGACACGAGAATTTTATATATAAGATTTTTGTAACGGTTTTGGTCGCACATTTGTTTCAGTTAGATCGGACTGCGAAATCCCTATCTCCTTTACCGCCTGCCGTAAGGGATCTCGTTCCAACAATATCGTCAAACCCAATCTGATATAGACAGAGTAACTCGTAACTCGAAGAAGCGGCACCGTTTCATGGTTGATGTTCCAAAGACACGGACGCAGTGGTTTGACTCTACTTTTGTGATAAGAACGTCTAGGCTGTGGAATGAGTTGGCTGAGTGGGTTTTCCCTGATAGCTATATAATCTTGGTGTCTCCAAATCGAGAGTGAATAGGTTTCTTCTAGGTAAACACGCTCCATCGTAGACCGCATCGTCGCTTAACATCAGGTGAGATGGCGGTCAAGTGTAAACATGTAAAAGCTAAAAAAATAAAAATGGTTGTCTGTAAAGTCGGTTTACTGACGATAGAACGTGACAACGTCTTAAGAAATCAGTACGCTGATAGCGCGAGTAGTGATACCGCTCGACCCGGCGGGTGGCGCCCTCAGCGCTCAGCTTCGTCCGCATGGCACGGAAGACGAACTAACGGTAACGTTACATGACGTCATGTTTTGCGGGCGTGCAGCCGGCTTCACCTAATTATAAGACGATATCACGTCAAAAAAAAAAAATATATCGAATGTTTAAGCAACTTACCATCGAGCTGTTGATGCGTGCCGTGTAACAGCTGAAGCTGGACCGTATGCGTAGCGTTTAATATCACTATGGAGCCGTCTTCTCGGCCCACTACCAGGCGGTTCGCGACCAGCAAATACATCGAAGCGGTTAGTTTCGTTTCTGAAAAAAAAAAATTGCATTCATAGGAACTGCCGATAGAAGTGAAAACTTATAACTCCGAATTTGATAGCTTACTTTGGAAACTACACGGGTGTAACCGGAGGGTGTGGTTTACTCATCATGGCATGACCATCTAGAAATGCACCGGCATTTCCCATTGGCTGACGCATTTCTAGATGGCCATGTCATGATGGGCAGGCCACGCCCTTTTAGCATTTCCCATTGGATAACGCATTTCTAGATAGCCAATGGCTATGGTCCCGAGTTTACCCGAAGATTTCTTATCATATCCGAGCGTGACGGTAAAATTCATTTCACAGCCCACGAAAAATCTGTCTAGGCGCGCCAAAAGAAATGTTAATTTCAAAAACATAATGTGTTTTAAAAAAATGGAACAGAGTTGTTTGTCAACGACCAATATATACAAAAATAAATAATTGTGAAGTATGATAGATAGAAACTCATTATTATGACACAAAAAAAATGAAATGGAAATGGTGAAATTGCATGCCGAAAGGTGGATTATATATAAGTTTTATATAAGTTTTTGTGAACATTTTTATAAACCCAAATAAACGCAAATAAATGAATTGAATTAAATGAGTTGAATTGAATTGGTATGAAATGGGATCACCAAGTATGTTCTACTTGTAGTGGTACGTACTTGGTGTTTGTAGTGGTAGGACTCTTGGCAGAGTCCGCCTGGGTAAGTACCACACCTTTGCCAGTTATTCTACCGCCAAGCAGTAATGTGTAAACAATACTGTGTTCCGGTTTGAAGGGCAATGTTTCCAGAGAAATTACAGGGCTTAGAGATATAACAACTTAGATCTCTGGGTGACGAGCGCAGTGCAGCGCTAGGTAATGATTTGGACTCTTCATGTTCCAATAGCTGCGTGTCACTGTGCTGTTATGTGGCAGGCATGTTGCTTACCATCAGGCACATGTCCTGCTCGTCTCGTCATTCCTTATTTAAAAAAAAAATGGCAGTGATAGGAACTGCCGATAGAAGTGAAAACTTTTAACTCAGAATTTGATAGCTTACCTTGGAAACTACACGGGTGTAACCGGAGGGCGTGGCCTCGCCATCTTGGCATGGTCATCTAGAAATGCGTCAGCATTTCCCATTGGCTCACGCATTTCTAGATGCCCAATCGCCAAGGTCCCGAGTTTACCTGAAGATTTCTTATCATACCCGAGCGTGATCATCATCATCATCATCATCAGCCCACTAAATGTTCCCACTGCTGGGACTCGGGGCCTTCTCTCGCAAGGAGAGAGTTAAGGCCATAATCCACCACGCTGGCCCAGTGCGGGTTGGTGGATGACACGTGACTTCGAAAGATTCTAGGTACCTACATGTCGTTTTCCTCACGATGTTTTCCTTCACCGTTTTAAGTTAGCGGCATTACGCACATGACTTCGAAAAGACAGTGGTGCGTGTGGGGTTTGAACCCTCCTCTGGGTCTCCGGATCGGCAGTCGCCGTTCTCCCGACTACACCAGCTGTAACATTCTTTTAGAGTTGCAAAACATTAATACTTTCAATATCTACATTAATCTCACCTGGTTCTTCCGGAGGGCTGAGTTGGTCAAGTATACCGACTGGACTGGGGTTCATTTCAGCCCACGCCATATCCAAGCTCGTCATCACTATGGGCGCGAACGCTGCAACAAAAACACACTACTGTAACAAATCTTATACCTTTAAACGAGCAATTCTTGTACCTATATAAATATGTATATATATATATAAATATGTATATAATCTGAATCTCGGAAACGGCTCGACGGATTTTCATGAAATTATGTATGCAGGGGATTTCGGGGACGATAAATCGATCTAACTAGGTCTTATTTAAAAAAAACACATATTATGCGCGTTTTTAGACAATGAAAAACTGTCACATTAGACATTAGAATGTGAAGGTAAATTTCGCCGCGTGACGCGACAGCATAAATAGCTCAGACGGGAAGTCGGGCGCTCATAGCGGTCACGAATTAGTAGCTCCGGATTCGAATCCAGACGGGTTCTCTTTTTTTTTCAATTCGTTTTTTTTAAGAAAATATATTTCTTGGAGTCTTTTATCTGTAGGTATCTAAGTATATATAGTATTTAAACCGAGCAAAGCTCGGTCACCCAGGTACTTTTACTATTAAACTTCCCACTAATATTATAAATGCCAATGTATGGATGTTTGTTGCTCGATCACGTCTTAACGCATGAAAGGATCGAGCTGAAATTTGGAACACAGATCATCATAGTCTGGAAGAACACATAGGCTACTTTTTATCCCGGAAAAATAAAGAGACCAGGAACAACTCGGACCGCTGCTAGTGTAATTATATTTTTAACAGGCCCTGGTGTATTTACATTTTAAACAGACGTAATACTTATATTTTTAATATTTTTACAAACTGGAGATGTGACCAAAGCTACTTAACCATCAGGATGGTATCACATCGATGTAACTATCACAATACTACTAAGACGTGACCACCATTTCACTACCTCGATGTAGCAACCATTTCACTACCTCTGTGTGACTACTAATTATTTCACTACCTCGATGTGGCAACCATTTCACTACCTCGATGTAGCAACCATTTCACTACCTCGCTGTGACCACTATTCCACTACCTCGATGTGGCAACCATTTCACTACCTCGATGTAGCAACCATTTTACTACCTCGATGTGACCACTATTTCACTACCTGGATGTGGCAACCATTTTACTACCTCGATGTGACTACCATTTCACTACCTCGATGTGACCACCATTTTACTCCCTTGATGTTACCACCATTTCATTACCTCGAAGTGACCATCATTTCACTACCTCGATGTGACCACCGTATCACTACCCGGATGTGACCACCATTACACTACCTCGAGGTGACCACAATTTCACTACCTCGAGGTGACCACCATTTCACTAGCTCGATGTGTTCCCCATTTCACTACCTCAATGTGGCCACCATTTCACTCCCTCGAAGTGACCACGATTTCATTTCTTCGATGTGACCACCATTTCACTACTTCAATGTGACCACCATTTCACTCCCTCGACGTCACCATCATTTCACTACTTGGATGTGGCCACCATTTCACTATATATATTAAATCCATAATATAACTGCCACGATATCACACCCAATTAAATGTCACCATCATACTCACAAGGCACGGTGTTCAAGTTGGCAGCGGGCGCGGCCGCTTCGTCAACGTTCCACAGTGACACGACACCGGCCGAGTCACCGCGGAGCAACAGCCTCCTCTGTTTGCTGCACCATGAAGTCACCACAAAACGCATCGATGGCGGACACGATAGTAACTAGAAAAAAAAAATTGGTTGTCTGTAAATTCGGTTTAAAAGCGGTAGGTCTATCGCCCAACTTTTTTTCTTTTTTTTTTTTAATAAAGAGTGACGAGACGAGCTGGACATGTGCCTGATGGTAACCAACATGCCTGCCACATAACAGCACAGTGACATGCAGCTATTAGAACAGGAGTCCAAATTAGTACCTAGTACTGCACTGCGCTTTGCACATTAATGCATGTCGGTAGAATAACTGGCAAAGGTGTGGTACTTTTCTGTTTTGTGTGGTACTTTCAAAGACTGATTCTGCAGTGTCCTACTACTACTTAAGACTTATCCAAAACTGGTCAGTGGGGCTAAAGAAGATATATACAATTTAGAAATGGATATTACGTATCGTCAACTACGTATAGTAAGACTTACCTTATTATCGGGATGCTCTAAGATGCCAAACAGCACCGGACTGTCATGCTCCACAGTCGGACCGTGGAATCCTTTGTGATCGGGCACCGAACTAAAACACACCAAACGATGCTTAAATACTTAAATTTTGATGGGGAAGCCTCCACGTCTATGTATATTTATGTCTATGTATCTACTTGTGGTATGATAGTGCGTATATAGTTGGTAAGTTTAGGTAGCGTCATTTGCTCTATCGCAAAGTTTGGCATTTAAGACTACAAACTGCTTTAGGTCCCTATCTATACTAATATTATAAAGCTGAAGAGTTTGTTTGTTTGTTTGTATGTTTGTTTGTTTGAACGCAAGGATCTCTGGAACTACTGATCCGAATTGAACGATTCTTTCTTTGTAGGATAGTCCATTTATCGAGGAAGGCTATAATAGGCTATTTAACATTACGCTACTATCAACAGGAGCCGAGCAGGAATGAAAAATGTAACAAAAACGGGAAAAAATATTGCTTTTAGAGAGCTTTCGTTGCGTGACGGCATATGTCATATTTTAAAGGTTGCGTCATTAGAACCTAAAGTAACCGAATTTGTTCAAAATTTGAATTGGTACGATCGATTTTCGATAGATGGCGTAGCAACGCGCGCGCGTTCATCTAGTCTAAAATAAAAGAAAAAAAACCACGAAGAGTTTTAGCTACTTTTTCATTTTTGATAAGTTTGACTACGCTAATAGACGCTTCTTTTGCACTAGCCTAAAGTCGGCTAGGCAGTAGAGCCTGAACTAGAATAGTAGAACTGTAGTAGAACTAGTAGAACTGTTATAGGTCCTTTTAAATAATAAGTGCAACTTACTTCATTGTTCTGTTGTGTTGAATTTGGTCATATGTCATATGCAGGGTTATCATTACGACACAACACTCATGGTATCAAACGTATCAGATTACGATTATTTATAATGTGTTCCGTATAATCGGGCAACATTATATCGGCCATCGAAAATAGCGGATCTATGGTTTACAGCCGGCTGTCACTTGTACGTTGTCTCTGGTCGCGGGAACGACAATGACGGGTTAGTTTCTCAATCTGGTGTTTTTCTGGATAAAGGCTTTAATATTGTGCGGGAACACGTTATTAACATTAATTGTGACTACTGGATTAGTGCTGGACTATTAATTGTGAAGTGCGCTACTGGATTGGCCCCTTCTACAACGCAGGATCGTTCTGGAACGGGAAGTCTACGGAACTACTGTCTGGTTTGGTGTTTCCTTATTCCCTTGTTCCGTTCCCTATTCCTAACAACCAAACTGGGCTTTGGACGACGCCGGGAACCCTACGTAAGTGATTTCTTTTCGGTACCTTGTTTGCAATTAGGGGGTAAATATTAAAATCGGTATAAAAGCAAAATAATAATGTTTTAGACTTGCTATGGGCCCCAAGTCGGTATTTCTGGCATAAATACTATACATTTTCTGGTAGCAGGAGCGCGGTTAGCCGTAAATACCCCTTTTTTGTTTTTAGTTTTCTGGGAAAATATATCGGGTAGGCCAGATATTTGGGGGTTCCCAGTTTATAATTTCTCCCCAAACTGTCGGGAAATTGGTATTAAGTGGTATCCGGCTTAATAGGTTGCGGATATAATTATTGTGACATTGTCCGAACTTTAGGTTAATTTAAAATTTAAATTTAAATTTAAAATGGCTTCGGATTTGGCCAACCAACTCCGGTGGTTTGAATCCTTGCAAGGATTGGTCGGCAGGAGAGACCGGGAGGAGGCGCTATTAAACAGGGCAGAACACCTCGACAGGCGCCTGGAGATCGCTGAGAGGAGCACAGGATTGCTGCGGGATGCAAGGCCGCCTCCACCTGAGGAGCAGATGGAGAGGATCGACGCGGACATGCGGCGCATCCTGGATTTGTACGACGAGGTCTCCGAAAGGGTTCGCCAGCTGGAGAGGTCTCGTCAGGGAAGGGCGAGCTCGGGACCCGTCATCAGGGATGCGGGCTCGGGTGTAGTGGGACGCCTTCCCACTCTGGACTTGCCCAGGTTTACAGGGAACCTGCGGGAGTGGAGCGGCTTCCGGAGCATGTTCGCCTCTCTCGTAGATTCACGCACGGACTTGACGAGGGCGGAGAAGCTGGCCTATCTCCGCACGTCACTGGAGGGTGAGGCACTCTCCCTGATCCAGCACCTGGAGCTGGACGACGACAACTTCGGCACGGCGATGGAGTTGCTGGATACAAGGTTCCAAAACCCTCGGCTCCTCGCCGACGCTCACGTGTCCCAAATACTGGGGCTGCCGAAGGTGACTGAGAGGTCTCAGTTGAGGCCGCTAATCCTCACGCCCGTGAAGGTGGCGTACAACGCCTTGCGCAGCTTGGGACTGCCAGTAGAACACTGGTCGTTTCTGCTGGTCCACATTCTGCTGGGCAAGGTGCCGCTGGAGTTGCGCGACCGGTTCGAGCGGGAAAGGGGCCTTCACGGCGACCCGAAGGTCTTCCCCACGTTTGAGGAGCTGCTTCGGGTCCTGGAGTGGGAGGCGAGGATGGTCGAGTCGGCGCCTCAGGAGGCGCAGCCCGCCGCTTCAGCTCGTGGCCCTGCCGGAACAGGACCGCGACCTACCAATTCCCGCACTCAGGGTGGGGTAAAGCGGACGGCGACGGTGACGACTGCGTCGGAGCAGGAGTGCCCGAACTGTGGCCAGCTTCACGCGCTGGTGCAGTGTCCGGCCCTGCTTGCGAGGACGACTTCCGACCGACGAGGCATCGTTCGGCGGTTGCGTCGGTGCTACGGGTGCCTGGGGGGTCATTTGTACAATGACTGCCCCACGGCACGGCCGTGTCCTGGGTGTGGGGGACCACACCATCAGCTCTTGTGCGTCAGGAGCGATGGTGCTGGTCGACAGCCCTCAGGGAGGGGGCCCTCCACGGGCGGGGGCGCTCCCACGCAGAGCCACGCATTGTACAACAATGAAGTGGCTACAGCGTGGAGCACACCCCCTCCACCCCAACCCACGGCAGCACCGGGCAGCCCAACAAGGGGCGTCCTACACGCGGCTCGGTCACCGACCTCACAGCCCGCGCGGACGCGGGCGAACTGGAGAGGTGGAAGGGTGATACCGGAGTCACCACGGGGGCCACCTCCCCAGCGTTATCCTTCTCCGCCGCTGGATCCGCGATTAATGCAATGGAGGGCGTACACGCCTCCCCTCCATGAACATCCGAGGCTGGATTACCACCCGCCCTACTTTAGGTACGGCAGGGCAGCTGGATATGCCCCCCCTCCGATGGCCCTTTGCACTCGGCAGCCATACTGGGCTGGGCCCGGTAGTCCGACGGGTTCGGACGGGCCTCGGAGGGATTGACTAGCCTCCGTTCCCTTGGCACAGGATCAACCGGTGGTCCTGCTGCCCACCCTCTGGTTAAGGGTTTGGGGTCCAAGAGGCGACTACGTCCGGATACGAGCGCTCTTGGACACAGGGTCCCAGGGGTGCATTTTGACAACCCGGGTTGCTCATCGCCTGGGCCTGGCTAGGTTTCCGTCACCGACTCCGTTGCGAGGAGTCGGGAACACAGAGGTGCGGTCGGCTGGACAGACCCGCCTCTCCTTCTCGTCCGTACATTCCTATTCGGAAAGGATTGCGGTCAGGGCCACCGTCATGGATTCGGTTGTCGGTTGGCTTCCTCAGGCGGACATAGATCCGGATCTTTTGTCCTGTACTAAGGGTCTCAGGTTGGCGGATCTCCGCTTCGGGATGGCGGGTCCGGTAGATCTTTTGTTGGGTTCTGATGTACTGGGTTACATCATGAACGGGAAGCCTAGACTGTTGGACCAGTCTTCGCTGATGGCGCTGCCCACCATCTACGGGAATGCCATTTTGGGAATGGTGGATGAGTGGCAGCAGTCGAATCAGGCTTCTTTTACGGGAACGGCCCTCGCTCAGATCATGCAGAGGTTCTGGGAGATCGAAGAGCCGCCTACCGTGTCTCGGCTGGATCCCGAGCACGTGGAGTGTGAGAACTTTTATCAGGCTCACACTCGGAGAATGGTTTCTGGGCGATTGGAGACTAGGCTGCCTTTCCGGGATAACCCCCCGCATCTGGGCCAGTCTCGATCATTGGCCGAGAAAAGGCTCAGGTCCATGGAGCGACGCATGGCTCGAGATCCTGTACTTCGGGAAAAGTACATCGAGTTCATGAGGGATTATGAGGCACTGGGCCACATGTCTCCGGCTCGCGACGACTGGTCGACCATGGACCACTACTTTTTGCCTCATCACGCCGTTTTGAAGGCGTCGACGGGCAAACTCAGGACGGTGTTCGATGGATCCGCTCCGACTTCGACAGGAGTGTCCCTGAACCAGTGCCTCCACGCTGGACCGAAGTTACATCGGGATATTGTAGACATCATCCTGAATTTCCGTAGGCATCAGGTGGTGTTGGGAGCGGACATCCGTATGATGTTCCGACAAACGGTCATACACCCCGAGGACAGGAGGTTCCAGTTGATCCTCTGGCGGGAAAGTCCTCAGGACCCTATGATGGTGTATGAGTTGAACACCAACACCTATGGGTTGAGATCAAGCCCCTTCATTGCGATCCGCTCACTGCTGGAGTTGGCGGAGCAAGAACGGGCTCGGTACCCACGCGCAGCCGCAGTTCTGGAACGCGACCTGTACGTGGACGACGTTTGCACTGGTGCGCAGACGGTGGAGGAAGCTCTGTTGCTCCGGGATGAGCTTACAGAGCTTCTCGCATCTGGAGGCTATGAGCTTCGGAAATGGCTCTCTAACGACCCCAACGTCCTGGCTGGTATCCCGGACGATCACCAGCAGGATCCGGGGCTCTTCGAGGAAGGTGACGATCCGCACGGGATTGCGGTTCTGGGCATGCAGTATCAACCGGTTGCTGACATCTTCACCTTTCGGGTGGCACTGGAAGCCACACGCGCGTGGACAAAACGGACGGTTTTGTCCACCATCGCCAGGATGTTTGATCCAAACGGTTGGATCAGTCCGGTTCTGTTCGCAGCCAAGTGTCTGTTACAGCGACTTTGGACTCTGAAGGTCTCATGGGACGACCCCCTGGTTGGAGACTCGCTTAACATTTGGCTTCGTTTAATATCTGACCTCGAAACGGTCAATCGAGTGGCGTTGCCCCGTCGCATTCTGCCACCAGGCTGTAGCCGGATCAGCCTGCACGGGTTCTGTGATGCGTCCGAGCTGGGCTATGCCGCATCTGTGTACTTGCGTACAGTTGACGCTGGAGGCCACGTCAATGTCACGCTCTTATTGGGGAAGAGCAAGGTAGCTCCTATCAGGACACGACTCACTATTCCGAAACTGGAATTGAGCGGAGCCACATTACTTGCTCGGCTGCTTAAGCACGTATATCAAGAACTGTCCACCTCGATAGACATCCGGAAGGTCTATGCGTGGTCAGACAGTCAGGTCGTACTTGCCTGGTTACGAGCAGCCCCTCACACCTTGGAGACTTTTGTGGGAAATCGGGTTTCCCAAATCCAAAACATTGGACTGGACATGGTTTGGAGACATGTCCCGGGTGAGTTGAACCCCGCTGACTGTGCTTCGCGCGGCTGTTCCGCGCCGGAGCTAGTTGATCACCCCTTATGGTGGGGTCCGGACTGGCTGCGGGAGCCAGAAGCTTCCTGGCCAGCTCTCGGCGCGGACTCGGAGCGAGCGGAGCTGCCCGGAGTCCGCGTGCATGCGATTGTGGCGGAAGTGCCCCCAGACCCTGACTGGTTGACGGGTCGTTACAGCAAGCTGGATAAGTTGTTGGGGGTAACTAGCTGGATTAAACGCTTCATCCACAACTGTCGTCACCCTCGTCAGAGGAGGAGTGACCAGATCGCCACTGTGGAGGAGCGTCGGAGTTCCTTGCTGCACCTCATTCGGCTGGTGCAGGGTGAGAGGTTTCCGACGGAACTTGAGGCGCTGCGCTGCGGACGCGCTCGCTTGAAGGGTGCGGTCGCCAAGTTGAACCCTTTCACAGATCAGGATGGTCTTCTGCGCGTAGGAGGTCGGCTCCGGAAAGCCAACCTGCCGTACGGCAGCAGGCACCCCCTGTTGCTACCGAAAGGAGGTCCTCTGGTGGACCTGCTGATCACCGATCGGCATATCGGTAACGCGCACGCTGGATGTGGCGCGCTTCTCGCTGTGTTGCAGCGTGAATTCTGGATCTTGTCGGCTCGCAGGGCGGTCCGAAAGGTGCTGTTTAGATGTGTCCCTTGTAGACGTGTGTGGTAGACGCCTTGAGCCTATAGCTCAAGGCGTCTACCATGCAGCCCATGATGGGAGATCTTCCTCCGGATAGGATTTCTCCCTCGAGGCCGTTCGACGGGGTCGGAACGGACTTCGCTGGGCCCTTCTCGGTCAAGTCATCGACGTTGCGTAACGCCAAGGTCGTTAAAGCCTACCTGTGCGTCTTTGTGTGTTTGGCCACCAAAGCAGTCCACCTGGAGCTGGTCTCTGCGCTGTCTACGGAGGCCTTTGTCGCGGCGCTGGATCGCTTTGTAACGCGAAGAGGAGTACCCTCTTTAATACGTTCGGACAATGGCACAAATTATCGAGGGGCGGCGAATTATTTACGCGAAGTTAATATTTTTTTAAATTCTGGTAATAATAGTTTAAGTCTGGCTCTCGCCCAGCGGGGAATCAGCTGGCAATTTAGTGTGCCGGCCTGTCCTCACTGGGGAGGAATTTTTGAGGCTGCGGTGAAGTCTGCTAAAACCCATCTCCGCCGTGTCATCGGGGAGACCGTGTTAACTTGGGAAGAGTTAGTCACGGTACTATGCCGCGTGGAGGCAGTGCTTAATTCCCGTCCTCTCTGTCCAATCTCGCCTGAACCTAACGATCTAGAAGTCTTGACGCCGGGTCACTTCTTGATCGGTCAGCCTTTAACCGCGTTGCCGGAGTATCCCTGGAAGGATGAGCGGCCCGGACGCCTGTCCCGTTTTCAGTTATTGCAGCAAATAAGTCAAGACTTCTGGAGGCGCTGGTCGGCCGAGTACTTGCATCTGTTGCAACAACGGGTAAAATGGACAGATAGGACGGAGGCCCCTCGGGAAGGGGACTTAGTATTATTAAAAGAGGCAAATTTGGCCCCCCTACTCTGGCGTAGGGGACGTATTTTAAAATTGATATCTGGTACTGATGGCACACCCCGCGTGGCGGAGATTCTGGTTTCTGGTTCCAGACTTCAGCGCGCGGTGTCCTCTCTGGCACGCTTGCCTCTTTATTAGACATACGTATTTTTCATGGTTAAAATTTTATTTAATTTTATTGCTATTTTTGGTAAAGTTTTTTTTTGGTTTGATTTCCACTTTCGGGTCAAAGTTGGGAATTTCGTTTTATTTGGGGTCCGGATACTGCTAAATACTGATTGCTAGAATTGACCTGGAGTTCAATTGGTCGGGGGTTTTGTTCCGTATAATCGGGCAACATTATATCGGCCATCGAAAATAGCGGATCTATGGTTTACAGCCGGCTGTCACTTGTACGTTGTCTCTGGTCGCGGGAACGACAATGACGGGTTAGTTTCTCAATCTGGTGTTTTTCTGGATAAAGGCTTTAATATTGTGCGGGAACACGTTATTAACGTTATTAACATTATGTGACTACTGGATTAGTGCTGGACTATTAATTGTGAAGTGCGCTACTGGATTGGCCCCTTCTACAACGCAGGATCGTTCTGGAACGGGAAGTCTACGGAACTACTGTCTGGTTTGGTGTTTCCTTATTCCCTTGTTCCGTTCCCTATTCCTAACAACCAAACTGGGCTTTGGACGACGCCGGGAACCCTACGTAAGTGATTTCTTTTCGGTACCTTGTTTTCAATTAGGGGGTAAATATTAAAATCGGTATAAAAGCAAAATAATAATGTTTTAGACTTGCTATGGGCCCCAAGTCGGTATTTCTGGCATAAATACTATACATAATGTTTTAATTACTTATTATTTATGAATACAAATCGCGAAACTCCAAAAACTACAATTTGAACATGAGTAGTTAAAACCACTGCCTAGCACTACTCTGCACTTATCAAACGTAGATTTAAAATAATTAGTCTTTTTCCTCTGTAATTTCTCAGGAACATCGCCCTTCAAATCAGAACACAAGAATGTTTTCAAATTACTGCTAGACGGTCGAATAAATAGCAAAAGTGTGGTAGTTGCAGGCGGACTCTGAAAATAGTGTTACTACAACTAAACTTAATATTAAAAGTAATATTGGGTTATATTTTGAAGACACACAGCAAAATTGGCCTTACACCCGGAAACAATCTTACAATATGTAAATCATTATACAACAGTAAGTGTATGAAAAGTATTAAAAAAAAACGAAATAATCATTAAAACAATGATTATAATGGGAGTGCATAAGCAAATAATAATTCTATAAAACAAATCATCTAAACTAAAATCTAGATAACAAATTACACATCAAAAACAGTCCAGCAATATATACAGCTTAGCTAGGAAAGCATGACGGATATTTTAAATATTACATTTTAGTGAAATATATTGAAACTAAAGTACTTGTAAAAAATGCATTAGAGGGTTGTCCAAACAAAATCAAAGTACTGACACTAGCTACCGAATCCAAACTATTTAATTTATTACAATACTTATTGTATTTTGTTTCTTTTTGACGTGATAACGTCTTATAATTCGATGAAGCCGGCTGCACGCCCGCAAAACATAACGTCATGTAACGTTACCGCCATAGATTAGATAATATTTACCGCCGTTACCTCGCCTTATTACTTTTCGCACCATCTAGTGAGTGAAATGTGTATTACGTTCAAGGAGTCTGTCCATGTTTTAGAAAAGCGACGATATGAAGTTAAGAACTTGTGCTAGTACAATGATGTACCCAGAGATGGCGCTTTGAACAGCTTTTCAAAAAGCTTCAGAATGTTTTACCTAGATGGTGCTTAACACAAATACTAGACGTTGTCACGTTCAACTATTGTCAGTAAACCGACTTTACAGACAACCTTTTTTTTTAAACGATGTCAGTCGATTCCTGTGTATTGTTATTCAAGTTGTTTTTACTTTATTTCAAATCTTTTTGAAATAAAGAATTTGTATTTTGTATCATGTTATGTTTGTCAAAAATTGGTGCTAAAAAACGATAATCGTTTTTCTATAGCTGTCTTTTCAAGCGACAATAAAAAGAGACCAATATACTTATTAAAAAAAAACACAAAACAGACAGCCAAGACCATTTTAATAAGGCGATATACCCCGTTTGGTATGACATAAAACCATATACATAGCCCTCTAAATATCAATTAATACAAGTCGTTCAACAAGCGTTATATATACAAAAGTGCAAGCAAACCAACGGGACATACACTAGCTACGATAGACAACAGTGCTGACCTACTGAGAGCCCTTCCGCGGAGTCTGCTATAAAGGAAATAGTCCATATTATTATGTCATGAATTAGCTTTATATGCCTCTTGGATATGTAAGAATTATAAAAATAAATTATAGAATAACTAGCGGCCCGTTCCGGCTTCGCTCGGATTTCGCCATATAAAGACTATTAATCGAAAAAAAAAAATACTATCTCTCAAGTTGGACCGCTCACATTGTGCCAATTTAATTTAAAATCGGTTAAGTAGTTTAGGAATCCATCGCGGACAAACATCGTGACAGGAGATTTATATATATTAAGATAATATATAGAAGTGAATACTTAAAACTCAGAATTTGATAGCTCACATTGGAAACTACGCGAGTGAAACCGGAGAGCGTTGCCATGACCATCTAGAAACTGACTATCCATCTAGAATGCTGTGGCAGTCTAAAAGGACTGCCGATGGAAGTGAAAAATTGTAACTCATAATTTGATGGCTCACTTTGGCAACTACGCGGGTGAAACCGGAGGGCGTGGCCACGACTATGACCATCTTGAAACTGAGACGAGAGAGAGAATGCTGACGCATTTCTAGATGGCCATGATCCCGAGTTTACTCGAAGATTTCTTGTCATTCCCTAAAGGCCAATTTAAACTGAACGAACATAGAGCTAGAGCTGGAACAAGAGCATTCTTTCTCGATCTTTTGGTGTAAACGAAAGATCGTTCTTAGCGTTTTCCATATTAAATATTCCATAGAATCTTTGCGAACGCAAACAAAACAACGAAAGAATGCTCTACGTTTGTTTACACCAAATGAATTTGATACAGTGGGGATAGAATGAGCATTCGCTTGTCTGATGTAAATCGGCCTTAACGTGACGATAGAATTTAATTCACAGCCCACGAAATATCTGTCTGTGGTACGCTAAAAGAACATTTCACTTCAAAAAAGAAATATTAAAATTTGTTTAAGCGAGAAAACGGGAAACATACATCAAAAAAAAATATAATAATTGAAATGTTAACCTCCTCCTTTTTGGAAGTCGGTTAAAAATTCGAATTCTACTCATGTTCCCACTGCTGGGACTGACTTCCCACTGACACAATGAAAGCGAAGCCCATAAACTAGCGAACTGGCAAAGTTCTCTCTTCGAAAATGCCAGTTTTCTCATGATGTTTTCTGCCAAAGTGGTAAACGCAAAATTATAAAAATAATTTTGATCACGATTACGTACTTATGATGTTTTCAAGACGAACTTGTTACGTACTTATGTACGCCAAATAATTTATTTTCTTTAAAAAAATAAACCGACTTCGACCACAAATAGGCACTCAAACGCAAAAAGAAGTTTTTTTATACTCTATATATAATAATTTACACGTCAAAGTCGTAATATTTATTAATTACAATAATTTACACTATATTATATAATTATTCTTAGACTGATTGTATAGAACCCTCAAAAACCCCGAAGGGAAAATCAAACTCAGACTGTTATGATGGTGTAAAGGTTATATTTCAAAACTCACAGCTCGGCCTAGGTAAAATTTAGAAATGACACGTATACCGCGATTTAAGAAATCGACGCCGCTTTAGTAGCGCCATCTAGTTCTATATTTGGAACTAACTTAAACATATCGCCCGCCATGAACGCATTCGCGGAATCGTTCATACAATTGTGCTGGCATCAAGAACATAACAACAATATGTTAGAGGCAACAAAAAATTAACATCATGAAGTTTTTCAGTGATCTTACAAAAATGTTAACTAGAACCCTGTGCTGATTCTTAAACTAAGGAGAGCTAATACTCTGAGAAATACTAAAATACACATATTTTGAACAATAGCTCTTAACACAAATGTGGACTGTATAGTGGTTATTGCGCTACAGGCAATACAATAATTTTTGATAGAGGTCGCTTTATGACATTTGATTTCGACCTTACGCTCACCACACGCGTAAGCTTGTCCGAACCAGTATGCTTTGCTGTGATAATTCCGAGCAACCATTTTGCTGGCGGAAGCAGGGCCGAGCCGACCCCCACCAGCGCCTGTGTGCCAAACCTTTATGGCGCCCCTTTTTAACCTCCAACTCAAAAAGAGGGGTGTTAGAGGTTTGACGTCAATGTCTGTCGTCCTGTATGTCGTGTCGGTGTATGTGTTTGTTTTTTTTTTTTTTCAATAGCATACAGTGACGAGATGAGCAGGTCATGTGCCTGATGGTAAGCCAACATGCCTGCCACATAACAGCACAGTAACACGCAGCTATTGGAACATGATAGTCCAAATCATTACCTAGCACTGCACTGCGCTCGTCACCCAGAGATCTAAGATATTATGTCTCTAAGCCCTGTAATTTCTCTGGAATCATTGCCCTTCAAACCGGAACACAGTAATGTTTGCACAATACTGCTTGGCGGTAGAATATATGGCAAAGGTGTGGTACTTCCCTACTACTTGTTAGTGGCATCGTAACTCTCAAATGGATAGGCCCATTATATATGCAGTTTTTTTCATTTAAAATCCAGTTTCTTTGCGAGGTAGTTCTTAGCTATGTATGGTTAATATCGATTCATGAAGGTCGCCTCCACAAAATGGCTAATAAAATATTCCTTCAAACTTCCCTCAATATTGGTATCAAACGAAAGGGCTTGACTAGTACAATACTATACACCGTAATGAATTTAAATTCTAAGATAGCCGCCACCACAAAATGGTGAAACAACCTTTTCTCTCACAACTATATCAATATCAAAGGTATCAAACGAAAGGACTTGATTAGTACTATACAATACTATAAAAAATCAAATCCAAGGTAATCGGGGGTAAAGCAGAAAACAGTGCTCCATGGGTTTCAGTCCCCACATCCCCGATATTTTCCCGTGTTAGCCTAAGTATGTGCTATTCCAGACTATATTATAACTGTGTTCCAAATTTCAACCCAATCCGTTCCGACGTTCCGACGTGATTGAGTAACAAACGTCCCATTTATATTATAAACTAGCAGGTCCCCGCGATCTTACTCACGTAGTTCCTGTTCGCGTTATTTAGCCGGCCATTTAGTCTTTGTGTTCTTACAGACTATAATTTTATTTACCTGTACTCCACATTTTAGCCCGATCTGTCCATACATTACGATGTGGTTGAGCAACAAACATCTATTCATTGATATTTATGATATTAGTAGGATGTTAATACTTGAATGTTTGTTGATCATAAGCGTCGGAACGACTGAATGGATCGATTTGAAATTTGAAACACAGATAGTTTTTTTTTAAATAAAGAGTGGCGAGACGAGCAAGTCATGTACAGACCTGATGGTAAGCAACATGCCTGCCACACAACTGTTTATAGTCTGGAGAAGCATATAAGCTACTAAATAATAACTAAAAAAAACATAGTTCCTCTGGCAATAATAATAAATCAGCTATAACCCGCGAATTTGACCGCATAGAATCTGAGATATGTGTAGAAATTTACTGTTTTATTCAAATTTCAAATTTTAACAAGCAACAGCTGCTCTAGACGGGAGAACGGTGACTTCCCGGGCCCTTGGGTTCAAATACCACACGCACCACTGTATAAGACATGTGCGTAATGCCGCTAAATTAAAAAGCGTGAAGAAAAACATCGCAAGGAAACCGACATGTACCTGGAATCTTTCAAAGTCATGTGTCATCCACCAACCCGCACTGAACCATGGTGGTGGATTATGACTTTGACTCTCTCCTTGCGAGAGAAGGCCCCGAGTCCCAGTAGTGGGAACATTTAGCGGGCTGCTAATCCTGCTAAATTTAAACTTAATCCGTTGAACCGTTCCAGTATGATAAATAATATTAGTTTCTTAGGAAACTATATTTTTTTCCGAAATAATAAGGACCTATTCTATGTAATATTTCACACTATAGAACACCTGTGTTTCAAATATTTTACGTGTTACCAATTTACGTGTTAGTAGTAGGTATAGAATAACATATTGCTTAACTACTTTTTATCACAAAAAGTGCAAAGTTTAATTAACTATAACATCGGAATGGCTTATTCACAGATTTGGTGGAAATTTGTAACACAGATACTTTTTAGTCTGGAATTGCACATTAACTACTTTTCAACCCAAAAAAGTGCAAAATTCTTTAGGGAACAAATATTTACCATAACATCGGAACTACTAAGCGTATTTAGAAGGAATTTGAAACACAAATATTTTTTAAAGGAACTTTACCTTGCACACACTTTCGAATTATGATTGTTCCAGTATTTTGGCTCACTCGTTCATTAAAATCAGGGAACTCCTATGACACCATTAAACTTGCATCGCACATATTGTATCGAGTTGCGTTTATAATTTCAATTAAATAAATAAACTCACGGCGCGGTGGTTCTTTTGATTTTAAAAGCGAGACCGTAACGAATGTAAACTAAAACCCAAAACGTAAACATTATCTTGGGAGACACTTACAATAAACTATAGCAACTTAGCAATTTATGAATTGTTACTTAACCACATAGGTAAATGTTGCGCCTATCCTACCTACTTACTAATCGACGATACTCAACTACAAAGAACATGGTGTCGCGTAAGTGTAAAAACAAATTCGGTGGCGGCGCTGGCGCCCCTATTGTCTTGGCGCCTGTGTGCGCCGCACACTTCGCACACAGGGACGGCTCGGCCCTGGGCGGAAGATCATCTTCTCTGATAAGTACAACATCACCAACCTTCGGTTCAGATGCGATGTCCTTCCACTTGTAACGATGTTGTAGTTGAGTTAGATACTCCCGCGACCACCTACGCCAGAAATCTTGCAACATTTTCTGCGTTAGGTGCCATCTATTTAGCGAAGAAATATTGGAGTCTACATATTTTTTATCAGGGGCTACCACCAAGGGTTCACCCACAAGGAAGTGACCTGGCGTGAGAGCATATGGCTCGTCTGGATAAGTTGGAAGCTGCGAAATAGGCCTTGAATTGAGGCAAGCTTCAACTTGAGACAACAGAGTTGTCATTTCTTCAAAGGTTAGGGTGCTCGTTCCTATGATCTTTTTCAAGTGGTTCTTTGTGGCTTTCACGCCTGCTTCCCACAAGCCTCCAAAGTTTGGAGAATGAGGAGGAATGAAATGCCAAGAAGTTCCATTAGACGAAAACCAATCTGCAATTTCAGGATCTAGACTTGACTTTTCGGCATTGAACAGGGCTTTCAACTCTTTAGAACCGCCCACAAATGTGGTTCCATTGTCACTCCACACTTCTGCTACATGACCTCGTCGGGCTACAAATCGTTTGAACGCAGCTAAAAAGCTTGAGGCAGTCATGTCGCTTACCACTTCGAGATGTACTGATTTTACGCACATGCAAACAAAAACACAAATGTAGCCTTTAGTGGAGTGATAGCCACGTCCTTTTGACAGACGGATGTTAATGGGACCCGCGTAGTCCACTCCGCTTCTGAGAAAAGGTCGGCTAGGTGTGACTCGCGCTGCTGGTAACTGACCCATCATTTGTTGTGTAGTTTTAGCCGAATATCGTACGCAAACTACACACTTCTTCATGTGTTGCCGAACGAGACTCTTAACGTTAACGATCCAATATTGGGACCTCAATAATGTCATCATGAGTTGAGGTCCGCCGTGACAAGTTTTCGTGTGGGCGTCGGCAATGAGTAATTTTGCTAAATTCGAGTGCCGTGGTATTAGAATGGGATGTTTGGTCCTTTCGGCAAGATTGGAGTTCTGTAAACGTCCACCAACCCTTAGGAAGCCATCACCGTCGATGAATGGATTCAACGAAGTAAGTTTACTTCTCCTATGAACCTTTTTGTTTCTGAACAAATCATTCATTTCTTCTTGGAACCAATTTGCTTGGCTCAATTTGATGCATGTGTTTAACGCCTTTTTTAATTCTTCAGCAGTTAAAACACCTTTAGGTCTTGGAGCGAGTAATCTTCTGCAGTACGCGATAACTCTGGTAAGTCGCGTTAAGGATGAGAACTTTGACAGGATGCTATCTTCTATGACTTCACAAGTAACTGTGTGACTTTTCACATTTTTTTCTTCCAATTTCGTATCATTTTCATCTGCTTTGTAATAAATATTTTCCTTTTTCAGCCACTCTGGACCTTCTTGCCACAACTGTAGCTTCACGCATTCTGATGGTTTGACTCCTCTAGATGCGCAATCGGCTGGGTTTTGCTGCGAGGACACGTGTGCGACCTGGTTTCCATCAAGAACAGTATGAATATCGGCCACTCGATTCGCAACAAATGTTTTCCATCTACTAGGATGGCTTTTCAACCATGCTAGCACAACTGACGAATCCGTCCAAGCGTGAAGATGTTGCTTTGGTATATCCAGCACAGTAGCAACTTCTCGCAACAATTTTGACAGCAGAACCATTCCGCACAATTCCAGTCTTGGGATTGAGATTTGTTTTATGGGAGCTACTTTGGTTCTTGACGTTACTAGTCTAACATGGATGGAACCCTTCTGGTCAATGACGCGAGCATAAACCACACCAGCAAATGCCACGTTCGATGCGTCCGCGAACCCATGTAGCTCGACGAGTTGGTCGTCACTAGAAACATGAATCCAGCGTGGGATACGAAATTTGTTAAGTTCATTCAAGTCATTCCTAAAGTTAAGCCAGTCTGTCAGCAATGACTGTGGAAGTTCATGGTCCCATTCGATCCCTGTGAGCCATATCTTTTGGATGAAACATTTTGCAGTTATGATAACTGGCGCTATCCATCCGAGGGGATCGAACAGCCTTGCTATGTCGGAAATTACTCTACGTTTTGTTACAGGTGTCTCCAACGGCGGAAGCTGAACAGTGTACTCAAACTCGTCAGATTTCTTGTTCCAGGTAAGTCCTAGTATTTTTGTTACAGGATTATCACTTTTAAGTTCGAGATTCTTCTCCGATGTTTGACCGTCTGTGTTCATGTAATCTAACAATTCTTCCTTGTTAGTAGACCATTTTTGGAGCTGAAAACCTGCACGATTGAGTAATTCCTTTGACTGCTGATAGACTTGAATACCTTCGGACACAGTCTGACATCCAGTCATATAATCGTCGACGTAGAAGTCATTCAGCACTCTACTCGATGCTAATGGAAAGTTCATTCCTTCATCGAGCGCTATTTGTTGCAATGACTTTACAGCTAAATATGGAGCTGCTGATGTCCCGAAAGTGACTCGTGTGAGTCGAAGATGCTGGAGTTCATCTTCTGGATTTTCTCGCCACACAAGGCGTTGAAAGTCGACATCAGCGCTTGAAACCTTCACTTGTCTGTACATTTTGATAACATCCGCAACAATGCATATAGGGTAGCAGCGCCAACGTAATAGGATGTGGCGCAGTTCTGTCTGTAATCTCGGACCAACTAAAAGATCTTGGTTTAACGATACTCCATTACTACCTGGGCAGGACGCATCAAATACCACACGGACCTTTGTCGTAAGCTTGTCGTTTCTTACGACCGCATGATGTGGTAGGTATACCGCATCTGATTTGTCTTTGTCTGGAACTACCTCCATATGTCCGAGTTCCAAATACTCGTTGATTACTTTAATATACTCGCGCTTGAGTTCTGGATTTCTCAGGAGACGTTTTTCGAGAAGAAGAAATCTTTTCCTTGCGATATGTTGTGAATCACCGTATTTCGACTGAGGATCTAGAGTACGAAAGGGCAATCTGACCACGTAACGACCAGATTCATCTCGTTTAGTGGTATTTGCATAAAACCTTTCGCATTCTTGTTCTTCCTCAGTGAGGTGCTTCATCTCGGTAGAATACTGTTCAGTTTCAAGTTCCCAAAACCGTTTTAGAAGATCGTTTTCTTCTGACTGGATCGAGTGCATGCTGACAATTACGTTGTGGCACGTCTCTATCGAGCTACCTACTTCGCTTACAGTGCCAAATAGGATCCAACCCAGCGTTGTATTTTGGGCAATAGGTGAGCCTGGTGGACCTTTGATGAATCCCTCTAACATGATCTGGCTGTAAACTTCTGCGCCTAGCAGTAAATCTATTTTATTCGGAGTGTCATACGATGGATCAGCTAATTCCAATGATGCTGTGACGGGCAAGTCACGAACGAACACCTTTCGTTCGGGAAGGAGAGTAGTCAGTTTGGGTAAAACATAAGCTTTAACTGGAATGATAAAGCTGGGATCAAGGCGAGATTGAATCTTGATAGACACCATTGACTTACAAACAAGAGAAGCTTGTTGATCACCGCCTAGACCTGAGACAAAAGTTTTGACTGGACTCTTCTTCAATTTCAACAACTGCACTGAGGACTCCGTAATAAACGAAGCCTGAGAGCCCTGATCAAGCAAGGACCTTAAACAAATCGAAGACCCAATTTTTGATTCGATATTCACCAAAGCTGTGGCTAACAGTACCTGGCTGCTAGCTGTTGCAAAACACGTCATAGCTTTGGTGGACTCGCTTGCTGATGATACTGAACCCGAAGTGCCTGAAGTGACACCATCCTTTCTAACATTCTGATCTGAAATTGCTTCGCTAATCTCCTTCGAAGCGTTCTGCGGGTGTAAAAGTGAGTGGTGTTTTCGCTTACATAAACGGCACCTTGTAGATTGACGGCAGGTGTATGCTGAGTGGTTCGGACTTAAACAATTATAGCAAAGATTACTGGTTTGAGCAAACCTACGACGCACAGCAACTTCTTCGTTAGCAAATTGTTTACAATGGCATAGTTTGTGGTCATGTGAGCAAAAAAGACATTTGCTTACATTTCCATCAGCGATGTGAAGCGACACAGCATTTTTATTTCGACTGGTGCTGCCTTGTCTGTTTCCACTTTGAGGCTCGATACATTCTAAAGTTCGGAAACGGGTTTCGAGAAATTCTTTAAAATTACAGAGTTTTGGTAACTCGTTTACTGAGGTGTTATTTGTAGTTTCCCACAATTCCCGAGACTTAGAATCGAGTTTGTGACTGACAATATATATTATTATGGTGTCCCAAGTGGAAACATCGACTCCCAAATTTTCAAGCGCGTGTAAACATTCGTTTGTAGTATCTAATATTTCCTTAACGGCGCTTGAAGATTCAGTCGTCGCAGTCTTTAAACTCATAAATCGCTTCAGTATACAATTAGCCATAACTCTTTTATTGTCATAGCGTTTTTCTAATTGATACCAACAATTGCTATAATTATCCGCTGTTACCGGAATATACTTAAGAAGCTGCTCCGCTTCGCCCTGAATGTGAGTCTTCAAGTAATAAAGTTTTTGAACGTCATCCAAACCCTTATTATTATGGACAAGTGATATAAATAAATCTTTGAAACTAGACCAATCATTATATTTGCCAGTAAAAGTGGGGATCGTAATTTTTGGCAATTGCACTCTTACTGTTTTGTCGGAACTAAAAGAATCTGAGGTCGGCGGCGCCGCAACGCTAGGTACCGATGATTTTAATTTGCAAAGCCATTCTTTTAGTTTCGATTTGTATTCCACGTAAACATCCTCCACTTGAGTAAAAACATCACTATTGGAATAGCCTGATGCTTCGAGTTCTTTGTCAGTAATTTCATACAGAATTTTATCGTGTATTTGATTAAAAGATTGCCAAAATTGATCAAGAGTTTCTAGTCGAGTTTCTACGTAAGACAAACTTATTTTTTCTTTGCCTTGTTTTCCAAAATTAGTTTTTGACTTTAAAATTCTATCTATAATATTTTCTCGATGTCTAAATAATTTATCCATTGTAACAATCTTTTAATACAATAGCCGCTAACATAAATCCAAACTTGAAATATTCTAAGTCTAAAACACTTACAATATTTTACGAATTCGAAGTGTATTTTTTATAAGTGTTTCAAAATAAATAATTTGCTATGAAATCGGGCATAGGTTCCCCGTCTCAACCATTTTAACAAAATTATTCTAAGTTCATGTAAACACTTGTTTTATTTTATGAAATTAATCTTGAACTGAAGTCTCTGATATTCTTTAAGTTATTCACTGCCAAATAATAAGGTTCAAAATGTACTCACTGTTGTAATCCACTAATTGATATTCACTCTCTAAGACACTTCACCTGTTGACGTTGATACGGATGCTCCACCTCGGTCCGGCTATAGGTTGAACTGGTCGACTTGGCGATAGTTAGCGCGGCCTATCCGCACTAACTCTTGCACTTTCTGTGGCTCTTGCTGCCGCTGAAAGTTGATGGCTTGCCAACTGGTCCTGGCGCTGCTGGTGCTATCCAAAGCGAGCCAGCCCACAGTCTCCAGTTGCAAGCTGAGCGCCTTCTGTCTGGTGCCGGGACCATACACGCCAACTGCCCCTCTACGTCACTGTGCCTTACTCCGGCTACGTAGGACCATGTATAGAACCCTCAAAAACCCCGAAGGGAAAATCAAACTCAGACTGTTATGATGGTGTAAAGGTTATATTTCAAAACTCACAGCTCGGCCTAGGTAAAATTTAGAAATGACACGTATACCGCGATTTAAGAAATCGACGCCGCTTTAGTAGCGCCATCTAGTTCTATATTTGGAACTAACTTAAACACTGATCTTATACCCCGAAGCGGAATAAAAAAATTATTATCTTTAACTCATAAAAAACCCAATGACCAAGGCCCTTCGAAGTCCGAGGACTGAATAATTAATTTAAAAAAACCCGCAGTGGGATAAAAAGACTGCAGATAATGGCGAGTAGGTAATTCTACCAGTTATAATCAATAATAATTATTATTCCTACATATCCAAGAGACTCACAAATAACAAAACACATAGGCATATAGTGCTCTGGTGAAAATCTAATGAACGAATTTTGCGTATGACGTCATGCCAATTTAAACCTTGTCGAACCGACAAAAATCACATTACAATTAGAAATACACAGAATTATACAGACTTGTGTCTATAAAGTTGAAAATTACGTGGAATTCTCATCTCTCCCAAAGTAAAAAAAAAATGGCAATCATAGGAACTGCCGATAGAAGTGAAAACTTATAACTCGGAATGTGATAGCTTACTTTGGAAACTACACGGGTGTAACCGGAGGGCGTGGCCTGGCCGTCATGGCATGACCGTCTAGAAATGCGTCAGCATCTCCCATTGGCCCACGCATTTCTAGATGGCCATGCCATGATGACCAGGCCACGCCCTTTCAGTATTTCCCATTGGCTGACGCATTTCTAGATGGCCAATGGCTATGGTCCCGAGTTTACCCGAAGATTTATCATAGCGTGACGCTAGAATTCAATTCACACCCCACGAAAAATCTGTCTAGGCGCGCCAAAAGAAGTTTTCACTTCAAAAAAATTATGGCTACCTAATAACCATTTTTTTTTCATCTAAACAAATTTTTCTTTTTTTTTAATGTAGAGTGACGAGACTAGCACGACATGTGCCTGATGGTAAGCAACATGCCTGCCACATAACAGCACAGTGACACGCAGCTATTGGAACATGAAGATCCAAAATCATTACCTAGCACCGCACTGCGCTCGTCACCCAGAGATTTAAGTTGTTATATCTCTAAGCCCTGTAATTTCTCTGGAAACATTGCCCTTCAAACCGGAACACAGTAATGTTTGCACATTACAGCTTGGCGGTAGAATAATTGACAAAGGTGTGGTACTTACCCAGGCGGACTCTGCTAAGAGTCCTACCACTACATTATAAAGTTATAGAGGATTTTTGTTTGAACGCGCTAATCTCAGGAACTACTGGACCAATTTGACTGGCCTCGTGGCTTAGTGGGTAGTAACTCTGCCTGCGAAGTCGAGGGTCGTGGATTCGATTAAACCACTAGCCAAAGATATTTATTTAACATGAACATGTAAAACGAAGTGCACATTATGGAATTAAGAAAAAAAATTCAGCAATCGAAATAGAATTTTTATTAAAAATACATCGACTTGTTATATATATCGTAAGAATGGGTTATAAATGTTATATCCCCCCCCCCCCCCCACCTCCAACTATTAGAATATGTATAGACTTTTTACCCCCTTTCAGATGTATTTTCTTAACAACCCCCATTAATTACGTACGGTAGGTAAGTACGTACGTACGTAATTACCCTTCCCCTTTGCCTCTAAACGTATCTCCTGTGTAATCCTGTGTATATTCTTTCTCAATTCGCTTCAAATCCATTTAATATAGAAAAAAGCGAGCAATAGAAAGTGACTAACATTATATACTCTGATTTTTGTTGGTTCATACGTGTGTTTAGTTCATGTTAATTTTGCTTAACAAACCAGTTATAAATACACATTCTTGTATAGATAGGGCAATCAATCCACGAAGACGCGCCCCACCAATATTTTTCTCCACCAATGGCGTTTGCTCCGAGCGCCAGTCGCGAACCATTCACCAGTTATTGTAGTGTGCGTGTGCATTCATAGGTAATTAGTGTGTACCGATAACACTCAAACATTGACGGAAGCTTGCACACATATACTATAAACGGTTAGGAGGAATAGTGGGGCGCGTCTTCGTGGATTGCACTATCTGTAATAATAATATGATAGTATTTTGAGACGCAAAAATTTTATATTTATCGATAATCTTTTTAATAGGTTTTGCACTTGACCGCCTGATATTAAGAAACGATGCGGTCTATGATGGAGTGCGCTTACCTAGAAGAAACCGATTCAGTCTAGACCTAAAGACTCATGTGTTATCAATCGGATTACTCACTTAGGTAATGTTTTAGTTTTGATGTTTTTGTCTTATATTCTATTAGATGATTACCCTCTCAAAATTTTCCAATAACTCTATCTAATCTATTTATAAATCAATCTAATCATTAGGTATTATAAATTCTAACTTAAGCAATCCTATCTCACCCCATTACTGTAACTTATCCAATTAGTCTAGCTCATACCAATATACTAACTGAACTGATTATTTTATATCGTCCAATGATTCCAAATTAATAATTATTCTATCATTCAATATATAGACAATAATAATATATAAATTATTGTCTCCTCCCATTCTTCTAAATCATCCAATTATTCAATGTGACCCAATTGTTCTAACTTTTAACTCATCCAAATAGTATATCTCATCTCATGATTCCAACTCAATTTATTATTGTAACAATCAATTTATTATTTTGAAATTATTTTAAATTTTACTTTTTTCTGAATATGTTTTTGTTCCTAGTTTCATTCTAGGTTCCTTCTCGAATTATCTTATTGTAACTCATCCAATTATTGTATTTTGTACATCATAATTAAGTGATCAAATGGAAGACCCTTTGCACCACAGTATTTATACTAAAGCAAAAGGCAGAGCCACATAATTCATTGTATTTGTATTTCTGTTCAATAAACTATCTTCATCTTTATGTCTCACCCATTATACTAGCTTATCCAATTATTATATCTCATCCCATTATACTAGCTCATCCATTTATACTAACACATCCTATTACTCTATCTCATCCAATGATTCTACCTCATCCAATGATTCCCACGCAACTTACTTGGCGGGCAGTTTGTACAGATATCCCTTGCCTTCGGTAGACCAGACTAGCACACGGTCTGGAGCCAGGAAGTCTCCCGACATCCATCTCTCACCAGACGGCGATTGGATCGAGCAGAGGACCGAGAAATCACCTGCAAATTATTATATATTGCATTTGTGTGGATAAATCTCACTTTTTTAACATATGAGCTATCAAATGTAATATAAATAAATGTAAAATATGAGTTATAAGTCACTTCTATCGGCAGTTCCTATGACTGCCCTTTTTTTTCTCTCTCAGACACACACACGTAGTCTAACTTACCAGCATCGTATATCTGGCAATACTTGGCGCACACGATTAGGACGGTCCGCTGATTGTAAGCGCAGCAGTTGAGCGACAGAGCGTTGAGACAACGGATCTGTTTAGACTCGTTCTCGTATATCGGCTCGGATTGCTTGTTCTCGTGGCCTAGGAGAGACCACACCTGTAAAATGTACAAATAATAACTTTAATTTAAAAAATCCGACAGCAAAAAATCAACAGACAAAAAAACATTATGTTACACAATATACTATGTAAGGACACTTGGGTAATTGAGGCGAATCTAATGACATCTTAATAGGGTACAATTCTCAAAAAAACTAAGTAGCCCGTTAGTTAGATTGCCAAAAAATATTGTACACGTATTTTTTCTTTTGTTTCACAAACAAAAAATGACGAAGATACAGCGCTTCGAAGTTTCGTGTGACGTCACTTGTGAGTACGATTTTTACTCACGAGTGACGTCGCGCCTCCCCCACTCTCGAAGTTTGATGGTCTATATCTTTGACGATTTTTAACATTATGAAAAAAAAAAAAAATACGTGTCCAATATTTTTCCATGATCTAGCTAACGGAATAATTAGGATGGTGTATTTTTGACCCAGTCCGGTACCCTGTTGTCAAAATCCATCCAGTTGTTTAGAAGATAAGTGGGAATAAAGAAATTTACAAACATACAAGATACGCGCGATAAACACAACCCTTCTTTCAGTCGGGTAAAAAATAAACAAGATGTAATTTTAAAATGCAGAAATAGATATACTCTAAACTTACTTTGACAGTTCCCGTAATTGAAATAGCGAGTACGACGTCGTCTTTCCTCGAAGATGGACGAAGGACCTGTAAAATAATAAATGCGTCCGCTTAAGATCGCACGGCAGAAGTGAAAACTAAATTCAGAAATAACTATTAAAAACGATTGAATAATTGATAATACTTAATTTAAATAGTTAAAAAAAATCATATGTATATTTTTTTATCAATGGCATGTTTATTTCCTACTATATTTATATATTTATAACTAGCTTTTACCCGCGACTTCGTACGCGCGAAATAAATGCTAAGGTAACTCAGGCAGTATCTATTTGTATACCCATACACATTTACGGTTACTAAAAACAGCTTATAATAAAACAATTTTATACAATTTCATAAAAATCGGTTCAGTTGTTTAGGTGTGAAAGCGTAAGAGACGTTCGTCCCCCATTTCAACTCCAATTTCTTGTAAATAAATAAATGAATTATTTTTACTATATGTATGTTGAATATAGTAAACACAGCGACACGACAGTATGGAGCAGCTGCTGACATAATATTTTATATAATCTAGAGAATGCATACATGCAGGGCACTAATCCAGTCGGGGTTGACTTTGGAGCTCAGGCTGAAGAGAATCTCCAACGAGAACGGATCCATGATGAGGATCTCTGCATAGTACCCGTTGCAGAAGAGACGCAGGTCTTCGCTGTTACACATGTGGTACGCCTGGAAAGAAATGAACGATTATTATCATTAGCTAGCGGTCCGTTCCAGCTTCGCTCGGTATCTTAATAAATGTATATAACGCTGACAAGTTGGACAGTATACCACATGAGATCGGAAAAGCTGACTCACATTAAGGGGCCGGAAGTTTATAACACTCTTCCTAAAATAGTTAAATCAGCCCCAAGTTTGGGCAGCTTCAAGAACCGATTAAAAAGCTGGCTTATCGATCACACTTTTTATAGTTACAGCGAGTTTTTAAAGAGTGATGGTAAACTCACAATAAAATTGTAAAAATTGACATTGTTAATTACAATTGTAATAAATAGTAAATACATATTTTATTTTAATGGTTGACACTTATCTGTATGATACTTATTATCGTACAATAAAATGTTCAATTTAAACTTTAAAAATGAATACTCTTCGTATGCTCTTTTTACCCGACTGCGCGACGCAAAGGAGTGGTAATGTGTTTAACAGTCTATGTATGTATGTATGTATGTTTGTATGTTCCTTTGAGGCACTACACAGACCAAACGCCTGGGCCGATTTTTATGATTCACACGTCAATCGATTCCCCTTAATCTGGCGAGTGACACTAAAGACATGTCATTAGTGTAAGTCCAATATGGCGGATTCAGGACGCCATATTGTCCAAATAAAAAAAATGAAAATCACCAAAATATGTCAAGAGGGGTATCGTTGAATAGGTATTTAAAAATAATATTTAGCTTTCTCTCAATATTTTTCGATTTGACTGATCGTTTAGGATGTATATCGATTTAAAGTTGAGTAACAACCATTCTCACATTTATAGGTTTTTAGGTAGCAGAAAACTTCATTTAACTAAGTGTACGTGTGAATGTGGATGGACATTATATACTAATGTATCTAGTAGGCATCGATATAAATCAATAGATGTGCCCTGAGCACCTTGAAATTGGTAATAAACTGCGTCTCTGTATGTATCGTAAGTGGTTTACAAACAACCAATCTACTTGACCTCTATAATCGCTAGCGGCGAGATTTGCTGTGGTTCTACTTATTTTGGTTGTTGACACCGAATAATGATAGGTAAAAACGTCCGGCGTCCACCGCGTCCTGCAAACGACTAGAACGGAAAGAGTGAGCTCACTCTTCCCAACGTTGACATGATTGCGTGCGCCGTGAAGTTTGGGATGGGCCCATCTGGGGTTCATCCAGATGGGGTTCTACGATCTATGCTAGTAGGTATATTGGACTACCTTTTTTTCGTACGTGCAGGAAATGTATTTACGCATACCCTACTGCCCCGCCCGGGAGACAGCCGGGTTATGTTGCACTCTATATCATGTATGGATATGGTGCCCCTATCTACTAATAAACCTCCATGGGGTTTCAACTCTGCCGCTGGTAGTGGGAACACGGAACCGCTCTCAGATTGCTCCGCCTCGGTCGCCCATCTCCAACTTCAAACGATTTAGTAGGTACTCAACGTCAATCGAAAACCTATACTAACACAAAACTATAAATATGAATTACATGCAGTAGAAAATCCTACATATTATATCAGTAGAAACGAAGACATTTGGTCAACAACCAAAAGATGCATATTATTATGTTGAGCAAATTAACATTCACAACATTGTTCATAACTAAAAAGTATAAAATAAAAAAATATAATTTAAAAACTCAAAAACCCGACTGCGTAAAAAGTGAACCAAACTACGTACTTGCATACTAAAAAAACTGAAAAGAATAAAACAAGCATTTAGATTTCTGGTGGTCTAGAATTCTATAATATGTTATTGTATTAATACTATTGAAATATATACCTACAATATTTTGTAATAAAAGAACATTACAACTGAACAGTCGGGATCCATTGAACAAATAACTTTTTATGTCCAATAATAATATCGAATCTATTGAACAATTAGATTGTATGTCGAATAATAATGGATCCCGACTCTTTATTCGTGATTAATGATTGAATTCGTTTATTCGTGATTTGAATAGAATAACGACGCAACCCTAAAAGATGGGCAAATGCTGTCACGGCCATAGTGACGTCACAACTTCGTAAAAATCGTACAATGACATTACGTCACTCGAAACTTCTAAGCACCTAAGCGCTGGATCTTCGTAATTTTTTGTTTGTGAAACAAAAGAATAAATAAAATATGTGTCCAATATTTTTCAATAATCTAACTTGATGGACTAAATAGTTTTTAGTAGTAAGCAAGCTCCATCGTAGACCGTATCGCCGCTTACTCAAATCTTTATTGACTTTGAAAATGTGTACAATTTGTATGCTCTTAAAATGCTATGCTCATAAAAACAAAAGAATTTTTACTTTTTATTAATTGTCGTGTAAATTGTACATATATGAATAAAGTACTTTGACTTTGATTTGACCCTTTGGGTTCTATACCCAAAAAAACGGGACTCTATTACTGCGACTTGGCTGTCCGTCCGTCCATCCGTCCGTCTTTCACCAGGCTGTATCTCAAGAACGGTGATAGCTAGACAGTTGAAATTTTCACTGATGATGTATTTCTATTGCCGCTATAACAACAAATACTAAAAATAAAATAAAATGAATATTTAAGGGGGGCTCCTACACAAACAAACTTATTTTTTTAGCGTTTCTTGCTCGATTAGTCCGTCCCAAGCAAACTAGATGGCGCCACTAAATGACTAAAACGGGATATCGAATTCGTCGTTAGAACCATAACGTAAAATCAAAATTTTATTCAAGCTTTTTGGATGAAAGCCTGTCGCGGAAACTTCGATAGTCTATGCATACGGAATTCGGAATAAAGCCAGTGGTTTTCGCGGTTTTACCCGCGTAGTTTCCGTTCCTGTTGTTTTTCCGAGATGAAAAGTAGCCTAGGTGTTTTTCCAGACTAAAATCTAACTGTGTTCTAAATTTCAGTCCGATCCGTTCATACGTTACGATATGATTGAGCAACTAATATCCAAACGTCCATATATTGACCTTTTGACTGGCCTTGTGGCTTAGTGGTTAGTAGCTCTGCCTGCAAAGCCGAGGGTCGTGGGTTCGATCCCCACCCAGTGCAAATATTTGTGTGATGAATTCAAATGTTTGCACTGTGTCTGGGTGTTTCTATGTATAATAAGTATGTATTTAAAACTATATAAGTATTATATCAGCTATCTGGCCGCCATCACACAAGCTTTGCTTAGTTTGGGGTCAGATGGTGTTGTGTGTGAATTGTCCACCAATATTTATTATTATTATTGTAGAAACGAGTATTGTTACTCTCCTGCAACAGGAGGTGTGTTTAGCACGGGCCGAAGCCAAGTGCGTCCGAAAAAAGGGATCACTTATATTTTAATAGATATACTTATATTTTTTAGACAATATTTTTCATACTTTTTTTTTTTTTTTTACTTATTTTCTATACCTATTTCTATGTTTACATTTAATTGTTTAAAAATTTACGAACAATTCTGCAAGTGTTGAGAATGGTAGCTTTTTGCAAGAGAATGTATGTTGATGGTGAAATTCCTAAGCTGTTAATACTTATATGAAGAGTTTTAGGTACCACGCCTGTGGTGGATATAACTATTATTAATTATTTACATCTTTTTTAATCTCAAAGTATTTAAGATAATTCGGTAGGAATATGAAATCACGGGCCTAGGCCAAGTGAAGTTCATGTTCTGGTAACAATCAGTTATTTATGTCTTCCTGCAAAAATTTCCGGACAATGCGGCATGTATTAAGGATCGTAGCTTTTTGCATGGTCATATAGGTATTCTCTGAGATATTTATTACTTTAAGTGATTGTAGCAGGTGCTTTGGTATAACTCCTGTGCTGGAAAGCACCAATGGCACAATGAAAACTTTATTCATTTGCCATATTCTTATGATCTCTTCTTTTAGTTCTGTGTATTTATTTATTTTCTCGGTGATTGTTTTATGAAGATTTTATTATTATTATTTTCATCAGCTAATATTGGAAACAGAACAATAACTAGGCTTTTACTTAAATTTTTGTTTTTCATTTTTATGTGTAAACCTTTTGAAACTGGTAGTAATTTTCAATTATTATTACTGTACACTCTCACTTCCACTCACACAAGATATATATTCTTACACTACACACTTATTCACACACAAAACACCAAACCATACTTTAAAAAAAGTTCAAAGAATTTTAATAATCCATTATATACACAAGCTATTTTTATTATAACTAGTTGTTGTACTCGTATTGTATTTCTAAATTTCACATCTCCAGTACTGAATCTATCAATGTTATCACACTATTTAAATGACTACGTAAACCCTTGCTGCTATCTTTTTGTTATTAATGGATAGATCACTTGAAACTTTAAATGAAATAGATGATTTTAAAATCGCGAAAAGCATTCAATGTGATATTGAAGACCTGAGTACTAGATTATGTATTAAAAACAATGACCTCAAAATTTTTTGACAAAATATCAGGAGTGTATACTGTAATATAGACGATTTTATAACAACATTAAGTGCTACTAATGTAAGTCCTGATATAATTATTTTAACAGAATGTAGAATAAATCCTGACAAACCAGTTCCTTCTATGACAAATTATAAGTCTTTTGCATCAACCCATCATCTAAATCAAAATGATGGAGTCGTGGTATATGTCAAAAACGGAACCACTACAACTCTTGTAAAAGAAATTAAATTAGCCAACGCATCTTGTCTCCAAATAGATACTCCGAATAGTTGTATAATGGGTATATATCGTTCTCCATCGAATAAATCTGCTGATTATTTTATCAATTCACTAAACATACATTTAGAATCATTAAAATCTAAAACAAATATTATAATAATGGGAGATATTAATATTAACTTAATATCAAGGGAAAACGATCAAAATTACGAAGTAACAAACATACTTAATTACCTTAATATGTTATGTATTCATGGTATTTTACCGGGACATGTGCTACTAGGGGTAGAAATTGCCTTGATCACGTTATGTTGAAGACTGATACAAAAACATCTGCGAAAATTGCTGTGCTATCGACTACTGTCACTGATCACTTCATGATATTTTTGAGTTTAGCATGTCAAAATAATACTGTTAAATGTAAGAAAACGAAAACAGTCACTGATTTTGATGAAGCCATTTACAGTTTGAAATGTAAAAACCTCGATGAGCTCTTGAATTTCAATGACCCTAACTCTCTAACAGAACAATTAATCAATAAAATCACAGAATCCTTACAAGAAAACACTACTACTATCAAAATTTCAATAAATAAACGGACTATGAAACCTTGGATAACAACCGGAATTTTACGTTGTATTAGAAACAGAAACAGACTGCAAAAAAAGGTTAAACTTGATCCCGGGAATGAAATTGCAAGCATCACTTACAAAAGATATCGCAATTTTTGTAACAATATACTAAAAAAATTAAAAAGAAATTACGAAAAAACACAGTTAGCTAACTCTACCAATGACTCCAAAACACTCTGGAAAACTATTAGATCTGTAGCACAATTAAATAGAGCAAAAATGGACAATTCAAAATTACTGAGTTTAAAAGCTTCCTCATGTGAATCTATTAACGAAGTTAATAATTATTTTGCAAATATTGGAAAAACATTGGCCGAAAATATGTTACTAAATGAAAATTGCGCTAACCAAATAACAAGTGATTTCCAACACCCGCAATCAAATTCATTTGTGCTTTTGCATACTGATTCTGAAGAAGTGCACAGAGTGCTTATGAGTCTTAAATCAGATAGCGCTCCTGGCTGGGATAACATCCCAACTAGTTTCCTTAAGTTAGCCAAGGCTGAAATAGTACCAATTTTGTCTCACCTGACAAATCTTTGCTTTGATCAGGGCACTTTTCCCGAGTTACTTAAAAAGTCACTTATCACGCCCATACACAAGAGTGGTGACGTAGACGATCTTAACAATTATAGACCCATATCGGTACTGCCCTGCATTTCAAAAATTTTGGAAAGGTTAATAAACACTAGATTAGTCAATTACCTTAACAAATACAATCTGATATCAAACTCACAATATGGTTTTCAAAGTGGTAAATCGACTGAGGATGCTGTTACAGCTCTTACTTCTTTTGTAGTAGATCAAGTTGATAAAGGGAAGAAATGTTTAGCCGTTTATCTTGACTTAAAAAAGGCTTTTGATACGGTCCATGTTCCCATTCTTCTGCATAAACTCGATGATATTGGTGTTCGAGGTAAACCTTTTGCTCTTTTTAGAGATTATCTAAGTAACAGGATGCAGAAGGTTAAAATAGGGAATTATATTAGTGATGATATAAATGTTACGTATGGTGTACCACAAGGGAGTGTATTAGGACCTACCCTATTCCTAATATATTTAAATAATTTGTGTAATCTTAAAATAACAAATGCGAAAATAATTTCCTACGCAGATGATACCGCTGTTGTCTTTTCTAACACCACTTGGGCAAAAGTTCGTGTGCAAGCGGAACAAGGCCTGATTAAAATAACTCAATGGCTAAGACAAAACTTACTTACCCTCAATACTCTTAAAACAAACTATATGTGCTATACTATCTACAACAGTACCCAACCCAATACGGAGTTTGCTATCAGACTTCATAATAACAATAATTTACACGAAGACGGTTGTGATTGCGCTGTTTTAGAAAAAGTAAGCAAAACCAAGTACTTAGGAGTACATATTGACCAAAGACTGTCCTGGTTCGCACAAATAGAAGTTATCAGTACTAGAATAAGAAAATTAATATGGATCTTTAAAACACTTAGACATGTGGCACCAAAAGGATTATTAAATAGAATATACATTGCTTTGGTTCAGTCTGTTATATCATATTGCCTGCCAATTTGGGGTGGAGCAGGAAAAACTAAATTTATAGAGATTGAAAGGGCACAGCGAATCTTATTAAGGCCCCACCCAACTTCAGCTCAAATTCAGATTTTGCCCCCACTTCGTCGCAGCCGTCACCCGCTCCGCGGAGATCGCGCGCACCGCGCCGCGCGGCTGTGCGTCACAGCTGAATCCATAGTAGGTACTCATTGTAGTCAGTGCGCGCGCGCTCTTTCACTAACGTTCAATGCCGGACGAGTAGACCGGATTTACTTATGATTTTCAACACCAGTAAAGGTATCAATTCTTCTAAATAAAATTATTGACTGAATAAAAATAGTTACAAGGTGCCCGACATCTTACATACTTACCTAATAAAATTATCTGCTTGGATTTTGCTAAAATTTATTTGAGGCCTACATACAGTATACAATGGATAGGCATAGATCGTAGAACCCAAGATGGGCCCTCCCAAACTTCAGGGCGCACGCAATCATGTCAACGTTGGGAAGAGTGAGCTCACTCTTTCCGTTTTAGTCGGTTGTAGGAACCGGTTTACATATCACTATTCGTTGTCAACAACCAAAATAAGTAGAACCACATCATATCTTACCGCTAGCGATTCTAGAGGTCAAGTAGATTGGTTGTTTGTAAACCTCTTACACACAGAAACACAGTTTATTACCAATGTCAAGTTGCTCCGGGCACATCTGTTGATTTATATCGATGTGGATAGGTACAACAAAAACTATTTACCAATTTAGTGAGATTTATTTCATAATAATAGATAATATAAGTAAGTAGATATTTTTTTTTTAATAAAGATTTTCAAGACGAGTAGGACATGCACAGCCTGATGGTAAGCAACATGCCTGCCACATAACAGCACAGTGACACGCAGCTATTGGAACATGAAGAGTCCAAATCATTACCTAGCACTGCACTGCGCTCGTCACCCAGAGATCTAAGATGTTATATCTCTAAGCCCAGTAATTTCTCTGGAAACATTGCCCTTCAAACCGGAATACAATAATGTACTGCTGTTGCACATTACTGCTTGGCGGTAGAATAACTGGCAAAGGTATACCTTTGCCAGTTATTCTAATAATATTATAGACAATTATACAATTGTCTATTGTCTATTCATTATACCTAGTATTAAATTCAGTAGCGACTATATTCAGTAGCGACTAAATTCAGTTGCGACTAAATCTAGGGTCGGCAGACTAAACCACTTAAGTCAAAAAATTACATTTTGTTATTCTAAATTAATACATCGATTCACTAAAGCACGTAAGTCAAAGCCGTCTGTTTCAATTTGAACTCTAATGGTGCACCTTTTCTACCTTATGATATTCTCCAAATCTTGTGACGTTATAAACAACTTATAATGACTTAGGTCAAAATGAGCACATGAAATTCGGCACTAAGCGGACTAAAAGTATGACATAGTCATATAGATCGTTAAATGCGCCACGTTATCACTTTGTTTAACTGGAGAGTAAGCACTAAGCACTTCAAAATGTAATTTATAAAAGAAAAATAAAGAAGTGCCCGTTTGGTTTGCAATCATTTACTAGTATAATTTTGTATTAACTTTGATTAATAATATAATATCTCTACTACTCATAGTGGATTCTCAAGAAATTAGTTGAGATGATATTAAAAAATACTGAATGTAAGTTTGATAATCTATTTTTTACAGCTCCATTAAATAATTTGGTAGCAGATAAGACTTTTACATTTATAATAACCCACTTTCATCATCACTTTTGATACGGTGCATCCTTTTGGTGCCGTACGTTGTAGCATTGTGAATTCGTATATTATTTAAAATTGGCGTGCTTGAGCCACCGGGCTTTAGCAGGTCTGATGGTAAGAGATCCACCCGGACGGGATGACTTTAGTGCCCTGGAAAAATGACAGCAGGTGGAAAGGCTGGCCATAGCAATCCAGCGAACCAGGATATAAGGGAGTACCTTGGTACTCCCTTATATCCTGGTTCAACGTCTACACTTTTGATTTATAGCAATGCTAATTTTTATATTTAATTTAAACACTCCACAGACTCCGGGGTCCGTGACCTTTGTCATTACAATAATATTTTTTTTTTATTTACATAGATCTTGGATTAGGAGAAGAAGAGGAACATAAAAAGGGGGGGGGGAGTAGGGGGGTGGTGAACATTTTAAACGTAATTCTAGTACTAGTCAGTCCGATTTCGTCTGTTGAGCCGATCACTACCGGTTAGGATTCCGATAGTAATCGACTCGACATCGTCTTTTGCCTAAGCCGCCTCCTCCTGGCCCAGAGCCTCCACTACGGCCGTATTTCTGTCTCTAATGGCCATCTGTAGGTTGAAATCTCGAATGGTCTTTGGTGATGCAGCCAACGCTCGCCGCACGAACCGACCGATGGCGTCGTCGGTGTCGTCAGCGTAGTATGTGAAGGTCCCCGTGTGCCGTGAGATTGCTACAACCGCATGGGACACGCTCTCGTGCAGCTTCATGTTTGCCTTAGTTTTAATTACGATTACCGACTCGTATGTCAATCCCTGCGCTTCATGGATGGTAAGGATGCGTGACCCGGTACCCGACCCGTAACCCTGGTTTGTCAGGGTCTCCTTTTCCTCTTGAGTATGCACTAAAAAGAGGGTGTTGGGTTGGGTGCCGGGTATTTGCGCTCCTTTATACCTTCTCTGCTCTAGAGACTTTGTACGGGGAACTGAGGAATACATACCTGAGTATATTTCCCTCAGCGCATATGCAACATCCATCGGGTTGCGATGTGTGCAGAGCAACTCCTGGCTGATCTTTGCTACCAGGTTCGGGCGGTGATACCTCATTTCGAAGAGATTTTCCCTATCGATGTAAGGCAACTGATTGACGTCTCCGATGAGGACAATTTCGCCAACACCAGACAGCCGTGAGATCATCACAATGGCCCCGAAATGGTTCATGAGCAATTCTAATCTACACCAGCACCTACTTAAGCTCTTCTGTTATGTTTACGTTAGTCCGTTGGGGATACTAAATTTGAGTGTTCATGTCAATGTAATAAGCGTCACACTGTTAGACTCTGAATTCAGACAGCAAGATCGGGTTAGGCGAGTCTCACTGGCTAACAGTCTGAATAGCGAGTAGTGTAATAAGACAAAGACTGTTAGACAGATAAATACGTCATGACATTGACATATTAGTCTTAACATAAAATTTCATTGGTTCGTGATTGGTTCATTGGTATTCGCAGTCATTTCTATTTTTGTGTTTTGGGTATTCGGAGTTCGCATGCCATAATTTTAATTTTTATCTCACTGTTATTATACCTATCTCAAATGCTTACATTTTTTTTGAAGTGAAAACTTCTTTAGGCGCGTTATAGACAGAATTTTCGTGGGCTGTGAAATGGATTAATGATCACGTGATCATCACGCTCGGATATGATAAGAAATTTCGGGTAAACTCGGGATGCTAGAGCGAGAAAGATAATGTGGTCAACAAACGTGCCAGACCGAGAAAGATAATTGTTAGAGGAGGACATGGGACAATACATACTCTTACTCTCTCTCGCTGCTCACTACCAGTGTTGACTGACACCTTAGCGACTTTCTCGCTGAAACTGGCGAATTTTTAAACTTTTTTATCACGACATTAACTTCTAGGTACTTACCACATCAATTGAACCTGTCACGAAATGTTAAATTTGCATTTCACGTCCATTGCAAAAAAGTTATGGTTGTAATATTTTATCACAGCACTTACACTACGTAAACACACAAAATGATACCCATTTTCATAAGAAAGTGCTTACACAAATACACTATAACACAACATATTTATGCATTTTTAGCGAAATACATAAATATGACATAACTAAATAGCCAACACTAAAAAGCTAAAAACTTGTGAGCGAAACGGCTTCGAACGGCATTTTCGACCCGCGTAATTCTTTTTTTTAATTTATTCTTGGCCATGGATACTAATCATTCAGCCGTAAAAGTTTTAAATTAAAATTATTTAGTAGCCTTTATATAGTTAAGTATTTCTTATTTTAGTTTTCACTTCTGCCGTGCGGTTTTAAGCGCACACATTTTTTATTTAAATTAATAAATACCATAATAGCGTGCAGTAAAGAAAAAGAAGTACTATTAAAAGTCCTAGAGCGCGCGTTTTTCATGCTGGTGTAATAGCGAGCTGATAAGTTAGACTCTAGGACAGTCTGAATAACGAGTGCTGAATAACGCGTAGTCTAATAGGCGCTTAACTACTTACGAAGATGTAATGAAGTATTACAAATTGACATGAACGAAACATCAACTAAAATTACAACTAGAAAGAGCAAAAGAGCCAACTGTTTCAGAGATAGCAGACATCGTAATATCTAGGGTTGGAAATATACGACAAACTGTATTTATTCCGATAGTAACACAAATGAGGATCATTCAAAATTTAAAAGCATATCATTTAAAATGCAAAAATTTACTCAAATCCATCCAGAGGAGACAGAAAAGCAAAGCAGTAAGATACTTTTTGATCTTGAAAGCATGTAAATGCAATAAATTAGCTCAGTGCATCTGTCCTATAGATAAAAAGGTTCTTAAATAAGAGCAGGCTTCTATAGTTGATAAAAGAATATCTCGAATGATGATTATGAGCAGAATCAATGTTACTGGTAGGTACATAAAAATAGCAAAATACTCTAAAAAGGTAAACGTTGTACCTGAGATTGGCACAAATAGAGGAATATTAACTATGATAACAGATTTTCTGTTACATGAAGTAATTTCCGAGGCTAGTATTACGGTCATTGGTTGTGATGGAACGAATGTTAACACTGGAAAGTATGAAGGATTCATAAAACTGCTTCAGAAAAAGCTGCAAAAACCATTTCAGTGAAAAATCAGTTTGCTTCACATGCCACTTATTTCTTCATCTTCACGGGTGAACTTCAGGACCTATATCTTACGTAGGTCTACTAGAAATATCTCTAGAAACGTGAAAAACTGACTGTAAAGAAATTTAAGCACATTGCAGGACAAATATTACTCGCAATGGCCAATTGCTTAAATCAGATCTTGAAAATAAATCTCCAGGTAAATTTTCACATGCCTGTTGGGCATGTGAAATGTGGTAAAGTTGGGCTGCCTTGGTTTTTAATAAGGATTCAACCATCCTGCAAAAATGTCACTCGTTATTTGTTTAACATTGTTGTGTACTCGAAAAACCTGCCCATAAACTGTAAGAAAGATTATAGACCCGGTAATCCAAAGAAACTCGTATTTTGTCGTCGTAATTCTACTTCAAGCTTATAATGATTAATTAACGTACTGGAATACTTAACCGAACCGCTGCTTTAAAAACAAATCTAACCAAGGAATTCAGGACATTGTCGAATCTGGTGGTGAGAGCAAACCACTGTTTTAAAGGTTCCCTCCCTCCCTGCCTTACTGAAGCTGTTGAGAGAGCAGTGAAGATTCCGACCGAAGCTTCCATTAGTCAGTGCACACAAATCACGATTAGGTGCAATAAAAACCACGTTGTATTTGTGGAACGTGATGCCTAAATTTTAAACAAAAAATGTTTTTCAAGCTTAATAAATTAATAGATTTTTTAAAATCCTTGTTAGTATTTTCATGTTTATTGTCACGGTATTATTCTCATAAAAGTTTAAACCATACATTATCAGTCTATCATCAAGTACCTTCGTTCTTGTGAATGGGGCACACCATTTTACATTTTACGACTTGAAGTAAAAAACAGTCACTGTGGATGTGGAGGCAAAAGATACTAATTAAATGAGATGAAAAATTCTTCTTCTTTTAACTTCAATATGACGCACAAATCCCCCTCTATTAGAACTTATAAACTAAAAAAAATTGTCCATATATTCGTGCTCCACCCTAGTACACATGGTATGAAATAATAGTTGCGGGAGGAAGTTATCTCTTGTCTTTTTAAATACCTGCAAACATATACTTATCTGAGAGCACACAATCTGTAATATTTTATTCTGATAGATGTGGAAGCCAGAACAGAATTCATATACTTGTAAGATTTATGTTTACCTGGGCTTTGCAAAAAAATAGATTTAAAAGTAACTGAGCAAAAGTTTATGATTTTCGTCCATAGCCATTTGGTAGTACATACTGATTACGGGATTATACAGAAGAAAAAGATAGGATTGCAAATCTATCACCCGCATGATTGGAAACCACTGAAAAAATCGAGCAGTAAAAAAATTTTAGTTGTTAAAAAGCACAATACTGATTTTGAGCTTTTTTGTTCGCTTCTAAAGGGCTCATTAGTATAAAGAACTAAAGATAACGATCGATGACAATTTAAATGGGTCGATTAAAGATGGTTGCGCTATGATTCTGACTTCGGAATAATTTCTCACAAGGAGGGGATACCATAGAAAAAGAACCTGAATTTTAAAATTAAACATGAAATCTGACAATATTCCAGTTATATTGTAACAGCCCATATCCAAAGAGTAAAAAAAAGATTTGCTAAAAAACTCCTTACTAAATACCTGATGTTTTTATAAATTTTATATGGATATTTACCTACTGAAAACGGTTAATGGAATACTTACCATGACATTATATACAGTGAAGATGATGATTAATTAGATTAATGTTACAATACTTAATTTATAGGTCACTAAATAAATACTTATAAAATTATTTCTAAGTACCTTCTAACCTAAGTCTTAAGTATAAATTTATTTTCAATGGTAAAGTAAGTGTTCTTAATGACCTAAGTCACCTTTAGTTACCAATAGCCTTTTGCTGTAGTGGTCTTAAATGACACATATTTGCACGTTAGGATTATTTTAGTACACCCCAGTAAATCGAAAAATTAAAAAAAACAATAAAGCGTCTTTTTTTAATTTTGTTTTTTTTTAGTTCCTTTTAGACTTATGTACTTTAGTCTGCAGCCATAGAAATTCAGTAGCGACTAAATTCAGTAGCGACTAAATTCAGTAGTGACTAAATTCAGTCGACTAAATTCAGTAACGACCAAATTCAGTAGTGACTAAATTCAGTAGCGACTAAATTCAGTAGCAACTAAATTCAGTCAGCAAAATTCAGTAGCGACTATATTCAGTAGCGACTAAATTCAGTAGCGACTCAATTAAGTAGTGACTAAATTCAGTAGCGACTAAATTCAGTAGCGACTAAATTCAGTAGCGACTAAATTCAGTAGTGATTAAATTCAGTCGACTAAATTCAGTCGACTAAATTCAGTAACGACCAAATTCAGTAGTGGCTAAATTCAGTAGCGACTAAATTCAGTAGCGACTAAATTCAGTAGCAACTAAATTCAGTCAGCAAAATTCAGTAGCGACTATATGCAGTAGAGACTAAATTCAGTAGCGACTAAATTAAGTAGTGACTAAATTCAGTAACGACTAAATTCAGTAGCAACTAAATTCAGTAGCAACTAAATTCAGTCGGCTAAATTCAGTAGCGACTAAATTCAGTCGGCTAGTTGTAGTATATAATACTTTTCTCGTCAAGCCCTTTCATTTGATACCCATATTGAGGTAGTGATGAAAAAATTATGATTTGCCAATGTGTGGTGGCGGCCACCTTGGATTTGAAATTTTTCGTAGTACATAGTACTGTACTAGTCAAGCTCTTTCATTTGATATCCATATTGTGGTAGTACTGAAAAAGATGATTGATTCACCATTTTTGGTGGCGGCCCTCTTGGATTTGAGATTTGTCGTATTACATAGTACTCTACTAGTCAAGCTCTTTCATTTGATATCCATATTGAGGTAGTACTGAAAAAAATTTGCCATTTTGTGGTGGTCACCTTAGATTTGCAATTTGTCGTAGTACATAGTACTCTAGTAGTCAAGCCTTTTTATTTGATACCCATATTGAGTAGTAGTGAAAAAAATTAATTCGTCATTTTGTGGTGGCCGCCAACAGAACTCAAGCTCCCCGATCGCACCATGCCACAGAATAAATATTAGTACAAGGCCATGCTCCGAGCGCTTGTGGCTTATCAGTTGACGTATATACTAAAGTAGTCTATAAACCTCTGAGAATAAGGCAGAAAGTCAAACGGAGCAGCGCAAGGTTTAAAGAAAAAATATTTAAATAAACACGTAATTTTCGTATCGTTCAGTCAGAGCGCAGACGTCGCGACCACCCCCGTCGAAAGCCGAGGCGGTACTAAAAAATTTTGGCTCGTAGCTGGAATTGTTGGTTTTTTTCTCCTTAAAAATATAATAATGGTTATTTGAAAAAGATTTTAATATGATTAAATCCTTATACTTGTTCAAATTATCATACTTAATTTCAAGAATCTAGCTTCTGTATTTATTGAGTAATAAACGTAAATTTAGAAAAATAGAGGTAGCTTTGCGATTTTTTTCTATCGAGGAAATTTTATGAATACGTGTTTTCGAGTATAAGTTACTGTCGAGTATATCCTGAACTTTATTATACATGAATTTCAAAATTAAATATTCAGTAGTTTAGTAGATATTGTAAGTCGCCCAAATTAACATTACGCCATCTGACGAACCATACCCCCTTAAAGGTTATGCATTTTAAGCCCTACAGATTTCCGACAAAGGAGTTGTATTCCTTGTGTCAAGTGCTAACAGTCAGAAAACTGTATATTATTCAATCAATTCTGAAAGTCCATAGAAAACTACCTGTTAATAGTAAAGTGCTTGAAAAAAGAAGGAACTATTTTGATTCCTGGAGCGAAAACTTCATTTGCAGGTAATCAATTCGTTTGTAGATCCGCACATTTGTACAACACTATAAACAGGATATTAGAAATCTACCCTTTGCAGTATCGCGATAGCAAAAATGCTTTGATGGATTGGATACGTGATAAAAGTTACGATGAAATAGAAGCCTTATTAAATAATAACTTTAAATAAATTGACGCGAGTTGGTATATTTATTTATAAAGACACAAAAAGCAAAAATAACGAAAATAAATTTAATCAATTGGAAGATTATTATCAGTTTGAATGACAGTTTATTATTGTTATTCATTTACTTTTACTCACATTATTACACACAGCTTTATGATCACACAACAAACAAACCAGTATGTACGTACGCACACACATACATATACACTAACTCCTACACACGCACGCACACACACACACACACACACACACACACACACACACACACACACACACCCTCACACACCCTTACATATCCTAACACATACATACCCTTATTTAAATTAATGTAAACAAAAAATTGTTATGTTATAGAGAGGCGGAGTCTCCTATCACAGGTATATCTTATGCTTAAAAGGAGACCCCGATATACTTGTTTCGTAAGTTTACTGTTTGAAAGAAATAAATATTTTTGTATTTTTTTTTTTTTGTATTATTATTAATATATTAGTAGGATTTTTATCAGGCGAGTTGGCGATCAATGTAAGCCTATAGAAGTTAAAATAAAAGGTAATACCTGTATGTTTGTGTGTATCTGTGTGAGTTTGACACTCTCCCTGCACTTGCCGTCCACCAGATCCCAGGTACACATCTCTCCGGCCTCCGAGGAGCTCACTATGTAGTTGTTGTCCTGGAAAGATAATAATAATAAAAATTAGTAATATATAAATAAACATATCTACAATAAAAAGGGCAAAGGGCATAATAACAACTATAGAGATAATAAGCATATGTTCATTTTTGACTAAGACTTTAAGCCTTGCCTTTGATTTTCACTTTGATTTTAATTTTGACTTTGACTTTATTGTTGACTTTGACTTTGATTTTGGGTTTAGCTTTGACTATGATATTTAGGTTGATGTTGATGATGGCTTTAACTTTAACTGTAATGTAATAAATGACTTTGAGTGTAACTTAGTTTGTTGGATGTGATTTTGACTTTATTGTTGGCATTTATTTTGTTGTTGGATGTGACTATGACACTGGATTTAGCTTCGTCTGTATATTGAGATTGCCTTAAACATTGAGTGTGATTTTCGATATAATGTTAAGATTGACTTTGATGTTGGATGTGGCTAAGATGTTGGACTTAGCTTTGATTATGATGTTGAAATAAACTTTGATGTTGGATGTAACTTTGACTTAAATTTTGTATGTGACTTTGACATTTTAATTTTGATAAATGAAAAGGTATCTAATTAAGTGCAAGGGTACCTCATATGTAATATGGTTGATCCAATTAAAAAAGGGTATTATTACCTGTATAATAGAAGCCCTAGACAGGCAAGTCACAGGCGCAGTATGCCCCACCAGCAGACACCGAGGAGTCATCTCCAGCGTCTCCGGAGCGACCTGCCAGATGCAGACCTGGCCATCGTAGCAGCCCGTCACCAGGGTCCTCTGGTCCCGGGACAGGTAGACCGAGGAGATGCAGTGCGTTGGAGCGTGCTTGCCCCAAAGCACTACCGGGACGATGAGGTTCGTGCCAGGCATTGTGAGCTGGAATCGGAGATGACAAAAAACTTACATTTGCTACTCTATTTTTAAGACTGTTTGTTTTCTTAAGTGCAATAAAGAGTTCATATATTTGTCTAATTAATCCATCAGTTAGATTATTAAAAAATATTGTACACTAGAAGCACCCGGTTTTACCCGCGTAGTTCCCGTTCCCGTTATTTTTGGGGATAAAAAGTAGCATATTTATTCGTTCTTCCAGACTACAATCTAACTGTGTTCTAAATTCGAACCTGATCTGTTCATTCATTATGAACTGATTGAGCAACAGACATCCAAACATCCCGACATTAACATTTATTAATTATATTAGTAGGATAAGTGGATGTATTTTTTTTTTTTTGTTTCAGAAATGGAAAAATGTAGTTAATACAGTGGTTAGAAGTTTTGAGTGATGTCACTTTGAATAACAGGTCACACTGTTTAAATAACAGGTGAAGAGACGAGCAGGACATGTGCCTGATGGTAAGCAACATGCCTGCCCCATAACAGCACAGTGACACGCAGCTATTGGAACATGAAAGAGTCCAAATCATTACCTAGCGCTGCACTGCGCTCGTCACCCAGAGATCTAAGATGTTATATCTCTAAGCCCTGTACTTCTTGGTACGAGTACGATATACTGACGTCACAACCCCCCACTCAGTAAGTTTGATGATTTCCAATAAGGGGCCGTTCAATGCAACTTTTTGAAAATATCATACCCTCCCTCTTTTCTCCTGGTAAAGCACCATAACATATTGTTTTGCACCCTACCCTTGCTCTCCCTAAACATTACATGACATCCAAATGACCATTTTGATCTAAGAGTCACCACAAAAGTTGCCAACTTGGGAGATTTTTAATTCATTGTATTTTAATGCACAAAATATGAAACTTATTTTTTGATAATGCACTGTGATGTTTTCAAGGATACCCCATCCCCCTAAATTGCATTATGTAATACTTGAATGCCCACTAATTTACTAATTTTTAAGATCATTTTCCAGATTGTTGGTATGAAATGGATTTCATTATTCAAGAATTTTGTAGTAATGTTTATTAATATTATTGATAGTGATGTGTAGTATGGTTTCCATTTTGATTTTATAATTCCATCACACTGTGGAGTACCATGGTGAAATCAGTTTTGTATAGGAAGTCTTTGAAAGTGTTTTTAGTTTGTCCACCTATGAACAGTGAGTAAATACTATGACACTGTCGGGGTACCATGGTGAAATCAGTTTTGTATAGGAAGTCTCAAAAAGTGTTTTTAGGTTGTCACCTATGAACACTGAGTAAATATTAAGACACTGTTGGGGTACCATGGTGAAATCAGTTTTGTATAGGAAGTCTCAAAAAGTGTTTTTAGGTTGTCACCTATGAACACTGAGTAAATATTAAGACACTGTTGGGGTACCATGGTGAAATCAGTTTTGTATAGGAAGTCTTAAAAAGTGTTTTTAAGTTGTCACCTATGAACAGTGAGTAAATACTATGACACTGTTGGGGTACCATGGTGAAATCAGTTTTGTATTGCAAGTCTTAAAAAGTGTTTTTAGGTTGTCACCTATGAACAGTGAGTAAAAATCATGACACTGTTGGGGTACCATGGTGAAATCAGTTTTGTATAGGAAGTCTTAAAAAGTGTTTTGAAATAAATAATAAATAAATATTGGTGGACTATTCACACACAACACCATCTGACCCCAAACAAAGCAAAGCTTGTGTGATGGTGGCCAGATAGCTGATTTAATACTTATATAGTTTTAAATACATACTTATTAAACATAGAACCACCCAGACACAGTGAAAACATTTGAATTCATCACACAAATATTTGCACTGAGTGGGAATCGAACCCACAACCCTCGGCCTTACAGGCAGAGCTACTACCCACTCAGCCATGAGGCCAGTTAAGTTGTCATCTATGAACAGTGAGTAAAAACCATGACACTGTCGGGGTACCATGGTGAAATCAGTTTTGTATAGGAAGTCTTTAAAAGTGTTTTTAGGTTGTCCTATGAACACTGAGTAAATATGGATCAATTAAATTTTCATCTTTAAAATTGTGTCATAGGGTTTAATATTTCTTTGATTCAATAAACTAATTGGACTAGTGAACCAATTGGAACAATGATCCTTTTGGAGCAAATTTTATACAAACCAATTGGTCCAATAAACTAATTGGATTTATGAAATTTCAACTCTATTACTAATACAATAATTACCAATTTGCTGAGGTTTATTTTAACCGATAGTCCATAGATCACTTATTAGTGGTTTGAGTACACTAAGGAAGTAATTTCAGTAATTAAATCCTTTTAAAAACAGGTCTTTATTGACATAAGAGGAAAAACCAAATATTATTGCAACTTTTATCAGATCTGCTAATCTCAATCGGATAATACAGCAGGACTTCTTAATTATTTGTGGTAACTTTATCACTATGAGAAGGCCTTGCCAGGCAACCTAGGGATATCAAAGAGTGTTTTTATACTATAATATTTCTGTGCTACCGCAGTACTGTGATATTTTTTTTTTTTTTTAAATAAAAAGTGACGAGACGAGCAGTACATGTGCCTGATGGTAAGCAACATGCCTGCCACATAACAGCACAGTGACACGCAGCTATTGGAACATGAAGAGTCCAAATCATTACCTAGCACTGCACTGCGCTCGTCACCCAGAGATCTAAGTTGTTATATCTCTCAGCCCTGTAATTTCTCTGGAAACATTGCCCTTCAAACCGGAACACAGTAATGTTTGCACATTACTGCTTGGCGGTAGAATAAATGGCAAAGGTGTGGTACTTCCCCAGGCGGACTCTGCTAAGAGTCCTACCACTACAAAAAAATTATGAATTAGTACTGTTACTGTGCAGTTCTAATTAGTTTTATTGTACACTGTTTTACTAATGACACACCTACTAGTTACGTACATATTAACATTAATTTCGATCTCTAGTCACGTAATTACATCTGGAATCAATCCACTGTGAAGTATTACGTCTAAACAACAAATTACATAGCCGTGAAGCTGTTTTGTTTGGATAATTTTTCGATAAGACATGGTTTTCTTCAGCATTGAAAAGGGTACAAGGACACATCAATTTATTACCTTTGTGGAGCTCGGAGGAGCTTAAATTTAACACAAAACAATAACCACTTGATTAAACTACCATTAGAATAACACAAATTGGTATCTACAAAGTAATAATCACAATTAATTTATTAATTAAAACTAAAAACACTGAATCGCTTATCAACCAGCAGTCGATGACAGCTGATTAACGATAACCTGACGTTGACAGTAGTCAATGTTGGCAGCACTGTACCATTTTCAATCCGGATGCATTCAAATAATAATTAATGACATTACAACAGTCTCATTATTTTATGCAAAAATGCACTCAAAAAAGTAAATTGTTCATGAACATTTTGTATTATTAGCGTCTCAGCAGCCAATGTTTGGTATATTATAAGCGTAGTATTCTCAGTGCTGTTCATAAGTCACGTAAGCAACAGCTATTGTAAATAATATTATACATTTTGGTTTAACCGTTAATGTAGCTTTTTAATTTAAAACTTTTTAAAATTAATAATAATAATGAATGATAAACATTACCTATTGGAATGATGATGATGCCGATGCAGGTATATTTTGAAATTGTATTTCGAATTAAACTGGCATTGCTTGACATTAACTGACATTTTAATTCAATGTGAGATCTTTCCGTATGAAAATTATATTTCCAAAATGAGTAAAAATAAAAGTTCACCTGGCAGCAATTTTAAAATGAAGCAAGACACTAAGCAGAAAGAAGAGAAGTTGGTTGAGTTAGCTAATAAAATAGACGAAACCGATGAAATGAAACTCAAAATGCTTGCGGCATTAGAAAAACCTGAACCTGAGGATATGTTGTATCCAGCAGAGCTTAATTCTCATCTAATTGAACAACTGAAGGTAAGTCAAATACAACTTCAAATTTATCAATTTTATTTTCCTGCAGATTACGATACCGAGATGGAATGGTACTTACGATTTCGAAAGTAGGTACATTAGAAGTGTATTTCCGGGCTATATACGTAATCTGGGCGGTGATATAAGTCGACTCAGAGTTATTGTAACTTGTATAAGTGCTCGCCACTTATTATTTGCGGAATGAATAGATTTCATACATGGACGCTTAAAAAACTTTTTGATACATCCATGATTTCATAGTACTACTAATTCTGGGTACTGATTCTAAACGTTATCCGAGTGGTTTATATTCAGCAGAATGACAATCCCCATCTCTTTCATCTTAAACAGATAAGAACAGATAAGACAAAGACTGAGAGGTTAGATTCTGTATCGGATCGGACTAGGTTCAGAATCGCTGCGCTGAACGCAATCAGAACAACTCAAATTCGGAATGACAATCCGTGTCTCTGTCAATCTAAACGGATAAGAAAAGGACCGAAAGGTTTGAGTCCGTATCGAGATCAATCTGACTGGGTTTAGAGTCGCTACACTAATTTAGCAGTTTCACCTACATCCTGAGGTCACAAGGGTGAACCGCGGAAAGTTTTTTTGAAGTGAAAACTTCTTTAGGCGCGCCACAGACAGATTTTTCGTGGGCTGTGAATTGAATTCTAGCTTTACACTCGGAAATGATAACAAATGTTTGGGTAAACTTGGGACGATGTCCATTGGCCATCAAGAAATGTGTCAGCATTTCTAGATGGCCATACCCACGGCCACGCCCTCCAGTTTCACCCGCGTAACCCGCGTAATTTCGAAAGTAGGCTATTAAATTCTGAGTTATAAGTTTTCACTTCCTATAGGCAGTTCCTATGACCACCAATTCTTGTTACAACCTCTCAAAAAAACAGGCTAAAAACTGTAGCATGTCGATATGATAACTTAATTTTTTTCCAACATTACAGGTGATGACATGCGAAAATAACGAACTGCGTAAATGCGTTTTCACTAAGGACGAAAATATAAAAGAACTCAACAAAACTAACAGTGATCTGAATCAGCGTATTCGAGATATAATTTCGGGTACAGGTCCAGCTATATCATCCAAATCTGCTGGTATCATTAGTGCAAAAATCACAGAGCTCTGCAAGCAGAACCGTCATTTGGTCGCAGAAGTAGAAGGTTATAAGACAAAAAATGCTGCTCTAGAACGAAAGATCATTCAACTTGAAATTGTTAGCAAAGAACACGAAAAATTCGACGTTTGCGTTTGCAAAGACGAGCCAATCGACGCCAGTCCCGATGAACTTAAAGAATTGAACAATAAACTGAATGTTGTAAATAAGAAGCTGTATGACAGTAAGAATAGAAATCTAGAGCTGAAAAATGAAATCCTCATAGCCACAAAGATATTACAACAAGAATTGGGCGATAAATTTACTAGTATCAAAGAACTGCAAAATGATGTTGCTGGCTGGAAAGGACGGGCTCAACAGATTTTTTGTTTACAAGCTAGGATTTCTGAGCTAGAAGATAAACTAAATGGAAAACCAAAACCAGTTGACAAAGATGCCAAAAAGAGTGATCAGAATCACGTAATTGTCTCATTAAGTTATTTGTTCGCTTGGGTCTGGTGTTGTACTCTTATTTTATAAGATGGTATTTACTAAATATACGGACATTATAATTTATAATAATTTATCATTAAATAACTAAGAAGCATGCAAAAGTTTATAAGATGGTGAATGCAAGAAGACGTATGAATCCAAAGTCTTGCCTGGAGTTAACTTAAAAGATATTAACATCACGCTCATGGACGGAATTTATGCAAATGAAAAAATCTGCGAAACATTCTTATACCTGAACTTTACTTACGCAGGTTATTCGTGAACTTGAGTCAAAGAGAAAGAAGGAAATAGAGCAAGCCATGAAAGATCTTGAGAATTTGCGGGAAGAAAACCAAGAGTTGAAGAAAAAATTAGAGGGAGCTAAGTGCAGAATCAGAAACTTAGAATGTGACATGACAACCATTAGAATGAAAATGCAGACTTTCGTAGAGAAGAGTAACCATGATGATCTGCTTATTAATGAACAACGAGTAAGTAGTAATTTAGGTTGAATTTGTGTGTTTGCAGTAATTGCTTTTAAGCTGCAGTGGTGTAGGAAGTAAACAAATAGATAACCCACCTTGTGACATTATAAGTGTATATTTAAAATAATAGAAAGTTCTTTTGTATCTCTTAGCCTATTTTAATACAATCTTTTCGGCAATACAATTTATTGCACGCGCATAAAATAACAAAACTATTACTGATAAAGGAATTAATTTATTTTTTAGAATCAAATTAAAAGTGCTGAACTGTACTATCAAGAAATTTTAAAGGAAAACACAGTAAAAATGAACAAAATGAACAGTGAAATTGCTGAATATCAAAAGCTGATGAGTAATACAGACGCTAAAATTGATGCTCTAAGGAAGCAATCCACAGAGAAGGCATCCAAAATTGAAGAACTTAGAGCACAGCTTTTAAGATATGAAGAATGTTCGCTACAAAGCGTTTTCTTTACTCCTATGAAAACTGCTACTGATAACGAAATTAAAAAACTTTCCGAACTTGTCAATTCATTAAATGAACGCCTAACAGGTGAAAGACAAAAATGGGAAGAACTGGATGCGAATGACAGAAAAAATAAAGAGAAGAAACGACGTCTTGAACGTAAAGTTAGAACTCTTGAAGAAGAAATTAAAGCATTGAAAGATCCTTCAAAAAGAGGTTCACGAGTTTCTAGAACATCTATTGGATATAAAGAACTAGAAACTTTTGGAGTTATGAAAAAACCGTCGTCAGTTACAGCTGTAGCTGAAAGACCAGGAGACAGCACATCATCGGAATCTCAACCTGAAGGTTATGAAAACCTCGATAAAGAAGACTTACGCTACAGATTAGAACTTGCTGATGAAAAGCTGAAGATCATGGAGGATAAATTGAAAATGATCGAAGAAGAAAAACAGGAAGATTACAATCATCTAACGGATATGATCCAAACGTCGAAGCAATTATTCAATGAGGCGCTGTCTGTTCTCCAGAGGGAAAAATGTCTCTGTTTGTAGATTTTAATTTATTTTTACTTGAGTTGCATATTAAATTTACTGAATAATTCAGTATTTTGTTTTTTATGACGTAATAACGAGTTTACTCCTCATACAATATTGTTTATTATAGGGTGCCGTACTCAAAGGGTAAAAACGGGACCCTATTACTGTGACTTCGCTGTCCGTCTGTCACCAGGCTTTATTTCAAGAACGGTAATAGCTAGACAGTTGCAATTTTTACCAAATGACGTATTTCTATTCCCGCAATAACAATAAATACTACAAATAAAATGAATATTTAAGGGGATACTACGAAGTTGACTTCCCATACAACAATCAATCAATAATTTATTCCTTTAAGATTATAACTACATTTTACCAAAAAATACTTGATTTTTTACCGTTTCTTGCTCGATTAGTGCCAGCCCAAGCAAACTAGATGGCGACACTAGTAGAAAAAGACGCGCTATCGACTTCTTCTTTAAAATCATTTATACTTCCAAACTTCACAACAGTAACTTCCACCTCGTTGATACTCGAACACACGGAAACACATTTTTGTCGACAATTCCAGTAGATTCCTTAGTGAAACTAGCAGCAGTCGTTGTTATTGCGATAGTGCAGAATCCTACTTATATTATAAATGTCAATGTTTGGATGTTCGGTGCTCAATAACGTCCTAACGTATAAACGGATCGGGCTCAAATTTGGAATACATGTAGATTATAGTCTGGACACGTAGGCTACTTTTTATCCCGGAAAAACAACGAGTACTACGGGAACGGGAACTACGCGGGTAACACCGCGGGGCGCTGCTAGTTTGGAATAAAGTCAAAGAGGTTTTCGATGTTTATTTGCTAATGGTACGGAACCCTTCCTAGGCGAGACCCCTTCGTACTTGGCCAGTTTTTTATAAATAGTAATTATAGATAGCATCTTATCTGCCTGCGGAAGTACCACATCTTCGCCAGTAAATATACCGCCAAGCAATAATGTCCAAACATGACTGTTCCGCTTTGAAGGCCAATGTTTTCAGTGAAATTACAGGCTATAGAGATAAAGCATCTTGTATATCTCCCGGTGATGAGCGCAGTTCCGTGATAGGGTATAATTCCATGTTCCATGTTCCAATAGCTGCGTGTCACTGTGCTGGTGATATGGGCAAGTAGGTTGCTTACTATCGGCATGACCTGCTCGTCTGTTTATACCACAAAAAAGAAAAACTAACACGCGTCCATCATCTAGTCTGTAGTTTGAATTTTCTTAGTGTTTTGAAAAAGCGTGTGAGTGTTTAGACTGCTAGGTTAGGCAAATCAAAAAATAATATATGTGTGATGAGTTACGACTAGGGATGTTACGGAGCTTCGACTCCGACTCCGTTATGTCGGAAGTTCCGTTTATTATTATACCTCCGGTTCCGAACTTCCGACCGACTTCGGTTCCGAAAATTTTGAATCGGAGGTTTAATCCGATGTGGAAGTATTACTTAGCGGCGGTGGCCTGCGCCGACAGTTACTAACATTTTCATACATGTTGCACAGCACACGAGTGTAATGAAAAGTGTACTAAATGAGCAAAACTCCAGCCAAAATTCCAGCCCCTTGCCAGGCTCGGTAGCGAGCGAACACCTTTTTGCTGGCGTCGACTAATCTACAACTCTTTAAGAAATGTATTGGACTGAAACAGCTTCAAAGCCTATGTTCGTGAAGTGCATAAAATACACGTATGGTCTCAATTTATTTGATTTAATTTGTTTTGAAGCTTTTGTTCATTTAACACAAGTGCTTGATATGCTACTTTGGGATTCAATTAATTTAATTGTTTGTTTATTTTTAAACATGCCATTTTTTGTCATTGTTTGTGATATTTTATAAAACACAAACAATGAAAAGTATAAGTGAATTATTTATTTGTCCTAAAATAAAAAATCTCTCTCCTACCACTATTTCTGACCCTACCTCCGCCTCCGACTCCGGTTCTGACTCCGATAAATCAAATTTCAAAACTTCGACTCCGCCTTCGGTTCCGATAATATTACCTCCGTTTCATCCCTATGGTACAACTCAGAATGTAGAGTAACACTGTGGTGTTGTAGTAGAAAGTGGAAGTAGTATAATTTAATTTTAAGATGGTATCCCTAACGGCCGCCATTTGTATTTGTCATTTTTTGGCATGCGCGTTCGGAGATGCTACGAAATTCGTGCTCGTGAGTGTTTTAAAACAAAAGTGATTCCGAAACTGTGTTTGTGAATCGTGAAAACTTGTGTCGCTCTGTGAAATAGCAGTGCTGTTATTAGTTTCAATTGTTATCGTGTTATAAACCTTCAAAATGAACAAAACTTGTGCAAGGTGTGAGAAAACTGTATACCCAACTGAGGAATTAAAATGTTTGGACAAGGTAATTTTCACTCGCATTCCGTAGAAAACTCGCTTTCCAACTCGAGCGCAACTACGTTACATTTCTCCGATGTATTTACACTTACTTTTAGTAACTTCAGAAAAGTTAACGTCAAAAGTTTTTGACTCGAAACTTTTTTCCGTAATTCCTATGCCCGGCAATGTACCAATTTAGGCTTCCGGAGCAGTGACTCATTTTATTGTATAAATTGAGTCTGATATCATTGTGTTGGTCAGTGTAACGCCATATCTGAGCTGTAGTTGACCTTTTACCTAATTAGTGCACTCTAGGGTATTAAAAGTGACCTTGTCATAGTTCGATTGTATTCAAATGCGAATCCCTCGTACCCTATGTGTATAACCTTCGGCACATTAATCCAGCTATTTGAGTTTTTTTTTTTAAATACATGCTTGAGTTTACTTACTGGCTGGTTGATGGTTGATGACAACTCGAGTTCATGAAGTATTGCTAACTGGGTGTTTCTATGGCTCATAAGGATGTATTTATAATTTAATAAATACCAGCAACACTTTGTGGTTTTATCCGGGTAGTTGCCATAATTTTCCCATGATAAAAATAAGCCTATCAGACTATACAAACATTTAACTGTTAGTTTGTAAATACCATCATTTTGTAATCTATTGATGTTAGATTATAGACTAACAAAACTCAGATCAGTAATTTCTCATTTGTTTCATAAACTGAAGATTTTTACCACCAAGCTGGTCAAGTTGCAGATTGACAGACTTCACTTGTCTTTCAAGAAGTAAATCTTCTCCGACAATCAGATTTCCTTACAATGTATTTTATTAGGCATTTTTAAGCTAGCATCATTACGTACATGACTTGGTAAAGATGAAACGACAGTGGTGCACGTAGGATTCAAACCAGGAGCTACAGATTGGTTAGTTGTTATCAGTGCCGTAAATATAGGTTCCCAATTCATACTTGGCCAGGGTGGTGGGCTATGGCTTTGACTCTCCATGGGAGAGAAGGCCCCGAGACCCAGCTGTGGGAACATTTAGTGGGCTGCTTATGTAGGTACTCTAACTAGAACAAGGCTCCTCTTTTTTATATCTGACGTATATTAGCTGGAGGTGCGTGCACCTACTACCTAATGGACTTTCGGGTTAGAGCGGAAGCGCAGGACCATCCTCAACCTAACTTAAGCATTGCATACAACTGGTACAAAACCATACAACTGATACAAGGCCTACTTTATACCCAAATATGTGAGTGTACCGCCAAAAAAATACCGTGTGGTGTTTCATCTAATTTAACAGATGTTCTTGATGATTCAGGCATGTAGGTACATATTGGAATTGAGGACTAGCAGAAACTAATCAAGAGCAAACTAAAAAATTATATTCCTGCCTGCAGGTCTACCGCCAAAATTTTAATCTTTCTGCTATGCTTTAATTTGTAATGTCATCGGCCAATTTGATAACTCCGATGAAAGCAGACAACTGACGTTATAATAGAAGCAAAGGCAGAAAGATTAAAAGTTAGGCAGTAGACCTGTTGGTCTGGACATTCTTGCACGTCCCATAGTCTACACCAGGGATGTAACGGAGGTCATTTTTTTGGAACCGAAGGCAGAGTCGGAGTTTTTAAATTTGATTTATCAGAGTCGGAACCGAAGTCGGAGGCATAGGCAGGATCAGAAGTGGTGGCAGGACAGACATTTTTATTGGGTATAATTTTTTTTGTTGCCAAACACGTGGACAGGATAAACATTGACGACCAATTGATATAGGGAGTTGGGATTTTGTATTTCTATTTACTATCCACCACAATAAGGGATTATCAGCAATATTTATGCACCTTACCACCAATTAAAATCTTTGGCTCCGAAATTTTTAAAATGGTAAAAAAATGTTGGAGCCAAAGTTGGAACCGAAGGTGTAATAGTAATCGGAAGTTCCGACTTATCGGAGAGTCAAAGCTCCGTAACGTCCCTAGTCTACACACTGTGCCTGGGCTCCAGTGGCACTGGTATTTACGGCTCTGGTTGTTGTTCTCGCGACAAAACCAGCCTTAACTTCTAAATAGGCAGTCTTAAGGTACAAGTTCGCGCCGCGACCGCGACGCGAGACCGCGACCGGAGACCGCGACCCGAGACCAAGACAAGCACTTGACACTATGGAATTGTATGGACGCCAGTTCGCGCCGAGACCGCGACAGGAGACCGTGACAGGTCGCGGTCGCGGTCGCGGCGCGAACTGGCGCCCATACAATTCTATAGTGTCAAGTGCCTGTCGCGGTCTCCGGTCTCGGTCTCCGGTCGCGGTCTCGTGTCGCGGTCTCCGCGCGAACTTTTACCTTTATCTGTTCAGTTTTTATAAAATTATTTAAATATCCAAAATGACACATTTACAAAACTGCCAGTGCCCCACGATTTTACTTGCATAGTTTCCGTTATTTCCCCGGGATAAAGATAAAAAGTAGCCTAGTAGTAGTAGTAGTAGTGATCTAAATTTCAACCCGATCTGTTAATACATTGGTGGACAATTCACACACAACACCATCTGACCCCAAACTAAGCAAAGCTTGTACGATGGTGGCCAGATAGCTGATATAATACTTATATAGTTTTAAATACATTGTACTTAAATTAATACATTACGACATGATTATGCAACAATCATCCATACATTGACATTTATAATACTAGTAGGATTAGGAATTTTTGTAGAAAGTGTTAGAATTCTTGACCACATTAAATACCTTTCAACGTTTCCAATGTCAAACATAATAAAAATTAATGTGTTTACTTTTATTGGCATCAGCCTGCTTGATAAGATAACACATTTAGTTGATAAGAAACTCATTATAAGGTGCTAACCTGATAGCACCGTATCTATGTGAAATTGGACAGTGGTTCATTTTGACGGCGTTTCAATTTGTCACAAGCAATCTTACAGGGTTGGAGAATTTTTGACTTGATAACGTTTTATAAATACGAAAGGCGGCTGCTCGCTCGAAAAAGTGTCATGTTCCGTCTGGGCCGGGCGTGCAAGCGAGAGCGTGGAACTAGCGATAGAGAACGTTCGGCGTGTGATGCATCTATAATTTTAATGAAATTATCACTTAATTATCGTTCGTTTTTTTTTTTTTATAACTTGGTATAATATGTTCGTACTTGACCACCATCTCGCCTGATGTAAGCGACGATGCGATCTACGATGGAACGTGCTTACCTAGAAGAAACCGATTCACTCTCGATTTGAAGACACCAAGATTGTAACTATCGGGAAAACCCCACTCAGGCAACGCATTCCACAACCTAGACGTTCTAATCACAAACGTGGAGTCAAATCTCTTCGTTCGTGTTTTTCGAACATCAACCATGATACGATGTCGCTTTTTTGAGATACGAGAATTCCGATAGAAGAAAGGGCAAGGTGGTATTAGATCATGCAGATCAGTTGCACACTCTCCGAAGTGTATCCGATAAAAACCGATAAGCTAGCTATTTTGCGGCGAAGACTTTGAAGTCTTTTACGCACAAGAGTGTCAGTTCATAAACCGACTTCAAAGACAGACATTTTTTTTTTTAGAATAAAATCAATTTAAAAATAAATAATTCTTGTGATTTACAATATTAGTAGGAAAGTGAATGATATCATACTAATATTATAATTTTAAAGTTTTTTTGTTTGTTGCTCAAACGTGTCGGAACAGCCGAACGGATCAGGTTGAAATTTAGACACTTAATATAATATAAGTCTAGTTAAATGTGTATCACAACTAACACTAGCACATACTAAGTTCGTGAAAGTAACGGGACCTGAAAATACGCGGTTAAAACCGCGGCGCGCTGTTAGTAAATAAATAAACATTGGTGGATGATGGATAGGTAAATATTATAACTTACACAATCTAGCCCCAAAGGGGTCGTTCAAGTATTACGTAAGCAGATTTATTGCAATTATTGAACCCCCCCACCCTTCACCCCACGAGATATCTTAAAAAATATCGGAAATCCAACTGAAAACAAAGGTTAGTTCGGAAGTAACATCAGGAGACCGCATAACTAAGAATCGAACAAAAGTCACGTTCGACGACATACCTAATACCGATAGAGTTATCACCGATATAGAGATATCCGCCGCACGTTCGTTTCGCTGTACAGACCAATCTGCAGCACGTCATCGGTCATCGGCAGGCGCCTACGACACCTCCCCCCGCCAACTGTGACGTCACCCTCTGCACTCTACACCGATCTCAGAGGCGAACTTAGGAGACAACAACATAATCGTCGGCCCCTGCGGAAAAACTGACTGCTGTTTACTGGACTATTGGACAGCCCGAAGAACATCTACGTTGAGTGTGTACGTGAAAAAATTGACAAATCCAAGCTTGGAATAGAAGAAGAAGAGGAATACCCGTGAGTAGGATAAGAAGCTAAAAGTTAAATCTGACCGCGTAAATTAAGCCTAATTAGTAATTGCAGGTTAGACCTAGTCAACATAAGCTGTTAAATAATACCTAAATAAGTATTTTGTTCTTCTTAATATACTAAACATGTCCGATACAACCAAAAAATCCGCCCCCTCCACCTCTGCTTGCCTCACATCTGCCCCTGCCATGGCACCCACACGAACAAAGGTGCTTTCAGTAAGGTCAGTGGCATCGACCTTACATAAACGCATTTTGAAAAAAAATATTAAAACCAGCAAGTCGGAGGTGGTGCAGCCGACGCAGCACCCGGGACAATGCCCTGGGGTGCCCACAGAGTTCCCTGAAGTGGGGTCCCGCTGCGCTCAGACACTCGGTCACGCCTCCTCGCCACCGCGTTCAAAAACAGCTAGCGAAATCTCGGCTCCGGTGACCTCGGTGCCGGGGACGAGCCCAGAACGTGTGGCCGCGATGGACAGGATCGGGGACTGGGAACAGTGCGGGATCTCCATCAAAAGAGCCAGTATGCTGATCGCACATAGCTCAAAGCGGACGGGGGTCGAGATGGACAGCGCAACTAAAGTGGCAAATGACGCACTACTCCGGGGGAAGGACGCTCTCGAAGAATCCCATAATTTGAGAAAGGATTTAAAGCAAACAGCTATCGAGAGTCTCCAGGCGCTCTACGAGATCGTCCTCTCCCTGGCAGAGTCCAGGCACCGTCACATAGTCTCACTACAACAAGAACGAACTCGACACGCAGTGGAGCTGCTCTCGGTGGAAAGGGCCCACTCAAAGTCCTTACAGACAATTGATCACGACCTAACAAAAGAGGTAGCTCTGGCGCGCGAGACACTTAGCGAACTCCAAATAGAAACTAAAGCTATTAGAGACTGGCAGAGCTTCGAGTCGATAGAGCCCCACCAACAGATCAAAGCAACAGCGGAGGCGGTGAAGAGCATCAACAGTTACCTCAAATCACCAGCGCCGAGCCAAAACCCCACCGTCGATCTGACACCGCTGCGGAATGACTGTCACAGCCTTAAAACTGGGATAGAAATTCTTCAAAGACAGGTAGACGAGATGCGGAGAGACTCAAACGTAGAAAGAGAGAAAACTGTTGAGGCCCTTCGCCAAAACGCTGAAATGCTAAAAGAGCTCGCCTTGATTCCTCCACCTCCAATCCCCTTAAATTATTCGGACAGGTTTTGCAAAATCGAAAAAATGTTGACTGAACAATCACTCCCTCCACCCCCCGCCCCAATTAAAATTAACATCGACGAGCACGTGCTACCAATCACCGAACGGCTCGAGGCTGTATCTTCGGAACTCCGGACTATGCGACAAGAAAAATTAACTCTTCCTGCACCAGTTCTGAGCATCGAGGCCGAAATCTCCCAAGCGGAAACCGGCAAGCCACCGAAGCCCGCCTACGCCAAAATCGCGGCTAAGCCCATTGTGCCAAAACCTAATCATACACTGATCGTGACAACGGCAAATCCCACATCATCCACGACATCTGAAAATTTGATAGACAAGATAGCGTTAGCACTGGACACAAAGAAGACTGGAGCAAGAGTTGACCGAGTGCGCAAAGGTCGAAACAGGAAAGTCATCCTGAGTTGTAGCACAGAGGAAGACCTTGGCCTAGTCAGAAATCGTGTGCAGCAAGACAAGTCTCTAAAGGTTGAAACTGCGAAAGCAGGTAACCCACTGATCATCATTCGAGACGTCTTGTCGATTCATAAGGATAACGAAATAGTGGAAAATCTTCTGGCGCAGAATAAACACCTGCTACAGGGGGTTAATTTGCAAGAGAGTGCGATCAGGGTGCGATACAGGAAAAAGGCGCGAAATCCGCACGAGTGTCATCCGGTGATCGAGGTCTCCCCTCGCATTCACAGAGCTTTTTTGAACGCTGAAAAGGTCTACATAGGACTCCAGAGGAGACCTGTGGCAGACCATTCGCCCTTGGTGCAGTGCTCCAAGTGCCTAGGTTTCGGCCATACAAAAGCGATCTGCCGGGAAAGGGATGAGTCCTGCAGTCACTGCGGAAAAACCCACTCCTGGACACAATGCAAGGCAAGAAAAGAAGACCTGCCACCCAAATGCAAGAACTGTGCGATTGCTCATCCCAACAGCCCCAACAGAGAACTCGCTCACAACGCCTTTAGTAGCGAGTGCCCTGAAAGGATAAAATGGGATGGTATAGCGCGGTCTCGTATATCGTATTGCTAAGGGCACTCATGAGGAAAGTGGCTCAGTCTCCCAAAGAGTAGGCGAACCAGGTATGCGTTTCATCCAAGCAAACCTGCAGCGCTCCCAGAATGCAACGACAGAACTCCTGAAGGTCGCGAGAGAAAGGGGAGTTTCAGTTGCCCTTGTTCAAGAACCCTATGTGGGAAACAAAGGCGTAATGAAACAGTATCCTGGAATTCGCGTTATTCAGTGCAGTTTAAATAGGCAAAAACCAGTTAAGGCAGCCATAATAGTCTTCGATGACAGGCTGGAGGTCATCCATGACCCCCAACTTGTTACCGAAACGGAAGCGGCGGTCCTGTTGGTCGGCACAGGCCTAAAACTGGGAGTGGTTTCTGTCTACTTAGAAGGAGACCAAAAAGTCGACCCCTATCTCAGCAGGATTAAAGTATTCAGCGAAAAACTAGCGACTAAAGACCTTATTGTTGCTGGTGACGTGAATGCGTGGTCCCACTGGTGGGGAAGCACATCGCAAAATGAGAGAGGAGAAGCCGTAAACTCTTTCTTCAACGAAATGGACTTATTTATTCTCAACTCCGGCGATACACCAACCTTCGAGATCGTTAGGGAAGGCAAACTCTGCACAAGCATAGTAGATGTAACAACGTGCAGTGGGTCTCTCCTGGGGAAAATCGAGGGATGGAAGGTTGACAAAAGTATTACAACATCAGACCACAACGCAATCACCTTCACTTTGCGTCTAACTAAAGGTCTCGAAAAACAGAGACCAATAACAACTCGTAAATACTACACCAAGAAGGCACAGTGGTCAAACTTTATGTCACAGTTCAAATCCTCCCTTGCAGAAGGAAACCTCTCGCCGGAGTCAGTGGAGAAATGTGAAAGTCCATTGGAACTTGAATCGATGATTACGGGCTACACAGCTAGTATACATGAAGCTTGCAAACAAACCATTCCACTTGTAAGCTCGCCGAAGGGAAATCCAACCCCCCCATGGTATACGAAAACGCTCGATAATCTAAAAAAAGAAGTTCTCAGAAGAAAGAGACGGATCAGGAATGCCGCCCCCGACAGAGTGGAACTTGTAGTCGAACAGTACCAAATTGCTCGGCAAGACTACAAGGATAAAGTCAAAGAAGCTCAGACGATAAGCTGGAAAGAGTTCTGCACGAATCAGGAGAAAGAAAGCATGTGGGACAAGATCTACAGAGTGATGAAAAAAACCTCGACAAGACAGGAAGAAATACTCCTAAGAGACACCGAAGGTAACACTCTATCCCCCCAGCTATCTGCAGAACTACTTGCTAAAACGTTCTATCCCGACGACTCTGAGAGCACAGACCAACCGTGTCATACAGAGCTACGGGAGCGAACGACAGAAACGCCTATGGACTTACCGGAAAATGACCCATTATTCACATCAGCGGAACTGGAATCAGTACTGAGAACTCTGAATCCGAAAAAAGCCCCCGGCGCAGACGGGCTATCCGCTGATATCTGTGCAGCAGCCATTCGATGCGAATGGGAGGTTTTCTTGGCGATAGCAAACAAATGCTTGTCGCTGAAATACTTCCCCAAGCAATGGAAAGAAGCGCACGTGGTCATATTACGCAAACCCGGTAAGACAGATTACACACATCCAAAATCTTACCGCCCCATAGGTCTTCTGTCCGTTCTAGGAAAAATCGTTGAAAAGCTTCTGGTAAACCGACTCCAATGGCATCTCCTCCCAACCATCAGTAGAAAACAGTACGGCTTCATGCCTCAAAGAGGCACCGAGGACGCCCTCTATGACCTGGTAGAGCACATCAAAAAAGGAGTAGACAGTAAAGACACCGTACTCCTAATCTCCCTGGACATAGAAGGTGCCTTCGACAATGCTTGGTGGCCCGCCCTCAAACATCAATTAGCGAAGAAGAGGTGCCCAACAAACCTCTACGACATGGTAAACTCCTACCTCAGCGATCGTAAAATCAAGGTCAACTATGCAAGAGCAGTCTATGAGAAGGAAACAACCAAGGGATGCGTCCAAGGGTCTATCTGTGGACCAACCTTTTGGAATGTGATTCTAGACTCATTACTACGAATGCTAGAAGCCGAGGGAGTATACTGTCAAGCATTCGCGGACGACGTCGTTCTCGTGTTTACAGGCAGCCCGAACATCATCGAACAGCAAGCGAGCAGGGCGTTGAACATGACAGTGAAATGGGGTAAAACTAATAAACTCAACTTTGCAGCGCATAAAACTAACGCGATGCTTTTCACAAATAAGTTGAAGTACGAAACTCCAAACATAGTCATGTCCGGCGTCCGGCTCGATCTGGTCGAGGAAGTCAAACTGCTAGGCCTAATGATCGACCGCCGGCTCAACTTTAAAGCACATGTGAACGCCCAATGTAAAAAAGTGGCGAACATTTATAGACAGCTCGCATGTGCAGCGAAGGTGACCTGGGGATTAAATGGCGAAATCACGAGAACTATCTACGTCGCGGTAGTGGAACCCATCATCATGTACGCCTCAAGTGTATGGGCACAAGCAGTAGACTTCGAGGAAAACAAGTCTCACTTAAACGCGATCCAAAGAGGCTTTGCCCAGAAAATCTGCAAGTCGTACCGTACTGTTTCTCTGAAATCAGCACTTGCCCTTTCAGGTCTGCTCCCCCTGGATCTCAGGATACAGGAAGCAGCAAGTTTGTACAGAGTAAAAAAGAACCTCTCCCAAGATTACCTCCCACCAGAAGTGGAACTCGAGCGGAACGTAAACCACTTGGACAAACCCCATCCGTCCACGCAGACATCCGTAGAGTACGAACTTATAGAAGACACCTCCAATCTTCCAGAAGGACCTCAAATTTATACTGATGGCAGTAAGATTGAGGGTAAGGTTGGAGCTGCTCTAACATGGTGGGAGAATGGCAAAGAGGTCAAGAACTCGACATTCAAGCTCCACTCCGAATGCACAGTCTTTCAATCGGAACTCTATGCTCTTTGCCGGGCAACTCAAATGGTGTTAAAGAGCAAGGACCCAGAAGTCAATGTCCTGAGTGACTCCAGATCTTCACTCGAGCTGCTGAGTAATCCAAAAACGAGTCACCCCTTGGCAAAGTGCATAAAGGAAAACATTGGACAGATAAATGCTGAAGGGAGATCTCTTCGTCTTTTCTGGGTAAGAGCGCATGTGGGCACCGTCGGCAACGAAAGAGCTGACGAACTGGCCAAATCGGCAGCACTCACGGAATCGCCCAGGGACTACGAGGGGATCCCCTTGTCCTACGTCAAACGCAAAATCCGCGAAGAATCGGTCAAGAAGTGGCAGGATCGATATGAGACCTCGGACACCGGAAGAGTCACTCAGACGTTCCTCCCCGATATAGCAAACGCATATCGGTTGATAAGGACTACGAAACTGACTCATTTCCAGGTACAAGCGTTGACGGGACACGGAGGAATAGCAGAATACCTGTACAGATTTAAGCTTAAGAGCAGTCCTGTATGCGAGTGTGACTCTGAAAAATCCGAGAATGTCTGGCACGTGCTGGTAGATTGTCCCCGATTCATGGCTGCAAGACATGATCTCGAATCTATGATTGACAGGAAGCTGGTTGTTTCGGATCTCCACAACGTCTTGGCAGATCCAGATAGTAGACCACGGCTTCTGGCTTTCATGGAGAGTTCATTCCGAATAGCGGCCAAAAGAAACTCCACACTTAAGTCTAATACACACCCCCCTTCACCACCACACCCTACCCCACTGTCCGTGGACGCCACGCCGGGTGCAATCTCCGTCCAAGATAGCTCCTCAAAGAGCATCTCCGTCCAACAACTACTGGAGAACGCAGACCGAGGAGAGGCGGGGATCCGTATCCGCGGGGTGGCTCTCTTCATGGATAGCAACAAAGAGAGATTCGGAATAAGCTTTTGCTTCGCCTGGGAAAGGAAACGCGCCCGTTTGTCGCCGGGATTGTCTTGTCTGCTCAATGGGAGTACCGCAAAAGTCACAATGAAGCGGAAAACCTTCGACGCTATGCCAGTGTGCGAGGTAGACGGCCACCGATTTCGGTTGGTGCGATCGAGAAACAAAACGATTGCACTAATAGAATACTCGGAAGGTCGGACACCTTTCACACAGGCAAGTGCGCTGCTTGCACATCTTAGCAGAAATGCGGGTGAAACACCCCGGGTGATAAGCGTGGATGCGATGGCAATCGAATACTCAAGAGCGAAAGTCGCAGACCGGCTGGGTTGCATTGAAGCTTCTAAACATCATGAGGTTGTCGTATACGAAGATAGGGGAGAAAATCTGAGCTTCCTCAGAGCCCCTTCGCACGACCTAACAAATGCAACTGACAGCTGGGGACACCCCGTTCCTAGTTCGACCAACCAAACCGGTTCCGAAAGAGCACAGCAGAGGGCAGCCGCGGAAAAAGCCGCAGCCAATCAAAGCGGCAGCCGAAGCACCAACACGGCCTTCGTGGCTGCCTTCAACACTGCAGCAGGGAGCGTACTCCGAATCTCATCCCATGCACCACCCCTTTTAACGTCAGGGACCCTCAAAACAGCTTCACAGCAACAAATGAGCCGAACGAGAGCCGACATGGGACAGGTTGAACCGCCCCGCTATGTCACGGCTTCGGAGCCGCGGAGCCATGCACGTAACGCCTTCATCGAATTCATAGCCATACTGAGAGCAACAAGACTAGTTAACCTCAGGACCTGCGAAAACATCATGCAGTTCTATAGGCTAGGTAGTGAAAGCCTTCTAAAGGTGAATCTCGAGGAGGCCGAAGCAGCCATTTATAATAATGTCACATCCCGGGTCATCAAGGGAACCATGACAGGACAGTATATGGCAGCTTACAGTGCAGAAAATGGCTTCGTGACACTGAACGAGAGTGAGACAGAGCGCGCGGGAAGACCCGTTTATGCGACACCACTAAACGACCCAATTGTAGTTACCGCCCGATGCACCAAGATTATGCTGGACGACAGGATCCTCGAGATGGCCAAGTCCATTGAAGGGACCTCAAACGTCAAAGCGTGTTGGGAAAACTGGGAGGTACCAAGCATACAGTGGGTCAACGGAGTTCCAGGATGTGGAAAGACAACGTGGGTGATTAGACACTTCGACGTGGACAAAGACGCTATCATCACCACAACAACTGAGGCAGCAAAAGATCTAAGGGAGAAGCTATCGCACCGTATCGGAAACCTGGTCAAAACCAGGGTGCGAACTATGGCTTCTGCTCTGGTAAATGGTTTCGGAAAAGAGAAATTCAGCCGCCTCCTGGTGGATGAGGCTCTCATGAACCATTTCGGGGCCATTGTGATGGTCTCACGGCTGTCTGGTGTTGGCGAAATTGTCCTCATCGGAGACGTCAATCAGTTGCCTTACATCGACAGGGAAAATCTCTTCGAAAACTAAGGCAAACATGAAGCTGCACGAGAGCGTGTCCCATGCGGTTGTTGCAATCTCACGGCACACGGGGACCTTCACATACTACGCTGACGACACCGACGACGCCATCGGTCGGTTCGTGCGGCGAGCGTTGGCTGCATCACCAAAGACCATTCAAGATTTCAACCTGCAGATGGCCATTAGAGACAGAAATGCGGCTGTAGTGGAGGCTCTGGGCCAGGAGGAGGCGGCTTAGGCAAAAGACGATGTCGAGTCGATTACTATCGGAATCCCAACCGGTAGTGATCGGCTCAACAGACGAAATCGGACTGACTAGCTTTAGAATTACGCTTAAAATGTTCACCACCCCCCTACTCCCCCCCTTATTTTCCTCTTCTTCTCCTAATCCAAGAACTATGTAAATAAAAAAAGATTAATGTAATGACAAAAGTCACGGACCCCGGAGTCTGTGGAGTGTTTAAATTAAATAAAAAAAAAAAAAAAAAAAACCCCCCCACCCCAATGTCATTAAAAAAAAAACAAAGCTATTTTCCCCCCTCCCATGCTTACGTAAACATTGGTACCCATTGCCCCGAAAATGCGTTCCGTTTCCAAGTCTAAATAATGTGTGGGTTGCCATCTGTGTAAAAATATAAGTAACTATTGCTGACATAATCACCATATAGACCCCCCACCGCAAAGTCATAAAAAATAAGCAAAACACATATCCCCGTACCCCCTATAGTGCTTACGTAATACTTGAACGATCCCAAATTCAGTAAAGCTTAAACTGTGGAAACCTCCACAGTTTAGTAACCACAGTTAAGTTATAATACAAGTTACATTTGTAGTGGTAGAACTTTTTGCAGAGTCTGCTCTGGGGAAGCAGTATTGGGAGGTTTTAATTCCCTGGTTTCATGAAGTACGAAAAATTACCTCCACGACTCACCGTAACGTTTTACAAAATACCGCCTACCCCCCAAAGAGCGTTACGTTTTTTGAAGTGAAAACTTCTTTAGGCGCGCCTAGACAAATTGTTCGTGGGGTGCAAATTGATTTCTATCGTCACGCTCGGGTATGATAAGAAATCTTCGGGTAAACTCGGGACCTTGCCGATTGGGTATCTAGAAATGCGTCAGCCAATGGGAAATGCTGAAAGGGCGTGGCCTCGCCATCATGGCATGGCCATCTAGAAATGCGTGAGCCAATGGGAAATGCGACGCATTTCTAAATGGCCATGCCAAGATGGCGAGGCCACACCCTCCGGTTACACCCGTGTAGTTTCCAAGGTAAGCTATCAAATTCTGAGTTATAAGTTTTCACTTCTATCGGCAGTTCCTATGACTGCCATTTTTTTTTTGAAGTGAAATCATCTTTTGGCTTACCACAGACAGATGTTTCGTGGGCTGTGAATTGAAATCTAGCGTCATTTGCCATCTAGAAATGCGTAAGAATTTCCCACTGACCATCTAGAAATGCGGCATTAAAATACATATGGTCATGGCCACGCCCTCCGGTTTCACCCGCGTAGTTTCCAAAGTGCGCTATCAAATTCTGAGTTATACTATATTACAAGTTGTCACTTCTATCGGCAGTTCCTATGACAGCCAATTTTTTTTATAGTATTATGTGACGAGACAAGCAGGACATGTGTCTGATGGTAAGCAACATGTCTGCCACATAACAGCACAGTGACACGCAGCTATAAAAGAACTCGAAAGCTCCCTAAACCTATTATTGCAAAAACACGCGACCGTAGCCATGACGGGGCGCTAGTAAATATTAAATAACTACCATATTAATTTTACCAATAGAATTCCTTTCCTCATGTTTTATTTATACATGAAATGTAACATGACAAATCATGCCTTGTGTTATATTATAATACGTTATAAATGTGGGGAAAATAATATAATGTCAGATGTGTAACCTATTAATATTTTTTATTGGTATTGTGCGTATTATTTCCCCATTCAATAAATAAGTAGTAATAAGTAGTAGTTAGGTACGAATCGCGGTGTAAACCACAGGTTAACAACTAAATTTGACGGGATAAAAAGTAGACTATCTATAGGTGTGTGACAATACAGGTAATGGATTTACTAGATTTCCCCGTGTCGTGTGCGTAATGCTGACAACTTAAAAACGGCGAAGGAAAACATCGTGAAGAAACCGACATTTAACTTTGTATCTTTGGGTCTTCCAATCGAGAGTGCATCGATTTGTTCTAAGTAAACACGTTCCATCGTAGATCACATCGTCGCTACCACATCAGGCAAGATGGCGGTGAAGTCTAAACCTATAAAAATACAAAAAAAGTTTCAATTCAAATTCAGCCGTTACAGAGAGACGTGGGAACAAACATGCACTGACAATTACACAACATTTCGATTTTATTTTTATTTTAGTGTGATGATAAATCTACAATTAAGTAATACGGTGTTTGACAATGTTTAAAATATAGCATAATTTATGATCATCCTATCAGATAACACATTAAATAAATATATTTCACTCTATTGTGGAATATGTAGTGTGTATCTTTTGTATAATACGCCAATGAAAATTTTACAAATAATGAATTATAATCTGCGACGTAAACGCTGTTTCTAGTCACGTGACGCGCGTGACGTCACCTGCCAGTAAATATTCAATCTACAGCAAACGGTTTCTTTGAGAACACTGATTTGTTTACTGGCGCGTGACGTCACGCGCGTCACGTGACCAGAAACAGCGTTTTTGGCGGGGGTTTTGGACTTTTTACTTTAAACATTTATTTTTAATGGTAAAACAGTGAATCTTGCGGAAATATTCATGTAGTATGGTATATTGTGTAATCAAAAATCATTTAAACGGTTTTACAAATTTAGTCAAATACCGTAATACGGTAATAAGTTACGGTGGTCTAGGCGGGAGAACGGCGGCTGCCGATCCGGAGACCCCGGGTTCAAACCCCACACGCACCACTGTCTTTTCGAAGTCATGTGCGTAATGCCGCTAACTTAAAACGGTGTAGGAAAACGTCGTGAGGAAACCGGCATGTACCTAGAATCTTTCGAAGTGTCATGTGTCATCCGCCAACCCGCACTGGGCCAGCGTGGTGGATTATGGCCTTAACTCTCTCCTTGCGAGAGAAGGCCCCGAGTCCCAGCAGTGGGAACCTTTTTAATTGGGCTGTTGATGAAATCTACAATGTTATTATGACATACTCGTAACAACAGGATTATTCTTTTGAAAGGGTAGTGTTTCCATTATAATTATCAACAGTCTTTGGTAACTGTCTAACTGTGAAGTTGCAAAAAAGTAATTTGGTAACTGAAAAGATCGCTTTCACAATAATAACGTCTAGGCTGTGGAATGCGTTGCCTGAGTGGTTTTTTCCGGATGTCCATCGTAGACTGCATTGCTGCTTATCATTAGGCGAGATGGCGGTCAAGTGTGAACCTATACCACAGTAAACAAAAAAATTGGCAGTCATAGGAACTGCCGATAGAAGTGAAAACTTGTGACTCAAATGTTTTCACTTTTTCACTTTTAATTGAATTGTCTAATTTATCACCTTGTCATAAGACAAATTATTTGTTAAACCATCGTAGGTCTATGTACATTCGCATAATTTCAAAACCGCCAGCTAAATCGATGGTTGCGCCATCTAGTTTTATAACAACGTAATTATACAGAATATTGCAACTCTTTACTGTTTCTGTTGCCCTGGTACTGGTACCTAGGGGCAAACGCAACTCTTATATTTCTGTTGTCCTGGTATCTGGAGATAAACGCTGGGTTGTTGGAGGTAGGTAATCGAAACTCTTTACTGTTTCTGTTACCCTGGTACCTACCTGGCCGTTTTTACTGAGTTTACCCGAAGATTTCATATCCGATCCGATCCATTATCATATCCAAGCGTGACGATTGATGAATCCATTTCACAGCCCACGAAAATTCTGTCTATAGCGCGCCTAAAGAAGTTTTCACTTCAAAAATGGCAGTCACAGGGACTGCCGATAGAAGTGAAAACAAATAAACCAGAATTTGATTGCTCACTTCGGAAGCTACGCGGGTGAAACCGGAGGGTGTGGCCATGACCATGGCCATCTAGATCATCCGATTTTACCCGAAGATTTCTTTCATTTACGGACGTGACGCTTCAGTTGACACTTCAAAAAACGGAGAAGTACGAAATTTCGCACACTTACTGTTTGATAAACAGAGGAGTGGTTAATAATACTAACGAATATCTTATCAGAATGTTGCATAAAATTAAAAAAAACACACAAGCATATAAATACTCTTTTGATTATATTTTGTGGTCAAATCGAAAATAGATTAATGCTGGGTTTCCACCAGAAATGTGCGAGGGAAATGCGTCGTGCGAGGATGTGTAGCGGAGCTGTGAATAATGTGTGGTGCGAGGATGCGTCTATAGACTGGCTGGTACAGTATGTCGCAAACCTCGCATCACATCCCTCGCACACATCCCTCGCTTGTTTTGTATGCGCAAAAATCTAGCTCCGCTGAGCCGTTTCCACCAGAACTGTCCTGACCGAAGCGAGGTAAATGAAGCGACAGTATTGGTTCTTTACAAACACATGCCTCGCTACGCAACCTCGCACATATCTTGTGGAAAAGCAACCTAATATTGCTTTGTGGTCGAATTTCGACCACTTGCCGACCACTAGTCCTCTTAAATGCTCCTAATCTCATTTCCTGTTTTCAATGCTGGGTTACGTAATAGTTCATAACCCAGATACCAAAATAAAGCGATGACGTCATAATGCCAAACATTGTAATTCAAAAGAAGTATAAGGGAAGCCTTATACTAATTTGTAAAGTTGGCTATTTTTAGTTCATCATCATCATCGGCCGCAAGACGTCCACTGCTGAACATAGGCCTACCTCTAGATTTCCACAACAAACTGCGCAACCTGCAACCAGCGGTTTCCAGCGACCTTTGTGAGGTCATCTGTCCATCTAGTGGGAGGCCGTCCAACACTGCGTCTTCCAGTTCGTGGTCGCCACTCGAGAACCTTTCTTCCCCATCGGTTGTCAGTTCTGCGAGCGATGTGGCCTGCCCATTGCCACTTCAGCTTGCTTACTCTTTGAGCTATGTCGGTGACTCTCGTTATTTCGCGAATATCCCAATTTCGGATTCTATCGTGCAAAGAGACTCCGAGCAAAGCTCGTTGTGATTTTTTTAATTCATCTTGAGTTAATGAATGACTGTTTATTACCTGACTGAAAGAAGGGTTATGTTTTTCATGCGTATCATATTTGTAAATTTCTTTATTTCCACATGTATCTTCTAAACGGCTGGATGGATCTTGATAATAATTAAGATATCGTTAGATTGGTCTCACCAAAGTGTCCTTAGATAGTATACAATAATGTTTTTTACATGTTGATTATTTGCAGTCGAGTTTTTTAATTTAAAGTTATCTGTATTGTTATACTTAATGTTATTAACCTCCGAGACAAAAAGGACAGGGTGTTATCAGTGTGACGTCGTCTATGACATCATGGCTACCGAAGGGATAAACCGATTTTGATTAGTTTTTGTTTGATTGGAGAATTATTCGTAAAGGATTCTTGTACTTGTTTAGGAAGAGGTAGTGTTTTGGTCGGTTTAGGGACACCATGTCCGTCCGTGGTATCGAGTCCAACATAACCCGTCCGTCATACCCAGGCTAATTAATGGATATACGTAAAAGCAATGCTTCCGCGAAAATAAAAAAGTACTAAAAAATATTGATTTTATTTACTTACTTAAAATACTTTTTGTGGCGGTATATTGCTAAACATTCTACATATGAGCCTATATATCATCCACAAGGAAAAACAAGACCATGTACCTAAATTAGATTCCCATTCATACGTTTAACTATGTTCGTAAATAATAATCTGTTATACATGTTGATAGGTAGGTACACATAAAAATCCAGTGTCAAATTTATTCCCAGTGAATATATACTTCATCAAGTCAGCCGCTATTCACGAAAATTGGCATTTACTTATAAGACTACAGGCCCGTGTACAAAATTGATGGGTCACTTGAACCACCAGAAGACCTACTATGTAGAAAGATAGAAGAGAGAGACAAACTTCTTAGCATTCCATGGATTCACCGTGCGGGTGCCGGGTCCATCGTGTGGCAGAGAGAGAAATCCCGAGTAGACCCCGAGACTTGTGACACGGGTGTAGGTTTAAGGGGCCCCTTTCTGACGTACATCAACACTCACCTTCACTACTCGTGTTTCTCTCCCTGCCCAGCCAAATCCGATATGAACCGACTAGTGCAGCTTTAGATACTCGTTCTAGTATAGAACTTACTGCACTTCTGGACAAGCCAACGTCTTTCAGTCTTTGTCACCTCGCTAGTTGGTTGAGTTAAAAGATAGAGAGAGTATCCAAGCTAGCTCCGGTGAACATGAGTAGAAGTAATTATAAGAGTTGTTAATAAAACCGCAAGTTTAACTAATTAGATTTTATTATCGTATAAGTTTACAGTTACCACTGGATGGGTGGTCTAAATGTAGTGGTAGTTCTGGGGGTAGTATAAGTAGAATTAAAGAGAGGGTCGGGGTCGTTTGCAATTCGAGTGGATTATAGTGCAATTCTGGTGGGACACACTGGCCTGTGTAAGCCGCGGAGGGTCGGGTCGCAGTCCTTCTGGGGGGTTCAGTGGTGGCAGCTGGACATGGCGATGGTGCTCCTTGTGTCCTACACGGGGTAGCTCCTCTGTCTCATCCGAAGGGTGTGCAGGCTACTACTTCAAGATTGATAGTTCCCTCTGTGCATCAGCCAGCCGTAAGAGTGGCCGTTAGGGACTCAACCCGGTGCTGGAACCCTGGAATTGGTCGAAGGTGACCATTAGAATGCCGTCCCCCAATACGAAGATAACTGCGACATCCGCGGCTTGCTTCGTCGAGGCGGAACAGGACCCAAAGTGGTCCGCTCGTGATTGATAATCATGATGAGGCAGTTATCTTTACATTTTGGTTGTACACTGAGTAAATCACACTTACATAAAGAAGCATAAGTATGAGAAATAGCAGGAAAGTTTATAACGGTCGAAAGAAATTCAACCGTCATTCACTTTTCTAGACACGGGTAGGTCAATGACCCTTGATTCCGACTTATCGAACTCGCCGGCCGTTGACCCCGTGTTCGATTGTCATAATGTAATTTGCTGAATCCAAACGAACATCGTTCTGTCGCGGGATCTCCCGTAAATCATCGGCAGACAAATTCGACGAGCAGTAAAAGTAGCACAATTCATAGACCATATGTTTTACACAATTGTACACGCAATATGAACAGTGATGCAACAGCGATACATAATGCAAATTGGAAATTGGAACACTTACCCTATGGGGTTACATTGCACTTATGGCTTTTTAAGCCTTCGGACAGTATTTAGTTTTATTTCACTTTTTATAGTTATTAGAAAAATTATTTGTAAAATGGCTTCTGCCTCAAGTCAGCTTCTCTTTTATAATTTTATGTCCCTCGGCGTCGTCTCTCGCCATTGGGCGATTTGAATTTGTCGCGTCCCGATTGGTCCGCGACACCGTTCCGTTTTACCATCTACGGCCGTTTTACGATTTAATGGTTTCCTAAGACGGCAAGTCTATTTTTGATTACTTTAAGGGAACGGTGGAATGGAACACCGTTACATACCCCCCTTTTTAGGTCAGGATTTTTCCTAAGGAAAATCCGGAGAAAAGTTTCTTGAACTTTTCGGCTGTCTAGTGGGTGTAACATTCTGTGTTCCTGGTATCTGCAGAGTGTTGTCAGGACAATCATTAGCTGGGCTTTGACCTTTAGGGTCAACTGTAGTTTTAGATCCAGGATTTCTAAGGATAGCCATGCTATCTAGGTTTAACATCGGGTATCAAACACTTTTAGAGGTTTGAGTGACCTTGGATGTTAAAAGTTTGTGAATTACGCGTTAGTGTACGTATTCACTTTAAGAGTTTGTTAATGTGATCGGTGCTCCCCTTACCGACTTTCCGGGCACATAACAAGTTAGGCTTAACATCGGGCACCCGAACACTTGTAGAGGTTCGACTGACCCTGAATGTTAAAAGTATGTGAATCACGCCTTTAGAGGACGTATTCACTTAAAGAGTTTGTTAATGTGATCGGTGCTCCCCTTACCGACTTTCCGGGCACATAACAAGTTCATTTGCGCCTAGGGCAAATGCAAATCCATGCTGTGACCGACACCACACTCGTCGATTTTCCGAGCACTAGCATAGGATTTTTAGAGAAGGTGACACTATCTAGGTCTAACATCAGGCATTCAACACGTTACAGGGTAGACTGTAACTGAATGTTGTTAGTATGTGAATCCGCCGTTAGTGAGCGGTATTCACTTACACCTAATAGTGTCAGAGAACCTGTAACTACGAGTACACTCCAGCATAATGTTTTGTCCCCAACTTAGACGGAACGTATAAAAAGTTATTTATGTTTAGATTATTTAGTATTAGATTTAGAATTATTACTAGAGAGGTTGATGGTACAGCATCAATTAGCTTAAACAGTATTTAATGATTATTGAAGCAGTATTATTTAGTCAGACTGTATCAATAAGTTTAGATAGTATTAATTAGTAGAACAGCATTATTTAGTTTAGACTGGATCAGCAAGTTTAGATAGTATTAATTAGTAATAGACAGCATTAATTTGTTTAGACTTTATTTTATTTAGTATAGACAGTATTACTTAGTTTTTTTAGGTAGTATTATTAGTTTTAGACATCATTATTTAGTTTTAGGTAACATGATTAATTTCAGATAACATTATTTAATTTTAAGTAGCATTATTAATTTTAGATAGCATTATTCAGTTTAAGTAGTATTATTTGTTTCAGATGTCATTATTTAGTTTTAGGTAACATTATTAGTTTCAGATAACATTATTTAATTTTAAGTAGCATTATTAATTTTAGATAGCATTATTTAGTTTCGGTATGTGTTCCAATTTGAGTACAACAATAGAAATGTGAGGTTGTCATAGTAATGACACCGGTTAATTGCAGAAGCAATTTAATATAATTAAAAGTTAATGTGGGAATATCCGATAGGGAAATCATCCTTCAGGTAGTTAAAAAAGTTTTGTAAAAGAACCAAAGTGTTCTTGCAACTTAAAAAAAACTGTAAAAAATTTAAAAAAAAATTAAAAGGATATATCACACATTCACTATTACCTAGAAAGTATTAGGCTATTAATATGCAATATCACAATGCAGAAGTACTATTGGTTTAACAGCAATAGCAGTGGTGAGGTAGGTCACCCTAGAAAAAATATAAGTACCCTATAATAAGAAGTACCCGATGTGTGGTCATTAACTACTAACTTCCAGAAGAATCTATGAAAAAAAATTTTATAAAAATAGTTGTGGGTATAGTAAAGAATATAGGTAAGTAGTTGAAATTATCCACACACAAGGTAGTTTTACACACAAAAATTGCCTTAGATCTAGAAGATTATAGCCAACACCATAAATTATCAATAGCACACCTTAAAAAACAATATAAACCGACTCGATTGCAAACTTAGTAGTTGGGCGCCAATGAAACCTCGCTAGTTGGTTGAGTTAAAAGATAGAGAGAGTATCCAAGCTAGCTCCGGTGAACATGAGTAGAAGTAATTATAAGAGTTGTTAATAAAACCGCAAGTTTAACTAATTAGATTTTATTATCGTATAAGTTTACAGTTACCACTGGATGGGTGGTCTAAATGTAGTGGTAGTTCTGGGGGTAGTATAAGTAGAATTAAAGAGAGGGTCGGGGTCGTTTGCAATTCGAGTGGATTATAGTGCAATTCTGGTGGGACACACTGGCCTGTGTAAGCCGCGGAGGGTCGGGTCGCAGTCCTTCTGGGGGGTTCAGTGGTGGCAGCTGGACATGGCGATGGTGCTCCTTGTGTCCTACACGGGGTAGCTCCTCTGTCTCATCCGAAGGGTGTGCAGGCTACTACTTCAAGATTGATAGTTCCCTCTGTGCATCAGCCAGCCGTAAGAGTGGCCGTTAGGGACTCAACCCGGTGCTGGAACCCTGGAATTGGTCGAAGGTGACCATTAGAATGCCGTCCCCCAATACGAAGATAACTGCGACATCCGCGGCTTGCTTCGTCGAGGCGGAACAGGACCCAAAGTGGTCCGCTCGTGATTGATAATCATGATGAGGCAGTTATCTTTACATTTTGGTTGTACACTGAGTAAATCACACTTACATAAAGAAGCATAAGTATGAGAAATAGCAGGAAAGTTTATAACGGTCGAAAGAAATTCAACCGTCATTCACTTTTCTAGACACGGGTAGGTCAATGACCCTTGATTCCGACTTATCGAACTCGCCGGCCGTTGACCCCGTGTTCGATTGTCATAATGTAATTTGCTGAATCCAAACGAACATCGTTCTGTCGCGGGATCTCCCGTAAATCATCGGCAGACAAATTCGACGAGCAGTAAAAGTAGCACAATTCATAGACCATATGTTTTACACAATTGTACACGCAATATGAACAGTGATGCAACAGCGATACATAATGCAAATTGGAAATTGGAACACTTACCCTATGGGGTTACATTGCACTTATGGCTTTTTAAGCCTTCGGACAGTATTTAGTTTTATTTCACTTTTTATAGTTATTAGAAAAATTATTTGTAAAATGGCTTCTGCCTCAAGTCAGCTTCTCTTTTATAATTTTATGTCCCTCGGCGTCGTCTCTCGCCATTGGGCGATTTGAATTTGTCGCGTCCCGATTGGTCCGCGACACCGTTCCGTTTTACCATCTACGGCCGTTTTACGATTTAATGGTTTCCTAAGACGGCAAGTCTATTTTTGATTACTTTAAGGGAACGGTGGAATGGAACACCGTTACACAGGTTATAGAGAGATTTTGCTGGTATACCTCTCGCTCCTACTTCTACAGCGTATAAATTAATTACATAGCCGTTTTTTGTTAATTCGTTTAGAAGGTCGTAATGACATACTTTATTTTGTTTCATCGCGTGGTCTTTAGGTATATTAGTTTAAATAAAATAATTTATTTTCTTCGAAAAAAAATCTAAAACCATTCCATCGATTTTGATAAAGATTTATATATGGGACCACCTCTGAATTATGATCTACCAAACAAAACAAGAACCATCGAAATTGATCCACAATTGGCGGCTCTATCGCGTAACATGTACATTGATACAAAAAAAACTTCAATACAACCGAATTAAAAACCTCCTCCTTCTTCGCAGTCGGTTAATAATAAGATTCAGGACTATGCCGTCATTTGTAAGCTAACAACTGAGTGCAGTTGAAGATAGGCGGTTGCAACCCTCGATCTTTTGCCTTAATGTCAGTAGTACCATTGATTTCACCTTGTCTATAAAACTCACTTGTGAAACTGCGGCCGAAAAGGGCCGCAGGACGCGGCCGAAACTCGAGTCGGATTCACCGATCATATTACACGTGAGTTTCCCGTTTACCCATTTTTTTTTAAATAAAGAGTGACGAGACGAGCAGGACATGTGCCTAATGGTACGCAACATGCCTGCCACATAACAGCACACTGACACACAGCTATTGGAACATGAAGAGTCCAAATCATTACCGACTAGGGTTTCCGATTTCTCGAGGTTTTTTAGTTCTCGGGTGTCGAGACTTCTCGAGCCTGATTTCTCGGGTCTTCTCGGGTTGTCGAGAAAAAATAAAATACGTCTAAATTTTTGTTTAATTAATAAAAAGAGTCTTTAATTTAACTGTGTTTATTTTACATGAAAAAAATCAACATAATTTTTAACAAAAAAAACAAGTTCTCAATAAAAAATCAGCTCAAAACAAAATTGCTAACTAAAAACAATCATACTTCTTCTCCTTATCATAACTAATCTCATCTCACTAATCTGTAATAAAAAACAAAATCTCTGTTAACAATCAGCTTAAAACAAACATCTTAACTAAAAACAATCATACTTCTTCTTATTATAACTAATCTCACTAATCTTTAATAAAAAACAAAATCTCTGTTAACAATCAGCTTAAAACAAACATCTTAACTAAAAACAATCATATTTTTTCTCATCATATTTATGCACTAACAATTCTCTTATTTGATTAAAAACAAAAGTTTTATTTCTTTAACATACCTATTCATTTTAAACAAAAATATTATTTTGGTAATACAAAAGTACTTACAAAACAAAACAAACACTTGAACTATTTAAATAAATAATAACAATACTTACCTGTTTGTTCTGCGATTCTATTACTCGTGCGTCACTAAATAGTAAATACACTCACTATGCTGGGTTTATGATCCGACCGATCCGAACATGGCGGGAGTTGAAACACGAATGAACAAAATACAACTGGGGCCGCGTCGCGCTTGCGTTTGTCGGCAAAAACAAAGGATACCGACATTACCGACAGACACGAGCCGTGCTGTCAAAGGATGCGGCTGCCGCCTCGCTTTTACAAAGAAAGCTAAGCGTAAAAATGTTTATTTAAACTTCTCGATGTCTCGACTTTTCTCGAGCTGAATTTCCCGGGTACGAGACCGACCGATTTCCCGGGAATTCCCGGGACGAGAATTCCCGGGAACAAACCCTATTACCGACCTACCACTGCACTGCGCTCGTCACCCAGAGATCTAAGTTGTCCTATCTCTAAGCCCTGTAATTTCTCTGGAAACGCTACCCTTCAAACCGGAACACAATAATGTTTGCACATTACTGCTTGGCGGTAGAATAACTGGCAAAAGTGTGGTCCTTCCCCAGGCGGACTCTGCCAAGAGTCCTACCACTATAAAAATTAAATATGTGTAACAACTACGTTAATTTTTTAATACAAAAAAAAATACCTCAGAAGACACCCGTTCCCCCCGGATTGCGTTACGTAATACTTGAACGGTCCCTATGTGCCAAATTTCATCCAAATCCCTTTAGTTTAGTTTTTGAGTGAAAGAGGAGCAAACATACATCCATACATTCTTACACACTTTCGGGTTTATTATATTAGTAGTTAGTAGGGTAATAATAATTCGCTATTTTCCTTGTATATTGGTCATCGCATCAAATTCGATAGCACAATATGTATGTGTAATATCTGTCTGGTGACCTAGTACCTAACTATGATAGTTAAATGTATAAATAGGTAATTGACGTCACTCTCTGTTCGAACTAATCATCTAGGTTACGAAAGCAAATTACGACACTGTGTACAACTGGTTCCGTGGTGTAGTGGTTATCACATCTGCTTTACACGCAGAAGGCCGCCAGTTCGATCCTGGCCGGAATCATATCTTTTTGTACTTCTTATTTTTAATGAATTTGAATTTTGAAATTATTTTATCTAAAAAAAAACAATCTAATTTAATTTTAATATTTCGTTGACACACTTAACTAATGTCAATAAATTGTATGAAAGTATGAAACTAACTAGAAACAGTGATGTTTCAGAGTTCTGAGTACTTAAACGAAATTATCATCGAAATAGGTATTTTTATTTTAGACTTACGGCCCTGCACGGCTTCGCCCTTGGTATGTAATATAACTAGCAGCACCCCACGGTGTTACCCGCGAAGTTCCAGTTTCCGTTGCTCCCGTTGTTTTTCGAGATAAAAAGTAGCCTATGTGTCCTTCCAGACTATATTATATCTGTGTTCCAAATTTCAGCCCGATCCGTTCATACGTGATTGAGCAACAAATATCCAAACATCCATACATTGACATTTATAATATTAGTAGGATAGATAGCCTATATCACTCAAGGATGATGTAACATAGTCAACGTTGATAAAAAAATTGAAATCGACCCAGTAGTTCCTGAGATTAGCGCGTTCAAACAATCTCTTCAGCTTTATAATATTAGTATAGATTTTTGTTGATTTTTAAAAACCTCTCAAAGCCTGATACGTATACCGGTTGAAATGAAATAAATAATGTTCCTAAAACAGGTGTCTTTGAGTAATCGGCGAACATACAACATTCAAAAGAATTGGTAGTCATAGGAAATGCCGATAGAAGTGAAAACTTATTTTAACTTAGAATTTGATAGCTTACTTTGGAAACTACGCGGGTGAAACCGGAGGGTGTGGCCATAGTCCCGAGTTCACCCGAAGATTTCTTATCATTGTGTGAGGCTAGAATTCAATTCACAACCGACGAAAAATCAGTTTGAGGCGCGCCAAAAGAAGTTGTCACTGCAAAAATACTTGTCCCATATTTTTTTATCCATTATCTACCTGACGGGCTAATTATAAATATTTTGGCCATACCATTATTCCAAGTACTATTGTATACTATTGTAGACTCGTATTCTATCAATAATTGAACTTTCACACCTATCTATACTTAATATTATAAAGCTGAAGAGTTTGTTTGTTTGAACGCAAGGATCTCCGGAACTACTGGCCCGAATCGAAAGATTCTTTGTTTGTAGGATAGTCCATTTATCGAGGAAGGCTATAGGCTATTTTACATTACGCTACTATCAACAGGGGCCGAGCAGGAATGAAAAATGTTACAAAAACGGGAAAAAATATTGCTTTTTGAGAGCTTTCGTTGCGTCAGTTGCGTGACAGCATAATGTCATATTTTAAAGGTTGCGTCATTAGAACCTAAACTAACGGAATTTGTTAAAAAATTGAATTGGTCCGACCAATTTTCGATAGATGGCGTAGCAACGCGCGCGCTTACAGCTAGTCTCAATATAATTGCGATAAGTTTTTTTTTTAAATAAAGAGTGACGAGACGAGCAGTTCATGTGCCCGATGGTAAGCAACATGCCTGCCACATAACAGCACAGTGCCACGCAGCTATTGGAACATGAAGAATCCAAATCATTACCTAGCACTGCACTGCGCTCGTCACCCAGAGATCTAAGATGTTATATCTCTAAGCCTCTTGAAACATTCCCCTTCAAACTGGAACGCAGTATACCGACAGTGTATTGTATTCCGACTCGTATTCTATCAATAATTGAACTTTCACACCTATCGCAATACTGCGATAAGTCTTAGTTGCAATAAGTTTGGTAATAGTTCACGTAACTAGGCGCCAGACGATTTATACCTATATCACCTATACTATGCTAACTGCTTAGATATATGTGAAATGGCTGCGTGGAGTATGACGTAAGAGATTTTTTATTAATTGAAAGAACAATGGCAGACTTTCATACTTCAAAATAGTTGAGACGAAATGTTAGCGTCTATACATCAAAAATATCTTAAAATGTTGAACGTCAGTCCCTGAGTAAGATAAGGAAAGATTTTTGTCTTCAAAAGGCCTAGAAATAAAGATATTTACGTTCGAAAGTTTATTAAATTCGATAAGTCACAGACTAAATAGAGAGATTTGACAGAGATACTCTGTTTTAGTGGCTGACATTGACATGCTAGAGACACAATATATTTTTTTAATTTGAGTTTTGCTATGGATACTAGTTCTTCAGCCGCAGTGACATAAGGGAGTTTCTGATGTTGCCATAACATTAAAATAGAATTATACCAATATTTTAACATTGACATTATTAATATTACGGAAAGAAGTTTTAATGAAACTTATATCCACTACTATCTTTTATTTTTATAACTACTAATATTCTATTATACTAATGATAACCAACTCGAAATAAAATATATTTTTTCCGTCATTATTGTTTTACAATTACTTCCAAAATAGTAAGATATATATGGTATAAGAAGTATATGGTCACATTGAAATGGTGTACAGGTTATTTTAATCAAATGAAAACCCAATAATTTGTAATATTTTTTGTGGCTTCTATTACTACAAATATTTATTTGAAAAATCTTAGAAAAAACAATAAATTCATTTCGTATAAACGTTATTTCTAGACGCTACCATAAAGCTAACTATTATTTTGCCATTGTTCTTTGGAATTAGGACAATGTAGTACATTTTTGTAATACGACTTGTAATTCTACGATAAACGTAATTTCGAAATAAACTCGCGACCTTTCCTACTCCTTTTTTTTACTTTTATAGGTTCGCACTTGACCACCGTTTCGCTGTGCGATCTACGATGGAGCGTGGCTTACCTAGAAATAACCGATTCACTCTCGATTTGAAAACACCAAGATTAAGTAACTATCGGGGAAAACCTACTCAGGCAAAGACTATACGTTCTTATCACAAACGTGAAGTCAAATCTCTTCGTTTGTGATATTTGGCATATCAACCATGAAACGATGTCGCTATTTTGAGATACGAGAATTCCGATAGAAGAAAGTGCAAGCTGGTATTAGATCATGCAGATCAGTTGCACACTCTCGGAAGTGTATCCGATAAAAAACCCGATAAGCTAGTAATTTTGCGGCGATGGTCAAGACTTTGAAAGTCTTTTACGCACAAGAGTGTCATTGCCTATGAGCATTTTGGCACGACTCTCAATCGATTCTAGAGTCTCCAGCTGATATTTAGCCGATCCATCCCAAAGGTGCGAACAGTACTCCATGCAGGAGTACTACATCCGGTTCTACTTCGTTTCGTTTAAGTTACGGCTGGTATAGTCGAGAGAACGGCGACTGCCGATCCGGAGACCCCGGGTTCAAAACCACGCGCACCACTGTCTTTTCGAAGTCATGTCGCTAACTCAAAAACGGTGAAGGAAAACATCGTCAGGACATTTACCTAGAATCTTTCGAAATCATGTGTCATCCACCAACCCGGTGGGATGTTTGTGAATAAGCCATTTTACGCCGCTCGTACAAATTACACAAATCTGCGAATTCTCTAACCGTTAGTCAACAGATGACAGCATACGTGTTTCACGCCCATACAAGGCACCGGTCGCCTGTCCTCAACTCCAGATGGCCGGCTTACCTAATACCTACTCGTTTACTAGGTAGCTAGTTTACTTAAAATATACTTTTTTAGGGTTCCGTAAAACGTAAAAACGGAACCCTTATAGATTCGTCATGTCTGTCTGTCTGTCTGTCCGTCCGTATGTCACAGCCACTTTTTGCCGAAACTATGATAACTACACTGTTGAAACTTGGTAAGTAGATGTATTCTGTGAACCGCATTAAGATTGAACAAAAAAAATAAAAAAAAATAAAATTAGGGTTGCCCCCCATACTGAGAGTTGAAACTCAACTTTTTTTTTTCATTAAACCTACACGTGTAGGGTGTCTATCGATAGGTCTTCAAAAATGATGTTGAGGTGTCTAAAATCATTTTCGTCTACACTGAATAATTTGCGCGAGAGACACTTCCAAAGTGGTAAAATGTGTGTCCCCCCCCCCCCCCCCCTCTAACTTCTAAAGTAAGAATAAAAAATCTATGATGTACATTACCATGTAAACTACCAACGAAAATTGGTTTGAACTCGATCTGATGAGTATTTTTTTTAGAACGTCATAAATACACTATTATTGAAACTTCGATCAAAGTTACAAGGAACTACAAGAACTATGTGTACTATGTATATTATGTTGCTGCAACGGAACCCTTCATGGGCGAGTCCAACTCGCACTTGGCCACTTTATTGTAGTGGATACTTAGTAGGTTAGTTTTTTTATATGCACGCCACGGCAGCGGTTATAGAGAGTGACAAGACGAGCAGGTCATGTGCCTGATGGTAATCAACATGCCTGCCTATAACAGCACAGTGACACGCAGCTATTGGATCTAGGTAGTAAGTCTAAATATAAGTCTAAATATCTGTGTGAAACCAGTATTTTATTTTATTACCGACTTCAAAAAAAGAGGAGGCTCTCAATTCGGTTTTAATTTTTTTGTGTTATGCAATTGCGCCGCCATTTGTGAATCGATTTCAATGATTTTTGAAGTGAAAACTTCTTTAGGCGCGCTGTAGACAGAATTTTCGTGGGCTGTGAAATGGATTCATCAATCGTCACGCTCGGATATGATAAGAAATCTTCGGGTAAACTCGGTAAAAACGGCCAGGTAGGTAGGTACCAGGGCAACAGAAACAGTAAAGAGTTTCGATTACCTACCTCCAACAGCACAGCGTTTATCTCCAGATACCAGGACAACAGAAATCAAATCAAATTCTGAGTTATAAGTTTTCACTTCTATCGGCAGTTCCTATGACTGCCAATTTTTTATTTTTATTTGGTAGAAAATACTTCAGAGGTGGTTCCATAAAGATATTATCGAAATAAGTACGGCGGTTTTTTAAATAGCGACATAAAACTAAAATTTGCTTTCTTGTATCACGTATTTAGACGACGTAGTGATTAGACGTGACGTAGATTTTTATAGAATTTGGTCGAATGTCTGAATTTAATTTTAAACTGAAGTCGGTTTTCGTTTTTTCGGGGAAAGTACATTATGTAATGCTTCTAATAGGGTACCGGACTGGGTCAAAAATACACCATCCTAATTAGTCCGTCAGCTAGATCATGGAAAAATATTGGACACGTATTTTTTGTTCTTTAATAATATTAAAAATCGTCGAAGATATAGACCATCATACTTCGAGAGTGGGGGGTCGCGACGTCACTCGTGATTAAAAATCGTACTCACAAGTGACGTCACACGAAACTTCGAAGCGCTGTATCTTCGTCATTTTTTGTTTGTGAAACAAAAGAAAAAATACGTGTACAATATTTTTTGGCAATCTAACTATAACGGGCTACTTAGTTTTTTTGAGGGTTGTACCCTATTGTTGCTCTATCTAATACTACGCGACTTAGTTCTAGTCTAAGTCTGCCTGCGAAGCCGTCGGTCGTGGGTTGGATGGACTCAAATACAAAAAGGAGGCAAATACTTGTCTGAAAAGTCTTTTATTCTTTGATAACGGCTTTTTTTATCGCGTATAGGTCGACCGCGTTTGACCACCAACTCGCCTGATGGTAAGCGACGGTGTGGTCGAAGATGAAGCACGTTGACCTAGGAAGTACCTATTCGCTCTGACCTTGAAAAGTTCTAGATTATTATCTCTCAGGGTACAAGGAGGCCGGCAACTTATTCCACTCTAGAGCCACGTACGTACGAGAAAAGTGGATCCAAACCGTTCTGTACGGATTTTGGGAGTACAATGTATCCTGGGTAGTAGTGGGCCGACTTACGACTTGTCCTGTAGTGGAAAGGGGAAGGGAATATTAGGTCGTGTAAATCCGTTGCGCACTCTCCAATCACTAAGAGCGGTTTCGCACTACGACCGATCCGAATCCGATTCGAATCCATGAATACAGTTTCGTTTCATGGTTGATGTTCCAAAGACATGAACAAAGAGATTTGACTCTGCTTTTGTGATAAGAACGTCAAGACTGTGGAATACGTTGCCTGAGTGGGTATTTCCCGATAGTTACAATCTTTGTGTCTTCAAATCGAGAGTGAATCGGTTTTTTCTAGGTAAACACGCTCCTCGTAGACCGCATCGTCGCTTAACATCAGGCGAGATGGCGGACAAGTGTAAACCAATAAAAGTTAAAAAAAAAACAGTTTCCGAAGTTGTCGTCCTGCTATTTGTATGGTAGTTTACGCACTAGATCCGATTTCCGTCACCCGTAAATTTCCATTTCGGAATAGATAATTGACGAACCAAAGTAGTCATAGTATTATATTATGTATGATGAACGCTCCCCGCACTGCGTCCGAATTGAATCATTCATGGCATGGGATAAGTGGCAACGGAACGGCTTTTCATCAAAATTGTCTTGAAAAAAATCTTATTGTTTGTAAAACAATTTATTCTTTAGACATTTAATAAAATGGTATTTTTTTAATTAATTTAATAAAACGGTCATTTTCTCAGGTTATTTGGCAGCTTATTGTATATCGGATCGGATGTAGTGCGAAACCGTCGGTCCGAGTTTTCTAGATCCATGTTTTCACGGGTTTGGATGGGGTTCGGATCGGACGTAGTGCGAAACCGCTCTTTTAACCAATACTGTCTGTAAGACCGAGAGTTGTATCTCCCTCTTTCATTGCGTGTCAGAGTACCGTGGCCTGGTTCCGTACAATGGTAGGTGAGGAACAATAAACATTCCGTCGACGTCATTAGATAATTAACGGTCCTGGTGTACCGCGCAATCTGCGGTCGCTAACTTACTGTTCCGATGCTGTACCTAACAGGTAAATAACTTTACTACCTATACAATAAGAACTAAATTGTACCTTACGAGTTATCCCCGACTATTTTGGATTTGAAATTGCAAGCCATTTCATTTGATGCCCATATTGAATCATACACACAGCGCATACACCCTCACACACTCATGTATGTTGGCAAGTAAAGCAAATACCCACATCAGCTAACAAAAGATCTGATTGAAACAGCTGAACCGATTTAAATGACACATAATTGATCATGACACATCATAGTAAGTAGGTAGGTAGGTAAGTAATTACCAAAAAAATAATTCTTTGTGAACCATTAAAAGTTGACAAATATTATACAGATCACCAAACTTGATAAAAGAAGGGGGGGTCTTCATAAAAACTAGTACAAAGACGTGACGTCACTTAAACTTGTAAGCACTGGATCTTCGTTTTTTTTGTGAAACAAAAGAAAAAATACGTGTACAATTTTTTTTGTAATTGTAATGTGTAATGACTGACTAATTCGTTTTTTTTAGTTATTCATTATGCCTATCACTATACTCTGTTCTACGTTCTCGACAAATCAAACATTAAAGAAAATATGATCGTTGAACTGATAACTTTTTTGGTTTCGGTTATAAATTGAATTCTGTTCATTCGCTTGGGAGATACGATACCATAGACACGCACACACCCTTTTGCGTCGGGGGCTAATTAATAGTCTGCGCCTACTAATACGACTCCGCTCCCACCCGACAAATAAAATTAACTATAATTTGGGCTTTATGTCATGCCGTTAAGATATAGTATACATTGGCAACACAAATTAGCGGACTACTCGCTGACAGCCGTCTGCTAATTTATGTAGCCAATGTAATCTATATCTTAACGTGCATGGCATAAAGCCCGTACCAAACTCGTACCAACGTGTCCATCTTGAGGGAACTTAAAATACAAACCAGGCTATCCACCACATGCCTGCAGAAGGTGCTCGAGTACTTCGGCCACATTGCTAGGAAAGACAACGACAACTTAGAGAAATTAGTAGTCACAGGCAAAATCGAAGGAAAGAGACCAAGAGGTAGAAGCCCGACGCGTTGGACGGATCAGATACGCACCACACTCGAATCCACTGTCCACAACGCAGTCTACACCGCCGCAGATCGTCACCAATGGCGGTCAATAATCAGAGAGAAGGTGCTCAAGAGAGATCACGACCCTCAGAAATTGGGGTATCGACGCAAGGAGGAGGAGGAGGCGGCATAAAGCCCATATTTGAGTGTATTTTATTTGCGGGATGGTATAAGTTGGGCGCAGACTTTAAGAACTCAGTCGCGTGATTTACGACTATGCTGGCGATCTGCCTAAACATTGACAGTGATGGGTGTGCAGTGGCGCAGAAAAGAGTCAATGCTCGCCGACAGAAACAAACCGTGACGGCGGTGTCGCCAGCCGTTACACTTTCTGAAGGATATTAGTACTATGCAGAGACAATACCCATTTGACTGATCGTACGACTTAGCGTTTTAGTAGCATAATTGCACTAAACCTGGACGTCTACTCTCTTTCTGAAATAAACTCGCGACTATTCAACTCCGATTCTACGTGGATCCGTCGTTTTGTCCGTTTAAATGTTTCTAAGCCTATTCTAATTAGAGTATATTAGAGTATCCTTAGAACATTTAAACATCAAACAATGTTGTATCGGAAGAAACGAAGTAGAACGAGATTAGGAAAGTTGCGAGTTTTTTTTTCGAAAATACGTTTTCGTAGAAATAGAGTAGACGTCGTGTTGCGAGTTGGGTCAGTCAGGCTTTTGATTCAGACGAAAGAGTGCAGCAAAAAAAAAACCGTCAAAAAATATAAAATATTGGTTTCTGCTCAGTGAAATGGTGCGGAAAGAATAGCAGGACATCCAGCTTTACAAAGGACAGTGTATAATCCTGAAACAAATCCACTTAAATTAAATAAATAATTAAAAAAAAAAAATTCAGAAGTAAGTAATTTAATGCAATATTTAGAAAAACATAACATCATCAATCAACAAAGCTAAAACGAACATTAAAAAAAAATCCTGCGCCCCGCTGGTGAGTTGTGAATGTAGGCGAGATTCGTTTCATGGCCGATCAACAGGGTATCTAATCTGCGGTAGTAGGCATCCGGGGCATGGGTAACTCGCTCTGTAGTGGTGGGACTCTTTGCAGAGTCCGCCTGGGGAAGTACCACACCTTTGCCAGTTATTCTACCGACAAGCAGGACTATGCAAACATTACTGTGTTCTGGTTTGAAGGGCAATGTTTCCAGTGAAATTAAAGGGAATCGAGATAAAACATATACCTCTGGGTGACGAGCGCAGTGGTATGTAATGATTTGGACTCTTCATATTCCAATAGCTGCGTGTCACTGTGCTGTTATGTGGCAGGCATGTTGCTTACCATCAGGCACATGTCCTACTCCTCTCGTCACTATAGTATAGAGTGACGAGTATAGTTTTTTTTTGGGGTCTATAGTATAAAAAAAACTCAATTATAGAGGTAAATCCGTATGGAGGTTTGCTTCATCCAACTATCAGAGGTAATTCTGTGCCAAAGTAATGGCATAGAACGAGTTCCAGTTTTGGCGGTTTCTCACTTATCTAGCTACCATTTAAGTAACCAAGTTTCACTGTATTAATCTGATATTATTCATTGCTAGCTGAACCCTGCGCGCGTTTTTACGCCACCTATCGTAAATTGATCGTACCAACTCAGATTTTAAACAAATTTGGTTAGCTTTCATCTAGCTTAGGGTTAGGTTATTATGACGCAACTTTAAAAGATAGACACATGCTGTCACGAACTCGCGAGCGCGCGCAACGAAGGTTCTCGAAAAGGAATATTTTTTCGTGTTTTCGTTACAGTTTTCATTTACGCTCTGGCTGCTGTTGATTGTATTTTTTTTTACTTGAATAGGTTTACACTTGACCGCCATCTCGCCTGATTTTAAGCGACGATGCGGCCTACGATGAAGCGTGTTTACCTAGAAGAAACCGATTCACTCTCGACTTGAATAGCGTAATGTTATATATATAGCTCTGTTTGTCAGCGGATATGAAATATTTATTAGTAAATACGTAGATATAAATAAACAGACAAAATAAAATACTTAGAAATATTAATTGTTAAGGAACATTAAGATAATTTAGGATAATACATTTTTAAAAAAGAGTTTTCTGAACGCCGAACTTTGTATACCTAGTATTGTAAAAGGGATTTTATATAGAAATCTAAATAAGGAAAAACAAACGCCCTGATCACGTTAGGGACTAGCTTCGCGGGCCGGGCCAAAAGAGCTCGGACAAATTAAAAAAAAAAAATGTTATATATAGCCTTCCTCTGCTGCTTAGTTATAATATTAGTATAGGTTCGGTAGCCCAAACTAAGTACAAAGCTTGTATCTTGCGGGCCGAGGTTCTTCAGTAATAGATGTACTAATGCCTAGGTCATGCAATTCAAGAGTGACCTAGGCATGGTATTAGGAGCGAGTAAACTAGGTCAGTACTAGCGTCAAATGCCCTTCACCGCGGTCACGATTACCTATTGCAATATAATGTGTACGGATTTAGGATGTACCTACACAACCGAAAAGGAAAACTACTACACAACTGTATAGGGATTACAGTAAAATAAATATAGGCCTACTAAAATTAATAAATTGAAATAGGTTTCTTTTTTAAATAAAGTGTGACGAGACGAACGTGACATGTGCCTGATGGTAAGCAACATGCCTGACACATAACAGCACAGTGACACGCAGCTATTGGAACATGAAATTCAAAATCATAACATAGTACTGGACTGCGCTCGTCACCCAGAGATCTAAGATATTATATCTCTAAGCTCTGTAATTTCTCTTGAAAAATTGCCCTTCAAACCGGAACACAGTAACGCTTACACATTACTGCTGGTACTGATTTTTCAGAGATAAAAAATTGGCAGTCATATGGACTGCCGAATCTGGTGGTGAAATCGGAGGGCGCTGTTAGTCTGGAATAAGTATTCAAAACATTGTCGTCTAAATAATTATTTTAAGCATGGCCATCTAGAAAATAGATGGCCATGTTTCTAACCTAGGTCATCTAGAAACATGCTAAGATGGCCATGGTCCCGAGTCCCCCCCCCCCCTTTGACGGAAGTGTTCATTTTTATTTTTTAAATAAAGAGTGACGAGACGAGCAGGACATGTGCCTGATGGTAAGCAACATGCCTGCCACATAACAGCACAGTGACACGCAGCTATTGGAACATGAAGAGCCAACATCATTACCTAGCACCGCACTGCGGTCGTCACCCAGAAATCTAAGTTGTTATATCTCAAAGCCCTGTAATTTCTCTGGAAACATTGCCCTTCAAACCGGAACACAGTAATGTTTCATTTCATTGGACAGGAGTGCTACGGAGTCTTAATAAATCTGGGCCAGGATGGTGACCCTACCGTTGGGCCGCTCCCGACTTAGTGATTGATTTAATAATTCCATTGTTCATGAGGCAATTGAATGACTTCGACTCATTTTAATGATTGATTCAATTGTATTATTTGTTTTATTCTTAATTTAACATGTTATTAAGTACTTATTATGTGTTTCGTATAAACTGGACTACAATCTAGAGTAAATCTCTTTAGGGCAGTTGGCTTTAGATGACCTCCACTGTCTATTAGAAAGGTATACTATATTAGGTTACTAGCTGAACCGTACGCACGTTGCTACGCCATCTATCGAAAGTTGATCAATATTTTAAGAAATTCGGTTACCTTAGGTTCTAATGACGCTACCTTTAAAAGGTAGACACATGCTGTCACGCAACGAAAGCTCTGAAAAAGCATTTTTTTTTCCCGTTTTTGTTACATTTTTCATTTATGCTGCGCTCCTATTGATAAAAGCGTAATGTTTAAATAGCCTATAGCCTTCCTCGATAAATGGACTACCTAACAGAAAGAATATTCCAATTCGGGCCAGTAGTTCCCGAGATCCTTGCGTTCAAACAAACAAACTCTTCAGATTTATAATATTACATACGAGTAGTATTATAGTTTCACGTACATACTTATTAATCTCCTTAAGTCTTAGGTTTTTACAATTATGTTTATTAAACAACATAAAAATTAGGTTATTATTATTAGGTTTATTATATTAAGCTTACTAGCAGCGCCCCGCGGTGTTACCCGCGAAGTTCCCGTTCCCGTTGTTTTTCCGGGATAAAAAGTAGTCTATGTGTTCTTCCAGACTATAATCTATCTGTGTTTCAAATTTCAGCCCGATCCGTTCATACGTTAGGACGTGATTGAGCCACAAACATCCAAATATCCATACATTCACATTTATAATATTAGTAGGATTAGTAGCTGGTTGCCTGGAAGAGATTGCTCTCAGCAATAAGGCCGCCATTTGTGGCACTAGTTAGTAAGTGTTTCTCTGTAATATTTTAAGTTGTTTGTCACAATAAAGAGTTTATATCTATCTATTAAGTATTTTAGGAAATCTATTAGAAAGGTAATAGAGGGCTCTATATTAGCGCTGAAGTCAAAGGGAGCCTATTAATCTACCCTAGGTGGACTTTGCAAATATTTGGCTTTCGCTTTGCGAGGGACCAACCACCTTCACCTCTAGTTGGAGAGGCACTCAATTGGTCCGAGATTGAGTAATGACAAACGGACTTAAAGTCGACTTTTCTCTGTATCAACCATCTAGAGAGAGAGACACCCAGCATAAACAGCCCACTCGGGGCCTTCTCTCGCAAGAAGAGAATCAAGGGCGTAATCGACTACGCTGGCTCAGTGCAGGTTGGTGGCTAATAGATGACTTCAAAAGATTCTAGGTCGGACATGTCGGTTTCCTCACGATGTTTTCCTTCACCGTTTTAAGTTAGTGGCATTACGCACATGACTTCAAAAAGACAGTGGTGCGCGTGGTTTTGGACCCGGGGGCTCCGGATCGGCAGTCGCCGTTCTCCCGACTAGACCAGCCGTAACTTACTAACAGAGAGACATCCAAAGAGTCCGAAATCAAGTCAAACGAGCATAGAGTCCACTTTCCTTTGACTCACAGGCTGTTTACACAGCGATAGCACCAGGGACTCCATTCAGTATGCTAAGCTGACTGCCAAACCCTTAAAAAAAATTGGCAGTCATAGGAACTACCGATAGAAGTGAAAACTTAAAACTCAGAATTTGATAGCTTACTTTGGAAACTACACGGGTGTAACCGGAGGGTGTGGCCTCGCTATCAAGGCATGGCCATCTAGAAATGCGTCGGCATTTCCCATTGGCTCACGCATTTCTAGATGGCCAATGGCCATGGTCCCGAGTTTACCCGAAGATTTCTTATCATACCCGAGCGTGACGCTAGAATTCAATTTACACCCCACGAAAAATTTGTCTAGGCGCACCAAAAGAAGTTTTCACTTCAAAAATAAAAAGACTCGCTATGATACATTTGAGAAAGACAAAAGCTATGAATTCTTTCTGCTCCCTTTACGAGAGAAGACCCAAAGTGCCATCAGTGGTCACATTTGGTGGGCTATTTGTGGTAATAGTTGAGAGGTACCCAAGGAGTCCGAAATCAAGGCAAACAAGCATAGAGTCCACTTTCCTTTGGCACACCGGCTGTTTACACAGCGATACCGCTTCGTGACTCACTCGACCCCGTTCGCAGTTTTGCAGTGTTTGCGTGCACTGGAATTTTATATTTATAAACTTGTTACAAATTACAATGTAATGTACTACTTCCACTTGGGATTCATAATAAACTGTTTTTGGAAGGAATAAATAGTTTCGAACTACGTAGTAGAGCGAAATAGTGGATCTTTTAGGTTTTAGGACTACATAGCTACTGCCACCAACTGCCACTGTTTTCTTTTATGTAAATATGTAACATCCTACTAATGTTGTAAATCCGAAAGTTTGGATGTTTGTTGCTCGATCACGAAGGAACGTCTGAAAGGATTGGGTAGAAATATAAAAAACATTGTTAGATTAGATGTATAATATTCAAAATGACAGAGACCATAGCCATCTAGATCAACCGAGATTACCCGAAGATTTATTTCATTTACGAACGTGTCGCTCAATTCACAGCTCACGGAAAATCTGTATGTGGTACGCCAAAGAAGTTTTCTCTTCAAAATTTGTATATTTTGTTTTTTTTTATTCTAGGTGTGGCACAAAGGGTGCTTCAAATGCCAGGAGTGCGGGATGACGCTGAACATGAGGACGTACAAAGGATACGGGAAACTGCCCTACTGTGAATCGTAAGTATCTTTACCCCTAATAAAAAATATTTTTTTTTAAACTAAAAAGTGACGAGGCGAGCAGGTCATGTGCCTGATGGTAAGCAACATGCCTGCCACATAACAGCACAGTGACACGCAGCTATTGGAACATGAAGAGTCCAAATAATTACCTAGCACTGCACTGCGTTCGTCACCCAGAGATCCAAGATGTTATATCTCTAAGGCCTGTAATTTCACTGGAAACATTGCCCTTCAACCTGGAAAACAGTCATGTTTGCACTTTACGGCTTTGTGGTAGAATAACTGGCAAAGGTGTGGTACTCTTCCTACTTCCCCAGGAGGACTCTGCCAAGAGTCCTACCACTACTAAATGTTCCAATGCGTATCACTGTTATTTTTATTGTCAGGCATGTTGCTTACCATCAGGCACATGTCCTCGTCTTGTCACGCTATAATATAAAAACACTAGCGGCCCGTTCCGGCTTCGCTCGGATCATTACCTAGGCACTGTCTGCAGCGCCATCTGCCGGGCTTATTTGTGAATCTAAACCATTCTCGAATCCAATTGTACACACACAAAAAATATCATTCAAATTGGTCCCGCCGTTTAGGAGGAGTTCACTGTCAAATGATTAAATTACTAAAATGGTTATTAAAAAAATAGGTCTTGGTGATACAAGGGTAAAAATTTAGGGTTGTATGTATTTTTTAACGCCACATTATAAAAAAATAAAAACAAAAATGTTTGTCCCAAAATTAAAAAAAAAATTGGGGTGAACAACCCTTATCACTTAGGGGTATGAAAAATGGCTAGTAGCCGATTCTCAGGCCTACTGAATATGCGTATAAAATTTGGTAAAAAATCAGTAAAGCCGTTTCGGAGGAGTAAGGTAACATTGTGACACGAGAATTATATATATAAGATAAATAAAGTAGGTTTCTCACACAACAACTGTCTAGCTCCAAACTAAGCTTGCGTGACTGAATTCTTCCCCGTTATCACACCGTAGTGAAGCCAATACATGTATTACCTAAGCCTCCATAACAGTACGTTACCAATACCATTGTACACTCGTTACGTAATATGTCAACATGGCATGAAACAAAGTGGGGAACAAATTGCTCGACGCATGCTAAACGAAAGTGAAATTAACTGGACGCCCCACCACACTCACTCGCGCTTTTCATTGTCGAGTACAGGCGAGCTCTAAACTCATTCTATTAGCTACTAGCATATTAGCCGCCTAAGTTACGGCTGGTCTAGTTAGGAAAACTGCGACTGCCGATCCTGAGCCCCCGGGTTCAAAACCACACGCGCCACTGTCTTTTCGAAGTCATGTGCGTGATGCCGCTAACTTAAAACGGTGAAGGAAAATATAGTGAGGAAACCGACGCGTACCTAAAATCTTTCGAGGTCATATGTGGTCCACTAACCTGCACTTGACCAGAGTCGTGGATTATGGCCTTGACTCTCTCCTAGCTAGAGAAAGTCCCGAGTCCTATCAGAGGGAAAGGTTTATTAACGCTTATGCTGTACTAAGTTAATAAAAAATAAATATTTCGAAATCATGTGCGTAATGCCACTTAAAAACGATGAAGGCAAATATCGTGAGAAAACTGGCATGTTCCAGGAATCTTTCGAGGTCATGTGTCATCCACCAACCCTCACTTGGTCAGTGTGGTGGATTATGGCCTTGACTCTCTCCTTGCTAGAGAAGGCCCTGAGCCCTGAGTCTCATCAAGGGAGACGTTTACTGCTTATTCTATACTAGGCACGTACAAACCTACATAACCTACAATTTTTGTAATAAAAACATATTATACTCATATAATGTTTGACAGTTTTCTGTGCAATAATTATTATAATACAGTAAAGTAGTCTATTTCTTTTGTTTTATTTATTAGTAATTGACGTGTAAATTGTACATTTATGAATTAAGGACTTTGACTTTAGCCCCGCGACTGTGACCGCATAGAATCGAGATAATCTAATTTCTTTGGGGAATGACGAATAATGAAAATCGTTATTCCTCAATGAACTCCGCAATTTTTGAAAAACAAACAAAAAGATGATGATTTATTTATTTTGATGAAACACTTTTGTTGCTAACCGTACTCGAGAAACACTTCAAGAATACTAATTCGCTTTATCACCGCACCTGACATGGTAAACTCATCTTTATTATCTTTGCAAAAAAAATCAAATTCGTTTCACGATTTGTGAACGATTAAAATTTAAATGCATTTCTTTCGCATGTTTATTATTCAAAATAGGTTCATGTTTGACCGCGAATCGTCTGATGTAATAACGAGTAACGAGGCCTAGAATGACGCATGATTACGAGGACCTGTAAAATTACCATTTTAGTTAAAAATAACTCCGATTCCACGTTGAATCTTTGAACGACCGAAGTTATTTTAACTTTTTGAAATTTTCAAAATGTTTATTAAAATTTAAAAAAAAAAAATTAAAAATTGTTTATTTCAATAATCGGTACATTTACATGTGAATCCCTAATTTCCCAAACTAGGTGTGAAGCACACCTGTATTTTGGGTATTAGGTCTATTCGTTTTAAATCAATTTATGTACACTTCGTCATAGTTAAACATGTTAGGTAAGTGTATTCAATTACAAGTACATTAAATTATGAAACACTTTAAAATAAAACTGTGAAAAGCAAAAATGAAACTGTGAAATTATTGAATTTATTGTAGCGTTGTAAAATATCATTAATTGAAATGAAAACTCTAAACTAAACATCACAGTGTTCCGGTTTGAAGGGCAATGTTTCCAAAGAAATTACAGGGCAGTTAGAGATAATATATCATTATTTTAAATCGGGTGATGAGCGCAGCGCAGTGCAATGCTAGATTATAATTTGGACTCTTCATGTCCCAGTACATTACACTTTGCTTTTATGGGCAGGCGTGTTGCTGACCATCAGGCACATGACCTGCTCGTCCCGTCACCCTATTCTATAAACAAAAAAAATGGCAGTCATAAGAAACATTAGGAAAAATGTGATAGCTCACTTTGGAGACTACGCGGGTGAAACCGAAGGGCGTGGCCATGCCCATGACATCTAGAAATGCTGACGCAATTCTAGATGGACATGGTCCCGAGTTTACCCGAAGATTTCTTAGATTTCTTAGATTCCCGAGCGTGACGCTAGGATTCAATTCACAGCCCACGAAAAATCTGGCTGTGGTGCGCCAAAGGAAGATTTCACTTCAAAAACAACACAATATTTACAGCTGGTTATTATTATTCATGACACACTATAAATATATTTTCTTTATAATGTACCCACCCCGCGGTTTTACGCAGTTTCCATTAACGGGATAAAAAGTAGCTTACATGTAATATTCCAGGCTATAATCTAACTGTGTTCCAAAATGCATTTTTAACCGACTTTAAAAAAAAAGTAGGTTTCTCAATTCGACCGTATATTTTTTTTTTTTTGTTTTATGTGTGTTCGCGGATAACTTCGTTGTTTATAAACCGATTTGGATGATTCTTTTTTTGTTGGATAGGAGACATGCCAAGGGTGGTACCATGATAAGGAAACCAGGATCTGATGATGGAATGCTGCAGAAATTGAAGAGAACTTGCAAAAATTGTAGGGGCGCGATTGTTCATTTTTCCATTAAGTATTTACAAGCACTACAATTAATTTTGGTTTGGCACTACGAAGATTTGGAAGCGATCTGATGATGGAGCCAAAATGCTGTCGAGGGAACTCCTCAAAGATTTACAGCAGTCATCTTGTGTTTGGGCTTGATTAATTTGTATTGATGAGCACTTTACGTCTAGATGTCTTGGGACTGTCTTTCATCATCATTATAAATGTCTATGTTAGGATGTTTGTTGCTCAATCGTGTTGTGACTAATTAATTAATCGTTAGACCTTTAAAAACTGCAAGGGTAGACTAGTGCGTTTGAAAATGTTTCAATTAAGTATTTTAAAGCACTACAATTGAATGAAGGTCTGGAGTCGATCCGATGAAGGAGCCGAAAGACAGTCGAGGCTACTCCTCAACGATCTACAGCAGTTACCTTGTGTATAGGCTTGATAAAGCTGTATCGATGAGCACTTTACACATACCTAGGTGGGATGTGACTGTTATTAGGGGTCTGACGATGAAGACAAAGGACAGTTATGTGAACTGTTTAACGATTTACAGTAGCTAGTGTTTGTGCTTGATTCATGTACTCTTAAATATTGATGAGAACTTGGCACCCACATGAGTACTGAGGACCATTTTACAGGTCTGAGTACACCGACCATCCTGGATTTGAACACTTTATCATAGCGAATATTATTCTACTAGTCAAGATTGCAAGAAACATAATGCTTTATCTTCTCACCTAATTCAAGAATTATTCATCTAACCATCACTTAAAATCGTAAAATAAAATAATTTTAACAAAAAAAAGAACCGACTTCAAACAGTAAACTAAAAAGTAAAAAATTAATCTCTTTACCACAAAGTAGAACGTACTTTGATTAATTTGAACAGACATGATTAAATAAGTATTTAACAATTCTGAAGTCGGTGCCAAGTAAATGTTGCAACAACCTTCCTGTCTATCATACATATGTCCCCAACAACTTCTCTATGTTCCAAATGTCAGTTCGATTTACTACTCTACGAATGTTAGTTTCAGCTGTAGTTGTTTTACTTGGCACCGACTTCAGAATTGTTAAATACTTATTTAATCATGTCTGTTCAAATTAATCAAAGTACGTTCTACTTTGTGGTAAAGAGATTAATTTTTTACTTTTTAGTTTACTGTTTGAAGTCGGTTCTTTTTTTTGTTAAAATTATTTTATAATAGTATAAAAAACCCCCGACTTAAAGCCGGGTCACACAGAGGCGATCCGATAGCGATCCGGATCGTATTCGAGTATGGAATCGCGCCCGCTTGCTGTGTGTCAGGTTGCATACATATTCGAACATTACAAAAAATCCCGTCTCCGATCGCTATCGCTATCGGATCGCCTCTGTGTGACCCGGCTTTTAGTGTAGTCGCGTTAATAAATTTACCGAAGCTATGATTTTACCTTTAAATGACCAATTATTATTACTGGTTGCTGTTTAGCAAAAAAGGCGAAATAACTTCCTCTGTTAACTAGTAAAAGCGGTTATTTATCAACTACTTTCCTTCCGTTCCGTACGGTGTAACTATAGTGGATTAAAGCTAAATTACTTCTTTTTAGATAAATAAATGCTTTATGGACACATCACAATACACACACTAAAAATTTACACAAACTTTAAAACTAGTGCAACAAGTTGACGGCCTTATCGCTAAAAGCGATCTCTTCCAGGCAACCTTAGGTTGGAAAATAACGTGTGGACAACGGGGTGCGCCAAAGAGTTTGATACTTATATTTTAAATCAACATGTATCAACATGTGCGCAAACAAGATGTAGAAAAACCGTAAAGAAGATTGAAGATATCATTCAAATGTAATTTAGTAATTAGTTAATTATACCTAACATGACTCATTTCCACCTATGATCTATCTGACGCTGCTTGCGTTATCTAAACTGCTCACGGTATGTACTCAATGTGAGTTTAAATCTATGCACACAAATAAATAAAATTTAAACGTCTGTTTATTATTTAAAAACAAGTTTTCACTAAAAGCCAATGAAAGTATATTAGGGGAAAAAATGTTTTCTACAAAACATGGCATTCATTAAAACATAAATTCGACTTCTGTAACCCTGGACCACAAGCTAAATAAATGATTTGATTTGATTCTTTATTACTTAATTCTAATTTGATAGGAATTATTTTTATTACGTCATACGATCAGGACGTCTACTCTGTTTCTACGAAAACGAAATTTCAAAAAAAAACTCACGACTTTCCTACTCTCGTTCTACTTCGTATCGTCAGATACAACATTGTTTGTCGTTTAAATGTTCTAAGCATACTCTAATTAGAGTAGGCTTAGAACATTTAAACGGACAAAACGACGGATCGGAGTTGGAAAATCGCGAGTTTATTTCGAAATTACGTTTTCGTTGAATTAGAGTAGACGTCCAGGAATCCACGGCTTTTTTCGTCACGTCTTCGTTAAAATCGTACAATGAAGAGACGTCACTAGAAACTTCGAAGTAGGAACTTTATCTATGTAATTTTTGAAGTGAAAACTTATTTTGTTACATCACACATATTTTTTCGTGGGCTTTGAATGAAGTTCATCGTCACGCTCGTAAATGAAAGAAATGTTCTCGGGTGAACTCGGGACCACGGCCACGAATCTTAACGCAATGTTAACGCATTTCTAGATGACCGTGGTAAAATGGTAATGGAAAAGAAATGCGTCAGCATTTCTAGATGACCATGCTTAGAAGACTTTTTTAGACGACAATGCTTTGTAGATTTATTCCAGAGTCCAGACTAGCAGCGCCTTCCGGTTTCACCCGTGTAGTTTCCAAAGTGAGAAATCAAATTCAGAGTTATAAGTTTTTACTTCTATCGGCAGTTCCTACGACTGCCAATATTTTTTTGTATGTGAAACAAAAGAAAAAAAATCAATGTACAATGTTTTTAATAATATTATAATTATTATTTTTAGTTATCAAGCCTATTATATTATTATACATAATAGGCTTGATTATTATATATAGTGGTTAACCATAGGTGAGTTTTGTATCCCATTAGCTCTGAAGTGGCGCACCTTGCTATATGACTGGTCTCCTGCCTTATTAAAATTTTATCTGAATGCTTTCCAAATGACCCTCCCTGACCAGAGTAACTTGGTAAGGTGGGGAAAAGCCTCTGAAAAATGTTGCTATACTTGTGGTGAGGCGATATGTACAGCAAGGCACATATTGGTGGGATGCAAGGTGCTCCTTAATAGGGGTCATTACTCACAGCGCCATGACAGAGTACTTGAAATCATACGTGAAGCCGTAAGCCTTTCGGTAGCTAGAGCCCAAAAGGGATTGACGATAAACAAAAGACAAATTAACTTTGTAAAAGAGGGCTCAACTTCAAACTCCAAGAACAAGCCTTACTCAATCCTGGGTTCAGCTCCTGATTGGACTATTTTAATGGACACGTATGAAAAGCACTACAAAATCCCAGAGGATGTGGGTGTTTCGTCATCCAGACCGGACATTTTCCTTTTTTCTAGGGCTACGAAACGCATAGTCCTGGTAGAACTTACCGTACCGTGGGAAACTAATATACCTAAAGACCACGCGATGAAACAAAATAAGTATTACGACCTTCAAAATGAATTAACAAAAAATGGCTATGTAGTTAATTTATACGCTGTAGAAGTAGGAGCGAGAGGTATACCAGCAAAATCTCTCTATAACCTGCTTAAAGACCTTGGATTGTCCAGAAGTGCAGTAAGTTCTATACTAGAACGAGTATCTAAAGCTGCACCAGTAGGATCATATCGGATTTGGCTGGGCAGGGAGAGAAATACGAGTAGTGAAGGTGAGTGTTGACGTACGTCAATATAAGGGGCCCCTTTTAAACCTACTACCCGAGTCACAAGTCTTGGGGTCTATTCGATATTTCTCTCTCTGCCACACGATGGACCCGGCACCCGCACGGTGAATCCATGGAATGCTAAGAAGTACGTCTCGTCTCTATTATTGCAGTAAAGTTAGTCCTTGTTCGATTCCAGACACGTGCCAAAAGCGAAACACACGACGATGGCGGAGACACCCGAGCTGAAGCGGATAGCGGAGAACACGAAGATACAGAGCAACGTCAAGTACCACGCAGACTTCGAGAAGAGCAAGGGGAAATTCACACAGGTCAGGACACTAAAATAACAATAGATGATAACTACCATACAATAGATGATAACTTCGATACAATAGGTGGTAACTATCATACAATAGATGATAACTACCATACAATAGGTGATAACCACCATACAATAGATGATAGCTTCGATACAATAGGTGGTAACTATCATACAATAGGTGATAACCACCATACAATAGATGATAGCTTCGATACAATAGGTGGTAACTATCATACAATAGATGATAACTACCATACAATAGGTGATAACCACCATACAATAGATGATAGCTTCGATACAATAGGTGGTAACTATCATACAATAGATGATAACTACCATACAATAGGTGATAACTACCATACAATAGATGATAACTTCGATACAATAGGTGGTAACTACCATACAATAGATGATAACTACCATACAATAGATGATAACTACGATACAATAGGTGGTAACTATCATACAATAGATGATAACTACCATACAATAGGTGATAACCACCATACAATAGATGATAGCTTCGATACAATAGGTGGTAACTATCATACAATAGATGATAACTACCATACAATATAGGTGATAACCACCATACAATAGATGATAGCTTCGATACAATAGGTGGTAACTATCATACAATAGATGATAACTACCATACAATAGGTGATAACCACCATACAATAGATGATAGCTTCGATACAATAGGTAGTAACTATCATACAATAGATGATAACTACCATACAATAGGTGATAACTACCATACAATAGATGATAACTTCGATACAATAGGTGGTAAACTACCATACAATAGATGATAACTACCATACAATAGATGATAACTACGATACAATAGGTGGTAACTACCATACAATAGGTGACTAGCTGACTAGACACTTGCCAAAAGCGACCATGACACCCGAGCTGAAACGGATAGCAGAGAACACGAAGATACAGAGTAACGTCAAGTAACGCAGACTTCGGGAAGAGCAAGGGGAAAATCACACAGGTCAGGACGAAATGATTCAAATTTTAATATCTTATAGGTAATGTTGCAGTGTTGCGTCGAAGCACTGAAGTGGGACTTGAGCGTTAGACCATTTTAGGCAGGTAGAAATGAGCTCGCGTCAAAAATCAAGCAAGGTATTCTACAGTTTAGTTTTTCTTATTACGCTGATGTTCAAGAAATTGAGCTCTTTTTCAAACAACGGAGTTATTGCCTATGAGCTTTTAGCACAAGCCTTCAAGCACTCGGGCCATCCATCCCAAAGGTGCGAACAGTAATCCAAAATATCGAATCTGTACTTGATATAAAGTGAGCAACTGTTCAATGAACCTTCGTATTTTCAAGAAAAAGTCAATGTTTTGACTTTTTCTTGAAAATACGAAGGCTACTAATTAATTCTTGAATATGATCAAATAACCATACATTTCTCTTACAAACTAACCCAAACGTTCCGTAAGTCCAAACACGCGTTGTTTATTTGAAATATCTCGGATCTATAGTACTTAAACTCACTTCGCTTCACCTTGAATCTAACCACTGTTACCCCACATATGTATTCCTTATTACAGGTGGCGGACGATCCAGAAACCCTACGCATCAAAGCGAACACGCGTATAATCTCCAATGTGGCGTACCATGGGGAACTCGAAAAGAAGGCTCAGATGGAAAAGCAGCGGCAAATGAACGAAAACGGAGAACTAGTCGGTAAGAGATCACTATATTTTACTAAAAGTAATCATACAATCAGAAACCAGTCTTAACTGAACGCCGATAAGGTTTAAAATACAAACAGTTAATACAATCGGATGCATTTATGGTGATGATATTTTCGACCTTATCGACTTCTGAAGAGATGACATAATCTTCATTATTTGTGGTTGTATTAATTGGTTTTGGTTGTGTTTAAATGTATCGTTAAAAATAAAGATTCTCTTGCAAATTATATCAAACTACGAAAGAGCTGTACTAATCCTAGACAGTCAGAAATATTATTGCAAGGCTAAATTACACTTAGCTAAATTTAGTCAAATGAATTTAGAAGCAAATTTTTAAACAAGGCTAGTCTGCTGAATTCAGAAGTAAGTTAAGAAGCAAGATAGAAGAAAGCAATCCTCGCTTCTGAATTTAGTACGCTTCACTGAATTCAGTAGTGACAAATTTGGCCAAGTCTTTACATTATATTTAGCGTATGGTGGAGCTAAGCCCTGGACGTCTACTCTAATTCAACGAAAACGTAATTTCGAAATAAACTCGCGATTTTCCAATTCCGATTCTACTTCGATCCGTCGTTTTGTTCTAAGCATACTCTAATTAGAGTAGGCTTAGAACATTTAAACGTCAAACAATGTTGTATCGGACGAAACGAAGTAGAACGAGAGTAGGAAAGTCGCGAGTTTTTTTTCGAAATTGCGTTTTCGTAGAAACAGAGTAGATGTCCTGATATTTTGAATGTAATAAAGTGGACTATCTTCTACTCACGGACAGGCATATACAGAACTAGCAGTGTCCCGCGGTTTTACTCGTAGTTCCTATTCCGGTTATTTTCCCGGCATTAAAAGCCTATGTTTTCTTCTTTTTTTTTTTTTTTTAAAGTTAAGAGTGACGGGACGAGCAGGACATGTGCCGGATGGTAAGCAACATGCCTGCCACATAACAGCACAGTGACACGCAGCTATTGGAACATGAAGACTCCAAATCATTACCTAGCACTGCACTGCGCTCGTCACCCAGAGATCTAAGTTGTTATATCTCTAAGCCCTGTAATTTCTCTGGAAACATTCCCCTTCAAACCGGAACACAGTAATGTTTGCACATTACTGCTTGGCGGTAGAATACTCTACGGTATGTCTTCTAGACTATAATCTGTGTTCCGAATTTCGGCCCGATCCGTTCATACGTTACGTTGAGCAATATACATATGTCCTAACATTTATATATATCCTAATATTAATAAAATAGGATTATTAAATCCAATAAGACGACCCGCAATTTCGTCTCACGGGTGTAACGTCGTCGAAACATTGAGGTAGTTAAATAATAATTATTATTTATGTCGTAATTAAGTCCAGTTTACTTTTATTAGTTCAAATCGAGAAAGTTTAAAAACTAAACAGTTTAAGATGTAGCAACGACGGTAACCCAATTTGCAAGAGAATCTTTCCCATCGCATCTTACACATACATTATATTGTGTTTTGTACTTTTGTACCGCCGTGGGAGAATGGCGCAACGTACGCTCATACGGACGAGGCCATCCTAACTTATTGTTCTAAGTTTGATCAGAAAAAAAAACTTGTTAAACAGAAAAATGTTTGTGTTGAAATTTTGAGAGTTCAGAAGGGGTATTGTGATTTAAGCACTATAATATTGTTAATTACACCCGCGTATTTCCCGACCGCGTTAGTTTCCAGGGGGAAAAAATAGTCTTTGTGTTATTCCAGACCATTATCTTTCTATGTACCAAATTTTATCCAAATCCCTTCAGTAGTTTTTGTATCAAAGTTCATACAAACAAACATCCATACAATCTTACAAACTTTCGCGTTTATCATATTAGTAGAATTATTGGCGTATAAATTGACTTTGACAAATAAATGTAAATGAATATCTTTTTTTTTTCGTTCATGGAAAGCAGTTTCACTGCTGGTCTAATCGTAAGAACTGTGACTGCCGATTCGGAGCCCCTAGTTCAGAATGCGAAGTCTAATTTAAAACATTTGGTGGGTTGCTCCTGCTATGATAAATAAATAACAAAAAAAAACTTTTTCGTATCAGACGATTCTCGTCAGCCAAAAGGGAACAGGGACTTTTTTAATAGGGGTAGTAAAAGTAAGGAACTCAAAACAACATGAACTCAAACATTTTTTTTTTCTGATCATTCCATCACCACATCTGTGTTCTAATCACTCATCACCATCCATAGACGTTCCGACGGACTATCACCAGCAGATCGACAGCTACGCAACGGAAATGCTCCCCCCTCCAAACCTTCCCCCCAAAAGCCACTACCAGACACCGGTCACTCAATACCAGCAGAACTACCCGCCGAATTACACGAGCTCTAGCCAAAATTACAACCATTCCCACGTTGCCACGCAGAACGTTGCACATCAGAATGTTGCAACCCAGAATGTTCATCAGAATATGGTACATCAAAACGTTGCACAGCAAAATGCATCTGGACACCACGTTGAGAGGGCATCGAACCACCAGAACTTGATTCCTCCACCGCAGAGCTACTCAAACCAGACCGCTCAGAATAGTCAAAACGTTTCACATCAGAGTGTTTCACAACAGAACGTTGCTCATCAGAATGTTGCACATCAGAACGTTGCTCATCAGAATGTTGCACATCAGAACGTTGCTCATCAGAATGTTGCACATCAGAACGTTGCTCATCAGAATGTTGCACATCAGAATGTTGCTCATCAGAATGTTGCCCATCAGAATGTTGCACATCAGAACGTTGCGCACCAGAATGTAGTAACGAACCGTCAGTATCAAGACCAGTACTATCAGCAGAACCAGAAAGATTTCTACCAGTACCAGGACTACAACTACGGTCAGCAACAGAAGATCGGTAGGATCCAAGACTACGATCCTCTGAGCGACGGCCCTAGGGCTCCGCCGAACACGCAGCGGGCTTCTGCGACGCTCATTTATAACAGCACCAGTGATAAACGAGGTTTGTGGTATATATAAAACAGATACAATACTGTTGAGTCCTCAGAGGAATTAACTGTTAGAGGGAGCGATGCGCTATTAACGCGTTACATTTTTTTTTACAAACAACTATTGATCATTATTTTGTGCAACATACATATTTATAATGATGTGGAATAGGAGTATGTGTCACCGTAAAATTATAAAACAGATTATAAATTGACCTAAACTACCCTTATATTATAATCTCACGTGTTAAATTGTAAACATTTAATTATTAAACATTTTTTTTTTGATGATTTGAACTTTACGGTCACGTATCTAAACGTGAGATGCTATACATATTTTTTAACTGCCAAACTTTACTGAAAACTGTTTGTCTATAATAAGTTAGCACTTGACCGCTATTTCGCCTGATGTTAAGCGACGTTGCGAACCTTGACGGAGCGCGCTCATCTAGAAGAAACCGGTTTACTCTTGACTTAGAACTACGCACAACGCACAGTAAAAAAAACTGGCCGGCTATTTCCTGTTCGTTTGATGGGGAAGACACCGCACAACACGTCACAATTTACTTAAACGTTTGTGGAAATTAAGTACATTTTAAAGCAAATTCGAGTTAATCCATAAATGTGTTGACACACAAGCCGGTCAAAAGTGTCTACGTTATGTAGAGCGTGTACGTCGTATTGCTCCCTCTATACCTCGTTATTACTCTGAGTAAAGTAACTTTTATTTAAATATGTTTTAATTGTCTTATTAATTTTCTAAAAAGTAAGTTTAATTTAAATCTTTTATAATTTAACCGTAAAACATACATACATACTCCAGCACTTTTCATCACATTATCACTGTCATTTTGTGATGTTTTTCCATTGTTGTGGTGTCTTGTGATGTGATTAACCTAATTTTTAAATAATATACTTACACCCTAACAGGGCTATGCCTACTGAAAATCAGTACTAAACTTGGAGACAGGTGAAAAGTTGCTCTCATCATTATGGACAACTTTTGTTATCAATCTTGAAATTAGCTAAAAGAAATTAGCAGTTATAAGAAGTGCCTATATAAGTGAAAAATTATCCTTCATGTGGATGCTCTAAGAGTCCACATTTCGGCTCCGTAAGCTTTAGATACTCGTAGTATGATAAGTTACGTCTGATAGAATTTACCATGCCATACAGCAATTTCATAGAATAACTTGGCTTTTTTTGAAGATGTATGAGATGTAAGTTACGGCTGATCTAGTCGGGAGAACGGCGACTGCCGATTCGGAGCCCCGGGTTCAAATCCCACGCGCACCAATTTTTATTTATTTAGTGAGCTGATTAGGCACTACCGCGTCAGCTTGCTAATACGTTGAGCTATGTCGATAACTTTGGCTCTTTGACAGAAGGCTTCGTTTCGAATACGTTCCCTTATAGAAACTCCGAGCACAGGTCGTTTTATAGCACGCTGTGCGACTTTTAACTAGTGGATCATGGACACTCTTAAATGTCCACGTTTCGGCTCCGTATGCTTTAGATAAAGTGAACATATTTAACAATGTGTTATATAGTTAAAGTATTACATCAAAATCCTCAGGTGCTCACCAACCGAGCCAATCCCAGCAGACGCGCCAAATCGGACGCGTCACAGAGTTGGATCCCCTGGCGAATGAGGTGCCACAACCGGCGAGGCAGCCCGCTCACCAAAGCCAGACCAACCAGGTAAAACACCTAATAGGATCTTAGCAGACGCACAAAAGTTGTATCATGCATCTTCATTATTCACCTTTAGCACCGTTTATCTGTCAAAGCCAGGATGACCCAAACTTCATAATGGTTCATCGTTCTTACCTATGTCGGGGTGACAAACTTTCAGCTTTGTTAAAATAACGAAGGTCTATAAGGACGCACACCAGTACTCCAGTACCAGTTCTCGAAAATGGTCGTACGATGCTCTACTAGGACCGATCTATCATCACGGACATGACTATTGTCGCCAATAAGCCCGATATCGTGCTGGTAGACCGGTCTCAGCGCCGGGCTGTGATCGTCGATATCACCGTACCACATGACGAGAACCTCGTGAAAGCTGAGAAGTACAAGCTTACCTTGACTAGACTCATGTGGTTACCGTCATTTGGGATGTTGATTCGACGATAATAGTCCCAATAGTCGTGTCGACAAACGGCCTTATAGCGAAAAGTCTCGACCAACATCTCAAGAGACTTTCGCTAGACGGTTGGATTAAGGGCAGAAGGCGGTCATCCTCGACACAGCGCGCATCATCATGAGGTTTCTCCAGCGAGCAACACGGAAGGGAGTAGCCTTAGCTAAAAAATATTGTTCAAATCTTTCTGTCATTTCTTGCGGGAGGGGAAGTTGCACACTTGCGCAAAGCCGCACTATACGTACAAAACATACCCGTACCGATCCATTGCCGATCATACTCACACAACCAAATCACTAACACATAAAAAATAAAGCACCATTCACAAATCTAGCCCCGCCCTCACGCCACAGTATATTATCAAACTCCATGGTCCACGCGGACTTGTACTTTGACAGAGGGGAAACGCTGTGTATGCCTACTCCCTTCCGTGTTGCTCGCTGGGTTTCTCATTCTAGTTTGGGCCCTGCCCCGCTGCTGGCGGCTGGTTTGGTTCACGGGCTCTTCTATATGGCAAGATGGTTGACCAGAGGGTGCAAATTGCATCCTACTGGCGAACTAGGTGCGACGTCCGAAACAAATAATCTTAAAGGTTTCTTAAGATGATTTTTAATTTTTGAAAATTCAATACCCGCCTCCTAATGCACCTTAACATTGTTTAATTTATTTTAATTTAATTGTCGCTCTTCGTACATTAACATAAACGTAATACCCCGTTTACATTATTCCAGTCCAGCGACCGAATCCAGCGCTGGATTGCTTACTGGAATAATGTAAACCGGCACTGGAATGCACTGGCACTGGATTGATGCATTCCAGTGCCGGTCTCCATTATTCCAGTAAGCAATCCAGCGCTGGATTCGGTCGCTGGACTGGAATCATGTAAACGTAACATTCAGTAATATCCAAGTAATTATTTTGATTTAAAAGTTACCATACAAGTTGCCAACTAGAGAAATTTTAATTTCCTGGATTTTTTAGTAAAAAAAATACCTCCATGACGTACCGTAACGTTTCACAGAACACCCCAAATTGCGTTACGTAATACTTGATTAAGTTACGGCTGGTCTAGTCGGGAGAACGGCGACTGCCGATCCGGAGACCCCGGGTTCAAACCCCGCACGCACCACTGTCTTTTCGAAGTCATGTGCGTAATGCCGCTAACTTAAAACGGTGAAGGAAAACATCGTGAGGAAACCGACATGTACCTAGAATCTTTCGAAGTCATGTGTCATCCACCAAACCGCACTGGGCCAGCGTGGTGGATTATGGCCTTAACTCTCTCCTTGCGAGAGAAGGCCCCGAGTCCCAGCAGTGGGAACGTTTAGTGGGCTGTTGATGATGATGATGATGAATACTTGAATGGTCCCTTATCGCTAAAAGCGATGTCTTCCAGGCAACCGGAAGATGGGGAGAAATATTAAATAGAAAAATACTTATTAATTATCAATATTTGTATTCAAAATTTTATTCTTTTATTTACAGGAACTTTATATCGCGATGTACGACTACGAAGCGAACGATAGTGATGAGGTATGTATTGCGTTGCAATCCTACAGTATTAAATAAGTAAATATAGATTTTCTTTTTTGAAAATAAGCGTAGGCTTATTTTAAATGATATTCAATATATATAACGCCATATATTTATTTTTTCTGTGTTTTTTTTAATCTTGTTTTTTGTTAATCTAAGTTACCTAACTTTGTTAACCAAAGTTACCCTTTTTAATCAAAGTTACCCCGATATATACCTTAATATGATTCATAATTTATGTGTATGCAGGTGTCCTTACACTATGGGTTGATACATAAAAATGTAGACCACAAAAAAATAATTAAATATCTTGTGATTTTAATGTCAAAGTTACCCTATTTAATAAAAGTTACTTTTAATCAAACCTACCCTTGTTAATCAATTTTACACTATATTTACCTTTGTTAATCAAAGTTACCCCGATTGATTCATGATTTGTGTGCGCAGGTGTCGTTCCGCGAAGGTGACCTGATCTCGAACGTGACGTCGATCGACTCGGGCTGGATGACGGGCCAGGTGGCCCGCACGGGCCGCGCGGGCATGTTGCCCGCCAACTACGTGGCCCGATACGAGCACCAGCAGTACTAAATTAGACAGGTGAGTTTTAGTGTGGTAGGACTCTTGGACTTTTGGCAGAGTCCGCCTGGGGAAGTACCACACCTTTGCAAGTTATTCCACCGCCAAGCAGTAGTGTTCAAACATTACTGTGTTCCGGTTTGAAGGGCAATGTTTCCAGAGAAATTACAGGTCTTAGAGATATAACATCTTACATCTCTGGGTGACGAGCGCAGTGCAGTGCTAGGTAATGATTTGGACTCTTCGTGTTCCAATAGATGCGTGTCACTGTGTTGTTATGTGACAGGCATGTTGCTTACCATCAGGCTCATGTCCTGTTCGTCTCGTCACTCTTTATTTTAAAAAAAATGGTGATTCACATAGTGATATTCATTTAACGTGACCTGATCTCGATTGACTCGGGCTAGATGACGGGCCAAGTGGCCCGCACGGGTATGTGGCCCACCAACTACGTGGCCCGATACGAGCACCAGCAGTACTAACTAGACAGGTGACACACACAGCGACATTCATATAACGTGACCTCGACCGACTCGGGCTAGATGACGGGCCAAGTGGCGCCCGCACGGCCATGTTGCCCGTCAACTACGTGGCCCGATACGAGCACCAGCAGTACTAACTAGACAGGTGACACAGACAGCGACATTCATATAACGTGACCTCGATCGACTCGGGCTAGATGACGGGCCAAGTGGCGCCCGCACGACCATGTTGCCCGTCAACTACGTGGCCCGATACGAGCACCAGCAAGTACTAACTAGACAGGTGACAAAGACAGCGACATTCATATAACGTGACCTCGATCGACTCGGGCTAGATGACGGGCCAAGTAGCCCGCACGGGCATGTGGCCCACCAACTACGTGGCCCGATACGAGCACCAGCAGTGCTAACTAGACTCACACATCGACCTTTTGTAGTGGTAGGACTCTTTGCAGATTCCGCCTGGGGAAGTACCACACCCTTGCCAGTTATTTTACCGCCAAGTACTTGTGGCATGCGAGGAAGGTCAATGTTTCCAGTGAAATTACGGGACATAGAGGTAAAACTTCTTATATCTATGGGGACGAACGCAGTGGAGTGCTAGATGTTGATTTGGGAGTCTTCATGTTCCAATAGCTGCGTGTCACTGCTGTTATGTTGCTTACCATTGGGCACATGCCTTACACGTCTCGTCACTATGCTATAAAAAAATCTTCATGTATGGTTATATGGCTGGTTGCCTAGAAGAGATTGCTCTCGGCAATAAATGGCGGCCCATTTGTGGTGCCAGTTCATAAAGTGTTTTACTGTATTTTTCTGTTATTTCGTTCACAAAAAAGAGGTACCTACAGATAGCGCGCGAGTTGAATGCAGTCGGGGTCTGAGGTAAAGAGCGGGAGCATCTCCCCCCGCTATCCGCACGCCCCACCTCACGCGCCTGCAGTGTATAGTGCTGTCACTGTCGCGGTCACAGCACTCGCATTCCTAAGCTCTGCATTCAACTCGCGCGCTATCTATATCTATCTTTATAGGAGTCTAATAAATCACACACTCATTGGCAAATAAAACCTCACTAAGAAGGTAGGGAATCGATAAATAATTTATGGATCCTTAAAATCCGTAGAGAAATCCAGGACAACAAATATTTTTGAAGTGCAAACTTCTTTTGGCGCACCGTTGACAGATTTTTCGTGGGCTGTGAATTGAATTCTAGCGTCACGCTCGGAAATGACAAGAAATCTTCGTGTAAACTCGGGACCGTGGCTATTGGCCATCTAGAAATGCGTCAGCATTTCCCATTGGCCATCTTAAAATGCGTCAGCATTTCCAGATGGCTAAGCTCATGGCCACGGCCTTCGGTTTCACACCCGAAGTTTCAAATTCTTTGTTACAAGTTTTCACTTCTATCGCCAGTTCATATGACTGCCAATTTTTTTTATTGAGCTGTGTGCTTTTGGTAAAAAAGAATCTGTATACTAAATAAAATGTTATTATTTTTCAGGTAGTCCAGTCCCCGGTAGAGCTCACCATCTCATAGACAGTTTTCTGTCTACCCTCATATATAAAAAAAAGAGTTTGCATAATCAGCCACGATTGTACTAATATAACATCATATTATATTATTATTTGAACTTGAATGAGGACTTTTAAAAAAAATAGTTTCAATTTTTTTTATAGATGCGCTTTTTCTATCCGTCAATATACGAGATATATCAAATAAAAGTAATACGGTATTTGACTAAATTTGTAAAACCGTTTAAATGATTTTTAATTACACAATATACCATACTACATGAATATTTCCGCAAGATTCACTGTTTTACCATTAAAAATAAATGTTTAAAGTAAAAAGTTCAAAAACCCCGCCAAAAACGCTGTTTCTTGTCACGTGACGCGCGTGACGTCACGCGCCAGTATAAACAAATCAGTGTTCTCAAAGAAACCGTTTGCTGTAGATTGAATATTTACTGGCAGGTGACGTCACGCGCGTCACGTGACTAGAAACAGCGTTTACGTCGCAGATTATAATTCAGTATTTGTACAATTTTCATTGGCGTATTATACAAAAGATACACACTATATATTCCAAAATAGAGTGAAATATGTTTATTTAATGTGTTATCTGATAGGATGATCATAAATTATGCTATATTTTAAACATTGTCAAACACCGTATTGTCTTGTACAATATTGTTTTAAATTTACTTGACTTATTGTACTTATTGTAAGTTTTTCTTGCCAAGCCTTTATCAAGAAAACTAAATTACATACCTCATTAAATTGGGCACATCTGAATTATCCGATACCAGTGAAGATTCACTGATAATCAACATCACATCAATCCCACTACTAGTTGGAAGTGCGCCCAGGATGCAGGTAGCATTACCGTTAAATAAAATTAAAGTACACTCTGTACAAACATGGTTCTTTTACTATACCTGGGGCAATAGAATATATTATTCAATTGGAGTCCATATTGACTACAAAATTCAGACCTGAGTATTTAAAATTTAAAGTTAAAAGGTCAATAATTTATTTAATTTTGGCAGTTCAAATATCAATAACATTGATTATACACATCACGTATGTATTACACATCATATTTTTTTTTTAACGGCAATAGCTGATGGATTGATTTCTCTGGGAAGTATAACTATTTTATTATTGCGCTATCTAGTAAGCACCGTAAAAAAATTTATGTTTTTTTTCAAAGTCCTTATTTCACAATTGTTTCAATATCTCGAAATGTCGAGAATAATCTGTGTAAAAAAAGTTATGTCGACAGACAAATAAATTTTGATAGTGTGTATAAAAATTATAAGGATTTTTGTAAGAAATTCCAAACTAACTTATGGCTACCTTATTATAATAAATTGCATGCATACCTTATGAATCACTCTACACATTGCCACTAGTTCTACAGTGTAACATAAGTGTACTCCATTCACTCGTACCTGGCTTTGAGTGAACAAACATGGCGTCAGTCATGAACCAATGACACTCTTTCATTTTGACATTATAATATACTGATGAATATCTAAGCTGTGATTGGTCGCTGTCTCCAACTATATGCCAAGTAAGGATGAATTGACTATAACATATATATTTTTATAATATTGTGTTACAAGTAATTTATAAATATAACTTTGTATGATTGAGAAATGATTCTACAAAATGTGTAGTATCATTTGGTTTCTTAAACTAATTCGCTGCCTTTATACAAAAATTGGAAAAATTATATATTTTTATATATCTACAATAAGTAGTTATAGTGTGTTTATAAGTATTTTTATTATAAAATACATTGTAAAGGATATACATACATTTTATAATGTAGTCACAAAATTTTCGAAAATAGACAATCAGGGTTACCGTTTAAATATTAAGTCGAAAGATTCATATTACATTCAGAATTAAAAACTAGTTTTATAATTGGATATTGAATTATATCGATAAATAACTAGTTAATTTTTGAAGTGTAAACTTCTTTTTCCACATATTACAGATTTTCCATGGGTGTGGTCCAAGTGAATTCTATCGGCAGTCCCTATGACTGGCAATTTTTATTTATCGATGTTAGGATCTCCTCAGATATGGGACAATTGACGACTTTATCACTAAAAGCGATTTCTTCTACGAACTGTAGGAAAGAATTAATGATGATTGTTTATCCCTTTGCCGTGTATTTTTTCTCTAAACATTTCCCTTCAAACCGTGATACAGTAATGTTACAAGTTGTCAATTATGGTGTCTTTCGGCTTAGTATAGGTTAATGTGTTTAACCCTGCGTTTAATATTAAGTGGACCAAATAAAATACTGTATTTCTGGTCATTCCATTTTATCTTTTTTTTTGTTACTTGCCATATTGTAATTAAAACATCAATTTAAAAAAACTCAATCCCGCCAACTCGCACTTGGCCAGCGTGGATTATGGCCTTGACTCGTCTCATGAGAGAAGGCCCCGAGTCCCAACTGTGGGAACATATAGTGGGCGGTTTAAAGTAAAATATCGTTTTTAAGTTATCAAGGTTGTTCACTGCACTAGTATCATTAACTACTGAATATTTACCGTTGTTATGTTTTACCAATCGCAAAACTTTGCGCATGCAACTGCATCGAAATATCAGAAAATTATTTTCACGTATTCCATAAAACAAATATTTGTCATGTAATTAATGATACTCGTCAAAAAGTAAATTACTAAGCAAAATATTTTTATTTACTGTGTCTAGTAGTAACTGGCTGACTGAATGACAGACACAGCTCAGCCTAAACGGTATAGGTACACTAGATTTTTGTTTTTTTTTATAGTTAAAAGATGGCTAAAGAACATCGGGCTTGCGATGGTAAGGGGTATTCAAATATTACATACATAACGCAATTTTTCAAACTTAACCGCCTAAGTGGTTGAATGAAAAAACCTATGTAACCTTAGGTAACTAGGGTTAATTCTCAACATGATGTTGCTTTGTACATTTTTTTCTATTAATTGACATATTTGTCATAAATAGCGTCTATAGAACAAAATAAAATGTGGCTAAAACACTACAAATATATCTACATATTTCATTGTCTAAAAAAAAGCCTTTGATAGACAACAGTTTTAATTATTCCTTGTCAATTCCAAAATGTGGAAGTTTTTTATCTGAATTCAATGTATTTAATAATGTGTTTTTAGGATGACAGAAGTATGCAAAACTTTTTAGTAATAATAGTTCTTAATTGTGCCGCATGTGTGTTTATGTTGCGTATAATTAGAGAGGTTTGGTAATTATCATAGACCGCATCGTCGCTTAACATCAAGCGAGATGGCGGTCAAGTGTAAACCAACTATCGGTAAAAAAGTCAATTTTAATAATTTTACAAATCGCACGTATAAAATCAAAGTGGCTTAACTAAATAACATATGAAACTAGTTTCGTATATCGAACGGTCACAAATAGCATTTTTATTTTATTTTAAAATAAATGGACTGTTTGTTATTCCTGAAACGGAAAAACATACAAAAATAACTTTAAGTAGGTATTATTAACGAAAGATATAAAAAAATGACAACTATTTAGTTACATTACTTTGTGTATAATACAAAAAAACATGATATTTTTTATTAAGCCACTTGAATTCTAAAGTTGCGAAATTTTTTGATCCATCTGTCACTGTATCTGTCATTCTTAAACCCGTTTTTTTACAGTTTTTTACGACTTTAATTTTACGAAAATAATAAGAAAAAGAACAAACATTCGATTTACATTCCGTATATTTTACATTCGTCTTGTTTCTTACCGTTTCTGCTTATTTACGGGCGTAGTACGAACATTTGTGTAACATTACATGAAACTAGTCTCTGTCCGCGACTTGGTCCGGTAGAATTTAGAAAATAACCATTTCCTAAGGAACTCTACATTTCTGTGGCACGAAAAGTAATATTTAAATGCCTTTAAAGAATACTATTCTAAGAATACAACTCTAAAGTCACAAAAACATACTGTGTGTTAATTTAAAGAATAATTTTCTGAAAGAAAATGTAGGTTGTTCCTATGACGATGCTAAAATGTAGTTGCTACATTATTGAAACTTAACTACAGCAACTACCCACATTTTTTTTTTTTTTTCCTGTAATTTTATTTATGACTTTTCGAGTTGTGGTAGTATTCCTTGAAGGTATCGATGTGTGCTATCCCAAACAATCAAATAAGTTCTAAAATTCAGCCTAAAAGAAATTGCATAATTTTAACATTTTTAATATTAGTTCTCGTAAATGTTCGTACTACGCCTTTGTTAGTAATTAATTAGATGTTAGTTTTATTTATTTATACCGAGAAACTGTTATATATTCATCACAAGGTCGCATGGTTTCAGTATTATAACTCCATGTTGCTGTGCCTTTACTGTTTCATAAATTTTATAAGCAATAATTTTGGCATTTTATTTCTACCAAACCTATTTGTTTATTTACTGGCAACACAAAATGGGTTGCCCGGCTGTAAGACGAGTATGAAGCTTAATTTCGTGTATTACTAAGCTATTACTTAGCTAAATTTACAAAATATCTTCTTTTTTTTTAACTTTTATAGGTTTGCACTTGACCGCAATCTCGCCTGATGTTAAGCAACGATGCGGTCTACGTGGAGCATGTTTGCCTAGAAAAAAACGATTCACTCTCGATTTGAAGACACACAGATTGTAACTATCGGGGAAAACCCACTCGGGCAACATATTCCACAGCCTAGACGTTCTTATCACAAAAGTAGAGTAAAATCTCTTCGTTCGTGTCTTTGGAACATCAACCATGAAACGATGTCGCTTTTTCGAGCTACGAGCATTCCGATAGAAAAAAAGACAGGGTGGTATTAGATCATGCAACTCAGTCGCACACTCTCCGAAGTGTATACGATAAAAAAACCCGATAGACTAGCAATTTTACGGCGATGTTCAAGACTTTGAAGTCTTTTTCGCACAAGAGTGTCGTTGACTATGAGCCTTTTTGGACTCGATATACGTGCCAAAGTTGAGCGTAGAGGTCAAAGTAACGCCCAAAAGCTCAAGACGGTCAGAAACCGGCACGGATACACCTCTAAAAGTTGGAGTCAGTTGGAATGGACTCCTTTTAGCGGAGAATAGACACGCCTGCGTCTTACTCTCGTTGAACTTGACCAGATTGGCATCGCCCTATTTAGACACCGCCTCAAGGGTCAAGCTCAAACGCTCAATCTGACTCTCTCTCAGTACCTGACTTTGCTGCCTACTGGCTCTCGCGCTAGATATGTAACTCTACAACGGTGCTATCATCTGCGTACCCAAAGATACCGGACTGTAACAGATCGTTGATATGTAGCAGGAAGAGCGTTGCAGAGAGTACCGACCCTTGAGGGATTCCGGCATTGATAGCCATTTGATCCGACGAGCAGCCATCAATGACGACTCGTATGGATCGATCCCTTAAAAAGTCCGATATCCACGCAATAAACCCAGGAGACAAACCATAACTAGAAAGCTTGCTTATAAGGCCATCATGCCAAACCCTGTCGAAAGCCTTCGAGATATCCAGGGAGACTGCAAGTGCTTCTCCGTGTTTCTCAATAGCTTCACTCCAGATGTGAGTGACGTACGCTAAAATATCCCCGGTGGACCGGTTTCGGCGAAATCAGTATTGCCGGTCACTGAGGACGTCGTTTGATTCTAGATACGTCAGGAGCCTGTGGTTTAAGACACTTTCCTTAGTCTTGCAGAGTATGGACGTGACTGAGATGGGCCTGTAGTTGGCAGGGTCAGCACGACTACCCTTTTTAGGCACTGGTTGCACATTGGCAAGCTTCCAAGACTTCGGTACTAGCCCAGTTTGGAGAGAGAGTCTAAATAGGCGCGTCAGGTATGAATAGTCTAAATAGGTGACAACTCAGGCGCACAAGCCTTCAATACTAGAGCCGGAATACCATCTGGTCCACTGGCTTTATTCACGTCCATATTGCGTAGCACTTTGCGAACCTCCATTTGGCGAATACGTATCTGTGACACAAAAGTCGAACAGAGTAGGAGGTGTCGCGCTACCAGCATCTAGATGCGAAGATTCCGCAAACTGAGTTGCAAACAGGTTTGCTTTCTCCATTGCTGTGTGAGCCAGAGTCCCATCAGGTTTCAGCATTGGAGGTAGTGAGGGGCGGCAGAAGTTGATTCGGCCGATTTAGCTAGGGACCAAAACGCTTTGCTGCTCGCAGGGTACGAAGCTAGTTTGTTCCCTATTCGACTAATGTGGTCAAAACGAGCCCTTTGAATAACATTTTTGCATGCCTTCGCGCCTTGTTGAACGCTTTCTTCTTCTGGTGTATGTCCCTTTCCTTACGCTGTCGAGCATCAACCCAGGCCAGGTAGGTCTCATGTTTAAATGCTTCAGCACTTTTACATTGAGAACCAAACCAGGGGCGAGCTTTGCTATAACGGGACGTCGGAGTATGGAATGAAATATTCCATAGCCATTCGTATTACATTAGTCACAGCATCCGCGCAGACTGAGGGATCACCAGAAGAGTAGCCCAATGACTGCCATGGGTAAGACGCAAAAAAAGAGCGCATCTCGTCCTAATCTGCTGACTTGTATCGCCACAACCGCCGGTTGCCTCTAGGGCTGGGATCGGGGGATGGTAGACGGATACAGATTTCACCAGACAGTAGTCGGAGCTGCCTGACGGCGAAGATACCGCCACGGAATAATGGTCTGGAACTGTTGTCAGCAGAAGGTCTAAGCAATAAGGCGTATGCGACTCAACGTCGGGTACTCTTGTGGCCTCTTGGACCAGCTGGGTTAGGTCTAACGATAAAGCTAGCTTTCTCGTTTCCTGCCCAGCATGGTCAGTGTCCCGGTATGGGAACAGCCATTCCTTATGATGGCCGTTGAAATCCCCCATTAACACTAATTGAGCCGACGGGTACTTTTGTTGAGCCGCGTCCGTCGCCTCACTTAAATAATCCGTGAGCCTAATAGTCGTCTCCTGGTCTCCGCTGTTGGACCGATACACACAGGCGTAGATAATTTTGTCCATACCTGTGTCCATCATTGCCTAAAGAACAGAGAATCTAGTGTCCTCAAGGTTACGGAGACGCCGACAGCAGATGTCGTCACGGGCGTACAGGCACACTCCAGGACGAGGCCGGAATTTGTGCTCCAGGGTATAACCTGGATACGTAAGGTACGCCACGTCCGACAGACAACCTATCTGCGTCTCCGTTAGAAACAAGAGTGTCGGCTGCTCAGTCTCAAGGTGATGGTGGACTGCTGTGAGATTGGAGTGCAGACCTTGGATATTTGTGAGATGCACTTCAACCGACAGGGCGTGCGGCCGCTGTTTAAACTTGTTTCTGTGATTTGCTTTTGTCATTTTTGTTTTGAGAGGAGATCGGTGGGAAAACGGCAGTAGAACGAGGCCGCACACTACTGACCATTGGTCACAACACACAATACGAACACACCAGTGTGGAGCTAGCCTGAAGACTGCGGGGACGCCCGAGCCCCCCGGGGATGTCTATCTGGCCTTGTCATCCGGTCGCCAAACGGCAGGATAGCGCATCCCGGGATTTTTCGCTAGATGGCGGGGCAGCCTTTCAGGAGTGGCTAGCTCACTACTTGTGCCCCCAACTATCTGCGGTCGGTCGCGGCAACCTTGCCTCGGATCCCGCTACCCTCCATGACCAACAACATACAGTTGGCGCAACATACAGAATTTTCGTAGGCTGTGAATTGACCTCAAGAATCACGTTCGTAAATGAAAAAAAAATCAGGTGATCTCGGGATCGTGTCCATCTCAAAATGTGTTAGAATTTCTACATGGCCATGACGTGTTACGTGTTACCATGGTTACCTTTACACATTTACACGTCTAAGCATGGTCATCTAGTCTATATGGTCATGGTTAGATGTGTAATGTAGAAGACTTATATTATATGTGATACGCTTTACACTATACGACACGATAATGCTTTAAAGATTTATTCCAGGCTAGCAGTGCCCTCCGGTTTCACCCGTTTAGTTTTCAAAGTGAGTTATAAGTTTTCTATTGTGTTGTGTTTTCTATTATCTATATCTATAATATATTATCTAATATTGTTGGACCTTTCCGCCACACGTTGTAGGTATATAAGTGAGCTATTGGCAATCACTGCCAATTTTTTTGTCTCAGTATCAATAGGTAAAAAAAGGAACGAACTTAACTGAATAAGGATCGCGGCTAGCTTCTCGGATATACTTCGCAGAGTGTGCAACTGATCTGCATGATAACGACCTTGCCGTTTTTTTCTATTGGACTGGCTCGTAGCTTGGAAAAACGTCATCGTTTCATGGTTGATAACACAAAGATTTTTGTGATAAGAATGTAAAGGCAGCGGAATGCGTTGCCCGAGTGGGTTTTTCCCGATGGTTATAATCTTGGTGTCTTCAAATCGGGAGTGAATCGGTTTCTTCTAGGTAAGCACGCTCCAACGTAGACCGCATCGTCGCTTGACATGAGCCGAGATGTCTGTCAAATGTATAAATGTTAATAAAAAGACAGCGACCATTTATTTCGACCAGAAACGTACTCAAAGAGCCTGACCATATCCGACTTATTCCGGACCCCGCACCACTAGCCATGACTAGTTCGAGAACCTATGGGTCTTAATAATAAATGAGAAAATATTGGCAGTCATAAGGACTGCCGATAGAACTGAAAAGGCCTGTTTTCTTTTATTAGTACGAGTGCGAGTGAGTGAGCGAGGGCAGGTGTTGAGTGATTAGTAGCAAATACGTGTGGACACCGATTGATTATTGCGAGTGCATAGTAATCAATCACGATTACTCACTCGCACTCGCAATCGCACTCACACTCGCACTAATCAAAATGCAACCCGGCCTTTACTTAACTCAGAATTTGATAGCTCACTTTGGAAAATACGCGGGTGAAACCAGAGGGCGTGGCGATGACCATGGCCATCTAGATCATGCGGGTTTACCCGAAGATTTATTTCATTTACGAACGTGACGCTTGAGTTAAATTCACAGCCCACGGGAAATCTGTATGCGGTGCGCCAAAATAAGTTTTCACTACATTTTTTTTAGTCCTACCACTATCGGACACACAGGGATAAATAAAAAATAAAACATTTTAATATCACACGTTTAATAAAATAACTAAAAACTTGCATAAAAAATCACAATTTCAAATACAACAGATCATTCTTAAATTACCTGACATAAAAACCAATAACGGTTTATTCGGCCAATCAGTACACGTCCATGGAAGTATAAAAAAAGTCGGTCGTAGTCTCGCCAAAACAAAAACTGTGGCTCTATAGTCGGCCAGTGCGTTATGTATGTGTGCGTGTCAGCCTGTATGTGACAGCGCATAGGAGAGGCTTAAAACATATAACAAGTTTTCAGCTTTTTTTTTTAAATAAAGAATGAGGAGACGAGCAGAACATGTGCCCGATAGTAAGCAACATAACAGCACAGTGACGATGATGATGTCGTCCGCGTCGTGTCCGACGATGGCGACTCTGGTTAGTTTCTGGCGTGCGCTCGAATGTGGCTAGCAAATCCAAACTTCGTCTTGAAGACCCGGTCGCATGTCGCGCAGCACAGCAGTGACACTCGGCTATTGGAACATGAAGAGACCAAATCATTACCTAGCATTGCACTGCGCTCGTCATCCAGATATCTAAGATGTAAGCCCTGTAATTTCTCTGGAAACATTGCCCTTCAAACCGGAACACAGTAATGTATGCACATTACTGCTCGGCGGTAGAATAACTGGCAATGGTGTGGGTACTTCCCCAGGCGGACTCTGCCAAGAGTCTGTAGGGCCTAAGCCTAAGAGCACGTACTTATGTGGTAAGATTTAGTATATAAGCAGATGACAGCGGTAGAGCGATTAGTCTCTCGCCCCGCGTCACGTGTGTATAATTAAGATCAATATAGTCAGCAGTTTATACAGTGACGTGGTTTCATTTCCTCTCCAGCATCAGTAACACTTACAGTGGTGACCCCGACGTGATAACGTGATAAGGCCAAGAACCCGACGTGATCCAGCCCGACGTGATCCAGCCCGACGTAAAAGGCCAAGAACCCGACGTGATCCAGCTCGACGTGATCCAGTGGGTGGTTACAGTGGTGACCCCGACGATTGATCAGTGAGTTGAAGAGAAGATTCAGATTTTTTTTTGTTGGTGTTACTGCGTTAGTAAATTGTTTTTGAACAATGTTTCCGCACGCTGCACCAGTAAGTGGGCAAGTGGGTCAGCAGGGCATGAAAGACGAGCGAACGAATTCCGCTGATTGTGCCCTGGCCGCTATAGGTATGTCAACGAGACTTCCAGATTTTTGGGTTGACATGCCGCGGTTATCGTTGGCCCAGTTTGAAGCAGTGATGGCATCGCAGAAACAAGGGGATGGAGGAAAGTTCAACATGGTTATATCAAAATTGGGGAGAGACTCATTCCAGACGCCGGTGAACAACAAGTATACGGCGCTGAAGGACCGACTGCAGGTCTATGAGGATAGTGCTGAGCGACAAGAACTTAGCAACAAGAACAAAATTATAGAGAACACCACGTGCTACAACATCGCTGCTGTGTCCGGGAGTAACGAACAGGTACCCCATTTACCTCTCACGGAGCTAGTCAAGCAGATGAGGAAGCTGGAGTTAGAAGTAACTTCACTACGCAGCAAGGTTCAAGGCCAAGAACGCGGAAGAAGCAGAAGCTGCCAAAAATGGAGCGAAAATAGGACTGGTTCGCGGAAGAAAAGGGCACCAGGTGATCCAGAGTGGCTGTGCAGATTCCATTTCCGGTTCAAGAAAATTGCTATGCAATGTTAAACAGCCGATAATTGGAGCCGATTGTTCAAGGAGTTTTAAGCTGGCAGTAGAAAATTAGAACAGAGGATATAGAAAAACAGCAATTATTACGCGTTTGGTATTTTAGAAATTACGAGATTGACCTTTGGGTTACGAAATGCAGCGCAGACGTTACAAAGAATTATAAACACGAACGTTTTAGCTGACATAGAACAAATGAATAATGGTGTCAATGACAGCGTTAGTAATGTTGAATAATTACTTTTGTATGCGTACTTAGAAACATAGATAACATAGCAAATGGGCTCGAAAAATGCAACCTGGCATAAAGAGCATTTGCGTAGGTTATTTGAACGTTTACAGATACATTAAATGGAAGTTGAAATAGGTAAATGTATGTTGAGAAAAGTAAAATAGATCTTTTATGTTACGAAGTCTCGGAAAATGGAATAAGTCCTTTGCCTGACAAAGTCAAGGTTATTCAGGACTATCTCAAACCGGAGACAGTAGAGTAGTTACGCAGGTTTTTTGGGTATGTAAAATGTTTATAGAGCATACATACCAAACGCTGCAAGAGTATAGAGAATTTTTGATAGATATTGACAGACAATGTGCAAGGAAAAGGGACAATATGGGCTACAGAGGCAATTAGAGCGTTGGAAAAATGCTGCCAAGTTATCGGACCCCGAGTCCAGGGGCAAGGTTAACCCTTATGACAGACGCGTCAGACATTAGTATAGGCGCGGTATTGCACAGAAGGAAAAGGGTATTTGGAGAACCCTCGATTATTTTTGCAAAGAAGCCCACGGTATCCCAGAAAAAGTACTGTGTATACGACAAGGAACTTCTGGCGATTTATTCGGGTATTGTGTATTTTACAGATTGGATTGCAAGTGATATGCGTCATGTAATAGGAAATATAAGTCAATAGTCAATAGTGCAAACTAGAACGCTGAGTGAGCAAAGCGGTTCGATGTCAATAGGCCAAGGTTAGCACGGAAGGAAAAATGTGCTAGCTAAACAAGTGGAAGAAACATGTGACGAGTTGATCGTAATTTTATAATGTAAACAATTTGTGATATAAGTAATTTTTTTTGGGTTGTTATCTTATGTTATTAGCTTATGTTTTTCTCCTTTTTTAAGAAAGGGGTGTATGTAGGGCCTAAGCCTAAGAGCACGTACTTATGTGGTAAGATTTAGTATATAAGCAGATGACAGCGGTAGAGCGATTAGTCTCTCGCCCCGCGTCACGTGTGTATAATTAAGATCAATATAGTCAGCAGTTTATACAGTGACGTGGTTTCATTTCCTCTCCAGCATCAGTAACACCTACAGTGGACTGAATCACGCCGGGCTGGACCACTGCAGGTGTTACTGATGCTGGAGAGGAAATGAAACCACGTCACTGTATAAACTGCTGACTATATTGATCTTAATTATACACACGTGACGCGGGGCGAGAGACTAATCGCTCTACCGCTGTCATCTGCTTATATACTAAATCTTACCACATAAGTACGTGCTCTTAGGCTTAGGCCCTACAAGTCCTAGCACTACAAAAGCTTGCCTCAAACTCACATACCTACCCAAAATTTGCTACCAGCGCCTCTACCACCTAACGAAAAACGCTTTGACGCTTTCACTGTCAAAGCGTTTTTCGTTAGGCGGTAGACCCCCAGGTCTTGGAATATAAATAGAACTAAGTCGAAGCTCTGTTGTTTTTATGTCAAGTAAGGAAGTTGATCAAGTTAATAAGTAAAAAAAACAAACTATTAACCTATCACAACCACTTGCCCTTAATCTCTAGTAATACAGAATTATCACTTATTTAAGTACAATGTGTGACACAGAGACTAGTCAGAGAGATAATAATAAGAGTTTTAAAAATAACATGAGTATTAAAAATAAAATGTAAAAAGTGTTTCTAAGTTTTGGTCGATATCAGCGCCATCTATCCTCAAACTAAGCTAAGCTTGTACTATGGATGCCAGATCGCTGATAAATATAATTCTCTGGCCAAATGCTAAAAATGCCAAAGTACGTTTCTGTGAAAAGTGTAACTACTAAAAGTGTTGTTCATTTACCTGTGATACTTAAATGCTAAAAGGGATTTAAGTTTTTCGTAACTTACTATTTCAAAAGGACATTGTTGTAAGTGAATCTAAGGCGTTTTAGTATTTAGCGTATTACTTCTTTATATCAATAAAGTATAAAAAGCTGTATAGTACATTTCACAAAAACGAACATTGGCCCTTTTAACATCAGGCCACAGAATTGTAAAGACATATCTATGATACATAGAAATAGCCATACAAAGAACAAACATATTTTGATTTTATAATATAGGTATAGTAACATGCAAGCATGAAATGTGCCTGATAGTATGCAAAGACGTCTATTTTTTAGAACAGGCAGCTATTTGAATAACTATACTTGCACCACCCTCGTTACCCGGTGATATATGATGATTTATCCCTTTGGCCGGTAATTTCTCTAAACATTTACAATGTTAATGAGAGTTCCATTTTATAAACTTCGATTTATTTTCTAAGGGGGCCAAAGTTGGACGATTGGCCCCCTAAACAAAATCCGTAGCTACGCCAAAGATAATTCTTACATATTCAAACACTTATTCGTACAACATGAAAACAAACTCACAGTCAGATTACATTTTATCAATTTTATGTTTTTTTAAGGGGCCAGAACTAGACGATTTCCCCGCTTAACAAAATCCATAGCTACCCCAAAGATAATTCTTATATATTCAATTCGTACACCATGATAAAAAGACTCACATATTACATTTTTTTAAGGGGGGCAATGTTAAACGATTGCCCCCCTATACAATACCCATAGATATGCCAAAGATAATTTTGACAGATTCACATAACATGACAACAGACTCAGAGTAAGATTACATTTCATTAACACTATTTTTTTAAAGGGGTCAAAGTTGGACGATTGGCCCACTAAACAAAATCCGTAGCGACGCCAAAGATAATTCTTATATATTCAAACACTTATTCGTAAAACATGAACAGACTAACAGTCAGTTTACACAGTCTTATCAATTAAAAAAAAAATTAAGGGGCAGAACTAGACGATTGATTAATCGTCTAGTTTGTTAAGAACTTAACAAAATTCGTAGCTACGCCAAACATAACCCTTATATATTCAAACACTTATCCATGTAACAGGGTAACAATATGACATTTATTTTTATCAATACCTTTTTTTTTTTAATGGGGCAAACCTAGACTACTTAAACAAAACCCGTAGCTACGCCATAGATAACACTTAGGCCTACTGTCCACGCACGCGTCTTTTGTCGAATGCATGCATCCTACGAACAAACGCAAGACGTGCGGCTGTCGTGTCGTTGTCGTTTCGTGGACACAGACTTCATTATTTGTACGCAAGATGCAAGCATTCGTCTTGAATCCAACAATTGTCGAAATCGTGCGGATGTCGTGCATCTACGTGGACAATTGGCCTTACAAATTCAAACAATTATTCCTGTGACACTAGAATTACATTTTATCAAACCCAACAATTTGTATTTGTTTAAACAAATTAAATTAATGAAAGGGGGCAAAACTGTACCATTGCCCCTCTAAACAAGATCTATAGCAACGCAAAAATTCAATTAATCATCCAATAAGGCAACAAACTCAGTCCTATGTCGTTTGTCCAAGTTTCTGATCATGGGACAGACCCCGATAGTTCGGAGCAGGGTCTTGTAAGCATGTTGGTGTTGGGTGGTGTTGTTGAGACCGGTCAGCTCGTCCAAAGCTGCGGTTACTGCTTTTAGACGGTCCTTCCATAGGGACGTACCTTTGGACAATGATGGTATCATTAGTTAAAGCAAGTTTTTACATATACTAACAAATTGCGATTATTATTCAATTTCATAAAATGAGGTTTACAACTCTCTAATCGATCTATATTTTAGTATGAAACTAAATTGGAAAAAATGTACAAAGCAATATTATTTTGGGAATTTACCTAGTAACCTATGTATATTTTTTTAAACGACCATTTTGAGGGGGAGGAGAAATTACGATACCTTACATAATTTTTTGACTTTCATAGTTTTCTTTAATAGTTAAAAGTACATAATTACTATTAGTATGATTGTGGGGGCACGTTTGTACGTGTCAGAACTAGTATATATAAGAAGATGACAGCGGTCGAGCGATCAGTCTCTCGCCCCGCGTCACTTGTATAATTAAGATCAATATAGTCAGCAGTTTATACAGTGACGTGGTTTCATTTCCTCTCCAGTACCAGTAACACCTACACTACCTACAGTGGTGACCCTGACTTGATTCAGTGGTGGTTACATGATGTATGAAAATAGCATACCTTTCAGATCATTTTCTAGCTTGTCCACTGCCGCTTGTTGCTTCTTCGTCAGCGTTCCTGGAACGTGAGACTGGCTGCCCCACTCGAGCAGGCAGGCCCGGCACTCGCACCTGTAGTCGATCTCCCTGAGGAGCAGCTTCTGACGCACGAACGTGCTGCGGAGACTCGGCACTAGGTTCATGTCGTAGAAATGGTCACTGTAGAATTTAAAAAAAAAACGTATAAAAAATAATTTCTTAAAAAAACGTATCAAAAATTAATTTGTTAAAAAAATCGATAACTTCCTTCTTTTTTTGAAGTTGGCTAAAATAAATTTAAAGAAGCTTTATTTGATTATATTTAGTATATTTATGGCTGGTCTAGTCGGGAGAACGGCGACTGACGAACCGGGGACCCTGAGTTCAAAACCACGCGCACCACTGTCTTTTCCAAGTCATGTGCGTAATGCCGCTAACTTAAAACGGTGTAGGAAAACATTGTGAGGAAACCGACATGTACCCCAGAATCTTTCGAGGTCATGTGTCATCCACCAACCCGCACTGGACCATCGTGGTGGATTATGGTCCTTGCGAGAGAAGGCTCTGAGTCCCAGCAGTACGAGCATTTATTTATTACAGTCAGTCAAAAACTTACAGCTAGTCCCCAAACCACAGAATGAATATTAGTACAAGTACAGAAGCCTCACTTACCGAAAACAATTATATATAAATAGCGACTCTTGCTGGGACACAACAAAGTTCAATTCAGCTCGCAATACCTGTCGCGATTTTCAAATAAACATTTGCGCTCTTTCTAACGCGTAACTCTGTCCCTGTCTAGCGCGGAGGGTTGTCGACATATCTAATAACAATATGCGCGGGAAACGTGTTGCGCGAGCGCTCAGCCGTGCGTCCGACAACCGACTGGCACTTGTTCCCTGGGAGGAACGGTCTAGCTGTAGGCTAAAACCGCGCGACCTTGAGCGAGTGATGATGCACTGCCCAAACGTTTAGTTTGCTACTTATGCGGAGAAAATACATTATATTATCAAAGATGATCATTGATCACCTTAAAATAAGTTCCGCTATTCGGAACACAGTTAGATTTGATTTGAACAGTGGCTCACTTTGTATCAAGCACAGATTCGCTCCTGTATTAGTGCAGTACTGTTCGCACCTTTGGGATGGATCGGCTAAGTATCAGCTGGAGGCTCTGGAATCGATCGAGAGACGTGCCAAAAGGCTCATAGGCAATGTATGACACTCTTGTGCGTAAAAGACGTCAAAGTCTTGATCATCGCCGCAAGATTGCCAGCTTATCGGGTTTTTATCGGATACACTTCGGAGAGTGTGCAACTGATCTGCATGATCTAATACCACCTTGCCTTTTCTTTTATCGGGCTTCTCGCATCTCAAAAAAGCGACATCGTTTCATGGTTGATGTTCCAAAAACACGAACGAAGAGATTTGAATCCACGTTAGTGATTAGAACGTCTAGGTTGTGGAATGCGTTACCTGTGGGTTTTCCCCGATAGTTACAGTCTTGGTGTCTTCAAATCGAGAGTGAATCGGTTTCTTCTAGGTAAGCACGCTCCATCGTAGATCGCATCATCGCTTAACATCAGGCGAGGTGACCATCTAGAAATGCGTCAGCCAATAGGGAAATTCTGACGCATTTCTAGATCCATGCCATAGTAACCAGACCACGACCTTTCAGCATTTCCCAATGGATGACTTATTTCTAGACGGCCAATGGACATGGTCCCGAGTTTACCCGAAGATTTCTTATCATACCCGAGCGTGACGCTAGAATTCAATTCACAGCCCACGAAAAATCTGTCTAGGCGCGCCAAAAGAAGTTTTCACTTAAAAAACGGACAACTACTACAGTCATAACTAAGTACATACGAGCAATACTCACATATAAGATATAGTAAGGTCGTCTCCCTTCCGTATCCGCTGCATAGCTATCAGAGCGGCGTGCTCACCGAACCCGAGCACGAGTATGTTGGGCTCGCACGAGTGCGCCAGCTTGCTCGTCAACGAGAACCAACCGAGGTTCGTCTGCTCTTTGGCTAGGTCCTGCAAATACTCAAGTTTAGTAGTGTACAATAATAATGAGTTAATTAAATGAATTAACAATAATATTGAGTTAATTAATGATAATATTAAATTAATGACATTGCGTTCTTTTTGACGTGATAACGTCTTATAATTCGATGAAGCCGGCTGCACGCCCGCAAAACATGACGTCATGTGCCGTTACCGCCGTTACCTCGCCGCATGACGTCGTCAGTACCATTCCATCAGTATTTTCTTAAGACGTTGTCACGTTCAACTATCGTCAGTAAACCGACTTTACAGACAACCATTTTTTTATCATATAGAGTGACGAGACGAGCAGGTCATGTGCCTGATGGTAAGCAACATGCCTGCCACATGACAGCACAGTGATACGCAGCTATTGGAACATGAAAAGTCCAAATCATTACTTAGCACTGCACTGCGCTCATCACCCAGAGATCTAAGATATTATATCTCAAGCCCTGTAAATTCTCTGGAAACATTGCCCTTCAAACCAGGAAACAGTAATGTTTGCACATTACTGCTTGGCGGTAAATAACTGGCAAAGGTGTGGTACTAATTAACAATAATATTGGTTTAATTAAATAGAGTAATAGTGATAGTGCTTTGGTCTACTGGGACCGATCTATCATCAAATACAGGACTATTGCCGCCAATAAGCCTGATATCGTGCTGATAGACCGGTCTCAGCGCCGGGCTGTGATCGTCGATATCACCGTACCACATGACGAGAACCTCGTGAAAGCTGATAAGGACAAGCTTAGCAAGTACCTTGACTTGGTTCATGAGGTTATCGCCATGTTGGATGTTGATTCCACGATCAAGAATATAGAGTTAACTAATAACTTTAATTAAAAAAACCCGACAGCAAAAAATCTACAGAAAAACATTATATAAAACAACTAGCGGCCCGTTCCGGCTTCGCTCGGATTTCGTCATATAAGGACTATTAATCGAAAAAAAAACTATCCTATCTCTCAAGTTGGACCAGACTGCTCACGGTGTGCCAATTTAATTTAAAATCGGTTAAGTAGTTTAGGAATCCATCGCGGACAAACATCGTGACAGGAGATTTATATATATTAAGAAGATATACCTACTATCTAAGGATAATTGGGTGATTGAGAGGAATGTAACGATATCTTAATTGTCGAAATCCACCCAGCCGTTTGGAAAATACGTGGGAATAATTAAATTAACAAACATACAAGATACGCCCGAAAAACATAACCCTTTTTTCAGTTAGGTAAAAGCATATAAATGTCTATTAAAATTAGTAAAGAAATTTGGTAGTAATTGCAGATAGAAGTGAAAACGTATAACTCAGAATTTGATAGCCCACTTTTGAAACTACGCGGGTGAAACCGGAGGGCGTGGCCATGAGCATGGCCATCTAGAAAGATGACCCATTTCTAGATGACCAATGGTCATGGTTCCGAGTTTACCCGAAGATTTCTTTCATTTACGAATGTGACACTTGAGTTCTATTCACAGCCTACGAATAATCTGTCTGTGGTATGCCAGTAGAATAAGAAGTTTTCACATAAATAATTGATGATGATGATCACTGAGAGAATAGAATAAACTTTATTGTATAAACTATGTGCACAGTGCCTGATTAAGAGTTCCTACCGCCCTAGGCTAACCATGAGAACGCGCCCCTGCACGGGTCGGTCTAATAAGTAGTATATTAGTTTTGACTTTGCTTACTGGTGTTACAGTTTTAACATTGTTCATACTAAGTACGCAAAAGTTTTCAGATCGATCGATCTTTTTTTTAACTTTTATATCACTTGACCGCCATCTCGCCTGATATTAAATGTCGTTCGCTTCATCGTAGACCGCATCTTGCGGTCTACGATGAAGCGTACCTATTTACCTAAAATAAATCGGTTTGACTAAGATTGTAACCATTGAAAAAACCCACTCAGGCATCGCAATCCACAGCCTAGACGTTATTATCACAAAATTAGAGTCAAACCTCTTCGTTCGAGTCCTTGAAACGTCAATCATGAAACCATGTCGCTTTTGAGCTACGAGTAGTCCGATAGAAAAAAAGCAAGATGGTTTTGATTAGATCATGCAGTTCAGTTGCACACTCTTCGAAGTGTACCTGTTTAAAAACCCAATAAGCTAGCGATTTTGCTGTTATGTTCAAGCTTTTGGTGTCATTGCTTATGAGCCTTTTGGGTACGTCTCTCGATCGATTCTAAGGCCTCAAGCTGGTACTTAGCCGAGCCACTGCAAGGGTGCGAACAGTATTCCGTACAAGAATGAATCTCTGCTTGGTACAATATGAGCAACCTTTGAGAGGACACTTAGTTTTTTGGGCGCTAATTTTGTCTTGTGACATGAGAGGGTGTTGCCCATAGTCACCAAACTCGGTTGGCGACCGCAGAGGCAGAACTTTTTGTACCGATGACGCTGCTGCCCATCACCGGCCGAGATTTAAGCTGTGCCATTACTGTGATGGTTTAACTGGCATCAGTCGGTTCCCCATATGTGGGTTCTTACCATAAGAGATAGAATGTGGCATCGGTCTCCCGACGCCACATTCTATGACCGGGTACGGCCACATCCTAGGGACTCTGACAGTCAAAATGGTCCGAAAGCTCAAAGTCGTTCAGCGAGCTATTTAAAAGACTATGCTCAGGGTTTCTCTGAGGGATTGCATCCGCAATGAAGTAATTCGTCAGAGAACTAAAGTCTCCGACATAGCTCAGTGTATTAGCAAACTTAAGTGGCAATGGGCCGGTCACATCTGTCGTAGACCCGATAACAGTTGGGGTAGACGGGTTCTGGAGTGGCGACCGCGAATCGTTAAACTTAGTGTAGGACGCCCTGAGACTAGATGGAGTGATGATATTCGCAAGTTGGCTGATGGCGGTTGGAAACGTAAGACCGAGGATCGGGCTGAGTGGCGTATTAAGGGAGAGGCCTATGTCCAGCTGTGGACGAACAAAGGCTGATGATGAATTTAGCCTTGTACTCGATGAAAGAGTTAAAGAGGAGCAAAGATCTCAAAGCAACGCTCAAAAGCTGAGTCAGTAACCGAAACAGATACACTTCGAAAAGTAGGAGTCACATGAAGTGGACTTCTTTTTGGGCACCAGATCTCGGGCAAGATGTGTTTTTTTACGTCGGTGCTGTCATCTGCGTGCCCAAAAATTCAACAGATCATCGGTATACAGCAGAAATAACGTTGCTGAGAGCACCGACCCTTGAGGGACTCTGGTATTGATTGACAATTTGATCCAACACGCAGCAACCAATGACCACTCCACTGATCCCTCAAAAAGTCCATTGGTGTGAATCCATAAAACCAGGAATCAAACCATAAGCAGAAAGCTTTTTCTTATAAGGCTATCGTGCCAAACCCTGTCGAATGCCTTCGAGATATCCCGGGGATTACTCGTATTTTTCGATAGCCTCACTACAGATATGTGAGTGATGTACGCTAAAATATCCCTGGTAGACCGGTTTCGGTGAAACCCGTATGAAGGATGAAGATCATAGAGGAAGTCGTTAGAGTCACGTACGTCAGGACGTCAGGAGCCTGCGGCTCAGACACGTTCCATAGTGTTGTGGAGTATGGACGTGGCCGAGATGGTCGTGTAATTAGCAGGGTCAGTACGACTATTCAATCACTTGCTCAATTTGAGAGAGTCTAAACAAGCGCATCAGTAAAATCAGTATAGGCGACAACTCAGACGCCTTCGCACAAGCATTCAATACTAACAGAAATGCCATCTGGGCAAATCGATTTATTCACATCTAGTTAGCTGTTGCGGCCATTTGCCATGAAATCTCATCTGTAACTGGTCATCGGAAAACTCAAAATTAGGGGCTCTGAAGTCTTTTAGTTCACAACGCATAGTGTTTTATCTCGGTCTAGTTGAAATGTGTAGAGTAGATGCAATGATGCTAGATGAATAGTGCATGCTAAGACACAATTTCAGCGCGCCCCCCCGAACCTAGGCTGGGCGCCCTAGGCTGCAGCCTAATTAGCCTAAGGGTTAATCAGATGTATGTACCTGTATGTGCAGAGTATAAATTGTTACAATTTTGAAATATAGTAGTTCCAACAGTTTTATCCATTATGAATATACCTACATACAATGTGTTTGTCTATTAAAACACAATAATTAATAATAGTTATTATTAATCTAATATTACACATCGATTGATAGATGATGAAGTTGGTGCTGATGGTGACCATCACTGACGATTATAAAGTTGGTGATTATGAAGTTGGTGATGATAAGGTTAGTGACGATCTGACGATGATGATGAAGTTGGTGATGATGATGATGAATTTGGTGATGATGATAAAGTTAGTGATGATGATGAAGTTGGTGATGATGATGATGAAGTTGGTGATGATGATGAATTTGGTGATGATGAAGTTGGCTATGACTATAAAGTTGGTGATGATGATGAAGTTGGTGATGATGATGAAGCTGGTGATGATGCTGCTGAACTTTTATAAGATATTTATAAGACCGAGGAAGAAAGGCCGTACCTTTGTAAGCATAGTGATCGGCACTCTGCACATGAATGTAGTGTTCAGGTAGAGGATAATCCGGGCCATCGTGTCTATAGCTTGCTCTCTCTGAGCCTTTTCTGCAAATAAAACATTTCAAAGTATTAGTTTATAATACACTTTGGGGGTGCCCCATACATAGAAGATTATAACAGATTAAATAATCTTTCAATTCGGACAAGTAGTTCCAGAGATCCTAGCATTCAAACTCTTCAGCTTTATAACGTATCATCATCAACAGCCCACTAAACGTTCCCACTGCTGGGACTCGGGGTCTTCTCTCGCAAGGAGAGAGTTAAGGCCATAATCCACCACCAGTGCGGGTTGGTGGATGACACATGACTTCGAAAGATTCTAGGTACATGTCGGTTTCCTCACGATGTTTTCCTTCACCGTTTTATGTTAGCGGCATTACGCACATGACTTCGAAAAGACAGTGGTGCGTGTGGGGTTTGAACCCGGGGTCTCCGGATCGGCAGTCGCCGTTCTCCCGACTAGACCAGCCGTAACTTAAAATATATATATTTTAAAGTATAGAGTGACGAGACGAGTAGGACATGTGCCTGATGGTAAGCAACATGCCTGCCACATGACAGCACAGTGACACGCAACTACTGGAACATATGAGTCAAAATCATTACCTAGCACTGCATTGCGCTTTTCACCCAGAGATCCAAGATGTTATATCTCTAAGCCTTGTAATTTCTCTGGAAACATTGCCTTTCAAACCGGAACACGGTAATGTTTCCATATTACTACTTGGCGATAGAATAACTGGCAAAGGTGTGGTACTTCCCCAAGAGTCTTACCACTACTAAAAGTATTGATATTAGTACATATAAAAGAGATAAAAATACCTCTGGGCCAATAATTAGTTGCTCTTTCCATGAAATACAATGCTGTTGCGCAAAACAGGGCCTTATTGATGATGATACTAGTGTGCACAGTCCTGTTGTCGTTGTAGCACAGCATCGACGTAGGGTTGTCACAATCAAAAGCTTCGGACACGGAGCTATTCCGCCATAGCCTGTCACCCATCTCGAGAGAGGCAACCCTGAGGAAATTACAGCTTTTTTTAAATATTTAACACATGATAATAACGTCTTTTATTTCGATGAACGCTGACTCCACATGCACAAATAAAACCGGCCAAGTGCGAGTGGGACTCCCGCGCGAAGGCTTCCGTACCGTTAGCAAATAAACGGCGAAAACCTCTTTGACTTTAATCCGAATTCCGTATACATATTGTCACAGTTTCAGCGGACAGGCTTTCATCCAAAGAGCTTTGCTAAAATTTTGATTTTACGTTAAGGTTCTAACAACAAATTCGATAGCACCTTTTAGTCTTCTAGTGGCGCCATCTAGTTTGCTTGGGACGAACTAATCAAGTAAGAAACGGTAAAATATCAAGTTTGTTGTAAGGGATTTTATTATTAGTGTTTGTTATTATAGCGGCAGTGGAAATACATCATCTGTGAAAATGTCAACTGTCTAGCTATCACCGTTCTCGAGATACAGCCTGGTGAGAGAGCCTGGTTTTTGTTGTGGATGTGTGACAATGTATGAGGGGGTTTGGGTGTGTGGTCGGCGGGGGGTGTGGTGAGTGTGTGTGTTGGGTGTGTGGTGGGTGTGTGTGGTGAGTGTGTGTGGTGGATGTGTGTGGTGGATGTGTGTGGTGGGTGTATGTGGTGGGTGTGTGTGGTGGGTGTGTGTGGTGGGTGTGTGTGGTGAGTGTGTGTGGTGAGTGTGTGTGGTGGATGTGTGTGGTGGGTGTATGTGGTGGGTGTGTGTGGTGGGTGTGTGTGGTGGGTGTGTGTGGTGAGTCTGTGTGGTGGGCGAGTGTGGTAGGTGTGTGTGGTGGGTGTGTGTGGTGGGTGTGTGTGGTGAGTCTGTGTGGTGGGCGAGTGTGGTAGGTGTGTGTGGTAGGTGTGTGTGGTAGGTGTGTGTGGTGAGTGTGTGTGGTGAGTGTGTTTGTGGTGGGTGTGTGTGCTGGGTGTGTGTGGTGGGTGTGTGGTGGGTGTGTGTGGTGGGTGTGTGTAGTGAGTGTGTGGTGGATGTGTGTGGTGAGTGTGTGTGGTGGGTGTGTGTGGTGGGTGTGTGTGGTGGGCGTGTGTGGTGAGTGTGTGTGGTGGGTGTGTGAGGGGTGAGTATGTGGTGAGTGTGTGTGGTGAGTGTGTGTGGTGAGTGTGTGTAGTGAGTGTGTGTGGTGAGTGTGTGTGGTGAGTGTGTGTGGTGAGTGTGTGTGGTGGGTGTGTGTGGTGGGTGTGAGTGAGTATGTGAGTACAATACTTAATTTGGTAGTTTTGTTACATCATGAAAAACATACCTCAGTCTATCCCACCCCATCATGAGCGACATCTTGATGGCAGCCTTCACAGCCAGCTTGTTGTGTTCCTGGTTAACGTCAGAGAGCTCGATGTACAGGTATCCGGTCATGAGGCACTCGATCCGGTGGTATTCCTCGTGGCACGTGTCCTTGCATTCCTTACTGCAGAACATAGCTTTGGTGCAACCTGAAAATTATTATTTGTTTAAATTTTGACTGTGGCGGGTTAAAGTATTAACTTAATGCCCTAAGCCTAAGTAATCTAATTTATTATAATGAAAACACCTTAGGTAAAGAATAAGTAAATGGGTCAGGTTTCTCCGCACGGTTCTTTTGTACCAGTCGTAAGCGGATGAGGTGTATGTTAGCTATGGAGACATAGTGATGTGACGCAACAAAAGTATGATACTTCCACAAGAGCGATCAGATCCGTGCTTTCGGTGTAAAGCGCTTGTTCTGACTCTATACGTAGTATATAATATAACTCTTTGGATAGAACTCTTTGCCAGTTATTCTACTGCCAAGCAACAATGTGAAAACATCACTGTGTTTCGGTTTGAAGGGCAATGTTATGAAATTACAGGGCATAGAGATGGGACATCTTGTATCGATGGGTGATGAGTCTAGTGCTAGGTAATTTATGATTTGGACAAATTTCAACCTGATCCATTCAGCTGTTCTATAGTGAATAAGCAACAAGCATCCAAGCTTTTGTGTTTCATTAATATTATGAAGTCTACTACTAATGAAGTTTGGATGTTTGTAGCTCAATCACACTGGTGGGACTGAACAGAGTGTCTACCAGCTGATTAAAACTGTCTTATCTTTGATATATATTGCTCTCTCTTTTCTTTTCATTTGAAATTATAGAGATAACAACAGCAAAGCCAAAGCCGATATTGTTAGGCTGTAAAAAGGAAAACACATTTAAAATATAGGCTCGAATAGAGACAAACTTCTTAGCATTCCATGGATTCACCGTGCGGGTGCCGGGTCCATCGTGTGGCAGAGAGAGAAATCTCGAATAAACCCCAAGGCTTGTGACTCGGGCGTAGGTTTAAAAGGGGCCCCTTTTGGTGACGTACGTCAACACTCACCTTCACTACTCGTATTTCTCTCCCTGCCCAGCCAAATCCGATATGATCCTACTCTAGTGCAGCTTTAGATACTCGTTCTAGTATAGAACTTACTGCACTTCTGGACAAGCCAAGGTCTTTAAGCAGGTTATAGAGACATATGCTACTTTTTATCCCGAGAAAATAACAGGAACAAGTTACAGTTTATAATATTAGTAGGATCATATTTCAAACATACCATCACACGGTATCAAGAAATTGGAGCTCCTATGACAGTAGTAACACGTAGTGAGCAAGTAAGTTTTATCAGTATTGCTGCAAAAAGCCCGCTCAAACGCCACCATGGTCCCAGCCTTAATATCTTCAGCAGCCATCACTCTCCTGCCTACCACTGTGACAGCCGAGCTCGCACACGGAATATGAGGGTTCCGTCTCACATCAAACTTCAAAAAATCTATTATATCTATGTCAATATAACTCATTTCTTGTTGAATTTCTGCTGCGATATATTTGTCTGCTTCTTCACAACGTCTTTCCACCTTATCACGGAGAAAGTCTGGACATCCTGAGTCTAGAACTGCTTCTATGTTTAACCTAGCAGCTTTGTACTGTTTCTTGGCGATCATGACAGCGGATATGTTGCTATAGGCAAGTTTTAGTTCTGTCGAATTGGGAGGAGCGAACTGTAGAGCTTTAAGGTAGTAATTCCATGCTCGACTGTAAGCTTTCTGTATGTAGTAATGGTTTCCTTGGTTGCGGAATTTGGTGGATATTTCAGCCGATTTAAGTTCAGCTGCACGGTGAAGCTTGTCTGGTAAACTGCTTCGAAGCAAAGCTCGTGTGGATGCTTTGACTATGGTGGCTAAGTCTTTTGCTCTAATTGCTCTCTTCACAGCGTGGTATTCACCCATGGCTTTCAGTAGTGTTATCTCAAACGCAGTGACCATATTATCTAGTCCTTTAGACATTGCTGGAATATTACAAATATAGGTATTATGTAATCATATTTTTAGTATAACTCAGAATACTATGGTACGAAATAATTAATAAATAACTAGGTATAAATGTTAGATACGTGATCCATCTTTGTGCAGTAAGTATCATGAATAATCATGAAGGGCAAGTTATTCTGGTTAGAACACATGATTTGGCCAGTGGCCACAGGATTATAGGTCCTGGTTACTATCCTCATACTTCATTGTTTCATTCATAATCATCTGGTTTGTACTAAAGCTTAGTATTGCTTGGGATAGGTGGGAAAAAATAATAGACTTGTATTTCACTGCAGGTTTGTATTGCGACTGCCGGTAGAAATGAATCTTAGAAACTTAAACATAAATACATTATAACTGTGAAGTTATAATATATTATATATGTTATAACCATCTAATTGTTTTTTCAACCCATCATAAAATTTAAAAAGAGGGTAGTTTTGAACTATTTTATGGAACAGTGTTTTTCGCATAAAAGCTCATCTATTGTAAGAAAATATTTTATAGCAATTATTAACCTAGTTGGGTTGTACCAGATTAAATTATATTAACGTCTAGACAAATTTGGATTTCAGAAAACTTGATATAAAAATACAGGCTACATTTTATTACCTAAAAGTACTGAAGTACCTACCTACTTACATAAATTACCAGTTACTCATAAGCACTATAGACACAGTAATAAATTATAATCATGGAAATGTGACGAATCGTAACTTCAAAATTATATCTATATTGAATGTAAGTATATTACATTTTTATAACAATAAAATAACTAAGTATTTTTCAATATTAGATCAAGATATTATTAATAAAAGTTTCTTACCAACGGCTTTTTGGATTACCAAACTTTTCTTGAGACAAATCACAAATCTTATTTTTGCAGAAAATACACAACACGTCAATAACTTAACAAACTACCTGCCCGTCTTAAATTAAATTAATTTATACGGATGATCAGACGTAAGTATTAAAAATATTTATGTTGTAGTGCTATTCAAAATTAAATTCAAAAATCGTTTGTGTTCCAAATCACTCCAAACGCCTTTCATGCAACATGCAATAATTATGACGTATGACGGATGATGGCTTGACATGAAATCCTCAGAGTAAATAATACAACTGGACAGATTCTGAACGCAATCCGAACGACCCAAATTCGGAATGACAATCCTCGTTATCCTTGTGATTTTATGCCCCCTATACAATACTGGCCGAGCGCTGGCGAGTGTAGGCCAATGCCAGTGTGTGGAGGGGCTATTTGCCTTGACTTGTCACTCGCCGTCGCTCGCCTAGCTGGCCGTGTAACGGCAGGTGGCCACGTGGCCAGTAGTGTGTATAGGGCTCATTGCAAATGTGCCATGACTCGTCTCCGCTTGCCGTCGGCGCCGTCGCTCGTGACTCGTGACCGTTTGCCTCGATTCGGACCGGTGTCTGTTTTTGTGCACAAAACAAAGGCGCTCGTCTCGTCTGCACTCGGCCAGTAGCGTCCACACAATCCCCGCACCTACCCGCCATTACGCGGTTGACATTAATTGCAGTCAGACATCAGGGTAGCGATTCTGAAACCATTCGGTTGCATCCGACACGGAATCTCATCTCTCGGTCTTTGTCTTATCTGTTTAGCATGACAAAGACCGAGAGATGAGATTCCGTGTCGGATGCAACCGAATGGTTTCAGAATCGCTACCCTGAAGCGTATTTTTACGTGAAATCATAGTTTAGTGATAATGTCGCTCACTACAAATGAAGATAAATACTTGAAAATGTTTGGACTTTTACCAAAATTAATCAATAATCCAAAACATCTACATCATAAAGATAAGATGTCTTTTCTTTTTACCACTTTACTGCGGCATACATTGAGATAATAATTATTGGCGCTCATTAATTAGATAACCGAAGCTGCAGCAACTTGAATGTTGACGTCCATCATAGTAGTTCAGTGCTCAATGAACACTGACATATTTATTATGTGGGCAGCTGCTCTAGAGCTACAGAGTACAGACATTCGTCTACTCATGGCGCTCGAGTTTGTCTCCGCTCGGCCAGTGTGTGGACGCTAGCACTCGCCATGTGCCGTTTTACCAGTACTCGCGTTGGCCTGCGCTCGGCCAGTGTGTGGATGCTACCACTCGCCATGTACCGTTCTGTCAACGCTCGCGTTGGCCTCCAATCGGCCAGTACGTAATGGTTCCTCTTCACGATCGGCCATAATGGGCGATTACACGCGAGCACGATTGTGTAGAGGGACCTGTAGTCGCCCATCATCGTCGTTGATCGTTGTCGTGATCGTGGAAGTGGCCACGTGGCCAGTGTGTGTAGGGCTCATTTGCCTTGACTCCGATCTCCGCTTGCCGTCGCTCGTGACCACTTGCTTCGATTCGGACCGGTGTCGGTTTTTGTGCACAAAATAAATTGGCCTGCGCTCGGCCGGTGTGTGGATGCTACCACTCGCCATGTACCGTTTTGTAAACGCTCGCGTTGGCCTCCACTCGGCCGGTGTGTATAGGGGGCTTGACGTAAAACAATGCTAATGAGGCGATTTACAGGGTAGCGATTCTAAATGCGATTCCGAATGGTTCGGAATCGGAATGACAATCCCTGTCTCTGTCATGCTAAACAGATAAGACAAAGACCGAGAGATGAGATTCCATATCGGATGCAACCGAATGGATTTAGAATCGCTACCCAGATGAAAATTGTCCAGTGCTGCCAACTTAACGGATTTCCCGTCATATCTAGTGGATTTGGGCAGGTATGTTGAAAACGGAAAAATAACTTTCTAACGGCTAACGGGATATTTAACGGAAAAAAAGTCACATTTTTCATCAATAAATGTATATTGTGTTTTTAAGTGTACCTAATATGAACGGATTTTTTTATATGATGAAAACAAGGACGATCAAAGACTTCTTTTGTGGTCTAGACACAAACTTTTCTTTGTTTGTTTATTGCTAAGTAGTACAGCCAGATCACGCGATTTTTTACCTTTAGGCTCGCACCCATAAAACGGAGCTCAAAAAAATCGCGTGTTATGACTTCATTGGTGCTAAGTAATCGGACACCAATGTGTGGTATATATATATTATATTACTAGCACGGCTCCGCAGTTTTACTCGCATAGCTCCCGTTCTCATGGGTTTCTGGGGATTAAAAGTAGCCCATGTGTTCTTCCAAACTATAACCTGTGTTTTAAATTTCAGCCCGATCTGTACATACGTTACGACGTGATTGGAAAACAAACATCCAATCATTGACATTTATAATATTAATAGGACACTGAAAGCTGATGTACGGCGTATATAAACTTTTAGAAATTCAACGGTTGCTATTGAAACATATTTTTTACGGATTTTTGACGGAAGTTAATTACTTACGCAGTTTCTTTCACCCCTTCCGAACTTCTTGTGCGCTCTGTGCCATTTGACTCTGCCTGTTTCACCACTTCTAATCTATTTTTCATTATAGTATTAAGATACGAGACGTACTACAGTACAGGACAAGTGCCTGGTGCCTGGTATATAGCAACATGCCTGTCCATGACAGCACAGTGACATGCAGCTATTGGAACATGAAGAGATCAAACATTACCTAGCACTGCACTCTGCACTGCGCTCGTCGCCCAGAGATATTAGAAGTTTTATCACTATACCCAGTAACTTCTCTGGACACACAGCGACGTTTGTAGGGCAATTATAATGATATAAGAAAGTATATAAATATACGACTATCGGATATAATGTCCGAATTATGTGCTCCCCTTAAATACAATGTGCCAAAGTTTAAAACAATAAAATTATAAGAAGAGAGAATAAAGAAAACAAATATGTTGAGATACTGGTAAATTTATTACAATTAGATAGATAGATTAACTCTTTATTGCACTACATTTAAAATAAAAGACATAAAAACTTAAAGACTAAAATTAAAGTAGCAATGGGCGACCTTATCGCTAAAAGCGACCTCTTCCAGGCAACCGTAGGATGGAAAAACAGATACGAAAATAGGAAAACGGGAAGTACAAATAAAAAGAGGTGATACTTCTACAACATTACTAAAACAATTATTAAAGATCAGTAAACCTATAAAAGTAAAAGAAACGAATGTTTAATTTTATTCATCAAATCATTGAACTCTTAAAACACTGTACTTAGTTATATCAATGCATCAAATGGATATAATTTATGTTCGAAGTCAAACGCATATTATCTCACAGATAGTCATTATAATCATGTAAATCATGTAAAGTTTGAACGCATCCGTAGCTCTTATTACACGTTTTAGCCATTTCACAGATGCTGAGGACCTTTCTGAGGTCTAAATATAAATTACGATGCTGTATCGTATTGATACAATCGCTCAGTTTGTTCAACGCAGTTCCTATAGCGGTCAGTCGTTGGACAAAACTGCCATCTACGAAAGCAGAAAGGTACTGATTGTAAGCGTCCATTTGATCATTTGTCAGAAGTGTGACTGTCTGAGAGCTACTGTGCCATTCCCGAATGCAGACTCTGCACCGGCAGTTATACTCCAAGAATTTGAAGATCAGCTTCTGGCGAATCCGGGAGTTTTTCGGACATGGCAGCACTTTCATGTCGTAGAAGTGTTCTCTGTAAAAAATATTTTTATTGTAGTAGCATGCAACATGTAAAGCTTGGCACAAAGGAAGACAAAATTATGGCCACTTTGTTTAAAGGTAGGTACGCAAATATTTTGACGTGATAGTGCCTTGTAAATCGTTGAACGCCGGCTGTACCCATGAAAAAGTGTCACGTTCCACCTGGGTCGAGCGTGCAAGCGAGAGCGCAGAACAAGCGACACGATCGGCTTGTGACGCATCTATCTCACTGTCTTCCATTCCATTGGCCGATTCGTCAGAGTAGAAGTGAGACAGCGGTAGCAGTGTACAAAGTAATCATAATGCAATGATAATAATTAAATACATAAAGTATGCAATTATTCATAAATATTTTCTTATGACAACACGTAAAATTTTATTATCGTCCAAAACCGATTTTACAGATAAGTTTTTTTTAAATAACTGATGTTTAACTTGTCGTATTGATCAAATGTCAACCCAATCCATAGACCGATAATGAAAGTATTTAGCGGCAATTAGCTTACACAATTTAAATTAAACGGACATAAAAACTGACTAAAAAATGGTTGTCTGTAAAGTCGGTTTACTGACGATAGTTGAACGTGACAACTTCAACTACGCCTTAGAGCGAGGTAACGCCGGCGGCGAGGTAACGGCGTTAACGGCACATGACGTCATGTTTTGCGGGCGTGCAGCCGGCTTCATCGAATTATAAGACGTTGTCACGTCAAAAATACACGGGTAACTCACGTTTGTTATAGTCAGTCCAGTCCGCCTCAAGTTTCGGTCGCTAAGGTAAGGTAAGCTAAGGTTATCACTGATTGCTAAACGAGCTGCGATCACGCTTACGCACTCTCCTTGAAAAAAGTTGCCGGAGGCGACCGAAACTTGAGTCGGACTAACTGCATATATGTCAAACGTGAGCTACCCGTGTATTTATTTAAAATGTGTAATAGCCCGGTTAGTTATACTACTAGTTCGTACTAAAAACTGCTCGTGATCCAAATACAATACATTGCACGGCCGTCAGGATCTGTTGATACCAAAGTTTTATAAAAACCCAATCATAATTACCTACACATAGATTTTTGAAGTTATGCTTCTTTTAGCAAAAAAAGAAAAGGTATTATCTATTCTATGGTTGTAGGTTGTAGTTAGACTTAGCACGAGGAATAAATAGAAGAATTATTAGCAAGTATACCAAAAAAATTGGCAGTCATAGGAACTGCCGATAGAAGTGAAAACTTTTAACTCAGAATTTGATAGTTTACTTTGGAAACTACACGGGTGTAACCGGAGGGCGTGGCCTGGCCATCATGGCATGGCCATCTAGAAATGCGTCAGCATTTCCCATTGGCTCACGCATTTCTAGATGGCCATGCCATGATGGCCAGGCCACGCCCTTTCAGCATTTCCCATTGTCTGACGCATTTATAGATAGCCAATGTCCATAGTCCCGAGTTTACCCGAAGATTTCTTATCATACCCGAGCGTGACGCTAGAATTCAATTCACAGCCCACGAAAAATCTGTCTTGGCGCGCCAAAAGAAGTTTTCACTTCAAAATGTTTATATTGTACAGGGCTTAATCACAATATAATTCATTGTTTAATTGCCTCGACGTTAATAACGTCGTGATTAGGTAAGTCCCGTACAATATAGATATTATAGGTTCAAATCGCGAAAGTTTAAAAACAACATACCCTAAACATACAAAAGTTCACACACACAATGCAATTTATTTCCAACAGATAATTTAATCAAATACTTACATGTACGAAATGGTAAGTTTTTCTCCCTTCTTAATCTTGTTTAAAGTGACAAGAGCAACATGATCGTTGAATCCCACAACGAGTAGGTTAGGCTCGCATGAATGTGCCAACTTGCTCGTAAAAGAAAATAAACCATAATTCCGCTGCACCTCTCTACGAACCTCTTCCGTGGCGTAGTCTATGGCAGAACATGGTATCCCTATTTGCTGCAGGAATGTGGTGTTTAGATGAAGGATTATACGGCTCAGGGTATCTATTGCCGCCTCTTTTTCGTTTTTATCTGCGGACAAAATGTGTTTTCAAAGTTTGAACATGTCGTGTAAATAATAAAAATACTCAATTATTGTTTTGATGCTTGATGGATAAGAGATAGGTACCCGTATATCAATTGATATATTATCGTTTACAAAAAGATAAACTAGGGTTTTGTTGTTGCGGGGGTGAGCCTGAAGACCTGCCACTCTGGCTCGCATACCTGTATGCCTGTCTCCACTGGAGGGCCTGGGACGTCGTACGTTCAGGGCCCCCAGCACCCCACCTAGGGCTAGGCCTTCGAGGAGGTGACGCGCTGCTGATTTTTGGCGCGTCACTAGAGCCAAATGCGGGGTACTAACGCCCCCTACACGGACGGTGGCAAGTGGATCAGTCAGAGTGCGAGAAGTGACCCCGCAACCCTGACTCCTGGCCATATAGAGGAAATTTTTGAGGGTTTTAGTCGGCATCGGTCATTATGTCTGGTGTCGAAGCCGACACACCTGCCGTGTCCCTTCACGGTGGACGGTGCGTTAAGGCATTTCCCCCATTTAAAAAGGTTGATTTTATAAGTTATTTTTGGCGTTCTTGGAAAAAGTTGAGAATGATTTTTTAAAGATGCGTGCGCAGACCGACACAAAAAATAAAGACATGATTGGCTGATTGGATTAGCTGACAACTTTTCTTCAGAGTGAATTTTCACGTTGCGCTCGCACACTCCATTTCAGCACAAAGAAGTCAATTATGCGTTTTTTTAAAGAGACTTATGGAAGTTTGGCGTCAAGTGGGCTTTACTGACCAGCCAACTCTGGGTCAACGCAGAAGGAACATTAGGGTTCCGGATCGGCAGTTGCCGTTCTCCCGACTAAACCAGCTGCTACTTTCGGATATTCAGCGAAGAGTAATTAATGATTGTCTCACCTTCAGGGAAATATCCCGGCACTTGGCTAAGCCAGTGGATTGCCACGGCGCTTCCCAAACTCCTATTTATCATAACTTCGCTAGGAACATCCATTCGGTCATCGAAGCAGAGCAGAGAAGTAGGAACGCCAGAATCAAAGGCATCGGCGATAGAACTTTTTTGCAGCATCTGGTATCCCATCCGCAAAGAAGCTTTGCTGAAAAGTAAACAAAAATACTTAATCAATAAATAAAATTAATTGTACATTTATACATTATAAGGGTTGGTCACACTGATCGTCGGTTTTCCTGTACAAAACACGCGCATCCTTTTTCCTGTTCAAAAGAAATCCTTTCACATCGATCGTCAGAGAGACCTACTATGATCGACGATTCTTTCAAATAGCTGAACGTACTTCCAAAGTCCAAAATAATCAAAGATTTGATCAGGATTTTTGAAATGAAAACACAACGCACAAATTGTTTCGTAGGCTGTAAATGAAGCTCATCGTCACGATCGGAAGTTTCATTCGGGTGAATTCGGGACTGCCGAGAGTGCCTGAGCGAGAAAGATGAGACGAACTGCTGATTTTTTATACTCCGCTACGACTATGTATACTAGTCCTTCAGTCGCATTTGTCACTGTTGTGTGTCGTGTCGCTGTATTTATGTTTTTTAATACGTATTTCTTATTTTAGTTTTCACTTCTTCCACGAGGTCTTACCACACAATATCAGTGGATTCAAAGATACAGTGGGGTCCTCATATAGAGAGACTGGCTGAGAGACTCAGTTCAGCTGCTCATGCAGTTCGACAAATTAAGAAAATATCTAACGTTGCAACGGCTAGACTTGTTTATTTTGGTTACTTTCATAGCATTATGTCCTACGGAATTTTATTGTGGGGATCAGCCGCGGATAGAAATTCAATTTTTATATTACAAAAGAGAGCAATCCGTGCTCTGTACAATCTATCAGCTAGAAAATCATTACAGGAGATTTTTAAAACTATAAATATACTAACAGTCCCGTCATTATACATTTATGAAAGTATAATGTATGTGAGAAAAAATCGAACTCGACTGAAGAAAATGTCTGATTTGAATCCAAAAGCACTTCATAAACATAAAATTGTATTTTCATCCCACCAGCTCGGAAAGAGTACTTTTGCTCCTCGATATCAGGGCGCAAAAGTCGTTTTTACCCTCTAGAGGTTAAAGTAAATTTGAATTTAGAACATCGTGTGTACTGAGGTTTTGAATTCAAAACATAATTTAACCTATTTATTTCTATCTCCTTGGTGCCGAATTCATCATACATTTATTTTTAATTTGTTAAAAACTCATACTCGGAACCTCTTTGGTGTACTTTTTTTTAAATGCTTTGCGCGCAATTTTCTTTTCACGTATGGAGGATAGAGGTAAAGAATGTTATTTCAAAAGGCAAAACATTTTGAAATGCTATGAATTAATCAATTGTAATCGAATTGAAATATGCCGAGTTGCCTTGTTAAATAATAAAATATTATTGACTACTAAAATAGTAACTAATAGATAATTTCAACTACTTGTGCAGTACAAAATAATGTAGTAAATATAACATCAAATAAATAATTACTATTTTGAGAAAACATGTAGGTACAATAAATAGTAATATATAGTAGGTTCTTTTGGCGCGCCAAAGACAGATTTTTCGTGGGCTGTCAATTTAATTCAAGCGTCACGCTCGGGAATGATAAGAAATCTTCGGGTAAACTCGGGACCATGTCCAATGGCCATCTAGAAATGCCTCAGCCTTTCCCATTGGCCATTTAAAAGTGTGTCAGCATTTCTAGATGGCCATGCTCATAGCTACGCCCTCCGGTTTCACACTCGTAGTTTCCAAAGTAAAAATCAAATTCTGAGTTATAAGTTACCACTTCTATCGGCAGTGCCTATGACTGCCAATATTTTTCTTTCATGAATTCTGAATAGTACGTTTATTAATTTCCTTTAAAATGTACCCTGATGCAAATTTAGCGCTACTATAATTTTATGCATTTGGGCGGACACTTTTTCATGTACACATGAAACTCCTTACCTCAATCGGTCAACTCTCCATATTTTCACTCCATATTGTTATTGTTAAAACCATGGCTAAATAAACTTAAGTTTAAAACTTATAAAATTGAATACAAGTGAAAAACCGAAATACCATAATAATAATAAGTGATTCTAGCGACCAAGAAGTTTATTTAACGCCAACAGAATCGACTGAAACTGAAAATGCGCAAAGCGTTTAGTAATTTCCTCGCTAGCGGGGGATGAAAAATTACGTGTTACACTCGAGTGCAAAGATTTTTCACCTTGTGCCCTTTTGATTCCCTTGCTACGCTCAGGATTCTAATTTTTGAATCCCTCGCTACGCTCGTGATTCAACTTTAGAATCCTTCGCTTGCTCGGTCATCAAAATTGAGCACGCGGTTAAAAAGCTACTTTGCACTCTTGTACAACAAATAACTATTCCTAAATGCAGACTACACAAGACCATTAACTCTTTCAAATGTAATGGTATTCGCTTCTATAATTTAATCCCTACACAAGTGGAAGGTCTTAATGAAACTAGGTTTAAAACTGAAATAAAAAACTACCTAATGAGCAAAGCATATTACACTGTAGATGCTTTTGTAAAGGACAGCAATGTTTGGAAAAGGAATTTGTCAAAATTAGAACTATTGAGTAAGGTAAAATATGTACTGTATGTATTCATTATTCACAATGACAAAGCATTTTTACAACTGCACCTAAATGACAAGGCCCCTTTACAGCTGATTATTTTTTATTTGACATTATCCTTTGGTATTATTTTATCATGTACACAGATAATTTATGTATAATTTTTTTGTAAGTGACGTTACCAAGTGTTCTCTTGAATTAATGGTTCGAATAAATAAATTGAAATTGAATATATTTAGTAAGCTCAGGAACTGCTTCACAAAGTACATACTCTGTTTCTGCACGATAGATGGGTCCAATAACATCCTCGATGAATTGACGCTGCTTCTTTTATTTTTCTTTGATACATTGCAAAACACGAGCAAAAATTACGGGTTTGACAATGGAACTGTCTATCGTGTTCAAGAAGCAAAAACAGCATGAGATGTTTCCATAGTATTTTGTGACGATTCGTCTGCATCGTCTGCCGTAGCTGTACGGCAACTTACAGCTACGTATGTTTAACAGTGGTAGGACTCTTAGCAGAGTCCGCCTGGGGAAGTACCACACCTTTGGCAGTTATTCTACCGCCAAGCAGTAATGGGCAAACATTACTGTGTTCCGGTTTGAAGGGAAATGTTTCCAGAGAAATTACAGGGCTTAGAGATATAACATCTTAGATCTCTGGGTGACGAGCGCAGTGCAGTGCTAGGTAATGATTTGGACTCTTCATGTTCCAGTCCATTAGATGTGTATCGGCATAATGCGTACTAGTATGCTCGTTTTCATTGGTAAATTGCGACACGCTGTCGATCCGTCGATTAATGTGGCCTAATCCTAATACACTTCCGTTCCTTTTTATGAAATTGACATTGCTTCCACAAATAAATAGCAATCGAGAGAAAAGATGTTACACATAATACATAATAACAACACATACCCAAGTTCTTCCCAGGTCAGTTTGTTGGACATCTTGATGGCAGCTCTAATGGCGAGTTTGTGCAGATGTTGGTTGATGTCGTTGGTTTCTCCATACATGTGGCGCGCTACATAGCACTCGACGCTGTGATACTCCACCCAGCATTGCTCTCTACACTGCTTACTACAGAACAAGGCATTGCAGCATCCTGGAAAGTATTACGTGTACCTATTATTTATTACATGTAAGCGTTACTGTGTTCCGGTTTGAAGGGCAATCAATGTTTCCAGAGAAATTACTGGGTTTAGATATCTAACACCTTACATCTCTGGGTGACGAGCGCAGTGCAGTGCTAGGTAATGATTTGGACTTTTCATGTTCCAATAGCTGTGTGTCACTGTTCACTGTGCTGTTATGTGGCAGGCATGTTGCTTGCCATCAGGCACATGTCCTGCTCGTCTCGTCACCCTTTGATATATAAAAAAAGTATACGTTGACGATCACATACACTTTTGGGGAATCAACTTTAGTTTCAGGGAAAGATTACATGGCTAAAGAAATGCAAAAGCTGTCAAGACTCCGGAGTCTTTCTGGTGGAGACAAGAGCAACTTTAGTGCAGTTCTAGGATTTTATGTTATAGACTATATTAAATTGATTGAAACCTTCGCAAGGAATGAAGAAGAAACACATCTTGTGGCAAAAGTAGCATGAAGTATACTCGTTGATTTCATCCTGCAAACTCACGAAGGCCCGTTCAAATGCCACCATCGTTCCTGCTGCTATATCCCTCGCAGCCACAACATCTTTATCAACCACAGCCACATCATCGCTTGCGCATGGTATATCTCTATTCCTCGGTACCTCGAACGAAACGAATTTAATTACATCCTCATCTTCAGTAATCAACTCTTGATCACGCAAAAATTCCTCATTCACGGATTGGTCAACCAGAGTTTTCCGTTGCTGCAATTTTGCTGCTAAAAATTCTGGGCAACCAGACTCCATGGCGGCTTCGATGTTCAATTTGCAATCTTTAAAAGCTTTAACAGCGAGTAGTACAGCTGAGATGTTGCCATAGGCGAGTTTTAGTTCAATGGAGTTGTTGGGAGCGTAAGCTAACGCTTTAGCGAATGATACGATAGCTTGCTTATGGTCTTTGGAGATGAAGTGTATGTTTCCTTCTCTGCGAAATTTGTTGGATTTATCGGCAGATTTATTCACAGCGGGTCCGGTTAAGAAGCCCATTTTCTTTAATGACTCCCTTGCTGTTCTAACTGTCGCAGCTAAGTCTCCCGTCTGGATTAGGCGCCGCAATTCTCTCGTCCCACCAGTCATTTCGAGTACTGCCTCTATTGAATCCATCGCCATGTTGAGTAACATTTTTGTTCTCATATTCTCGATCAGCTTCTCCATGGCAGCTGTAATCAGATAATAATTTTATTTTTAACATTTCAAAAAAGTAAGTTAAGTATAACACTACCTACATACGCCACAAGACATGTTTCACAACAAGTTCTTCCCAAGATTGCCTGGAAGAGGTCGCTTTAGGCGATAAAGTTAAGTGCTGACTTAACTTTATATATTATATTTTATCAAGACAAGAGCTGTCTTGTTCACCAAATTATTAAATCATAAATTGTATTTATTAGTGTTAAATGATTAAATGTACTGAGAAATTGTAAAACTAACAAAGCGGCCAAGCGCGAGTCGGACTCTCCCTTGAAGGGTTCCGTAGCAGCAAGTAACATAGTATACAATAATATATAACTTTATTACGACTCTATAGACACAGTTTTGTTTTAGCGAGACTACGTCCGACTTTTTTATACGTCCATGGTATTTCTATACAGGCTGACTGTTTGAACACTTTAGATATTCAAGGATATGATGAATCATAGTCACATGAAGGGCTTAAAAATATATAATTATAAAAATACAAATAAATTACAAAGAATACCTTCATTACATTAATGTGCGAAGACACGGAAATTATGGACAACACAGTGCCTATCGGTCGCCAGCTCAGCTGTACAATTACTATGCAGTATTCTGTGTAACACGAGTGAATCCCCGGCGCCGCCGCCGGCCGAGCGCTCTTGCACAGAATAAGTAATAGCTAGTATCAGCGAACGGGGTTAACGACCGTAGGTACGTCAAGACAAGACGGTACTTTTGGCGCAGCTGTTTAATTTCAGAGGTAGTACCTGGGTGACCGAGCTTTGCTCGGTTTAAATACGAAATATACTTAGATACCTACAGATAAAAGATTCCAAGAAATAGATTTTCTTAAAAAAAAAAGAGTTGAAAATATAAGAAAACCCGCCTGGATTCGAACCCGGAGCTACTAATTCGTGACCGCTATGAGCGGCCGACTTCCCGTCTGAGCTAATTATGCTGCCGCGTCAAGCGGCGAAATTTACCTTCGCATTCTAATGTCTAATGTGACAGTTTTTCATTGTCTAAAAACGCGCATAATATGCGTTTTTTTTAAATGAAACCTAGTTAGATCGATTTATCGTCCCCAAAATCCCCTGCATACATAATTTCATGAAAATCCGTCGAGCCGTTTTCGAGATTCAGATTCTATATATATATATACATATTTATATAGGTACAAGAATTGCTCGTTTAAAGGTATAAGATTAAATTTCGGGGACCGAGTCACCTTAGTCCGTGGGGAAGCACCTAGATATTGAAACCTCACACGTGGTCCCTGGGTGGTGCTAATCAGGTGACAAATTACCGGTGGTAGGCTTCGGCCGTGGTTGGTGACCACCCACTAGACTAAGTCACGACGCCAAGCGGCCTAGCCGTGTTCCGTCGTGTTGTCTAGTGACACCATTAAGGGAAAACGGGTCAGAACAGTTGCTGCACAACTGCAAGACCGGTCTGTCACACACCAATACTGTACATCGGGAAGCTAGTCATGGAGGGTAGCGGGATCCGAGGCACGGTTTGCCGCACCGACCGCACATAGTTGGGGGCCCAAGTAGTGAGCTAGCCACTCATGAAAGGCTGCCCCGCCATCTAGCGAAAAATCCCGGGATGCGCTATCCTGCCGGTTGGCGACCGGATGACAAGGCCAGATAGACATCCGCGGGGGGGCTCGGGCATCCCCGCAGTCTCCAGGCTAGCTCCCCACTGGTATATTCGTGTTGTGTGTTGTGACCAATGGTCAGTAGTGTGTGGCCTCGTTCTACTGCCGTTTTCCCACCGATTTCCTCTCCAAAAAACAATGAACAAAGTCAAAAAAAGAAACAAGGTTAAAGAGCGGCTGCACGCCTTGTCAGTCAAAGTGCACCTCACTAATATTCGAGGTCTGCACTCAAATCTCACTGCAGTCCACCATCACCTCGAGACTGAGCAGCCGACACTCTTGTTTCTTACGGAGACGCAGATAGGTTGTCCGTCGGACGTGGCGTACCTAACGTATCCAGGCTATACCCTGGAGCACAAATTCCGGCCTCGTGCTGGAGTATGCCTGTACGCCCGTGACGACATCTGCTGTCGGCGTCTCCGTAACCTTGAGGACACTAGATTTTTTGTTCTTTGGGCACTAATGGACACAGGCATAGACAAAATTATCTACGCCTGTGTGTATCGGTCGCACAGCGGAGATCTGGAGACGACTAGGCTCACGGAGTATTTAAGTGAGGCGGCGGACGCGGCTCAACAGAAGTACCCTTGGGCCCAATTAGTGTTACTGGGGGATTTCAACGGCCATCATAAGGAATGGCTGTACCCATACCGGGACACTGATCACGCTGGGCAGGAAACGAGAAAGCTAGCTTTATCGTTAGACCTAACCCAGCTGGTCCAAGAGGCCACAAGAGTACCCGACGTTGAGTCGCATACACCTTATTGCTTAGACCTTCTGCTGACAACTGATCCAGACCGTTATTCGGTGGCGGTATCGTCGCCGTTAGGCAGCTCCGACCACTGTCTGGTGAAATCTGTATCTGTCTACCATCCGCCTGATCCCAGCCCTAGAGGCAACCGGCGGTTGTGGCGATACAAGTCAGCAGATTGGGATGAGATGCGCTCTTTCTTTGCGTCTTACCCATGGCAGTCATTGTGCTTCGCTTCTGGTGATCCCTCAGTCTGCGCGGATGCTGTGACTAATGCAATACGAACGGCTATGGAATATTTTATTCCATCCTCCGACATCTCATTATCCAGCAAAGCTCGCCCTTGGTTTGGTTCTCAATGTAAAAGTGCTGAAGCATTTAAACATGAGGCCTACCTAGCCTGGGTTGATGCTCGACAGCGTAAGGCAAGGGACATACACCAGAAGAAGAAGGCGTTCAACAAGGCTGCTAAGGCATGCAAAAAGGTTCTTCAGAGGGCTCGGTTTGACCACATTAGTCGAATAGGGAACAAACTAGCTTCGTACCCAGCGGGCAGCAAAGCGTTTTGGTCCCTAGCTAAATCGGTCAAATCGAACTTCTGCCGCTCCTCACTACCTCCAATGATGAAACCTGATGGGACACTGGCTCACACTGCAACGGAGAAAGCAAACTTGTTTGCAACTCAGTTTGCGGAATCTTCGCGTCTAGATGCTGGTAGCGCGACACCTCCTACTCCACCTGGCTGTTCGACTTTTATGTCAGAGATACGCATTCGCCAAAAGGAGGTTCGCAAAGTACTACGCAATCTGGACGTGAATAAAGCCAGTGGCCCAGATGGTATTCCTGCTCTAGTATTGAAGGCTTGTGCGCCTGAGTTGTCACCGATATTGACACGCCTATTTAGACTCTCTCTCCAAACTGGGCTAGTACCGAAGTCTTGGAAGCTTGCCAATGTGCAACCTGTGCCCAAAAAAGGTAGTCGTGCTGACCCTGTCAACTACAGGCCCATCTCAGTCACGTCCATACTCTGCAAGACTATGGAACGTGTCTTAAACCACAGGCTCCTGACGTACCTAGAATCAAACGACCTCCTCAGTGACCAGCAATACGGGTTTCGCCGAAACCGGTCCACCGGGGATATTCTAGCGTACGTCACTCACATCTGGAGTGAAACTATTGAGAAACACGGGGAAGCACTTGCAGCCTCCCTGGATATCTCGAAGACTTTCAACAGGGTTTGGCATGATGGCCTTATAAGCAAGCTTTCTAGTTATGGTTTGTCTTCTGGGTTCATTGCTTGGATATCGGACTTCTCGAGGGATCGATCCATACGAGTCGTCATTAATGGCTGCTCGTCGGATCAAATGGGTATCAATGCCGGAGTCCCACAAGGGTCGGTACTCTCTGCGACGCTCTTCCTGCTACATATCAACGATCTGTTGAAGCCCGGTATCTTTGGGTACGCAGATGATAGCACCGTTGTAGAGAGTTACATATCTAGCGCGAGAGCCACTGGGCAGCAAACTCAGGTACTGAGAGAGTCTGATCGAGCGTTTGGGCTTGACCCTTGATGCGGTGTCCAAATGGGGCGATGCCAATCTGGTCAAGTTCAACGAGAGTAAGACGCAGGCGTGTCTGTTCTCCGCTAAAAGGAGTCCTTTCCAACTGACTCCAACTTTTAGAGGTGTATCCGTGCCGGTCTCTGACCGTCTTGAACTTTTGGGCGTTACTTTGACCTCTACGCTCAACTTTGGATCGTTTATCGAGTCCAAGGCTAAACTTGCTGCCAAAAAACTTGGTGTCCTCTCAAAGGTGCGAAGGTACTTCAAGTCTGAACAGTTGCTTACACTATATCAAGCACAGATTCGCTCCTGTATGGAGTACTGTTCGCACCTTTGGGATGGATCGGCTAAGTATCAGCTGGAGGCTCTGGAATCGATCGAGAGACGTGCCAAAAGGCTCATAGGCAACGACACTCTTGTGCGAAAAAGACTTCAAAGTCTTGAACATCGCCGAAAAATTGCTAGCCTATCGGTTTTTTATCGGATACACTTCGGAGAGTGTGCGAATGATTTGCATGATCTGATACCACCTTGTCCTTTTTTCTATCGGAATGCTCGAAGCTCGAAAAAGCGACATCGTTTCATGTTTGATGTTCCAAAGACACGAACGAAGAGATTCGACTTTATATACTTTTGTGATAAGAACGACTAAGCTGTGGAATACGTTGCCTGAGTGGGTTTTCCCCGATGGTTACAATCTTTGTGTCTTCAAATCGAGAGTGAATCGGTTTTATCTAGGTAAACACGCTCCATCGTAGACCGCATCGTCGCTTAACATCAGGCGAGATGGCGGTCAAGTGTAAACCTATAGAAGTTAAAAAAAAAAAAAAAAAATACGCACGCTGAGCTGGTGACCCTACTTATTTTTATTGACGGATAATTTTTTTTTTTTTTTTTATTTAATTTTTTTTTTATTTAATTCACCAACTAACTTGGTGACTAATATATTTATTACAATCTAGCCTAATTCGGAAAGTCTAGGCTAATGAGTAATTTTATTATGACTTAGTTTGCTAAATAATAATAATTGTAAGATTGTGTCCATAAGCACTTTTCTTATTGTCTCTATTAAGGCGAAGTCACATCGTTCATGTGTACTTTGTATTTAATATTTATAAATCTAAATTGCACTAACACTGCACTTTGAACACAGGTATTAATTTAATTTGCACTAAGTCAACTCAAATGGTTTTGTCCGTTTAAGCCTCCGCACTAACTCAGTGTTGTCAAGGAGCTGGATTGCCTCGACATTAACATGGTAATGAAGTCTTCGTTCTTGAGCTTCTGCATATTTACGTATCACTTCACTAACAGAATCCATCTTTAGGTCTTGATGAATGTCAGCATTTCTTATATACCAGGGAGCGTTGACAATGTCCCTTAGCACTTTATTCTGAAATCTTTGTACAATTTCAATATTGCTTGGTTTGGTACAGCCCCACAACTGTATACCATATGTCCATACTGGCATTAGGACTTGTTTATACAATAAGATCTTGTTATGTACTGACAACACAGATTTTCTTCCAAGTAGCCAATACATATTTTTGTAGCGTATCGCTAATTCCTCTCTTTTCTTCTTGACGTGAACTTTCCAGCGTAGCTTCGCGTCAAGAGTCATACCTAGGTATTTAGCTTTGTTTTCATAAGGTATGGGTTGATCGTTTATGAAAACTTGATGATATTTTACATTTTTATTAGTGAAATCTATATGAACGCTTTTAGATTCATTCAGTTTGATGCGCCATTTTTTCGTCCAGTCATAGACTTTATTAATTGCGGATTGCACCATCTCTGTAGCTTCTGCATGATTGTCACCTAGTGCCAAAATCGCAGTGTCATCTGCGAATGTCGCAATAGTAGTATTTTCTAGTGTTGGTATATCACAAGTATATAATAGGTATAAGATGGGACCTAATGCACTTCCTTGTGGTACTCCAGCTTTGATTTCCTTGAGTTCGGAGTAGGCTTCATCTTGTTTTATTCGAAATACTCTATTTGATATGTACGATTGTAATATATCTGAGAATTGCTTGGGTAACATTAATTTTAGTTTGTGTGTTAGCCCTTCATGCCACACTTTATCAAAAGCCTGTGCCACGTCTAAAAATATTGTGGTGCATACTTTCTTTTCTTCTAGGGCTCGTTCTATTATGTTAGTGATTCTATGAACCTGATCTATAGTGGAGTGCTTCTCTCTAAATCCAAACTGGTAGCTCGGTATGAGATTTTTACTTTCAATTATAGGTTTTAATCTTTTTAGTAATAGTTTTTCAAACAATTTAGACATCATAGGGAGCAGAGAGATTGGCCTATAAGACGTGGCTTCATTCGGAGGTTTCCCTGGCTTTTTTATCATTATGACTTCGGCCACTTTCCACAGATCAGGAACATACTTTAATCTAAAAGCAGCATTGATGAGTGTGGTAAGTTTAACAACTGCTTTACGTGGGAGATATCGCAGGACCATTCCTGTAATAAGGTCATATCCTGGAGACTTTTTTAAACTAATTTTCAGTTTTATTTCTTTGTAAACTTCCTTTGGTGTAACTAACTTTATATCTATATTATCTTGTAATACATTGTCCGTATTATCTAAGTTACTCATAATGTTTTCTTCGTTAGGTTTGAAGATGTTTTCAAGATGACGCGCAAATATTTTGGCTTTTTGTTCGTTACTAATAGCCCATTTCCCGTTTTCTTCTTTAATGGGAGGAATATGGGTTATTGGCCGTTTCATACTTTTTGTGGCTTTCCAAAGAGAATAGTCTGAGTTGTGTTTGCTGGATAGTTGTCGAAGGTAAGTATTCATGTATTCATCCTTGTAAGTTTTAATCCTCGCTTGAAGTTCTTTTGTTAGTTTGTTCAATAAGGTTTTATCACCTGGGAAACGTGTCATTTGCCATATTTTTCTTTGTTTCCTTTTTTTAGCTATTAACTGCTTAATTTCCATAGGATAACCAGTACCATTTACTCTCTTTTTGAGAGTTGGTGTATTTTTCCAGGCTATTTGTTGGATGTTTTCCACAAACTTTTCGACTTCTGTATCTAATTGTTCCGGTGTTTTGAGTGGAACATTTAAGTTTATTACTTCATCTAAATTTTTTTGGAAGCTTTCCCAGTCTGTATTCTTATTAACTAGACTCAGACTATTTTCTCTATATACGAATTTATCGCTAACAGTTAATATTACAGGAGAATGATCTGAGCTCAAATCAAAGCAATGTTCCGTATTGATGTAGTTTCTTGATATATTATTGTATATGAAAAAATCTTTAGGAGAAGAAGGTTTTTTCTTTGGGTCAGTAGGCCAGTAAGATGGATGGCCACTGGAAATTGTGTCACCATTAACTAGCTGTATTGCAGACAAAAGTTCTTTTCCTTTAGTATTCGTAAGTCGAGAGCCCCAATATAGATTTTTAGCATTGAAATCTCCTCCAATGATATATCGGTTATTAAAATGGTTTAAGTAATTTATATATTGCTCCTTTTTTAATGCATGCTTTGGTGGACAGTAGATTGACGCTACTGTGAGGGTGTATAGCTTGGTTTTCACACAGACAGCTGCGGATTGTATTTCTCTTTCTTCATGCCTGTATTCTTCATAATGAAATAAATTTTCTTTGATAATGACTGCACTTGCACCTTTTGCAGTATTATCAGGATGCAGCGCATGATAAACTTTGTAACCTCTGAATGTTACATAGCACTGTTTAGTGAAATGTGTCTCTGATATCAAGCATATGTCAATGTTTTTTGTGTCTAGGACTAATTGTAACTCGTTTTGATGTTGCAATAGCCCGTTGGAATTCCAAGTCATGATCTTTAGATTAGCCATTACTTATTCCTGGATATGGCACAATTCTTGCTATTTTCTAATTTCTTTAATCGTTCATCAAACGAGTTCATTAGTTTGAGGATCTGGTCAAATTTTTTGTCACTATCATTTGCTGTTACATGGTGGGTATTGGTAGTAACTACTTGGGCAAATGAAGTTTTATTATTAGTACCTTGGATCTTTGCATTCCTTGGATTAGTGTTGTTATCAACTTTATTAGTTTGTTGTTGCGAACGTGGAGCCGTGGCAGTTACTTTTTTGATGTTTTTATTTTTAATGTTTTGAAATTCTTTGGCTACTATACAACCTCTATAGTTAGCAGGATGTGGAGCGCCGCAATGTACACATTTTGGTTTTTCTTCTGCTTGTTTCTTGCAGTCTATGGTTAGATGTTTGCCAGTACATTTGACACATCTTGGTTCCTTTGCACAGTACTTCTGTGTATGTCCGTATGCTTGACATCTCTTACACTGTGGAACAAGTTTTGTTGTTCTCAAAGCCTGAATTTCAACTTTGCACCCCAGTATAGACTTAATTTCATAAATTTTCTTGATGTCTTGATCTTTAGAGAATGTAAGCACAAACATGTTGAGCGGTTCTTTATTTTTCCACCTCAGTTTGTTCACTACATTCTCAATCTTAAAGCCCTTTTCTTTCAAGTCTTCAGTAATTCTGTTTGGCTTGCAAGTTGAATGCAACTGTTTAGCCATAACTCTAATGGGTCTCTCTTGCTTGTTTTCATAAGAATGCCATAGCAATTTTTTTTCGTCTAAGAAGTTAATAATAGCTCTATAGGCATCTTCGTTAAAAGCGTTAACCTTGACGCTATCTCCATGTAACATTTTAATTTTTAACCTGGAAGGAGTCTCCTGGTTGTGTATGTGAGAGGTTATCAAAGAAAGTTTGATAGTCCTTAGCACCGTCTATTATTATAGGTGGTGGTTGTGGTACTTTTTTAGGAGCAACTGTACTGCTGCTATCTTTTTTTTGCGGTGACGGAGTAATAGGAATTGGTGAGGTGTTCAATTTTCTTTTTTTTTCCTAGATAATGCTCTTACCCACTCAGTTTCTTTGGCTAGTTCTTCTTCATCCGTACAGTAATCTGCTTGCTGAGAAGAACATTCTTCCGTACGATCGTTACTTTTGTCGACTTTTTCTATTGTTAAAGTTTTAACTTGCTCTTGGAGCTTTTCAATTTCCTTCTGTAAGGTTCTTACTACATTTTCAAATTTTTCTCGCTCTGCCATTTCTTCGCGGTAACGAGAATACAGCATGCGCTCAGTTTCTGTTTTTAATGTAATATGACTGGTACTTGAGCCAGCCATGATTAATTATTGAAGTCAAGTATGACTTCGCCTTAACAATAAAAATGCAAAGTTAGCCACAGGGCATCGCGGTACGGAATCTAGGTCATAGTCGACACTTTACGTACAGCGCTCGGCGACGCGACGCGATGTTTAGATGAGTCGACTCTTTTTCACCCGCGGATTTCGCGACGTGACTGTTCTTAGCGAACTATCAATGAACACTGACGGATAATTAAAGTTAAATTAGTCAAATATTAAGCACCTATTTTTTTTACGTAAATAGAAAGAGAATCGACTACTGAACACGCTATATCAATATGTAAAGTGTTCAACCAGTCAGCCTGTATACATATTTTCACAGATCACCGGAAGATGCCTCAAGACACTCTACTTTCACTTTTCACCTGTTTTGTGTATCCCTCACTAATATCTAACAATAATAACTTACCATCTATAAACGGGGATTCCCCTAAAAGTTTCTTTATCGGCTACAGAGTTGTAAAATGAACAATTCCTGGTATGCTGAGTCGTTTTGGCGACTACAAAACGCGTTCTACCGTGAGCGCGTAAACTAAACATTTGTATGAAGAACTTCAACGCTGCCGGACGCGGTATAAATTTCTTCATATAAATGTCATGTTTACGCGGTCACAGTAGAACGCACAATTCTTGTTTACGCGGTCACAGTAGAACGCACAAAAATGCGTTCTACTGTGACCGCATAAACATGACATTTATCTGAAGAAATTTATACCGCGTCTGGTGGCGCTGGAGTTCTTCATACAAATGTTTTTTACGCGCCCACGGTAGAACGCGTTTTGTAGTCCACAAAACTCGCACTCAGCCTACAGAATCTGAACCCAGACGGATTTAATACGACACGGAATCTCTTCTCTCGGTCTTTGTCTTATCTGTTTAGAATAACGAAGACAAGGATAGTCATTCCGAATTTGAGCCGTTTGGATTGCGTTTAGAATCACTAGTCACTACCCAGCATACTGATGTTTGACAAATGGACAAATCTCATAAATTTTATTAATACAACAGTCTTCACGGCAGAAATCGGTAGTAACCTAGTAACATGGACGTCTAAAAAGTCGGACGTAGTCTCGCTAAAACCACTGTGTCCATAGAGTCGGCCACATAATAGGTATGCACGTATGCGCTGTCACATTCAGGCTGACACGCACACATCAGTAAGTCTTTACACGCGCAAATTTGTGTATATGTGTGCGTGCAGCCTATCAGTGACAACCTGACAACGCACACGTGAAAATGTGGCCGACATTAGTGACAAAGTTTTTGTTTTAGTGAGACTACGTCCGACTTTTTTGTGCGTCAATGCCTAGTAACTGCCAAAGTTACATTCGCAAGTCGGTATAATTGTGAACTATTATGTACCCTATACACACTGGCCCAGTGGAGGCCAACGCGAGCGTCGACAAAACGGCACGAGACGAAACGTAGCATCCACACACTGGCCCAGCGCAGGCCGACGCGAGCGGCGACAAAACGGCACGAGACGAAAGGTAGCATCCACACACTGGCCGAGCGCAGGCAAAAGCGAGGTAGACCAATAGGAGAATAGGACGCTACTCGCCGAGCACCTTTGTTTTGTGCACAAAAACCGACACCGGTCACGAGAGACGAGTCGAGACTAAACAGCCCTATACACACTGGCCACTTGCCGTCACTCGGCCAGCTAGGCGAGCGACGCGAGTGATCACAAAACGACCCTCCACACACTGGCGTTGGCCTGCACTGGGCCAGTGTGTATAGGTGGCTTTATAGTGGTTGTGAGCGCAAAGTCTCAAACGTCCATAAGTTCTTTTATAGTAGATCCAACCGTTTATCCTCTTTTTGACAGCACCAATAGAACGTAATTGCGTCATGTTACGCAAAAGTTTACTTTTAAATGCGAGGTTTTAAAAATATGATAACTGCTTAAATTTGCTCCTTGATCCCGTATAATAATCATCTTTCACAAAATGAGTCCATAAGTGCAGTAGTTTTTTTATAAATTCCATAAAATAACAAACGTTTTTAAAAAATTACGTTCTATGGCTATCAACATAGTGATGTTACGAAGTTACGATTGAGATATCGATATTGTTTATGAACAATTTTTACACGGGTGTTTTCCGTTCTCGGCACATAATATCGGATTTATTTTTATGTAAAACCGTTATATTGATGCGCCTCAGGAAAACATACAGCATTATTTGAAGACGTGTTTATCTCCTGGTGTATATCCAAAAAAGAACAAGGTTATGATGACTGAAACATTTGAATATTTATTAAAATAAAGTGTTAAATAACATTTTGTAGTTAGGTAAATTAACAAAGTTTATTTATGTCTGATGTAAACTTTGAAGAACATGATGTACCATTTTCGTTAATTTCTAAATAAATTAACCTGATATGCTTAATGTGTTAAAATATTTCCATATTTGGCTTAATAATGTCTCATCAGTCGGTCACCCAAAGATTACTGCTGTACCTGATCTACGTCTACTAGTTGTGCGTCTATAGCACTGTTTCAATAGACTGGACATATCTAATTTTTCAATAACAGGATGTTAAGCAACTGCTATAAGTAAAATTTATTTAAAATGACTCGAAATTTATTCGGGTTTTCTTAGATAGGGACTAGTAATATGTGATAGCACACAAATTATCTTCGTTTTCTATGATTATACTACCACCGCAACAATACTTATGTGTATTCGGTCTGTAACATTTAAAAAAGGTAACAAATCTACCCTTATTCTCGGAAATGTATAGGGTATTATCAATACTCGTGAAGATGTTAATGTGATGACATCTTTCAGCGACATGTACAGCGGACCAGCACGGCGGGCCACGGCCTTTCCCCGAGTTCTAGTGGTGGGAACGAGCCAGAAGGCTGGGTATGGGCATTTTTCGCCATTTATGGCATATCCTGGGGTTTGTGCTAGACATAACATAGTATTTACTCATGGTATTTCGGTTGCCTGGAAGAGATCGCTATTAGCGATAATGTCGCCACTTGGTTCACTAGTTCTAGGATAAGTCCCTGTTGTTTAAGTATTATATTGTGGATAATAAAGAGTTTCTATCTTTTTATAGTCTTTTATAATATTAGTTAGCTAGTAGAGAGCCACCACTTTAAACGTCATTGTTGTATAGTTCAAATGTATAGTATGTATTTGTATAGTTTGAAATGGATATTTTGAATCCGTTAATTATTTATCTTCTAGTTTGCTTTCTATTCTCTCTCGCTTCGTCTAATGCTGGCTTTCATTAGACTCAGTATCTGTTTTTTCTTACAAGTACAGAGTTTTTGTCGTCTAACATAACCACAAATAAAACAATTGTTCATTTTAATACAATTCATTAATTTATAATGTTTTTGGCAGAATAACTGAATTTAAGCTTCTTCTAACTCAAAACGTACGAACATAAGAAAAAAAAATTAAACGAAAGTTGTAGGAAATAAACTAGTCTTTAAAAAAGGTCTGATGCGTTTTATTGATTAATCTAATATTTCAAGAGTTATCGGCTGCAATAGAAAAACTGGTTAATTAAATGAGCCATAAATCGTAAACGCTACATGTTACAGAAAAGTTTTCCGGCCACAAAAGATGCAAAATATTATTTTCTACAATAACGACCTCAACAATTTTTGTCCTAAAGTTTATAGTTTCCGAGATATTAGCCAAGCTCGCAGCAATGTTTTACTTTTAAAAATTCGGCAACCGGACTTTGGGACTGATTTTTCGCAGGCAACCCGACAAAATGTCATGTTCTTATTTGCCAAAATAATCTTTAATTTTATTTAATTTCAATTTAATAACCAGACCGTTGCAAAATGCTAGTATCGATGTACCTGTTTATACTTGGTCACAACACTATAACTGACAAATTAGATCTGCCAAAAAGATAATAAATGGTTGGATTCACTATAGTATATTAGTGATCTGTGAGTTCCTTGAAATGAAAACGTTTTATCAGGGTAGCGATTCTAAATGCAATCCAAAAAAAAAATGGTTCAAAATCGGAATGACAATCCCTGTCTATGTCACGCTGCACCCGAGAGATGAGTGTGTCAGATGCAACCGAATGGATTTAGAATCGCTACCCTGATCGGGGATTTCCCCAAAAGTTCTTTGACTTCCCTCTTTTTAGAATGATAGGGCAATACTTATCGTGATAAAAAGGGGATTCCAAGATATTGTTTGTATGAAATAATGTTGTTTTATTAGTTTAATTTAAGAAAACTGTGTCATTTTAAATCCATTTTTTTTTTCAGCCTGTCTTAAAATTTGCTCTGTACAGAGAGATGGCCTAAACATATTTTCTATTGGGATTGGGGATACTTGTGATGAGATGACTATCCTTAGATCATTTAAAAGCGGCCTTGTTAAACCCCGGGGAGCGGGGAGTTATTGTAGCATTAATTTAAATATAAAAAAAAAAAAAAATTAAAGTCAAAGTACTTTATTCATAAATGTACAATTTACACGTCAATAAATAAACAATAAAAACAAAAGAAAGAGCATACAAATTGTATACATTTTCAAAGTTTGAAATGACTAGGTACTTTACTGTATTATAATAAATATTGTACAGAATTTTAGCTATATTTAAATACTTAGTCCATAGGTAATAAGCCTATGATTGTTTTAATTCTTTATTTACAAGAACTTAGGTTTAAACTTTATTTATAAAACAAATTAAATTAATTTAAATAAAAAATTGAGTTTATGTATATGCATTGAAGTCAAAACATTTATTTAATTTTACTATTTAGAAATAAAATCTAAATTTGAAACTACACTTACTTACCTGTTTTAACAGAGGCAGGTTCCACAAATTCCACAATGTTATGGAATAAACAACTGAATTTATTTTTAGTGGTCTAATAAATCGCTTGGTCAGATAGGCGACAAAGTAATCAGATAAGATAACTAACACCACAGACTAACTTTTCACTCCACTCCACAGAAACTCCACAATATTATTAATTATAATTACATTTATACATTTTACAATGTCTTTTGTCTATAATCATCCGTCAAGCGTCAATGTTGATGTTGCTATCAAAAACTGTTATTCTACCAAAAATTCCCGACTAAACGATGGCTTATCAGAAGAAGCAAAATTTGACAAAATTGTTGTCAATTAATAATCTCTAAATATGACAAAAAAGTTATTAAAAAATATTAGAACAGATGGAGTCTATGTGACACCTTCCATGATTTGTAAATATTTTGTCCAAATCAAAGATTTTTCAAAATCAATGACAATTGGACTAACCGCTGGGTACTGGTAGTAATTTTTAAGCAAGTAAAGCAAGACGCCTGCAACTGTAAGTTGATGTCGATTGGGGAATATTTCAATCAATAATTACATCCGTTAAAAATACTTTTTTAATAAGCCATTCACGCCGTTTCAACACAATATTTAATTTAAATACGGTAAAATGTAAATACATTCTGCTGTTTTTGTGAAATTTCTGTAGTATAAGTAAATAAGTACTTAAGTAGTAAGTACACAACATGAAATAATGAGCATATTGTTAACATAGAACTGAAGGAATTCCGCTACATACCGCAGCCTAATATTTTTTCTGCTTAGCTGATGAAAATCTATCGTAATTTTTTTTTAATTCCAACGACATAACTACCCTCAAAATCCGATTCTTAGTTCTAGGTAGCGATTCTGAAACCATTCGGTTGCATCCGACACGGAATCTCATCTCTCGGTCTTTGTCTTATCTGTTTAGCATGACAAAGACCGAGAGATGAGATTCATTGTCGGATGCAACCGAATGGTTTCAGAATCGCTACCCTGGAGAGAGTTGCACACTAGCACAGCATTGATTGATGCAACGATACCGCAACGAAAACATAAGTACTTGGATTTGGGGATGACTGGCTAATGTGGCAACATTTTTAAAGCGAACTCAAACTGGGGACTCCCATTTAAGGACGCCCTAAAAGTGGATTGTACCGATATATTGCATAGTATAATCGATTTTAAATCGATTCGCGATATTAAAATATGGAGAAGTCGATCGAAAACATTGACACAGTTCAATATTGTTGATTGAAAAGTGAAGATCACATACTAAGTAGTACCTAGTAGGAGTTGCATGTTGTGGATAAGAAATTGTGTGCCAATGTCATAGAATAGATAATACAAACCAATGTGTAACTTTTAAATTTTGTTACTACTATTTTTGAGTTGAGTGATTGAGCAACAATGATATTTTTTATTAAAATAGGATCACAGCGATCAAATCAACATCTCAATACACAGATGTGCCCTCCCAAACATCAGGGCGCACGGAATCATGTCATCGTTGGAAGAGTGAGCTCACTCTTTCCGTTCTAGTCGGTTGCAGGAAGCGGCGGACGCCGGACGTTTATTATCTATCACTATTCGTTGCCAGCAACCAAAATAAGTAGACGACCCACAGCATATCTCGCCGCTAGCGATTCTAGGGGTCAAGTAGATATTGGTTGTTTGTAAACCGCTTACGATACACACAGTTAATTACCAATTTCAAGGTGCTCAGTGCACATCAATTGGTTTATAATCGCACTCCGGACTCACGTCTCCCCTAGCTGGTTCCCCTGGGGGGACGTTAGGATTTCCTAGTACTAGTGTCTCCCCTCGGTAAGGGGAGATATTAAAACTAGATTTTATTTATTTTTTGCATTCTCTTGTGCTCCCCCGCCTGAAAGTTTAAATAAAACTCAAAATTAAGTATAAACAGAATTTGACTTTTTTAACTTAACTTTAGGTACTTTATTTATTTATTTCGCTTAAAAAAAATTGACTTTTAACAAAAAACAAATAACGCAGATAAAAATAATTAGCTTAAATTAGCGTAACTTTTCCAAGAAATGACCAACGCTTATTTCTTTATGGATGAGTTGAAGTTGAGTGTTTATAATTAATACATCTCTTTCAGACTGAACTCTTCTCCTCTTACTATTGTGTACTCCATGCTCAAAGTTTATTACAGTCATTTTATTTTCGTCCATATCTTTTTTTAAAGTTGTTAATAATTTTGTGATGGTGACGTAATTTTTATTAATTTGCCTATTTAATTTGGAATGCCAACCCTCGGCGTAATTATTTGTACGATGACGTTGGTCGTAAATGCACCATTCTGATATGCATTCTTCACTTTTTAACCAATTTCTTTCCATATAGTTCATAAATGCTTTAAGTTTGGTCTCATCAAGTTCCTTGCATTGAGATTTAATATACGCCCAACCTTCTTCAATCTCATCTCTAGGTAGTAAAGGAAGAGCGTTACATAAGTTAATAATTCGGTAATATAATTTCGATTTCAGATTCATATTTCGAGCTTTACGACGCAAAGCATTCATAAAATGATAATGACATATCTTAACCACAACATTGGGGCAAAAATCCTGAAGAGGATTAGTCATACCCATCTCAAAATCTGCATGTATAATTTTTGGATTCCATTCAGGGACTTTAGTCTTTATAATGTCATATAAAATAGAGTAAGATATTATTATTTTTATCTGCGTTATTTGTTTTTTGTTAAAAGTCAATTTTTTTTTAAGCGAAATAAATAAATAAAGTACCTACCTAAAGTTAAGTTAAAAAAGTCAAGTTCTGTTTATACTTAATTTTGAGTTTTATTTAAACTTTCAGGCGGGGGAGCACAAGAGAATGCAAAAAATAAATAAAATCTAGTTTTAATATCTCCCCTTACCGAGGGGAGACACTAGTACTAGGAAATCCTAACGTCCCCCCCAGGGGAACCAGCTAGGGGAGACGTGAGTCCGGAGTGTATAATCGATGGATTACATCAGCTGTCTGACTCCCACAGAGCAAACTTTGCTTAGTTTGGGACTAGACGGGTGTTTGTAGGAGAAATATCTTCATTTAAACAGCCCACTAAATGTTCCCACCAGCTAGGACTAGGGACTACGAGTCTTCTTACGCAATGAGAGTCAAGCTCAAGGCCATAATCTACACCACACTAGCCTCTGGCCCAGTGGGTAGCGTTGGTAGATAACATCACCACGAAAGATTCTATGTACCTACATGTCGGTTTCCTCACGATGTTTCCTTCTGTTTTATACCCAGTTTATATTATGTTACCGAATCCAGTGCTGGATTGCTTACTGGAATAATGTAAACCGGCACTGGATTGATGCTTTCCAGTGCCGGTTTACATTATTCCAGTAAGCAATCCAGCCCTGGATTCGATTGCTGGACTGGAACAATGTAAACCGGGTATTAAGTTAGCGGCATTACGCACGACTTCGATAGGGCAGTGGTGAGTGTGGGATTTGAACCCGGCGGCTCCGGATCGGCAGTCGTCGTTCTCCCGACTTCTACAAAGTTCAGCCGTAACTTCTACAAAGATTCTCTTTTTCTGGGAGAAATATCTACATATATATTTCTTTATCTGGTCTCAATTGACACAGGACCGAAGCAGATGGCATAACACCGGTATACAAGCAGCAGCAGCGGGATAGGAAAGGCCGTAGATGAAAATTAGAATAAACAACACAGATCGTACTTAGCCAATATATAAAACTATTTATTTCATTAAATCAACATCAGAATCTTTATAAGGCACATTGTTTTTACAATTAAAAATATATCAATACGCTACAATTTTAACAGTATTTTAATTATATATAACCCATTCACCTCACTCAGGTATCAAAAGTATACCAACATGGCGGCATCACAATTGACATTACAATATTTTACTTTCAATACCAGGCATTGGCGATTGGCGGGCTTCAAATATGTATTTAACAACATTCATAAGCAAAAACAATTTTAAAATAAAACTTAAGCGTAGTAATTATTTATATATTTTTAACAGAATGAGATATTTTCAGAAATACATGCCAGTGACAGGTGGATGGGTGCAAACTTATGTCAAATTATTGACACATGAACACTTTATTTGAAACATCAGGTTACGTAATTTAAAAAACAAATAATACTAGGAAATGAAAATAAAAAAATATCTTGAATGTTACATAACGTTTAGGGAGAGTGAAGAGTGCAAATCGTTACTGTCCATTAAGCCACGTATTCATTAGTAAACATTTGTTGATAAACTGTTTATGACTAGCGTTAAACAAGTTTACAATAAACACATGTTTCTGAAACTTGGCCGTCCACACTTGTCAGTTGTTTACAGCATGACGGACCCACCATACCACTAGCCCTACCCCTGGTGGTAGGGTGGGTCCGAAACCATACCACCATAATGATGTGACAAAGTACTCATATTGTGATTTATCTAAGATGGTTATTTTTTCCGCAACTATTATTATCTATTTGTTGCAAAAATGTAAGTCTTATGCAATTATTCAAGTTCAATATTCCTTGCATTATATTTATTATACTGACTTACATTAAATGGGCCGATTTTGGCAATGAACGCAATTTTAAAAGTGTTCCCTAACGCGTGTGACTTTAGAAGCGCAATATTTGGAATAAATCGCTCAAGTGCGAGTCGGACTCGCACATGAAGGCTTCCGTAGCAGCAAGTAACAAAATAGATAAGTTCTTGTAGTTCGTTGTAACTTTGATCGAAGTTTTAATTATAGTGTATTTATGACGTACTAAAAAGAAACTACTTACCGGATCAAATTTAAACCAATTTTCGGTGGAAGTTTGCATGGTAATGTACTTACATCATATATTTCTTTTAATTTTGTCATTTTAGAAGTTGCACACATTTTACCACTTTGGAAGTATCTCTCGCGCAAAATATTCAGTATAGAAAAAAAATTATATTAGAAACCTCAACATCATTTTTGAAGACCTATCCATAAAGACCCACACATACGTATGGATTTGATGAAAAAAAATTGAGTTTCAGTTCTAAATAAGGGGCATTCCCAAAATTTATTGTTTTCTTTTAATATTTTTGTAAAAAAATCATCTGAATGCGGTTCACAGAATACACCTACTTCCCAAGTTTCAACAGTAAAGTCCTTATGGTTTTGGAAAAAAGTGGCTGAGACATACGGACGGACAGACGGACAGGCAAACAGACATGACGAATCTTTAAGGGTTCCGTTTTTTACGTTTTACGGAACCCTAAAAAGGCGAAGTCCCTGAAGAATACGCAAAATAAAACTGAAAGGAGAATAGTAGCTCTCACTACCGTACCACTACTACCTCTTGATGAGGTGTTACATAGGATTTCATTATATAAAATCGGAATGTCACAGTTTGAAACGAATGGAAAAGTTTATAAACTACATCGAAACTTTTTGGTTGAAAATACATTCCCCCTGTAGTATTTAGCACAACCAACATATTTATTAGAATCATTTCATTCAAAAATAAATAAATTACTGAACAAGAAACTGCTGAATGTATTACATAAGATTCATGAAACAAAGATACCTAAAAAACGGCGAATAAACCAAATTATTAACGACGATTTTATAATGGGCGTACAAATGCAGTTAGTCAACAAACAAATTACCATTGGTCATGAATTAGACGAATTGCGTAGGTACATTTTTACAGTTTGTTCTTTTAGTTTATTTGCTGTAAATAATAATAAGTCTAAACAAAACTTTTGTTTTAAAAATGTGTCACAACACTATTACTTGATGGCATGATGGTGGTATGGTTTCGGACCCACCCTACCACCAGGGGTAGGGCTAGTGGTATGGTGGGTCCGTCACGGTTTACAGGATGCCAACCGAAGAGATAGTGATGCTCTCTGCTGCTTACATAATAATTCACGATTTTCGATTCGCGATTCAAACCACTGCATTTGCTTTTGATCACTTCCTCAGAACCGCTTCCAGTCCTTTTTGACGTTTTAATTTTTTTCTTTTCACGACTAAATTGTGAGCGTAGTATATGCATCTTTGTTTCCACTTCTTTTTGCGATATATGCAATTCTGCAGCAATGTTGGTCGAAACATCATTTTTTAAATTTATCTTTATAGTTTTTATTTGAGGCGTCCCAAAGAATACTATGTTGGTGATAAAGCTCTATGAGCATCGAAATTTGGTTGTTGGACCACACTACCTCCATGTTTATAAACTCGTCCACACCTGTTGACTTTTGTTTATAAACTAAATGGTTCGTCTTGCTCTCCACTCGTAGTGGGGAGCACGGCAACATGTATCATAAACAATGTTTCATCACCTATGTTTATGAACTGTTTATAAACTGTTTACAGAGGGATGACACATTGTTTATGAACAGTTTATAAACAGTGTTTATTAACAAATGTTTACTAATGAATACGTGGCTTTACTGTACAAGAGGACGAGAGAGGGTATAAAATCTTCAGAAATTGTATTACATAATACTTGAACACCCTCTTGAGACAATATAATGGCAGAGTATTTCATATATCTTTCTGAAAACATATTCACAAACACATAACACAGTCACTGCAACATTTATGTGAATCTCTACATATTTCGGAATGATAAACCAGTATCACGCAACGCAAAAAACTAATGGAACTATATTTTTTTACCATTTTTATCGAAGAAAACCTCTTTTTTTTATGGCCTCTTATGGACACTAACCACCTACCTGACCTACCAAACTTTGGTCGACTGGAGAAACAGAGCTTAACCTTTTGACCGCCAGGACTAAATTGCATTTCCGTGCCCTGGACGCCAAGCGTACGAAATAAGTCAAAATAAAAAAATTGTGCTGTCACCATTTGATATCTAACACACAATGTCTTGGTATAATCCGTTTTTTGTCAACTATAGACGTCGTTGGCGCACAGGGCTCACTCACGCTTGTCAAGTATAGGTGACTCTGGCGGTCAAAAGTTTAATAATGATTAATAATCATTTACATTGCACTGCATCTGTATTTTATTTCAAAAAAAACAGTTTTATTATAAAATAATGTAGATATATGTTTACAGCGATTTACCGATTTATTTAGAAAATCTGTTTACTCATTGAAGACCCCTAGGTTGTAGCTAATGGGACACAGACTCGGGTAGTTAGTTATTAACAGTTTTGCATTGTATAAGTGCATTTGAGGCATACTGTATGAATTGTACTACATCTACCTATAATTTGTCTATCTACAATCATCTATATAATTGTATTGACATTTAGGTTTAGTCTGTCTGGCCATGTTGTAGTATAACTGTAGAAAGTTTAGTTTTGAACAAAATAATTTTTTTATTTTGTTGCCAATCTATATTCACTTCTATACATGTATTTGAATGAATTAATGAAAATTCTTTATTGTTCACACCAAAAAGGATACATACAATTTTGAAAAACAGTAAGACTAGTGATACAACGGGCGGCCTTATCGCTAAAAGCGATTTCTTCCAGGCAACCTTGGGATGGACAGAAATATTTGAAAACTTGAAGTATTTGTTGGCGATACTGGACAAAACCAAATTTAACAGTAACATACACACCTATCTATACATCTATATAATATTTATTTTACAATTACTGTACATAACACGGCAAAAAAAAAACTACAAAGAATTTATATTCTAATGATTACAGAGTAAATATAAATTTTTGGTACACTTCTTTCCAATATGAAAATCTTAATTATAATTTATTAACTAGATATTAAATCAATAGCCATATTAATGATTAACATAACTCTAGAATAATAATAATAATAATTAAAGCCATCAGTTTTACAAACTTCCGACTTAATAAAAGAAAAAAATAACAAAAAAATACTATGTTAATCACTAAAACACAATTTTACCCAATTTTCATTAGATAACCTTTAGTTGTTAGTTGAAAATTCCAAACTTTATGTGCAAAAACATTTAAATATTTTACATAATCCCATTTTGCCTTTGACTTTAAAATTGACCTTGAAAGTCATATTTGACTTTCAAAAGGCCTCATTGACTTAAAAAAAACATTTTTGATCTTTAGTAATTTTGTCACTTAAAAAAAATCCTTAATTTAACTTTAAAAGTCTATATTTCGACTTAAACATCTTTTTAAGTCCCAAATTTATCTAATCTTTTAAAATCTAAGTCAATTCCTTTTACGTCAGTGCATTTAGCAACTTTTTAATTTTTAACATCTCATCATAACCAGCCAGTATAAAATATAGCCTCGATACAACTAAGCGCCCAAACGTGTTTGGACTTTAATTCTATTCGAATAAGGCACATATTTACACGCCTCGATAGCGTGGTACAATATGTTAGCGTCTGCGTCGCTACTCAAATCAGCTGGCGAAAATGTTGAACTACGTATTGTTAAACAAGATTTATATTTACGTGACGGTAATTCGACAGTAACGCCATCTGGAAGTGAGTAATAAACAGTGACACTATTACAAATAATGTCCAATTACAAATCAAAATCTTACCCGTATTCAACTGAACCACTATTTAAAAACAATTTAACATTAGAATGCTAAATTGTTTGAACACAAAGTATCAAAGACATTGCGTTCGTCTTTACTGGACATAATATATTGAAAAACATTGGTAGAAATAGGATATGACTGAGAGAAAAACCAATCTAATGTATCTATATTTAAAACCTCAAGTTTTTAAATATAAAATCTCAGAGTCATTTCCCATTTCGAGCAATTCTTTTCAACTATAAATGCTCAACATTAACACATATACATCGATTTGTAATACATTTATCGTCTTCATTTTTGTCTCGAGTCATTGGCGAGCTTACTAGTTCGCATTCTGAACTCTAACCGCCATTATAGGCATACTTGAACATCGGACTAAGACGTCCGCTTGGCTCGAGTGTTCAAATCAAAATGACCGGCCCTTACCCCCTCCAAGCGACTGATGACGTCACGCACGCGTTCAGTCGTCAAATTTCATTATCCGATACATTTTTAGTATACATAAGATATTTACACTAAAAATATATGTCAAATTAACATGTTTGTTAGCGAATTTGATTCTCAAACTCACAAATGGCAAAGAAAAGCAAAGTTTCGGAATAGCTGTCAATTAATATACAAGCATACACGGCTCGAAGGACCATCTCCCAAACCGTAACTAATACATTTACAGTTTATTACGTATTTGAATTATGACAGGTCGTTTTCTGCCATTGCTGTTGACAATTTAATTCGGACACTAAATATGTCATTTTAAATATGTCAAACAGCTCATATTCTCTCAATGCATACATATATCGGCTAAACATTATTGTAGCACAACATATATTTGCTCTTCATAATAAATAGCGGTGAAAATCCAGTGTTTACAATGAATTAAAATAAAGTAGCATTTAATACTATCTTAAAGTAATACAGATAATCATATTTAACTTAAGGCATATTTTGTGATACATTTAATGGTTTATAATAATTTAAAATACAAATTATATTTAAAACTATTTTTGGTCTTAAATATGGAATAAGACAACACCACTACTATGTTTGACAATGAATGAGATTTTAATTTATTTTTGACGAACTAAAAAAAATGTGTTGCCATTTAACCTACTACACAAAGAGTTGGTCGGTACGACATAATCCAAAATATAATAATTACTATTATCTTCATGTGGCCTATTACTTTATTTATAGTTTTAATTTAATATTAATAGTTTTGACACAACAAGTTAGTGTTACCATGTAACCTAAAACATCAATAATTATAATCATTATTTAAAATCAGCTGCCTTCACATCAGTGTTTTATTCTTAGTTTCTGATCAGTTTGCATTGTATTGTTGCTTTTGACATCAATGTGTCTAATGACAAAATTAGTTTGTTGCTGTGACGTCTACTACAATTTTACATTATAACCTAACAAGTCAATATTACCATGTAACCTAACTAGTCAATGTCACCATGTAACCTAACAAGTAAATGTTACAGTGTAAATTGTAACCTAACAAGTCAATGTTACTGTGTAATCTAACAAGTCGATATCACCGTGTAACCCAACAGGCCAATGTTACATGGTAACCTAACGAGTAAATGTCACCATGTAACCTAACTAGTCAATGTCGCCATGTAACCTAAAAAGTCAATATTACATTGTAACCTAACATATCAATGTCACCGCGTAACCCAACAGGTCAGTGTCACCATGTAACATAATGAGTCAATGTTACATTGTAACCTGACGAGTCAATGTTACATGGTAACCTATAACATAAATAATGACTATACATCCAGTTATCCAGTTCCGGCCACGTCAATGCGCGGACGTAGGCGAGAGTAGCAGACTGGTCGCGTCCTCGATCCTCTCGAGCCGGTAGGTCGAGTTGTCTGGTAGATGCCGCACCAGCTCGTCGGTGAGCCTGACGCGGGCGCCGTTCGGACCCGACACTAGGATCGTTTCACAGTCCTGTGGAAAAAATAGAACTGTGTTAAGGTCATAGTCATCATGGCATTTTATTGATAAAATTTAAGTTACATGTTTACAATTAATAATAAAGTTATAATTAATTCTATTCATTGTAACGTTTTTTATGCTTTTGCTCAAAGCTCCTTCTCTATGCATACTTTGGCCTGGTCATGCAGTATTATTTAGGGGGCTGCTTACGCTCAATCACTCTTCATTTTGCTATGGCTTAGCCATATAAGACATTTTTTCTTTTTTTATGCTTATGCTCAAAGCACCTCGGTGCATACCATGACCTGGTCATATCTTAACATTTAGTGTACTGATCATGCCCGTCACACTGAATTTTTTTTTTTTTTTTTTATGCTTATGCTCAAAGCTCGATTCATACCTTGGCCTGGTCATGGATCAACATTTACTGTACTCATGCTCACCCACACTTAAGTAATTTTTTCTCTCTTTTTTAGACTTATGCTCAGACTCCCCCGATGCATACATCGGCCGGATAATGCATCAGCATTTACTATACTGTTCCTGCTAATGCTCACTCACGCTGAAGTCGACATTTATTTTTTATGTTTTTGTGCCGATGCTCAAAGCTCCTCGATGCATCAATATTTAGAGGCATGCTCACTCACACTCAAGTAATATTTTTTTTTTGTTATCTTATGCTCAAATAACATATACCTTGGCCTGATCATGGAGGCACGGCACGGCTCACTATCTGCCGAGCGTCCCGAGCGCTGCTTTTATGCTTATGCTCAAAGCTCCAAGTCTATGCATACCTTAGCCTGGTCATACATCAACATTTTTAGTACTGCTCAAGCTTATGCTCACTCGCACTCTGGCACTCAACTCATCTTTTCCCCTTTTATTTATGCTTATGCTCAAAGCCACTCGACGCATCAACATTTAACGCGATGCTCATACTTATGCTCACTCACTCTCAAGTAAAAAAATAATAATATTTCTTTTTTTTAATACTTATCTCACAAAATAAATAAATCAATACCTTGGCCTGATCGTGCAGCATCCCCTTCAGCTTGTGCAGCAGTTCTCCGGCGCGGCACGCGTGCAGGTAGAGGGCGCTGTAGATGTTGCTCCCCACGGCGCACACGTACACCGTGAGACGGGGCTCGATGCGTCTGCGCGGGGAGAGAACGATCGTTAGGCTAATGTACTATGGTTTACAAAAAAAAAAAATGGAGCAAATAATTAATTTTCTGGGAAAAAAAATTAAAACCGACTTTAATTTAAGATTAAATTCGGACACTCGACAAATAAGAATAGAATCGTATATCTGTCACCTCGCTTCGCCAAACCATGTATGTAGGCGAATTTCCTTTAAGCTGGTTGCCTGGAAGAGATTGCCCTAAGCAATAAGGCCGCCATTTGTGGTGCTAGTTGTGTAAGTGTTTTACTGTAACATTTATGTTTTTGTGTCACAATAAAGAGTTATCTATCTATATCGTCTGAATACATGAAAGGAAATTTTAGTGTTTTGTTTATATTACAAAAATAACTACACCAATTTAAATAAAATTTATATTGGACCTCTAAACTATGATATACCAAACAAAAAAATAAATCATCAAAATCGATACAATCGTGGAACATAGGTACGTACAAAAAAAAGCATACAACCTAATTGATAACCTCATTTTTTGTAGTCGGTTAAAAAGTAAATAAAATCGTAACTTCTTTTTGAAGACTTCAAAACGGGAACAGGTTCTCAATTTGTGTGTATGTTTTTTAGGGTTCCGTACCCAAAAGGTAAAAACGGAACCATATTACTGAGACTTGGCTGTCCGTCCGTCCGTCTGTCAACCAGGCTGTATCTCAAGAACGGTGATAGCTAGACAGTTGAAATTGTCACAGATGATGTATTTCTATTGCCGCTATAACAACAAATACTAAAAATAATAATTAAAAGTTTGTTGTATGGGAATACAACAAACTTGATTTTTTACTGTTTCTTGCTCAATTAGTCCGTCTCAAGAAAACTAGATGAAGCCACTAGTAAAGATAAAGCGCGATATAAAATTTTTAAAGAAACGTTTTGGCTGTCTGCGGAAATTGCGATGTATAAGGAATTCCTGATAAAGCCAAAATGAGGTTTTCGCCGTTTATTTGCGTTAATGGTACGGAACCCTTCGTGCGGGAGTCCCACTCGCACTTGGCCAGTTTTATTTTGTATGTATGTTACGCGATTGTCTTCAGCGTAAAATTGCTTGTCTTTCTTAAGAGTTAACAATCATTCGATCTACATTTTTCAAACCCGTTTTTTGGGAGGATTTTATGAACTTTTTGTGGAGAAATTGAAATGGCGTACTCACTTGGCGTGTAGAGCGTTGTATAGACGGATACCGTCGGCGAGTCCGCATATCTGAATGATGTCGTCACGTGACAGCCTGCAAATAATCACACCATTAGAGTAATGAAACTAACTTCAAAATGTAATAAAATTCAGGTTGGTGGCTTTTTATTTTCCATCCTAAAGTTGCCTGAAAGATATTGCTTTCGTTGATATGGCAGCCAACTTGTTGCACTACTTTCAAAGTTTACCGTTAATTCTTTATGATCTTCTTTTTGTTTTGACGTGACAATAACATGTATCTATCTACACACGATGGAGAGACCTCATTAAAACAGCCACAGTGTCCCATGTCAGAGTGTTCTCGTAATGCAAAGAACTGTAGATATTACCAATCTTGATCTACCCAGTCGCTGTACACAACGTACAACACGCGAGGAGAGAGATATTCATGAAACATATGGAAAGCTGGCAAACTGGACGGTAATATCACACTTCCGTATACTGAAATGTACACTGTATAAGCTTTGAAAATGAATGCTCTTCTTTTGTTTTAAATTAATTGACGAGTAAATTGTACATTTATGAATAAAGAACTCTTTGACTTTGACATGGAGAAGCAGAGTATATCCTAAGAAGAAGATTTATCTATCAAGATGGATCGTCCATTTACGTTATTATAGTCCAGTTGAACAGCTCACCTGAGCAGATCAGCCCCGGAGAAGTTTCCGAAGGTGTTGACATGCTGGGAGAACCTGTGTAGAGTCAGCCACGCCTGCGTCTCATTAGCTGTCGCCTCCTTGGACAGACCGTAGTTCTGCGAACAAAAATAATCAGAATAAATAAACATTGATTTTAATTTAAGCCAATCTCTTTCAACCCAATCTGTTCCAATGTGATTGAGCAGTAAACATCCAAACTTTGATATTTATATTCAGCATAAGCAGCCCACTAAATGTTCCCACAGCTGGGAATCGGGGCCGTCGCTCGCAAGGAGAGAGTCAGGGCCATAATCCACCACGCAGGTTGGTGGATGACACATGACCTCGAAAGATTTTACGTACATGTTGGTGTTCTCACAATGTTTTCCTTCACCGTTTTTAAGTTAGCGGCATTACGCACATGACTTCGAAACGACAGTGGTGCGCGTGGGATTCGAACCCGGGGTCTCCGGACCGGCAATCGTCGTGCTCCCGACTAGACCTTTAGTGTATAATAAATAAAAATACATAAATAAATTTCTTTATTAGCGAAAATGGGAATCTTGACATTGAGAACTCCATAATCAATCTCACGCGAATACTCCATAATCAACTTTACTTTAATTTAGATGTAATGAAAAGTAGTACCTTGTCAGCATCATCAGCAGCCTGCGGCAGGTCCGGCAAGATGGCGCCGGATGACGGCGAGCTCACTTTCATCTCGTTGCTACAATACATAACCGTTCATAAGCTTAGTGAAAACTTCTTTTGGCGCGCCAGAGACAGATTTTTCGTGGGCTGTGACTTGAATTTTAACGTCACGCTCGGGAATGATAAGAAATCTTCGGGGAAAGTCGGGACCATGGCCAAGCAGTAATGTGCAAACATTACTGTGTTCCGGTTTGAAGGGCAATGTTTCCAGAGAAATTACAGGGCTTAGAGATATAACAACTTAGATCTCTGGGTGACGAGCGCAGTGCAGTGCTTGGTAATGATTTGGGCTCTTCATGTTCCAATAGCTGCGTGTCACTGTGCTGTTATGTGGCAGGCATGTTGCTTACCATCAGGCAGATGTCCTGCTCGTCTCGTCACTCTTTATTAAAAAAAAAAAGTGTCGTTATTAGTAATGGGGCAGTCGTCTTAGACTCGGCACGCATCGTCTGGAGGTTCCTCACTTGTGTAGTAGGGTTGCTGAGGATTCCTCTTCCGCTTCCTCATAATGCGGAAGTTCCGCAATATTTTGGGTTCCTCAACCGTTACCGCATCCTCATAAATTAAAATAAAAAATCCTCTTCCGCTATCGCTTCCTCAAAATTTAAGAGGAATTTATGAGGAATTTCACTGCGCATGCGCTTCGCGTGTCCATGGCAAGTTCTCATGGAATCCCTAAATAAAATTGTATCATTCACTCATCTTTTTTAAGGTTCCGTACCCAAAGGGTAAAAACAGGATCCTATTACTTAGACTTAGCTGTCCGTCCGTCCGTCTGTCACCAGGCTGTATATCAAGAACGGTGATAGCTAGCCAATTGAAATTTTCACAGATGATGTATTTCTATTGCCGCTATCAAAACAAATACTAATAATAAACAATATGAATGTTTAAGCGAGCCCCCCTTACAACAAACTTGATTTTTTACCATTTCTTGCTCGATTGGTCCAGCCCAAGCATACTAAATGGCGCCACTAGAAGACTAAAACGCGCTACCGAATTCGTCGTTAGAACCATTAAATGTAAAATCAAAATTTTAATAAAGCTTTTGGATGTCGGCCTGTCGGCGGAAACTGCGATAGTCCATGTATACGGAATTCGGAATAAAGCCAAAGAGGTTTTCGCCATTAATTTGCTAATAGTACGGAACCCTTCGAGCGGGAGTCCCACTCGCATTTGGCCGGTGTTATTTTTGTAATTTTTTGTGAATATGTTACTGAACTCGTTCTTAACTGCTGGACCGATTTTGATGATTCTTTATTGTGTATGTTTTGAGAATAGTTTCGATTCATACTTTGGTCCACTAGTATTTATAATTTCCTATCATCCTCTTCCTCATCCGCTTCCTCTTCCGCTTCCTCATCCGCATCCTCTTCCTCAAAAAAATATCCTCTTCCTCATCCGCATCCTCTAAAATTGCGCGTGACGATTCCTCTTCCTCCTCCTCTTCCTCAACAACCCTATTGTGTAGCCTTTACCACTATCCTGCTCGTCTCGTCACTCTTTTATTAAAAAAAAAAAAAATGGCCATTGGCCATCTAGTAAGTCGTCAGCCATTGGCATTGACATGCTCATGGCCACGCTTTCCGGTTTCAGCCCCGTAATTTTCAAAATGTGCTATAAAATTCTGAGTTATAAGTTTTCACTTCTATCGGCAGTACCTATGACTGTGTAAAAATACCGAATCTGCAGCCACGTTTTCAAGGATACCACAACTGCCCTTACTAATTATTTTAGTAACCAAAAAGGTTACCTGGAAGAAATGACTTCTTGAGGATAACGAAGCTTCAGAGCTAACCGGGTGGATATGTGCGATTCTCTGCTAGATAGCAGCCTACCCCCTTGTAGTGGTAGGACTCTTGGCAGAGTCCGCCTGGGTAAGTACCACACCTTTGCTAGTTATTCTACCGCCAAGTAGTAATGGGCAAACATTACTGTGTTCCGGTTTGAAGGGCATTGTTTCCAGAGAAATTACAGGGCTTACGAGATATATAACAACTTAGATTTCTGGGTGACAAGCGCAGTGCAGTGCTAGGTAATGATTTATGTTATAGCGATAAGATCGCCTTTTGTATACAACTCCTATACTCCCCGCCCCCCTACACAGAGCTATCGAGGCGATGCAATACAAAGACGTGCGTCTCACGCTAACGCTAGTCTGGCAGAACACATCTATAGGCTTCTTTTTATCCCGGGAAAATAACGAAAACGCACTGCGAGTAATTCATAATTCGCATATGACGCATTAGCATACGTTTTACAGCACTATTTATTTACATAAGTTTATCAATGGGATTCTATCATGTTTTATCAGTAGCGCAGATATCCTAATCTCAACGATAACAAATCACTGTTATTACAAATTTCATATAAAAGTCTAGGGTTTATGCAGACTAGCAGATTACTACTTTTGGTAGTGGTAAGACTCTATGCAGAGTCCACCTGGGGAAGTACCACACCTTTGCCACTTATTCTATCGCCAAGGAGTAATCGGCAAATATCACTGTGTTCCAATTTGAAGGGCCGATGTTTTACCCTTTTTTAGAGAAATTACGGGGCATACAGATAAATCATGTAGTTAATTTATACGCTGTAGAAGTAGGAGCGAGAGGTATACCAGCAAAATCTCTCTATAACCTGCTTAAAGACCTTGGCTTGTCCAGTAAGTTCTATACTAGAACGAGTATGTAAAGCTGCACTAGTAGGTTCATATCGGATTTGGCTGGGCAGGGAGAGAAATACGAGTAGTGAAGGTGAGTGTTGACGTACGTCACTAAGGGGCCCTTTTTAAACCTACGCCCGAGTCACAAGTCTTGGGGTCTACTCGGGATTTCTCTCTCTGTCACACGATGGACCCGGCACCCGCACGGTGAATCAATGGAATACTAAGAAGTTCGTCTCAATATATCTGGTTGGCCAACACAGTGTAGTGGTATATAATGATTTGGATTCTCGTGATACAATAGTTGCGTTACCCTGTGCTGTTATGGACAGACATGTTGTTTACCATCAGGCATATGTCCTGATCATCCCATCACTCCATACTATTATAAACAGAAAATACTATTGAGCTGAAAACGTAGACTTCGTACATTGTGACATTGTTTTATGGTTGACTTTCCAGAGACTCAAACGAGGAATTTTGACTCTACTACTGTGATAAGAATGTTTAGGATGTGTTGCCTGATTGGGTGTTCCCTGCTGGTCATCTTATTGTCTTCTGGTTGATAGTGAACCAGTTTCTTTCAAAATATTATTAGGATTAAATGAAATATTATTATGTATATTAAATACTCACTCTTGGCAATATAGTGGTTTCATCTGATTTGAAGATCCGAGTATGGCTGCAATAAAGAAATTACACAGTCAATAAAAATATAATTCATTGCAATGTCTTTTTTTATTAATGGCATGTATAAATTAATTTTCTTTTGCCTGTATTTTTGTTTTTGGCATGTGAGACTATCTACTTTTGTTAGGATCTTTGCTCAAATGATACAAAATTTGCAATTGTAGTGCTATTGTTATTTTGATCTTCCCATCACTTGATATTGTAAAAAATAAGGCTAATTTATGACCTGTATTTTTTAGACTCAATATGAGTTCTACTCACCAGGTTGAGGCTTAGCGATCACCATTGGACTTGTCACAGCTTTTGGTGTTACGCTGAAACAAAGAAAAAACAAAATTAGCATAATACAAAAAAAAATGTGTGTGTATTTTTGTATCTATTGTGGGTCGAACCTTGACTCAATTAATAGCACAGGACTGAGGGAGATGGCAGAGTATGAGAGAGGTCTATACCCAGCAGAGGGATAGAGTAGGCTGTGGATGATGCTGATGATGTGTATTTATGTAACATGTAATTTACGTGTGATCTCACAAGTAAATTACATGTATTCAATAATTGATTAAATCTTATTAATTTTATTTAATTTGAATCCCTGACTTCTCTCCAAGAAACGCCATTGCTTACAATGTACCAAACTTGTACCAAAAATGTACCGGATGTACGTAAATGTACGTGTTCTATATATAGAGTGACATAACAACAGCCCAATTCTTGTTACATTTGTCTAGTTAAGTGAATGATTGTGGCATTATATGGATGTCGCGTGCATGGGACAATTTGAATGCACCGATCTTTCTAGAACCAGATGCATTTTAAGATGTACAGATTTATGTCTATACTAGCGGCCCGCCCTGGCTTTGCCCTTGGTAGATAACATATACCCCCTATAGCACTCTGGGATCACGTACATATCTAACAGTAAGAAATTTTTTAAATAGGCCAAGTAGTTCCTGAGATTAGTGAGTAACCAAAAAAACTCTTCAGATTTATAATATATAGATACACCGATAAAGGCAGTGTTCTAGTCAATGATGTTATATCATGTGGTCACAATGTATCTAATAAGTCTTAATTATGGTATCCTTAGTGCATAATTAGATGCAAGTAGATTAATTATTACAATCTCAGAAGTTTAAAATACAGCTCTATTTCCTGACAGTAAAGCTTAATTTAGGACTCTTCAAAGAGTCCTTACTACTACAAAACTTCATCATGAAGTAAAGCAATCTTTTTGGCAACTTTTGGGCAAAGATATTGTGATAACTATTGTACACTTGGTAAAGTGCAGATTGGGAGACTTTCACTTGCCTAGACTCCAAACTCGTACCAGAATTCTCCACTGTGTTTTCCATCATTGTTATTGTAAATATCAACAACAAACAAAAACATTTACGCTTTTAAAAAGACTCGGAGGTTTAACAAGGCAAGAAACAAACTGACAACCCGCTAGGAAGGCAGTCACTCTATAAATGAATTTATTTGAGTAAAAAGTTTCCAAAACAAAAATATAAAATTCAAGAAAAACTAGGTTTTGAATTTTAAAAAAACTGGCAATGGATCAGACCATATCGTAAACTAGTTTTTTTTTTATTTAGATTTTAAATCATTTATGTAAATAAGCTAACATAATGTAAATACTAGTTATTTGCTTGCATTTTAAATTATATTTATGTAAATAAAATAGAATAATGCAAATTTAACATTTAATAGTGACAACACTTAAATTAATTTTATCAAATCAGGAAATTTTCTACATTTAATCTCCTATTTATATATGTAAAGTGGACGATGTTTTTATATTGAGGAAATATTGAGATTTATAACGTACATCATCGAAATATAATTTAAAATCATCGAAACATATAAAATGCGCTTATCTTACTGACCTACCTGAATAAATACTGACTGACATACTAAACTACTAACAATGCCTCACGGTTTCACCTGTGTCATTCACATTCTGGTTATATACCCGAGATAATATCGTATGTATTATTCCAGACTATAATCCAACTATAATCAATGTTTCAATGTGATGAGTTCAGAAGTTCCGACCTCATTGAGCAATAAACATCCAAAACATTGACATTTATAATATTAGTAGGATAAGATGAAGTGGCCTTGCAGTGAGAATGTCCAATACACAATAAATTGGTCATACGTTCAATTGCATTCTGCACCACTGACTATTTTTCCAAATTAATACATCTGAATTTTGTTACTATTACATGATGTACAAGTTACAGCTGGTCTAGTCGGGAGAACTGCGACTACCGATCCAGAGCCCTGGTTCGAACACTACTGTATTTTCAAAGTCACGTGTGTCCAGTACAGGTTACACAGCAGGGTTCTCAGATCTTCATTTATAATTTTAATATGAATTACATTTAACCTTTCCCAAGGAACCGTTGATTTACAACCTAATTTCTAAATTACATATATTTTACAAGCTGCCTAATTACTGCAAGTAGCACTAGTATTCACCCTATTAGTCCTCAACCATATTTTAGGGAAGATAATGATCCACCACATAACCACACGAAGAAGCTTTTAAGCGAGCTTGAGTGCTGGAGACATATAAAGTCCTACTTTACTGCAGTAAATTTCAGAACTTTCATGGCTGAACAAATTTTGTTGCATTTAACCCGGCGTCATGGGGGTGGAAAAGTGTTACACGGACGTAGGGGTGGGTCTCATGGACCCGTTCATTAGATGAAATTATTACAATACTTCTTGAACAATAAAGTTAAAATGTATTATTTTTAGCTTTTCTAGGTATTTATGCAAATAAATAAAATACACACATCATACATATCATGTTCAAATAATATTTATGAGAGTTTTACAAAATAACGACAAAAATCTATAAAATCTTTCACTTCTACTTAAATGTGATTATAGTTCTAATTAACTATCAGTATTTATGTTTTAACTGTGTTTATTTGTAGAAAACTATATTATTTTACAAAGAAAAAAAGATTTTATCACTTTGAACCATTATCTTAGGTGCAATCAGCACAGAAAAATGCTACAAATTCTTCGCCTGAGAGAGTTTCAAAAAACACGTTTGTTTTTTGCAACTCTATCAGTTATAATTTGTTTTATGGTTTTTCTTGACTAGACACACTTGGCACCTATTGCGAACGTTGTTAGTATTTAGCTGGAGGTTCCTTTGTTTTTCAGCAACAATTTTGCAAATTTTTTGTCGCTGCTCACGTGGATACAGATTCCAGTATTCAACTCCAGACATCGCCAATTTTGCATCTGGTACTACACCTGGCAATTGATTGAGTATATTTTCGGGTCTGGTTCTGACATTTTGTAAGCGACATTTCCTTTTTTGATAAAGATTCTTATACCACATTCTAGCATCTATGATACGATAAAAATCTGAAGAGCAATCACGGTTTGCGTTTGAAATAACTAGCCGATCCAGATGTAGAATGCTCTTCCAGCTAACGATTTTTATCAGATAGCATAGACAGTGAAATATCATCACATTTAGAGTTTGAGATATCTTGCTCGGTGTCAGATAACTACACTCACTCAAGTGATCTTACATATCTTCTGGTCTGAAAATATTTTTACTAAATACCTACAAAAACCACAAATAAACCACATTGAACTATATCAGCAACTTTAATTGTAATCGACAACAATAAAAACGCATATAAAAAGATAAATACACGGATAATAATTAAAACACGATCTATCCAAAACAGCGCGAAATTGTTACACCAACTGCGGGGATGGGTCTCACAGTCCTTATTCAACTTTATGCACGTGTAACTCCTATTACGACTATTGTACAATTGACGTGTTACTTGGGACGCATAGAACACCTCAACAGTTCCAGCTATTGAGAAGAAGGGCAATGTAACACGCATAGTAACCGAACTAGAAGCGAAATAGAACGTGACGGGTCTCACAGACCCAACCCCCATGACGCCGGGTTAATTTTAAAGCAGACATGACTCTTTCAAATAAACTTGTGAATAACAATGGATAAAATTAGCATGGAGAACAATTACTTCTCTAATATAATGATTTCTATTGTATTCTGAAAAATTGTTGTATTATGGTAGGTAAATCCAGATTTAATACATGTAAACAAGAAGAATCGCTGAAGGTAAACAAATTATTCAACGTTAAATGAACAACTAACTACAAAATGCATATAGGTGTCCTTGGCCACCCAGCCCACCCACACACTGGCAGTTTAACAATAAACTAAGTAGGTATCAGGCCAGGAAAACGCCATATCCAGTCAACATGTACAACCAAATCGAATAGGAACTTCTACATTCTAATTAGAAATCTTGGCTGAATCAAGTCTAAGTCTAGACACGAGCGGCAAATACAGTAAAAGGTCACTTATTTTTGCATACATAAGCACGAAAATAGATTATTTAAAAATGTATGTCTCTTCTGATATGTATTTATTCTGTATTTATGTGGATGTTAGTAAACAGAGAAAGAAATAATGTTAGTCTGGTAAAAGCGTGTAAATACTATACAATTGATTGCAAAATGTCGTCGAAATATCTCACTGTTTTGCGAAAACATCGAATAAAAGAGCCGTGTACACGACCCACATACGCAACATCGACACCTAATCAACCTCCATCGGGTATTAAGCAGAAAAATCTGGATATTTACGCTAATCTGCGGCGTCGAACCAACACGTTCGCCGCTCTGAGTCTCCGCGCCAGCTCTATGTACGTCTCTTGGTCAGCGTCGATCTCGACTTCGGCTTTCAGAAGCGAGAACTTCATACGCCAGCCCCGGGCTTCCAACCCGTGCAAGAATCGAGCCTGGAGGTAGATACCGCGGCCGGCATGGCGAGCACTAAGTCTCTGCTCGAAAACGAGCATCGTTGTCTTCTGGTCAGCTATAGTCCTGGCGTGTCAGGTTGAAGAAGATGAATGCACCAGACCCAAGGCGGTAGGAACGCCCGCGCGATACCACCATAGCTTCACCACGGCCCGCCACAATAACCATTTGTGATATATTTACACGACACGAAACTGGAAACTGTATCGAACAGTCACTTGTCCAACATTATTTTCGACGGCCACGGCACAGGAATAGCGATCGGCGAATGGCGCAGATGCAGGCACAATTGCAAAAAGTCACAAAATAGGATTAGACCGGTTCGCGAGGGCGAAATCGAAGATTTATCAGTGGAAAATAAACAGGGAGACGAATTTAGTACGCGACGAACGAAGGAGCACGATCGACTGAGCGCTGATTGGTCGCTTGATTGAAGCTAGCGGAGCGGGCGCCACGATTGGTCCGGATCCGGTTCGAGTCGGTTTTCGGAGGCCTCGGCCGGCTACGGTCGGTGCATCGAGCGGCCCCGTCGCGTCATTCTAGTGATGTGACACGCTTCTATTTACGGATCGACAATCCGGTTTTCTTTACGGCCTGTTATAATACCTTTTGTTCGACAATAACATTTTTCATTCATAAATTTAACGATTTATTCAATGAGCAGAACGAACGAGTAATGAGTTACATTATAGTTAATTTCATAATGGTCAGGAGAACAACACAAAATTGAATTACTAACGCTCGTAATGAATGACTTGTTTCACGTTTCATTAATTGTAACTTATTTCACAGAGAACTCGATGGATCCAGTTATGTATTTAAATAAAACCAAATTGCATCAGATTCTTATCTGATCAAAACGATACTTACTGATGCAGAGTTCTAGGTATTATAATAGATTACAGACATAATTTTACTGAATTTGAAGGGCACGGTAACGTAAAATCTTTGGCACACTTATAAATGGGCTAGAATAAAAATGAGTTAGGTAGTTAGTTATATGCTAAATTGCATATCACTTTTGATATTAAAATATATACATATATGAATTTTACACAAATTAATGTACAATGTTAGCTAGTGTGTATTTAAAATAAAAATGGTATTGTGTAACGAAAAAAACTAATATTTTAAAACCAATGCCCAGCTTAAACAATAAGGAACATTCTAATCCGTGAAAAAAAAAAAATATCGATACCAAGATACCATACAAGAATACACACGTAGCACTAGAACATGTGCTAAATATAAGTGTTTATTGACACATATTCCAGACCTTAGACAACACATCAGCTGTCTGGTAAAACAGTCAAGCATAGACAATCATCGCCGAACAGGTAAACACAATTTCAGCTGGCAAACCCATTAGCGAGTCAGGTTTATACTGAACTGTATTATAAGTATATCTCACACAGGCATAGAATAGATAATACAGATAGAACGGACACTCCCCACCCCCCGCCAGTTTCAAGCTTCCTACCCCGCAAGGACGCGAGAAGCCCTCAACGAAGGGTTATATCGGACGACAATTTTCTATGAGAATACGACCATGACGCTGTGTTGCTGTGTTATTTAAATTTAGGTCCCAATTTTTTCGTCTGTTCAACGAAACAAGAATAACAGATTTTTAATTTCATAAGAATTTCTATAATATACTAGGATTGAATCGTTTTTCTACTGTGTTTTGATAAGTTCACAATTTTAAGTTAAGATTAAGAGATTTTTGATTTCATAAGAATTTCTACAAAGATTGAATCATTTTTATAAACTGTGTTAAGCTATTCTGCGTAGCGATTCTGAAACCATTCGGGTCGGGCTGATCCACGGAAACTGGCCTCTACCGACTGGTTCGGGCAATTTGCGATTCTCAACGCCAATTCCGATTACTTTTGACGTTTGCAACCAACAACCAGCTGTTTTCTAATCGGATGGGATTCGGACAGCTTTTTTGTCGTGGATAGCTAAATACGATTTTCAGATTATTGTATTTACTTGATTTTTCTCTGTTTTTCTCAATATTTCTGTAAGATTATGGACAGTAAACGAGTTTTTAATAACTTTAGTGTGTAATATGTGTTTAGTTTTTGGAATTTTGGGTTATGAAATTTTCAAAGTTGGCAGTTTGTGCTCAAAAGTATTGCTAGAAATAGATTATTGCCACATTTGATTTGTTGATATTGTTTATTTTTTGAGATGAAAATATGAAACATGTTTGTTGTTTGAGCAAAAAGCCAAGTAACCACAAAGAAACATTGGAGATACGAGACATCACGTCAAACAACGATATAACAGCAAGAGCGGAAACAACTTTGGCCCCAGTGGTCAGTGGTGGTCACAAACATAGTCGGAGCTAACTAAGTAAGAAGACCGTGTGATAAGTGCGTGCGTCTATAATATTACTTAGTGCCAGCCCAAAAGGGGTGACCCACGAACCCCTCTGGTCCTTGTACAAACAGTATTTTCGTACCTATCTGTTCGACTTTAGTTCTATCTATAGATGAAGAAAAGGTTACTTAAATGTACTTCTGCCAGAACTTATTGGTCCCCAATCCCTATAATGACAACGCAGACCCCGTAGGTGTATATAAAAGTAGCACCTTGCCGGTGTACGGTATGTGATTTAACAAACATTAAACTTACTTAGATATAGCTAGATATGTGGGACAAAATCCCTAAAGTTATAGGTACTATGACAGATAGGTAGGAGTTTTGGTTCAGATGACCGATCCACTTCAGGTAGTCTTCAGTTTGATGACAGACTTCTGGCATATGTGCAGTGAAGATGTAGGATTATTGATTCAGATGATCGGTGGAGTGTAGATACTTTTGTTAGTGGTTACTTTTAGATATGTTATATATAACTGTAATGGACAAACACTATGAAGCTATTACTTTTTGTTGTTATTTGGTTATTTCCAAACAAAACAAACAATAGTTCCGTTGACTTTGACAACATCAACAGATTGACAAATTGAAGGTAAAACGAAAAATGTAAAGTATGATTTATTGTGTTGCAGATGCAAATTTCCAGAGGTTATTGTTCGATTTACTCGTTTAGTATACAAATTCTATGTAAAAAAAGTCATTCAAAACCACAAAATAAACCCGAAATACAGTTATTTGACGATTTGTATATTCCTACCATGAGTTAACTTTTCTACCAAATTTGTATCTGTATTCGAAAACTAGGTGGGATAGCTTGTCTTTGGTCTGGCCAAAAGACATTCCTACGCCAATCCGATTGGCGTTGTGAATCGCAGATTCCGAACCATTCGGTAGCGGGACCGCTATCGGATGAGTCGGTTCGGGTGCAACCGACTGGTTTCAGCATAAGCAAACTGATTGTTGATGAAAGTTATATTTACCTACATTAAAGATCGAACACTAACTAGGTAAGATTATAGGCCACTTAACACAGGCAGGTGAACTCACGGGTCATAGCTATTCCATAAAATAATTTAGTAACCCTAGATGACACGCACACATGCGTAAATGTGTTCGAACGACATATGCGTAGTTGTGTGAGTGTAGGTATGTCAACTGCACCGTCTGTATAGATTTTAGGCCGAGTGTCCGGGGTGTGACACAGGTATACTTAGAATACGCGATGTGGAATTGATCGAATGTAAGGTCACTAAGCCAAGTTAGTCTTGAACAAAATCCACCATTTGTTGGGTACCGCTAGCTTTTTTCGAGATTGAATGAGTATTTTTATGTTCCAGACACAAAAGAAGTTGAAACACGATTTTATGCATGATATTTTATACAACCACACCATTTTTGATGTTTCCTGATTAAAAAGTACAAGTTTTACTAGCTTTGGGGGTTAGATAATATCGTGTGAAAAAATTCCACCAATTTTTGTTTCCTAGCTGACCCCGTAACCTTTGTTCTGCTATATAAACGAGAAGTTTTAAAAAAAACCTGTTAAAAAAGTTCACAGTTTTGCTACGGGGACATTAATGTTCTATTTTATTAAAACCATTTGACAAGCATAATATTTATGTCAATGTAAATAATCTATACTAATATTATAAAGCTGAAGAGTTTGTTTGTTTGTTTGTTTGAACGCTAGGATCTCGGAAACTACTGGACTGATACGAAAGATTCTTTTTTTGTTGGATACTCCATTTATCGAGGAAGGCTATAGGGTATATAACATTACGCTACTATCAATAGGTACGGAGTATGAGTGAAGAATGTAAAGAAAACGGGGAAAAATATTTCTCTTCGAGAGCTTTAGTTCCGTGAATTTAAATTCTCTTTGGTCGCTGAAGTCTGTGACGGCGCGTGTCTACATTTGAAGTTTGTGTCATTTGAAGTAATTAGTTCTACAACAATGCATTGTTGCTTATTTACGTATTTTTAGGGTTCCGTAACGTAATAAAGTGGCCAGCAATGGATATTTTAGTATGGATTTTCCTCAAATAGACGCGGGTGAAACCGCGGGGCACAGCTAGTTTGTATAATATAATTACATTATCACGTAAAATTATCGTCCGTAAAACAATTTTACAAACCACAATCTTTTTACAATATCGTAATTCCTACAATATCGTACTAATAGTATGAACGCAAAGGTTTATGAGTATGGATGTTTGTTACTGTTTCTGGGAAAATAAACCCTTTATTTAAACCCTTACAAAAAACGGGAACTGCGCGGGTGAAACCGCGGGCGCTGCTAGATAGATTCATAGATATATAAATAAGTAACGAACACAACACAACACCAGAAGGCTCAGTAGATAGTGATGAGTTCGTAAGGCTTCAGAAATGAAAGTGAAAGTTTAAGTAGTCTTACACCTAGCAGTGACACGTTTGCAGTTTAAAAACTGCCTCTAACTGTTGACTATTTCGCCGAATGCGATGTTTTCAGGATGCAAATAGTTTTGTCAAACAAAGTAATTCTCAATTTCGCCAAATGTAGCTCCAATGTTGTATTTTATAAAAAAAAAACGCATAACTTGAAAATTTTACTCCATCAATGGTGACATTAATTATCGTGGTGGGATTTGTTTGCTTCTTAGAATCCCCTCACTGGGGCCAATATTTAACTAGAGAAATTTGGTAGGAATTAATTAGTCAATTTTAATAATTCGACATACATATTTTTACGGTCATTTTCACACATATTTTTTGTTATTTTGAAAACTGAATAAATAAGGAAAATATTAAGCAAACATCAAAGGTGCCAAAGGCAACAAATATGTGTAATACCCCGTTTACATGATTCCAGTCCAGCGACCGAATCCAGCGCTGGATTGCTTACTGGAATAATGTAAACCGGCACTGGATTGCATTCGCACTGGATTGATGCATTCCAGTGCCGGTCTCCATTATTCCAGTAAGCAATCCAGCGCTGGATTCGGTCGCTGGACTGGAATCATGTAAACGGGGTATTAAGCTCTTTTATTCATTGATAAATCTCACGTGACCGCAATCTTGTTCGATGCTAAGCGACGATACGGTCTACGATGGAGCGCGTTTACTTAGCAGAAACCGATTCGCCCTCCGCAAAAAAACGATAAACTGGCATGTTTTGACTAACCCAATTTCAAATATTTATTTTACAACTTTATACATTGTTTGACCTCTTTGGGACACCTAAAGTACAACAACATTTAGGAACACGACAAACGTCATTGAACTAAGCTATATCGAGAGAACGAGTTTTCAAACAAAGTCATAATACTTAGTCTTCAAAAATATAAAAGACTAGTTTTAATATTTGAGAAAATCTCGCATAATATTCTATTGGAGTGAAGTTCCTTACGACTTTGAGGTTTTGAGGAGATAGAGATTTTGTTGCGAGACCAAACTGAAAAAAAAAATGTGAGACTAAAACCGTAAGAAAATGTAAAACAAAAGTGACGCGTAAAAACTGCCCCCGACCAGTGTTGCCAACTTTATTTTTCAGATGATCGTACCATAAATAATAAAATTAAGCAATGTTTTGTTGCAATTGTGTTACTTCTACATTTATTATCCAATAATTACGTGCCAATGGGCTGTTATGGGCAGGCATATTGATAACCATCAGACACATATCCTGCTCGTCTTGTCACTCTCTATACAATAAAAAAAAACCGAAGGAACTTTGTTCCAAACTGGAACTGGTCCTATGACACCATGTTTTTTTTATAGTCATAAACAAATATTTGAACTGGATGGTAACCGATTCCACGACCACAGACACACTTGCTATCAACTAAGCTACTAAGCCGGTCTATCAGTCGAGCTACTGCTTCAGAAAATATTCCTATGCGTCATTGATCAAATAAACAGCAATTACTAGAGAGAGGTGGCTCGTGTCGACCACGTCGATGCGATTTTACGAGCTCGGGTAGTTAGATCCAGTTACTACCAAACGATCGCAGCTTTTACGGGGATAATCAGTTGACACCACAATGAACCGTTCAAACACGAGACAGACAATGAAACTAAATAAAACTACGATATTTTTCCGTAACTTTTATAATTTGTTTGCACTTGATCGCCATCTCGCCTGATTTTAAGCGACGATGCGGTCTACGATGGAGCGTGCTTACCTAGAAGATACCGATTCACTCTCGATTTGAAGATACCGAGATTGTAACTATCGCGAAAAACCCATTTTGGCAACACATTCAACATGCTAGACGTTCTTATCGCAAAAGTAGTGTCAAACCCTTTCTTTCGCGCCTTTGCAACGTCAATCATGAACCGATATCGGTTTTTCGAGCTACGAGCAGTTTCACAGAAGATAAGGAAAGGTGGTATTAGATAGTGCAGGTCAGTTGCACACTCACCGAAGTGTATCCGATAAAAAAACAATAAGCTAGCCGTTTTGCGGCGATGTATATCCGTTATTTTACAACGAGCGAAACACTTGAAAATAGAGTGACGCACGAAGTGTTAGTTCCAAGAGTAGTGCGCTGAATTAACTAGGTCAGGTCGAATAAACCGTTTTTGATCTAAATACATACGCTGAAGTAGATATATTATTTACGTGAGATAAACTGGTTCACATGGTGATGTTTTCCGCGTAGCGATTCTGAACCCAGTCGGATAGATCTCGACAGGGAATCAAACCTCTCGGTCTTTGTCTTGTCCGTTTGAAACATAGATTTATATATATAAGGACCGGGCCAAAGGTGCAACAAAATGGCACAATCGCGTTGGGCCTAAAATTGCATTTTTTGGGGCCATGCGACTTGCGACTCATTTCACAGCGGTCAGTGCGCGGTAGAGAGTGAACGAGTTTTTGCTGGCCATTAAAATGCAAAAAATTGTTCAGTAAGCCACGTCTTTCCTTTGAAGTCATTGGTTTGAAATGACAGAGACAAGGACTGTCACTCAGAATTTGCGTCGATCGATTTGGATTGCTTTCATTTGTTTTTTACCCATCTCTAAAAATACCCAACGCGTCTAAAGCCCTTATTACACTTGAGTAAAGGACAATGCCCACGTCCCATACATTGAAAACCCTGTCAAACTTTTTTTGATACTGAAAGTGTGTAGAGATGAATAGTGTCTAATTAGGATTGTTCATGCTTCTTAAAACGTCTGCTGTTAGTGTTTTTTATTTCCCAAATACCAAAAATGAGTTACAGTTAAACCAAAAGTAAGGTTATGTTTACTGTCAAAATACATTAGAATTATGTTTTCTTTCGGATTAGAAGAGAAAAGAAAAGAAAGAACTGTGGTATTATCTTTCAAAACATATTTCTTATCAGAATAAATAGGAATAATAGTACTGCTCAATACCAACTGATTACCATACGTATGAACACTTCATTTGCATATAAATATTGTCACAGAAGGGAATATCTTAATTGTGATATAAATATCTCATTATTTTGATATTCGAGTTAGAGGTTTCCATCAGACAACACAAGCATATATGGTTTTATGTAATTATTACCACAATTATGTACCTAAGTAATAAGGAGCACCAATATAAATTCCGTCACAAAAACTGGATGAGTTGTCGTTGACGTCCGATTAGGAATTAATAATATTCTTCTAATTCCTAATATTTCTCTACGCACCGCAAAGAAGCTCAAAAAATCTTCCTGGAGCAATCTCTTTTGAACAATCGGAATAATTTTACTGTGTCTGAAATCCGACATTGAAACATTGGAACTGGTAATCGGAGTTTGTTGTGGTGAATAATGCATAAATATTACACCGCTTAGAAAACAAGAAGAAAACTATAATATAGGAAGAAAACAATTCATTTTGCTTGTTTACTTTTTTGATTTGACAAAATTTGACAACTTGTCAATTTGACATTCATCTTTGACCACAAAGATTGTTTTACCTCTTTGTTTGACCAATTTGGTTTGGTGAAAACGTTTCGTTTCACAATTGCATGCCAACTTCTTTCTCGTTTACATTGCTATAAAATGCAATGATAATTTCTTTGTCGCCGTAATTACATATATTGTTATTTAAATATGTAAAAGTAGTAAGTAAACGACATTGTGAAAGAAATTGACATACATAACATCTATATTCAATCTCAATCTAAAGCGGATCAATAAAACGAAACGCAAGTACCGTTTCGTTATTGCAATATTTTCCAAGTCAGCTTTGTTGGAAAATGGTAGGTTTAATTTAAAGAAATGCAAATTATTTTATTTTGCAATGTTAGAAAGTTATATAACTTCGCACACGAGTACAACAAAAAAATCACCGATTTTTTAATATATAACTCATATGTCTACACGACAAATATTTTGGCGAGTCAAAAATGGACATTGTCCTTTAGTGACTGAATATATGAGCAAATTTTTAAGTAGGTAAGTAAGAAACAAGCAATACTCGCTTCTGGGTAGCGATTCTGAAACCATTCGGTTGCATCCGACACGCAATCTCATCTCTCGGTCTTTGTCATGCTAAACAGATAAGACAAAGACCGAGAGATGAGATTCCGTGTCGGATGCAACCGAATGGTTTCAGAATCGCTACCCTGAATTGAGTATTATGCTAGCGTACTTAATTCAGTCAGCTTACACTTCACTTAATTCAGTAGCGACTAAATTCAGTCGAAAAAGTAATAAAGGCTTACCTATACAAGATTTTACATCAAAAACTTTCCTCCCACATCATGGATACGTCCATGATGTGGGAGGAATGTTTCTTTTTAGGAGGAAAAAGAAATCTTCGGGTGAACTCGGGACCATGCGCCATGGGGAAATAGGCTAACATTTCTAGATGGCCATGTCATGTTACTATGGTTACCATTACACATCTAACCATGGCCATGTGGCCATGCTATGAAGACTTATTTAAACGACAATGTTTTGAAGATTAATTCCAGACTAGCACCGCCCTCGGGTTTGACCCGCATAGTTTCCAAAGTGAGCTAGCAAATTCTGAGTTATAAGTTTTCACCATCCACTGCTAATTTTTTTATACGCCCATGTACTACATATATGAGTTATGGCTACCAAAACAAAACAAAAGAGTAAAAAAGTGATACGATTAACACTCTCTCGTAATCGGACCATCGTTAGGTCACTATGCACCTGGCAATCTTCCAATGAAGATAGCGGTTAAATTTAGACCAAAACACATAACACTCTGAGTCAATGTTTACATTGCGATAACTCACATAACATTAATTAATAGGAATTTAATAATTAAAACACCACAAGATAAAGGTTATCAATTACATGATTATTTATTAATAATAAATTGATTAAGCTGATCTCGACTCTCGTGACTAGCGGTCCGCCCCGGCTTTTCATCATACTAATATATTAAATGGGAAAGTTTGAATGTTTAAAGGTTTCGATGTTTATTGCTCAATCACGACTGAATGGCATAATAGAGAAGTATATTTGAGTTTTTTTGCATTCTGAAAACACCTAATTTTGCAGTAGTTGATTAAAAAATGTCCGCTATAGTTTAAAAAACATGATTCTATCTATACCAATATTAAACTACTAATTAAAAAAAAATGCAAAGGTTACGATGTTTGTTGCTCAATCACGTTGTAATGGATCTGAACAAGTCAGCCCGAAATTTAGAACTTTTTTGATTCCGAAATATTACCTATGTAGACTTCTTTTGAGAATTTTTCTAAATTCTTTATTATAAATGTGAAATTATGAACGTTTCTTGAACGGGTCGATAGGAAATATTGAGCTTAGTTATACGAGCAATAAAGCCAGGGATAAGGCTAAGGCTACTTTTCAAAGCGGGATAAACAAAGGCTACTTTTCAGAGCAGGAAAAACCAGAGATGAAAACTAACCGGGTACAACCGCGGTGTGCTGCTAGCTATTAAATAAACAAAAGTAACGCTACCTTGTCCGACTCGTTGACGTTCGTGACGAACACCAATTCAGAAATGGTATAATTAATAGTCACGTATTACAATTGACCTTATTAATATTTACAGGCGCGAGCCGAGACGAACGGGTGCGAACCGGATAGAATTCATTTTACCTGTTGTTATGATGATAACGAACGTAAATAGATGTATATAGACGTAACTGATGAAAGGCTCTATAAGATCGATGGCCTCGATGTGGCACTTGACATTTTAGAACGAGAAGATATAGCGCGAATTACCATAGAAAGATAAGAGACAGCAAACTCACAACAAACAAATAAAAGAGCAAAATTAAAAAAAAATACTAACTGACAAATACTGCACATCACATCCTCAGCAACAGAGTGGTTTACAACTGGAACAGGTTGCCTGAGGATGTTATTTCAACAAAATCATTGAACTCTTTCAAGAACAAACTTGACAAATGGATAGCGAAAGACAATATCATTTTAACAGTTAATTACCTATAATTTTGTTACATATTTCAACACTGAGGTATAGGCATATCAGCTAATGCTGCTCGCCTATTATTAAATAAATAACCCCCGACCGTCTTGTATTTGAAATTTGTCATAGTGTATTATTATTCCAAGAACTGGTAACAAATTTTGGGTAGGTATTTAAGGAGATCTGAACATTTTTCACATAGCTTTCCTATTATACCCCAACACGGAGATGCAGACCTGGCTGGTGAGTAAATAGCGGGGCTAAATGAATTCCTCAATTTTGATCACCTGGCAAGTAGAAAGTTCTACCAAAGTGACCTTATTAATATTTACAGGCGCGAGCCGAAACGATCGGGTGTAAACCGGATAGAATTCATTTTACCTGTTGTTGTGATGATAACGAACGTAAATAGTTTTATGGCGATGTGACTGATGAAAGGTTCTAAGAGATCGATGTCCTCGTTACAGAACTTGACATTTTAACGGGCGGGCGTTCAAGTATTACGTAACGTAACGTATTTTTAAAGATTTTATATCCTGCCAAAACAAACTAAAGTACTATGGTGCAAAAAAATTAAGGGAAGGCCTTGAACTTGAACGCCCCTTTAAAATATGATAATTTTATTTTCTCCGAAAGAACAAAAATCAACTCCAATTTAAAGTTAAACTAAGACACTCGACAAAATTTCATGATTTTTGTAACATCAACTAGACACAGTTCCAATGAGACAGTGATATTGGCCGAATAACGTCACCGAAGTATAAGCACATGTCAGAATTTGTTGATATTTTAAAAATTGCAACCTCAATTTCGACAAAATTTCTACGGGATCAAATCCGAAGATCTACCAAACATAAAAATAATCATCAAAATCATTTGACAATTGGCAGAGCTACGTTACGTGAACATACATACAAAAAAAAACATACGACCGAATGGCGAAGCGCTTTCTTTTTTGCAGTCTGTTATAAATCATCAATAGATGGTACCAACTACTACTACTAATAGTACCACGGTGAACAAACTCCCACCTATTTTCTGAAGTGATGTGCAACAGAATGTAGCTATTATAAATTGTATGCAGCAGCCATAGCAGTGCAATCACGCGACCAGCAATAACATCACGAACGTTGAGTTCATCACCCCTAATCATGAGATCAACTACATAGCCGTTACCGACACATCCTCGACATCTCGACAAGCGATCTGGTCCAAACGAGTTACTCCTAGCTTCATACTCTAAATATAGATAAGTGCAGATGAAAGTGTGGGAGAGACCGGCAGAGGTCACAGGGTCGAATCCGTTTCGGAACAAGACGCTGTGGGAGTTGATGAAACGCCCAGTGTAGGTCGTGTTTACAGAGTTTTGTAAACAAAAATGTGTTTTGTCTATCTGAAGAGAGATTAATAAACAGTCTTATTTAACTAGATACGTATCATTTATACTAGCCAGATTTATCCCACTGCAGATCAAATGAATACCACACCATTATTAAATACTAGTGTGGTATTTATTAGTCCTGCAGCATTTTCAAATGTTGGAACATATTTCCCGTGGTTGGTAAAAATTTCGAAATGGTGACGAGTCTACCATATTTTGATGCAATTTTATGCAACATGTTCGCGCGTAATTTCAGGTTGATAATATTAATGTAGTGAACAACAACAAAGATACTACTTTACACTCTTTACATATATTATCTCGTTCTAAATCTATAGTTTTTCTTTTGTAGGTCGTTTTTGATCAGAGACACTGCGCGCCGATCTTAACTGATAAGAATAATTTATTTCAAACCTCATAATTATACTAATTTATTGACATTTAGTATAAAATTACACATGACAATCACAAATTCAATGCCAAGTGTATCAAGGTAGATGGGTGATTTGCCCTTCCTGTGAGTAACGTGCATATGATAACTGGTAATTGTCGGCTAGGAATGTCTGCAACATTATGATACTACCTGCGATAATTGTGCAACATTTTGAACGTTTAAAATGTTTTACCAACTCGAAAAAGAGTTACAAGATTCAACTGTTTCATCATTTTAAGTCGCAGTGTGTTAAAAAACAGTTTCCTGATCTGCAAAAAATATGGTTTTATAGTAGTACCAGTAGAAGTTGTAATTTCGAACAAAGAATTTACGATTTTTGTTTTAATATTCTTCAGTTAGGGTTACGAATAAAATAAATATTTGTGGACATTTCTCACACAACACCATCTAGTCTCACACTAAGCAAAGCTTGTGCTATGGCATCCAGATAGCTGATATAATACTTGTATAGTTGTAAATAAGGCACATACTTATTATACATGGAAACACAGAGTAACTACTTGTATTTTGTATTCATCACACAAATATTGCGGGCGGGACACTGAGGACACTAGGTAGCAGTCGAACTCACAACCTACGGCTTCGTAGGCATAATAATTAAACTTCAACTTTTTCTTACGGCTTCCATTCGGTAATGTTACCGTCATTTCGCCAGTGTCTAGCGTTTCATCATTAAGATTTCTAAAGTTTATTCAATTAACAGGTAGGAGTCTTGCTTTAGATAATCGGTCGATTTCAGGAAGTCTTGAGTTTCATGAACGACTTCTGGCATATGATAAAATTACTACCGAATTACTACCAACTAAGCCAATAGGCCAGCAAAATATGAGCTAAAGTAGCAAAGCAAACCTTCCATGTAACTACAATAGACAGGAAGCTTTCCAACTGAATGACAAACAAGGTAAGCCCAAATTGATATTAAGAATGTCGTGATGAGAAAATTGCATCATGAATCATGAGTCAAGAGTCATCCCAGTTTTTTGAGATGAAGCAGGATGTAGTGCAGTTTGTATCAATAATATGAACTATGCGATATTGTCTTCTACAAGGTCTTCAAGAATATTTTTGATAACACCAACGCTGAAACGGCGGGGTGTTATACAATTTGACGTCTCTCTCTCTCTGTATCTGTCTCTGGTATCTAAGCTCCCAAACGGATGAACCAATTTTAATTTTTGAAGTGTAATATTGGTTCGTGCAGATTTTCCGTGGGCTCTGAATTGAGCTCAAATGTCACGTTTGTAAATGAAAGTAATCTTCGGGTAAACTCGGATGATCTAGGTAGTCATGGTCACGACCATGCCGTCCATGCCCTCCGGTATCACCCGCGTAGTTTCCAAAGTGAGCTATCAAATTCGGAGTATGTTTTCACTTCTATCAGCAGTTTTTTTGGACTATGCTACAAGACTACAAAACTCAATTCGTATTTCACTAACTGGGTCGATGTCATTACTACGAAACTTCGTATGCGTCTCACTGACACGTCTATAAATAGCCCTAACGTATTAAAGGGCCGCAATTGGCCCTCATTGAGCAAGCTACATGGTAAATAAGACGATTAAGGACGTTGGCTATTCAATTCCGAACTTCATTTGTTACGGATGCGGGCATTACGGCCGTTGTCGCAGCCTTATTGGAAGCTAACGTGTTATATATTTGAATTTGAATGAAATTATTGCGTTCCGTTTTCCGTTCTTTGTTTAAATTCAGATTCAGAAACAGTTTTATATAATGCTTTCTTATAGGGTATCGGACTGGGTCAAAAATAAACCATTCTAATTAGTCTGTCAGCTAGATCATGGAAAATGTGTAACACGTATTTTTAGTTTTAACAAATTATTAAAAACCGACAGAGATATAGATCAGCAAACTTCCAGAGTGCAGGGGGAGGGGACGTCGTGACGTAAAAATCTTTTAGGTAAAAATCGTACCAAGAAGTGACGTCACAGGAAACTTCTAATCACTGTATCTTCGTCATTTTTTGTTTGTGAAACAAAAGAAATAATACGTGTACAATATTTCATAGCACTCTATCTGACGGCCTAATTTTTTTTAGGATTGTTGCCTTTGATTGAAAGTACGTCAAAGCCAAAAACATTTATTGGCAGTCTGTCCTAAAATCATGATCATCTATACTGATTTTACAAATCTGAAGAGGTAGTTTGTTTAAAACGCTCTAATCTCAGTAACTACTGGACTGATTTCAAAAAATTTTTCACCGTTGGATGTGTACGTGATTCCTGAGTGGTATAGGCTATATATCTGTCACGGGCAAAGCCGGGGCGGGCCGCTAGTATTAGAATATAAGTACCTGGGTGACCGAGCTTTGCTCGGTTTAAATACTAAATATACTTAGATACCTACAGATAAAAGACTCCAAGAAATAGATTTTCTTAAAAAAAACGAATTGAAAAAAAAAGAGAACCCGTCTGGATTCGAACCTGCGCTTCTACCGCCTAACTAAATCGGCTATCGCTTTGCTAATGCTGTCTCTATCATTTCAAGCGAAAAGAAAAGAGAGAGAAACATCAAAGCGATGACATTTTTCGTTCGGCGGTAGACCCCCCGGAGCTACTAAGTCGTGACCGCTATGAGCGCCCGACTTCCCGTCTGAGCTAATTATGCTGTCGCGTCACGCGGCGAAATTTACCTTCACATTCTAATGTCTAATGTGACAGTTTTTCATTGTCTAAAAACGCGCATAATATGCGTTTTTTTTAATAAGACCTAGTTAGATCGATTTATCGTCCCCGAAATCCCCTGCATACATAATTTCATGAAAATCCGTCGAGCCGTTTCCGAGATTCAGATTCTATATATATATACATATTTATATAGGTACAAGAATTGCTCGTTTAAAGGTATAAAGATTAAAGGTATAAGATAACAACATCCATAAACAACAATCTAAATCGATTATTTACAAATTTTGTTGCTAAAAATGGTTATTATACGTTAAGGTGCGCGAGGGCAAATCAAATGATAAAATCTAAGCATGCCATAACTGGGTCATGGCAAAACTAAATCAAGTTAAAAACAACCTAACTAGTTTTTTGCGGATTTAATGAAATTCTTACACGCTTTAACCTCGTCAAGTTCATAATTTAAAATGCAAAATAATTTAGCATTAATTAATATTTGTTTGGCATTTTATTAGTTAGATTGAATAATTGTATGAAATGTCGCTGGGAAAAAATAATCCCGTTATTTTTACGCGATAAAAGTAGCCTACGTACCTACTATTTCAGACTATAATCAAACTATGTTGAAATTTTTTAATTTTCATGGGTGGACATACAACACCATCTAGTCCCAAACTAAGCATAGCTTGTTTTTTTTTGACGTGATAACGTCTTATAATTCGATGAAGCCGGCTGCACGCCCACAAAACATGACGTCATGTACCGTTACCGCGTTACCGTCGGTCGTTACCTCGCCGCATGTTTGTTACAGTTGTATTAATTATTTCGACCAGTAGTTCAAGCGGGGATGTAGCTCAGTGGTAGAGCGTTCGCTTTGCATGTTAAATGCCCCAGGTTCGATCCCCGGCATCTAAAGCTTTTTTGCATTGTTTTGATTGAAAATGACTAAATTCTACTGATTACTTTTTAGTTTTGTATGTAACAAATCTATTAAACAAATGAAATTAAAATTTTCTTTTGAAAAATGCTACCATTCCATCAGTATTTTCTTAAGACGTTGTCACGTTCTATCGTCAGTAAACCGACTTTACAGACAAACATTTTTTATCTGGGCAGAGCCTTTATTAACAAAACTAAAATACAATAAGAACTACACTACGCTACATACCTAACTAACTACTTACACTAAGCACACCTGAATTATCCATCGACCAATGAGGGTCTACAGATAATCAAGATGTTCAAGCCCACTACCAATCGGAAGCGTACCCAGCATGCTGGCGGCATTACCACGCTGAATGGCAATGCTTATGCGTTGGGCCAAATAAACGCCAGCATTTGGTCACGAGTCGCGTCGACTGCTGGCTGATATTCACATAATACAAAATACATACTTATAATACACAGAAAACACCCAAGCACAGTACAAATAAATAAATACATATTGGTGGACGATTCACACATTTTAATTCTTTCAAGAAAATAAGGTGATATAACATAACACAGTCTCATGCAATGACAGTCATAAATCAATTAGTCGTTCAACAAGAATATACACGGTATCATTGATTTCGTTAATTGTTACAATTGACAGTTTAAACTAAGCATAATAATTAATTTCGTAAATTACTGCAATTCACAGTTTGAATTAGGCAAATGTCTGGATTCTTCTGTAACTGAGTAACTTTTTTTACACTATAGTGTGACGGGACGATCAGGACATGTGCCTGATGGTAAGCAACATGCCTGCCGCATAACAGCACAGTGACACGCAGCTATTGGAACACGAGTTGTCCAAATCATTGCCTAGCACTACACTGCGCTCGTCACCTAGAGATATAAGACGACTTATCTATATTATGCTCTGTTACTCCTCTAGAAAGATTGCCCTCTAAACCGGAACATAGTGATATTTGCACATTACTGCTTAAAATTAGCATAGCATGGATAAGAACACTTCCGACAAATTCAGTTTTCAAACACAAAAAAATAGAAATCAGTAAATCCGTTAGCTACGATGCCACAAACACACACAGACACATCAAACATATAACACCCTGCCGTTTTTTGCGTCGGGGGTTAAAATCCAGCCACCACGCCTTAATACAGATAATAAAATATTATCTAATCTACGATAATTATTTTAAATATAAAAATATGCAATATATTTATATACAGAAGGTTGTATTTAATATACCAATCAGGGTGATAAAGATTAAAAAAGTTCCCACGTATCAAAATAGTTTAAACATTAATTCAAATTTAAAAAAGTCACTCAGCTATGAAAAAACACAGCAAATGCTGATAAATCATAAATAAATAAATAAACATTGCAATGTAATATTAAATTTAAAAAAAAATAAGTTAAAATGTTTATATTAAAATCTTGGCAGTTAATTTTCTACAACCTATTTTCTACAAAAAAAAACAAAACAAAAACCGACTTCAAATTAAATGAAGTTTTCATTAGAATCGATCACTATAACGTCTAAATACCTGAAACAAAAACGTTTTTGTCTACACTGAATAATTTGCGCGAGAGACACTTCCAAAGTGGTAACATGTGTGTCCCCCCCCTCTAACTTCTAAAGTAAGAGAATGAAAAAACTTAAAAAAATATAAATGATGTACTTACATTACCATGCAAACTACCAACGAAAATTGGTTTGAACTCGATCTGGACGTCTACTCTAATTCAACGAAAACGTAATTTCGAAATAAACTCGCGATTTTCCAACTCGGATTCTACTTCGATCCGTCGTTTTGTCCGGTTAAATGTTCTAAGCCTACTCTAATTAGAGTATGCTTAGAACATTTAAACGTCAAACAATCTTGTATCGGACGAAACGAAGTAGAAGAGAAGGAAAGTCGCGAGTTTTTTTTTCGAAATTTCGTTTTCGTAGAAACAGACTAGACGTCCTGATGAGTAGTTTTTTTTTAGTACGTCATAAATACATTATTATTAAAACTTCGATCAAAGTTACAACGAACTAAAAAAACTATGTGTACTATGTATATTATGTTACTTGCTGCAACGGAACCCTTCATGGGCGAGTCCAACTCCCTCCGGTTACACCCGTTTAGTTTCCAAGGTAAGCTATCAAATTCTGAGTTTTAAGTTTTCAATTCTATCGGCAGTTCCTATGACTGCCAATTTTTTTTCTATCGGAACGCTCGCAGCTCGAGAAAGCGACATCGTTTCATGGTTGATGTTACAAAGACACGAACGAAGAGATTTGACTCGGCTTTTGTGATAAGAACGTCAAGGCTGTGGAATACGTTGCCTGAATGGGTTTTTCCCGATAGTTACAATCTTTGTGTCTTCAAATCGAGAGTGAATCGGTTTCTTCTATGTAAACACGCTCCATCGTGGATCGCATCGTCGCTTTACATCAGGCGAGATGGCGGTCAAGTGTAAACCTATAAAAGTTAAAAAAAGAAAATGCGTATGTAGTTTTTTTTGTAAAGTCAAGAGTTACGAGACGAGCATACGAGTTCTATATCTTCGCTAAACTTGTGAAACATTGTAAACTCTAGTTAGCAACCAAGTAGAAGTCGGTTGTAACCGCTTCGATTGGCAATGTTTAGTCGTGTGCCTGATATGTTTTGATCGTTTAGTGGCAATTTGCAGTTAGCAGTGCCCGTGCAACGTTATACCAGTTCAGAGTGCCTGTGCAACGGTTAACCAGTTCAGATCAGTTTGACACTTCAAATTGAGCCCGTGTTTCTATGCAACCAACGCTTTATATAATATGACTATCGGCCCATTCCGGGTTCGCTCGGATATCTTAATAATAAACTAGTGGCCCGTTCCGGCTTCGCTTGGATAATAACCTAGATATCAACTGCAGCGCCATCTGCCGCGCTGGTTTGTGAATCTAAACCACCCATGGCAACCCTACACTTTAATAACAAAAATAAATGTTTATTGACATAAGCTCCGAGAAATTTTAATCGAAATAGAGCGAAAAACATTTACAAAAAAGACTATAATTGATCAGTTATCGAGCGGGATGAAAAATGATTAAATGACTAAAATGGCTATTAAAAAATAGGGGTTGGGGATAAAAGGGTAAAAATTTAGCGTTGTATGTATTTTTAATGACACATTATAAAAAAAAAATAACAAAAAATTTTGTCCAAAAATAAAAATAAAAAATTTAGGGGTGAACAACCTTATCACTTAGGGGTATGAAAAATATATATAGTAGTCGATTCTCAGACCTACTGAATATGCGTATAAAATTTGGTAAAAATCAGTAAAGCCGTTTCGGAGGAGTAATATAACATTGTGACACGAGAATTTTATATATAAGATTACGCGACACGTTGTTTATCCCCGATGAATAGCACAAAAAAACGTTGTAATGACGCAACCTTAAAAGATAGACACGTGCTGTCACTGACTTCAGCGCACGTTAACGCACGCAACGAAAGCTCTCAAAACGGAATAATTTTGCCCGTTTTTGTTACATTCTTCATTCATACTCCGCTCCCATTGATAGTAGCGTAATGTTATAATATAGCCTTCCTCGATAAATGGACTATCTATGGATAATGGATAATGGTATAGAGTGACGAGACGAGCAGGACATGTGTCTGATGGTAAGCAACATAACAGCACAGTGACACGCAGCTATTGTATAGCACACTGCACTAGGCTCGTCACCCAGAGATATTATAAGATATTTTATGCCCCATAATTTCATTGGAAACATTGCCCTTCAAACCGGAACACAGTAATGTTTGTACATTTCTGCTTGGCGGTAGAATAACTGGCAAAGGTGTGGTACTTCCCCAGGCGGACTCTGCCAAGAGTCCTACCACTACCAAATTACATTATACACAGAACGTTTGCAAAAGTATTCAGAATAACATATTTTAGACTAAACTCGTTGATACCGGATTTGCTTGCTTTTGCTTGGGTAACGCGACCGTAAGGAATGTGCAAACAACGACCCACATAGGTGACTTTGATTAAACTTGCTGATATAGGTACCTGCTTTTGGGACATATTTGTACCTCTACAAATAACTCTACAATAAACAAGTATTACAAGTCAAAAAATGTATTAATTTTCTGTGTATTTGTTTATTTTGGAATGAAAACTTCTATAGGCGCGTCTAGACAGATTTTTCGTGAGCTGTGAATGGAATTCATTCGTCACGCTCGGTTATGACAAGAAAGCTTCGGGTAAACTCGGGACCATGGCTATTGGCCATTTAGAAATACGTCAGCCAATGGGAAATGCTGAAAGGGCGTGGACAGGCCATCATGGCATGGCCATCTAGAAACGCATCAGTCAATGGGAAATGCTTACGCATTGGCTATCTAGATGGCCATGCCAAGATGACGAGGCCACGACCTCCGGTTACACCCGTGTAGTTTTCAAGGTAAGCTATCAAATTCTGAGTTATAAGTTTTCACTTCTATCGGCAGTTCCTATGACTGCCAATTTTTTTTACATTTATAGGTTTACACTTAACCACCTTCTCGCCTGATGTTAAGCGACGATGCGGTCTACGACGGAGCGTTTTTTGATTTACCAGCATCCCGCTATTTCACGGGCTTAGTTCTAGTTATTTTCCGGGATACAAAGTAGTCTAAGGGTACTTTCAGACTATAATCTGTGTTCCAAATTTCAGCCCGATCCGTTGAGACGTTACGATGTGATTGAGCAACAAACATACAAAGATTGACATTTATTTTATACCTTTAAACGAGTAATTCTTGTATATGTACATAATATAGAATCTGAATCTCAGAAATGGCTCGAACGATTTTCTTGAAGCGTTCGATTCATCGAGCGATCGATCTAGCTGGATTTAATTTGTATAAAACGTCGTGTTATGCGCGTTTTTAGACAATGAAAATCTGTTACATTAAAAATTACATCGCGACGGTAAAGTTCGCGACGTTACGCGACAGTATAGTAGCTCAGTCGGAAAGTTGGGCGATCAAGATATAATAGATCCGGGTACGAATCCAGACAGGCCCTCTTTTTTTCAAGTTCCTTCTTTTTGCTGGCCCGGTGGCTTAATTGGTAGTAAGTCTGCCTGTAAAGCCACAGCCGTCCGCACTGTGCCAGCGTGGTGGATGCCCCGAGTCCCAGCAGTGGGAACATTTTGTGGGCTGCTTCCATCGAGCTTGACAACATTGCATACTGTACCATATCTGGTACAATAAAAATAACTAAAAACCAAACACTAGTGTAATTGCATACTGTACCACATATGGAACAGAATTGAAAAAAAAAATCTACAAAATCAATGAAATTTAATTGTCATTATTATCATTTATTACGACTAGACACTATATTTATTTGACTCGATTAAACTAAAAACATGGTTAAGTACGATCTCACGCCAACTAACCACCGCTTGTAAACAAATAAGTCCCATGACTATGAACAGTCACCACCAATCAGTGGTCGTCTCACATGACGCTTCAATTGAGGCGATACAATTAATTCAATGCTCCAATTTTAGGGACAGATACGGTCCCGTGATATATTATGGTGCGGCCGGCGGGACAGACAGACAGACGTCAGTTTTAATTTGTTATCTGACTGTTTTAGAAGATTCCATTCGAGTAAGGAGTTTTTCGAAATACCTCTATATACTTGGATGTTTTCATAAAAATGTATCGCCCCCTTTTCTCGCTTCACAAAATATAGATTTTTCTAGAATTTTCTTTTTTTTTTGACTGGATTTTAAACCAAATTTGTTTTACAGTAGTAACATTTGTTACAAAACAAATGTTACTTATTGTCCTTTTTTAAATGTTCCTTGTGTCCTTGACAATAGTTATTTGTTGTACAAGAGTGCAAAGTGGCTTTTTAACCGCGTGCTCAATTTTGATGACCGAGCAAGCGAAGGATTCTAAAGTTGAATCACGAGCGTAGCGAGGGATTCAAAAATTAGAATCCTGAGCGTAGCAAGGGAATCAAAAGGGCACAAGGTGAAAAATCTTTGCACTCGAGTGCAACACGTAATTTTTCATCCCTTACCTTAGCGAGGAAATTACTAAACGCTTTGCGCATTTTCAGTTTCAGTCAATTCTGTTGGCGTCAAATAAACTTCTTGGTCGCTAGAATCACTTATTATTATGACATTTCGGTTTTTCACTTGTATTCAATTTTACTGTTGTTTACCTAAGTTTTAAACTTTAACTTTATTTAGCCATGGTTTAAACAATAACAATACGACGTGAAAATACGGAGAGTTGAACGATTGAGGTAAGGAGATTCATATGTGTACATGAAAAAGTGTCCGCCCAAATGCATTAAATTATAGTAGCGCTAAATTTGCATCATGGTACATTTTAAAGGAAATAAATAAACGTACTATTCAGAATTCATGAAAAAATAATTGACAGTGATAGGCACTGCCGATAGAAGTGGTAACTTATAACTCAACATAAATTTGATTGCTTACTTTGGAAACTACGCGTGTGAAACCGGAGGGCGTGGCTATGAGCATGGCCATTTAGAAATGCTGACGCATTTTTAAATGGCCAATGGGAAAGGCTGAGGCATTTCTAGATGACCAATTGCTATGGTCCCGAGTTTACCCGAAGATTTCTTATCATTCCCGAGCGTGACGCTAGAATTCAATTGACAGCCCACGAAAAATCTGTCTTTGGCGCGCTAAAAGAAGTTTTGACTTCAAAATAAATATATTGTACCTACCTGTTTTCTCAAAATCGTAATTATTTATTTGATGTTAATGTTATATTTACTACCTTATTTTGTACTGCACAAGTAGTTGAAATTTTCTATTATAGTATATATATTTTAGTAGTCAATAATATTTAATTATTTAACTCGGCAACTCGGCATACTTCAATTCGATTACAATTAATTAATTCATAGCATTTTAAAATGTTCTGCCATTTGAAATAACATTCTTTACCTCTATCCTCCATACGTGAAAAGAAAATTGCGCGCAAAGCATTAAAAAAAGTATACCAAGGAGGTTCCGAGTATGAGTTTTTAACAAATTAAAAATGAATGTATGATGAATTCGGCACCAAGGAGGTAGAAATAAATAGGTTAAATTATGTTTTGAATTCAAAACCTCAGTACACACGATGTTCTAAATTCAAATTTACTTTACCCTCTAGAGGGTAAAAACGACTTTTCGCCCTGATATCGAGGAGCAAAAGTACTCTTTCCGAGCTGGTGGGATGAAAATATTTTTCTTTAAAAAGTGTTAGTTACTTACCATGCTTCTGAAGAAATTCGGCATTTTCTTCTTACTTTGTGACCTTTATTTTTTTTTGCATATTTTTCATTTCATTATTTGTATTTTTTTAAACGCGTGTTACTTACCATATATCTAAAGATTTTGGTATTTTTTTTGTGCTTTACACCCATGCGGTTTTTTTTTATAAGGTATTTTCTGTGACTTACCATATTTCCGGAGAGTACGGCGGGGAAGTGGTAACCAGCGACGGTGGCGGCATCAGGGCGTCGTTGGACAACTGTTGAAGATAAACATATCATTAATAATAATTAGCATAATTATTATTATTGATTAGTAGAACAAGTCGTATGAGTCAACTACTTTTTTTTATAAAATAAGGCAAGCCTATGACCGCGATTTGACCTAATGCTGAACAATTTCGCGACAGCTTTAATGTTTTTTTTATAAAACGACTATTTTTCGCACGATCTATTTTTTTATTACTACCGGATACATATATATGTACTTTTATTATTTATATTGTAATAGCAAACTGCCATGCAATACAAATGCCATAATATCTTTTTACAAACTTTATTATCTTATCAGGTTATTTTATTCTTACTTTTAGGTTTTTTTTATTTGTATCTTTTTTTGTATTTTTTTTCAATAGTTAACCAGTTTTTAAAAAACATACTGCAAATAAAATAATTTATCACAAATGCCATCTCAATCAAGTCAGCTTTCAAATAAGAAAAACAGCGTCAAAATCGGTCCATCCGTTTAAGAGCTACACAATACCACAATAAGTTTATAAACACATTACACAAACAATCAAGTTACATCTACACAATTCAACGAAGATTAGTGAAAAATACAACAAAATTCACTGTGTCAAAAAACACATAAAACTGATTTATACGTTAGATTTCAATCAGACTTTTTTACTTTATAAATTTATTGCAAGATATTTTATGCTAAGTTTAAATATACTCGTTTAGCCCAAAAGAAAAACACATTATAAATCAACAATCCGAAAAATTATATTACACAACAAAAAACATTAAAAAAATCGATAAAAAAATGATTGGAATTTAGTAAGATATCTATGAATTACTAACATAATTCGTATGTCTATCGCGCTGTACTACGAAAGGAATTATAAATGTTATTTTATTCTGTATCTAATCTTTTAAAGAATTAATTTTTGTGGTGGAGACTTGGAGAGGTCACACTGAGATCGCTTCGTGTGGATTATAGATAATGTCAAGTTGACCGTACTATGACGTAGGCGTTACGTCATCAGTCGACTTACGGCACGATAGTAACCAAATAATACTAGCCCTTGTTAGACTAGTAAAAATAAACGTTTTTTTTGGTCAACTTTCCAATAAATTTTCGATCCAATATTATTTTTTAATGAGGTTTAGGATCATTTACTGAGCATAAAATCACAAAATGCTGACAGATTCAGGATGAGCTTCAAGCGCCATCTTGAATAAACAATTTTGGCCGATATCTCGGAAACTATGCACTTTAGGAGCAAAAGTTATGAAACTGTTAATACTAGTGTTGGGTAGGACATGACATACAAAAGAGTTTGTAAGAGTAGCCTCTTTTTTGTACTGAGCCAGTACAATGTACCACTTCAAATGAGGCGAGGCGTACTAAAGCTCGGCGATACATTTGAAGTTCCGAGTACAAACATGACATTTGGCGTTATTGCAGTACAATTACAGTCTGAACTCTGATTGATGACATACTAAATAAAGTGGCCAAGTGCGAGTTGGACTCGCCCATGAAGGGTTCCGTTGCAGCAAGTAACATTATATACATAGTACACATAGTTCTTGTCGTTCGTTGTAACTTTGATCGAAGTTTCAATAATAGTGTATTTATGACGTCTAAAAAAAAACTACTCATCAGATCGAGTTCAAACCAATTTTCGTTGGTAGTTTACATAGTAATGTACATCATATATTTTTTTTAGATTTTTCATTCTCTTACTTTAGAAGTTAGAGGGGGGGGGGGGGGACACACATTTTACCACTTTGGAAGTCTTTCGCGCAAATTATTCAGTGTACACGAAAATGGTTTTAGAAACCTCAACATCATTTTTGAAGACCTATCGATAGACACCGCACACCGGCAGTGGCGTAGCTACCCAGGGGCTAGGCGGGGCAGTGCCCCGGGGCCCTCAAGCTCAGGGGGCCCTCGAACCTCGAACCCTTACCAGAAATCTCGATCGAACTGATGTTACTTTTGAAAATTTCTCCCATTTTCAAAATAAATATGACAGGTTGCAACCCCACTTTAATCATGATAACTCAGTTGAGAGAAATTCAAAAGGTATGCCTATTATATGGAATTACCTAAATTATTTCCGTAGGTTGGCAGTGTTGTCAATTTGACGGATAGTGATAGACGATATGTGCGTTTTATTATTCATCGATGTGCGTTTTATTGTGAACTAGCTGGTACCCGCGACTTCGTCCGCGTGAAATAAATACTAAGGTGACTCAGGCAGTATCTATTTTTATACCCAGACACATGTACGTTTACTAAAACAGCTTATAATACAACAATATCATACAATTTTATAAAAATCGGTTCAGTTGTTTAGGTGTGAAAGCGTAAGAGACATTCGTCCCCCTTTTCAACTCCAATTTCATACCCATACAGTTCGAAATTACAAAATTGCTAGAACATATTTATATTCGTTTGCTTCGTGTCAAGTGTCAATATTCAGAGTTTCATGGTTTTATCTTCAACGGTTGGGATCTTCCATGTTGATATTCATCCACCATTTCAACCTCAATTTCACCCCCGTACAGTTCGAAATTACAAAATTGCTAGAACAAATATTCGTTTGCTTCGTGTCAAGTGTTTTTATATAGAGTTTCATAGTGTTATCTTCAACGGTTGGGAACTTCCAAATTGACATTAATCCACCATTTCACCCCCGTACAGTTCGAAATTACGAAATTGATAGATCAAACATTCGTTTGCTTCGTGTCAAGTGCCTATACACAGAGTTTCAAGGTTTTATCTTCAACGGTTGGGAACTTTCATGTTGACATTCATCCCCCATTCAACCCTAATTTCATCCCCGTACATTTCGAAATTACGAAACTGATAGAACAAACATTCATTTGCTTTGTGAAAGCGTAAGAGACATTCGTCCCCCTTTTCAACTCCAATTTCATACCCATACAGTTCGAAATTACAAAATTGCTAGAACATATTTATATTCGTTTGCTTCGCGTCAAGTGTCAATACTCAGAGTTTCATGGTTTTATCTTCAACGGTTGGGATCTTCTATGTTGACATTCATCCCCCATTTCAACCCCAATTTCACCCCCGTACAGTTCGAAATTACTAAATTTATAGAACAAACATTCGTTTGCTTCGTGTCAAGTGTTTATATACAGAGTTTCATAGTGTTATCTTCAAGGGTTGGGAACTTCCAAATTGACATTCATCCCCCATTTCAACCCCAATTTCACCCCGTACAGTTCGAAATTACGAAATTGATAGAACAAACGTTCGTTTGCTTCGTGTCAAGTGCCTATATGTATACAGAGTTTCATGGGTTTATCTCCAACGGTTGGGAACTTCCATATTGACATTCATCCCCCATTTCACCCTCGTACAGTTTGAAATTATAAAATTGATAGAACAAACATTTAAATTGCTTCGTGTCAAGTGTCTGGATACACAATTTGATAACTTTGAAAATCACGAATTTTCATACAACCGTTCATCCCTTGTTTCACCCTCTTAGGGGTTGAATTTCGCAAAACCCCGTCTTAGCGAGCGCCTACGTGCTAAAAGGGACCTCCATGCAAAATTTCAGATTCCTAGCATTTGTAGTTTCTGAGATTCCTTGATGAGTGACCTTTCGCTTTTATAAATATAGATTCTAGTTCAGATTTTTTTCGAGAACGGTTAAAAAATTCATTTGGAAATAAATTAAATGCCGTGAAGCGGCGAAATTTAAAAAGACGTAAATATTTACGTGAAGCGTTTCAAACTTACGTAAATAGGAACGGATAGGATGGGAAATACAAGGAAAGGGAAAGGTACATCTCAACGTGACTTTATAGACAAGTAAAGGTTAAACGTAAGTAAAGACGAGTACAGTTTTAGCAGAGACCAAAGCAAAGTTGCAAATATGTAGAAATTATTTCGAATTATTCAAGTGTAAAGCCAGTGAAACTGCAAGAAAATATGGTATTGATACCCATTTTCAAGAAAAAAGGAAAAGAAAAGTTTAAAAATATTATCATGAATTAGCTGCTGATCGCCGATTTCCGAACTGAGAAAAAATATTTAAAATTGAGATTTTCAATAATGTTTAGTACATTAATATCTCAATTAGACACACGTTTTATTGGTATGAGTGCAGTCTGTCATAAATTCGATTTTCTAACACCAACATTTTTATTACAGTCATGTTGATGAAGCAGCTTTATTTCAAAAGTGTGACGAATTCCAAAGAAAATATTCAAATATAATAGGTACTAGCTTTTCACTTCCTTCAACTTATTGATATTTACCACCTAGTTTTCCCTCAACTAAGTCAAGCATGGACTGTTCACCAATTATGTAAGGAAATAATTAACAAATATGGATTCCTAGAATACGATGCATATAGAATACTGCAGTGCACAAAAAAGAGCTTAAGTAGCTTAGCATTTTAAAGTAATTGTATGTTTTATATTATTATTTGATAAAACCTAATCAGTTTACATAGCAGTGGGGCCCTATTTTTTAATTTGCCCCAGGGCCCTTGATTACCTAGCTACGCCACTGCGCACACGTGTAGGTTTGATGAAAAAAAAAAATTTTGAGTTTCAGTTCTCAGTATGGGAGGCAACCCTAATTTTTCTTTTTTTTTAATTTTTCTGTTCAAATCTTAATGCGGTTCACAGAATACATCTACTTACCAAGTTTCAACAGTGTAGTTCTCATAGTTTCGGCAAAAAGTGGCTGTGACAAACGGACGGATAGACAGACAGACAGACAGACAGACAGACAGACAGACATGACGAATCTATAAGGGTTCCGTTTTTACGTTTTACGGAACCCTAAAAACAGTAAGGACGGAGGACGGAGAGTAAGTCACGCGACTTCGCGACTGCCGCGACATAAAATTTGAAGTAGTACAATATAAAATGTTGAGCCGCTCTTACATCTTGACGTCATGTACGGGACAAATGTACCGCCTCTTGTATGTCCTACTCAACTCGCGTAGTTAATCCAATTCACATTTGAACGAACATTTATGATTAGGAGAATACATTGATAATAGGTTGCCAGTCAAGCCGTGCCCGGAAGTAATTGTAACTAAATTGATGTTAATTAATTTTCGAAAAAAAATTTCGTTCACTTGTTTTTTAAATAAAATATCATCCTCGTCATAGCAATGTATGTAAAGAATTCGAAAATCGATGGGTGCCGTTGCACACTCGGCCGCAACTACTTCGCGGCCAGGTGTAAACAGGTAATATTTTAGTGTATTTATACGTTCATAACGTACATTTATGATTTATATATCAAATTAAAGCAAATTTTTGTCTGTTTATTATGATATACGGTTGCTTAATTAAATCTGGCCGCAAATCAGGGTTACTGGCTGTTAAAAATGACAAATATTAAAGATAGAGTGAAAGAGAGCTAGCGCGTAACATCACTAGTCAGACGAGGATAGCGATTGCCAGCTGTACGATGCTTTAAAAGCATTGCGCAATCCTAGTGTTCTCAACAGCTGTCACATTTTTATTCTAACATGAAAACCACGTTGTTTTGGAGTTCGTAATACATAACGTTATATATCGATACCTTTGGGTAGAAAGGTCGTGTAAACCACAACCATTAACCATAAACATAACATTTTGGCCAAATTAAGTTATAATATATACCACTAGCATTTGCCCGCGGTTTCACTCGCGTTTTGTAAGTCGTTGGCGTAAACCCAAAGCGTTTATATGAAACTTTCATACTCGTCAAACCTTTTTTTCCGGGATTATCTGCAATCAGCTGTGCTATAAGCAGATGGGTTGAGTGCTGAAGGCGGGTTTAGTGTGGTCCCCATTTGAACAACTAATCAATATTTATAACTCATGGATTGTTCCTAGTGCTAGTGGATTTGGTTGCAGAAACAGTCTTCTCCCATAGTTCTGTTAGTAGGCACGTACTTCTTCCGCCACTGTTCCGCCATATTTGCTTATCGATGTATTTCGGAGTTACGAATGCACCATAGTACATTACATATGGTGCGCTGTATAGCATTCTGCATTATTTGCAACATGCTAATATTAGAGTTGCTAGCACTACCCCACAGCTGGATGGCATATGTCCAAACTGGTTTTAAGATGGTCCTGTATATCAACAATTTGTTATCAGTATTCTTGAACCGAAGATTCAGCTCTTCCCTTTTCGCTCTCTCTAGCGCTAGCTCTCTTTCACTTTATCTTTAAGATTTGTCATTTTTAACAGCCAGTAACCCTTATTTTCCGCCAGATTTAATTAAGCAAGCGTATATCATAATAAACAGAAAAAAATAGCTTTAATTTGATATATAAATCATAAATGTACGCTATGAACGTATAAATACACCAAAATATTACCTGTTTACACCTGGCTGCGAAGTAGTTGCGGCCGAGTGTGCAACGGCACCCATCGATTTTCGAATTCTTTACATACATTGCTATGATATAGATGATATTTTATTTAAAGAATAGAATAGAATAGAATATTATTTATTGTCATGGAAGTAACATTCACATATACTATAATTACAAAAATTAAGTTGTATGAACGCCACTACACAGACTCGTCACATTACAATTTGATGTACAAGATATGTTTGTACTTACATGTTTATTTGTTTTTGTCAAAAATAATTCAATTTTACTAATAGTAATAGACAATTTGTGCTGTATAGGGGCTTTGTCTAAAACCTTATTCTGATGTAAAACAAGTCAATTTAAATCTGATTCAAATTGTAATGAAAATTAAGAATAATATGTGTACATAATTCAAGAATACCTAATATCACAATACTATCTTTAAGATTTTTTTTAAATGCAATATAAAATTTTACGGAACAAATACAAATACGCAAAAACAGTAAATACATAACATTACAGAAAATATGCAATCTCAGAAAGTTTATATAAATTAAGAATAATATCAAAATATCTTAGATTCTCTTAACGTAGTGTCAAAGGAAATCTTACGGAAAAAAAAAAAAGCCTCAAAAACATTAATTACAATAATATAACATTACTTAGTATATGCAATCTTAGATTACTGGTATGAAGGATACCAGAAAGCTAAAGCAACCTTGATGTTTTTGTTAAAAACTTAATTTTTAATTTTAAAATACTAGAGATAAATATAAAATGTATTTAATTTTAAATTATTAGCGACAAAAACACCCTAATGCCATTCACAAAGCTACAGCAAACAACATCAGTAAACACATCTCTTAGAAATTGTGGAACCTGTGAAAAATAGTGGTGTTAGGAATTTCAACGTCTACACTAATTCACCAACTTTATTTCTTATGTAGTTACACACAAAAGGTGTATCATAGGCAAGGTGTAGATAAATTAAAATTTTGTTTCATTCGGCGTCCAGAGATACAAATTATTTGGTATTCTAATGATCGGGTATTCATATAAAATCCACAAGCAAAGTATCATTTGACTACCCACATTACCATAATTAAAACATGCCCCGGCATCAATATATGCAAAGATGAGAAAGTTAATTGTATGTTGACACTTAAATCCCATCGCAGCTCCAAATACATTAATAAAAATAATATAATGAAAAAAACGCTAATAATTATATGTCCGTCTGTCTGTTTGTTTCTTTGTTTCGACTCCGCTAAATTGCAATAAATATTATTATACATAAGTATTAATAACGAAAATCTTGAGATATTATATTTTTTTACCGCGTATTATTACAGTGCTGTTATATATATTATGCTATATACTATACAATAATATTCTACTGTTCTGATGTTCAATTCTGTACCATTTTTATGAAATTAAAATCTCTGTAGTCATTAGTTAGAAATTCAGTGATCTTGTAGATTGATTTCGATAGTAGTAGCTGCTTCACATTTGCTCGAAACTGTCCCTCGTTTTCCATTTGTTGAATGCCATCAGGTAGTTTATTGTATAACTTTTGTCCCATAACTTTTGGTAGTTTTCCAGCAATACGTAATCTGTGCTGTATTGGTAACAGGTAGCCGTTGTTATTTTTGCAGCTTCTCGTCTTAGGGTTAGTTTGCTTTTTATATTCTGCAAAGTTTTTTCGAACATATTTCAAAACTTCAAAGATGTACACAGAAACTGAAGTTAAGATACCCAACTCTTTAAAATGATCCCTGCACGATTCCTTAGATTTGCTTTTAGTAAGAACTCTTATGGCGCGTTTCTGCATCTTGAGCACCCGTTCATAATCCGTGGAAGATCCCCAAAGTAGAATACCGTACGACATGACGGAGTGCACATACGAAAAATATACCTCCTTTTGTTGAGGTTCTGACGTGACGTGTCTGAGCTGTTTTAAGGCGTAAATGCCTTTTGACATTTTTTTACATGTCATGTCTATGTGATTCTTCCATGTGAGTGCCGAATCCAGCTCAAAACCCAATAGTTTTGCGGTGTTAACACTTTGTATATTGAGTTCGCCGTTAAGAGGAATGGATGAAGTCTCAACCATAGAAGAAACCGCATTACAGCAAATTATATTTGTCTTACTAGCATTCAACTTCATGCCATTCATCTGGAACCAGTCTACAAACACCCTCATAATAAGTTCAATTTTTAGTTTAACCTCCTCCATAGAATCTCCACTAACTACGACAGTAGTATCGTCCGCATATTGTATGATTTCTCCGTCAATGTTCAGATGAGCTAAGTCATTTAAAAATGTGATGAACATAACTTTTCCTAACGATGAGCCCTGTGGGACACCCGTACCAGTAGTTTGCCGTCTAGATCTCATTAATGTGTCATCTATTTTTACCTCTACCGTCTGTAATCTTTCGCACAGGAATGATTCTATCAGGTCTTTATAATTATGTCTAATACCATAAACTTCTAGTTTTTGGATCAGTAAATTGTGATCCAACGAGTCGAAGGCCTTAGATAAGTCTAGAAGTATTACGGCGACACGTTTTTTTAATTCGAGACAAGCTACTACACTATTTACAATCGCTAAAGTAGCAGATGTTGTTGACCTACCTGCTCTGTAGGCAAATTGACTGTCCGAGAGCGCTGAATTATTATCCAAGTGCATCATAATCGCTTCGGACAGTATACATTCTACCAACTTAGAAATTGTGGGCACTATGGTGATTGGCCTGTAATTTCGCACATCATCACTGTCACCTTTTCCTTTATAGAGAGGAGTTAAACGTGACATTTTAAGCTCCTTTGGATATGATGTAGATTGTAGTATATTATTTATTAAAAATGTCAAATGTGTACATATAAACGGCATGATTTCAGATAAGAAGTTCCCGGATATGTCAAAAATATCTTTGGTTTCTGAGTTTCTGATCTTATCTTTTACTATTTGCAACAGTTTGTCTGGATAAATATGCTGTAACTTGAAATCCGGTAACTGAGTTACATGTTTCTTTAAAAACTGAACTGCACAGTTTTTGTTTGGTTTATTACTGTTTTTAAATTCTTGACCAATTGTTACAAAGTAATCATTTATAAAGTCCGGTAAGCAAGCCTTAGCTATTTTGACATTTGTGTGTGAGTCTTTTAATTCCCAATTCCAGTCTACTCTACCTTTGTTAGTATTCTCTTTTATGACCTGCCATACTTCCTTTTTTTTATTTTTTGCGTTTTGAATGCGTCTATCTACGTATTGTTTTTTATTTGTTAGCAATAGTTCATTTCTAGTTAGTATTTTATGAGATATTACATCTGTTTTTACACTCTGAGGAAACTGTCTCTGTAAAGTGTATAGATCGTGGATGTCGAGCTGCAGTTTTATTAATTCTGGACTTATCCATGGGGTGTTTTTCTGACGTTTCATTTTTATTACTTTTTTGGGGAAAAACAAGTCCAAGTTCCAAGTCAGTTTTGACATAAATACTTTGAAGGTTGTGTCATTATAACTTTCAAAAATAGCATCCCAGTCATACGCCGCAAATGCAGTAATGAAATCATTGAGACGCTGTGCATTGAATAATCTTTTAATGACATTAAAATGTTTGCACTTTATCACATTTCCAGCATAATTGTGTAGTGTGATCAGTTGAGCATCATGATCCGACATAGCAGTCGCAATGGGTTTAATGGAAATAGTGTCATTATCCATATGCGATACCACGAAATCAATCGATGTTTCAGTTCCATTTTCTATTCTTGTTGCGAAATTCACAAAATTTTTAAACTTGTTAGGGCTCATTATATCTACTAGATCTTTTTTATAAGTAGTTTCATTAAGGAAATCTACGTTCCAGTCGCCAGTAAAGACAATTGTGCAATTTAGATCTATTAGTTTGTCGAGCAGTTTAGCAATAATTTCCAAAAACACTTTAAAATCCCCTTTACCGGTTCTGTATAAACCAATAACAATATTTTTGCTTTTGCTGGTGTCATCATATAACTCAATGGCACACAGCTCACAATGGTACTCAATTGCTAACCTATCTATTTCCGGCAGTTTCTTAGTTTTTAACCTATTTTTTGTTAGTATCGATACCCCCTAAAAAACTATCGATCTAAAAAACAAGTGAACGAAATTTTTATTCGACAATTAATTAAAATTACTTGCGGCTACTTTTGACTGGCAACCTATTATCAATGTATTCTCCTAATCATAAATGTTTGTTCAAATGAGAATTGGATTAACTACGCGATGAACGTAGAGATTCTGCAGCCGAATCTTAGACCATGTTATTGTAGAAAATAAAATTCTGCATCTTTTGTTGCCAAAAAACTTTTCTGTGAAACATAATTTTATTGATTAATCTAATATTTCAAGAGCTATCGGCCGCGATAGAAAAACCGTTTAATTAAATGGGTCATAAATCATAAACGGTACGTCACAAACGGCCTGCGAAGCCGTGGGTCGTGGGTTCGATTCCCCCCCCCCAGTGCAAATACTTGCATGATGAATGCAAATATTTGTACTGTGTCTGGGTGTTTTCTATATATAATAAGTATATATTTAAAAATATATATAATTACCTATTATATCAGCTATCTGGCTTCCATAGTACAAGCTTAGTTTGGTGTCAGATGGTGTTGTGTGTGCAATGTCCACCGTAATGTATTTTCGTTGACATTATTTATTGATTTTATTATTCATTGACTTATTTGAAATTTAGTGTTCATTGACATTTAATACATATGTATTTTACTTTGATTTCAAACACAATGTATTTAATAAGTAATCTTATTTTATTTAATGTTAATTAGATAACATTTGACATAATATATGTATCATGTATACTTCAAAAAACTTAAACATGCTAAAAATCTTATTTTTATTTATTTATTTATAGAGCGGGAATTTGTGCTGTTTTTGGTATCCAAAATGTTTAATATTGTAAATTTCAATTATCGATTTCAATTAATATTGCGTATCTGTTACATATTAATTTACTCTTTATTTGATTACTCGCGTCTTTCTATGCTTTAACTCCTTTTCCATACCACGGTTGCCTGGAACAGATCGCTCTTAGCGATAAGGTCGCCAATTGCTACTCTATTTTTAAGATTGTTTGTTTTATAACTTTCTTTTGTTAAGTGCAATAAAGAGTTTATATTTTGACGTGATAACGTCTTATAATTCGATGAAGCCGGCTGCACGCCCGCAAAACATGACATCATGTAACGTTCCGCCGTTACCGTTAGTTCGTCGTCCGTGCCATGCGGACGAAGCTGAGCGCTGAGGGCGCCACCCGCCGAGTCGAGCGGTATCACTACTCGCGCTATAAGCGTACTGATTTCTTAAGACGTTGTCACGTTCAACTATCGTCAGTAAACCGACTTTACAGACAACCATTTTTTCCATTGCTGATTATTCCTGTACCCATGACGTACCTTGTATGGCTAACATGTTTTAATGGTGAATAAATGATCTGAATAAAATATTTCATTTTTACCAATGTAATAATACTCACAGTGGTAAGGACAGTGGCCTCACACCCGGGCTGGTACTTCTCGAGGTCTTGCCGCGGCCGGCGCATCACCTTCTCGCGGTCTTGCTTGTGCTTGCGGTCTGCGCCTTTCAGCTTGAACACCTGATGACAATAATACAGATATTAATTATTACAGTATCGTTAATTAAAACATTAATTTAATATTAATTAAGTAATTCAACATATATTTTTAAAATAAGCTTTTATTTAAATGTTCTAAAACGAAGAAAAGTAACATAATTATTAGCATTGTCACCAAAGTTACTTAAGTACCTATACTAAATTTCAACCTAATCTAACGACAGGAAGTGGTTCTAATTTAACTTGCAAGATTTGTCCCGTACTGACATACAAGTAGATAAAAGCTTATAAAATATAATTTATTAAGTGTGATTATTAGATTTTCATATAATGGCTCTGCGCTTTAAAAAAATTGGCTGTTAGAGCCAAACTGACACACCTACCTACATATATGAAGTTTTTTTTTTTAAATGTCCCGATATAAAGACCGGGACTCTCTGACTTATCCCTAACATGTGGTGGGTCAGAGGTTTCTTATCTTAATTATTTTACTGTCTATCTTATGGCTTTCTCTTAATAAACTAATGATATTTATTACTAGTTCTTATATCTAAGTTTTGTGAACAGAAATTAATAACTATTTATTTCGTTTTACAACTTTTTTGCATATTTCTTCAGTGAACTCTATTAACTTAGTGCTAATATTATTATCATTTATTATTTTGCTCATGGTGTTGACAGCAATTACTTGTCCTATTTTGACGTGATAACGTCTTATAATTCGATGAAGCCGGCTGCACGCCCGCAAAACATGACGTCATGTGCCGTTACCGCCGTTACCTCGCCGCATGACGTCGTCAGTACCATTCCATCAGTATTTTCTTAAGACGTTGTCACGTTCAACTATCGTCAGTAAACCGACTTTACAGACAACCATTTTTTTTGCTCTGTTTCGTGACGCTCTTTTCCATATACCGGGCATTCCGTTATTATATGTAATGGTGTTTCCTCCCTGTCTGGGTCGCAGATGCACGATGGGCTATCCTTCAGTTTGAACCTGTGTAGGTATTGGGAGAAACCACCGTGCCCCGTCATTATCTGCGTGAGTATAAGTATACCGGTTGGTTTTATTTTCCGAACGGTTCTAAAAGCTTCCGTTGGAACAGGGAAACACAATATTTTTTTTTTTTTTTTTTATAGCATAGAGTGACGAGACGAGCAGGTCATTTGCCTGATGGTAAGCAACATGCCTGCCACATAACAGCACAGTAACACGCAGCTATTGGAACATGATAGTCCAAATCATTACCTAGCACTGCACTGCGCTCGTCACCCAGAGATCTAAGTTGTTATAACTCTAAGCCCTGTAATTTCTTTGGAAACATTGCCCTTCAAACCGGAACACAGTAATGTTTGCACATTACTGCTTGGCGGTAGAATAATTGACAAAGGTGTGGTACTTCCCCAGGCGGACTCTGCTAAGAGTCCTACCACTACAACTTTGATAACTTTGCCGGTTTCACCAGTTGTGTATCTCCGATTCCATTCGCCCAGCGTCTCTATTCGGATTTGACGCTTGACGAATGAAATCGGGCACTTGTCGTAGTGTGGTCTACACCTCAGTTGGAGAGCCGCCTGCTTTGCCAGTTCGTCTGCTCTCTCACTCCCCTCAAGCCCCGCATGTGCTTTAATCCAGAACAGTTGAACCTCTTTTCCTTGTATGTCAATTTTTTTTAATTTTTTGCGAATATTTACTGCAAGGGGATTGAGAGAGCCAACGTTAACGACGGTTTGTAGCGCCGACCTGGAGTCGCTATAAATTCCAAATGTATGGTCCCGACTTTTCAGTATCTCATCCGTCGCTCCGTGGATCGCCAACAACTCGGCCTGGTAAACTGTACAATATGACGATAGCTTAAATTTTCGGTGCCTAGTTTCAACAGCATTGCTCCAGAGAGACAATGCTGCTCCAACTTTGCCGTCAATTTTGCTACCGTCCGTGAAAATTTTGATCAACTGATGGTCTGTCTTTCCTACTTGTTCATCGTTTACCAGGCATGTGAACTGAAGGTCGACACACAGGGACGGATGCGGGATTACACTGAACGCGACTCTTCGTTCGATCTCCCAGTGCCGCTAGAGACGACCCCCTCTTTGCTTCGTACAGGGCAGCTGTCTCCTGTATCCTGAGATCGAGGGGTAGAATCCCCGCGAGCACCAGTGACGAGTTCAAAGAGACCGTGCGGTAAGCTCTGCACAATTTTTGTGCAAAGCCACGCTGAACCGCGTTCAACTGTTATTGAATACACCACTTTTTCGTAGCCGAACTCCAAGCCGCCGCCGCGTACATTACAACCGGCTTTACAACTGATGTGTACATTGTACGGATTATCTCCGGGTGTAGGCCCCAGCTGGTGTAGGGTGTAGGGCTTTTGCGGCTCTAGATATTTGCTTGTAGATGTTTAGCGCTTTTACGCACACTTTTGATACGCGTGTATTGAATGTGAGCTTATCATCTACCCAGAGCCCCAAAATTCTCATTTCTTTTGACGTTTCAATAGGGGCCCCGCCCATGTTCAGCAATGGAGCGTCTTACTTTAGTTTTCTTGTTATTAACAATGCGTTGGTTTTGTGGGGTGCGAATTTCAATTTGTTTCGTATATGACGATTGACATGACTTGTCCAAAATACACAAATACAAAATAATACTTTTAATAAAAAAAATTGCGTGCTTCTTCGCTGTAAACTCGGTCGATGTGCAGTTCATATGTCAGATAGCTTCACCAAATTTTTTAAATTTATATTATAGAGTGACGAGACGAGCAGGACATATGTGCCTGATGGTAAGCAATATGCCTGCCACATAACAGCGCAGTGACACGCCGCTATTGGAACATGAAGAGTCCAAATCATTACCTAGCACTACACTGCGCTCGTCACCCAGATATATAAGATGCTTTAACTCTAGGCTCTGTAATTTCTCTGGAATCATTGCCCTTCAAACCGGAACACATTAAAGTTTGCACGTTACTGCTTGGCACGTAGAATAACTGGTAAAGATGTGATACTTCCCCAGACGGACTCTGCAAAGGGTCCTACCACTACTATGTAAATCTAGATTTGATGCGGAAAGGAACGCATTACCCGCACGGTGGTGCTTCTTCACCGTGAGCTCGGTCAATGTGCAGTTCATATGTCAAATATGTCAGATATATCGTCACCTTGATCTGGCAGGCGGCGGCGTGCAGGCGAGCGTCGTCGCTGGCGAGGCAGGTCTCCACCTGGATGCGGAACGGGACGCCCTTCTCTCCGCCGTGCTTCTTCGCCGTGAACTCGGTCGATATGCAGTTCACCTGTCAAATTATGAACACATATTTTATGTCACAAAAAATGGATAGTCTGTAAAGTCGGTATGAATGAATGAATGGAAATTCTTTATTGTTCACAACTTAAAAATAACACATATAATATTGGAAAACAGTAAATCTTGTGAAACAGCTGGCGCCTTATCGCTGAAAGCGATTTCTTCCGGGCAACCTTGGGGTGGACAAAATGATATAAAAACTAAAAGGGTGGTGCGCAACAAAGACTAGGTATTACTACGATATAAACGTACATTCTAATAACATTACACACAAATACTTAAGCTACACAATATCATAATACACTAATAAATAAAACTAATCATATATATACATAATAAACATACATACCAATTGACAAGATCATAAATATCATTCTAAATAAAAGACAAATAACTAAACGGTACTTAACAGAAATAAACCAGGTATCCCAACGAACGGACGATAGTTTAACATGACAATGTCAAAACATTGATGAAATGATTGCATATGATGTAATCGAGTGGAAGAGAGATAGATGCGGCGCAAGCGGACACTGAGCGTAACGGGATAATGAGCGGAACGGGACACTTTTTCGTGTCTGTAGCCGAAGTTCGTCGATTTATTGGACGTTGTCACATCTTTCTTTAGGCGCGCCTAGACAATTTTTTCGTGGGGTGTAAATGGAATTCTAGCATCACGCTCGGGTATGATAAGAAATCTTCGGGTAAACTCGGGACCTTGGCGATTGGGCATCTAGAAATGCGTCAGCCAATGGGAAATGCTGAAAGGGCGTGGCCTCGACATCATGGCATGGCCATCTAGAAATGCGTGAGCCAATGGGAAATGCTGACGCATTTCTAGATGGCCATGCCATGATGGCGAGGCCACGCCCTCCGGTTACACCCGTGTATTTCCTAAGATAACCTATCAAATTCTGAGTTATACATAAGTTTTCACTTCTATCGGCAGTTCCTATGGCTGCCAATTGTTTTTTTTTATGCGATTTGAGCAATTTTTGGTGGGGAATATATTATGTGAGCATCACCGACATTCCAATGAAGCAGCCTAGCTGGACGCACCGGTTACACGCTTTTTGGATCGGTGAAATCTTATGAGTTTGAGTACTTTCGTATTCTACAAATGATACAATGGGTTTGTCATAACTATAATAAGAAAAAACTATTCAATCATTGATAATATTCGTAACAATTATTACATTTACACATTCGGCGGTCCCGAGTTTACCCGATCGGGTTTATCGCTGCCGAGCGCGAGGATGAGCCTCACTTACAGTATACGAAAATATCTGTGCGCGGTGTCAACTTCAAAAAGAGGTAGAGAAAGATAGAAACGGAGAAAAAAAAATTGACAGTCATAGGAACTGCCGATAAAAGTGAAAACTTATTACTCAGAATTTGATAGCTTACTTTGGAAACTACGCGGGTGAAACCGGAGGGCGTGGCCATCTAGGAAGCAGTCTGCGTCAGCATTTCTAGATAGCCATAGTCCCGAGTTATAATTCCCGAGCGTGACGCTAGAAATTAAAATCACAACCCACGAAAAATCTGAGGCGCGCCAAAAGAAGTTTTCACTTAAAATAGAAAAGAGAGGAAAATAGACAGACGGAGACATAATCAGTGTCATCTATCGTTACCTTAATATAGAGAGGAAGAAAAAGAGAGATGGGAAGTTGGAAACGATAGGAAAATAGGAAGAGGGAAAAATAGGGAGGCACAATCAGTGCTATCTGTCGTTACCTTGATATAGAGAGGAAGAAGGAGAGAGATGGGAAGAGGGAAAGGGAGGAAAATAGGAATAGAGGGAAAGAGTAGCGTCATCTGTCGTTACGTTGTCATAGACAGAGAGAACAAGAGAGAGATGGGAAAATGTAAAAAAAAAATATACGGTCGAACTGAGAAACCTACTTTTTTTTAAAGTCGGTTAAAAAGATGAATACAGAAAGATAGAGAGGGAAAGAGGGAGACATAGCATTATTCGTCGTTACCTTAATACAGAGATGAAGAACAAGAGAAAGACGGGAAGAGGGAAAGGGAGGAAAATAGAAAGAGAGAGAGAATGAGTAGCATCCGCTGTCGTTACCTTGATATAGAAAGGAAGAAAAAGAGAGAGATGGGAAAATAGAAAGTGGGAGACATAATTAATCTCATCTATCATTACCTTAATGTAGAGAGGAAGAAAAAGAGAGATGGGAATATAGAAAAGAGAGACAAAGAGGGAGGGAGACGTAGCTAAACCACCTCCTACCTTGATGTAGACGCCGACGTCCTTGGTGGGGTCCCAGTAGACGTGCAGCGAGTTGAGGCAGGCCGGCTGCTCCACGCGGATCACGCCGTACGACAGGGGAACGTCCACCTGGGAATAACACAGCATAACATACATTTATATTCATCTACAGACAGACATAAACAGTCAGAAATATACAGAAAATATATTTATACAGTAGTGGTAGGACTCTTAGCAGGGTCCGCCTGGGGCAGTACCCACACCTTTGCCAGTTATCCTACCGCCAAGCAGTAATGTGCAAACATTACTGTGTTCCGGTTTGAAGGGCAATGTTTCCAGAGTAATTACAGGGCTTAGAGATACAGCATCTTAGATCTCTGGGTGACGAGAGCAGTGCAGTGTTAGGTAATGACTTGGACTCTTCATGTTCAGCACAACAGCACAGTGACACGCAGCTATTGGAACATGAGCAGTCCAAATCATTACCTAGCACTGTACTGCGCTCGTCACCCAGAGATCTAAGATGTTATATCTCTAAGTCCAGTGATTTACTCTGGAAACATTGCTCTTCATTGAACACAGTAATGTTGCACATTACTGCTTGGCGGTAGAATAACTGGCAAAGGTGTGGTCCTTCCCCAGGGGGACTCTGCTAAGAGTCCTAACTTGGCTCTCATTTCACATTTCTGTTTTTATTTCCATTATTTATTTTTATTATTAGATTATGGATGTTTTTTTTTGTGCTTCTTAATTGCGCACCCCATTTTCGGACTTGTTCACATATTGTTTTCCATCCTAAGGTTGCCTGGAAGAGATCGCTTTCAGTTTACTATACTATACTTTTCAATTTACTATGTTTTTGTATTATTGTGCTTTGTATTATTTTTTGGTGTGTTATTAAAGAGTATCTAATCTATCATATTATATCAGCTATCTGGCCGCCATCGTACAAGCTTTGCTTAGTTTGTGGTCAGATGGTGTTGTGTGAGAATAGGGTACCGGACTGGGTCAAAAATACACCATCCTAATTTAGTCCGTCAGCTAGATCATGGAAAAATATTGGACACGTATTTTTTGTTTTTTCATAATATTAAAAATCGTCAAAGACTCGAAAGACAAAGACAAAGACAAAGATCAAACTGCGAGAGTGGGGGGTCGCGACGTCACTCGTGAGCAAAAATCGTACTCACAAGTGACGTCACATGCACCTTCGAAGCGCTGTATCTTCGTCATTTTTTGTTTGTGAAACATAAGAAAAAATACGTGTACAATATTTTTTGGCAACCTAACTAACGGGCTACTTAGTTTTTTTAGGATTGTACCCTATTGTCCACCAATATTTATTTATTTATCTATGTTTTTGATGGGATTATTATATACCTCGAGGATCCTTTCTCCCGGTCGTTCGGCGTGCCACTGCGCTATCTGTTCCTTCTCCATGAACTGCAGTCGACGCTCGTGGAAACAGATCTTTATCACGCTCTGAAAACAAAATGTCTGACATAAGCATAAGACTGAACCGAATTTGAAAATTAAATTCACTAAATTATTTAAAAAAAAAAAATTGTCAGTCATAGGAACTGCCGATTAGAAGTGAAAATGTATAACTCAGAATTTGTTAGCTTACTTTGGAAACTACACGGGTGTAACCGGAGGGCGTGGGTTGGTCATCATGGCATGGCCAACTAGAAATGCGTCAGCATTTCTTATTGGCTGATGCATTTCTAGATGGCCATGGTATGATGCCGAGGGCACGCCCTTTCAGCATTTCCCATTGGCTGACGCATTTCTAAATGGCCGATAGCCGTGGTCCCGAGTTTACCCAAAGATTTCTTATCATACCCGAGCGTGACGCTAGAACCCAATTCACAGCCCGAGAAATATCTGTCTAGGCGCGCCTAAAGAAGTTTTCACTTCAAAAAATTACTTTGTTAGTTTTACAATTGACCGCCGTTTCGCCTGATGTTAAGCGACGATGCGGTCTACGATGGAGCGCGGTTACCTAGAAGAAACCGATTCACTCTCGATTTGAAGAGACTGAGAGTGTGAGCATCGTGAAAAAACCACACAGGTAACGCATTCCACACACTAGATGTTTTTATCACAAAAGTAGAGTCAAACCTCTTCATTCGAGTATTTGGAACATCGACCATGAAAAGATGTCACTTTTACGAGTTACTAGGAGTCCGATAGAAAAAAGGGCAAGGTATTAGATCATGCAGATCAATAGCACACTCTCCGAAATATATCCGATAAAAAATCGTTAAGCAAGCAATTTTGCGACAGTGTTCTAGACTTTGACTTTTAAGACTTCAGACAGCTAAACATTTTGACAGTGCATGTAGGTATGTAGGTATACATTTTTTTTTCAATAACAAGTGACGAGACGAGCAGAAAAGGTGCCTGATGGTAAGCAACATGCATGCCACATAACAGCACAGTGACACGCAACTATTGGAACATGAACATTGAACAGTCCAAATCATTACCTAGCACTGCACTGTGCTCGTCACCCAGAGATCTAAGTTGTTCTATCTCTAAGCCCTGTAATTTCTCTGGAAAGATTGCCCTTCAAACCGGAACACGGTAATGTTTATACATTACTGCTTGGCGGTAGAATAACTGGCAAAGGTGTGGTACTTCCCCAGGCGGACTCTGCCAAGAGTCCTACCACTACAAGTTACCACTACATATTATAGAAGGAGCAAATTTTGTAATATAAAAACACCCAGGTTTATTTAAATCCATCACCAGTGGCCGAAGACGAAACTAGATCATAGTTCCAGGACGTCTACTCTATTTCTACGAAAACATAATTTCGAAAAAAAACTCGCGACTTTCCTACTCTCGTTCTACTTTCGTTTCGTCCGATACAACATTGTTTGACGTTTAAATGTTCTAAGCATACTCTAATTATTAGAGTAGGCTTAGAACATTTAAACGGACAAAACGACGGGTTGAAGTAGAATCGGAGAGAGACGAACTTCTTAGCATTTTCCATGGATTCACCGTGCGGGTGCCGGGTCCATCGTGTGGCAGAGAGAGAAATCTCGAATAGACCCCAAGACTTGTGACTCGGGCGTAGGTTTAAAAGGGGCCCCTTATATTGACGTACGTCAACACTCACCTTCACTACTCGTATTCCTCTCCCTGCCCAGCCAAATCCTACTAGTGCAGCTTTAGATACTCATTCTAGTATAGAACTCACTGCACTTCTGGACAAGCCAAGGTCTTTAAGCAGGTTATAGAGAGATTTTGCTGGTATACCTCTCGCTCCTTTAAAGGACGAAAAGTCCGTAAGTTTCCGGAAAGTCGCGACTTTATTCCGAAATTACGTTTTTGTAGAAAGAGAGTAGACGTTCAGAACCCAAACTTAAAATAGTACGAACAAGGTCCTCAGTACATCTATATACGTACATACATATATGTATATGAAAATGAATGTTTGTCTGTTTGTCCTTTATAGAACTGGAAACGATGCATTTGATCATGTGATGATATTTCGCATAGTTGTTGTGTATGAGCCAAATAAAGTACGACCAGTTTTCCGGATTTGACAGCAAACTCACCATAACATTATGTCATAAATAGATCTTAGGTAACATTTGCTATTACCGCTAAATACTGTTTAAATATGCATATCCTTATTAAAAAAGATGGATCCAGTATTGGCGACATCGATGACCACATAGTCGTTGTCATGTCACAAGACCGTGCGTGAGTTTTAACCTTTTTATGGATTCGGGAAGAAGGCCCAGTTGAGCAAATTTAGACTCAATCAACAGGAGTTTAGATTTAAATTTACAGGAACGCGGCGTTCCACCGGTGGGCCCATGCGACGTGAGAGGTTAAATTATGGTCCACTTAGATTCTGGACCCAGCCCATTGGGGATCATGACCCCCCCCTTGCATCCGTAATCCTTACGTAATAAAATATGTTTTAGGTAAATTTTTCGATATATTCGAAATTTCCTTAGGGATACCAAAAAAACCCTTGTGTATGACCTATGTGACACATACCTTCAGCATCTTCCCCTTGTAGTGGCTGAGATCTCCCAGCTTCTTGAGCTTGACCTCGTACGGCTGGCCCTGGTTGAGGTAGGTCAGCGTCTCCTCGTTCTGTTTGGTGGCGATTGATGTCGCCGCGGCTAGCACGTACTGGAATCTGGAGAATTAAACAGTTGTTTAAATTAATAACTTACAGTGCCCCGCGGTTTCTCCCGCGTTATTTTCTCCAGGATAAAAAGTAGCCTATGTGTTCTTCCAGACTATAATCTGACTGTGTTCTAAATTTCAGCCCGATCCGTTCTTACGTTACGGCGTGAATGAGCAACAACCATCCAAATATCCAAACATCCATACAATGACATTTATAATATTAGTGGGATAGACAGATAACTCGGGAAATATAAAATATCGGGTAAAATAAATGAAACTAAGCGGGTAACACCGCGGGGAATTGCTAGTCTAATAATATGTAGGTCAGTGCTTAATCTTCGCCTCGCCTTTTTTATAGCATAGAGTGACGAGCAGGACGTGTGCGCCTGATGGTAAGAAACATGCCTGTTCATAATAACAACACAGTTCCACGCAGCTATTGGAACATGAAGAGTCCAAATTATTACTTAGCACTGAGTGCAGTCTTTAGTAACATCTTAACACGGCGCTCGTCACCAAGGTCATTTTACTGGAAACATTGCCCTTCAAACCGGAACACGGTAATGTTTGCACATTACTGCTTGACGGTAGAATAACTGGCAAAGGTGTGGTACTTCCCCAGGCGGACTCTGCCAAGAGTCCTACCACTACTAAACACCTGATGTATAAAGTTGACGATTATCAAACTTCCGGAGTGGGGTTTGTGACGTCACGTCTTCATAAAAATCGTACATAGACGTGACGTCACTCGCAACTTATAATCACTGAACAGATTTATATACTACTGTTAAGTTTATCCTAAGTAGTTTATTTAAGTTTTGATTTGTTTATTGTTGTCGTTTCGTACCAATAAAATAAAAACAAAATATCTTCGACATTTTGTTTGCGAAACAAAATAAAAAATACGTGTACCTATATCTATACTAATAATGCAGTGCAATTAAGGAAATAAATAAACATTAAATTATGTAGTTTGGGGACTATAAAGGATCGATAGGGGGGTGCATTCTGAGCATATATTCCAATTTGAGGGATTCTGGCATGGTCAGCTCAAGGTCATTTCGATGAAAACGCGTTTAACTCGATATTTCGAGAACTTTTAGTGTTAGGCAAAAAATTGTTGAAACCTTTTCTCTTCTACATTAAATTTACTAACTTTTATAGTAACCACTTTTCTTTCTTTCATCAATATTTTTCAAGTTATTGCTTCCGAGAGGCAAAAATTTTATTTTTTTTCCTCTCTTTCGCCATTTTCTCCCCAACCGTTCAATTTTATGACACTTTACCAATAATCAAAAGTGTAGATCTTTTAATAATGAACAACTTTGTCCTTGCTCTTTTTTCAGTAATGGCAATACCTTCAGAGTTATGTTACTTTACCGAGCGAAATCCGCGCCACTGCGACACCTCCGCGACACTGCGATAAATCCGCGACACCTGCGGACTTAGGGCTGAACCCAAAATTCATTGTTTGTTTGTGTCGGTGGGTTTCTTCTACACAAGCTTATGTGGGACAACCACGTCACCTACTCCGATATATGCCAGAAATACACTCAGATACACTCAATCAGACATAGAGGTGAAGCGAGCCGTAGAGGATGCGGATGGTCTGATTATCAGTACGGCTAAGAGAATTTTGCCGGACTCTACGGCTTGCTCCACCTCTATGTCTGATTTGATGAGAAAAGTTTTCAGTAGTTAGATGAATCTGGTCTTATTGCTCTCGTTGCCTAAAAACTTATCTTGAGTTGTGGTGACGGTCATATTGTAGATGAAAATGATATCCGCACATGGCTTCAGCTGGGATCGGCGCAGCCATTTGGCAGGATTGGTGCCAAAGTTGGAAATACCTTTGGGATAGCCATCGAATACAATTACCACGTCTGTACCGTAGTGTTTTTATGTATGTTACGTATTTCTGGCATATGTCGAAGTAGTAACGTTGTTGTCCCACATAACCCTGTGTAGAAGAAACCCACCGACACAATCCAACAATGAATTTTGGGTTCAGCCCTAAGACCGGAGGTGTCACGGATTTTTTGCAGTGTCGCGGAGTTGTCGCAGTGGCGCGGATTTCGCTCGGTAAAGTAACATAACTCTGAACGTATTGTCATTACAGAAAAAAGTTCAAGGAAAAAGTTGTTTATTATTAAAAGATGTACACTTTTGATTATCGGTAAAGTTTCATAAAATTGAACGGTTGGGGAGGAAATGGCGAAAGGGAGGAAAAAAAGTTAAATTTTTGCCTTTCGGAAGCAAAATCTAACTAACTTTAACTCTAACTTGAAAAATATTGATGAAAAAAAGAAAAGTTGCTAATGTAAAAGTTAGTAAATTTAATTTAGAAGAGAAAAAGTCTTAACAATTTTTTGCCTAACACTAACAGTTCTCGAGATATCGAATTAAACGCGTTTTCATCGAAATGACCTTGAGCTGACCATGCCAGAATCCCTCAAATTGGAATATATGCTCAGAATGCACCCTTCTATCGATCCTTTATAGTCCCCAAACTACATAATTTAATGTTTTTTTATTCCATTTTTTTGCCTAATTTCATTGGGTTATAATATTAAAAAGCTGAAGAGGTATTTTGTTTGAATTATCTCAGGCATTATATTATGTACCATAATAATCTAACTTATGAAGTTACGGCTGGTCTAGTCGGGAGAACGGCGCCTGCCGATCCGGAGACCCCGGGTTCAAATCCCACACGCACCACTGTCTTTTCGAAGTCATGTGCGGAATGCCGCTAACTTAAAACGGCGAAGGAAAACATCGTGAGGAAACCGACATGTACCTAGAATCTTTCGAAGTCATGTGACATCCACCAACCCGCACTGGGCCAGCGTGGTGGATTATGGTCTTGACTCTCTCCTTGCGAGAGAAGGCCCCGAGTCCCAGCAGTGAGAACATTTAGTGGGCTGTTGATTGTTAATGATGAATAATCTAAGTGACGGACTAATCTATACTAATATTATAAAGCTGAAGAGTTTGTTTGTTTGTTTGAACGCAAGGATCTCTGGAACTACTGGTCGGAATTGAAAGATTCTTTCTTTGTAGGATACTCCATTTATCGAGGAAGGCTATAGGCTATTTAACATTACGCTACTATCAACAGGAGCCGAGCATGAATGAAAAATGTAACAACATGAAAAAAAAATTGGTTTTTGAGAGCTTTCGTTGCGTGACAGCATGTCATATGTTAAAGATTGCGTCATTAGAACCTAAAGTAACTGAATTTGTTCAAAATTTGAATTGGTACGACCAATTTTCGATAGATGGCGTAGCAACGCGCGCGCGTTCATCTAGTTAGTTTTATAAATTCCATGCCTATTCTTTAAATAGTTAATAGGGTAATCCAGGACAGAAAGCAACATACCTGGTGTCGTCCTTGAAGCTGGTGTCTGAGCGCTGTTGCATCGGCGAGTGTAGGAACCCGTCCAGAGAGCTCACGGGGGAACACATCAGGAGGCCCGCATCTGGAAAATAATACATTCGATGTTAGTTCGTCGTTTCCGATAACAGATGGCGTAACGTACTTTTTAACTCCCGACCAAAAAAAAGAGTCTTATATAGTTTAACATCGATATCTGTCTGTCTGTGGCACCGTAGATCTCAAACGGATCGACCGATTTCGATGCGTTTTTTAGATTTAAGGTTAGTTTCCGTGTGGTGGTTTTTAGCTATGTTTGGTTAATATCGATTCGGTCATTTTGGCCGCCTCCACAAAATGCTTTTTCACAACCTCTCTTAATATGGGTATCAAATGAAAGGGCTTGAGTAGTAGAGTACTATATACTGTGATAAATTTCAAATCCAAGATGGCCGCCACCACAAAATGACGAATTACATTTCTTTTTTTCACTACTCCCTCAATATTGGTAAGTATCAAATAAAAAAATAAAATATCATAAAAAATCGTGGGTCATGGGTTCGATTCCCACCCAGTACAAATATTTGTGTGATGAATTAAAATATTTGTACTGTGTCTGGGTGGTTCTTTTTCCCCCTTATATTATTTTTAACCTTTTTGAGAGCTTTCGTTGCGCGCGCCAAAGTACGTGACAGCATGTGTCTATATTTTAAGATTGCGTCATTATAACCTAAGCTAAAGCTAAAAAGGAAGTAGGAGTCACGCACAATGGCCCAACAAAGAGGTAGGGCGGAAAAGACTCCGCTAAACTAACTACCTAACCTAAGCTAACAAAATTTGTTCTAAATCAGAGTTGGTACGAGAAATGTTGGATAGGTGGCGGTAGCAACGCACGTAGTGTTCAGCTAGTAGATCAACATAAATTATATACGATTTCAATAACAGCGACTCTCATATTATAGTTGTAGTTGACATAGTACAAGCTTTGCTTAGTTTGGGGTCAGATGGTGTTCTGTGTGAATTGTCCACCAATATTTATTTATTTATATAGACAAATATACATACTTTTGTTCTCCTGGTCGGTGGGTGAATGGTAACCGCTCATCTGCATCATCCCGCCCTGCATCGCTTGCTGGCACTGCATTGCGTCCGGACTTCCTGTAACGACATCACAATTGGTTCAGCATTGCTTGTACGCATTAAAACGACATACGCAAAAGAGGTTTGACCCCACTTTCGTGGTAGTAATACTAAAATGTAGAATGCTTTGCCTGAGTGGGTTTTCCCTAATGTATTTAGTTCGTAAATGAATGGACCGATTTTGATGCGACTATACGGCCTTTACTCTCTCCTTGTGAAAGAAGGTTTATGACATTATGAACATATTTAGTTATCTTAACAAAAATCTAATGTCATGACGTTTTTTTAGGGTTCCGTACCCAATGGGTAAAAACGGAACCCTATTACTGAGACTTGGCTGTCCGTCCATCCGTCCGTCCGTCTGTCACCAGGCTGTATCTCAAGAACGGTGATAGCTAGACAGTTGAAATTCTCACAGATGGTGTATTTCTATTACTGCTATAACAACAAATACTAATAATAAAATAAAATGAATATTTAAGGGGGGCTCCCATACAACAAACGTGATTTTTTACCGGTTCTTGCTCGATTAGTCCGTACCAAGCAAACTAGATGGCTCCACTAGAAGAATAAAACGGGCTATCGAATTCGTCGTTAGAATGATAAGATAAGTTCTAATTTTTTTGTATTTTTTTTTGGATGAAAGCCTGTCTGCGGTAACTGCGATAGTCTACGTACGGAACCCTTCGCGCGGGAGTCCCACTCGCACTTGGCCGGTTTTTCTTTTTATTTCTATTAACGATCTTAGTAGTTTACAATTAACAATGAACCGATTACAAAAGTTGATTGTTGTTAACGATAGTAAGTTTCATAAATCTTGAACAGCTGGCGACTCATTAAGCTATACCGATTAGCGGGTCAACCCGAACGAAGTTGGGACGGGACGTAAGTCTACGTATAAAATATCCTACAACAAATGCGTATAAAACAAGCCACAGAATTTAAGAACATCAATAGTATAATTTATACGGCATTGCAAAACATCCAATCTACATAACATTTGCAGAAAAAACTTTTAATAACAAAATACCAAATATATAAATAATACATTTATAAACTACACTGATTTCCTGTGCGGAAGGACGGGTACAGCTAGACCTGATTCTAGATTTCAGTTCCTTATAGCTGGATACTAGCTCTAGAGCTAACAGAAGCTAGAACGAATGTAGTAAAGATGGCGGTTCGCGCAGAGACCGCGACAGGCACTTGACATTATAGGATTGTATGGGCGCCATTTCGCACCGAGACCGCGACAGGCACTTGACATTATAGAATTGTATGGGCGCCAGTTCGCACCGAGACCGCGATAGGCACTTGACATTATAGAATTGTATGGGCGCCAGTTCGCGCCGAGACCGCGACAGGCACTTGACATTATAGAATTGTATGGGAGCCAGTTCGCGCCGAGACCGCGACAGGCACTTGACATTATAGAATTGTATGGGCGCCAGTTCGCAACGAGACCGCGACAGGCTCTTGACATTATAGAATTGTATGGGCGCCAGTTCGCGCCGAGACCGCGACAGGCTCTTAACATTATACTTGACTTGACTTGGCGTTCTACTAACGGTCATACATAAATAATCCGTTATTATAGGTTCGCACTTAATCGCCATATCGCCTGATGTTAAGCGATGATGCAGTCTACGATGTACCGTGCTTACCTAGAAGAAACGATTTTTTTTTCGATATGAAAACACCAAGCTTATAACCATCGGGAAAAATCCACACATGCAACGTATTCCACAGCCTAGAAGCCTAGACGTTATTATCACAAAAGTCTTAGAGTCAAATCCCTTCGTTCGAGTCTTCGGCACAATCAATCAATCAACAATGAAACGATGACGCTTTCGAGATATCGGTCAAGTACAAATCTATTAACGTAAAAAAACGTGTGCTTGTACTTATGTAAGTTAATACTTTCTCTCTTCATTCGTCGTGCTTAGAAGTTTAAATTCAACCATAGTATAGATAATATCTTTAACGCAAGAAGTATTAACGTGAATTTAGTAACAATGTTTACTAGAATGTTGATTAGCTAACTTCAGGGTGTCGGTTTTTCGTGACGGAGTACACGGAGATCATAAAAGTTTACTCTAACGCGTCCAAAGTAAGGTAACTTCAAAAAAACTTAGCACAAATCGGTCAAGTTCTAAAACTAGCAGAAAGATTTTTTTTTATTAAAGAGTGACGAGACGAGCAGGACATGTGCCTGATGGTAAGCAACATGCCCACCACATAAAACAGCACAGTGACACGCAGCTATTGGAACATGAAGAGCCCCAAATCATTACCTAGCACTGCACTGCGCTCGTCACCCAGATATCTAAGATGTTATATCTCTAAGCCCTGTAATTTCTCTGGAAACATTGCCCTTCAAACCGGAACATAGTAATGTTTGCACATTACTGTTTGGCGGTAGAATAACTGACAAAGGTGTGGTACTTCCCCAGGCGGACTCTGCTAAGAGCCCTACCACTACAACTTATCCCGTCCGTACGCGGGCATCATAAAAGTTTACTTAAACGAGCCAAAAGTAGTGTAACAGACTACAGGCCGCAACGCCGTACAAAAATCATGCAAAAAGGAGAAATGATCGAGGGTTGCAACCCCCCCTCTTCAACTGCGCTCAGTTGGACAGCTTACAAGTGACGGCACAATGCTGAATCTTATTACTTTATACCCTTCTATCATCCTACATAAGTCTTCTGTGGTGCTACCGCCTAACTAAATCGGCTATCGCTTTGCTAATGCTGTCTCTATCATTTCAAGCGAAAAGAAAAGAGAGAGAAACAGCAAAGCGATGACATTTTTTGTTCGGCGGGTGGTCCATTTGCCCCATAGATTTTGTTCACGGGCCTGTAGTATATAACTTAAAAAAACTAAACATTAATTGAACAACTATGTATAATAAGTATGTATTTAAAACTATATAAGTGTTATATCAGCTATCTGGCCGCCATCATACAAGCTTTGCTTAGTTTGTGGTTTGGGGTCAGATGGTGTTGTGTGTGAATTGTTCACCCATATTTATTAAAAAAAAAAAAAAAACTATCAAAAAGAAAAACAAATAAAAAATACACACCTAAAGTGACCTTCCGAAACATTTCCAAACTGCTAAACATATCAAAAAACACAACACAACCGATACACAACACAAAAAAAAAAAAAAAAAAAAACAAACAAACAAAAAATTTAAATACGCAGCGAAATAAAACGAAAAACAAATTAGCACAAAAAAAACGTCCATTTATGTTTAAAAGGAATGTCTAAATAATCAAGACTGGCCCGAATCCCCGGCATTGCTCGCCGTCTCAAAATAGATTATAATTATATGCAACATATATGTTTATATTATGTAATTTATGTATATGTATATATTAATAGAGTCTCGCGTGATGAAGTGATTTGGATTTTAGCAAGTTTTTTTGTCTGTAAAACTAGATTACGTTTAGCTACCAACTCGTTTTATGTTAAGGTGGTACATGGGCGGTTTCATATTCGCTTTGCAGCCTATGCTATGGACACGACCATTCCTACTACTTAACATTATAAATGTCGATGTTTGGATGTTTGTTGCTCAATGGCGTGGTAACGTATGAACGGATCGGGCTGTAATTTGGAACACAGGTAGACTGTAGTCTGGAAGAACACATAGGCTACTTTTTATCCCGAAAAAATAAAGGAAAGGGAACTAAGCGGGTAAAACCACGGGGCGCTGCTAATGTTTTATATACGTCACCGTAAAATTTAAAATACTGTCATTTTGTAATAAAACACGCGAGATTATAAAGTTACGGTAGGTTAGTTCATAATAATCTAACGTCGTTTGATTACATACTGGCGGTATTTATAATTTTACAGTGTTCCAAATTTCAACTCGATACGTTCAAAAGTTCCGACTTGATTGAGCAACAAACATGAAGATTTTTATATTCTAGAGTTTTACGAAAAATTTTAATAACTTTCATTTAAAAAACCCGACTGCAAAAAATTTACATATAAAAACACAAATAATACAAAATACCATCTAAGGACATTTGGGTGATTGAGAGATTGAGAATCTAACGATATCTTATTGTCAATATCCATCAAGCCGTTTGGAAGATACGTGGGAATAAAGAAATTTACAAACATACAAGATACGCGCGAAAAACATAATCCCTTCTTTCGGTCGGGCAAAAAGAGGCCTTTTATAATTTGAGAATTATACCATATTTTGACTATACAATTATTAATTTTGACCTCGTGTATTGAAATGGAAATTTAGATTTTTTTACTATTTCAAGGTTCGTGTTATGTTGAAAGCTGTTTACTACAATTTTGCACGACACTGCCTCGAAATATAGGGTATTCGACCCACTTATAATACTAGTGTATTATAATATTAGTGTATAAATAAATAAATATTAAATTTTCTTCAAAAGAATCGACTTCAATTCGAAATCAAACTCGACTAAAATATTTTAAATTTTGTGAAATATTCGTATGACGTATATACGTAGAAGGTCAAGGTAAGCAAATTTTAGTTCGTGTTGGATATTTCAAAAACCAGCACAGCAATTTCGATCAAATTTATATGGCACCACCTCTGAAGTTTAATTATTTACCAAACAAAAAATAAACATCAAAATGGCTTCACAATTGACAGAGCTATCACGTAATATACGAGTACATACAAAAAAAACCCATACAATTTGAATTGAAAACCTCCTCCTTCTTTTTAAGTCGGTTAAAAATAGTTTTAGGAGAGATCCCAAGAACACATATTCTAAAAATATATTATATTATTTAAAAGAAAACCAAATTGATGAAAAAATAGCGAGTAAACCTGAAGGCGTCGCTAGTCTATTGATAGTTTCTTGAATTCTTGTTTATGTTGGTTTGATGGAGTATCGCTACCACATTAATCATGTCGCGGTGCAAGTTTGAAAAATGACAACGGTGGCTATGGTCAATTGGTCATATTAGCTAGGATTTACTGATCAAAATATTATTAAAGATATTGTAAGGTAGACATACAAAAACCCGTCGAAAAGTACTAGATTCCGCCATTATGGTATCAGACGAGACGACACCATTGGTCAGACGACCCCAGGGTCGTTCAAAAACGAAATTAAAATACGAGTTCGGAACTTTGAAAAAATTTGACGATAAGCTCAGGACCGGATGAAGTGTAGACATTTGCTTCTTTTTTTTAGAATACTCCTTTTATAGGTTTACACTTGACCGCCATCTCGCATCTTTCGGGCTACGAGCATTCCAATAGAAAAAAAGCAAGATGGTGCAATTCAGTTGCACTCTCCGAAGTGTATCCGTTAGTGGAGAGGTTCCGGGAAGGCAAAACAATTGCCGGGAAGGTAAATTATGACAATATCCAAGCGAAGCTGGATCGGGTCGCTAGTTACCATATATAATTATAGTAATTAAGATTAGGTGACAACTTTAAATATATGTAAAATCAATTCGGGCTCAAATAATCGTACGGGCGTGGTACTAACGATTGCATTTTGCATGTTTTAGTAGTTAATGAACAATTTATTGGCGAATTTCTTTTAAGACTTAATTTTTATTAGACATTTGCGCAACCTCAATGCTATTCGAGATTATTTTTACAATAATTAAAATAATGACTATAATTTGTCCTGAAAACCTCGAAATGGTTTGCGTACCAAGGTATGACTAGGATACTGGTATTTTTTATTCTAAGTCTGTTGATTAATTTGTACTTAAATGAAATGTGTCTGAAGCTAAATAGAGTACGCTTTTGTTGTCTTATCAGGGTACTGATTCTAAACGCAATCCGAACGACCCAAATTGGACAGAGACAAGGATTGTCATTCACAAGACTTATCTAAGAGTTAATAACAAAAAAAAACAATTTTAACAACTTAGTAGTTATAAAGACATTTAGTGTGTCTGCTTCTAAGTTTAAGCCAAAGCCTCCAGCCACGTCCCATCATAATATTTTATAGATATGATCAAAACATTAATAAATTTGATAAGCACTGTTTGTGAACACAGCGATAAGGCAATAAGACTGTCAATTGTTTCACTGGTCTTACTATTTTTTATATAGATTTAAACGGTGTAACCTATAAAAAAATCATTCGTTCATAGAAAAATAGTTTAACCCCTTTATGGACAGGGAAGAAGATCTAGTTAAGCAAATTTAGACTCAATCAACAGGAATTTAGATTTAAATTTAACAGGACTCGCGTGACCACCGGTGGAAACCGTTTAAGGGGTTTTTTATTTTTTTAGATTTTATTTGTTTGATTTTTAATCTAAAACAAAGATCGTCGCTGATAGTGGTAAAGGCTACACAAGTGAGGAACCTCCACACGATGCGTGCAGAGTCTAAGACGACTGCCCCATTACTAATAACGACACTTGCCATATTTCCCAATCATACTGCGACATAACGTAATATATATTAGTGTTAGTGGACATGAAGTGATAACATCTCGATCTTGGTGATAAGAAGCGAAACGTATTTAGTAACACATCAACACGTTTTAGGTTTGCATAATTATGTACGTTCTAGAGCTTCGTAGATTATTTTATTATTATTGGATATATCAGGAAATACTAACACATTCGACAAAGGCTGTGGAATGAGCTACCAGAGTGGATTTTCCCCGATAGTTATAATCTTGGTGTCTTCAAGCCGAGAGTGAATCGGTTTCTTCTAGGTGAGCACGCTTCATCGTAGGCCGCATCGTCGCTTAACATCAGGCGAGATGGCGGTCAAGTGTAAAACGATTCAAGGTAAAAAAAAAAAAACAACAATGCAACAATTTCTTTGTTCAAGATGCTGTATATATTTTGAAGATTTCATTTACTTTTTAATCGAGTTAGGCCGGTATTTTTTGGGTGCTATAGGCTACATTATCGATATATTATGTGCAACGGGTGTAGCCGCAGCAGACAACTAGTTTAAAATACGTCTGTATTCTGTAATCCATCGATCAAGTTTATTATACGGCTAATTTTACACGACCAAAATAGAATTTTATATTTAATTTAATTGGCGACTTTTTTTAAACGTTCTAGAGAAGAAATTACGTAAAAAGTCTAGTAAAAAAACCTGCTATCGAAAGTAGGTTACTTTGTTAAAAATAACGCAGCGAATTGATCAAAGGAGAAGTTTTTTTTTTAATGATTGATAGATTTACAGTCGTCTATGTTAAATGTCAAATGTTATAATGTCAAATGGCTATGCGATTTTTTAACTTATTTATTTTTAAAAAAATCGGTTGTCTGTAAAGTTACTGACGATAGTTGAACGTGACAACTTCAACTCCAAGCCTTAAATGGAACGCCTCAGAGCGAGGTAACGCCGCATGACGTCATGCGGCGAGGTAACGCCGCATGACGTCTTTTTTTTTCGTGCGTGCAGCCGGCTTCATCGAATTATAAGACGTTGTCACGTCAAAAAATGAAACGAGAGTGAATCGGTTTCTTCTAGGTAAGCACGTTCCATCGTAGATCGCATCGTCGCTTAACATCAGGCGAGATGTCGGTAAAGTGCGAATATGTGTTCTATTACAGGTTATGGTTATGGTTGGTATTATGGTTTTTCACGACTAATTCACCCTCACAATTTTTCAGTAACACACCAAAAGAACTATTGGAATAAATCCAAAAAAATATTACAAATTCTCTATAAACAAATTCGCGGACAACTACTAGCTTCTCGAATCTCCAATGAAACCAACCACAACCTATAATAGTAATGTTTAATATACATATACATATATATATTATACATTAGATCTATTTGTTACTCAAACCCTGACCTGTCTCAAGATTTGAATATTTTAAATATTATTAATATATGTATACAAGAGATACGGAAGGGATATTAATAGTATGTGAGTAGCGTTCAAGGCGTTGCAGTTTGCTAATATAAAATACCAAAGTAACCTTGCTACGGCGCGGCGGCGGATAGACCACTAAATCTATACATATAATTAAAATTAAGATATCTGTCAGTATCACAAAAGAAATCAGCAGGGAAATTAACAAATTTTCACTAAAAACGTACGAAAGTACAAAAGTACGAAAGTACTACACTTGAACAAAAATAAAAACAATTTTGAAAATGTATGTCAGTCTGGCTGTTTGTTTCGGCTAATATTTGAAACGGCTGGACCGAATTCAACGGGACTTTCATTGGCTTATAACACCTAGCTGGTGTTATAAAGAGTGAGTTACGCTACTTTTGTTTTAGACAAAAAAAAATAGCAGTTATAGGGATTGTCGATAGAAATGAAAACGTATGACATTTACAGTACGTATTATTTGGGTTTAAACACTGATTATACTTATACCCAAAAAAAAGAAGGAACTTGAAAAAAAGAGGAGCCGTCTTGATTCGAACCCGAATACTAATTCATGACCGACCAAACTTTCCGCCTGAGCTAATTTACCGTCGCATCCTAATGTAATGTAACAGTTTTTCATTGTCTAAAAACATGTCTGCAAACATAAATTGCCTTTTTTATGAAACCTAGTTAGATAGATTTATCGTCCCCGAAACCCCCTGCATACTTAATTCATATAGGTATATATTTTTTAATTTTTGCAAACATAATTTCATGAAAAGCGTTCGAGCCGTTTCCGAGATTCAGATTCTATATACATGTAGGTACATAAATACAAGAATTGCTCGATTAAAGGTATAAATGTACACAATATACACAATGTTGAGGGAAAGCGTTCGGCGACGATGACACCAGTTCCATGATTTCTGGTCAGCCAAAACGAGATCAACGCGCTTAAAAATTGGTCATTTAAAAATACGAGTTTCGCGAAGATGAAATAAATAAATATGACATTCAATAGCTTAGGTAGATACGGGTAACACCGCGGGTTACAGCTAGTGTTTTGTATAAATATTCACGTAATGGTTTTATCCATAAATAGAACATAATCATCATCAAATCTTTTATATTAAACATTAGTGTGTGGGCGACACAGTTATTTGGACATGCATAGTGCACACTTGTCATCATAATGCAACTGGCAAAAGTGATGTACTGGGGAAGTACCACACCTTTGCCAGTTATTCAACCGCCAAGCAGTAATACTCTGCGAGGAGTCCTACCACAATGCAACTGACAAAGGTGTGGTACTTCCCCAGGCGGACTCTACAAAGAGACCTACCACAACGCAACTGACAAGGTGTGGTACTTCCCCAGGCGGACTCTACAAAGAGACCTACCACAACGCAACTGACAAAGGTGTGGTACTTCCCCAGGCGGACTCTACAAAGAGACCTACCACAATGCAACTGACAAAGGTGTGGTACTTCCCCAGGCGGACTCTACAAAGAGACCTACCACAACGCAACTGACAAAGGTGTGGTACTTCCCCAGGCGGACTCTACAAAGAGACCTACCACAACGCAACTGACAAAGGTGTGGTACTTCCCCAGGCGGACTCTACAAAGAGACCTACCACAACGCAACTGACAAAGGTGTGGTACTTCCACAGATGGACCTACAAAAAGTCCTACCACAATGGAACTGTTAAAGATACGTATTTCTCCCAAATCGACCGTATCATTCTATGAAGTGCAAGTAACTATATTTTTGTGTGTGGCTTTTTGATAAGTAGTTATTGTATTGTATTGTAAAATGGCTTCAGACATTACGAAGACCTATTAAGAAGCATTGATTAATATAAGTAAATTATTTAAAATGATCGAAAAACTCTGTATAATTAAACGCGAGGTTGATACGGCGCCGTTGCATCGTTAAAATTTAAATTAAACATTGTTTTAAGATATCACGGCTGTTCATTCATATGTATTACCAACCAGCAGCGTCCCTCGGGTTTTCTTACGTAGTCCCTGTTTTGTTTTTTTTTTTAAATAAAGAGTGACGAGACGAGCAAGTCATGTGCCTGATGGTAAGCAACATGCCTGCCATATAACAGCAGAGTGACACGCAGCTACTGGAACATGAAGAGTCCAAATCATTACCTAGCACTGCACTGCGCCCGTCACCCAGAGATCTAAGATGTTATATCTCTAAGCCCTGTAATTTATCTGGAAACATTTCCCTTCAAACCGGAACACAGTAATGTTTGCACATTACTGCTTGGCGGTAGAATAACTGGCAAAGGTGTGGTACTTCCCCAGGCGCGATACCCGCAATAAGTGTAATATTTCAAACTGTGTACCAAATTTTGGTCCAATCCGTATAGTCGTTCCTACGTGGTTGAGCAAAAAACATACAACCCTCCAAACATTATCATCCTACTCATATCGTAAAATATTTGGATGTTTTTGAAGTGAACACTTCTTTCGGCGCGCCACACACAGATTTTTCGTGGGCTGTGAATTGAATTCTATCGTCACGCTCGGGAATGATAAGAAATCTTCGGGTAAAGACCATGACCATTGGCCATCTAGAGAAGCTGACGAATTTCTAGATGACCATTCTCGTGCCTACGCCCGCCGATTTCACCCGCGTAGTTTCCAAAGTAAGCTATCAAATTCTGAAATTCTGAGTTATAAGTTTTCACTTCTATCGGCAGTTCCTATGACTACCAAAAGCCGTTCGAACCAGTCGTGATAACAAACGTGTACTGCGGATAACGCACACATACGTAACACATAAATAAAAAATAAAAAAAAGGTTTTTTGTAGTGGTAGGACTCTTCGCAGAGTCCGCCTGGGGAAGTACCACACCTTTGCCATTTATTCTACCGCCAAGCAGTAATGTGCAAACATTATTGTGTTCCGGTTTGAAGGGTAATGTTTCCAGAGAAATTACTGGGCTTAGAGACATAACATCTCAGATCTCTGGGTGGCGAGCGCAGTGCAATGCTAGGTAATGATTTGGACTCTTCATTCGGTTCCAATAGCTGCGTGTCACTGTGCTGTTATGTGGCAGGTATGTTGCTTACCATCAGGCACATGTCCTGCACGTCTCGTCACTCTTTATTAAAAAAAAAAAAAAAAAACAACCCACTAAAAGTTCCCTCTGCTGGGACTGCGCACCTTCTCTCGCAAGGCGAGACTCAAGGACATAATCCACCACGCTGACCCAGTGCGGTGGATGACACATGTCTTCGAAACATTCTAGGTACACGTCGGTTTCCTCACGATGTTTTCCTTCACCGTTTTAAGTTAGCGTCACGCACTTGGCTTCGAAAAGACAGTGGTGCGCGTGGTTTTGAAGGGGTCTCCGGATCAGTAGTCGCCGTTCTCCCGACTAGACCAGCCGTTATATACTACGGCTTTTTAATAGACAAAGATCATTGTCAAACGTTAACCTATTATTATTATTGATAAAAAAGCCACAGAACTGTAAGAGTTGTAATCCAAAAGTCAATGCCCGATACATGGACGAAAAAAAAACGTTTTTTAAACGTCCTTGGCCCGATATATCAAAATTATACTTAATATAATAAAATTTAAATGAGTTAATTTTTATTACATTTTTATATTGCATTTTTCCAGTTTCGCTGCCAAAAATTTAGCCTTGACCAGTTTGGTACATTCTTAAAGAGTCAATTTAAAAATAAATATAATAACTATAAAAATATTCATAAAAATACCTATAAATAGAGAGATAAATGTATTGGCACAAATGTCGTTGCATCTACCTACTATTTTTAATTTTATTACTATATAATTTATTGCTCGTGTCTCGAGTAATAGTAAAATTTTAACTATCTAAGAACAAACTGTTACAAATATGTTTCTTACAATATATTTGTAGCGTGTTTAAAAAATGATTTTTTAAACACTTTATTTTTTTTCTTTCAGAATGACAGTAATTTTTTTTTTTACTTTTTTCAAGTGTAAAACTTGACCGCCATCTCGCCTGATGTATTCGACGATGCGGTCTACGATGGAGCGTGTTTACATAGAAGAAACCGATTCACTCTCGATTTGAAGACACAAAGATTGTAACTATCGGGGAAACCCACTGAGGCAAGGTATTCTACAGTAGTTGACGTTCTTATCTTAAAAGTAGAGTAAAATCTCTTCGTTCGTGTCTCTGGAACATGAAACGATATCACTTTTACGAGCTACGAGCATTACGACAGAAAAAAAGGGCAATTTATATGCAAGGCAAGCAAGTCACATTATTAACATTGACGTTTTGCTCATCAAATTTCTTTAAAAATACTAACAATATTTTTATTTCTTACTTCTATAGTAAGTGAGCGTGCAGTTGATTTGCATCTTAACATTTTTCCTACCAGACTGCGTAAAAAAAACGTTTTTTGATTTCAATGGTCAGACCCGCTACCAATAGAACAGAAAGGTCAGTAATATCAATATCATGGCCCAACGGATGCAGTTCTTATAGTTTTTCCATAGCACCGTTCTAACGACCTAGCTCCAAAGTCGACAGCCAAACTACCAAAAAAAAAAGTCGTGAAAGGAGTTTTTTTAAGTATATGTATTTCCGTTTAGAATTTACGATATGTATCGTTCACGGTCAAATCATATTTTTTCAAAAATTAAACTAGTCTTGACAAGTGACAGTTCAAGGATTTTGGCGGTACACGTATTGCCAATATGTTTTTTTTTTTAAATCAAATTCAGGGTTACTATACTCAACGTAATTAAAAATGCGTAATGGCGTAATGTGATTGATTGAGATGCCAATGGACTAGCAAACATGTGACAGTAGATGAAAAAAAAACTGCGTGTGTGTAGTTATTTACGCAAGCAAGTGTATTATTTATACTTCCTTATCTTAAAAAAAATCTTTAAAATTCTATCACGTATTACTGACGCTCTTTCTACGCTACCAGAAAATTGGTAAGGCTGTAGAGGTGTAGAGGCCACTTGCCGACTTCCACAGGTCCCTTAAAAAAATTGGCAGTCATAGAAACTGCCGATAGAAGTGAAAACTTATAACTCAGAATTTGATAGCTCACTTTGGCAACTACGCGGGTGAAACCGGAGGGTGGCCATGAGAATGGCCATCTAGAAATGCGTCAGCATGACTAATGGCCGTGATCCCGAGTTTACCCGAAGATTTCTTTCTTTTACGAACGTGACGCTTGAGTTCAATTCCCAGTCTACGGAAAATCTGTATGCGCTGGGCCTAAAGAAGTTTTCACTTCAACAATATTACAAGAATACAATGTGATGCAGTCAGAGAAATAACTAAAGGACAGAGCGAAGCGCAATGAACACGTGACCGAATTTTTTAAATCATATTTCTTTATTAAATTACGTTTCAAATATTATGTTTGACATACAAACAAAGGATAATCGCTGTGTATTTACGATATTAATAAACATTTTGTACCGGTTGACACTCACGTGTATCGCAGTCGCGACACGTCTCTTGTCCGGTTTTATTTCGGCTGTCATACACGTGATTTTCAACAGATGCTAGACCATTTGAGATTGATCCTATCGCTAGAGTTGGAGAAAAAAAAAATTAACCCCGACATTGCCCACAGCTGAGCATAGGCCTCTCTTCACCAACTAAATCCTCTTATAAACTTATTTTTTTCAGCCGTCATTTGTCAGCATCGTCAGCATATGCAATCTACTAATTGTTCTGACTTTCTTGGGACCCGGGACCAACTCTCATAGGATGAGAGTCAAGAGTCATTATACACCAGGCTGTATCTGTACATGTTGGTGCCTTTATGATGTCATCACGAAATATTTAATTAATAATATGGAATTTCGAAACGAAATTCCTACTAGTCGGTCAAAACTCAAAACACGGTGTAATGAGGGCCGACGCCATTTTGCTCTCTCTATCTGTAATTCATTATACCTCCAAATAAGATATCGTAGCGATATTAGTCAATTTGCTGATATTTCGGTAAACCGAACATTTGTAGTAGGTTCAATGTATTAACTTCCTAATGAACATTCAAGATTTACTAAATTTTCGTAATTTTAACGTCTAGGCTGTAGAATGCGTCGCCTAAGTGAGGTTTTCCTGATTGATACAATCTATAGAGACAATCAGTATCTTCTAGGTTCTAGGTATGCGCTCTCTCTTGGACCGCATCGTCGCTTAACATAGAGCGAGAAACATAAACCTAATTATAGGTAATAAAAACGATTTACATAAAACTTCAGAGACATAACAAACTAATAAAAATATGAATATATGATCCGTACAATTTACGGCCGTAAAGAGTCAAGTCAGAATTATAAATGCGAAAGAAACAAGCACTGTTCTTAACCTTTTACGACGCAAGGTTAACATATTCTAAACAAGATACCTAAGCCTAGATATAAATTAACACACAACCCAAAACCAAAACCTTGGGAAAGTACAACGGACATACAACGAGGACCGAAGAAAGAATGGCCGCTTTAAAACGGTTCATAAGGATTAGTTTTTTTTTTTTTTTTATTTATTTAAAGGGCTTTGTCGTTGAGCGACCATATCGCCCTGTAAGTCAACAAATACAGGTAAACTTAAATTATTATCAATTGTTTCTTAGGCCTAAATTGATGAGTTTATACAACATAATTGCGTCATTGGATTCAGGACTGGCTAGTATCGCATTACAGTATCCAATATCTCTGATACTACCTCTTTCAAAACACAGTCTTCTGAAACTATCGTTCCGAACACACTCCATCAATAAGTGCATAATGTCCTCGAGAACCCCACATTCATTGCAATTGGGAGATGGAACTTTCGGCAAGGATTAGATGGGACATGAGTGAAGGTTGGTCTAGTCGGGAGAACGGCGACTGCGGATCCGGAGACCCCGGGTTTAAAACCACGCGACTACATTTTCGAAGTCATGTGCGTAATGCCGCTAACTTAATAAAGTAGCCAAGTGCGAGTTGAACTCGCCCATGAAGGGTTCCGTTGCAGCAAGTAACATAATATGCATAGTACACATAGTTCTTGTAGTTCGTTGTAACTTTGATCGAAGTTTTAATAATAGTGTATTTATCACGTAGGTACTAAAAAAAACTACTCATCAGATCGAGTTCAAACTAATTTTCGTTGGTAGTTTACATGGTAATGTACATCATATATTTTTTTTAGATTTTTCATTCTCTTACTTTAGAAGTTAGAGGGGGGGGGGGACACACATTTTACCACTTTGGAAGTGTGTCTCGCGCAAATGATTCAGTGTAGACGAAAATGATTTTAGAAACCTCAACATCATTTTTAAAGACCTATCGATAGACGCCCCACACGTGTAGATTTGATGAAAAAAAAAAATTTTGATTTTCAGTTCTCAGTATGGGGGGCAACCCTAATTTTTCTTTTTTTTTAATTTTTATGTTCAAATCTTAATGCCGTTCACAGAATACATCTACTTACCAAGTTTCAATAGTGTAGTTCTCATAGTTTCGGCAAAAAGTGGCTGTGACATACGGACGGACAGACAGACAGACATGACGAATCTATAAGGGTTCCGTTTTTACGTTTTACGGAACCCTAAAAACGGTGAAGGAAAACGACATGTATCTAGAATCTCTCGAAGTAATGTTTCACCAACCCGCACTTGGCCAGCGTGGTGGATTATGGTATTGACTCTCTCCTTGCGAGAGAAGGCCCCGAGTCCCAGCAGTGGGAACATTTAGTGGGCTGCTTATGGTATGCATGCTATGCATGTGACATCCAGGGGTTCGAAGATAATAAATAAATATCGGCGGAAATTTCTCAGACATCACTATATAGGCTCAAACTAAGCCAACCGTGTACTATAGAAGCCAGCCGATATAATACTTAGTTGTAAATACATAATATTTAGTACACAAAGTCAGTCAACGTTTGTAAACTCAGTATTTGTCTAAATAAACGTTTTTTCGTTTTTTCATTTTCAAAGAAACACACAGAGACAAAACAAATATGTACATATATTACATAACATGTGTGCAGAAATTTTGGTCTGACTAGACCGACTTAATCATACGCGAGTTACCAGTGTATTTTTTTTAAACTAGCTGTACCCGCAACTTCGTCTGCGCAAAATAAATATTAAGGTAATAATACAATTTCATCAAAATCGGTTCTGTTGTTTAGGTGTGAAAGCGTAAGATACATTCGTCTCCCATTTCAACTCCAATTTCATTCCCATACAGGTCGAAATTACAAAATTGCTAGAACAAACATTTATTTGCTTCGTGTCAAGTGCCTATATACAGAGTTTCATGGTTTTATCTTCAAAGGTTGGGAACTTCCATATTGACATTCATCCCTAATTTCACCCCCGTATAGTTCGAAATTACAAAATTGTTAGAACAAACATTAGTTTGCTTCGTGTCAAGTGTCTATGTATACAGAGTTTCATGATTTTATCTTCAACGGTTGGAAACTTTCATATTGACATTCATCCCCCATTTCAACCCTAATTTCACCCCATACAGTTCGAAATCACAAAATTGATAAAACAAACATTTAAGTGCTTCGTATCAAGTATCTAGAGACAACATTTGATAACTTTGAAAATCACGAATTTTCATACAACCGTTCATCCCTTGTTTCACCCTCTTAGGGGTTGAATTTCGCAAAACCCCATCTTAGTGAGCGCCTACGTGCTAAAAGGGACCTCCATACAAAATTTCAGATTCCTAGCATTTGTAGTTTCTGAGATTCCTTGATGAGTGACCTTTCGCTTTTATCTTATATATAAAATTCTCGTGTCACAGTGTTTGTATCCTTACTCCTCCGAAACAGCTTTACTGATTTTTACCAAATTTTATATGCATATTCAGTAGGTCTGAGAATCGGCTACTAGCTATTTTTCATACCCCTAAGTGATAAGGGTTGTTCACCCCAAAAATTTTTTTTTCAATTTTCGGACAATTTTTTTTGTTTTTATTTTTTTATAATGTGGCGTTAACAAATACATACAACCCTAAATTGTTACCCTTTTATCACGAACCCCTATTTTTTAATAGCCATTTTAGTAATTTAATCATTTGACAGTGAACGCCTCCTAAACGGCGGGACCAATTTGAATGATTTTTTTTGTGTGTGTACATTGATTGTTTGTGTGTGGATTCGAGGATGGTTTAGATTCACAAATAAGCCCGGCAGATGGCGCTGCAGACAGTGTCTAGATTATGATCCGAGCGAAGCCGGAACGGGCCGCTAGTATATTTATATAGAAGATGGATGTGTAGTAACCACGTTATTACTTTTTATACAAGAAAATATTATACATAATATAAGTATTAAGTTTGTAAAAAATACGCACCACGCAGCGTGGCGTAGCGCGTGAAAGCGTTTCAACGTTGTATGTAAGTTTGTTGTAATTTTTAAGTATTATCATTGTATACCTGTATTGTTTTGTGGTATAATAAAGTGTTTTGTATTGTATTGTATTATACATAGTATCCATTAGTTTAGAAAACACGCACGGTCCAACACACCGAAAATGCTTCCACGCGCGTGGGCGCGAGCGAGACGCAACGTATTGGTAACGTATTTAAGACGTAATTAAAGTTTTTGTATATTTGCGTTGTTATGTTTTCTAATAAGTGCAATAAAGAGTTCATCTATATATCTATGGCACACCGAGCGCCGCAGTGCCGTGCGTGATTTTGCACGGGCTTGGCGTGTTGAATGAAATGAGTCAGAGCCGCCGTGAGTCCACAAAACGCAACAACGCGCGTGACTGCGTGAAAAACCCGCACGATGATACAGATCTGCACTGCCGCAAGGTTTTTTTTGTAGGGTCGAGTGACGAGAGGACAAGGACATGTGACTGTTGGTAAGCAACTTACATGCCTGCCACATAACAGCACAGTGACACCCAGCTATTGGAACATGATGAGTCCAAATTATTACCTAGCACTGCACTGCGCTTGTCACCCAGAGATCTAATTTCTAAGATGTTATATCTCTAAGCCCAGTAATTTCTCAGGAAACATTGCCCTTCAAACCGGAACACAGTAATGTTTGCGCATTACTGCTTGGCGGTGGAATAACTGGCAAAGGTTTGGGTACTGCCCCAGGCGGACTCTGCCAAGAGTCCTACCACTACAGTATAGGTAAGCTATTGTCACCGCTGCGAACCTCCAGTTTAAAAACTACAGAAATAAACTATCATACTGTATCTTCTAAAATTAATTTATGACCCAAAAAAGTTTGACAGAATTCAGAGTTAATAATTGGAAAATAAATCGTTAGATAAATTTTATTATACATTTTCGTTCAAATCCAATACTTGGAACTGTATTTTATACATTACTAGCAGCATCCCGCGGTTTCACCCGCGTATTTCTGATTCCCGTAATTTTGAGCAATAAAAATTAGCATTTATGCTATTCCAGCCTATGTGCAGTGCACCCTCACTCGCTCTCACCCTCACTCTCAATCTCTTGGTTCGTGTCTTTGGAACATCAACCACGAAACGGTGTCGCTTTTTCGAGCTACGAGCATTCCGTGATATTGTAATATTGCTCTCTATTCATTTTCGCTTTAAATTCAGTCTATATATTAATACGTGGGTACGTAAGTAGTAGTCACTGTTCTATGGGCGCTGATAGACACAGGCATCGACAAAATTGTCTATGGCTGTGTCTATCGGTCGCACAGTGGAGATCAGGAGACAACTCGGCTCACCGATTATTTGAGTGAGGCAGCGGACGCGGCTCAGCAGAAGTACCCATCAGCCCAATTAGTGTTACTGGGGGATTTCAACGGCCACCATAAGGATTGGCTGTACCCATACCGGGACACTGACCATGCTGGGCTGGAAACGAGAAAGCTTGCTTTGTCGTTAGACCTAACCCAGCTGGTCCAAGAGGCGACACGGGTACCGGACGTTGAGTCGCATACTCCCTATTGCTTAGACCTTCTGCTGACAACTGATCCAGACCGATACTCCGTGGCGGTATATTCGCCGTTAGGCAGCTCCGACCACTGTCTGGTGAAATCAGTATCCGTTTACCATCCGCCCGATCTCAGCCCCAGAGGCAACCGGCGGCTATGGAAATACAAGTCAGCAGATTGGGACGAAATGCGTTCTTTCTTTGCATCTTACCAATGGCAGCCACTGTGCTTCTCTTCTGGTGACCCGTCAGCCTGCGCGGATGCTGTGACTGATGTAATACGTACGGCTATGGAATATTTCATTCCATACTCTGACGTTTCATTATCCAGCAAAGCTCGCCCATGGTTCGGTTCTCAATGTAAAAGTGCTGAAGCATCTAAACATGAGGCCTACCTAGCCTGGGTTGATGCTCGACAGCGTAAGGCAAGGGATACACACCGCAAAAAGAAAGCGTTTAACAGGGCTGCTAAGGCATGCAAAAGGGTTCTTCAGAGGGCTCGATTTGACCACATTAGTCGAATAGGGAACAAACTAGCTTCGTATCCTGCGGGTAGCAAGGCGTTTTGGTCCCTAGCTAAATCGGTCGAATCGAACTTCTGCCGCTCTTCACTGCCTCCAATGCTGAAACCTGATGGGGCGCTGGCTCACACCGCAATGGAGAAGGCAAACTTGTTTGCATCTCAGTTTGCGGAATTTTCGCGTCTAGATGCTGGTAGTGCGATACCTCCTACTCCACCTGGCAGTCCGACTTTGATGCCGGAAATGCATATTCGCCAAATGGAGGTTCGTAAAGTGCTACGTAATCTGGACGTGAATAAAGCCAGTGGCCCGGACGGAATTCCTGCCCTAGTGTTGAAGGCTTGTGCACCTGAGTTGTCTCCTGTACTAACGCGCCTGTATAGACTCTCTCTCCAAACTGGGCAAGTACCGAAATCGTGGAAGCTTGCTAACGTGCAACCTGTGCCCAAAAAAGGTAGTCGTGCTGACCCTGCCAACTACAGGCCCATCTCGGTCACGTCCATACTCTGCAAGACTATGGAACGTGTCTTAAACCGCAGGCTCCTGGCATACCTAGAATCTAACGACCTCCTCAGTGACCGGCAATACGGGTTTCGCCGAAACCGGTCGACTGGGGATATTCTGGCGTATGTCACTCACATCTGGAGTGAAGCTATCGAGAAACACGGGGAAGCACTTGCAGTCTCCCTGGATATCTCGAAGGCTTTTGACAGGGTTTGGCATGATGGCCTTATTAGCAAGCTTTCTAGTTATGGTTTGTCTCCAGGTTTTATTGCGTGGATATCGGACTTCTTGAGAGATCGGTCCATACGAGTTGTCATTGATGGCTGCTCGTCGGACCAAATGGGTATCAATGCCGGAGTCCCTCAAGGGTCGGTACTCTCTGCGACGCTTTTTCTGCTACATATCAACGATCTGCTGAAGCCCGGTATCTTTGGGTACGCAGATGATAGCACTGTTGTAGAGAGTTATATATCTAGCGCGAGAGCCAGCGGTCAACAAACTAAGGTATTGAGAGAGAGTATGGTCGAGCGTTTGAACTTGGCTCTTGAGGCAGTCTCTGAATGGGGCGAAACCAATCTGGCCAAGTTTAATGAAGGAAAGACGCAGGCGTGTCTGTTCTCCGCAAAAAGGAGTCAATTTCTACAGACTCCTACTTTTCGAGGTGTATCCGTGCCGGTTACTGATCATCTTGAGCTTTTGGGTGTTACCCTGACATCTACACTCAACTTTGGCTCATATATCGAGTCCAAGGCTAAATTAGCTGCCAAAAAACTAGGTGTCCTCTCAAAGGTGCGAAAGTACTTCAAGTCTGAACAATTGCTTTTATTATATAAAGCACAGATTCGCTCTTGTATGGAGTACTGTTCGCACCTTTGGGATGGATCGGCTAAGTATCAGCTTGAGGCTCTGGAATCGATCGAGCGGCGGGCTAAAAGGCTCATAGGCAATAACACTCTTGTGCGAAAAAGACTGCAAACTCTTGAACATCGCCGAAAAATTGCTAGCTTATCGGTTTATTATCGGATACACTTCGGAGAGTGTGCATCTGATCTGCATGATCTAATACCACCTAGCCCTTTTTTCTATCGGACTTCTCGTAACTCGAAGAAGCGGCATCGTTTCATGGTTGATGTTCCAAAGACACGAACAAAGAGGTTTGACTCTACTTTTGTGATAAGAACGTCTCGACTGTGGAATGAGTTGCCTGAGTGGGTTTTTCCCGATGGTTATAATCTTGGTGTCTTCAAATCGAGAGTGAATCGGTTTCTTCTAGGTAAGCACGCTCCATCTTAGACCGCATCGTCGCTTAACATCAGGCGAGATGGTGGTCAAGTGTAAACCTATAAATGTTAAAAAAAAAAAAAAAAAAAAAAAAAAGTCACCGATTTCGATAAATTCATATTGGACCACCTCTGAACTATGATCTACCAAACTGAAAAGAATCATCAAAATCGATTCAGGATGTCTACTCTGTTTCTACGAAAACGAAATTTCGAAAAAAAACTCGCGACTTTCCTACTCTCGTTCTAATTCGTTTCGTCCGATACAACATTGTTCGACGTTTTCATGTTCTAAGCTTACTCTAATTAGAGTATGCTTAGAACATTTAAAATGTTAAACGGACAAAACGACGGATCGAAGTAGAATCGGAGTTGGAAAATCGCGAGTTTATTTCGAAATTACGTTTTCGTTGAATTAGAGTAGACGTCCTGGAGCTATCGCGTAACATACATACAACTTACCAAAAAAATACTACCGAATTAAGAACCTCCTCCTTTTTGGAATTCGGTCAAAAATAATCATTTAGATCGCGAAATCCTACGTTATGTTTACATTGTACGTAATTTATATTCCTGTCAAAAGCAATTAATAGATTTTGTAATAAATTTTAACAATACAACAAATACAAGAAATAATTATTAAAATACCTATATAATAAAAAATACGCCCGTACGAATAAATGAAATGAGAGTGAATCTAGTTTTGTGATAAGAACGTCTAGGCTGTGTAATACGTTGCCTGAGTGGGTTTTCCCCGATGGTTACAATCTTTGTGTCGTCAAATCGAGAGTGAATCGGTTTCTTCTAGGTAAGCACGCTTCATCGTACCGCATCGTCGCTTAACATCAGGCGAGATGGCGGTCAAGTGTAAACCTATAAAAGTAAAAAAAAAAATACTCAGACTGGCCTCGTGGCTTAGTTGGTAGCAGCTCTGCCTGCGATGCCGAGGGTCGTGGGTTCGATTCCTACCCAGTGCAAATATCTGTGTGAATTCAAATGTTTGCACTGTGTCTGGGTGTTTCTATGTATAATAAGTATGTATTTAAACCTTTTTAAGTATTATATCAGCTATCTGGCCGATATCGTACAAGCTTTGTTTAGTTTGGGGTCAGAGGGTGTTGTGTGTGAAATGTCCACAAATATTGATTTTATTTATATATATATATATTATGTACCACGAGCGAAGCCGGGGCGGACGGCTAGTCTTAAATATAGGTTAAACTATCATTTATCATTTTAGTAGAAGCAATAATAGTTATTTGTTGTACAAGAGTGCAAAGTGGCTTTTTAACCGCGTGCTCAATTTTGATGACCGAGCAAGCGAAGGATTCTATAGTTGAATCACGAGCGTAGCGAGGGATTCAAAAATTAGAATCCTGAGCGTAGCAAGGGAATCAAAAGGGCACAAGGTGAAAAATCTTTGCACTCGAGTGTAACACGTAATTTTTCATCCCCCCCTAGCGAGGAAATTACTAAACGCTTTGCGCATTTTCAGTTTCAGTCGATTCTGTTGGCGTTAAATAAACTTCTTGGTCGCTAGAATCACTTATTATTATGGTATTTCGGTTTTTCACTTGTATTCAATTTTATAAGTTTTAAACTTAAGTTTATTTAGCCATGGTTTTAACAATAACAATATGACGTGAAAATATGGAGAGTTGAACGATTGAGGTAAGGAGTTTCATGTGTACATGAAAAAGTGTCCGCCCAAATGCATTAAATTATAGTAGCGCTAAATTTGCATCAGGGTACATTTTAAGGAAATTAAAATTAATAAACGTACTATTCAGAATTCATGAAAGAAAAATATTGGCAGTCATAGGCACTGCCGATAGAAGTGGTAACTTATAACTCAGAATTTGATTTTTACTTTGGAAACTACGCGTGTGAAACCGGAGGGCGTGGCTATGAGCATGGCCATCTAGAAATGCTGACACATTTTTAAATGGCCAATGGGAAAGGCTGAGGCATTTCTAGATGGCCATTGGCTATGGTCCCGAATTTACCCGAAGATTTCTTATCATTCCCGAGCGTGACGCTAGAATTAAATTGACAGCCCACGAAAAATCTGTCTTTGGCGCGCTAAAAGAAGTTTTGACTTCAAAATATATTGTACCTACATGTTTTCTCAAAATAGTAATTATTTATTTGATGTTATATTTACTACATTATTTTGTACTGCACAAGTAGTTGAAATTATCTATTAGTTACTATTTTAGTAGTCAATAATATTTAATTATTTAACTCGGCAACTCGGCATACTTCAATTCGATTACAATTGATTCAATTCATAGCATTTCAAAATGTTTTGCCATTTGAAATAACATTCTTTACATCTATCCTCCATACGTGAAAAGAAAATTGCGAGCAAAGCATTTAAAAAAAAGTACACCAAAGAGGTTCCGAGTATGAGTTTTTACCAAATTAAAAATAAATGTATGATGAATTCGGCACCAAGGAGGTAGAAATAAATAGGTTAAATTATGTTTTGAATTTAAAACCTCAGTACACACGATGTTCTAAATTCAAATTTACTTTAACCTCTAGAGGGTAAAAACGACTTTTGCGCCCTGATATCGAGGAGCAAAAGTACTCTTTCCGAGCTGGTGGGATGAAAAGGTTATTTTTATTGTATTTTAATACAAACGGCAATAAATAAGTTATAATTAGCAATTTCAGTTGTCAAGTTTTACTCGAACCGGTTGACGCGAGTGCATTCGAGTTTTTTGGTTTTCGAAATAATTTATTTGCACATAACTATTTTTTTATTACGACTAGGTAATCCACCTGACAGGATTTTTAATTAAACATCCTGTCGACTTTGAGGTCGACGAACTGACGTGACGATAGCACTGAAAATTTTGTGGACATAAGTTTAAGCAGTACACTAAGTACACTGCTCTTGCACAGTCTCTGCTTCTACATATCCTGGACTACGCTGATGTTTGTTTCCCCGATCTTAGAGAAGACCAGATTCAAAAACTTGAGCACCTCCAAAATTATTCTATTAGATTCATTTTCGGTTTACGTAAATATGACCACGTTTCTCATTTTCGCGCCAAGCTCAAGTGGTTACCCATTCGTCTGCGTCGTAATGCTCACATTCTTTTCCTTTTATTCAATACTAGCTGTGCCCCGCGGTTTCACCCGCGTCTATTTGAGGAGAATCCATACTAAAATATCCATTGCTGGCCACTTTATTACGTTTTACGGAACCCTAAAAATACGTAAATAAGCAACAATGCATTGTTGTAGAACAAATTTGATTACTTCAAATGACACAAACTTCAAATGTAGACACGCGCCGTCACAGACTTCAACGACCAAAGAGAATTTAAATTCACGGAACTAAAGCTCTCGAAGATAAATATTTTTCCCCGTTTTCTTTACATTCTTCACTCATACTCCGTACCTATTGATAGTAGCGTAATGTTATATACCCTATAGCCTTCCTCGATAGTTTCCGAGATCCTAGCGTTCAAACAAACAAACAAACTCTTCAGCTTTATAATATTAGTATAGATTTTATTTAATCCCTCCACTCCATGCTACCTCAAAGAACGATTCACTTTATGGCGAGACTATCATGCTCGGCCGCTGAGGTCAAAAACTAACTTGACCCTGAATGCCCCAACTGCACGTTCTGAGATGTATTATGGCAAATCCTTTGCTTTTCAGGCTGTCCAGTTATGGAATGAGTTGCCTGTTTCTATACGAAAATCTCCATCACTGGATTCTTTTAAAAGTAACGTAAAAGAGTTTTATTTGTCAAAGCTGGAGTCACAGTAATCTAATTATATTTATTATCTACCTTTTCTGTCAAATCTACAATTTTCTACGGCAATGTTATTTTTAAGAATAAGTATACATATGTTTCATGTATATCATTGCACATATTATTATCTTTGTATATTCTATGTAGGTTTACTAATTTATTTTTCGTATTCATATTATATATTAGTATATTTTACAAGTATCTTAAGTATTAGTATGTAATCTGTATTCGTATATAGGTAATTATGTTTATTTTTAGTGTATGTAACTAAAATATTTTTGATACACACCCCACTTTTAAAAGTATTCTTAGTAACCATTTCCATCCTAAGGCAACGGAAGAGATCGCTTTTAGCGATAAGGCCGCCGCTTGTAACACTAGTCTTATTGTTATTCTCTCCTGTATAAGTGTTTTTTTGTTTGTTTATGGTGTGTACAATAAAGAGTATCTATCTAAATGTTCCCACTGCTGGGACTCGGGGCCTTCTCTCGCAAGAAGAGAGTCAAGACACTAATCCACCACGCTGGTTCAGTGCGGGTTTGTAGATGACACATGACTTCGAAAGATTCTAGGTAAATGTCGATTTCCTGACGTCGTTTCCCTTCACCGTTTCTGAAGTGAAAACTTACTTTGGCGCACCTCAGACAGATTTTTCGTGGGCTGTGCATTGAATTCTAGCGTCACGCTCGGGAACGATAAGAAACCTTCGGATAACTTGGGACCATGACCATGTTCATGGCCACTTCCTCCGGTTTCACCTGCGTAGTTTCCAAAATAAGCTATAAAATTCTGAGTTATAAAGTTTTTACTTCTATCGGCAGTTCCTATTTCTGCCATTTTTTTTAAGTTAGCGGCATTACGCACATGACTTTGAAAAGACAGTGGTGCGCGTGGGATATGAACCCGGGGTCTCCGGATCGGCAGTCGCCGTTCCGACGCTATGCCGTTACATTAACAAGAGTCGGTGACGTGACCCTATAAGACTTTCCTAAACCAATAAAGTGCTCAACGCGGCTTACAAAATGTAATAAGTAAGTTTAAAAAGCTTACTTATTATATTAAGTTTAAAAAGCTTACTTATTACATTTGGCTAAATCTAGTCGCCACTGAATTCAGTGAATAGTAATAGCATAATATAAAGCAATACTACCAGTAGTTCATTGCCTTTGATCTTGGGAGAAACGCCGATGATGTCTAGACACGGATAGGGTTGTCGCAATTTTAAAACGTGGCACCAAAATAAAATTAAAACATACGGAAGACGTCAGCTCTCGAGCCGCGCTCCCGCAATACTAACATTGTAATGTAGGCAATGCAGGAGAGCGCTTCCCGCGTCTCACCCCGCACGATTGCCCCGTCTAGACGGCTTCCTCGAACGACTGTATGATTTAATAGACTGTCTGTGGTAATATCATTCAGTGAAGCTAGCATACCGAATTCAGAAGCGAGGATTGCTTGTTTCTAACTAGCTTCTGAATTTTGTCGACTAACCTTGCCTCTATATTTGCTACTTAATTCAGTGACTAAATTTATCAAAGTGTAATAAATAATAATAAGCCTTTAATGAAGTTTTCACTTTAAAAAAAAAGTTTATTTTCACCGGTTACTGCGAGTGCAGTCAAGTTTTTTAAAATAATTTATTTGCACATATCATTTTTTTTATTGCGCCTTATCTACCTGACAGGATTTTTAGTCTAAGTCGTAAAACCAGTATGTAATTTGAAATTAGCTTCTTAATTCAGTCACTAAATTTAGCCAAGTGTAATAAAAACCTTTAAATAAGTTTTCAATTAAAAAGAGTATTTGAACCGGATGGTAAGTACTCCTAGTGCGATCGAGTTTTTTTTTTAGTAATTTATTTGCACATAATTTTTTGAAGTGAAAACTTCTTCAGGCGCGCCTAGACCGATTTTTCGTGGGCTGTGAATTGAATTCATTCGTCACGCTCGGGTATGATAAGAAAGCTTCGGGTAAACTCGGGACCATGGCTATTGGCCACCTAGAAATACGCCAGCCAATGGAAAATGCTGAAAAGGCGTGGACAGGCCATCATGGCATGGCCATCTAGAAACGCATCAGCCAATGGGAAACGCAGGCGGATTTCTAGATGGCCATGCCAAGATGGCGAGCCCACGCCCTCCGGTTACACCCGTGTAGTTTCCAAGGTAAGCTCAATCAAATTCTGAGTTTTAAGTTTTCACTTCTATCGGCAGTTCCTATGACTGCCAATTTTTTATTTTTTTGATTGCGCCTTATCTACCTGACAGGATTTTTAGTCTAAGTTGTAAAACCAGTATGTAATTTGAAATTTAGTATGTCCACCGAACGTTTCGGGGTCGAAGTACAATATTTATAGGAAAAAAAATGTTTTAAATAACTGATTGGTTTTTCAATTATGATTGAAATGTTAAACAAAACCTGACTAAGGCCGGTTTTTTATTGCAATAAATAACGTAAAATTTCAAGCAAGATTTTACTAGATTTTTGGCTTGGAATAGAAGAAACCTGTCTTTTTTACTATTATTTTCTAACTTTTTGCATATACCGCCTAGGAGAAATGCCGCACCTTTATTGCTAAAGAATTCCTCGAAATATTTATAATTTATCTCTGAAATGAAATATAAGTTCCAACTTCCAGTTCGTAATCATCATCGTCAGCTTATCTTATTCCACTAATGGACATTGGCCTCTCCCATGGCTCGCCACTCAGCCCGAACCTCAGGTTTAAGTTTCCACCTACTGCCTGCTATCTTTCGTACATCGTCAATCTAGTCTCAGGGTGTCCCTACACTGCGTTCGCCAAATTTCTTGTTCAGTAGTTAATAAACTACTTAACCTAATTGAATTCTGTGGCAAGTCTGTGCTTTACTTTTAATGCCAAAAAAATTTTATGTTGAAGTTGGTATAGTAGTACATTTGTCAAAAGACTCACTAGCCACGACACTCTTGTTCGAAAAATACTTCAAAAGAAGTGAGGAGAAAGATGCAGGAGAGGACAGCGAGGAAATATATAAGAGAGAAAGAGATGAAAATTATCCTCTTTGCAGAGCCTGCCTCGAGGCTGACGAAGCTGGGTTGGCAGGAGTAAAGCCTACTGCCACACACGCAAAATAGGCGCATCGAGACGTCGAGTTGCGGAGCCCGCCTACGAGTACGAGATGAAAACGATGGGAGAGAGAAGGGGAATAGAGGACGGCACAGATAGAGAAGAGAGGACGATATACAGGAAATACAGGGCGGAAGAGAGAACAGAGAGAGAGAACGAGGAAAGAGGGAAGGGAGGAGAAACAGATATTTGGAAAAGATGAGAAACAGGATGGAAAATAGAAAATAGAGAGTAATGTAATCGACCACGATGGTTAAAAGGAATGTTTGAGAAACAAAACTATCTAATGTGAAATTATATTTCACATAGCAAAGCAATAATTTGTTGAGGTTGGTATACAATAAATACTCTAGTTTCAAGTCTGCCGAGAACTCTTCAATTTCATGTTTGGTCTAAAAAATCTTTGAAATGAAAGAGAACAGAGGACAGACATACTCGTAGAGGTAAGAGAGGAGACAGATAATGGAAAATCAAAGAGAGAACAGAGGGAAGAAAGGAGAGGAAATAAAGAACAGACAGGGAAAAAAGGGGAGAGGGGCAGAAAAAAGAGAGGGATGGAGAAAATAGAGACAAGGAAAAGAGAGGAGAGATTAGTAATCGATGAAAGAAAACGATCTAGTATGATATTATATTTCACATAGCTAAGCAATTATTTGTTGAGGTTGGCATAAAATAAACACTTAATATACAGTCTGGTTTCAAGTCTGCCGAGAACTCGTCAATTTTAATTTCGGTCTAAAAATAACTTGAAACGTTTTTTTTTCTCCTCGTCTAAACAATCGGTCAAGGGCGTATATTAACTCCTAAGAGCGCTTTCACGCATTACTCCCTTGTAACGTAATTGATTGGCGTTGTTGCTTAGTTAAGTCGTGCCGTTGCTTAGTTAAGCACCCGCAGTGCCGTAGGTTGTGGGTGTGATTCTCAGAACAAAAAACTGTGTCACGAATACGATTTTTTATTTTGTGTCAAAAATATTCACAATTATCTATGCATTGCATAATATTAAGTGTTTTTGTTACAATATTTGCTTGGTTCGAGTTGATTAGACGATATCATTAAACATTTTAAACAAGTACAATTTATTTGAAAACAATAAAAGGAAATTAATCAAAATTTGTGTTTATACAGACTGCGAGATCAGGAAATGTAAAGACACGGAAGAAGGTATTGGAATTTGGTCTTCATTTACGGTTCAGTGTTTCCCACACGGCGTTTTCTTTACTTTTTTTTTTACTTAATACGCGGATTTTTGGCAGTTGGTTTCAGATGCCTACTGAGGGAACAATAACAGCGTGAAAAGGTATTTTGAACAAAAGACAGCGTATTGGAGAGTTTGTTTATTTGACTATTGTACAAGTAAAAACGTCTACATACACAAAGGATCGCGTCACGTTTCTCACGCGCGATCAGTTGCAGAATCGAATGAATTCATGCAGTTGTAAACAAGTGTGGCTTAAAAAATATTTTCGGTATGATTGGGCCTAGTATAGATTTCTATAGTCGGCCTTAAAACCCTTAGGACTTGCGACCAGTAACATGTTTGTGTTGTTGTCTTTTCTTGACTTACGATTTTTGTAACTGCCTTTTGACGTGTTGGCATATTTTATTGTTTACTATAATTATCTCGCGACTTCGTCCACGTTGAATTAAGAAAATCTCGACATTTCTCGGGAAGAAAAGTATGAGCCTATGTGTTAGTCCACACCATAATCTGTTTGACTTTCCAATTTCAACTATATCCCTTAGGTTCTTAATACGTAATTGAGAAATAAACATCCGAACTTCCACATTCAAAACAGGATTAGAGGTTGCATTAATATGATGTAACTAAAGATACGTATGTGCAAACGGCAGACCGCTAAATGTGTAAAAGCGCTCTTAATACTGGAACTTAGATATATATCTAAATGGCATTTAAAGCTTTTTATTGCATTTTATTTATTATCTTTAATTTATTTTTAAATAGGTGTGGAATTTGGATTTTTACTTTTATTCCTATTTAGAAAGAAATTACAACTAAACTTACCGTCATCATAATAATCAGCCCATTGTCGTCTACTGATGGATATACCAGTATAAGAAGTCCACTATATGTTCCCACTGCTGGGACTAGGGGTGTCTCTCAAAAAGATAGTCATTACGCCTTTCGAAACTCTTTCTCTCAGTCTAATCGGTTTCTTCTAGGCAAGCTCGTTTCATCGTAGACCACATCGTCGTTTAACATCAGGCGAGATGGCGATCAAGCGTAAACCTATAAAAGTTAAACAAGAGCTAAAGAAGTTTGCACAACAAAAAAATTCAAAGAATCCCAACTTATTTGTCGACGGTAGTCACAAATTTTGAAATGCCGCCGCTTGTGACTCGACGGCGGTCAGACGTAAGCCTGTGGATGTGAGGTACTGACCGTGCTGCTGCATCATGATGCCGTTGTGCCCCTGCGCCGGCTGGCAGCCCTCTTCCATGGAGTCTCGGTTCCCGTCCACCACCATGCTCGTCATCTACGAATATACATCATCATTAGAGCCTTTACCTCAAAGCCAACCAAGTGGCTATGTATGTCAAAAATAATCTAGAGTCGCACAACACGCGAGGAGAGAGACATTCTTGCTATATGGTATTAGTGGTAGGACTCTTTGCAGAGTCCGGCCTGGGGAAGTACCACACCTTTACCAGTAATTCTAACGCCAAGCAGTAACGTGCAAACATCACTGTGTTCCGGTTTGAAAGGCAATGTTTCCAGAGAAATTACAGGGCTCAAAGATAGAATATCTTAGTTCTCCTTTGGACACTTCACGCTCCAATAGCTGCGTGTCACTGTGCTGTTATGTGGCAGGCATGTTGCCTACCATCAGGCACATGTCCTGTTCGTCTCGTCACTCTTTATTTCAAAAAAAATGAATGCTAGTGGAATAATGAACACCAGTGGTGTGGTTACCTGAGCATCGTCGCTGCGCCGATGTGGCCACGCCCGCCGCGGCGGTGACACCACGTTCCCGGTCCCGGTGGGGGACGGAGCCTCCTGCTTGAACACGGCCAGCGACGGGAGCGAGAGCAGGGCCTCGCTGGAACACCACACGCGACGTTCAACAGGGGTCCGGGTTGGAGGGAAATGTTTACGGACGAAAAAAAAATCGAAAGATTTATTTTTTTCTATATTATTATTAATTTAATGCGTCAATTTGCGGACATCATGTGTTTGCAGACGTCACGTGTACCACACGCGACCGTGAAGCCGGTTTCGACGGAAATGTTTACAGACGAAATAAAATAGAAAGGTTTTTTTTTTAATCTTAGTTTGCGAAAAAAAAAAACAAAAGTATATTTATTTAATTCTTTCTTAGTGATTCTACAGCAAAGCGTTAATTTGTAGACAGCACTGTTACGGTTTGAAGGGCATATTTAAAAAAAAAATCTAAGTGAGAAAGTTTTTTTTTCACACTTTTACCAGTTATTCTATCGCAAAGCATTAATGTGCAAACATGTTCCAGTGTGTTCACAGTGTTCCAGTTTCAAGAGCAACATTTCTAGAGATATTACAGAAACACCGAAATTACAAATCCGAACACAGTAATGTTTACCTACACATCAATGCTTGGCGGTAGAATAACTGGCTGATTAAAAAACGAATACTTACTTCATGGACAGTTCCCCGGGGAGGTCAAGGTCGAGGTCGTTGACCTGCCACCCGGGGGACATGTGCGACGACGAGGAGCTGGTCCCGCTTCCGCCCATATCCCCCAACGCCGCTGAAACGACAAACGGAACTAGTTAGTCGAAGTGGGTACTAAATCTCAAATTGCACTAGTTAGTTGAAGTGGGCACTAAATCTCAAATTGTATGTGTTAGTTGATTTAGGTACTAAATCTCAACTGTCACTAGTTAGTTAAAAGTAGGTACTAAATCTCGAATGACACTAGTTAGTTGAAGTGGCTACTAAATCTCAAATGGCACTAGTTCGTTGAAGTGGGTACTAAATCTCAACTGGCACTAGCCATCAAGGTCAAGTAGATTGGTAGTGTGTAAACCACTTACGTCAGACACACATATACAGTTTATTACCAATTTCAAGGTGCTCAGGGCACAACTAATGGTTTGCATCGATGTTTTTTTCACGTTTTTGCGGCATTACGCAATGCCTCTAACCTAAAAACGAAGTAGGAAATATCGTATGAGGAAACCTGGTATTGTGTGTGAATTGTCAAAAAACAAATAAAAAGTGCTAGTCGTAGAAGACTTAACTCCTCGGAGACAACGAATGTCTATCAACCTACAACTCAGCTAGTTTGGTTGACTATGGACTAAGCCTCTCTACTTTATTAAAGATAGATTCAAGCACCAACTAACAGTGGGGACTCTGTGAGGATAAATAAATGACTAAAGAATTGTAACAAGTGCGTTGGAAATTACTAAAAGAAATTGTCACCGCGGTGCAACTACTCAAAAGATTATTAAAATACGGTTAAATTAAAGAGAGGTGAGAAGTTATAGATATTTTTTAACTATTTTCGAATCCAAAATTAAAAAAATTGCGGTTAAGGTTTTCTAATTTTTTTCCTTGGAATCCTTATTCTGTTGCATATTTGTTCGTAGTATTGAATTAATTATGTATGTCGAAAATAAGTGTTACACATTAATGTTGACACAAAGAAATCTAAATAATGCTGAGCATAATACTATCATTATTATTCATCTATTAAAATCTATACTAATATTATAAAGCTGAAGAGTTTGTTTGTTTGTTTTTTTTTTTAATAAATTGTGACGAGACGAGCAGGCCATGTGCCTGATGGTAAGCAACACGCCTGCCACATACATAGCAGCACAGCATCCCCCTTTCAAGCTTTCTTTCGCATTGAAACGTAGCCGATGTCTTTTTTCACACTGTAGAATATCTCTGTGCCAAATTTCATTTAAATCGGTACAGTAGTATAGACGTGAAAGCGTACATATAGATAATGCGAAAGTAATACTTTCGCATTATCTATACTATCTATATATATATATATATATATAAAAGCGAAAGGTCACTCATCAAGGAATATCAGAAACTACAAATGCTAGGAATCTGAAATTTTGCATGGAGGTTCCTGCAAGGGAGGCATCCTTTTAGCACGTAGGCGCTCGCTAAGACGGGGTTTTGCGAAATTAAACCCCTAAGAGGGTGAAACAAGGGATGAACGGTTGTATGAAAATTCGTGATTTTCAATGTTATCAAATTTTGTATCTAGACACTTGACACGAAACAATTAAATGTTTGTTCTATCAATTTTGTAGTTTGAACTGTACGGGGGTGAAACTGGGGTTGAAATCGGGGATGAATGTCAATTTGAAAGTTCCTAACCGTTGAAGATAAAACCATGAAACTCTGTATACAGACACTTGACAAACTTAGCAAACGAATGTTTGTTCTAGCAATTTCAAATTGTACGGGGGTGAAATTGGGGTTGAAATGGGGGGATGGATGTCAACATGGAAGATACCAACCGTTGAAGATAAAACCATGAAACTCTCAATATAGAAACTTGACACCAGGGGGGGGGGGGGGGGGGGGGGTAACCGTAAATGTGTCTGGGTATAAAAATATGTACTGCTTGAGTTATCTTAGTATTTCTTTCGGACGAAGTCACGGGTAATAGCTAGTAATATTATAAAGCTGAAGAGTTTGTTTGTTTGAACGCTAGGATCTCGGGCACTACTGGTCCGAATTGAAATATTCTTTCTCTGTTGGATAGTCCATTTATCAAGGAAGGCTATAGGCTGTTTAACATTACGCTACTATCAACAGGAGCCGAGCATGAATGAAAAATGTAACAAAAACGTTTTAAAATTTAAAAATAAGTATTCTTTCTGAGAGCTTTCGTTGCGTGACAGCATGTGTCTATCTTTTAAAGGTTGCGTCATTAGAACCTAAGGTAACAGAATTTGTTCAAAATATGAATTGACCCATTTTCGATAGATGGCGTAGCAACGCGCGCACGGTTCAGCTAGTATCTCTATAAATGGGAAAAGCCCGTTCTGGCTAAGCCCGGATATTGTCATAATAAGACTATTAATCGAAATAAAAACTATCCTTTGCCAGTTATTCTAATGTCATGCAGTAATGTGCAAACATTGTGTTCCGGTTTGAAGGGTTAACAGAAAATAAAGTTGGACCAAACTTTTAACGTTGAATTGCACGCGGTTAGCAAATTTGATTAAATTCGGTTAAGTAGTTTAGGAGTTCATCGCAGACATACAACGCGTAATTTATTTATATTTAGAAGATTTTTAAGTTTCAGGTTTAATTTTGCAACCGGAACGAAGACGGGGCGAAACGCTAGTTTCATATTTTATACTAACTGATATTAGTTCCAAAGATATTTCATAGATGTCGCTATAAGTAGGACGCCCATCAGTAGACGTCGCTGCATAAAATTATTGGTTACACCAAACTTGGTAGTTGCAGGACATTCGCCTGATGGTAACCAACACGCCTGACAACGAAGTGAAGTGTAGTGGTGAGTGAAGTGTAGTGGTAGGACTCTTGGCAGAGTCCGCCTGGGGTAGTACCACACTTTTGGCAGTTATTCTACAAGTAATGCAATCAGTAATTTGCAAACATTACTGTGTTACGGTGTGAAGGGCAATGCTCCCAGAGAACTTACTGGGCTAAGAAATAAGACACCTTATATCTCCGGGTGACGAGTGCAGTGCAGTGCAAGACTTTTTTTTTTAACTTTTTTAGGTTCACACTTGACCGCCATTTCGCCTGATGTTAAGCGACGATGCGGTCTACGATGGAGCGTGTTTAACTCGAAAAAAAAAACGACGAGAAAGAAATGGTAAAAAATCAAGTTTGTTATATTTATGGGAGCCCTTAAATATTTATTTCATTTTTAGTATTTGTTGTTATAGTGGCAATAGAAATACATCATCTGTGAAAATTACAACTGTCTAGCTATCACCGTTCTTGAGATACAGCCTGGTGACAGACGGACGGACAGACGGCTAACTCTCAGTAATAGGGTCCCGTTTTTACCCTTTGGGTGAGGAACCCTAAAAACGAATGTTTTATAATACTCTTCAACTTCGAACTAACGAATCCACATGGGCAAACAAAGATCGTCCTAAAAACCTAAAATTGAGTTTTATCCGTCAAAATGTAATTAAAAAATAAGTAATAAGCCGAATTGCACAATAAATCAACTCCGGCGCACGCGCAAACAAACGTTTTTTTTTATAGCATAGAGCGACGAGACGAGCAGGACATGTGCCTGATGGTAAACAACACGCCTGCTAAATAACACCGTGACACGCAGCTATTGAAACACGAAGTCTAAATCATTACCTAGCACTGCACTGCGCTCGTCACCCAGAGATCTAAGATGTTATATCTCTAAGCTCTGTAATTTCTCTGGAAACATTGCCCTTCAAACCGGAACACAGTAATGTTTTCCCATTACTGCTTGGCGGTAGAATAACTGGCAAAGGTGTGGTACTTCCCCAGGCGGACTATGCAAAGAGTCCTGCCACTACAAAAATGATAAAATTAAAAAAAGGGTAATAAGCCGAATTGCACAATAAATCAACTCCGGCGCACGCGCAAACACACGTTTATCACGGGTCGTTAGTATAATTGCCTGGTTAACTAATTCTAGGTGGCTATTATCTTGAATTTATTTGACTTTGTTTGTATATCTGTTTGTGTATTTATAAAGATGACTGCGGTTTGGAGTTATTTCTTCTTTTGACGCGGTTGAAACAATATAGAGTGCCATTTAAAACGCATATTTTTTTGTCCTAATTTAATTTGGCATAATAAATGTAGCATAATATATAGTGTCATAATGAAACTTATGCATAATATTTTTTGGCAGAATGTGTTATAAGCATAACAATCTATTGTACTACATTCTATTCGACTATTGAGCATAATAGTCTTTAAGCATTTTTTATTTATTTGTTGTGCTACTAAATATATAGACCCAGGTTACATAGGACCCAGACTCGGAGCACCCCGACTCCACCTAGTCTTGCCGCTACTACCGCTATAGTGTATATAAATGCGGGAGCCAGAAGCTCAAGGGAGGTCCTGGGTGGAGCGAGGCATCCGAAGCCAAGCGTAGCGAAGGGAGGAGGTGGCAAGCGAAGCGAGCCGGCGACCTCCGTAGTGGAGCGCAGGCTGGGTATGGAGAAGCGACACTCAAGGCTGACCGCAGAGCTTCTGGCGGGAGCCCACCCTGAGTCAAAAAGTGCATACTTCTTAGGTGTGCCGTCTGCTTTTCTCAATGTGTGTCTTTAAACATTTTGGTAAGTTATCGTTATGCTGTATATGGTTATCCTAGTAAACATTATGCGAAAACAGTTATGCGATTAGTTGTCATAGTAAATTATCGTTAGTCCTAAAAACGTTATGCCTTCTTAAATTAGTACAGAAATTGTTATGCTACCTCATATAGACCCTACATCCTACTAATGTTATATACGTGTATAAATGTACAATGTATAAACGCGAAAGTTTAAAAGTACGGATGGATGTTTGTCACGTAAAAACTACCGAAGGGATTTGGTTGCAATGCGGTAGATAGATAGAGAGAATAGTCTGGAATAACACATAGGCTACTTTTTATCCCGGGAAAATAACGGGATTGGGAACTACATGGGTGAAACCGCGGGCGCTGTTAGTGTAATATAAGAGTGAATTTATGACGATTTGTAATGTTTGACGATTGATGTAATTTTTGGATATGGCACTCACTGACTGCCAAAAACGACGTGACGAAGTTGGCTGAAAAAACGTGTCTTCAGAGTGAATTTTTACAATGCGCGCGCAAATCGACACCCAAATTCGACACACTGAAGTTAGTAACGCGATTTTTTTAAAGAGACTTTAAAAAGGGCAAAGTTATTTTCAATATCATTGCTATTGTCATGAATAAAGCATAAATGTATTCGAATACATCAAGGCCAACAAAATCATAGTTGACCAGTGACTTACGTCACTGAGGATGTTCAGTAGCCCCTATCATAAACCGTGTCTACGACATTATCCATAAATCGTGGCTATGTCATTTTTTGAAGTGAAAAGTAAAGAGTAACCGGACGAGCAAGACATGTGCCTGACGACAACCAATACGCATGCCCATAACAGCATAGCACACAGCTATTGAACCATGAAGATTCCAAATCAATACTAGAGTATTGATTTGGAATCTTCATGGTTCAATAGCTGTGTGCTATGCTGTTATGGAGTATTGATTTGGAATCTTCATGGTTCAATAGCTGTGTGCTATGCTGTTATGGGCATGCGTATTGGTTGTCGTCAGGCACATGTCTTGCTCGTCCGGTTACTCTTTACTTTTCACTTCAAAAAATGACATAGCCACGATACCTAGCATTGATTTGGACTCACCTTCCAGAGCTTTTAGCAGATTTATATCCAAGCCAGAATTATAAACAATGCCTTTAAAACCGGACCACAGTGCATCCTGCTTGGAGCTAGAACTGGCAAAATTGTGGTACTTCCCCAAGCGGACTCTACAAAGAGTCCACTACTACTATCCGAATCATATTCGAAATCAAGCATACGTCAAGGCCAACAGAACCATTATTGACCAGCTCATACGTCACTGAGCATGGTCAGTTGCCTCTATCACATCGGGTGTCCTCGCCATTTTCCGTAGATCATCGGTCTCGCCGCAGGACGCCACACACTGCGCATACGCATTCGCAGCCTCCACTCAACAACCCGTCCTCTCCGACGGTTACCGTGTCAACGTTTGTTATGTAATATTCAAATCAGTGTATTTTTGTTCAAACATCATTCAAATTTAGTGAACACACACTAACCTAGAAAACTTTTTAATTTATTCCGATTGAAATATACGACTGTTTATTTTATTTTATTGATTTACTGTCATTTTGCACCAGAGTACGGCCTTACGATACGAAAATAGAATTAATCCTCGATGAGTTTGCGTTTCCGAAAGATGAATATTTCTTGAAGATAAACGAGGCTTTTCTACCTTTTTATATATTTGTAATTCTACTGTACGTGTGTATGTCGCTGTTCTCCTAAACGGCTGGACCGATTTGAATGATTTTTTTGTATGGGTTAAAGTGGCGCCATTGATGGTTTAGATTTACAAATCAGCCCGGGAGATGGCTGCAGTCGGTATCTAGGTTATTTATCTAATAGTGGAACTTAGTTCGCCGGGTCAGGTTTATAGGTATACAAAACGAGTTACAAATAAGACGTCCAACAATAAATAAACATTATTGGTCGAAATCATTAACGCATCGCTATCTACACCGTAACTAAGCAAACTTTGTACAATTAGTTCATAACATTAAAAATATTACACAGAACATGACCACGGCCTAAATATAATAAATTTTAGCCCCGGCATTTTGGTCGCATTACACGTTACGACGGCCGTGATCACGAGACCCACGTCGTCATGTCGGTCTTGTCGTTACGTTGGCCGTTTTCTGCGACCGAAACGTCGGGATGTATTAATCCATGTTTAGATTACGATTTGTATGAAAGACGACATGAATAAGAAAGAAGTAAGCTTAGATATGACCAACGATAGAGATGAACGGAGGAAACGTACATGTTGTACCGATCCCACATAAACTGGGATAAGGGAAGACGAATGATGATGAGATTACGATTTGGTCCTGTAGGTATGACGTTTATCTCATATAGGTACTTTCAGACATTGCTTTATTGAATCTTAAAAATATGATTTTAGTAGTGACTACCACGTATGGCTGAAGATACCAATACTCTGGTAGGAATAGTATCCGCAGTAGAGTCCGCAAAGTTCGAATATAAATTGACTTTATTACTTTTTATTATGTAAAAAATATTGGTGGACAATTCACACAATACCATCTGACCCCAAACTAAGCAAAGCTTGTACTATGGCGGCCAGATAGCCGATAGCTGACTTGGTTACTTGATTGTTGTGAGTATTATTTTTTAGCCCCTGAGCCCCTGACGCAAAAACGATGGGGTGTTATAAGTTTGATGTGTCTGTCAACGTAGCTACTGTACGGATGAACCAACTTCCCCAGGTGGACTCTGTAAAGATTCCTACCACTACTAGAGATCTGTGGCAGTTGATTTCAGATCACCTCTACTGACGACCGAACTCTAGGCTACCACAACGCAAGGCCCAACTAGACTGACACACTTAACTATCGTCATGTCAAATTCTCAAAGTAATTAGACACAAAATCGTCGAGCAGTTATATCCAGTAGTAAGCAGCTCCCAACACGGCCCCAGGTCAAAGTGTACTGATAAAAACATATCGATAAATGTAACTTCGGCTGGACATAACGCCAATAAGACATGTTATGATATATTCAATTTGTGAATATACACCGATCACATACACCATAATGACCATAATATTATGTATTTACATAAACATAGTAGATAGGCACGGGTGACTTTAGTGACCTCGGTTTTACAATGAGTCAGGGGTTTCATGGAGTGTTTTGATTTTTTTTTAGATTTTGTAGGTAGTTTGAGTTTTATGTTGATATTTTAAACTTACTTGTGGTAATGTAAGCAATGCTCGATTTTACATCTACAATACTGTATTCAATAATATCGTTATATATGGAGTCATGTACTTAACATGACTTTGCATAAAATAGTTTTTTATTTAATTAGATTGACGGGACACGCACGACTCAGGGTAAAAAACTTGAGATTTATCTTTTTTCTGAAAAGTAAATCTAAGGTAGTTATTTTGGCACCTACCTACTTGGCTGAGTTACTTGACTAATTTCTGCAGTTATTTAATCAATACCCAATAATGAAATCGTATTCAATATTTTAAATGGGAAAGTTTTAATATTTGTCGTTAGTCGTGAGGAGGGTGGTATTATAACAATACTAGGGAATCAGCGCATGTGACGGTCCTTCTAGAATAACGCACAGCCATTAAGCGTAGGTGATCGGAACTGCAAGTCTACCACCTAAGGCCTACTGTCCACGCACGCGTCTTTTGTCGAATGCATGCATCCTACAAACAAACACAAGACGTGCGGCTGTCGTGTCGTTGTCGCTTCGTGGACACAGACTTCATTATTTGTACGCAAGATGCAAGCATTCGTCTTGCATCCGACAATTGTCGAAATCGTGCGGATGTCGTGCGTCTACGTGGACAATTGGCCTAACTCTCCTGCTTTCCGCTATGCTTTTATTTGTGACGTCATCAGCCAATTTGCTAACGCCGATGAAATCAGACAACTACATCTGCTTTCCGTACGCAGCGGAACTGAAAGCAGATGTAAGTCGTCTGCTTTCATCGACGTTAGCAAATTGGCTGATGACGTTACAAACGAAAGCATAGCAGACAGCAGGAGAGTTAGGCCTAACTGCCTAACTCTCCTGCTTTCTGCTTTCGCCGATGAAAGCAGACACCTACATCTGCTTTCAGTTCCGCTGCTTACGGAAAGCAGACATAGTTGTCTGCTTTGTCATGGCTTTGATGACGTTACAAACGAAAGCATAGCAGAAAGATTAAAAGTTAGGCGATAGACCAACCGGAGTGGGATCACTCGAAATGGGCTTCTATATGAAACTTGTCCCTACTTGGGCGCCACATTCGAGTTCAACATAAGTCAACAGTGGATACTATTTCTTTCGCCGGAATAGTTTGCGCAAATGCATTTCCTCCACGTAAAAGGATAAAATATGGAATATTTATTAAACATTGTTTACAGATTAAACACTGTTATACATTTTTCATGTCTTTTGTTTATATGGGGTAGATAAAAAAGGTCATTAATATAAAGATAATATAATCTCCACCGATGGCTCGGCAACATGGAATATGATAATCAGTGGTTACTAGTTATTTTGCATATCATTTTATTATCTGTAGATTTGCCAACGTGGAAGATGTGCTGTGTTTTTTTTTTTCAATAAAAAAGTAGGTACTGTGTCAAATTGTACGATTTTTAGTTTTCTCTCGACCACGGCAGTTGCAGTACAGACTAGATAAAAAAAATATTTTAAAAAATATATCTGATATGATGACTGATATGACAGACAGTAGGACTGATTTCCTTGTTTTCATATATTACATAAAATTAAAATTGTTTTGTTGTGGCTACCTCTATTTTTGATACTCTCCTGACTTTAACGCATCATCATGCGTCAAAGTCATGGAACAATCTATGGATCCTGTGAAGTTAACTTATTTTTACATTTTTATTTTATAGTAACGAGACGAGCTGTACAAGTGCCTGATGGTAAGCGACACTGCGTTACTATAGGCAGACCAATAGCAACAATGTGTCACACTGTCACCAGCACCGCACTAAGCTCTTCACCCAGCGATAACAGACATTTTATTCCTATGCACTGTAATTTCTCTGGAAACATTGCCCTTCAAACCGGAACACACTGATGTTTGCACATCACTGCTTGTCGGTAGAACATCTGGCAAAGGTGTGGTAACACACGCGATGGTTACAATCTTGGTGTCTTCAAGTCGAAATGAATCAGTTCTTAAGTAAGCACGCTTCAACGTAGACCGCATCGTCGTTTAACATCAGCCGAGTTGGTAGTCAAGTACAAACTTATCACTGTTCAAAAATATATGAGAAGTTTGCAGCCGCTGTTTTTTTTTGACCAAGAGTTGTTGTCTATTCAGCCATTGGTAGAGGTATACTTTTAGTACAACTCTACGAGTACTTAAAGCATCTGCAGCAGATGCCTCAAGTACTTGTAATAAGATTAATGATGATTTGATGATCCTTTAAAATTATTTGTGAGATAACGTTTACAAGATCCGATTCAGATCCAAACATTTTACCAAAACTTCCCGATAATTGAGTCGCGTCGTAACGGCCAGAATCACGAGAAGACCGAGATAACGTGAATCTCACTACCACGCCCGGATTTAACGAAATCGTCTACTCGCCTGCTCTCATCTATGAGTCGGCATCTCTCGTTTATGAGTGTATACTCATACACGAAGGAAACCGGTACGTTACGCTATCTAAGATTAAATAAGATTAATCATACGTATAGAATGCAGTAGCGTAGCAGATCAACGGGCAGAATTCCTCCTATCTCCAGCATCTGTCCCGGAGGAATATCACAACCCGAATAGGACGCTGGCCTTCTGGGAGAGCCTGTTTTGAGTAAAGAAGCGAAGTATGAGCCACGCACAATGGCCCAATTAAGAGGCTAAAATGCCACGTCAAACTAAGAATAATAAAGATGGGGAAGCAAGAATAGATACCGTAAGCATTGTAAGTGACGGTCGCGAAAGCGGGGCGCCAAACTCTGCTGGTTGGAGTAAAGAAGGGAAGTATGAACTACACACATGGCCCAATAAAGAAAGGCCCGGCAAACTAAATTAGACTAAAGATGAAGCAAGAATAGATACCGTAAGCATTGTAAGTGATGGTCGCGAAAGCGTGGGCGCCAAACTCTGCTAGCCGCCTCCCCTCCCGTGCTTCTCTGGCCGCGAATTGAAGCACGGCGGCCGCAGACATCCGCTCCTGCGTGTCGCCACCGTCCTCGACCATCTCGCAGTCACCCTCCACGGCGAACGATGGAGCCAGCGTGATGGCGAAAGTTGCCGGATTCGGCTCCTAGATGACGCTAGTTGAAGGTTTACTGCAGTCTTCAAGGGTCTATGCACCGATGCTTTGAGCGTTTCCGGATATGTAGCGTTTGAGTATTTCCGGATTCAGTACCAAGATGGTGCTATTCAAAACTATTGTTAATCTTCTAAGATATGTTATTCTTTGGTCTTGTGTCCTTGTACGCTTGCTTTGGAAGTGCGAAATAAGAAGTGGTCTTTCTTGTATTGTTGTACGTTTGCTTTCGAAGCGCGAAATTAGGAATAGTTATTTCTTAAGCCTGAATTTTGTTCTTCTCTGTCAAAGTATGTTTTGTTTGGGAAAATAATTCTATAATATTAGTATTGTAGTTTCTATCTATAGTTATTCTATCTGTAGTTCCACTCTCATTCAAAGGAAGAGATAATAAGTTCTCACTGTTTTCTGTCAGTTCTTCTAAAGATGTCAATTGTCAAATTTACTTAATACTCAGTAAGACTAAAAAATTACAAAGGAATATACAAATCTTCTCATAATTTCACAATTCTTTGGCATTTCTTTTCAGCACGTTTGCGGTCTCTCCATTAATTTCTATTTTTTGCTATTGCTATTTCAATGCATAAATCCGATTTTTGAGTAACTTCTATAGAAATTCAGAGTCTTGCATCAGTCAGTGGAATAGTTCGCCACGTTAGCCCAAATATGGCTATATCAATCTTTCAAATACAGGCTCTGTAAGGTTAGTTCCTCGAGCTGAACCATAGATGGCTCTGCGATCAATCTTTCAATTCAACAGCCGGATTCCATTAGTTCCCCGTGCCGTCCGAGAGATGGCTCTTTCTTAAACTTTATTTATTCCATTAAAAATACGCCGTATTTTCTAAATCTCTTACCACAGCCTTCGAGCACGCCTTTCGTCAGAAATACCAGCACTTGAACGTCCAAACATGCGATTGCTTGCACACGCACTCAACGAGTTGCCTTGTTTTTTGGTCGTGTATCAATGTCTTCATTGTATTATGGATTGTTTTTTTTATAATTCACTTTACGTCACTTTGAAACAATTAAGGGTTTAGAGTTAAATGAGTTTCCTGGAGAAGGATGCACAGTTGAGAATTGATTCTAACCTTTTTATATTTAATTTGAATGAAAATATTTGAAACGTGGATCACGAAACCGAAGTATTCGAAAAAGAAGATTCCCAAGCCCGTACAACGTAATGTAACTGCGCAGTTATTACCGGACGGTACCAGAAATTGATAAAAGTGGTTAGCAACAGAATTTAACGAAAAAAAATACACTATTTAAAAATTCTGAAGAATCGCGCAAACTTAAAAATCTCACTCGCTGGGACGTTGGAGTGCTAATAAATCCCAACACAAGCAATGATATAAAGACATTTATCATATCAGTTTGTCAACTATAACAAACCACGGTGTGAATGCGTATGGCGAAGGCACCACTACCGAAGCGATAACGATATCTTTATAGAAATAAACATGGGATGACATGGTTTATCGTCTTTTTACAACGGCAAATATAAATTTGTACGACATGTAAGTGTTTCGCAATGTTTTCATTAAATTAACACGAATTGATGGAAAGATTTGCGTAAATAGAATAGCGGCTGGAACAAGTTAATGTGGTCTGATTGGGATTGGTGGGGGGTTTACATTATCATCATCAGCCGACACTAATACACGGCTGTACAAAGACTCTCCCAAGGACGTCTATTCAGCTTTTTTTGTTGCTTGGAAGAAATCACTATTAGCGATAAGGCTGTCATTTATGGTATTTGGTACGTCATTTATATTTCAGTCTATGTTTAATTGTATGCTATTTTTCTAAAGTGCATAATACAATAAGTCTGTATGTCTGTCTATTCAGGTTCTGGGGTTTTCGTTCCTTTATCTTCTACGTGTCCATATCACTCATGATCAGCACTAACGTAAGTTCCTCCTATTGATTTCAATCACTCGTCATCTCGGCACTCATCCACTTTTCGTTTCTCACTGCCTTTCGTGTATCGTTACTCTATTGAGTTCGTTTTAGTAGTAGTAAGAATGCATCTATATAAACCATTGGATGTGCCCTAAGCACCGCGAAATTGGTAATAAACTGCGTCTGTGCGGGTAACGTAAGTGGATTACATACCACCAAACTACTTGACCCCTAGAATCACTGGCGGCGAGGTATGCTGTGGTTCTATTTATTTTGGTTGTTGACAACGAATAGTGATAGGTAAGCACATCCGGCCTTCAACTAGCTTCCTGCAACCAACTAGAACGGAAAGAGTGAGCTCACTCTTCCCAACGATGACATATTTTCGTGCGCCTGAAGTTTGGGATGGCACATCTAATGGTTTATATCGATGGTAGTACGACTCTTTGTAGAGTCCACCTGGGGAAGCTGTTCTAGCCAATCTACCGCCAAGCAGTAATGAGCATACATCACTGTTTCTGTTTGAAGGGTAATGTTTCTAAAATTATTACAGGGCATGGAGATAAATCAGCGTATTTCTCTGGGTGACGAGAGCAGTCATAGGTAACGATTTGTACTCTGCATGTTCCAATAGCTGCGTGTTGCTTACCATCAGTCATGTCCTGCTCGTCCAGTCAGTATATAAAACGAGTCTCATATGGTGTCTTAATCCGCCATTTGATTAGCCGTATCCATTTCAGAAAACCTCTGGCCCAAGGGTTATCGGTCCCAATAGATATGGCTGACCTGTCACAGTTTCTTTAATTAGAGTTTTAGGTTAAAAGGATTTTGATGCGCATACACCGACACGTTAAACGTATGTATAACACTCCGTTACTTTTGGGTCGAGAGTTCAAAATTAAAAAAAAAAAAAATACCATGTAGGTCAGCGATTTTTTAAATTTTAACATCTGAGATTTGAGTACTTTTTAAAGTGAAAATCTTCTTTTGGCGCACCACAAACAGATTTTTCGAAAGCTGTGGAATGAAGCTCATCGTCACTTACGTAAGTGAAAGAAAACTTCGGGTGAACTCGGGACCAACGGGACTCGGGAAATGCGTCAGCATTTCTAGATGGCCATTAGAGCCATGAGATTATAAGACAATCATTAGATGGCCATGCTCAAAAGACTTATTTAGGCGACGACGAATTGAAGATTTTTTTTTAACAAAGAATGACGAGACGAGCAGGTCTTGTGCCTGATGGTAAGCAACATGCCTGCCACATAACATAACAGTGACACGCAGCTACTGGAGCATGAAGAGTCCAAATCATTACCTAGCACTGCACTGCGCTCATCACCCAGAGATCTGAGATTTATTTATTCCATACTAGTAGCGCCCTTCGGTTTCACCTGCGTAGTTTCCAAAGTGAGCTATCAAATTCTGAGCCACCAGACGTCACGTATTTTCTAACGAAGGAAATAGGGACGAATGAGTAGTGTTACTGTGTACTAAGAACGTAGTTAATATGTACTAACACTTCTCAATCGTACACATTTCGTTCGTCAGGAAATACGTGACGTCTGGCAGCCCTTTTATCTTAGACAGAGACGAACTTCTTAGCATTCCATGGATTCACCGTACGGGTGCCGGGTCCATCCTGTGGATGGAGAGAAATGCCGAGCAGATCCCGAGACTTGTGACACGGGTGTATACGGGTGTAGGGACTATATGTCCGATTATTATCCGAGTTTTCGATTATCCTAATTGACTCCGGTCCCAGTCAATTCGAATAATCTGCGTTCTGCTGTATTAAGATTAGCGATACCAGTGCATCATCACTCGCTCAAGGTCGCGCGGTTTTAGCCTACAGCTAGACCGTTCCTCCCAAGGAACAAGTGCCAGTCGGTTCTCGGACGCACGGCTGAGCGCTCGCGCAACACGTTTCCCGCGCATATTGTTATTAGATATTATGTCGACCTTGTGTGTCGACATTGTGTCGATATTGTGTCGATTAACCCTTGCGCATCATTCCGCGCCAGACAGCGACAGAGTTACGCGTTAGAAGAGAGCGCAAATGTTTAGTTGAAAATCGCGACAGATATTGAGCGCTAATGCGAGCTGAATTGAACCATGTTGTGTACCAGCAAGAGTCGCTATTTACATAATTGTTTTCGCTAAGTGAGTGTTCTGTACTTGTACTAATATTTATTCTGTGGCGATACTAACTGTGTGGTTTAACTATGAATATTTAAATTAAAATCTAAAGAAATATGCAAAATAATCCAACAAAAAAAAAACGCGCATTATTGAAACTGGTTAAAATAACATCTCGGTCTGTTTCCAACAAAAAATACACATAAAAAGCTCTATATTAATTCAAATATATTTAGATCTTTTTATCGTATCAATAATCAGATAAGAAATAAATCTGTTAGAGACACGTAATGGCTGAACACATCAAGCAGTTTCGAAATCATTATGCTTTTGGTGCGCTAAATTAATTAAAAAAGAAAATTCATTCTCTATATTTAATCCAAGATAAAATGCCAAAAGATTAAGTCATTATATATCCTACTATCTTAATATATATAAATCTCCTGTCACGATGTTTGTCCGCGATGGATTCCTAAACTACTTAACCGATTTTAAATTAAATTGGCACACCGTGAGCAGTCTGGTCCAACTTGAGAGATAGGATAGTTTTTATTTCGATTAATAGCCTTTAAATGACAATATCCGAGCGCAGCCGGAATGGGATGAATTTGTGGAATATGCTGAATTTTTTAGTTAGTTGTTTTGTTAGTAGAGTGAATTGTTATGGACAAGAATTCCACAAATCCCCTGGCAGGGGAAATCTAAGGGGATTTCTGGAATATGCCAAATATTTTAGTTGTTTTGTTAGTGTAGAGTGATTTAACAATTCAATCGCACATTGACAGTTAAATAGTGACATGGTGAAGTTGGCTGACAGCCAACTGTCTCTTCAGAGCGATTTTATACGACGCGGGCGAGCACCGATACTAAAACTCGACACAATGAAGTTTTTCGCATTCTTCTTAAAGGGACCTATAGGAGTTGTCCTGAAGTGTCATCTACTGCCCAGTAAATTTTAGACTAGCGCTGAAGGAGCGTTATTTGCGCTTTAGCGTTAGTCATAAATACTTTAAAAAAATCAAAGTAATATAAATGAAAATGGTTGATATTTGTCATTGGAGTGGTTAATTTAGATGGCCATCAGGAACAGCAATGCAGTTGTAGTGGAGGCTCTGAGCCGGGAGGAGGCGACTTAGAAAATAACAAATGTCGAGTCGATCAGTACGAGAGACCCAAACGGTAGCGATCGGCTCAACAGACCATATCGAACTAACACTGGAATCAGGTTGAAAATGTTTCATATTCCCCTTATTTTCCTTTTCTTCTCGTGATTCTAAATTTATAATAAAAAGGGACCCCAAATAACAACGTTCATGGACCCCATAGTCTGTCGGACGTGGTTTACGATGGATCTGCTTCTACAATAGCCTTCAATTCTTCATTATCAACTTTGGTCTCCTACCGTCCACGGGGCTTGTTCTGCAGCTCGAAATTTCCAGAACGAAAACGTTGAAACCAAAAATACACTGTTTTCTTTTGCGACACCGCCGCCATACACATCATTAATCCTTCGACCCGTTTCTGCAGCCCTGGTGCCATGATGAAACTCGTACTCGTCAATAACGCGATATTTCAAGTTTTCCATTTTGTAAACTTAATGACCGAAAGAAAAAACCAAAGATGAAAAAACCAATAGAGGAAAAAACAAATGAATTATGGTTTTCAAAACACAAAAGTAGGTGTAAATAGCTGTATAAATTTGAAATTGGAATTCCTAACCAAAGAGGAGATATTGATCTGATTAAAAGCGGCCAGTACGACAAAACACCAAATACATATGCAAGGACCTTATTAGATTGGTATCTACTGCTAATGCTTAAATACTAAACATAATCCATAAATTATAGCTTATCAACATCATAGACAACAGATCACTTTTATCTATTCATTTATGCAGAGAGAGCAGATGTTATCCACACCTGGACAGACTTTAAATTTATTGATTAACTGGAGCCGAACATGAATGAAAAATGTAACAAAAACGGGGAAAAAATATTGCTTTTAGAGAGCTTTCGTTGCGTGACAGCATTTGTCATATGTTAAAGGTCAAATACTGCAATTAAATTAGTAACATTCACAACAAAAAGTAGCTTAAGGGGCGAGTCTGCGATTTTAACGAAATCGATGTGTTTTTGTAGCCAATTCATGGCCATAATACATTATGTGGAAGTGTGAAATTAATACATACTATTACACATATCCTGAATTTCAAACTGAACTTTTAAAAATCGTTGCATATGCTTCTTGTCTCTTGAAACTATGAAATTGGTTTGGCCAAATTTGTTTTCACCCGTAATTTTGATGTGAAAAAATTATATGAAAACCGTGTTTTTAAAGATTCTAACTTTTATGTAGATACATATATGGGTTAGATCTTGTATGCCAATCTACTTATTAATCAGCAGAAAGCCAGGTATAGTTTTTGAAAGTTTTTTAAAAAAGCCTCCTGAATACATCTGTGGAACGAACGATGTTGCACAGATGTATTTGCTATCACTCAAACAACAGGCGTTTTTGTAGTTGCTCGGCCACGTTATTCACAGTAGTAACTATTATCATAATCTGTGCCATACCAGCCATAGAATACATAATAACAGCCACTGTTTGGTTGCTCGCTCGTTTTGTACTTACGTTTGCTATGTTTCGAAAGAGTTGATATAGGTATGTATTTATACCTACATGTAGAGGTGCATTTCAATATTTTTTTCGCGTACACCTAGGTAGAAACTGATTGCCGATGTGCGATATAGAATTCTCACATACTAGGTATTGATTGATTGCTATAATCTGTTAAATGCAATGTAATAAAATTATAAAAATATTATCTATACATACCTATACAAATAAATAAAATTGGGTCGTCTGTTTGTAATATCAAATTAACAGTTTTTCACTTAGCTCCAATGAAACTAAATACCTACGGTACCTATACCTAAAAACTATTTTTTGTCTATCTCTTTGTTTGTGCCGGCTAATCTCCGAAAAGGTTGGACCGATTATGACATGACTTGCACTATCACATAGGTAGCTGATCTCTTTTTTTACGAGCAGGACATATGCCTGATGGTAAGCAACATGCCTGTCACATAACAGCACAGTGACACGCAACTATTGGAACATGAAGAGTCCAAATCCTCACTTAGCACTGCGCTCGTCACCCAGAGATCTAAGATATTATATCTCTCGGCCCTGTAATTCCTCTGAAAACATTGCCCTTCAAAGCGGAACACGGTAATGTTAGCATATTACTGATTGGCGATAGAATTACTGGCAAAGGTGTGGTACTTCCCCAGGCGGACTCTGCCAAGAGTCCTACCAATACCACACCCTCGTCACTGGCTAAACGGCGCAAGCTAAGTACCTACTCGTTCGGGTCCTCCCGGGTTTACTAAAATCACAAGGCCGCCGGCCGTTTGCCCGAGTTGACGTGCGAACGAACGCTGAGTGCGCGCATAAATAATGTCGCGGCGTTATTGTATTGTGAATGGCTGCAATCTGCAATAGCAAGAAACTAAAATGTAGAAGTAATTTATCTTATTTGAATTGCCGACACAGGAAGCAAGGGAAGTGTTTTTATTGTTAATATTTATTTTTGAGCAAAATTTTAGTAGGTTTCAAATTTCAATCGAACAGAATATATAAACAGTAGTGTGTAATATTATGTATAATATTTATTTTGAATAGATACAGTAGAGGTTATGCATACACATTATTTTGTCTGAAATACCTTTTACCCCATCTTTATTATGTCTCATTACGTTTAGTAAAAATGTTGACGAGATACTTTTTTTAATATTCATGTACATAATGAATGATACTAATTTGTTCATTTATTCGACGGTATGAAAACAACTTACAACTACCTACATTGTATAACCAAAATAAACTTCAGTATCAATTGACTATAAAACGTACCTACCTACTTAAAAAAAAGCTATAGAATTTTTAACCGAATTCAAAGAAGGAGGCGGTTCTGGGCTTAGTTTTTATTGGATGTAAGTATGTTTCGCGATAGCTCAGCTAATTGTGAACCATTTTTTAACCCCCGACTAAAAAAGGGTGTTCTAAGTTTGACGTCGATTTTTTTAAAAAGGTTTATTTTTGTGCGGTGGTTCTTAGCTATGTTTGGTTAATATCGATTCAAAATCCACAAAATCCCCCCCTCCACAAAATCGCGGACAAAATATTTCTTCACAACCTACCTCTATATGGGTATCAAATGAATGGGCATCTCTAATGGAGTACTGTAGTGTGTAGTGGTAGGACTAATAGCAGAGTCCGCCTGAGGAAGTACCACACCTTTGTCAGTTCTTCTACCGCCAAGCAGTAATGTGCAAACATTACTGTGTTCCGGTTTGAAGGGCAAATGTTTCCAGTGAAATTACAGGGCTTAGAGATATAACATCTTAGATCTCTGGGTGACGAGCGCAGTGTAGTGCCAGGTAATGATTTGGACTCTTCATGTTCCAATAGCTGCGTGTCACTGTGCTGTTATGTGACAGGCATGTTTCTTACCATCAGGCACATGTTCTGCTCGTCTCGTCACTCTTTATTTAAAAAAAACACCGTAACGTTTGCACATTACTGCTTCGCGGTAGAATAACTGGCAAAGGTGTGGTCCTTCCCCAGGCGGACTCTGCCAAGAGTCCTACCACTACTACCACCTACCACCATTTCGTACAACCCTAGCACGTTTGGTCAATGACGTAAGCAGACGACAAGTCACACGGTGCGCACGGCATTTACAACTCTGCGTGGGTGTGTTAAGGTGTATTTTTGCTTACAAGTAACAGTAGGTAAGTAGTATACGACAGTTTAGGTTATTATCGTGTAGGTATTTGCACTTTTGTATGGAAGTGATGCATCTGTTACGAAGTAACTATTTTCTGATCTGTGCCAATACTAAAGATTTCCTAAGGCATGACAGGTTACTCTTACTTGAGGAAAATAATTAGAAAAAGAAAACTCTCAAAACGGGCGGGCACAGTAAGTGGTTATGAACAAACGTTCATAATGTTTTTTTTTCATCACAAACTTCGCGTTTGTGATAAAAATTATACGTTGTTTTGTTCGGCTGCATCTATCGGTGATTAGACTTCTTCAAAAGGTGGGTACTGTTCTTAAACACGTATACAGGGTTACTATAAAGACAGTGAGTTTTTTTTATCGCGTATATGTCCTCTTTTGACCACCAACTCGCCTGATGGTAAGCGACGGTGTGGTCGAAGATGACGCACGTTGACCTAGTAAGAACGTATTCACTCTGACCTTGAAAAGTTCTAAATTGTATCTTTCAGAGAACAAGGAGGCCGACAACTTATTCCACTCTAAATCTGTACGTACGAGAAAAGTGGACTCAAACCGTTTAGTACGGATTTGGGAATATTGAGAAAATTCTGTTCGAGTTGCCTTAATATTTAATTTGTATTTCTCGCGGACTAAGCCGCGGGCAACAGCTAGTTTAATCATAAAGGCATATACCCTAAAACTAAGAACAAACATAGAAACACGACACTAAAAAAAACTGCAACGGATTCTGAAAGAAATAACACTTCTTGAGGCACCCATAAACATAACAATATGTTTATATACAATATCCAAATTAATGCAAAATCAAAATATAGCTGTGGCAGCAGAAAAGTAAGGATGCACAGATGGCTTCAAAGTCACTTGGATACGGGGGCTGTGGTGTATTCTTAAAATAAATAATAAATTAATAATTTATTTCCGAAACTTTGAATACAACACAATTTAACAAGACGGTAATTCAGCAAGAGTTAAACATATACAAAATAGACATTTCCGTGATAGTAAGATATCACGTGTATTTATTTTTCGTCAACCGCGTGATTTTAAATCGAAAATCGACGTGTAGTGTAAACCTTGACTCCCCGTTAAGGTAACGAACGAAGACCTCGCGCGCCTAGAATAGGATTAGATTCTACTTTATACCGGTATTTAAAAAAAAAGATTAAATATACACGTGATTTTGGTTTTAGTTGTAAACCTCACCAAGTATCACCAAGGGGGAGGGAGGGGTTAAAAATTAAAAAAAAAAAATCACGTGATTAATGAACAGCCCCTATATAGTTTGACACCAGATTTTGCATCCCCAGAAATGGCCCAATTTATGTAATGTAATCAGAATTTATCCAATCAAATTTCGATAGAGGAACTATCAAACTGCATTAAACGATCAGATACAGCTCCCGGCATGGACAATATTTCGTACTTTATGGTTAAAAACCTTCCAGATATAGGTAATCTATTTTATACAATCGATTTTGGAGTACTAATTTTGTTTCCAAACAATGGCAGAAAGTTAAGATAGTTCCTATACCAAAAACATGAAATGAAAACCGGCCAACGTCAGCTGTCCATACTAAAATTTTACAAGCTATACTTACTCGTAGACTTGATTGGTTTCTTGAGAAAAAGAACTGATTTTCAGAGGAAACTGTCAGTTTTAGGCGGTCTAGATCATGCCTTGATAATTTAGCTAGGTCATATATTCAGATTGGTCACACAGAAAGTTATCCAACTACAGGTTGTTTTGTAGACACTAGACATAGAAAGCGCCTACATCAACGTCAATAATATAACAAGTCTCTTGCAAGTATTGGATGGTTTGGAAGTGGGATCAGATTTCTGTAAATATCTATGGCAATTTCTTCATGTAAGAGTCTTGTTGGTTCCGATAGATGACAATGTCACATTATGCCGAACTACGAGAGTTGGTTTAGCCCAAGGAGTGTTCAGAATGTGATGTGAGATGTGATAGAGGATGTCTAACATATTTTGACGGAGTACGTCCGAAACGAAGTGCTCCGTCAGAGTCTTTTTGTACAAAACACCAATGTTGGAGAGTTTAATGGTATTTTGCCTTCATCATCATCACAGGAAGCAAAAAAGCAACTGCGGCTTTACTTGTTTCTCTTTGGAGCGGGTTCCTAAGCTTAATTATTTTTATTTAGGTCATTAAAAGTGTCATCCGTTATTTTATAAGTTATTTATAGTTTTTTTCCTTGTGTGGTCTTTTAATAAAGAGTTTTTTATTATTCTCTTAAATAACTCTATATATTAAAATCCGCATCAAAATCTGTTTGGTAGTTTTAAAGATCTAAGCAAGCATAGGGACAGACAGACAGTGGGAAGTAACTTTGTTTTATACTATGTAGTGACAATGTATGATTTGAAATGAGATGACCAGAATGATGATTTTTAAAAAAGTTTAAAGAAGAAGATGACTCACAATCGTAAAGCAATGATAGGGTTATAATCTTACAACATCAGATTAAATTTTTTAAACCAATAACAATTGATCGATTTTTGTGAATATTGATTTTAGGTACCTACTCAGGCGAATTTGAAAATATCTAGCCAAGAAATGAATAAAAACAGGTTTACTTCATATGAAATTAATGAACTAATACTTGTGTAAAACATTTTTTCTAACACTGCATTTGTCCTTCCTGTACGTTTGTCACAGTAACCCTGTAGAGGTAAATTTCCTAATGTCAATGTTTGGATATCTGTTGGTCAATTACATGGTAAAGTGAGAACGGATCGGGCTGAAATTTAGAACACAGTTAGATTATAGCCTGGAAGAACTCATAGGATATAGTTATCCCAGAAAAATACGGGAACAGGAATTACGCAGGTAAACCCGTGGGAGCCTATTAGAACGCATAATTTTTTGTTCCTAATTTACTTTGTCATAATGAATGTAGCATAATGTATAGTGTCATAATGCAACTTTCGCATAATAGTTTTTTTGCGTTATGTGTTTTAAGCGTAACAATCTATTGTACTACATTTAATTCGACTATTGATGAGACGCATAATAGTTTTTAGGCATTTTTTTTATTTGATCTCATTTTTTTTAAGGTGCCTTTTAAATCGCATATTATTTTTCACGCATGATTGACGCATTTAGACATTTTTTAATTATTTGTTGTGCTACATAATAAATAACCCAGTTACATAGGACCCAGATCCGATTCGGAGCACCCCGACTTCACCTAGTCTTGTCGCTACTACCCCTAGAGTGTATTTAAAAAATGCGGGAGCCAGAAGCTCAAGGGAGGTCCTGAGTGGAGCGATCCATGCGAGGCCAAGCGTAGCGAAGGCGAGCGAAGCGAGGCGGTGACCTCCGTAGTGGAGCGCAGGCCGAGTATGGAGAAGCAACACTCAGGGCTGACCGCAGAGCTTCTGGCGGGAGCCCACCCGGAGTCAAAAAGTGCACCATTTGTCTTAGGTGTATGTAGGTTTTTAAGTCCTAAAAATGTTGTCTACACAAATTAGTACAAACATTGCTATACTACTGCATAAATACCGTTTATAGTACCTACCATAAAAATGGTGTTTACCATAAAAAAATTATGGTGTTATTCTCAGACCAACGATTCTTAATCCTCAAAATATACTAAATAATTTCACAGCAACAGTATGATAACACGAATGCGATAATGACAGATACTATTGGCAATGATATTCCATTTAATAAGTAGATACCTACATTACGAGTAATAAATATTGTTGTCAAAGTACCCACCCGCATTTGACTTGTTTTTTAGTTAGGCGTTTAAAGTTTATGCCGTTGATCATTATGTTTAAGTATAGTTATGCTTTTCTCAATGTGTGCCTTTAAACATTATGCTGTTTATGCTTATGCGTCGAAACTTTATACTAAGTTATCTGTCCTCACTACCTCCAATGCTGAAACCTGATGGGACACTGGCTCACACCGCAATGGAGAAAGCAAACTTGTTTGCATCTCAGTTTGCGGAATCTTCGCGTCTAGATGCTGGTAGCGCGACACCTACTACTCCACCTGGCTGTCCGACTCTCATGTCAGAGGTACACATTCGTCAAATTGAGGTTCGCAAAGTGCTACGCAGTCTGGACGTGAATAAAGCCAGTGGCCCAGATGGTATTCCTGCTCTAGTGTTGAAGGCATGTGCGCCTGAGTTGTCCCCGATACTGACACGTCTATTTAGACTCTCTCTCGAAACTGGATTGGTACCAAAGTCTTGGAAGCTTGCCAATGTGCAACCAGTGCCCAAAAAGGGTAGTCGTGCTGACCCTGCCAACTACAGGCCCATCTCAGTCACGTCCATACTCTGCAAGACTATGGAACGTGTCTTAAACCACAGGCTTCTGACGTACCTAGAATCAAACGACCTCCTCAGTGACCGGCAATACGGGTTTCGCCGAAACCGGTCCACCGGGGATATTCTAGCGTACGTCACTTACATCTGGAGTGAAGCTATCGAGAAGCACGGGGAAGCACTTGCAGTCTCCCTGGATATTTCGAAGGCTTTTGACAGGGTTTGGCATGATGGCCTTATAAGCAAGCTTTCTGGTTATGGTTTGCGTCCTGGGTTTATTGCGTGGATATCGGACTTTTTGACGGATCGATCCATACGAGTCGTCATTGATGGCTGCTCGTCGGATCAAATGGCTATCAATGCCGGAGTCCCTCAAGGGTCGGTACTCTCTGCGACGCTTTTCCTGCTACATATCAACGATCTGTTGAAGCCCGGTATCTTTGGGTACGCAGATGATAGCACCGTTGTAGAGAGTTACATATCTAGTGCGAGAGCCAGTGGGCAGCAAACTCAGGTACTAAGAGAGAGTCTGATCGAGCGTTTGAGCTTGACCCTTGAGGCGGTGTCTACATGGGGCGATGCCAATCTGGTCAAGTTCAACGAGAGTAAGACGCAGGCGTGTCTGTTCTCCGCTAAAAGGAGTCCATTCCAACTGACTCCAACTTTTAGAGGTGTATCCGTGCCGATTTCTGACCGTCTTGAGCTTTTGGGCGTTACATTAACATCTACGCTCAACTTTGGTTCTTATATCGAGTCCAAGGCTAAATTAGCTGCCAAAAAGCTAGGTGTCCTCTCCAAGGTGCGAAAGTACTTCAAGTCTGAGCAGTTGCTCACGTTATATCAAGCTCAAATTCGTTCTTGTATGGAGTACTGTTCGCATCTTTGGGATGGTTCGGCTAAGTATCAGCTGGAGGCCTTGGAATCGATCGAGAGACGTGCCAAAAGGCTCATAGGCAACGACACTCTTGTGCGAAAAAGACTACAAAGTCTTGAACATCGCCGAAAAGTTGCTAGTCTTTCGGTTTTTTATCGGATACACTTCGGAGAGTGTGCGACTGATTTACATGATCTAATACCATCTTGCCCTTTTTTCTATCGGAATGCTCGTAGCTCGAGAAAGCGACATCGTTTCATGGTTGATGTTCCAAAGACGCGAACGAAGAGATTTGACTCTACTTTTGTGATAAGAACGTCTAGGCTGTGGAATGCGTTGCCTGAGTGGGTTTTCCCTGTTGGTTACAATCTTTGTGTCTTCAAGTCGAGAGTGAATCGGTTTCTTCTAGGTAAACACGCTCCATCGTAGACCGCATCGTCGCTTAACATCAGGCGAGATGGCGGTCAAGTGTAAGCCTATAAAAGTTAAAAAAAAAAAAAAAAAAAATCTGTATGCTATATATGGCTATGCGGTTAAACATTATGCTAAGTTATCGTTATGTCATATATGGTTATGCTAGTTAACATTATGCGAAGTCAGTTATGCGTTTAGTTGTTATGGTAAATTATCATTAGTCCTAAAAACGTTATGCCTACCTAAAATAGGACAAAAAATGTTATGCCACCCCATATAGACCCTAAAACCGTAAAACCGAGAGGAGCTGCTGGTCTTTACAAATGTATGTAAATGTTTGAATGTTAGCAAATGTGTTGCTCAAAGCTTGGAAAACTATTTCACGGTAATATTATAAATAATACTTATATATTGGTGGACAATTCGCACTCAACACCATCTGATCCAAAATTAAGCAACCTTGTAATATGGCAACCAGATAGCTGATATAATACTTATATAGTAGGAAATACATACTCATTATAGATATGAACACCTAGACACAGTACAAATATTTGCACTGGGTGGGAATCGAACCCACGACTCTCGGCTCTCCGAAGTGTATCCGATAAAAAACCGGTAAGCTAGTAATTTTTCGGCGATTTTTTTTACTTCATATGAAATTAATGGCTTAACCTAAAAAAACACTTATGTAAAACACTTTTTCTATCTAACCCTGCACTTTGTCCTTCCTGCACGTTCGTTACAGTAACCCTGTAGAGATAAATGTCCTATTAGTACCTATTATGAAAGTCAATGTTTGGATATTATGTGGATGTGTTTTGCTGAATGACAGTTTGGAACATTGAGATTATAGCCGTTTGTTATTGTCACATTCCAAATCGAAATGCAACTTACAACAGAGCACACTAAAGTCTAATATTCCTAAATGGTGTATGATATTGAATATGATATTTTGGGGACCGAGTCACCTTCGTCCGTGGGGAAGCACCTAGATATTGAAACCTCACACGTGGTCCCTGGGTTGGTGCTAATCAGGTGACAAATTACCGGTGGTAGGCTTCGGCCGTGGTTGGTGACCACCCACTAGACTAAGTCACGACGCCAAGCGGCCTAGCCGTGTTCCGTCGTGTTGTCTAGTGACACCATTAAGGGAAAACGGGTCAGAACAGTTGCTGCACAACTGCAAGACCGGTCTGTCACTCACCAATACTGTACATCGGGAAGCTAGTCATGGAGGGTAGCGGGATCCGAGGCACGGTTTGCCGCACCGACCGCAGATAGTTGGGGGCCCAAGTAGTGAGCTAGCCACTCATGAAAGGCTGCCCCGCCATCTAGCGAAAAATCCCGGGATGCGCTATCCTGCCGGTTGGCGACCGGATGACAAGGCCAGATAGACATCCCCGGGGGGGCTCGGGCGTCCCCGCAGTCTCCAGGCTAGCTCCCCACTGGTGTATTCGTGTTGTGTGTTGTGACCAATGGTCAGTAGTGTGTGGCCTCGTTCTACTGCCGTTTTCCCACCGATTTCCTCTCCAAAAAACTATGAACAAAGTCAAAAAAAGAAACAAGGTTAAAGAGCGGCTGCACGCCTTGTCAGTGAAAGTGCACCTCACTAATATTCGAGGTCTGCACTCAAATCTCACTGCAGTCCACCATCACCTCGAGACTGAGCAGCCGACACTCTTGTTTCTTACGGAGACGCAGATAGGTTGTCCGTCGGACGTGGCGTACCTAACGTATCCAGGCTATACGCTGGAGCACAAATTCCGGCCTCGTGCTGGAGTATGCCTGTACGCCCGTGACGACATCTGCTGTCGGCGTCTCCGTAACCTTGAGGACACTAGATTTTCTGTTCTTTGGGCACTAATGGACACAGGCATAGACAAAATTATCTACGCCTGTGTGTATCGGTCGCACAGCGGAGATCTGGAGACGACTAGGCTCACGGAGTATTTAAGTGAGGCGGCGGACGCGGCTCAACAGAAGTACCCTTCGGCCCAATTAGTGTTACTGGGGGATTTCAACGGCCATCATAAGGAATGGCTGTACCCATACCGGGACACTGATCACGCTGGGCAGGAAATGAGAAAACTGGCTTTATCGTTAGACCTAACCCAGCTGGTCCAAGAGGCCACAAGAGTACCCGATGTTGAGTCGCATACACCTTATTGCTTAGACCTTCTGCTGACAACTGATCCAGACCGTTATTCGGTGGCGGTATCGTCGCCGTTAGGCAGCTCCGACCACTGTCTGGTGAAATCTGTATCTGTCTACCATCCGCCTGATCCCAGCCCTAGAGGCAACCGGCGGTTGTGGCGATACAAGTCAGCAGATTGGGATGAGATGCGCTCTTTCTTTGCGTCTTACCCATGGCAGTCATTGTGCTTCGCTTCTGGTGATCCTTCAGTCTGCGCGGATGCTGTGACTAATGCAATACGAACGGCTATGGAATTTTTCATTCCATACTCCGACATCTCATTATCCAGCAAAGCTCGCCCTTGGTTTGGTCCTCAATGTAAAAGTGCTGAAGCATTTAAACATGAGGCCTACCTAGCCTGGGTTGATGCTCGACAGCGTAAGGCAAGGGACATACACCAGAAGAAGAAGGCGTTCAACAAGGCTGCTAAGGCATGCAAAAAGGTTCTTCAGAGGGCTCGGTTTGACCACATTAGTCGAATAGGGAACAAACTAGCTTCGTACCCAGCGGGCAGCAAAGCGTTTTGGTCCCTAGCTAAATCGGTCGAATCGAACTTCTGCCGCTCCTCACTACCTCCAATGCTGAAACCTGATGGGACACTGGCTCACACTGCAACGGAGAAAGCAAACTTGTTTGCAACTCAGTTTGCGGAATCTTCGCGTCTAGATGCTGGTAGCGCGACACCTCCTACTCAACCTGGCTGTTCGACTTTTATGTCAGAGATACGCATTCGCCAAAAGGAGGTTCGCAAAGTGCTACGCAATCTGGACGTGAATAAAGCCAGTGGCCCGGATGGTATTCCTGCTCTAGTATTGAAGGCTTGTGCGCCTGAGTTGTCACCGATATTGACACGCCTATTTAGACTCTCTCTCCAAACTGGGCTAGTACCGAAGTCTTGGAAGCTTGCCAATGTGCAACCTGTGCCCAAAAAAGGTAGTCGTGCTGACCCTGTCAACTACAGGCCCATCTCAGTCACGTCCATACTCTGCAAGACTATGGAACGTGTCTTAAACCACAGGCTCCTGACGTACCTAGAATCGAACGACCTCCTCAGTGACCAGCAATACGGGTTTCGCCGAAACCGGTCCACCGGGGATATTCTAGCGTACGTCACTCACATCTGGAGTGAAGCTATTGAGAAACACGGGGAAGCACTTGCAGTCTCCCTGGATATCTCGAAGGCTTTCGACAGGGTTTGGCATGATGGCCTTATAAGCAAGCTTTCTAGTTATGGTTTGTCTTCTGGGTTCATTGCTTGGATATCGGACTTCTTGAGGGATCGATCCATACGAGTCGTCATTGATGGCTGCTCGTCGGATCAAATGGGTATCAATGCCGGAGTCCCACAAGGGTCGGTACTCTCTGCGACGCTCTTCCTGCTACATATTAATGATCTGTTGAAGCCCGGTATCTATGGGTACGCAGATGATAGCACCGTTGTAGAGAGTTACATATCTAGCGCGAGAGCCACTGGGCAGCAAACTCAGGTACTGAGAGAGAGTCTGATCGAGCGTTTGGGCTTGACCCTTGATGCGGTGTCCAAATGGGGCGATGCCAATCTGGTCAAGTTCAACGAGAGTAAGACGCAGGCGTGTCTGTTCTCCGCTAAAAGGAGTCCTTTCCAACTGACTCCAACTTTTAGAGGTGTATCCGTTCCGGTCTCTGACCGTCTTGAACTTTTGGGCGTTACTTTGACCTCTACGCTCAACTTTGGCTCGTTTATCGAGTCCAAGGCTAAACTTGCTGCCAAAAAACTTGGTGTCCTCTCAAAGGTGCGAAGGTACTTCAAGTCTGAACAGTTGCTTACACTATATCAAGCACAGATTCGCTCCTGTATGGAGTACTGTTCGCACCTTTGGGATGGATCGGCTAAGTATCAGCTGGAGGCTCTGGAATCGATCGAGAGACGTGCCAAAAGGCTCATAGGCAACGACACTCTTGTGCGAAAAAGACTTCAAAGTCTTGAACATCGCCGAAAAATTGCTAGCCTATCGGTTTTTTATCGGATACACTTCGGAGAGTGTGCGACTGATTTGCATGATCTGATACCACCTTGTCCTTTTTTCTATCGGAATGCTCGTAGCTCGAAAAAGCGACATCGTTTCATGGTTGATGTTCCAAAGACACGAACGAAGAGATTCGACTCTACTTTTGTGATAAGAACGTCTAAGCTGTGGAATACGTTGCCTGAGTGGGTTTTCCCCGATGGTTACAATCTTTGTGTCTTCAAATCGAGAGTGAATCGGTTTTATCTAGGTAAACACGCTCCATCGTAGACCGTATCGTCGCTTAACATCAGGCGAGATGGCGGTCAAGTGTAAACCTATAGAAGTTAAAAAAAAAAAAAAAAAAAAAAAAAAAAATACGTAACAGTAACTTAACATGGAATATGTAGCAGTTCGCACCTGCTCCGGAATCCCCGTTTCGTAGAAACTATGGCTCTGTCTGTGGGCGCCTATCAGAATACGAATAGTGCTATATCTGTGTGAGTAATGTTGTCAATGTAGTTATGCAATTTTATTTTCCCACGCTCACAGACTACGGTCTTAAGATAAAGCCAAAGAACAGTTTTATAAATTTTACTGCATTTTACTTTGTTTAACTCATGTTGGAAAAATAGGTAATGCTTTTTAAAACATCGCATCCTAGTACCTTACTGCATACTAGTCTGTAATTCATTGCGAAAAGTAATTAAAACCAACTTTGCAGTACTCATATTTTCAGTACATTAGCTATTTACTGCATTTTAGTTTATGTGGTTACTAGGTTTTTAAGATGGAGTTAACCGATTGTTTGTAGTGATGATTGATGATGACATTAGAACCTAAAGTAACCGAATTTGAACAAAATTTTAATTGGTACGACCAATTTTCGATAGATGGCGTAGCAACGCGCGCGCGTTCATATAGTTATAAATAAAAGAAGTTTTTCACTTCACAAAGCTAAAGAAGAAGAACTTGGGATTCCCCTTCTCTTCGCCACGGCCGAATCCTAAGCCTATTATAAATAAAGGTTAGTGTCCCTGGCCTCAGATGAAAACAACAGATAATATACATATTGTAATGTATCTAAATTTATACCCTACCTCAATCCCAATGCCGTTTCGATAGTTCCTCAGGTAATTATAAAAACGTTGGCCTGTCGAGACTAGATGAGTGTGAGGTCGGGGTTTTAGGGTACCGTAGCGAAGACAGTTTTACTAACTTTGTAGATTATTTTTAAGTATAAACTTCCAGTTGTATGATTTTATGGTTTTGCAACATTGTCATGCACTTTTGACTTGCAACACCAAAACTAGCTTCCCTCTCTCTCTTTGTGCCGACTGCGATAGCGTGTGGACGTAATTGTAATCTTTGGATGAAAATAAAACAAGAATATACAAGAACGTGCAGGTGTTTAATTTAAAATTACAGCCCTAGAGCTCTAACACAAAGCGTAAGCCATTTTTAACTCCCGACAAAAAAGCGGCGTGCTAAAAGTTTGATGTCGACGTCTGAAAATCCAAGATGGCCGTCACCACAAGATGGCGAATCACATTTTTTTACTGCTCCCTCAATATAGGGCTTGACTTGTAAAATGCTGTAATAAATTTCAAATCCAAGTGCTTAGTAGGGGTTAAATCAAAGTTTTTCATTTTGTTCTTGTGGAAATTAAGTTTCGTTGTGTAAACATTATTCCGAGATCTGGCACCGATTCTCGGGTAGGTATTTGAAGTAAACTGAAAACTGGTTGCAGTAAAATATCGAGTAAACCAAAAAACATACATTTCATGGTGATGTTAAATGGCAACCCGGACCTAGCCCGCTTGGTGAATTATTATTGATTCTATACTTGTTAGAGATGGCCTTGAGCTTCAGGAGTGGAAACACAGGCATAGGGAGAAACAAACAATAAACAACCTAATTTATGCTCCCACTACTGGGAGTCTTTTCTCACAGGGAGAGTCAACATTTTAATCCACCACGCTAGTAGCTAGCACTAGCTAAGAGAGTGTCGACTGATGAGAAAAACTTAATATGTCTTTCTTTGTTTTGTCACGATGTTTCCCTTCACCGTTCAAATCACTGATACCGACCAACATGTATAACTGCACTTGCCAAAATACTCTACAACTTTAACAAAAAATAAAGTACGGAACCTCGAATTATGTTACAATTAGCTCGTGCCAAAATTCAGATGAGTTGAAAGTTAACTCGTCTAGTTTGCACACATAATGTATAGTCTATTCATAATTCAACGGCCTCGCACGTAGACTGCATACATATATATTATTTTTTTATTTATATCCAGTGTTAGCGCGCCTACACACCATTCAAAAACATTTTTTGAAGTGAAAACGTTTGAAGTTATTTTTGAAATTTTTTTGAGATGGGATTTTTTTTTTGTTTGAAAAATACGTAATTATAGGTATTGTCTTCAATTTCAAATTAAATTCAGACACTCGACCAAATTTCCTAAGAAGCTATGACTATGTCTTCCAGACAAATGTAAGCGCATATTTTAGTTTTTGTTCATATTTCGAACACCTCCACACCAATTTCAATAAAATTTAAATGGGATCACCTCAGAGAAGTATTTTCTCCAGCACACAAAAAAAACACCATCAAAATCGATACACATAAGCTATCGCGTAACATAAAAAAAAACATACACCCGTATTGAGAACGTCCTCTTTTTTGTAGTCCGTTAAAAATGGATAGTCCGTTAAAAGTGTTGGCGATCTGCAGGTCTACTACGAAGTCCGATAAACGATATATCGGCCGAACTTATGAAGTTTCCGACCACGAAAGACAATCGGTCGGTTGATCAGATCGGCCGTTTCGTTCGATCCGACCCTCATCCGACCTAAGTCTATAACTTCCGACCCAAAATGTATCGATCCGAATGTTTTTCGTGGTAGGCTACAATCCGATTCAGCTGTCGGTCGGATGCGATCATTCGGAGTTTGTTTTCCTAGTAGACCTGCTGTGCCTATGCCAGGACGTCTACTCTATTTCTACGAAAACGTAATTTCGAAATAAACTCGCGTCTTTCCAACTGCGATTCTACTTCGATCCATCGCTTTGGTCCGTTTAAATATTCTAAGCCTACTCTAATTGGAGTATGCTTAGAACATTTAAACATCAAACAATGTTGTATCGGACGAAACGAAGTAGAAAGGGAGCAGGAAAGTCGCGAGTTTTTTTTCGAAATTACGTTTTCGTAGAAAGAGAGTAGACGTCCAGGAGCGTTTGAAAGAAACGCTGTCGTTGGTCGACCGGTGGTAAGAATAGGTCATCAGCGAACATACGTCACAAGCGGAAAAGATATGGACTACGGACAGACGGACAAAAACTCATAAAATCTCCCTGCTTGGATCAAAATGTCTCTTTCGACTTCTGAATTTTGTATTGTAAGTATCTACAGCGTATGTAATGTAGTTATACCAGTTTTCTGACAGATTTATTTTAGGATATGTGCCTGATGGCAAGCAACATGCCTGCCACATAACACCAAAACATAAAAACATCACATAAAAACCACATAACATAAAAACATCAAAACGTAATATTTTACGTAAAAGAGAGGGAAAGACACACCGAGAGTTAGAGGACATAATCTCATTGATAAAAGAAGTAGACCCAGAAGAAGTACCCATATTTGTGGCCCGGGATTTACAAAAACTACCCCCGGTTACTTTTGATCATGTGGATACAACAAGGCTACTAAAGGATCTCATTACACTTAGGAACGACATTGATACTTTAAGAGACAAGTATGTACCGATGAATGACTTTTTGCAGTTAAAAAATGAAGTCAGTAACCTTCAGCAAACATCTATAATGAAAAACAACTTCGAGTGTGATAATTTTGTTAATACGAAACGAGGCTCAAATAAATTATTAGATAGCTACGAGTATAACTGTGAGAGTGGCCCTATTGGTTTGGTGCATATTCCAGAAGACTCCTTAACTTATAGCAATGAGAAAGTGAAATCAACCTTGAAATCGACTGATATTATGAATGAACATAGTGCCCAAGCGCAGCGCATACCGTCTCTTTCCTACTCTCCAGCCCGTGTACCTGCCTCTCAGCGCGCACCTGTTGCGCGAGTGGAGTCCACCACGCCGGTTTCGCCAACTCCGACTCATAGTGCGGCACGTGTAACAACGAACGATAATCAGCTGTCGTTTTCGGCTGTACTAGGCAAAAATATGGAGAAACAGTGCAGTAAGCCGCTTCCCAATAATACTGAATGGCAAACTGTTCAGAGAAAAAGGTATAGAAACCGTTTTATGGGGGAAAAAGGTACATGTACAGAGATGGATTGTAAATTTAGAGCAGCGGATATTAATATACCACTATTTGTGAATTATGTGCACAGAAATACGTGTGAGAAGGATATTGTATGCTACATAAAAAACAAAACGGGCGTTGAAGTCACAATACAAAGAATAATGTCTAAACACGAGAAGGATTACAATTCATATAAGGTTTTTGTACCTAAGCTAAAACTTGATCTGTTTATGGATTGTAAAGTGTGGCCAGACGGTATTTCTTTTCGTCGCTTTATAGATTTCCACAAAAAGGAAAACAGTAATAATGTAGCCGTTTTAAACAAAAATGGATAGTCACATAAATAAAGTAAACCTCATTAGTTTTAATTGTAAATCGATAAAAAGATCTTTAGACTGCGTAAGAAAGCTAAGCACGGAGGCGGATATAATTGCACTTCAGGAGACCTGGCTTCTGCCACACGAGATCGCTGAGCTAAGTAAAATAAACCATGACTTTGGATACTGCGGCAAGTCAGCTATTGACCCTTCGGAAGAAATATTACGTGGGCGGCCGTATGGTGGTGTCGCACTCCTATGGAGAAACAGTAAGTTTAATAATGTTACGGTGATTCCGTGTGTGAGTGATCGTATAGTTGCTATTCAAATCTGCGCGTCGGGCTCTTCGATACTTGTGTTCTCTGTTTATATGCCTATAGATCGCCCTAATAACTTACTAGAGTTCGTGCAATGTTTAAGCGAGATATTGGCAATAATTGAAAATAGTAATTGTGAATGTGTGTACATTTTAGGCGATTTAAATGCTCATCCCGGCGAACTTTTTGCTGATGAATTATTGGAATTTTGTATAGAACAGGACTGGCTTTGTGCGGATTTTGAAATTTTGGGCCTAAACTCAAATACATATACCTATATTAGTGAGGCGAACGGTAGCCGCAGATGGCTCGATCACTGTCTAGTCACTAAGGCGGCGTTCAAGTCTGTATTATCAATAAAGGTACATTATGATATATACTGGTCCGACCACTTTCCTTTAGAACTTAAGTGTAATATGGGTATAGGTTGCACCATCCCAAGGTCGCCGCCCGCTAAGAATAATAATAAAAACAAATATATATGGGGGGAACGTGACTTTCATCAAATAGAATTGTATACAAAAAAATGTAATGAAATGCTAAGAAAAATTGATTTTCCATATGAATTTGACCAATGCTGTGATAATATGTGTAGTAATAATAGTTTGAAACATGTGACTGTGATAGATAATCTGTACCAAGACATTGTAAGATCTTTACAGGAGGCCGCAGTGAGTAGCTATGTAGGGTACAAGGGGAGAGGAGGTAAGCCGCATTCCGGCCGTGCTATGGTGGGGTGGAATAGGTATGTCCGGGATGCTCACCGGGATGCGAGGCGAAAGTTTTTGACCTGGGCATGGTATGGAAAGCCAAGGAATGGTATGTATTATAATGAGATGCACGAATCTAGAAAAGTGTTTAAAAATAAGTTAAAATATTGCCAAAATAACCAAGAGCAAATAAAAATGAATACTCTTGCATCTAAATATAAAAATAGGGATTTTAATGGCTTCTGGAAACAGATAAAAAATTTGAGTCCGGGGCCTACAGTCCCGGTGAGCGTTGAGGGCATGAGTGACCCTAGAAGTATTGCTGACGCTTTTAGGTGTCACTTTCAGGTGCAGCCACTGCCATACACTGCACCGGTGCAAGAGGAGGAGGCCATGGTGTCAAGAGTGCCAGAGCGAATAACAGCAAAACAGGTAGCTCAAATAATAAAACATATGACTCGAGGCAAATCACCTGGACACGATGGCCTCAGTATCGAGCATTTCTCGTATGCTGGGCCGCACCTCCCAAGACTGCTGGGTCTACTGTTTACCTTATGTACTAGACATTCTTACCTGCCTAGAGAGTTAATGAGGACGGTAGTAGTACCAATAGTTAAAAATAAAACGGGGGATATTTCTGATAAGTGTAACTATCGACCGATTTCCCTCGCAACGATCACAGCGAAAATACTTGACGGTTTGCTTGATAGACAGCTTAAAAAATATATCAAACTTAACGACGCTCAATTCGGTTTTAGACCCGGGTTGTCTACAGAAAGCGCTATCATGTCTCTCAAGCATACCGTTAGGTACTACACTGACAGAAGTACGCCTGTGTATGCCGCCTTCCTTGATCTTTCTAAGGCATTTGACCTGGTTAGATATGACATACTATGGACTAAACTAAAAGACACTGGTATGCCCGCTGACATCATCAAGATTTTTAAATACTGGTACGAGCAGCAAATAAACCAGGTCAAATGGCTTAATGAACTTTCGGAAGAATACAGTTTGGGGTGCGGAGTGAGACAAGAAGGTTTGACGTCACCTTCGCTCTTTAACCTGTACGTGAACCAGCTGGTGGATGAGCTGAGCAGTACTGGGATAGGCTGTTCAATAGATGGGCAGTGCGTAAACAGCATAAGCTACGCAGATGACGTAGTTCTTCTCAGTCCATCTATAGCAGCACTCAGAAGGTTAATTGCAGTATGTGAGGAATATGTGAAAGCGCACGGCCTCCTGTATAATGTAAAAAAAAGCGAGCTATTAATATTTAAGGCCAAGGGTCGTAAATTGTTAAGTGTAGCACCTGTGTTACTAAATGGGAGGCCTCTTGCTAGGGTTCAAATGTTTAAATATTTGGGACATATCATTACAGAAGACTTGAATGACGACAAGGACATTGAAAGGGAACGGAGGGCGTTGGCGGTCCGCTGTAATATGTTGGCACGTAGATTTGCAAAGTGTAGCAATGAGGTAAAAATCATGTTGTTTAAAGCCTATTGCCAAAATATGTACACATGCAGTCTGTGGGTCAGCTATACCCAGCGGGCTTTCAATGCCCTGCGAGTACAGTACAACAATGCTTTTAGAGTGTTGTTGGGACTGCCGCGCTACTGCAGTGCGTCGGCAATGTTTGCACACGCACGCACCGATGGTTTCCATACAGTGGTGAGGCGTCGTATTGCCTCGTTGATGCATAGAGTGAGGGGGGGTTCCAACATCATCCTGAAAGTTCTCAGTGACAAACCTGATTGTCATATTAGGAGACACTGGGTTCAATGTCATTGTCGCATTCCAAATGTCCCTATAAAAATATTTTTGAACTAAAACAATAGTGTCTGTCTTGTGTATGTTTTCATTTGAGTATTTAGTGAGATCAATATAATTTTATTTTCTTAATTAATTTCAAAATTCAATTTCAAATGTATTTATTTAATGTTGTGTTTTTCATTCATTTATTAAGCGTTGACATTTATTTAGAAATTCGTCCTAACATAGCCTTAAGTTTTTTACTAACAACATATGAGTCCTGTGACTTGAAATAAAATCATTTTATTTTTTATTTTATTTTATAACAGCACAGTGACACGCAGCTATTGGAAAATAAAAGTCCAAATCATTACCTAGCACTGCACTGCGCTCGTCACCCAGATATCTAAGATATTATATCTCTAAGCCCTGTAATTTCTCTGGACACATTGCCCTTCAAACTCCGTTTTATCGAAATATCGAGTGTAAGAAGTTGTAGTGGTAGGACTCTTCGCAGAGTCCGTCTTGGGAAGTACCACACCTTAGCCAGTTATTCTATCGTGAATCAGTAATGTGCAAACAATACTGTGTTCCGGTTTGAAGGGGAAAGTTTCCAGAGAAATGACAGGGCTTAGAGATTTAATATCTTAGATCTCTGGGTGTCGAGCGCAATTCAGGGCTAGGTAATGATTTAGACTTGTCATGTCATGTTTTGACTGGCCTCGTGGCTTAGTTGGTAGTAGCTCTGCCTGCGAAGCCGAAGGTCGTGGGTTCGATCCCCACCCAGTGCAAATATTTGTGTGATGAATTCAAATGTTTGCACTGTGTCTGGGTGTTTCTATGTATAATAAGTATGTATTTAAAACTATATAAGTATTATATCAGCTATCTGGCCGCCATCACACAAGCTTTGCTTAGTTTGGGGTCAGATGGTGTTGTGTGTGAATTGTCCACCATATTTATATTTATGTTCCGATAGCTGCGAGTCACTGTGTTGTTATGTGGCAGGCATGTTGCTTACCATAAGGCACATGTCCTGCTCGTCTCGTCACTCTATGCTATAGAAAAATTATGTTTTTAAAACGCGCACGAAACCGCGGGTACAGCTAGTATATAGAAACGCAGTGTGTAGTCACCATCCTTGCTCTACCTCATTGTATATTCAGCTTAGAATCTAAAAGCTGTCTAAATTTTAGGCACTAATAAATATAAATACACTAGCGGCCCATTCCGGCTGCGCTCGGATATTGTCATTTAAAGACTATTAATCGAAATAAAAACTATCCTATCTCTCAAGTTGGACCAGACTGTTCACGGTGTGCCAATTTAATTTAAAATCGGTTAAGTAGTTTAGGAATCCATCGCGGACAAACATCGTGACAGGAGATTTATGTATGTATACTAGCGGCCCATTCCGGCTGCGCTCGGATATTGTCATTTAAAGACTATTAATCGAAATAAAAACTATCCTATCTCTCAAGTTGGACCAGACTGTTCACGGTGTGCCAATTTAATTTAAAATCGGTTAAGTAGTTTAGGAATCCATCGCGGACAAACATCGTGACAGGAGATTTATATACGTATACTAGCGGCCCATTCCGGCTGCGCTCGGATATTGTCATTTAAAGACTATTAATCGAAATAAAAACTATCCTATCTCTCAAGTTGGACCAGACTGTTCACGGTGTGCCAATTTAATTTAAAATCGGTTAAGTAGTTTAGGAATCCATCGCGGACAAACATCGTGACAGGAGATTTATATATGTATACTAGCGGCCCATTCCGGCTGCGCTCGGATATTGTCATTTAAAGACTATTAATCGAAATAAAAACTATCCTATCTCTCAAGTTGGACCAGACTGTTCACGGTGTGCCAATTTAATTTAAAATCGGTTAAGTAGTGTAGGAATCCATCGCGGACAAACATCGTGACAGGAGATTTATATATAAATAAAATACATAAACTTTTTGTGGATTTTTGGATGTTTAGCATTTTTTTTTTGTTAATTACTTATTTAATGTATTTTTTTGCGTTCTCTAGCGTTGCATATGCATTGGGAATTATTTTTTAAAACTACGTTGAGGGTCGTACAGCCTACGCGATTTCGTACGCTCCACAAATACCTAACATATTGCAAAACATACCAACCTCTTTTCATTAATGAGGCATTTGAGAACCAAAATGTTTATTTAGTAATATTAATGCGAAAATTTTGGATCTTTGTTGCCGTATCACGTCGGGAATGCTGAACGCATCAGGTTGAGATTTGGATCAACTGTAGTGGCCGCCTGGGGAAGTACCACACCTTTGCCAGTTATTCTACCGTCAAGCAGTAATGTGCAAACATTACTGGTTTCCGGTTTGAAGGGCAATGTTTCCAGAGAAGTTACAGGGCTTAGAGATACAACATCTTAGATCTCTGGGTGACGAGCGCAGTGCAGTGCTAGGTAATGATTTAGACTCTTCATGTTCCAATAGCTGCATGTCACTGTGCTGTTACGTGGCAGGCATGTTGCTTACCATCAGGCACATGACATGCTCGTCTCGTCACTCTTTATTAAAAAAAAAATCACGCCTAGATTATAACCTGGAATAACAATAATTTTTATCACGAGAAAATTACAGTAACTCGAAATGAGCGGCTAAAACTGCTAGTTCATACCATCATCATCATCATCATAATCAGCCAACATTCTTCCACTGCTGGACATAGGCCTCTCCAATGATACGCCACTCAGCCCGATCCTCGGCTTTACGTTTCCAACTGCCACCAGCTGCCTTCCGTAAATCGTCACTCCACCTAGTTTCAGGGCGTCCTACACTACGTTTGCCGATTCGCGGTCTCCACTCCAGAACTCGTCTACCCCAACGGTTATCGGTTCTGCGACAGATATGACCAGCCCACTGCCACTTCAGCTTGCTGATGCGCTGAGCTATGTCGGTGACTTTGGTTCTCTGACGGATGACTTCATTACGAATACAATCCCTCAGAGAAACTCCAAGCATAGCTCTTTCCATAGCTCGCTGAGCGACTTTGAATTTTCGGACTGCTTTTACTGTTAGTGTCCACGTTTCAGCACCGTAGGTCATAACAGGTAGGACGCACTGATTATACACTTTTGTCTTCAGACATTGTGGGATGGGTGACGAGAAGACTCGACGAAGTTTTCCGAACGCTGCCCAACCTAGCTGAATTCTCCTCATGGCTTCACTCTCAAAGCTATTTTTACCCAGTTCGAGCGTCTGTCCTAGGTAAACATATCTTCGAACAATCTCTAGAGTGGTTCCATTTACGGCAATCGGTCCCGGAGCAACGAACTCGTTGCACATGACTTTGGTTTTGTCCAAGTTCATCCGGAGACCGATGCGTTGAGAAGAGTTGGCCAAGCTGTCCAGCATCCGTTGCAAGTCTTCCAGCGATTCAGCTATCATGACGATATCGTCTGCAAATCTTAGGTGAGAGATGCATTCGCCATTAATGTTGATACCACGTCCAGCCCAATCCAGCGTTTTAAACATATCCTCTAGTGCATTGGAGAACAATTTCGGGGAAATTACATCCCCTTGTCTCACGCCTCGATGGAGAGGGATATGTTTCGTCTGCTGGTTTTGAACTTGGACTGTCATCGTAGCGGCGTCATATATACACCTCATCACCTCGATGTATCGCCAGTCAACTTGGCATCGCTGCAAAGACTCCAGAACAGCCCAGGTCTCGACGGAGTCAAATGCCTTTTCATAGTCCACAAACGCTAAACAAAGGGGCCGATTGTACTCCTTTGTCTTCTGTACAATCTGCCGCACCGTGTGGATGTGGTCTATGGTGCTATAACCACTTCGAAACCCGGCCTGTTCCGGGGGCTGAAATTCGTCGAGTCTTCGGGCGAGACGGTTCGTGATAACTCTCGAAAACAACTTATAGACATGGCTCAGAAGAGATATGGGGCGATAATTCTTCAAAAGGGTTTTGTCACCCTTTTTGAAGAAGAGGACGACCACGCTTCTGTGCCATGCCTGTGGAGTTCTCCCGGTGAAGAGGACGTCATTAAACAGCACTTGGAGTTCTTTTATAAGTGTGGCTCCACCAGCCTTTAAGAGTTCTGTAGTAATTCCGTCCTCACCCGCGGCTTTTCCATTTTTAAGTTGCCCAAGAGCCATCACGATTTCGTCGAGACTTATCTCAGGCAGGTCTTCTGTATAGTGGCGAGTCAGAGTGGCTCTTCTGTCTTCCTCCTGCGTGAGATGAGGAGCATGTGAAGCGTAGAGCTGGCCATAAAAGTTTTCCACTTCCGAAAGAATCTCTGCTTTAGACACAACAACTCTACCCGTGGTGGAGGTTAACTTTGTTAGGTGGCTTTTACCCAATGGCTTGACGAAAACTTTTGACCCCCGATTTTGCTCGATTGATTTTTCAATCAGGAGCGCGTTTGCTAACCGGAGGTCACGTCGTACAAGTTTGGTGATTTTCTTATTCAGAGCCCCTTGTTCTGACAAAGTTACCAAGGGATTTCGTCGTTCCTCCATGAGTTGCAGAGTTTCCTTCGAAAGCTTCGACTTTCTGCCTTTGTGTCGCATTTCACAAAATTTTGTGCCTTCATCACGCAGGACGCCTGGCACCACTCTGTCGAGCCTTTGGTCAATGCTTTCTGTGGTTTCCAAGGCAGCAAATCGGTTCTCCAGTTTTAACTGGAACGTTTCAGACCCAACCACGGTTTGGAGAAGGTTCGGACGGAGTGTTGACTTCATCAATCGGACGCGTTCAAGCTTGTAATCAATATTCAGGGTGCCTCGAACAAGCCTGTGGTCACTGCCGGTAGCAAACCGAGAGATGACTGAGACATCCCTAAATATACGCTTTTTGTCCGCAATGATGAAATCAATCTCATTTTTCGTCCGTCCATCGGGGCTTCGCCAAGTCCACCTCCTCTGCGGCTGCTTCTTGTAGAACGAATTCATCAGAAACAGCCTTTCTTTTTCAAGGAAGTCGACCAGCATTTGTCCCCTGTCATTCCTTCGTCCTAAACCGTGTGGTCCTACTACCGATTCCCTGCAGGTCTGTACTCCCACTTTGGCGTTAAAATCCCCCATAACAACGTTGAAGTGGGCTTTGGAAGTATGGTGCAGTGCTTTTGATATATCCTCATACAAAGCCTCAACCTCTGTATCTGGGTATGCCTCCCAGGGTGCGTACGCCATAACCACCTTGAGAGTATACCTCTTGGTTAACTTAAGTACCAGGTACGCAACCCTTGGAGACACACTTGCGATTTCTAAAACGTTGTTACGGAGAGTTTTGTGGACCAAAAACCCAACACCACCTTGCGACAGCTGGTGACCTTCACGGTAGTACATAAGATGGCCTGATTCCAAGGTTACGGTGTCCTCTCCCTCTCTTCGGACTTCGCATAACCCCAGAATGTGCCATCTTATGTGGGTCAGCTCTTCTTCCAGCTGCGCAAGCCTATCGTCATCGCGAATCGTTCGTCCATTGTGTACAGCCAGGGTCAGTTTGGATTGGCGGCCTATCGTAGCCCGGGGATTCTTCGCACCCCCTGCCCTGCCGTTACCATGGCCGCCGCCTTGGCCAGGAATAGCAGGGCGGCCGGGAACTAGGGGCCTTTGATTTGGTGTGCCTATCATTAAAGGGTTTTGCCCATAGTCGCCACGCTGGGCATGCGGGTTGGCGACCGCAGGGGCGCAACTTCTTGTACCGGTGACGCTGCTGCCCGTCACCGGCTGGGATTTAAATTGCGCCGTAATTTGGATGGTTTAACCGCCATCGGTCGGTTCCCCATTTGTGGGCTCTTACCACAGGCAGGGGGGACCGATGCCACATTCTATGCCCGGGCACCAGGGCCAATACACAATACATTTATTAATTTAATATTATAATTCATACACAAAACATTTATTGAACATATTTTACCCATAAATCAAATCGCCAAAATAAAGTGGCCAAGTGCGAGTTGGACTCACCCATGAAGGGTTCCGTTGCAGCAAGTAACATAATATACATAGTACACATAGTTCTTGTAGTTCGTTGTAACTCAGATTGAAGTTTCAATAATAGTGTATTTATGACTTACTAAAAAAAACTACTCATCAGATCGAGTTCAAACTAATTTTCGTTGGTAGTTTACATGGTAATGTACATCATATATTTTTTATTGATTTTTCATTCTCTTACTTTAGAAGTTAGAGGGAGGGGACACACTGTTCAATAATTTATCCAGAAATTACCGTCTCGGGGCCCATCAGCGAGATCTAAACATTATTATTAAGCAGATATACCGATTTTAATGTTTACCCCCTAATTGCAAACAAAGTACCGAAAAGAAATCACTTACGTAGGGTTCCCGGCGTCGTCCAAAGCCCAGTTTGGTCTGACAGGAAGAAGGAACGGGGTCAGAAAAGGGAATGTGGAATAACCAAACCAGACAGATTCCGTAGACGTCCAGAATTCCCGTTCCAGCAGTAGCAACGGTCCGGCGTTGTAGAAAAGGGCCAATCCAGTAGCCACTTCACAAATAATATTCCAGCACTAATCCAGTAGTAATTATTAACTTTAATAACGTATTCCCGCACAATATTAAAGCTTTTATCCCGAAAAACAACCAGGTTAGAAAAGAAAACGTGACTCGTCGTTCCCGCGAACAACGACAACGTACAAGTGACAGCCGGCTGTCAACCATAGATCCGCTATGATTTCGATGGCCGATATAATGTTGCCCGAGTATACGGAACAAAACCCCCGACCAATTGAACTCCAGGTCAATTTTAGTAATCAGTATTTAGTAGTATCCGGACCCCAAATAAAACGAAATTCCCAACTTTGACCCGAAAGTGGAAATCAAACCAAAAAAAAACTTTACCAAAAATAGCAATAAAATTAAATAAAATTTTAACCATGAAAAATACGTATATCTAATAAAGAGGCAGGCGTGCCAGAGAGGACACCGCGCGCTGAAGTCTGGAACCAGAAACCAGAATCTCCGCCACGCGGGGTGTGCCATCAGTACCAGATATCAATTTTAAAATACGTCCCCTACGCCAGAGTAGGGGGGCCAAATTTGCCTCTTTTAATAATACTAAGTCCCCTTCCCGAGGGGCCTCCGTCCTATCTGTCCATTTTACCCGTTGTTGCAACAGATGCAAGTACTCGGCCGACCAGCGCCTCCAGAAGTCTTGACTTATTTGCTGCAACAACTGAAAACGGGACAGGCGTCCGGGCCGCTCATCCTTCCAGGGATACTCCGGCAACGCGGTTAAGGGCTGACCGATCAAGAAGTGACCCGGCGTCAAGACTTCTAGATCGTTAGGGTCAGGCGAGATTGGACAGAGAGGACGGGAATTAAGCACTGCCTCCACGCGGCATAGTACCGTGACTAACTCTTCCCAAGTTAACACGGTCTCCCCGATGACACGGCGGAGATGGGTTTTAGCAGACTTCACCGCAGCCTCAAAAATTCCTCCCCAGTGAGGACAGGCTGGCACACTAAATTGCCAGCTGATTCCCCGCTGGGCGAGAGCCAGACTTAAACTATTATTACCAGAATTTAAAAAATTATTAACCTCGCGTAAATAATTCGCCGCTCCTCGATAGTTTGTGCCATTGTCCGAACGTATTAAAGAGGGTACTCCTCTTCGCGCTACAAAGCGATCCAGCGCCGCGACAAAGGCCTCCGTAGACAGCGCAGAGACCAGCTCCAGGTGGACTGCTTTGGTGGCCAAACACACAAAGACGCACAGGTAGGCTTTAACGACCTTGGCGTTACGCAACGTCGATGACTTGACCGAGAAGGGCCCAGCGAAGTCCGTTCCGACCCCGTCGAACGGCCTCGAGGGAGAAATCCTATCCGGAGGAAGATCTCCCATCATGGGCTGCATGGTAGACGCCTTGAGCCTATAACAAGGGACACATCTAAACAGCACCTTTCGGACCGCCCTGCGAGCCGACAAGATCCAGAATTCACGCTGCAACACAGCGAGAAGCGCGCCACATCCAGCGTGCGCGTTACCGAGATGCCGATCGGAGATCAGCAGGTCCACCAGAGGACCTCCTTTAGGTAGCAACAGGGGGTGCCTGCTGCCGTACGGCAGGTTGGCTTTCCGGAGCCGACCTCCTACGCGCAGAAGACCATCCTGATCTGTGAAAGGGTTCAACTTAGCGACCGCACCCTTCAAGCGAGCGCGACCGCAGCGCAGCGCCTCAAGTTCCGTCGGAAACCTCTCACCCTGTACCAGCCGAATGAGGTGCAGCAAGGAACTCCGACGCTCCTCCACAGTGGCGATCTGGTCACTCCTCCTCTGACGAGGGTGACGACAGTTGTGGATGAAGCGCTTAATCCAGCTAGTTACCCCCAGCAATTTATCCAGCTTGCTGTAACGACCCGTCAACCAATCAGGGTCTGGGGGCACTTCCGCCACAATCGCATGCACGCGGACTCCGGGCAGCTCCGCTCGCTCCGAGTCCGCGCCGAGAGCTGGCCAGGAAGCTTCTGGCTCCCGCAGCCAGTCCGGACCCCACCATAAGGGGTGATCAACTAGCTCCGGCGCGGAACAGCCGCGCGAAGCACAGTCAGCGGGGTTCAACTCACCCGGGACATGTCTCCAAACAATGTCCAGTCCAATGTTTTGGATTTGGGAAACCCGATTTCCCACAAAGGTCTCCAAAGTGTGAGGGGCTGCTCTTAACCAGGCAAGCACGACCTGACTGTCTGACCACGCATAGACATTCCGGATGTCTATCGAGGTGGACAGTTCCTGATATACGTGCTTAAGCAGCCGAGCAAGTAATGTGGCTCCGCTCAATTCCAATTTCGGAACAGTGAGTCGTGTCCTGATAGGAGCTACCTTGCTCTTCCCCAATAAGAGCGTGAGATTGACGTGGCCTCCAGCGTCAACTGTACGTAAGTACACAGATGCGGCATAACCCAGCTCGGACGCATCACAGAACCCGTGCAGGCTGATCCGGCTACAGCCTGGTGGCAGAATGCGCCGGGGCAACGCCACTCGATTGACCGTTTCGAGGTCAGATATTAAACGAAGCCAAATGTTAAGCGAGTCTCCAACCAGGGGGTCGTCCCATGAGACCTTCAGAGTCCAAAGTCGCTGTAACAGACACTTGGCTGCGAACAGAACCGGACTGATCCAACCGTTTGGATCAAACATCCTGGCGATGGTGGACAAAACCGTCCGTTTTGTCCACGCGCGTGTGGCTTCCAGTGCCACCCGAAAGGTGAAGATGTCAGCAACCGGTTGATACTGCATGCCCAGAACCGCAATCCCGTGCGGATCGTCACCTTCCTCGAAGAGCCCCGGATCCTGCTGGTGATCGTCCGGGATACCAGCCAGGACGTTGGGGTCGTTAGAGAGCCATTTCCGAAGCTCATAGCCTCCAGATGCGAGAAGCTCTGTAAGCTCATCCCGGAGCAACAGAGCTTCCTCCACCGTCTGCGCACCAGTGCAAACGTCGTCCACGTACAGGTCGCGTTCCAGAACTGCGGCTGCACGTGGGTACCGAGCCCGTTCTTGCTCCTCCAACTCCAGCAGTGAGCGGATCGCAATGAAGGGGCTTGATCTCAACCCATAGGTGTTGGTGTTCAACTCATACACCATCATAGGGTCCTGAGGACTTTCCCGCCAGAGGATCAACTGGAACCTCCTGTCCTCGGGGTGTATGACCGTTTGTCGGAACATCATACGGATGTCCGCTCCCAACACCACCTGATGCCTACGGAAATTCAGGATGATGTCTACAATATCCCGATGTAACTTCGGTCCAGCGTGGAGGCACTGGTTCAGTGACACTCCTGTCGAAGTCGGAGCGGATCCATCGAACACCGTCCTGAGTTTGCCCGTCGACGCCTTCAAAACGGCGTGATGAGGCAAAAAGTAGTGGTCCATGGTCGACCAGTCGTCGCGAGCCGGAGACATGTGGCCCAGTGCCTCATACTCCCTCATGAACTCGATGTACTTTTCCCGAAGTACAGGATCTCGAGCCATGCGTCGCTCCATGGACCTGAGCCTTTTCTCGGCCAATGATCGAGACTGGCCCAGACGCGGGGGGTTATCCCGGAAAGGCAGCCTAGTCTCCAATCGCCCAGAAACCATTCTCCGAGTGTGAGCCTGATAAAAGTTCTCACACTCCACGTGCTCGGGATCCAGCCGAGACACGGTAGGCGGCTCTTCGATCTCCCAGAACCTCTGCATGATCTGAGCGAGGGCCGTTCCCGTAAAAGAAGCCTGATTCGACTGCTGCCACTCATCCACCATTCCCAAAATGGCGTTCCCGTAGATGGTGGGCAGCGCCATCAGCGAAGACTGGTCCAACAGTCTAGGCTTCCCGTTCATGATGTAACCCAGTACATCAGAACCCAACAAAAGATCTACCGGACCCGCCATCCCGAAGCGGGGATCCGCCAACCTGAGACCCTTAGTACAGGACAAAAGATCCGGATCTATGTCCGCCTGAGGAAGCCAACCGACAACCGAATCCATGACGGTGGCCCTGACCGCAATCCTTTCCGAATAGGAATGTACGGACGAGAAGGAGAGGCGGGTCTGTCCAGCCGACCGCACCTCTGTGTTCCCGACTCCCCGCAACGGAGTCGGTGACGGAAACCTAGTCAGGCCCAGGCGATGAGCAACCCGGGTTGTCAAAATGCACCCCTGGGACCCTGTGTCCAAGAGCGCTCGTATCCGGACGTAGTCGCCTCTTGGACCCCAAACCCTTAAGCAGAGGGTGGGCAGCAGGACCACCGGTTGATCCTGTGCCAAGGGAACGGAGGCTAGTCAATCCCTCCGAGGCCCGTCCGAACCCGTCGGACTACAGGGCCCAGCCCAATATGGCTGCCGAGTGCAAAGGGCCATCGGAGGGGGGGCATATCCGGCCGCCCTGCCATATCGAAAGTAGGGCGGGTGGTAGTCCAGCCTCGGATATTCATGGAGGGGAGGCGTGTACGCCCTCCATTCCATTGGTCGCTGATCCGGCGGCGGAGAAGGGTAACGCTGGGGAGGTGACCCCAGTGGTGACTCTGGTATCACCCTTCCATCCCTCCAATTCGCCCGCGTCCGCGCGGGCTGTGAGGTCGGTGACCGAGCCACGTGTAGGACGCCCCTTGTTGGGCTGCCCGGTGCTGCCGTGGGTTGGGGTGGAGGGGGTGTGCTCCACGCTGTAGCCACTTCATTGTTGTACAATGCGTGGCTCGGCGTGGGAGCGCCCCCGCCCGTGGAGGGCCCCCTCCCTGAGGGCTGTCGACCAGCACCATCGCTCCTGGTGCACAAGAGCTGGTGGTGTGGTCCCCCACACCCAGGACACGGCCGTGCCGTGGGGCAGTCATTGTACAAATGACCCCCCAGACACCCGTAGCACCGACGCAACTTCCGAACGATCCCTCGTCGGTCGGAAGTCGTCCTCGCAAGCAGGGCCGGACACTGCACCAGCGCGTGAAGCTGGCCACAGTTCGGGCAATCCTGCTCCGACGCAGTCGTCACCGTCGCCGTCCGCTTTACCCCACCCTGAGTGCGGGGATTGGTAGGTCGCGGTCCTGTTCCGGCAGGGCCACGAGCTGAAGCGGCGGGCTGCGCCTCCTGCGGCGCCGACTCGACCATCTTCGCCTCCCACTCCAGGACCCGAAGCAGCTCCTCAAACGTGGGGAAGACCTTCGGGTCGCCGTGAAGGCCCCTTTCCCGCTCGAACCGGGCGCGCAACTCCAGCGGCACCTTGCCCAGCAGAATGTGGACCAGCAGAAACGACCAGTGTTCTACTGGCAGTCCCAAGCTGCGCAAGGCGTTGTACACCACCTTCACGGGCGTGAGGATTAGCGGCCTCAACTGAGACCTCGCAGTCACCTTCGGCAGCCCCAGTATTTGGGACACGTGAGCGTCGGCGAGGAGCCGAGGGTTTTGGAACCTCGTCTCCAGCAACTCCATCGCCGTGCCGAAGTTGTCGTCGTCCAGCTCCAGGTGCTGGATCAGGGAGAGTGCCTCACCCTCCAGTGACGTGCGGAGATACGCCAGTTTCTCCGCCCTCGTCAAGTCGGTGCGTGAATCTACGAGAGAGGCGAACATACTCCGGAAGCCGCTCCACTCTCGCAGGTTACCTGTGAACCTGGGCAAGTCCAGGGTGGGAAGGCGTCCCACTACACCCGAACCCGCATTCCTGATGACGGGTCCCGAGTTCGCCCTTCCCTGACGAGACCTCTCCAGCTGGCGAACCCCTTCGGAGACCTCGTCGTACAAATCCAGGATGCGCCGCATGTCCGCGTCGATCCTCTCCATCTGCTCCTCAGGTGGAGGCGGCCTTGCATCCCGCAGCAATCCTGTGCTCCTCTCAGCGATCTCCAGGCGCCTGTCGAGGTGTTCTGCCCTGTTTAATAGCGCCTCCTCCCGGTCTCTCCTGCCGACCAATCCTTGCAAGGATTCAAACCACCGGAGCTGGTTGGCCAAATCCGAAGCCATTTTAAATTTAAATTTTAAATTAACCTAAAGTTCGGACAATGTCACAACAATTATATCCGCAACCTATTAAGCCGGATACCACTTAATACCAATTTCCCGACAGTTTGGGGAGAAATTATAAACTGGGAACCCCCAAATATTTGGCCTACCTGATATATTTTCCCAGAAAACTAAAAACAAAAAAGGGGTATTTACGGCTAACCGCGCTCCTGCTACCAGAAAATGTTCAATAATTTATCCAGAAATTACCGTCTCGGGGCCCATCAGCGAGATCTAAACATTATTATTAAGCAGATATACCGATTTTAATGTTTACCCCCTAATTGCAAACAAAGTACCGAAAAGAAATCACTTACGTAGGGTTCCCGGCGTCGTCCAAAGCCCAGTTTGGTCTGACAGGAAGAAGGAACGGGGTCAGAAAAGGGAATGTGGAATAACCAAACCAGACAGATTCCGTAGACGTCCAGAATTCCCGTTCCAGCAGTAGCAACGGTCCGGCGTTGTAGAAAAGGGCCAATCCAGTAGCCACTTCACAAATAATATTCCAGCACTAATCCAGTAGTAATTATTAACTTTAATAACGTATTCCCGCACAATATTAAAGCTTTTATCCCGAAAAACAACCAGGTTAGAAAAGAAAACGTGACTCGTCGTTCCCGCGAACAAAGACAACGTACAAGTGACAGCCGGCTGTCAACCATAGATCCGCTATGATTTCGATGGCCGATATAATGTTGCCCGATTATACGGAACACACACATTTTACCACTTTGGAAGTCTCTCTCGCGCAAATTATTCAGTGTAGACGAAAATGATTATAGAAACCTCAACATCATTTTTGAAGACCTATCGATAGACACCTCACACGTGTAGGTTTGATGAAAAAAATTTTTTTTAATTTCAGTTCTCAGTATGGGGGGCAACCCAAATTTTTTTTTTTTTTAATTTTTTTGTTCATATCTTAATGCGGTTTACAGAATACATATACCTACCAAGTTTCAACAGTGTAGTTTTCATAGTTTCGTCAAAAAGTGGCTGTGACATACGGACGGACAGACAGACAGACAGACATGACGAATCTATAAGGGTTCCGTTTTTACGTTTTACGGAACCCTAAAAAAAACCTATGTATTTTGTCCAATTTTAAAATTCAATCACTATCCGTTGAACTGTTAATGGCTACTGGCTAGTTAACTGTTGCGCGAGGAATAACCTCCAACCCCCCCGAACGCGATCGATTTTTTTTTTTTAACTTTTATAGGTTTACACTTGACCGCCGTCTTGTCTGATGTTAAGTGACGATGCGGTCTACGATGAAGCGTGTTTACCTAGAAAAAAAAACCGATTCACTCTCGATTTGAAGAAACAAAGATTGTAACCATCGGGGAAAACCCACTCAGGCAACGTATTCCACAGCCTAGACGTTCTTATCACAAAAGTAGAGTCAAATCGCTTCGTTCGCGTCTTTGGAACATCAACCATGAAACGATGTCGCTTTTTCGAGCTTCGAGCATTCCGATAGAAAAATGGACAAGGTGGTATTAGATCATGTAAATCAGCCGAATCAGCACACTCTCCGAATTGTATCCGATAAAAACCCGATAGACTAGCAATTTTTCGGCGATGTTCAAGACTTTGAAGTCTTTTTCGCACAAGAGTGTCGTTGCCTATGAGCCTTTTAGCACGTCTCTCAGTCGATTCCAGAACTACATTTAATCCGGGAACATAACGGGAACGGGAATTACGCTGGTAAAACCGCAAGCGCTGCTAGTTAATTTATATACATATGTATATCTGGTTCTGGTGCGTGAGAATCCGAAATATCGGGCATCAAAAATTCAATTCTGAGGATACAGTTGTCAACCAAATTCTTCATGTTGTTAGGGTTCCGTAAAACGTAAAAACGGAACCCTTATAGATTCGTCATGTCTGTCTGTCTGTCTGTCCGTCCGTATGTCACAGCCACTTTTTGCCGAAACTATGAGAACTACACTGTTGAAACTTGGTGAGCAGATGTATTCTGTGAACCGCATTAAGATTTTTACAAAACAAATTAGGGTTGCTCCCCCATACTTAGAACTGAAACGTAAAAAAAATGTTTCATCAAACCTACACGTGTGGGGTGTCTATCGATAGATCTTTAAAAATGATGTTAAGGTTTCTAATATCATTTTTGTCTACACTGAATAATTTGCGCGAGAGACACTTACAAAATGGTAAAATGTGTGCCCCCCCCCCCCCCCCCCCCACCCCTCTAACTTATAATGAAAAAACTAAAAAATATATATCATGTACATTACTATGCTAACTACCAACGAAAATTGGTTTGAACTCGATCTGATGAGTAGTTTTTTTTGAATACGTCATAAATACACTATTATTAAAACTTCGATCAAAGTTACAACGAACTACAAGAACTATGTGTACTATGTATATTATGTTACTTGCTGCAAATGGCCCTTTATGGGCGAGTCCAACTCGCACTTGGCCACTTTATTTTTGGACTTCGACAGGCACGCTCATCTCAATCACTCTTATATTGTTTTCCAGGCGAGCTAAATTAAGCCTAACTACAAAAAAAACGTGATATAAAAATAAGTATCGAACTCAGTCGCCACACCTACTCAGCCGTATTCGGATCAATTCAAACATTAGCGTAGCCGTGTCAAGTGCACACGTATGTGGGAAACGCAAATATATACGGAGGAAAGGACGCAGTCGCACAGGGTTGCACACGAAGGTGGTATTCAATCGAAAGGATCACGCAGATCAGCTGCAAATTTTGCGAAATGCGTCCGATAAAAATCCGATAAAGTGAAATTTGAAATGACAACTTCTTGTGGCGCTCCACAGTTTTCGTGGGCTGTGAATTGAATTCTACCTCCAGGCCACGTGGTTCGATAGATAGTAGTTCGATCAACTACGCTATCAACAATCGAACCACGTGCACTTTTTTTTCCCGTTGGTTCGACTTTAGAATCGCACCACGTGAACTACTGATACTCGGGACCGCGTGGTTCGACTTTAGAATCGCACCACGTGAACTACTGATACTCGGGACCGCTTGGTTCGACTTTAGAATCGCACCACGTGAACTACTAATACTTGGGACCTCGTGGTTCGACTCCATAGTCGAACCACGGTCATAAGTTGATCTGGTTAAATTCATCGAAGTAGTGTCACGCTTGGGAATGATAGCAAATCTTCGGGTAAACTCGGGACCATGGCCATTGGTCATCTAGAAATGCGTCAGCAGTTCCCATTGACCATCTAAAATCCTGACGCATTTCTATATGGCCATGCTCATGGCCACGCCCTACGTATTCACTCGTGTAGTTTCCAAAGTGAGCTATCACATTCTGAGTTATAAGTTTTCACTTCTATCAGCAGTTCCTATGACTGCCAATTTTTTTAGCCGCGTTTTTAGGTTCACGTCAGCGACATGGGAAGGTAGAGGCGTCAAGACTGCGTTCACTCCTCCTCCGAATCGTTGGAACACCAACCATAAGACGAAATTGCTTTTTCGAACTACAAGCAGACCCATACAAAAAAATTGGCAGTCATAGGAACTGCCGATAGAAGTGAAAATTTATAACTCAGAATTTGATAGCTTATTTTGGAAACTACACGGGTGTAACCGGAGGGCGTGGCCTGGCCATCATGGCATGACCATCTAGGAATGCGTGAGCATTTCCCATTGGCTGACACATTTCTAGATGGCCAATGGCCATGGTCCCTAGCTTACCCGAAGATTGCTTATCATACCCGAGCGTGAGGCTAGAATTCAATTCACGCCCCACGAAAACTGTGTCTAGGCGCGCCAAAAGAAGTTTTCACTTCAAAAAGTGTATATTTGATCATGAAGATCAGTTGCAAACTGAACAAAATGTATTTGGTAACAAAAACCAGTAATTTTACGGCGATCGATGTTCAAAACTTAAGACATTTTTTCTCTTCACATTTTTTTTTTTTTAGGGACTTCTTATTAAAAAAATACATATAACCCGTATAATTTTCACTCTCCCACCACCAACTTCCATATTGTAATATCGATATTAATACTGTAACAATCTTAATAATTTATAAAACAAAATAATGTTTGCCGGGTCAGCCAGCTTATATAATTTATCAAATAATTTTATTTTATACGTTTTTTTTTTCAAAAGATTATAATATTTACGTAATCGGCGCGCTGTGATTGGTCAGCAAGGGGAACATACCTAATTCGGTGATTGGATAATTGTATGTTTATTATTTATTATCGATAATAATAAATGGTAAAGGCATGTACGCCCCTCACATCAATGTGACACTAGATTAGGGTTGCCATAGCATACATTACTGATACCGGACATATCTCGAAATAAATTAAAATATAGTGATGGTCATATCTTACACAACACTATCTAGCAAGCAGACTAAGCAAATCTTGTACCTACTATGAGAACCTGTAAGCTGATGAAGAATAAAAAAAAAATGGTTGTCTGTAAAGTCGGTTTACTGATGATAGTTAAACGTGACAACGTCTTAAGAAATCAGTACGCTGATAGCGCGAGTAGTGATACCGCTCGACTCGGCGGGTGGCGCCCTCAGCGCTCAGCTTCGTCCGCATGGCACTGACGACGAACTAACGGTAACGTTACATGACGTCATGTTTTGCAGGCGTGCAGCCGGCTTCACCGAATTATAAGACGTTATCACGTCAAAAAATCTATAATTATATGGATTGACGAAACGAGCCGGACACGTGCCTGGTGGTAAGCAATATGCCTGCCAGACAACAACACAGTGACACGCAGCTATTGGACAACGAAGAGTCCAAATCATTAGCCTAGCACTGCGCCGCGCTCGTCATCCAGATATCTAAGATATTATATCTCTAAGCCCTGTAATTTCTCTGAAAACATTGCCCTTCAAACCGGAACACAGTAATGTTTGCACAATACTGCTTGACGGTAGAATAACTGGCAAAGGTGTGGTACTTCCCCAGACGGACTCTGTAAAGATTCCTACCACTACTAAAGTTCAAGACTTTGAAGTCTTTTTTCACAAGAGTGGCACGTCTCTCGATCGATTCCAGATCCTCTAGCTGACACTTAGCCGATCCATCGCAAAGGTAAGCGAACAGTACCTACTCCATATAGGAGCGAAACTGTGCTTGATTTAACGTAAGAAACTGTTTAACTTTAGTAAGTAATTTCGCAACATATAGGAGGCACCGAGTTTTTTGGCAGCTAATTTAGCCTTGGATTCAATGATAGCCAAAGTTTAGCGTAGACGTCAAAGCAACGCCCAAAACCTCAAAATGTTCAGTAACCAAAACAGATACACCTCGAAAAGTAGGCGTTAGATGAAATGGACTCATTCTTGCGTAGAACAGACACGCCTGCGTCTTTCCCTCGTTAAACATAGGACAGGTCATACGCCAGGTCAGGCCGTATCTGCTGTGCACTGGTAAATATGTCGGCTATCACTGGTTTAGGGTTATTTAGGTCGCTTGGTCGTAACTGTGTACTTATTGCGGTATGCAGTAATGATGTACTAACTTTATGGGTACCTTCACATATGTGAGTGATTTTGGATGAGTGAGAACTGTTCGCAGCTTTGAGATTTTCTATCGGAACGCTCGTAGCTCGAAAAAGCGACATCGTTTCATGGTTGATGTTCCAAAGACACGAACGAAGAGATTTGACTCTACCTTTGTGATAAGAACGTCTAGGCTTTGGAATGCGTTGCCTGAGTGGGTATTCCCTGTTGGTTACAATCTTTGTGTCTTCAAATCGAGAGTGAATCGGTTTCTTCTAGGTAAACACGATCCATCGTAGACCGCATCGTCGCTTAACATCAGGCGAGATGGCGGTCAAGTGTAAACCTATAAAAGTTAAAAAAAAAAAAAAGATGGATGGGCTAAGAGTTACGAAAGGCGCGCAAAAATACGAGCCTTTGGCAAGACACCCATCCTTGTTCGAGAATGTCTTCAAAGTCTTATACATCAGTGCAAAATTGCTAGCTTATTGGTTTATTATCATTAAATTACAGTGATGGCTTATGGAACTGAGACGTGGTCCTTAACTGTGGGCCTCATAACAAAGCTCAAAGTCACACAGCGAGCTATGGAAAGAGCTATGCTCGGAGTCTCTTTGCGCGACAGAATTCGTAATGAAGATATTCGCAAAAGAACGAAAGTGGCCCACATATCTCAAAGAGTAACTGAAGTGGCAATGGGCAGGCCACATCGCTCGAAGAACTGACAACCGATGGGGAAGAAAGGTTCTCGAGTGGCGACCACGAACCGCAAGACGCAGTGTTGGACGGCCTCCCACTAGATGGACAGATGACCTCACAAAGGTCGCCGGAAACCGCTGGTTGCAGGTTGCGCGGGACCGTTCGGTGTGGAAATCTAGGGGGGAGGCCTATGTTCAGCAGTGGACGTCTTGCGGCTGATGATGATGATCATTAAATTCACGCACACAACAAAATTTCATAAGAGCTACGAGTACATGTAAATTAAAGTGAATTTTAGTTTTTTGTTCATATTTACAAAACCCGGCCCAATTATTTCGATACAATTTGTATGGGTCCTCTGAACATGATCTACCAAACCAAGTAACCTTCAAAATCCATTCACAATAGGCGGAACAATCGCGTAACATACATACAAAAAAAAGTTACAACCAAATTGAGAACCTCCTTCTTCGTTGAAGTCGGTTAAAAATGCAATTCAGCATGGAATACGTTCCGCCTAACCCTGAATTATAAACTATTTGTTTATAAATTACTTTACAGAGTTTTTAATAATAAGTTTAAATACCTAAGATATGTTGCTTCTTAATGAGAATATATGTTTTTTTAATTTGTGATATGATGCGCAAAGGTTATAGTGCATAGTTTTTATCTGTTTGTTTGAATATATACCCAAATAAATACTCTCACTCACACATACTCAAGTCAGAATGCCTGAACAGCAGGACGTCTACTCTCTATAGACGAAAAACGTAATTTCGAAACAAACTCGCGACATTCCCACTCCAGTTTTACTACGTTTCGTCCGATCGAACATTGTTTGACGTTTAAATGTTCAAAGCCTACTCAAATTAGAGTAGACGTGCTGATTTGAAGGGCAATGTTTCCTGTGAAATTACAGAACACATTTAAAGTCGTCCAGGACGTCTACTCTCTTTCTACGAAAACGTAATTTCGAAATAAACTCGCGACTTTCCCAACTCCGATTCTACTTCGATCCGTCGTTTTGTCCGTTTAAATGTTCTAAGCCTACTCTAATTAGAGTAAGCTTAGAACATTTAAACGTCAAACAATGTTGTATCGGACATGATCGGACGAAACGAAGCAGAACGAGAGTAGAAGAGTCGCGAGTTTTTTTTCGAAATTACGTTTTCGTAGAAATAGAGTAGACGTCCTGTTGTTGATCGCGTCTTGTAGTGGTAGGGCACATTGCAGAGTCCGCCTGGGGAAGTACCACACCTTCGCCAGTTATTCTACCGCCAAGTAATGTGAAAACATCACTGTTCCGGTTTGAAGGGCAAGTTTCCAGTGAAATTACGGCTTATTCCACAAATCCCCTGCCAGGGGATTTCTGGAATTTTTGTCCATAAATCCCCTGTGATTTTTCGCAAGGGTGGTCAAAAATTCCACAAATCCCCTTTCGTATTTCACTGGCAGGGGATTTTGCCCGCGGAGTTCTTTTTCCCGTTGTTTCCCCGGTATAAAAAGTAGCCTATGTGTTCTTCCCAAGCTGTATTCTGTGTTCCAAATTTCAACCAGATCCGTGCAAACATTACGACGTGATTGAGCAACAAACATCCAAATATCCAAACATTGACATTTATAATAATAGTAGGATAAATAATAATAATATCTACATGTTTGTTGCCGTAAAAAAAACATTTTATCACAATCTACAGATATTTCGCGAAATTTTTGCAAATTTTATCGAAATTCTTTATCATTATCAGACTATCTTCTGTGCTCGATCCGGTTTTTACCGATATTATGTTTTTTCTAATATGTTTTTCATATATTATCGCTGTTAGCGACAAAAACATAATTAATTACTTATCCGTAAGCCGTAGGACCATTGTTATTTTTTTAAAACAAGGGCCAAAATCTGATCAAAAACTGTTTATATCTGTAAATCATCCCATTATCCTATCCTACTAATATTATAAATGTCAATGTTTGGATATTTAGACGTTTGTTGCTCAATCACATCGTAACGTCTGAACCTCTGAACGGAGCTGGTTGTATTTTGGAAAGAAGATTATAACCTGGAAAAACACATGTAGGCTACTTTTTATCTTCGGAATAGAACGGGAACAGGAACCACGCGGGTAAAAACGCTAAATCTTAATATATATACATAATTATATAAATCTCCTGTCACGATGTTTGTCCGCGATGGATTCCTAAACTACTAAACCGATTTTAAATTAAATTGGCACACCGTAAACAGTCTGGTCCAACTTGAGAGATAGGATAGTTTTATTTCGATTCAACATCAACAGCCCACTAAACGTTCCCACTGCTGGGACTCGGGGCCTTCTCTCGCAAGGAGAGAGTTGAGGCCATAATCCACCACGCTGGCCCAGTGCGGGTTGTTGGATGACACATGACTTCGAAAGAAAAATCAATTTTTCCGATTTTCCGACGTTTTTAACTATGATCACTCAAGTGATCACAGTTCACTTTGCAAATGAACTGGCACTTTTTTGTTTTTACAGGTTTAGATTTCCGCCCTATCGTGTGAAATTAAGAACGACGCGGTCTACGATGGAGCGTGCTTACCTAGAAGAAACGGATTCAGTCTCGACTTTAAAACACCAAGATTGTAACCGGGATAAACCTGGGCAACTCATACCACAGCCTAGACGTTCTAATCACAATCATCATCCATGGATTTCTCTATCCCACCGCTGGGTATAGGCACAGAATAAATATTAGTACAGAAGCCACAATTACCAAAAACAATTATATAAATAGCGACTCTTGCTGGGACACAACAAAGTTCAATTCAGCTCGCAATACCTGTCGCGATTTTCAAATAAACATTTGCGCTCTTTTTAACGCGTAACTCTGTCCCTGTCTAGCGCGGAGGGTTTACGACATATCTAATAACAATATGCGCGGGAAACGTTTTGCGCGAGCGCTCAGCCGTGCGTCCGACAACCGACTGTCACTTGTTTCCTGGGTAGTGATTCTGAAACCATTCGGTTGCATCCGACACGGAATCTCATCTCTCGGTCTTTGTCTTATCTGTTTAGCATGACAAAGACCGAGAGATGAGATTCCGTGTCGGATGCAACCGAATGGTTTCAGAATCACTACCCTGGAAGGAACGGTCTAGCGGTAGGCTAAAACCGCGCGACCTTGAGCGAGTGAGGGTGCACTGGTATAGGGCTCTCTCTTACTTTGCCATCTGCCTCGGTCCTGTGCCAATCAGGTCCAGGTTCGACCCGCGATGTTTACAATATCGTCGACCCATCTTGCTGGTGGACGTCCAACGCTCCGCATTCCCTGCCTCGGCCATCATTTTGTCACAATTTTGGTCCACCTGTCGTCACACCGCCTACCTAATCCCTAAGTACTATAGGCTATACACTTATGTTATACTATGGGCAAAACCGGGGCGAACTGCTAAATAATCTTAATTAAATGCACAAAACACACGTTTAAAATGTCGCTTCTACAAAGCTCTAAGGTCTAATGAAATAGGTTTAATCCAAGATCGAGATTTTTGTATGTATATATTTGTGTTTGTTCATTTTGTCATGACGTTTGTTGATGATATTATAAAATGATATTCACGAAAGTTGGCATTTATGCTTAATTTGCCCAACTTGAGAGATAGGATAGTTGTTATTTTGATTAATGGTCTTTAAATAACAATATCCGAGCAAAACGGAAAGAGGGCGCTGGTTTACAACATAAATAATATATAATTTATATTAAAAAAAAACATGATAGATAACATAGCTGAAAAATAACAGAAGTATGATAGATTTGTGTATAGCGCAGTAACGCTGCCAGCATGTTGGGCAAGCTTTCAACTAGTAGTGGGCTTGAGGATCTTGATTATCTCAACATCTTCACCGTTCTATGGACAAATGATATGTGCTTCATATATATAGTTAGGTGCCTATATAGATTACTTTTCAGAAAAAAACCTATTAAAGTATAATCAATTCTCAACTGTTTCAAAGCCGTTCGCTACGAACAACTTTACCTAAACCGTACGAATAGCCGCAATAAGGTCCATTAGAAATAACAAATAGGTTTTACTTAAGATTAAATATTCAAATGATCACCACACATTTCCAGTACAGTTTTTTTTCACTGCGCATCGCACAGAAAAACACTTTTACACCACACTTCACTTCACTGTCCAAAAATTGATATCATAAATACATAGGTCGTTAGTCGAAATCGATACAATCAATAATCGACCCAATTGTCTAAGACTATAAATAACTTTTTCGCACAAATATTTTTTTTGTTATGTCTCATTTACTATTATTTCAACATTGTCATTCGATTTTCAAAAAAGCTTTTTATTTCTTTTGCACACTGTACACAAAGTTCCTTCAATATTTTAAGTCTTTTCCCACTGCGAATAGAGTCTATAATTCACTGCAGTCTATACCAATTATCTTTTTTTTGCAATTATGCACTCAATAAACACGAACCTTGATAAACCTTATCGGTTAAGCTTTAAGGTCGAATTTCGCGTTATTTTTTAACGTATTTTTTTCTCAAAATCACGCGTACTGACGTCGAGCGGTACGGATGTGATAATGGAGACTGTCGCTACATTATATTGTGACGTCATAATCGGTAATATATCGGTATATAGAGTAAATAGTGTTCAGAGATAACTCATGACGGATAGACGCCTAATTTCGAGATAGCGCACTGAGGCTCGCTGATGGAATTTATTACTATAGCGACAATTCCATGAGTAAGTATGTGTTAACTGTGGAATGTGTGAGTTCCTCTTCTTCTCCTAAGCCAAGATCTATGTAAATAAAAAAAAGATTATTGTAATGACAAATGTCACGGACCCCGGAGTCTGTGGAGTGTTTAAATTAAGAAAAAAAACTGTGGAATGTGCTACCTGAATGGGTGTTTTTTTTAAATAATAAACAAATATTGGTGGACAATTCACACACAACACAATATGACCCCAAACTAAGCAGAGCTTGTAATATGGCGGCCAAATAGCTGATACTTTTATATAGTTGTAAATACATACTTATTATACATAGAAACACCCACCAGACACTGATATATGTATAATTTGGGTGTCTTTAAATCAAGAGTGACAGTATCTTCTAGATACGTACGCTTCGTAGTTTTGATCGGTTAACATCAGGCAATATGGCGGCCAAGCGTTAATCTATCAATAATTAATTTCATTTAAAAAATACGCACAGTAACATATCACTTAAATCAATCCTGTAGACTGCACGTTGAACACAGCCAGAAATATTTTTGAGTCGAGCCTGCCATTGTGACATTGGGATTTTTTTTTTTTTTTAGTGTATGTGTACCTATTTACGTTTGTTTCTTTGTGTGTAAAATATGTTTTATTGACTTGTGTTTTTTCTATTGTAATGTGACAAAATGAATTTATGTTTGATTATGTTATGAGTCTATGATACTTGAAATAAATGAATTAAAAAAAAAATATATCGTGCCTGCCATTATGAAATAGTTTTATATTAAATTCTCGTGTCACAGTGTTTGTTTCCTTACTCCTCCGAAACGGCTTTACTTTACTTTTTACCAAATTTTATATGCATATTCAGTAGGTCTGAGAATCGGCTACTAGCTATTTTATTTTTTTATAATGTGGCGTTAAAAATACATACAACCCTAAATTTTTACCCTTTTATCACCAACCCCTGTTTTTTTATAGCCATTTTAGTAATTTTATCATTTGACAGTGAACTCCTAAACGACGGGACCGATTTGAATGTTTTTTTTGTGTGTGTATTCGAAGATGGTTTAAATTCACAAATAAGCCCGGCAGATGGCGCTGCAGACAGTGTCTAGGTTATGTCCGAGCGAAGCTGGAACGGGCCGCTAGTAAAGTATATTCAGGTCTATAGTATTTTAGAACAGTATTTTAGAAAAATTAACAGTTTTTGAAGTGAAAACTTTTGAAGTGAAAACTTCTTTTGGCGCGCCACGGACACTCGTGGGCATTGAAATGAATTCTAGCGTCACTCTTGGAAATGATAAGAAATATTCGGGTAAACTCGGGACCATGACCATTGACCATCTAGAATGGCGTCAGTATTTCTAGATGGCAATGCTCATGGCCACGCCCTTCGGTTTCAACCGCGTAGTTTCCAAAGTAAGCTACCAAATTCTAAGTTTTCACTTCTATCGGCAGTTCCTATGACTGCCATTTTTTGTTTTTAATACATATTTTTTAGAGCTTCTGTTCAGAAATTCAGTGTGATTTGTTCCTGGCTGCGCTGCAGCGCTGCACTGAGCATTGAGCGCCCTCTGACTAAATAAAAACATATTTGTGCGAGCGTCTAAGTGTAAAATATAATAATGTGTTTGCATTTTAATGCCGAAAACAGTATTTTGTATACTCGTACTTGATTTTTGTTCAACAGCAAAAAGTATATTTAGTGAAACAGTATAACACTATTTATCCTTACTAATATTATAAATGCGAAAGTAACTCTGTCTGTCTGTCTGTCTGTCTGCTTGGCTTTCACGTCTAAACCAGTGAACCGATTTTGATGAAATTTGGTATACAGATAGACTAGACTCCGAGAAACAGCATAGGCTACTTTTTATTGCGCAGAAAGGGTTGGGGTTGAACAATGTAACGAAAACGGGGAAAAATATTTCTCTTTGAGAGCTTTAGCTGCGTGTGCCATTCTCCTTGGCGTGGGTTGAAGTCTGTGACAGCACGTGTCACAGACTTTTGAAGACACGTGTCACAGATTTAAAGGTTGCGTCATTTTATGTAAACAAATTTGCAAAATGCATTGTTACATTTTTACGTGTAAATTAAAAATATTTCTAATCTTATATTGTGTAATATTGATTATATTAAATTCTCTACACCAACATAACTATTCACATACAATCGTACATTAGAAGTACTTGAAGAAAGAACCATGCTGCCTCGATTTTACACCAAAGCGGTTTTCGATAATCAAGCTCAAGATTATCTAAAGAAGACTGATCACCTGAATGAAGAATCATACTCCAATGAGTAGCATATAGACACAGATTACAAAAATAAAACCAGATGGAACGCGCAGAACAGAGAACCTGAAGCAGACAAAGCAAATACAAACGCCGAAGCAAATACAAACTCCAGTCAGTACGAAACGGACTTCCGTGTTGTACGGGCGTCCCGTGTGATTTTAAGTTTTGTTTTAAAATATGCCGTTTTATTTCTGTAATCTGTGCAAATATAATAATGCTCTCAATGTTCAAACGCTGGACGTTGGCAAAATTGCGGTGATACGTACTTTCTATTACCGAATGGAAGCCATAAGAAAAAAGAAGAAGAGAAGAATGCATTGGTGGAGGAGGTAGTTTTATAAACATGATGTTAATATATCACTGAACAAATACATTATTTATCACAAATATATAATTTTGAACAAAATTGCCCGTGATATTTTTTGATTTTAATGAATATTTTAGGAATATCGTAGTTTTAAACAACTCCGTAACAAAATAATAGACCACTTTATTGTGGGCACGTGGTCCAATGATGTTTCTTACTTAGCGTTGTCTTCCCGCGGCTTCTGAACCGCGGCCATCACTAGACGCGGTCGTGAGGGCGAACCTTTCGCACTCGACGATCTTAGCCAAGACGCTCAACAATGAGAGGTCATGTGAATTGGAGAAGCGAGAGGAGGCCATTACCTGTCACTCATCCAATGACGTGAAAGTGGACATAGGAGCGATCTTAAAGGCGTACTTGATTCGCATCCTGTTTCTACCGGAGGGTCTGGGGTGTCAGACGCTTAAGGCGGTCCGGCACCGCACCTAGGGATATGGTTTCCCAAGGTCGTGACGCGTCGCTGGTTTTTAATGCATCACTGGAACCAAATGCGGTGGTTCGGACGTCTCCCATGAGGTGTCCCCGCAAAAGGCGGCGGCAATGGCAGATCGAGTCACAGTCGAATGCGATAGCGGTCCCGCGGTCCCGAGACTGCTGCGAACCCACGGCTGGAAAAACCTGTTGTAGGTATGGGTTTTGATCGGTAAGGTTGCCATATCCCTACGTAATATCGATCCCGACATATATCAATACGTGACCATGGGCTCCAAAACTTGCGGTCCAAGCAATTCGGTCAGGGGGGAGTTGCGCGGCGTAGACGATGCCGGCGCGAGTGAGAACTGCCGCGATGAACCGTGACCGTAGAGGAGAGATCCCGGCTGAAGAGGAATACCGGTATAACGGTGCGCCTCTCTCCTTGCCCACTGCGGCCTTGCGTGGTTGTTAACGTATGATGGTGGACGCGGTGGGGCTGTAGGGGATGAAGAGTGCCGATATATTGGTGAGCTGCTGTCCCCGTCCTCTTCAGCCGGATGTTGGTAGACATTTGTCCCGCCGCCTGATACAAAGGGTGTTTAGACGTGAGGATGTCTGGCACCGACGAGGCAGTTGGTTACCGAGGTGGTCACGGCGCGCATTATCCCGCGGCGGGTTCACAGAAGAGTGCGAGAGCATACCCGTGTCCACGGCAAACGTTTTAGTCGGTACCACTCATGTCGAATCTAACACAAATCGACCATTCCCTTCAATCGGAATGGTATAATGCATTGCCTCCACATAAAATGGCACCATTTGCTTTTTAATTTCAAAATAATACCATTTCCCGTTAAGGAGTCGTTTACAGTAACTATTACTAAAGCACAGGGGCAAACATTTAAGCGCTTAGGAATCAATTCACGCCAAGACGGTTTTTCATACGGACAACTACTTAGGTATCTGTTGCGTTATCAAGATCATCAGGTAACAGATATAACCAATTTGTTCTTCTACCGTAAAAAATAAAAAACTAAAAATATCATATACACATAACTACTTTAAAATACCTGTACTATAAAACACATTTTAGTATATTCCAGTACGTTTCGTTCCTAGCGTTCCTTCATTATTTTTCTAAAGTTCTCTTAGTGATCATAGCTTTTTAAAGCAATGTAAATTTTAGTAGGGATTTTCCTCAAATAGACGCGGGACGCGGGTGAAACCGCGGGTCTCAGCTAGTCTATATTTATAAAAATCAATGCCACTTTTCGTTGTTATTGAACTCCTCCTGGCTGATTGAACGGCTGGACCGATTTGAATGATTTTTTTTGTATACGTTTGGGTAGGGCCCTGGAAGGTTTAGATTCACAAATCAGCCCGGCAGATGGCGCTGCAGTTGATATATATATCTAGGTTATTATTCGAGCGAAGCCGGAGCGGGCCGCTAGTAATAGTATAATACTGTTTAAAACAGTATAGATGGCAACTCTAAGGGCAATCACTAATCTCGTCATTCATTCAAGTTTCTAAAGTGACTAAAGTCACTAAAAAACGACTATCCTCGCAAGTCACGGAGATTATTGTCACCGAACTGTTTCGACCAGTATTTACGTTAAATGCAGATTAAATAACTGATATTAGTATTGCATTATCATATTTTTGCCGAAAAAAAAACCACAAAAACAGACTCAAAATCTAATTCAGACACACGACCCAATTTTAAATGAAGTCCAATTTTTGAAGTGAAAATTTATTTTGGCGCGCCTAGACAGATTTTTCGTGGGCTGTGAAATTAATTCTAGCGTCACGCTCGGATATGATAAGGAACCTTCGAGTAAACTCGGGACCATAGCCATTGGCTATCTAGAAATGCGTCATCCAATGGGAAATGCTCAAAAGGGCGTGGCCTGCCCATCATAGCATGGCCATCTAGAAATGCGTCAGCCAATGGGAAATGCTGGTCCATTTCTAGATGATCATGACATGATGACCAGGCCACACCCTCCGGTTACACCCGTGTAGTTTCCAAAGAAAGCTATCTAATTCTGAGTTACAAGTTTTCACTTATATCGGCAGTTCCTATGACTGCCAACTTTTTATATTTGGATGTTATTGGAAATCAGAAGCACCTATTTCGACAAAATGTACCTACATGGAACCACCTCTGCACTATGATCTACCAAACAAAAAGTAATCATTAAATTCGATTCACTAAGAGCGGAGCTATCGCGTTCCATACATTAAAAAAAAATTGGCAGTCATAGGAACTGCCGATAGAAGTGAAAACTTATAATTCAGAATTTGAAGCCTACTTTGGAAACTACACGGGTGTTCCGGATGGCATGGCCTGACCATCAAGGCATGGCCATCTAGAAATGTGTTAGCATTTTCCATTGGCTCACGAATTTCTAGATGGTCATGCCGTGATGGTTAGGCCACGCCCTTTCAGCATTTCCCATTGGCTGACGCATTTCTAGATGGCCAATGGGCGTGGCCACGAGTTTATCCGAAGATTTCTTATCATACCCGACCGTGACGCTAGAATTCAATTCACACCCCACGAAAAATCTGTCTAAAAGCGCGCCTGCGCGCCAAAAGAAGTTTTCACTTCAAAATACTTGGGAGGTGTCAATGGACATTCTGATGGAACGAAGTTGTACAAAATATTGCAACTCTTTTCTGTTTCTGTTGCCCTGGTACTGGTACCTAGGGGCAAACGCAACTCTTTTATATTTCTGTTGTCCTGGTATCTGGAGATAAACGCTGGGCTGTTGGAGGTAGGTAATCGAAACTCTTTACTGTTTCTGTTGCCCTGGTACCTACCTGGCCGTTTTTACCGAGTTTATCTGAAGATTTCATATCCGATCCGATCCATTATCATATCCAAGCGTGACGATTGATGAATCCATTTCACAGCCCACGAAAATTCTGTCTATAGCGCGCCTAAAGAAGTTTTCACTTCAAAACATACAACCGCATTAAGAAACCTCCTCCCTTTTTGAAATCGGTTAAAATACTACTACGGTAAACAAATATTTGAAGAAACACGTTAAACTTTTTTTTTTTTTTTACTTTTATAGGTTTACTGCCACATAACAGCACAGTGACACGCAGCTATTGAAGAGTCCAAATCATTACCTAGCACTGCACTGCGCTCGTCACTTAGAGATCTAAGTTGTTATATCTCTAAGCCCTGTAATTTCTCTGGAAACATTACCCTTCAAACCAGAACACAGTAATGTCTGCACATCACTGCTTGGCGGTAGAATAACTGACAAAGGCTTGGCTTCTCATTTACATGAGAATTAAATAAAGTGGCCAAGTGCGAGTTGGAGTCGCCCATGAAGGGTTCCGTTGCAGCAAGTAACATAATATACATAGTACATATAGTTCTTGTAGTTCGTTGTAACTTTGATCGAAGTTTTAATAATAGTGCATTTATGACGTACTAAAAAAAAACTACTCATCAGATCGAGTTCAAACCAATTTTCGTTGGTAGTTTACATGGTAATGTACGTCATATATTTTTTTTAGTTTTTTCATTTTCTTACTTTAGAAGTTAGAGGGGGGGGGGGGGGACACATTTTCCCACTTTGGAAGTGTCTCTCGTGCAAATTATTCAGTGTAGACAAAAATTATATTAGAAACCTCAACATCATTTTTGAAGACCTATCACATAGACACATTTATTTGCAAACGTACATACAGTTAAGGAGTGTTAAATAAAATAAGTTACGGCTGGTGTGCCTAGTCAGGAGAACGGCAACTGCCGATCGCACCACGCCACCACCACGCGCACCACTGTCTATTCGAAGTTATATCCGTAATACCGCTAACTTAAAACGGTGAATGTAAAACACCATGAGGACCAACCAACAATTAGTGTGTATCCACAGACTGGTAATTGTTTCAGTCAGTAAGTACCTCACTGTTTCAAAAAATAAATTAAAAAATACGATAAAATGTAGTTCAGTTTGTCATTATTTAAATCCTATGTAGAAGGTAAGGTACAGTGGTCTAGTAAGTTACGGTGGTCTAGTCGGGAGAACGGCGGCTGCCGATCCGGAGACCCCGGGTTCAAACCCCACACGCACCACTGTCTTTTCGAAGTCATGTGCGTAATGCCGCTAACTTAAAACGGTGAAGGAAAACATCGTGAGGAAACCGACATGTACCTAGAATCTTTCGAAGTCATGTGTCATCCGCCAACCCGCACTGGGCCAGCGTGGTGGATTATGGCCTTAACTCTCTCCTTGCGAGAGAAGGCCCTGAGTCCCAGCAGTGGGAACATTAAGTGGGCTGTTGATGATGAGAAGGTAAGGCACTTTATTTCACGACACAGGACTAGTTTGGGATACAGGGCACGCTTTAACTGTGCAATTGAATTTGCTCAGATAAATAATAATTAGTCCTACCTACTTACGTTATTACTGCGAAATGATAGAGGACTAACAACATACCTGTTTCTAGCGTAAGTATTTTCTGGATTTTATCTTAAGCATTTGCTCAAATAAACGATTTTTTTATTATTATTTGACAATCGTCACAACGTGATGGATTACGACCTGGCTCTCAGCAGTGAGCAGGCGTGGTCCGAAGCGTAGGGTCACGGGGGACATGACCGAGTTGACATTTGGAATAGTTTTATTATAGTCTGAAATACAGGCTACTTATCATCGTGAAAAAAAAAACGTTTTTTTAACTTATTCATTTTAGTGGTGGTTTAACAAATAAAATAATTAAAATCTAAAATTGTACTAACCTATAATCTTAAAATGACACCGCCTTTCTTTCAGTCTGGGCCCCATTTTTTTCATCCAACTCTTAGTCTGGACTGAAGTTTTTGGTTTCACTAAGAAAAAATATGAATTATAGTCTTCGTTTATTATAATTACTCGACACCAACTCATCATCATTAATGACTTCCCAACAACAAATATTGTATGAAATCGCAGAGATTGAAATAAAACTCTCACTTTCTGTCAGCTATATCTATAGTTAGTTGTATAATGTAATAATACAATTATCAATTAATAAAAAAATATATAGCAGTGATAATATCACACTTATGTGTCATTTTATTGTACCAAAACCAAAGTGTTTATAAAAATAAAAATAATTATTGTTTCACAGATTTAAAGTGAATTATTTTACATTGAGTTCTGCAAATTTTGCTCTGCCTAGACGTCTCGTCGAGAAATCGTCGGGAATCCCGGTTGTTTAACATTTCTTTATCGTGAAATAAATACATTTACAATAATAATCTTCAAGAACGTCTGGGTTTGCAAACATTGTAATTTGTCAACGACTCTGATGTTGTGAGTGTTTTAAGGGCGACAATCATTTATCGTCAAGCCGACCGCTTGCCTCTTTATTTATATATACAAGGATCAAATGTAACAATATAGTTATGTAGGTATTCTGGTTTTTTTTTAATTGACGACTTTGTTTTTCTTTAAAATCATTATATCCATTTCACACTTATTGTAAATGTTTTTAATTACTTTCTTTAAATACGTAGTATGTATACTATGAAAACTAAGGCGGTTGTTACACATATTTAATTAAATCAACGGGCAACTCACGTGTGATCTAACAAAGTAGTTATTTTGTTTTAATGTTTTAATTAATTTTAAATTAACTAAATCCATCTCCCAAAAAAATTGAAAATGCTTTTAATTATTACTAATATTATTAAATGTATGCTATTTTCATAATATTACTATACTATACAACTTATTTTAATATTCCTTACTTTTTATTCCCTTTTCCGATCGAGTTGGTGTTGAACGATATAACAGACGACGACCTCAATTCAAACTTCTCCAAACTTACAAACACTCCACAAAATTTACATAAATTATTTAACATAAACACTGCCTCAGAAAATATTTGACAATGAATTAAAAAAATCTAGTTTTATTCGGTCAAAGCGGATAATCCGTGTTGACTGGCCGAGTTAAGGATAGTCAATCGAAAATTTTAAGCTTACCTCCTCGATGTTACATCACGATTACTATCACACACTATTCAGCTTTCAGATGATAATTATATTTTGGCAGATTATGCGTTGTCTAGCTTATTTTGATATAAACAGCCGATAATAATGTCTAGACAGTGTCATTGAAATAAGATTAGGCTAGGTGGAGTCGAAGAAACCGCTTTTTTTATTTTTCTTCTGAAAAAAATTATTAATATCAAAGCTTCGGGTAATCAGTGCAGGCGGTTCTTCGGATCGATAAGACGGGCGAGACTAGACGTCATATTTGTGACTCGAGTACGATTTTTAAGCGAAATAGTATTCACTACATCGACGCTGATAAATGTGTGGAAATAATACAGCCTCTTTCAGCCGCATTCGAAATAGAAAGAATTCTAATTATATCCAGTGTTACTCGAATTTTATTATTTTTCATGTCGATGACGACATTTTGTTTTTAAGTCTATCTTACTTTTAACTACTTACGTTACGTACCGACCTAACGACTGTGTATTGTATTTGTTGTTTTTAATTTAATTTTATGTTTTATTATTTAGTTTTTAATTTTTATTTTATTGAAAAAAAAATCTAGTTTTATTTTATTTTATGATTCCAGGCAGGCTCAGGGAGAATACGGGTGACTCCCGCTCTGGTGCGTTCCTGGAGCAAAGGTTGGCCATTGCCATTCAGCGTGGGAACGCGGCGAGCATCATGGGCACTTTTGCGCCGGGAGCAGTTAGAGGTGGGTTATTCGGAGATTAGTTTTTTAATTATTATTTTGTTGTCATTGCAAAAAATTGTTAAACTAATAATTTTATGATTCCTAATTAAATATTTACAAATGGGATTTTAAATTTAAATCAATCCCACCCAATATTTATCGACTGCGACTTCGGGGAGGGAAGCGTCTATTAAATAAATTTTATTGCAAATGGCAGTGCAATGGAGGCAGACATATCCTGTATAATATGTAGGTATATCAAGAACGACATTTTTTTTTCTTTTTCACTTCTAAACCGATTCAAAAAAAGGAGGAGGTTCTCAAATCAGTAGTATGTTTTCTTTTGTATGTTTTTGTAAGTACGAGTAAGTTACGCGATAGCGCTCCGCCAATTTTGTGACTCGATTTTGATGGATAATTTTTTGTTTGGCGGACCATAAAACAGAGATGGTCCAATATAAATTTATTGAAATCGGTGCAGAGGATTTTGAAAAATGAACAAAAAACTAATATTCACTCTCATTTATCTGGACTACTTAGTAATACAATCGACTCTTATTAATTTAAACTTCTCTACATAATTCAAAGTCATCATGAGTTTCTTAGAAAATCTCTTTATATTTGTCGAACTAAATCCAAATATTTTATGTACTTGATAATTCGAACGAAAAAATATCGTTACGTAAAAACGACGCGTTAATTCGAATTATCAAAGTCAAACATTCGATAATTTAAAGTTGCACAACAAGTTTAAACTTGTATCATCATACACGAGCCTTTGTTTCCATTGGCGTTTGATTGGTTTGAAACATATAATATAATACTTCCGCTCGAAGGTTTGTTTAGTTAAGTTCCTGTCACTCTATCGTTTGATGTATACTACTTAAATAAAAGTTTGTGTTAGTTTTGAGTCCTAAATAATTACTTGACGATTGCTAAAAATAAGTATATCAAAAAGTAGTTTGTTCAAAAATTTAGAACCATTTGACATTTCAAACACTCGATAATTCGAAATATTTTAATAGTTTTTCAAGTTGCGAATTAACGTGAGTGGGCTATAGCTTCTTATGAAATTTGATCGAATGTGCTTATGAATTTAATTGTATATTATTTGAACCCTGTTTTTGTCTTTTCGAAAAAAAAAATCTACACAAATGTTCGAGCGACCGCACACACAGCTATTTACAATATACATTTCTATTGAATTGAGAACCTCCTTTTTGAAGTCGTTTAAATCTACACGGTACACTAGCTATAAAATACATATAAGTATTATATATATAGCTACGTGTGTGACGGTATTTACGATGAGTCTTTAGACACACCTAAATTGCACGCGCGCGTACCCGAAGCTAGTCGTTAGAAAATATATAAAAATATGAATCAGGTTACCATCGCAAAGTTCACGTGATAAGGAAAGAGCCGTGTGATTATTAGTGATATGAAACCAGAAATCACGTCACCTGAGAGTATTTTAGGTAAATAAAATAACTTCAATTAATCCATTTTCTAAATATTTATTCAGTTATTAAAAAAAACTGAATAATTAAATTTTCTCCGAAATAACAAATATCGGCTTAAATTTAAAATGAAATTCATATATTCCACTAAATTTCATAAATCGCAACGTTGTATAAGCAAATTTTTTTTTTTGTTGATATTTCAAAAACAGAATTTATAATATACTAGCGGCCCATTCCGGCTGCGCTCGGATATTGTCATTTAAAGACTATTAATCGAAATAAAAACTATCCTATCTCTCAAGTTGGACCAGACTGCTCACAGTGTGATAATTTAATTTAAAATCGGTTTAGTAGTTTAGGAATCCATCGCGGACAAACATCGTGACGATCGTGAAGATTAAGATATTTTTTTTTTCATTATTCTAAATTAAATATTTACTTCTAAACTATGATCTACCAAACAAAAAAGACCCACCAAAATCGATTCCCAACTGGCGGAGCTATCGGGTAACATAGATACAAAAAAAACCTGCAACCGAATGGATAACCTCTTTTTTTAAAGTCGATTAAAAATAAAACAAAAACACGCGAATTGAGAACCTCCTCTTTTGTGAAGTAGTCTAAAATATACAGTAAATTAGCTGTAATAGTACATTATGATATAAGTGCGCTAAGTTGATAATTACAGCCGAGGCTTTATTGCCAGCTCGAGCCGAAGGCGAGAGCTATAATTTAGCAGAGGCTGTAATTATCAAAGCGCACTTATGTCATACGACGTTTTACAACATATTTGCGAGGAAATAAACAAAACTCTGACGACATTTTCAAATAAAAACAATACAGCGAAAAAAAAGGCGCGGAATAATATTTACTTGATCACAGATCACAGCACAGAGTAGGTAATCACTATGGATCACAGATTAGCAATGCGCGCGCATCGGCACTTTTTTTTTTAAGCAACGGCACAGAACCAGCCGGTATGCCATTAGTAATAAAGTAAATTAATATTTTTGTGTTTTGTTACAGAAAAATTAAAGTAAATTACTTTAATTTGGTCAAAATTAATTAAATTAACGAATTAAATAATTACTTATTATATTTTACCTCTCAAAGTTAATTTTATTCACAAAATGTTGACCATAGTTTTCTGACATAAAAACTCTTTACTAAGATTTAAAAAGGTACCGTTCGTTTTAGACGGAGCATATCTCTCTACCTAGTATGTGGACGGAGTATTTTGAAACCGTGCGTTTTACATTACACATTACAGCTCAAGTACGTAATAAGATACATTACGATACAGAAATTGGTCCAATAAGAGACCCTTTACGAGCAAATATGTTTTAAAATACATTAAGTAAATTAGCTGTAAAATACATATAAGTATTATAGCTACGTGTGTGACGAGCTTTACGATGAGTCTTTAGACACACCTAAATTACACGCGCGCGTACCCGAAGCTAGTCGTTAAAAAATACATGAAAAAATTATGAACCAGGTTACCATCGCGAAGTTCAAGTGATAAGGAAAGAGCCGTGTGATTATTAGTGAAAACCCAGACATCATGTCACCTGAAAGTATTTTTAGGTAAAGAAAATAACTTCAGTTAATCCATTTTGTAAATATTTATTTAGTTATTAAAAAATCGAATAATTTAATCTTCTCCGAAATAACAAAACTCGGCTTCAATTAAAAAAAAACACATTCCATTAAATTTCATAATCATTTTATAACATAACCGATGTTATATATATTTTCATTAGTCTACATTATTTACTTCTAAATTATGATCTACCAAACAAAAAAGACCCACCAAAATAGATTTACAACTGGATGAGCTATCGCGTAACATACATACAAAAAAAAATACAACGTACGTCTAATAGACGTACACTAGCTAGAAAACACATATAAGTATTATAGCTACGTGTATGACGGGCTTTATGAAGAGCCTTTAGGCACACCCAAATTGCAGGCGCGCGAAGTCGTTCGTCAGTCGTTAGAAAAATTATTAAAAAAATATGAATCAGGTTACCATCGCGAAGTTCACGTTATAAGGAAAGAGCCGTGTGATTATAAGTGATATGAAAACCAGACATCACGTCACCTGAAAGTATTTTATCTAACACGTAGAGAGAGGGGGGTCTTGATTTGGTATCAGTGCTGATAGCCTAGTGGCTTGAACGGCGAAACGATTTTTATTATGCGTCTGGGTATTTTTTACCGATAATAGGTCTGCACTTGACCGCCATCTCACGTACATATTATGTACACTGTTCAATTGAATTTGAGCATTGCTTCCCTCTTCGCACAGCGCAAGAGAGACACATCTGTTTGAGCGCATCTGTTACTGTTTTACGCTCAGATTTTAGAATAATCTAAATAAAATCAGATTTGATCCTTTTGAATTTTTTTTTGTACCATAATGTTCGTAATTAAATTGCCTATCCGTAAGTGGAAGTACAAAATCCAAATAATGGTTTCAACTAGATATTGCACAATTTTAATCGATGCGTAACGTCAGATACGCTGTACGATTCATGCTGAAATTCGGAACACAGTTAGATTATAGCCTGGAAGAGAACATCAGGTTTTTTTCAACTTTTATAGGATAACACTTGACTGCCATCTCGCCTGATGTTAAGCGAGGATTGCGGTCTACGATGGAGCGTGCTTACCTAGAAGATACCAATTCACTCTTGATTGGCTTATGCACTTTTAAAGGGGCATAACCGGTTTAAGCACTAGCTACCAGTCTTATATATAAAATTCTCGTGTCACAATGTTAGTTACCTTACTCCTCCGAAACGGCTTTACTGATTTTTAAAATTTTATACGCATATTCAGTAGGTCTGAGAATCGGCTTCTATCTATTTTTCATACCCCTAAATAATAAAGGTTGTTCATCACTAAAATTTTATTTTTTGTAATTTTTTTTTGTTTATGTTTTTTTATAATGTGGCATTAAAAAATACATACAACCCAAAATTTTACCCTTTTATCACCAACCCCTATTTTTTTATAGCCATTTTAGTAATTTAATAATTTTTCATCCCACTCGATAACTGATCAATTATCGTCTTTTTTGTAAATGTTTTTCACTCTATTTCGATTAAAATTTCCCGGAGCTTTATTATGGCAAATCTAAAATTGTTTTGTAAAAATAAACATTTATTTTTATTATAGTATAGGGGTTACCAATGTTAGATTTTTAAAATTTGCATTAATGATTTATATGGCAAAACAACGTTTGCGGGGTCAGCTAGTTTATTTATAAATTAGGTTTTCAGGATACAATTGCAATAGTCGTGTATGGAGGGCGTTGCAACTATTCTTACTTATTTTCACGTGGATGAAATGTCTTTAAACATACATACATGTATGTATTTAAAACTATTTAAGTATTATATCATCTATCTAGCCCCCATAGCACAAGCTTTGCTTAGTTTGGGGTCAGATGGTGTTGTGTGTGAATTGTCCAACAATATTTATATTTATTTTAAAAAAATCCAAATTTTTGTGAAAGAACAAGAAAAAGTTTAAAAAGGGAATCGACACCTTTCGAGGCCGGCAAAATGTCATCACCTCTGATGTTGTTCTCGTAGATGTTCAAATGTACCAGATCTATGCCCTCTAATTTGTCTGGAAACATCCCCCTTCAAACTGGGACACAGTGATGTTTCCACATAACTTCTTGACAGTAAAATAACTGGCGAAGCTGATAGCACAGTGGCAAAAACACTCAATTAATATCTAATTATATTCTGTGTCTGGGTTTTTTCTAAATATCACAGATAAGATTAATCAACTTAACAATTTATTTTTAATTCATTAAGACATACGCCTCATGGGTAGCAACAGCCCTGCCCATATCTTGACGTAATTGTTTTGAATGAAAGTAAATTTGGTATAGATATAGTCTAGCCTGTATACTCTACAGGCTAAGAAAGGACATAGGTTACTTTATAATGCGAAAAAGGGGTTTAAGAGGAGGCAATAATAAATTTTGCCACCTTTGCCAGTTATTCTACCGCCAAGCAGTAATGTGCAAACATTACTGTGTTCCGCATTGAAGGGTAATGTTTCCAGTGAAATTATGGGCTTAGAGATATAACATCTTAGATCTCGGGGTGACGAGCGCAGTGCAGTGCTAGGTATTGATTTGGACTCTTCATGTTCCAATAGCTGCGTGTCACTGTGCTGTTATGTGGCAGGCATGATGCTTACCATCAGGAAAATGTCCTGCTCATCTAGTCACTACTTTTTTTATAAAAAAAATAAAAGAAATGCACGGATAACTCACGTTTGATATAGTCAGTCCAGTCTGACTTAAGTTTCGGTCGCGTCCGGCGACCTTTTTCAAGGAGATTGCGCGTGCGTGATCGCAGCTCGTTTAGCGATCACGCGCGCGCTCTGTCCTTGAAAAAGGTCGACAGAAACTCGAGTCGGACTGGACTGACTATGTCAAACGTGAGTTACCCGTGTATTTATTTAAAATGTGTAATAACCACGTTTTCATACTAAAACCAAGTTTTCATACTAAAAAGGTTGAATGAAATAAATCAAACTTTTTATGGGAGTATCGTAACTTTTGAAAGAAGAAGCTTGTAACTAACTTTTTATACATATAATTAAACTAGAGGCCTGTTCCGGCTTCGCTCGGATATTATCATTTAAAGACCTAATAACCGAAATAAAAACTATCCTATATCTCTACTTGGACCAAATTACACATAAATGCCATCTTTCGTGAATATCGTTTCGAGTTGGTAAAGAGTTTATTGGGAAAAAACATAACGACACTGGATTATTTTTTACAAAAAAGTATGACATTTTAAGTTTATAAAAATTTACTTTAAGAGTCAAGGGTGTGACATTCTTACTAATAGTTTCATAAACTGCGGGATACACTGCGGGGTGAAGCCAGTTAAGATTAAATAGAAAAAAAAATGGTTAGTAAAATTTTCGTGAATTGATTTAATTTCTAAACACAATACAATCCTTAATCACTATTTAAATTATTTTTTGACGTGATAACGTCTTATAACTCGATGAAGGCGGCTGCACGCCCGCAAAATATGACGTCATGTGCCGTTACCGCCGTTACCTCAGTCAGTACCATTCCATCAGTATTTTTATTACTTTTCGCACCATCTAGTGAGTGAAATGTGTATTACGTTCAAGGAGTCTGTCCATGTTTTAGAAAAGCGACGATATGAAGTTAAGAACTTGTGCTAGTACAATGATGTACCCAGAGATGGCGCTTTGAACAGCTTTTCAAAAAGCTTCAGAATGTTTTACCTAGATGGCGCTTAACACAAATACTATGACCGCATTAAAAGGAAACGAAATTTCAACCGCGAAAATTTTGTTTTGAAAAATGCTACCATTCCATCAGTATTTTCTTAAGACGTTGTCACGTTCAATTATCGTCAGTAAACCGACTTTACAGACAACCATTTTTTTTTTTTATTATCTCGACGTTTCGGCAGCGTTACAACGGCCGTAGTCACGAGATACCTAGTAATTAAATAACAGTTTGGAATAATCTAGAGGTATTTAAATAAAGGTGGTGGTGGTGATTGAAAAGACAGTGGTGCGAGTGGGATTCGAACCAGGGGTTCCGGATCAACAGTCGCCGTTCTCCTGAATGTACGACCAGCCGTCACTTTATAATTACGCATTTTAGGGCGCATCCATAAATTACAAATGTGAGGTAATTTTGACGATTTTTCGATACCACAAATTCTCACCGAAAGGGGAGGGGTGTGATATTGTTCAAAAAGCCCCTTCCCCTTCATGTGAGAATATTTTACACATTTTTTAATCAATTTCTATGAGTTTTCTCAGAGAATGGACACATTTTTCAGCGAAATAAAATGACGTGATGTTTGACTCGACACCCCCCCCCCCCCCTCCCTCCATAACAACTCACGTGATTAATGGACGCCCCCTTAGATTAACTACGAGAAAAATCACGTAACTTCACAACTTAACTTCATAGTAACAATGTATTTGTCTTAAATTATAATGATTAATGATATTGACAACGGTTATGGTGACATAATGAACAGTCATCACCATCGTCATATATTTGACCATAATCATGTTTTTCGTCATAGACATCAAATAGATAATGAACGATATAGCGATTAGAATCATGATCACGATTCTAAGAAGTTTGCATCGTTGATTTCCACAAATTTTCAATGTTACTTCACATTGCGAAACTTTTAAGTTATAAGATAGTAATGATACTGGCCAACAATAAAATAAAACTATTACGGGGCGACTATAGACCGCGTAATTTTAGATATTTTGGGCCTCCTTGGATTCCTCCTCCGGTGGGATGCCGTGAGGTAGGATTGACCATTTCACGTGAAATTTTAATAGTGTACATCAGGACGTCTACTCTATTTCTACGAAAACGTAATTTTGAAAAAAAAAACTCGCGACTTTCCTGGTCTTGTTCTACTTCGTTTCGTCCTATACAACATTGTTTGACGTTTAAATGTTCTAAGCATACTCTAATTAGTGCAGGCTTAGAACATTTAAACGGACAACACGGCGAATCGAAGTATTGAGTTGAATCAGAGTTGGAAAATTGCGAGTTTAATTCGAAATTACGTTTTCGTAGAAAGAGAGTAGACGTCCAGGGGTCGCCAACGTGCGGCCCGCGACCTATCTCCTTGGGGCTCGCGACGGTTTTTAAAAAGTTTTAAAAATATAAACAATGTATTCCCTATTTATACAGCTACAACTAAATAAATTTATTAATACATCGCCCGCGTAAAACACCTGGTACAGACGGCAATATATCAATTTGGCTCTCAAGCCCGATACTCTTGCGTTGCACAGGCATCTTTGTACATTCATACATTCTTGATGGTTTCAATAAGGAACCAACTTTGGGTACTTCTTTTACACGATGCTCCATGCTATCAAGGAGTTGAGATTGCCCTCTTCGCCGATGATAATGCACTTATCTGTCATGAGTACATACAGGTTGCATGCGATGATTGGCTTGTATGAAAATGGCGTTGCAAAGCAAATGTATTACTTTTTAAAGTGCGGCCCACTTTTATCTTCTTTTTGTACCATGCGGCCCATGGGTCCTAAAAGGTTGCCGACCCCTGGTTTAGATAGTTGATGAATCATCGAATTAATTCTAAAAATAATATCTCTAGCTGAAAAATCTCATTAGGTAACATTAAATTTGATTTGGACAAATTTTGGCAAAACTTTTAATTAATTAAATACTTCTTCTAATCTATTATTCCGCCGTACAAAAATCATGCGACAAGGAGAAATGATCGACGCTTGCAACCCCCCCTCTTTAACTGCACTCAGTTGGACAGCTTACAAGTGACGGCATAGTGCTGAATTTTATTACTTTATACCCTTCTATCATCCTACATAGGTCTCCTGGTGGTTCAGTTCATTTGACCCATACATTTTGTTCACGTGCCTGTAGTCTATTGCTCTCATCACTTCTGTACAACATAGAGATAATCTTTGACGAAATGTTTCGCGTATTCTCACCTCGTAACAGAGTAAACATTTGTCGATTCTACTCAATCATTCTCGACCGTTACATGTCGAATCGGGTGAACTAACTAAACTATCACGAACAATATGGTATTACGATACCGGTGCCTCGACTCAGTCTCACTTATAAGTTGTAAATGGTAGTCTATCTTATCATATTAATAAAAATACGTGACGCTGTAAATAATTATAAATAACGTCTATTTATACGAAAATGTATCTTATATTAGCTGCCCGTCTTTCTTTGGGTCGAACAACTAATCTATATAGCATTGAGGCGCCATCTGTACGAGAGTTGTGAAACTTTTATGATCGATAACAACAATCAACATTAGTAATTTGTTAATTATAAATGAAATTTTAGTATGAAAACTAAAGTGGTTATGACACTTTTTAATATTCAATCAACATCAACAGCCCACTAAACGTTCCCACTCCATGGACTCGGGGCCTTCTCTCGCAAGGAGAGAGTTAATGCCATAATCCACCACGCTGGCCTAGTGCGGGTTGGCGGATGACACATGACTTCAAAAGATTCTAGGTACATGTCGGTTTCCTCACGATGTTTTCCTTCACCGTTTTTAAGTTAGCGGCATTACGCACATGACTTCGAAAAGACAGTGGTGCGTGTGGGGTTTGAACCCGGGGTCTCCGAATCGGCAAGCGCCGTTCTCCCTACTAGACCAGCCGTAACTTAATATTAATACACGGGTAACTCACGTTTGATATAGTCAGTCCAGTCCGACTCAAGTTTCGATCGCGTCCAGCGATCTTTTTCAAGGCGAGTGCGCGCGCGTGTTCGCAGCTCGTTTAGCACACTGTATACTTCAGCTTGTTTAGTGCTAAACGAGCCGCGAACACGCGCACGCACTCGCCTTGAAAAAGATCGCCGGACGCGATCGAAACTTGTGTCGGACTCCTCTCAGAATTGGGGCGCAGGCTAAGGGAGAATACGGGTGACTACCGCTCTGGCGTGTTCCTGGAGCGAAGGCTGGTCATTCCACGTGGCCATTCAACGTGGGAACGCGGCGAGCGTCATGGGCAACTCTGCGCCGGGAGCAGTTAGGGGTGGGTTATTCGGAGATTAGTTTTAATATTTTTCACTTATTTTTTTATTTTTTTCTTAAGCCTAAGTTTTTACAATATTGACAATAAAACAACAAAAAACATTATGAAAACCTAAGCCTAGTTTGCCGCCAGCAGCGAGGCAGGGCCCGCGCTCCCGGTGGTTAAGGATGCAGAGAGAGGAACCTCCTGACGATGCGCGCTGTGTCGAGGATGACCGCCGCGTGCATCTGACCCTTGATCCAACCGCCTAGCGAAAGTCTCTTTAAGATGTTGGTCGAGACTTTTCGCTATAAGGCCGTTTGCCGAAACGACTATTGGGACTATGATCATGGAATCAACACTCCACATGGCGGTAACCTCGTGAGCCAAGTTAAAGTACTTGCTAGCTTGAAGCTTGTCCTTCTCAGCTTTCACGAGGTTCTCGTCATGTGGTATGGTGATATATATATGGAAATATATACGACGATCACAGCCCGGCGCTGAGACTACCCGCACGATACCAGGCTTATTGGCGACAATAATCCTGTCGGTGAAGATAGAGCGGTCCCAGTAGAGCAACGCACGACCATTCTCGAGAACTGGCAGAGGTGCGTACTTATAGTACGGCACCTCGGATTCGACAAGGCCGTATTGAAGAGCAAGTTGCTGGTGGATGAATATTCTTATTATTAGTTACTTTGTAATTATTAGATAAATTACATTACAGAAGTTGTACATTTTATGTAGATCAAAAAGTCCCTTTTATTATAATTATAAATTATTGAGACTGTCAATCGAAACAAACATTATATCTAACTATCTCTGAAGTTGGACACACATAGGTAAATGCAAACTTTCGTAAAATTCGGTTGAATTGGTAAAGAGCTCACTGGAAACAGACATTATGTCACTGGATTTTCAACCCCTGACCGAAAAACGGGTGTTATAAGTTTGATGATAAAATGATATCTGTCTGTCTGTCTTGGTTAATATCGATCCAAGATGGCCGCTTCCACAAAATGGTAGACGAAATATTTCTTCACAACATTCTTCAATATGGGTATCAAAAAATGAAAGGGCTTGGGTTTAGTCCGTTCGAAACTACCGTCAGTTGTCAAGGTTCAACGCTAGTGCACGCATCTCCGATAATTAAAAACATTATGTAGGCTTGTGTAGTCCTTCACTACAGTACATATTCCACGACATTAAAGTTTTGTTTGGCAAACTTCATTACATGATTACGCCGACATCAATCTGCGTTTTGCCTCACTTAGATGTAGCGTTTGTTTAAAAATTATTGATTTATGTACATCATGTAATGAGGGCCTTTACGAACTTTAAGTTTTGGTTCAGGAGCGACTATTTGGTGTTTCCTGTTGTTTGTGTTGAAGGTGAATGAATAGGTTAGGGGTGTTGTTTTACAAAGATTGCAGTCTCTAGAATGTACATACACGGTTGAGTTAGGATTTTATGTTGTATAAAGTGGGGTCTGCAGCTATCTCGTTGACATTTGTTCATTATTTGTATACACTTCTTTTGCACAATGAAAATTTTACCTGCGTCGGAACTGTTGGACGAAATGATAACGTTGCGAAAGATGTACTTGCAAAATGTTTACATATACTACGTATAGAGTTAGAACAAACGCTTTACACCGAAAGCACGGGCCTGATCGCTTTTGTCTTGTCGCTCTTGTGGAAGTGTCATACTTTTGTCGCGGCACATCACTATGTCGCCATAGCTAACATACACCTCATCTGCGTACGATTGACACAAAGGAACCGTGCGGAAAAACCTGATCTTAATTTATCAATTTAAGAAATTTAAGAATTTATCTTAAGTCATCAGAACGCAGAAGAGGAACTAAGAAATGATACAAGTGCAATTTAGGAACTATTCGTGCGAATTTTAAAATTACATAATATTAACTTTTATCTGTAATTATTTGTTCATAATTTTCATCAGCTTGTCATACTTCATTTGTGTGTATTTTTAGATTATGGCGTGTTAGGTTAATTAAATTAGACTCTTCGTGCATAAGTGTATTTTCTAGTTATATGTTTTTGTATTGTGTAATGGGATTTAGGTAATTTAGTGTTGGTATATTATGTAACTACGTCCCGCATAGTGCGTGTCGTCATTCGCCGGTACCAGCGGAAGATCAGCGCCGGTTAAATACAATCGGCATTATGCTGAGCTGGGGCCGGATTGTGACAAACATTTGTAAATTAAATGTAAAAATGTAGTTTTAATTATTAGATTAAGCATTTTTTGTCACAATAAACATGATTTGATTTGATCTACTCACTTATTTTTTATCTAAATGTACTTGTAACAGGTCTCCCCCTAAACAAGTTTCGAGGTTTAGGCCATAGACTACCACACTGGCCAAGTTTTTGTGATTGGAAGACTTCGCTTGTCTTTGAAGAAAACCTTCTCCGGTAAGTGGCATACTTTCTACCCGCATTTTGGTAAAAAAGTAAAATGAAGGTAGACACAAAAAAACTTACCCAAAACCTTCTTCGGCGGCATTTTCCTCTGCTCCCGCTCCTCGCTCTCGTCCCTCCGCATCATCTTCCCGTCCCACTTCCTCTTCCTACCCTCTCGCTCCTCCAAATACATCCCTACGTCTTCTTCTCTGAGCAGCGCGAGTCTCACACTGGATTCCCAACCTAACTCGTCCTTATAACACTCATGCATAGTCAAATATAGAATTACACACTAAATTAAAAAGTCCGAAATTGTTGAATGGCCGAGGGAGACGGCGAATTTAGAAGAGGACAAAGAACGAGTTGTACAGTTTCTTGATACCGGTCGTTTCTCGTTGACGATGGCTCCTTAGTAGTTCGTTTTCGATTTTTAACAGCATGTTGTTGGTGCGCAAGTGTGGAGCGAAGGTGGGCTTCGAGCGTTTTGAGGGTAGGTTGGGAAGTGTGTTTTTGAAGCAACTGTGGGCCTCCATTAGTCCACGCGTGGGTCTTGGAACCTGTGACGTCGATTCTGTCAGTCGGGCTACGGCTCCTGGAAAGAATGAAAGGTTTTTATTTTAATGTTAATGAGGGTATTTCATAGAGTTGGGAAACGACGTGTGACAGACATTGGCAGACAGAATTTGGTAGTCCCCAAGAACCAGCGGATTCGTTTCTGTAGTGGTAAGACTTATTACAGAGTCCGCCAGGGGAAGTTTGCCAGTTATCTTACCGGCAAACAGTATTGTACAAGCATTGCTATGTTAAGCTACGGCTGGTCTAGTCGGGAGAACGGCGACTGCCGATCCGGAGACCCCGGGTTCAAACCCCACACGTACCACTGTCTTTTCGAAGTCATGTGCGTAATGCCGCTAACTTCAAACGGTGAAGGAAAACATCGTGAGGAAACCGACATGTACCTAGAATCTTTTGAAGTCATGTGTCATCCACCAGCCCGCACTGGGCAAGCGTAGTGGATTATGGCCTTAACTCTCCTTGCGAGAGAAGGCCCCGAGTCCCAGCAGTGGGAACGTTTAGTGGGCTGTTGATGATGATGATTGCTGTGTTCCGGTTTGACGGGCAATGTTTCCGGAGAAAATCATCTTATGTATTTTTTTTTAAATAAAGAGTGACGAGATGAGCAGGACATATGCCTGATGGTAAGCAACATGCCTGCCACATAACAGCACAGTGACACGCAGCTATTGGAACATGAAGAGCCCAAATCATTACCTAGCACCGCACTGCGCTCGTCACCCAGAGATCTAAGTTGTTATATCTCTAATCCCTGTAAGTTCTCTGGAAATATTGCCCTTCAGACCGGAACACAGTAATGTTTGCACATTACTGCTTGGCTGTAGAATAACTGGCAAAGGTACTTCCCCAGGCGGACTCTGCCAAGAGTCCTACCACTACTAAACTAGCTAACTTCAAGGTGTCGGTTTTCATGACAGTATGCGCGCGCATCATAACAAATACTCTAATATTTTTTCCTTAACGTGTCAAAAGAATTACTTAAAAAAACAAAATAAAAATTCGGTTCACAGGTTCACAGGCGGTAGCTACGATGCCACATACATACACACAGCCCACACATTTGAGTCCCACTGCTGGGACTAAGGTCCCACAACGTGGACTGTTCGTGTTTCAAGCTGAGCGCATACAACTACGAGTACCTATATACGACGCGGCAGCCAATTGGCCGTGTTACATGATCTAGTCATAGAGTAGGTATGCCGATTAGAAGGGACATGTTAACTAGTTTTGCCTACAGAAACGTTTTAGATAAATGAAGAATAGAATACTTAATGCTGTTGACACATTATTTTTTTAAATAGAAATCATTAGCAGCGGTCCACGGTTTTACCCGTATAGCTCCCGTTCCTGTTACGCGATAAAAAGTAAGTTATGTGCTATTCTGGACAATCATCTAACGGTTTATCAAATTACAAACCAATCCATTCAGCCGTTACGACGTGATCGAGCAGGAAACATCCAAACTTTTGTTTTTATAATATTAGTAGGAGAATGTGATACCCTTGTTTAAAATGCGCCACAAATGGCGACCTTATTGCTAAAAGAGATTACTTTCAAATGAGAGAATAACCATGTTCCAACATGCGTCAGATTATAGAAAAAAAAGGCGAGAAAGTATTAGATCTTACGATCAGCTGCACACTCTACGAAACGTGTCTGATAAAAACCGATAACCAGGCGACTTTGCTACGATGTTCAAGACTTTTACATCAAGATTACCTTGATGTAAAAGTCTTGAACATTAGATGTTATGCTCAATCACATCGGAACATCTGAACGAATCGGGTTGAAATTTGGAATACAGTTAGATTCTAGTCTGGATGGACTTTTTATAGAAGGAAAATAACAGATACGGGAACTGTGTGGGTACAACCGCGGGGTATCGCTAATATTTTTTTGAGTATAAAACGGTTTCATGTGTCTCTTACCATAATTCAAATCACACAGATCACTGGCACAGACGCGTGCAAACTACATGCAAACGGCAAACAGAATGAGAGTCCTTGGCCATTAATAAAGATGACAATTGGAGTACCTCCACAATTGTATTGAATTGCTTTACGACTTGTACACACGCCCATGATTGTAGGTACGGTTGGGGAATAAAAATAGTTTTACTCAGGAATGGAACAAAGAAAGTTGAGGATGATGATGATAAATGAGTTATCAATAAAGTATTTTTTTTTTAAACAATAGGTTTGCATTTGAACGCGACTTCACCTGAAACTAAACGAGGATGCTATCTACTATGGTGCGTGCTTTTTTATCATTAGAAACCACTTTTTTTATTTATTTATTTAAACATGAAACTTATAGTTATACAAATCAACATATTACATCCTTAAGCTAATATAGGCAAGGACTTCGGCCCTGAAATATCCTTAGTTGTTCTGTTAATAACTAATTTATATTGTTATTTTAAAATTTAAGATTTTTTTTCAATCATGTGGAAGGGCTGAACGCATCCAATATACATTTGGAACAGGTCGTTTTTTTATAATATAAAGTAACAAGCCAAACAAAACATGCGCCTGATGGTAAATAGTCGCGGCTATTTGAACCGGAGACATTTACTTATAGTTTAGAATAGCAAATGGGCTACTTCTTGTAGAAAGAAAATGAGAAAAACAGCAATTACGTGGGTAAAACTGAGAGGCAATAACATTTCTAAGTTCTTAAACCAAATCAGTTTATATTCTAGCTTCGTTAATGTAAGTTAAGATTCAACATTTCACTCGAGTTTTTTTTTATTATTACAAACACCACACCAAAAAATATAACTTATATGATAATGATGATAAAAATATATTACGAGTAGAATTAATTTTAGGATAAAATTATGTTTATAGTATTACGTAAATCTGACTTAAACGGGTTTATGATACGTATTTTTACAGCATACTACAAAATGGAAGTCTTGGGATCCAGACAGATCAAACTGGTTCCATCTGGATTGTGTCACTTATTTGAATCGGATAAGATTGCTTTACTTTTTATTTCGATTTACTCGAGTAAATTAATGATATAAAAAACCAATTTGTGTTCTAGAATAAAAATAATTTATTTCACGTCTGTACGTACGTATTACCTTATATTGTAAGGTTATTAGCCTTAGTTATACGCGCGTAGTTTCCGGCCCCGTAATTTTCCCGCCATAAAAAGTAGCATTTTATGTTCTTTTTCGGACTATTTTCGTCCTGTGTTATACATTTTTATCCAATCTATTACGACGTTGCGACGTGATTGGCCAACAAATATCTAATCATGCAATTTAAGATTTAGAATATAAACCAAGATGTCTTTGTCTACTGATTTGTCAATGGTGTCGACATACAACAAATTAAAGGCTTCTTATCGTCTCCTATTCAATTTCAATATAATTATTTTTATTTCATTGAAACAAATTCATAAAATAATCGTTCAGTTTAACTCGATCACGTTTGTATTTTGACTCGAAACAATACAGCCTCTGAGAGGACAGGGAATTTTAGGTAAAATGAATGCTAAGCTATTTTTTCTACTGTACTAGTTATTCAACAGTGAAGATTAAATATCACATATTGTCATCTTCGCACGCTCCAATGAATCCGTTGACATAGTTTTAATTGCTGACTTATTTAATTAGCTAAGATTTGACTGATTCACGGAAACATGACGAATGTGTTTTTGGTTTATGGTTTCTTTTATAATTGATATTTATGTATTTAAGCTTTAAAAACTTTAACTTTGTTTTGTTCTTTTGTTATGTGTTAGTTAAAGTTTTGCATTAGTGGTGCCCCCATCCATGCCCCTTTCATTAGTGCATTTTGAACTGCTCGTGCTCAAAAACCTTTTAAAAATAGTATGTTCATTATTGATAATACAGTAATTGTATTAATAACATGTTTATTGTAAACTCGAAGGTTTTACAATAAACATGTTATTAATACAGTGCAGTGAAAAATAAATCCTACCTCCGACTACTAATAGTCCTACTATATTTTTTATGGTATAGAGTGACGAGACGAGCAGTACAAGCGCCTGATGGTAAGCAACACGACTGCCACATAATAGCACAGTGACAAGCAGCCATTAGCAGCTAGAAGAGTCGCCAAGAGTCATCAAGAGTAACCTAGCCACTGCACTGCCTTATCATTTCTCTGGAAACATTGCCCTTCAAACCGGAACCCAGTAACGTATGCAAGTATCCAGATTACTGACGGTAGACTTACAAGCAAAGACGTGGTACTGTCCCAGGCCTAGGTGGTAGGACCCTGCCAATAGTCCTATCAATGACCAAACTATGAACTGATTGTACTACAAGAGCCAGATAGTTGTTCTGAAGTTCTGATACATGAAAACATCCAGACACATAACAAATATTTGTATTTATCACACAATTATATTTATTTGGCTTCACGGGCCGACTTACTACCAACTAAGCCACGGGGTCAGTCAGGGCAGGTTCAAGTGGAAGAAATGAAGCATGCCAAGTTCGTAAAAAGAGAAGGGAAAGGGTTAACCTTAGGAAATGAGCGTCCCTCCTTGTATTGCAAATTAGCATTGAAGACAGTAATCAAAACGGATCCATTTTCTTTAAACATGTCCATAAATAAATAAAGCACAGGATTCAGGAGTAACATAAAAACCCTCACCTTCTAAAATCCCCCAGCACAAAATATCACTTAAAACGAAGTCCAGATGACCGCACACGTTTCTACCCTGGCCGTATTGGCGAACGGACACTAACCCATCCTGCCATCACCATCCTTCACAAACATGTTCAGTCCAACATCTTGGTCCATTTTCGGCCAATATAACAAAACACAAAACCCACGTCCCAATGTTTCAATTCTTCTACTTCTGGTCTACTATACCCCAATAGAATTCCAGGAATCAAAACTGATTCAAAAGGTACACTTCAAGTTTTGGGGTATACCAGAATTTAGATCACAAGGCAAATTGGCGGGCCAATCTTGCCAACACTGGATTTAACAGTTCAAGAACACTTCACGGGTCAAGGTCGAAATTTGAATTTTCGAATCGAGTTGCAAAAAAATCGCACAGCTCCCCTGGCGGCTATTGGTAAATTGGTCGGCCTCAGACGGTCAAATGAATTGTACAGAGACTGTTAATTCGCCAGCCAATGGGGAGCGAGGTATCCAAGTGTGGGCCCTAAATTGATCCACTTGGCAGGGTCAGGCCGTGCCAAGAACGGCAGGGTACTGTTGCGTCGTGTTAAAGGTTCTGCATGGGGACAAATAGGGGACCTTATGACCGATTTATGAGAGCCTGGTGAGTTCAATGATCATTTTGAGGGGCATTGTAAGGAGGATGTGGTATTGCTCTGAAACCGAATTTGCCACGTTTGGACCTTAGTGGAACATGTCTATAAAAGTATACTGGCCCACATCAGCATAAACAATGATTTATTGCGAGCCTTTTTTCCAATTTCTGTAAAGAACATTTTATACCTCAGAATTTACTTTTACAATTGTGAGTATTGCTGTCCACAATTGAAGCTAGGCCCTTTCAAAAACAGTCAGACAGCTGTCTTCATTTAACTTTAGTCCGTTGTTTTGGGCAGGTCTTTAATCTCGCTTCAGATGTCGAGGACTGTATTATCGTTGTCAATATTTAAAAGCTGCAATAAAATTTCTGAAATGTAACATTTATGGATGAGAAGGAATTCCAAAAGCAGTCATAGACTGAATTTGCCTAGATGGAATTGTAACAGTGAATAGAGTAAAGAAAGCGTTGACTAGATCCTGTGTTCCAAAATCTAGGTAATCTTAGAAAGCTTCCAAGATAAGAAGGGACTCAGTAGGCCACGTCTGCCGAATGGCGAAGACCTGTGAGTTGATCACCACTGACATAGTGGTCAGGTTTCTTGAGTTTGAAAGCCAGCAGCTACTAGACCGACCCAGAAAAAGATAGAAAGATCAATCTTAGAAAGCTTCCAAAATAAGAAGGGACTCAGCAGGCCACGTCTGCCGAATGGCGAAGACCTGTGAGTTGATCACCACTGACATAGTGGTCAGGTTTCTTAAGTTTGAAAGCCAGCAGCCACTAGACCGACCCAGAAAATGATGGAAAGATCATCTCCAAAAACAAAAACATCAATAGAGACAGGTCAAAACAGGAAAATTTTCCGAAAACTTACCAATAAAATAAAATTGTAGTGGACTCAAAATTCATGTCTTGACATGTCCGATTTTGCGAGCGTGCGATGCATATATGCATTTATAAGTCTATCGCCTGCACTTCGTGTGTATTTTTTCAATTGAAGAAGAATAAGTTTGTCAGCATCGCTAACTTTGAACAATAAAATACATTATGAGGAAACCAGCATTGCCCAAAAAGACATCTTTCAACGATGTGTGTCATCTAGCCTCCAACACTTAACCCGCATGGTTCATTATGACTCTCAACTTTGTAAGACATAAAGTAGGTCGCGTATGCATTTCACGGAAACCGGCAAATTCATTGAGTCAGAACAGTGTCTAAAAAAACTTAAGCTCCAGTCCGCTTCTATACCAGAACGTACCTTAAAAATTATATCGCTTCTAAGCTATATCCCTGGGCAATGCGGGCACCGTTCTATTTACGGTACATAAATCCTCTTTTATAGGTAGAAGGAATACGTTGATGTAAGTAAGTTTAAGGGATCGGTCGGGATATGTCGGATTCGACACCAGAAATGGTGCCACTACTGACTCCTCCATGAAGTTTCTTTTGCCTTTGCTCCGCAAAGATCACTCTCGCATTGTTCCACGAACCCACCGCGGCCTATCCGTTCTCAGGCCCCTCAGGGGAAGAGATCGGTTTTAGCGATAAGATCGCCTTTTGTGCCCATTTTGTTTTGTTATTATATGTGTTACTTGGTTTGTGCCTATATAGTGTTTTGTATTGTATTGTATTAGGGGCAATGCCCCGTCACCGGTGCACTTGAACCCCACCGGAAGACTAATAGACCATCCCTGTATGTTGTGGGTTCAAATCTCACAGATTTTCTGCAGCTTCTAAGCTGCTGCATAAGATTGGTGCAGCTAAGTTTTTTAGTATGTAATTTGTTGTCAATTAATTTTATTTTACTCTACATGAAAAAAGACAGCGTTACACAATAAAATAAATTCAAGATGAGTGGAAACTACAATGCCTAATACAGGTTTTTTTCTGGTAAGACAAATACAAGTTTTGAAATGGAAATGAAGTAATCTATGGTTTAGTTATCAGCCTGCATTATTTATGTAACAAACACGCAACCGGCTAAATATCTGCTTTTATAATCATCATAAACATCAACCACAAAACGATGTAACTTTTTCCACTACATACCCTTATGCTACGAAGAAAAATATGTTTGTCACTAGTAAGGAACTGAAGTCACAAGCTAACAGCTAGTATCATCTTCAACAAAAACTCACAGCCCGACTTTAAACTTTACAGGCCAAGACATAGAGTTCAAAAACGGAACGAATTTCGATTTTTTTCCTCCACCAATTAAAAGGAATTACACGTAATGAGTGTTAAATTGAAATATATTAGGAACGATTAGAGGGCACCAAGATGGCTTTCTGATGGCGCGAATTTAAATTGTTGTGAGATCGTTAAAATCGTTTTCTTGAAAAACCATGGCGTCACATCTACAAACTGGTCAATTGAATTGAGAGAGTCGTTTTCCGGATTGAAGGACAATGACGAATGTATCATACTAGTATTATTTATATATTGTTTAATGAAAACTTCTTTTGACGCGCCACAGACAGATTTTTCGTGGGCTGTGTGAATTGAATTCTAGCGTCACGCTCGGGAATGATAAGAAATCTTCAGGTAAATTCGGGACCATGGCTATTGGTCAACTTGAAATGCATCAGCATTTACCATTGGCTATCTAGAAATTATTCTGCATTTCTAGATGACCATGCTCATGGCCGCGCCCTCCGGTTTCACCCGCGTAGTTTCCAAAGTAAGCTATCAATTTCTGAGTTATAAGTTTTCACTTCTATCGGCAGTTCCTATGACTGCCAATTTTTTTTGCAGAGCTGGGACGGAGCAGGATGGAAAATGCTGACGCATTTCTAGTTAGCCGATGGCCATGGTACCGAGTTCATCCGAAGATTTTTCATCATTCCCGAGCGTGACGCTAAAGTTCAATTCACAGTCCACGAAAAATCTGTTTGTGGTGCGCCGAGAGTTTCCACTTCAAAGACACTTTTTGAAATCATGTTCTATCCAAAACTAGAATAGATGCAGTAGATAGATAGATAAACTCTTTATTGCACTTACATAACAAAGAAAATTACACAAAAAACTTATAATAAAGTAGCAATTGGCGACCTTATCGCTGAGAGCGATTTCTTCCAGGCAACCATAGGATGGTAAAAAATAAATCAATCAATAATGGAAGACGGGGAGTACAATTAGGAGTACTAACAATTTATAATAACAAATAACTAATTTAAAACAATAATAACATGTTCAACGAATCAAAATATTTAAAGATAAATAGATTACAATTTCATGACGATATATGCAGTGTAGAATGTATAGATAGAAGTTATATGTCATTCTGTACAATCATCGACAAAGCTGTGTCCAGCCGAGGCTGACGTCAGCGCCTTTGTACCGGGGCCATTGTAACAGGAGGCGCGGTCCAGCCATAGTCGGCGAAGCCTTGGATCTGGTGAAATACCGTGACTCGTCTGATAATTCGCATTCGATATGCAACGTTGTTTTTTTGAAGTAAAAACTTATTTAGGCGCGCCACGAAAAATCTGTCTGATTTTTCGTGGGGCGTAAATTGATTTCTAGCGTCACGCTCGGGTATGATAAGAAATCTTCGGGTAAACTGGGGTCCTTGGCGATTGGGCATCTAGAAATGCGTCAGCCAATGGGAAATGCTGAAAGGGCGTGGCCTCGACATCATCGCAATCTAGAAATGCGTGAGCCAATGGGAAATGCTGACGCATTTCTAGATGGCCATGCCATGATGGCGAGGCCACGTCCTCCGGTTACCCGTGTAGTTTCCAAGGTAAGCTATCAAATTCTGAGTTATAAGTTTTCACTTCTATCGGCAGTTCCTATGACTGCCAATTTTTTTTTGAGAGAGCTCTGTGTCAAGTTTAACTGAAAACACATTCGCAGCAAAACGAATACTTGAATAAGAGAGTGAATTTTGTAGTGGTAGGACTCTTGGCAGAGTCCGCCTGCGGAAGTACCACACCTTTGCCAGTTATTCTACCGTCAAGCAATAATGTGTTAACATTACTGTGTTCCGGTTTGAAGGGCAATGTTTCCAGAGAAATTACGGGGCTTGGAGATATAATATCTTAGATATCTGAGTGAAGACCGCAGTACAGTGCTAGGTAATGATTTGGACTCTTCGTGTTCCAATAGCTGCGTGTCAGCGTGTGCTGTTATGTGACAGGCATGTTGCTTACCATCAGGCACGTGTCCTGCTCGTCTCGTCACTCTATAGACTGTATACAATAAAAAAAACTGTATCTTCGTCATTTTTTGTTTTTGAAACAAAAGAAAAATTTCGTAGACAATATTTTTTTAATTACAGTCTGTACACTTACGATCATGTATTTAGTAAGTGGCTCTGGTCTAAAGTAAAAACAACTATTTTTTTGTGTGCCGGAGATTAACAGATGGACTGGCCTCGTGGCTTAGTTGGTAGTAACTCTGCCTGCGAAGCCGAGGGTCGTGGGTTCGATTCCCACCCAGTGCAAATATTTGTGTGATGAATTTAAATGTTTGCACTGTGTCTGGGTGTTTCTATGTATAATAAGTATGTATTTAAAACTATATAAGTATTATATCAGCTATCTGGCCGCCATCATACAAGCTTTGCTTAGTTTGGGGTCAGATGGTGTTGTGTGTGAATTGTCCACCAATATAAAAAAAAATATATATATATATATTTAAAATATAAAAAAAAGTTTTTTTAGTCTATAAATTAAACGGTATATATCGTCGACGGATGAAGCATTAGGCGACGGCTAGTTTAAATATATTTTTACGTATTATATAACATGTCTTTTGGTCACATGGTCAAAAGATAACATTCTTATGTTATCTTTTAGAGAGGTCAAAAAGATAAAACGCCAACGGGGTTCTGACGACGTGGAACTTTTAAATCAGTGATCACCGGATATATCTCGCAAATAATCGTGTTATTTCTTCTGCCTATTTTTGACGTGATAACGTCTTATAATTCGATGAAGCCGGCTGCACGCCCACAAAACATGACGTCATGTAACGTTACCGTAACGACCGACGGTCGTTACCTTGTTACAGTTGTATTAATTATTTCGACCAGTAGTTCAAGCGAGGATGTAGCTCAGTGGTAGAGCGTTCGCTTTGCATGTGAAATGCCCCAGGTTCGATCCCCAGCATCTAAAAGCTTTTTTGCATTGTTTTGATTGAAAATGACTAAATTCTACTGATTACTTTTTACATACAAATCTATTAAACAAATGAAATTAAAATTTTCTTTTGAAAAATGCTATCATTCCATCAGTATTTTCTTAAGACGTTGTCACGTTCTATCGTCAATAAACCGACTTTACCGACAAACATTTTTTATTTTGTTTATTTATTTGTATCTAATAGAGAGACGGAACGAGCAGTACATGTGTTTGATTTTAAGCAACACGCCTTTTCTATTCTTTTGAAGTGACAACTTCTTTTGGCGAGGCATGTACAGATTTTTCGTGGGCTGTGAATTGAATTCCAGCGTCACGGTAGGGAATGATAAAGAGATCTTCGGGTAAACTCGGGACCATGGCCATTGGTCATCTAGAAATGCGTTAGCATTTCCCATTGGCCCTAGAAAGGCGTCAGAATTTCCCATTGGCTATCTAGAAATGTGTCAGCATTTCTAGATGGCCATGCTCATAGCCATGCCCTCCGGTTTCACCCGCGTAGTTTCCAAACTGAGCTATCAAATTCTATGTATATATAAGAAACAATCTTCTGACTCTGAACGTTGACAAGACCAAGTTCATGACGTTTACTTTTCCACATACTATCAAGCCTAAAATAGAAATAACCGTTCACACTGATTGTACTACGAGAGACAGTTGCCATTGCACTAAATTAGCTCAAACCCAAGCTATTAAATATCTTGGTATCACGGTGGACGACACTTTGTCTTGGAAACCGCATATACTCCTCCTAAGCAAACGTGTCCGAAAGTTGATCTTTGTGTTCAAGAACTTGAGAGATGTCGCGACTAAAAGTCTTCTCTTTAATATTTATAACGCGTTATGTAGATCTTTAATATCATACTGTATCACAACATGGGGTGGCGCATGTCTGACCCACATGTTGATGCTTGAGAGAGCTCAGCGAGCAGTCCTTAAAGTTGCTCTAAGAAAACCTTTTCGTTATCCTACCGAAGAGTTATACAAGGCTTGTGGAGTTCTCACTGTGAGACAACTTTATATACACAACCTAGTATTGTTACAACATAAAACTGTAAATTTGGATAGCCCTAACTTTAACAAAAACAAAAGACGTAAAGATATTGTGCTACGTACGTCAAAATGTAGAACGCAATCTGCACAAAAACATAAAGTGTTTTTGGGATCTCTCATTTACAATAGAATAAATAAATATATAGTTAACTTTGTTCACCTAACTAACAATGATGCTAAAATCTCTTTATTCGAACTATTATCAGTAAAATTTAACTATCAGGATACTGAAAAACTGCTCAAACCCATATGTTGAATCAGTTGAACTGCTACAACAGTTGCGCATAAATTGTGAATTTGATACAAGTTACTATGTCTGCTTGACTGATAAAGAAAAGGAATATCTTAACAATTCTCGATATCTACTGAGCGAACTCCTACGCAGATACCTTGGGGAACTTACCACTTATGATGCCAGTATATAATAATGTTGGGTTGTGGTGTGAAGTGGGTGGGAACCCATGTATGGATCATGCATGGGTTCTTAACTACTTTGCACCACAGCCCAGCACATACTCCAAAACACATACCAAAGTATATACTCCAAAACACACAACAATACACTCACACACATTTCACACTATACGCACAAACAATACATTTCAACATACCTATCAACTACTCATTGTATATGTAACTATATCATACCTACAAATTCTACACATGCACACTACTTACTAACCCCTAACTATAAAAGAATGTGACTGTTATTTTATTTTTCACATTATAAAATTCACTTTACTGCATAATATTCATAAAAACTGTAATTTTGTCTTTGTTCAGACTGTTGGAAAAGTCATTTGAAGGGATACAGAAACCTGCAACACAAGCTTTGCTTAGTGCAGGTTCTGTGATCTTTTAATTGTATAAGTCAATTTTTTTTTAAGGAATAATGTGTAAATGTGTTTCATGTTAATTGGCTTATGTATGTGATGAATAAAGATATTTTATTTATTTATTTATTTTATGTTACAAGTTTTCACTTCTATCGGCAGTTCCTATAGCTGCCAATTTTTGAAGTGAAAACTTCTTTTGGCGCGCCTAGACAGATTTTTCGTGGGCTGTGAAATTAATTCTACCGTCACGCTCGGATATGATAAGAAATCTTCGGGTAAACTCGGGACCATAGCCATTGGCTATCTAAATGCGTCATCCAATAAAAAACACTAAAAGGGTGTGACCTGCCCATCATGGCATGGCCATTTAGAAATGCGTCAGCGCCATCAGCTAATGGGAAATGCTGGTGCATTTTTAGATGGTCATGCCATGATGATCAGGCCACACTCTCCGGTTACACCCGTGTAGTTTCCAAAGTAAGCTATAAAATTTTGAGTTACAAGTTTTCACTTCTATCGGCAGTTCCTACGACTGCTAATTTTTTTTTGTTTTTTTATTTGGGGGAAATGCCTTTACGCACCGTCCACCTTGATCACACGACAGGTGTGTCGGACTCGATACCATGACGACCGCAAACATGGTGCCCTACCGACTAAAACCCCCAGAGATTTCTCCTGCATTGTCAGGGGTCAGGGTCGCAGGGTCACTTTCCGCACTCCCATCAACGACCCAGGAAGTCTACTCTCTTTCTACAAAAAACGTAATTTCGAAATAAATTTCGTGACTTTCCTACTCCGCTTCTACTTCGATCCGTCGTTTCGTCCGATCGAACATGGTTTGACGTTTAAATGTTCTAAGCAAAGACTTTACATATACTACGTATAGAGTTAGAACAAATGCTTTACACCGAAAGCACGAGTCTGATCGCTCTTGTGGAAGTGTCATACTTTTGTCGCGGCACATGACTATGTCGCCATAGCTAACGTACACCTCATCTGCTTACGATTGGCACAAAGGAACCGTGCGGAAAAATCTATTTACTTATTCTTTATCTAAGGTTCGAAGCCTAATCTAATTAGAGTAGGCTTAGAACATTTAAACGGACGAAACGACGGATCGAATGTTATCAATTTAGTAAAAGTAAACCAATTGAATTTATGTAAGAATTTATATTGACAACTGTTCGATCTTTCCCATACAAAATTTCACAAAGGAATGCCTCTCAACGGCTTAGCTCCATCTACTTATAGCGCCAACCCCTCTAAAACTCTTTTGAGAGTGCGGGTAGAAGTGCAAGGTATCCCACCAGCGCCCTCTACACTAAATTTTATCAGTCATACCCATTTCTTTCAATAATCAGATACTTGTTCTTTTATGACACATATTTAGACTCAAATCCCAGTATTAAATACAATACTATAGTGAAATACACTACAAACACATACAGGTGATAACACGAAGTAGAACCGGAGTAGGAAAGTCGTGAAATTAATTTCGAAAATTACGTTTTTCGTGGAAAGAGGGTAGACGTCCTGAGTCCTGAACAACTTGCCACCGCCTTTGCGGACCCGCCTCGCGGGAGGCGTTAGTACCCCGCTACCCCGCATTTGGCTCTATTGACGCGGCGGGAACCAGCGGCGCGTCACCTCCTCAAATGCCTATCCCTAGGTGGGGGTGTCGGATGGGACAAGCAACACGCCTGCCTATCAATCAGCCTAACAGCAATCTCACGCAGCTATTGGAACACGAAGAGTAAATCCATACCGTGGTGCGTTCAAACATACAACCTCTTCAGCTTTAAAATATTATGTTGGTTGCCTGGAAGAGATTGCTCTCAGCAATAAGGCCGCCACTTGTGATGCTAGTTCTTAAGTTTGTCAATGTAATTTTTTGATTTGTTGTATCACAATAAAGAGTTTTCTATCTATCTATCTATTAGTTCATAGTTTAGAGTATGTTTTCGTTGAACAAGTAAAACTGTTAAAAAAATATGGCGGTACGAAGTTCGCCGACTCAGCTAGGTACATAATAAAACTATACCAACTATATGCATTCAATGCACGTGTCAATTTACTGACTCCACGTGTACCGGAGTGTCAATTGACACGAGATGACCGACAGACATACAACATGATCACATATAATGGTGATTTATTGTTACAGCTCTCAATCGATTCAGTTTAGAACTAAAAGCTTTAAATGTTTGAAAACATTTTTAAACCAACTTGGGTTTATTTTTGGTGTTTTCAAGTCGACAGTGAATAATTTAGTTTAAAGTATACAATACAATACAATATCGCGAGCAAATCGACGCTTGAGTCGCACAAACTACCATGCAACACTTTGACAACGTTTTACGCAGAGCAGTTTTAAGTTTATTCATATTTGAGAAAAAATAACATTAAACAACTTTAATTTTACATAAAAAACATTATGTAACACAAACTATCTAAGAACACTTGAGTGATTGAGACGAATGTAACGATATCTTAATTGTCAAAATCATCCAGCCGTTTGGAAGATACACTGGGAATAAAGAAAATTTACACACATGTACAAGATACGCGCGAAAAACATAACCCTTCTTTCAGTCGGGTAAAAAGAGCCCATTAGTCATAACTATTTGATTCTTTTTAGGGTTCCGTAAAACGTAAAAACGGAACCCTTATAGATTCGTCATGTCTGTCTGTCTGTCTGTCTGTCCGTCCGTATGTCACAGCCACTTTTTGCCGAAACTATGAGAACTACACTGTTGAAACTTGGTAAGTAGATGTATTCTGTGAACCGCATTAAGATTTTTACAAAAGTTTAAAAAAAAACAAAAATTAGGGGTACTGAGAACTGAAGCTCAAACATTTTTTTTTCATCAAACCTACACGTGTGGGGTGTTTATCGATAGGTCTTAAAAAATGATGTTGAGGTTTCTAATATAACTTTTGTCTACATTGAATACCTTGCGCGAGAGACGCTTCCAAAGTGGTAAAATATGTGTCCCCCCCCCCTCTAACTTATAAAGTAAGAGAATGAAAAAAACTAAAAAAAAATATATGATGTACATTACCATGAAAACTACCAACGAATATATTTTTTGTCTACACTTAATAATTTGCGCGAGAGACACTTCCAAATTGGTAAAATGTGTCCCCCCTCCCCTCTAACTTCTAAAGGAAGAGAATGAAAAAACTAAGCAAAGCTTGTACGATGGCGGCCAGATAGCTGATATAATACTTATATAGTTTTAAATACATAGGTACTAATTATCCATAGAAACACCCAGACACAGTGCAAACATTTGAATTCATCACACAAATATTTGCACTGGGTAGGAATCGAACCCACGGCCTTCGGCTTTGCAAGCAGAGCTACTAACCACTAAGCCACGAGGCCAGTCAATAGGTTTAGTATGACGCCTTGTTTGCAGCACCAAGTACTACTCTGTATTGTGGGTTGTTTTGAAGTTATGGTACCTACTGTCCACGCGTGCATCAAGCATCAATTGAGAGTGTCAGTCCGTAAGTGGGTCAGGCCATTATTGTAATAAGGAGTGTTGTAACACGATAGGATAGAAAACAACTTCCGTTGGTTGGCTGTTGAGATAAACTACTCTTTTTAAACGACTTCAAAGTCAAAGTTCTTTATTCGTAAATGTACAATTTACACGTTAATTTATAAAAATTGGCAGTTATAGGAACTGCCGATAGAAGTGAAAACTTATAACTCAGAATTTAATAGCTCACTTTAGAAACTACGCGGGTGAAACCGGAGGGCGTGGGCATGGCCTTTTAGAAATGCTGACACATTTCTAGATAGCCAATGGGAAGTGCTGACGCATTTCTAGATGGCCAAATGCCATGGTCCCGAGTTCACCCGAAGATCATTCCCTATTATGTATAATGATATTCCATATCATACCCGAGCGTGACGCTAGAATTCAATTCACAGCCCACGAAAAATCTGTTTGGGGTGCGCCAAAAGAAGTTTTCACTTCAAAAACTAAAACGAGTATACATTTCAAAGTTTAAAATGAACATTTCACTATATACGATTAAATAATTAACCTACAAATAATTGTCCGGCATTACATTTTAATGCTTTTGTTACAATTGTAATAAACTATGTCGATTTTTAACAATTTTATAAGAAGTTTGCTCTCTGAAAACTCGAAGTAACCACAAAAAGCTTGATCGATCAGGCAGTATTTCATTTATTCCTTTGACTGGCCTCGTGGCTTAGTGGGTAGTAACTTGGCCTGCGAAGCCGAGGGTAGTGGGTTCGATTCAACCAGATTCAACCAGTGCAAATATTTGTATCGTGAATGGGTGTTTCTATGTATAATAAGTATGTATTTAAAACTATTTAAGTATTATAATTATCTGCTATCTGGCCGCTATAGTGCAAGCTTTGCTTAGTTTGGGGTCAGATGGTGTTGTGTGTGAATTGTCTGCCAATATTTATTTATTTCTTAATTTTTCAAAAAAAAAAAAAAAAAACAGGCTCTAGGTACATAAACTAGGTACAAAACTCATAGGTGCGAAGGTACTTCATGTCTGAACAGTTGCTCATGTTATATCAAGCAATGATTCTCTCCTGTATGGAGTACTGTTCGCACCTTTGGGATGGATCGGCTAAGTATCAGCTGGAGGCTCTGGAATCGATCGAGAGACGTGCCGAAAGGCTCATAGGCAATCGAACCTTGTTTGAAAAAAAAAATCTTAAACATCGCGGCAAAATTGCTAGCTTATCGGGTTTTCATTGGATTCACCTCGGAGGGTGTGTAATGGCTGTGAATTGAATTCTAGCTCACGCTTCACGCTCGGGAATGATATGATATCTTCGGGCAAACTCGGGACCATGCCCCATTGGCCATATAGAAATGCATCAGCATTTCCCACTGACTCCATGGCCACGCCCTCCGGTTTCACCCGCGTAGTTTCTAAACTGAGCTATCAAATTCTGAGTTATAAGTTTTCACTTCTATCAGCAGCTCCTATGACTGCCAATTTTTTTTTAGACCGCGAGATGCTAGCCGTAATAATGTAGTAGTTAGTTTATCTAGTAGTAATAATACAGTACTTACCATTCACAAGCCGTGACCAGCCGAAAATAAAATTTCTTCTCTGTCAAATGCTCTCATGCGATATCTTCATCACCCAATCTGGATATCCCATTAAATGACAGGCCTGGTGAATATGTCTGTCCCTTTCTCGCACGACGTTCGCGCGTAGTTCCGTCTCTGTCTTACCCTGATCTCAGTTCGCTGTCGATCTGAAAAGGAAATTTCTGGAGCTATAATTTGTGACGAGACTTGCTTATATTGTCAGTCCTGCTAATATTGTAACTCCGTTTTGAAGGGGAATGTTTTCAGTGAAATTCCAGGGCATACAGATAAAACATCAGATAAAACAGTGTTAGGTAATGATTTGGACTATTCATGTTCCAATAGGTGCGAGTCACTGTGCCGTTATGGGCAGGCATATTGCTTACCATCAGGACACATTTCCTGCTCATCTCGTCACTATAAAAAAATCTCTGGAGTATTTCTTCCAACTTAACTAGTGTTCATATCTTTTCATCGCCACTGGCTTTAACAGAGAAGGAAAACATCGCGTGGAAAGAAAGAAAGACAAGAAAGGGTTGGTGCCTTTCACCAACCCAAAGTTACTGAGCGTGCGAGATCACGCCTTTGACTATCTCCTCATAAGAGAATACCCATAGGCCCAGCAGTGGGAAAAAATGTGTAATGTACTTAAAATCACACGGCAGAAGTGAAAACTAAAATAAAAAAATACTATTGAATAATTAAAAATAAAAACGATTACTTATAAATTGAATATAGTTAACACAGCGACACGACAGTGACAGATGCGGCTGAAAGAGTATAGGTCCATGGCCAAGAACGAATTAAAAAAAAAATTGGTGGACAATTCACACACAAAACAAAAGATAGTCATGTTGTGTGGTCTGTGGTGCACCAAAATATATATTTTTTTTTTAATAAATAGTGATGAGACGAGTATGACATGTGCCTGATGGTAAGCAACATGCCTGCCACATAACAGCACAGTGACACTCAGCTATTGGAACACGAAGAATCCAAATCATTACCTAGCACTGCACTGCGCTCGCCACCCAGAGATCTAAGTTGTTATATCTCTAAGCCCTGTAATTTCTCTGGAAACATTGCCCTTCAAACCGGAACACAATAATGTTTGCACATTACTGCTTGGCGGTAGAATAACTGGCAAAGGTGTGGTCCTTCCCCAGGCGAACTCTGCCAAGAGTCCTACCACTATAAAAACCACTACAAAGTTATCAGTTCAATAAAATTCCATACTAATATATAAAGTTGAAGAAGTGTTTTGTTTGAACACTCTAATCCCAGGAACTACTGGGCCGATTTAAAAAAATCTTTCAGCGTTGGATTATACACGTGATCCCTGAGTGCTATAGGCGTATAGGCTATCACAGGCCCCTTCGGCGGTCCCGAGGTAAGCCCGAACGAATGTTTCACTTCCAAACGTAACGCTTGAATTCACAGCCCACGAAAAAATCGGATTATGGTGAGCCAAAAGAAGTTTTCACTTCAATAATAAAGTATTTTCTACAAAAAATTAAACCGACTTCAGAAACACAAATAGTCACTCATAAGCGAAAAATAAACTGATATAATTATTCTAAGCGCTACTCACTCGTCTGTAAGTTACGGCTGGTCTAGTCGGGCGAACGGAGACTGCCGATCCGGAGACCCCGGGTTCAAACCCCACACGCACCACTGTCTTTTCGAAGTCACGTGCGTAATGCCGCTAACTTAAAACGGTGAAGGAAAACATCGTGAGGAAACCGACTTATACCTAGAATCTTTCGAAGTCATGTGTCATCCACCAACTCGCACTGGGCCAGCGTGGTGGATTAGGGCCTTAACTCTCTCCTTGCGAGAGAAGGCCCCGAGTCCCAGCAGTGGGAACGTTTAGTGGGCTGTTGATGATGATGACTCACTCGTCTATTTGAAGTCGGTGAATTTCACAACTATTGTGAAATCGACAACTACGTCATCCCGAAAAAATTGTAGGCAAATTTGAGTATTTTCTTCATATTTCAAAAACCATCAAACCGATTTCTATCAAATTTACATGGGACCCATTCGGGAAACATACCCATCCGAACACAAAAATATTTTTTTAAATCGGTTCAGGCGTTCTCGAGAAATCAAGTAACATAAATAAAAATATATATATACGGTGTTCGAATTGAAAACGTAGGTTGTTTATACTAATTCCAACAAAAGTAGTAAACAAGCAAAACCACAAGACACAGTTAGTCTCTATCACGCGAAAGGAAGAGACATTTTTACAATCAAGCCAATTGCTGTACCCCAATCAAAATCAGACCTTATCCTCAACAAAGCAAAACACAAAACGGCACCACCATACATTACGAGCGACTTAAGCAAATTACAAGACTCGACATTCTTCTAAAACGTTCTTACGTTAGATGTTTTAAGGTCTATATTGGTAGAGCATGGCGTTGATACGCAAAAGATTTTTTACATGGTATTTTGGACTGTATTCATAGGAGATTAGGTTGAAATTGTCGTGGACATGTTGATAGGACTCCTTAAGTGGTCTTCATTGGATGTAGAAGAAGGTGGAAGAGACTAGTTTTGCCCGGATTTTGGCGGGAAATCCGATAAGTTTTTTTTTAAACCTTGACTGTCTTGACGTACAGATGATATGTTAGCCGACAATGTGCAAAAAAAATAAGTCCGTTAAGTAGTTTATGGAAAAATTTGGTACACAATTTTTTGTTCTATCAAATTATTGAAAATCGACCAAGATATAGATCATAACTTCGGGAGTGGGGGGGGGGGGGGCTGTGCCCGTAAAAATAAAAATCGTACAATGAAGTGACGTCACTCGAAACATCTAGGCTATGTATCTTCGTCATTTTTGACTGTTGAAACAAAAGCAAAAATACGTGTACAATTTGAGTATTAAAAAGTACTCTTAACATTTTAATTTATTTGAATAGGGTACAATCCTCAAAAAAACTAAGTAGCCTGTAAGTTAGATTGCCAAAAAATATTGTACACGTATTTTTTTTGTTTCACAAACAAATAATGACGAAGATACAGCGCTTCGAAGTTTCGTGTGACGTCACTTGTGAGTACGATTTTTACTCACGAGTGACGTCGCGACCCCCCACTCTCGAAGTTTGATGGCCTATATCTTTGACGATTTTTAATATTATGATAAAACAAAAAATACGTGTCCAATATTCTTCCATGATCTAGCTGACGGACTAATTAGGATGGTGTATTTTTGACCCAGTCCGGTACCCTATTATTAATTTACTTTATTTATTTGAATGTGCCTACGGCTGATTTCATCAATGATCATTAGTCATGATGTTTGTACCCAGTGAATTCTACACCAAGTTAACCGAAATTTCCCAAATTTATGTGTAATTTGAGCCAACTTAGGAAATACGATAGTTTTTATTTCGATTTATGGTTTCAATATTTTTTTATTGCCAATTATTAGTTTATTACGATTTTTTCCTAGTGAAGCAGGAACGGGCCGCCGAAAGACTATGTCTCTCGATACAGACATGCCGAATGCGAGACCCAACGAAGATAGAAATATATGTCTGTATGCATAATATATGCAATTTTTCTGTATGAGATTTTTTTCAATCATATTTAAGAAAAAAACTTGAAAAATAGATTTTTTTGACAATATCTTATTCGAACATTTTTTTGTAAAATATTTATGTAACAAAATGTTGCTAGCAAAGTAAAACGACACCAAATTTTTTTTTAAGAAAATACCTGCGTGTGACTACGACTAGCCTGTTGAAAAGCGATGATGCGGTATAGGACGTTGAGTTACATATTTTTATTACATTAATATTTGCAATATTAGTCATGCTTTCGTCATTAGTCGTTGCTTGGCCAAGTAACGATTAAAATAATTATTAACATTTTTTTTTAAACGAACACGGGTATGTGACATCTGAAATTAAGGAATTAATATTTTTTTTCAATGTTACCACATTTTGTAAATAATCCTGTAGTATAATGAAAATCATGTTTCGTTCGACGCTACAAAAGCGAAAATGACAATAGCCAAGGTCATTAGGCCATGGCTACACAAACAAAAGTGAGTAACCTCACACAAACGTAAAAAAAACTCACCTACAGTAAAACCTCCGTTCGCATTACGAAAACTCCATCATTATATTTTCAAATTTCACCGCGATTTTTCTGTTTTTGAATTTAGAATGTGCGACGACGAAATCTAACCGACGACTAAATTGCATAGACAATAATTGACAGTCATAAGTTCTATTTGAGAATTTTCTAGGTTTGATCCGGTTTTCATTTCATCTCTCAATATTGTACATGTCTCATACTCACTCAGTCTTTGGTAGAGGGCACTAGTAGTCACATGACATTTTATGTCATTATGTTTGGACTTAACAAAACAACAAGGCGAAAAAAAACGAAAATATGTCAAGCCATAAAAGACAAAACAAAACAATTGCAATAAAGAAAACTTACACAAATAATCACAATAAAAAAACTTAAATAAGTTACTTAAAAAAAAACATATTAATAATTAATCTCTGGCTGACGATCACAGTGTAATGATAGGACATGCATGATTTAGATTAATTAATGTTCAAACATCTGCTTGTTATTGTGCTGTTACGGCCAGGCGTGTTGCTTACCATCAAGCGGATGTCTAGCTCGTCTCATCACTCATTACAAAAAACAAGATTGTCACAAAAAAAAGGTGTTGTGTGTGAATTGTCCACCAATATTTATTAAAAAAAAAATGTTTCGTATTTCATACCTCGTTAAAAATATAATATAATTTTTGTGTAACGTGCTACATGTACCTTGTTTTAATATATAGTGAAACTGCAATGTATCGAATGAACGGGACATTAAATAAATTAAAAAAAAAAAGAGAGACACTAGAAAATCACAAAACCGTAATTTTAATAATTCTGGCAATCAGATAAATTAGTTAAGTCATTAAAAAAAAGCGACTCACCAAAAAGCGTCAAACGCGCGCGTCATCATTCGAAAAACGAACTCCATTTTCACAAACTTTCATTTTTATATTTTTTTCAAAAACCGAACGATAAATTCAAAAATTTCTCCTTTCGAATTTCGAATATGGTGCAACGGCCAAATACGACAAGTGCCCGGAATGCAATGCTCTACAAATTGTACAGTGAGGGGAGAATGGGGGGAGTACACAATTGGGCATGGGTGTACTGTGACAGAGTGACAGACAAACAAGTAGTATTTTGTTATTAGGAACGAGATTGTAAAGAATCTGATTCGATTGGCGGGATCGATTGGACCGAACGTGTTTTCACACTAAACGTGTAGGACGAATTACGAATGAAGAAAAAAATATGAATTTATTGTTTTGAGAATTAATAAATAATTAAATGAATAGATGATAGCAGCTTTAAAAAAAGTTTATCCTTCTTCCTGCTAATATTAAAAATTTGAAAGTTTATGTTTGTTGTTCTATTCAATCAAGTTGTAAGAACTAAACTGGTTAGTCTAAAATTGGAACTTAGATTGATTAATGGCCTGAAAAATCACATAAACGCTACTTTTTATCACATTTTTCTTAAGGAATCGCTTTTTTTTTAATTCAACACGAAGTAGAGGGCAATTGATTGATGGGTTTGCATAAATGTAAGCATGTGTATGTGCATACACATTAAGTATGTTTATATGTATAAAAGTAATAATTGTTTATTATGCACATACTTTTAGGTACCTACATAGGTTGCTTGAAAGAAATCGCCTAAAGTTGCAATAAGGCCCTTAGAGCCCTTACATCTGCGTACTCTTGATTATCGTTTTTCTTCAGTTCTAATGGTTATTGTATACACAGATAAAGTAATAAAACGAGTAGATAAATGTATAATTAGCTTTACTTTTTTATTTCATTTAAAAAAAGGACGTACCTATAACGAAAATGGATGATACTCTCAGACATTAAAGTGTCAATGTCAAATAAACTAAAAAAAGCTATTTATAATAACTTTCTTTCTTAATAGAGATTACATTCTACGAAGGTTTCAAGACTCTAGTCTAGCGTCTCATATCGAACAACATCAATGTTCTTTATTATTTAATATCACAGTTAAATGTTTTCACTTCCATCAGCAGTCCCAATTTTATTCAAATTTGCGCTTATGTTCACGAATTGCCTATGATCAACTGATTAATGGCTGACTAATGAATGAATGGGCTAAATATATAAAACAGAGCAGGGTGAACGAACTAAAGAATATGACAAACGAATGAGTACCTAACGAAAGGTTCAGCTGAGTAAATTAGATTATCTATATATTTATTTAAACGTAAAGCAAAACTATTGTACCCCTTTTTACCCGACTGAAAGGCGAGTTACGTTTTTCGCGCGTATCTCGTATGTTTGTAAATTTCTTTATTCCCACATATCTTCCAAACGGCTGGATGGATTTTGACAACTGAGATATCGCTACATTCGTCTCAATCACCCAAGTATCCTTAGATAGTAATTTGGTTTACGTAATGTTTTTGTGATCTGTTAATTCTTTGCAGTCGGGTTTTTTAAATGAAAGTTATGTATTTATAGGTGAAGCAAACCGTAGTACCCCTTTTTATCTTTTTATACGAAAATTTCGCGGACAGAGGGGTATGAGATTTCGCACACGTAACTAGAGAAGGAGTGCAGAATGCATTTTTTTGGTATCCATTTTTTTTGCTGTGTTTATTTTAATTAAGTTTGCGTTCGAGCATAGCTTCAGTCCGTGGCCAGACCGTGAGGTGGGTGAATTCTTAGGCCTCAAACATAGAGTGATCTCTGTTTGAGGCCTAAGATTTCACCCATGCAAAAAGCGTACCAATAACGCACACGTCCCGCTTTGCTATTCCGATACTACACTATCATATCAGTGACGCGAAACCATACAATTTTCCCCAACCAAAAAATAAATGAAAAAAAAAAATTTTTTTCACTTTAAAAATATTAACTTCAAAAAAAATTTAAATGAGTTTCACTATGTGTACCTGCCTTTACATGCGTATTCCTTAATGGGCCGGCATGCAATCCAGTGAAATCTAGATAGAATCATGACTCGGTAGCGAGCGGGGACCAATTTCCTGAAGTTGAGGCCTGATGGGTTGCTTGGCATACGACCACCATTTTTTTTTAATATGACTAGTAGTCAAAATAAGAATGATGAATAAAATAACTAATTAGTACGTATATATTGTACACGTATTTTTTCTTTTGTTTCACAAACAAATAATGACGAAGATCCAGTACTTAAAACGTTACAGTCCGTAAAAATTTCGAGTGACGTCACTGTAAGGAACGATTTTTACGATCACGTGACGTCAAAATCTCCCCCAACTCCCACAAAACAAAACAAAAGTTTGATGATCTATCTTATCTTATACCTTTAAACGAGCAATTCTTGTATATATATCGAATCTGAATCTCGGAAACGGCTCGAACGATTTTCATGAAATTATGTATACAGGGGGTTTCGGGGACGATAAATCGATCTAGCTAGATTGTTTAATTAAAAAATGACATTTTATGTGCTTTTTCAGGCAATGAAAAACTCCTATAATATCATTTGAGTACGATAGCAAATTTCGCCAGTATACTTATCGGCTTAATAGCCTAGTAGTTATAGCCTAGTAGCGGTAGAGGCCCGCCCTCGGTGCCCGGAGATCCCGGTTCGAATCCTGATGGTTAATTTTTTCTCTTTTTTTTTATGTAATATTTTAATAAGTTTATACTATGTACTTACTGATATTTCATCAGAACGTAATTTGTATCGGCCTAAATATAATTAAACAAAAAATGGCAGTCATAGGAACTGCCTTGTGAAAACTTATAACTCAGAATTTGATAGTTTACCTTGGAAACTACATGGGTGTATCCGGAGGGCGTGGCCTCGCCATCATGACATGGCCATCTAGAAATGCGTCAGCATTTCCCATTGGCTCACACATTTCTAGATGGCCATGCCATGATGGCGAGGCCACGCCCTTTCAGCATTTTTGGCTGACGCATTTCTAGATGCCCATTCGCCAAGGTCCCGAGTTTACCGAGATCGATTTATCGTCCCCGAAACCATACATAATTTCATGAAAATCGTTCGAACCGTTTCCGAGATTCAGATGCGATATATATACAAGAATTGCTCGTTTAAAGGTATAAGATAATCGCCAAAATTTGAAAAATCTACGGTTTCGCGGTTTTTTCGATTTTTGACAAAGTTGCGTTCGCCGCATCATTAGGCAATCATTAGGCCAACATCATAAACAAGTCTGCAAAAAATCAGATCTACCGGATTTAACGCATACTACTCCATACTTTCAGGCGACAAAGTTACTGGACTACAAGTTTATTTTGTTGAATTTTTGTTGTTTATTTTGTTGAATTTTTGTTGTTTATTTTGTTGTCTGTCTGACAGACAGACAGACTTCGACGTCAAACTTATAACACCTCATTTTTTGGTCGGGGGTTAAAAACCGCAGTAACTGTGCCATAAAGTGGTCAAGTAGGAGTTATAATATGGCAAAAAAATTGCGAAATTCGAAAAAAATTATAAACTTTGAAAAACTTATTCTCAGAAACCATTGGGTGTACAGAGACAATTCTAGTATCATATGGTAGCAAATTTAGTCTACTTTATAAACGCCATAAGAAAGTTTTTTTCAAAAACTAATCGTTTAGGGTTATAACCGCCAAAATTTTAAAAATAAACGATTTTTACACGATTTTTTCGATTTTTGACAAAGTTGCGTTAGGCGCTCGAGGTCAAAAACTTGGATTAATCATTAGGCCAACATCATAAACAAGTCTGCAAAAGATCAGATCTACCGCATTTAACGCATACTGGTAATGTATAAAGTTACTGGACTCTTGGATTCATCAGTTCGGGACCTACGATGCAACAACTGTCTTTGACACACACACACACACAGAAACGTCGAATTTGTAAATATCGAGACTTTTTAGGGCTCCCACACCAAGATATCACGTGCGTATCCAAAGGTGAAAGAATTTTTGAAATCGGTTCCGTTGATCCTGAGACTAGCGCGTTCAAACAAAAAGCTTTATCATCTATATGTATAAAAGCGAAAGGTCACTCATCAAGGAATCTCAGAAACTACAAATGCTAGGAATCTGAAATTTTGCATGGAGGTCCCTTTTAGCACGTAGGCGCTCGCTAAGACGGGGTTTTGCGAAATTCAACCCTTAAGAGGGTAAAACAAGGGATGAATGGTTGTATGAAAATTCGTGATTTTCAAAGTTATCAAATTTTGTATCTAAGCACTTGACACGAAGTAATTAAATATTTGTTACATCATTTTTTTAATTTCGAACTGTTCGGGGGTGAAATTGGAGTTGAAATGGGGGCCGAATGTCTCTTACGCTTTCAGATCTAAACAACTAAACCGGTTTTGATGAAATTGTGTACAGTTGTTTTATTATAAGCTGTTTTAGTAACCGTAAATGAGTCTGGGTATACAAATAGTCAAATAGGTACTGCCTGAGTTACCTTAGTATTTATTTCGCGCGGACAAAGTCGCGGGTAACAGCTAGTATTAGTATACATGTATTTCTATAATTTCTATGGAAACATTGCCCTTCAAACGTTCTAGCTGTTGTGTGTGAAATATCCACCTATATTTATTATTTATTTATTTAGGCCTACAAGGCTTCAGTTTTAGACAAAAAAGACAACAAAACAAATAAAATCAACAATACGAATAAAACCATCAATAAAAGCGATCAAACATTTTAATTTAATTATTATCCATTAATTTTACACAAATTAATGTCAAATACAAATTTACATTTATTATATTAAGTTACATCAATAAACATTTAAACAAACAACGCAATATTATAATTTATAACTTGCATTATAATGAGGACAGAATCGCGCGACAAAATCCGTAATGAAGATATTCGCAAAAGAACGAAAGTGGACGACATAGCTCAAAGAGTAAGCAAGCTGAAGTGGCAATGGGCAGGCCACATCGCTCGCAGAACTGACAACCGATGGGGAAGAAAGGTTCTCGAGTGGCGACCACGAACCGGACGACGCAGTGTTGGACGGCCTCCCAATAGATGGACAGATGACCTCACAAAGGTCGCTGGAAACCGCTGGTTGCAGGTTGCGCGGGACCGTTCATTGTGGAAATCTAGGGGGGAGGCCTGTGTTCAGCAGTGGACGTCTTGCGGCTGATGATGATGATTATAATGAGGACTCTTAGCAGAGTCCGCCTGGGGAAGTACCACACCTTTGCCAGTTATTCTACCGCCAAGCAGTAAAGTGCAAACATTCCTGTGTTCCCGTTTGAAGGGCAATGTGTCCAGCGAAATTACAGGGCTTACATCTTGGATCTCTGGGTGACGAGCGCAGTGCAGTGTTAGGTGATTTTAACTCTTTATGTTACAATAGCTGCGTGTCACTGTGCTGTTTGGCAGGGATTTTGCTTACCATCAGGCACATGTTCTGTTCGTCTCGTCAAGCATTATTAAAAAAAACTTGGCAGTCATAGGAACTGCCGATAGAAGTGAAAACTTATAACTCAGAATTTGATACCTTACTTTGAAAACTACACGTGTGTAACCGGAGGGCGTGGCCTGGGCATCATGGCATGGCCATCTCGACATGCGTCAGCATCTACTATTGGCTGATGCATTTCTAGATGGCCATGGCATGATGCCGAGGCCACGCCCTTTCAGCATTTCCCATTGGCTGGCGCATTTCTAGATGGCCAATAGCCGTGGTCCCGAGTTTACCCGAAGATTGCTTATCATATCCGAGCGTGACGCTAGAATCCAATTCACAGCCCACGAAATATCTGTCTAGGCGCGCCTAAAGAAGTTTTCACTTCAAAAATTTAATTGTCCACCAATATTTATTAAAAAAAAAAAAAATAAAGGTACAGTCCGCGAGGTATAAGCTGAGCTTTCCATTAGTGTGAGTGATCACCAAAAGTACAGTCAGACGCAGGACGCTGTGACCATGTTCTCTTAATAAGGTGTCAATTTTATATTCAATAAATCGTTGTTTATTATGCAGTATCAATTGTATATTGGTATAAACGATAGGCCTGCCCTGAATACGGTATTCGGAAATTTTAAGTAAATAAGTTATACGTAGGTGACGGATCTCATGCTTTTCCATTAAAATTTTTCTGTTATTCTCTGTCCTTGACCATTTGAATCCTAAAAGAGATACTTCTTTTCGCAATGACCATATTGATCCTGGATAGTTAGTCAGCTTGTTGTTTAAGAGTTTGTTGTCTGACTGTACTTTTGGTAATAGATGCGTATGCATGTGATCACTCACACTAATGCAAAGCTCAGCTTATACCTCGCGGACTGTAATACTTGTTGTTTGTTTGTATTAAATTGTTCAATATACAAACTTATCCTTTCGGTTTTGCGAGCGCGTTGCTACGCCACCTGTCGAAAATTGGTCGGTTGACCAACTCAGAAACCTTTATGGCTCATGCACAACTTTGTTAAAGATCATCACATCAAATCTCAAATACATAGTTACGATTACATACGATTTCACAATGGACATACAGACAAACATTCCTAGGCTCGTGGCTTAGTAGGTAGTAACACTGCCTGCGAAGCCAAGGGTTGTGGGTTTCGTTCCCATCCAGTGCAAATATTTGTGTGATGAATTCAAATATTTGTACTATGTCTGGGTGTTTCTATGTTTAATAACTATGTATATTCAGAACTGTATAAGTATTATATCTGGCCGCCGTATCATAGCATAAACTTTGCTTAGTTTGGGGTCAGATGGGGATGTGTGTGAATTGTCCACCAATATTTATTTATTCATCTATACTAATATTATAAAGCTGAAGAGTTTGTTTGTTTGAACGCAAGGATCTCTGGAACTACTGGTTCGAATTGAAAGATTATTTCTTTGTTGGATAGTCCATTTATCGAGGATGGCTATAGGTTATTTAATATTACGTTACTATCAACAGGAGCCGAGCATGAATGAAAAATGTAACAAAAACGGGAAAAAATATTGCTTTTTGAGAGCTTTCGTTGCGTGACAGCATAATGTCATATATTTTGGATGCCACAAAGACTGCAAATCATATTACTGCCGATTTGTTGACAATAATGATGAGACTGACACAGACTTACTACAAAAGCTAAAAACCAAGTCCCCCACAGTTTGGGCCCTCATTTGTGCAGCAAACGAGGCAGTCATGTCAAAATGCCATCGGCTATCAAATGACACAACAAATGTAGTGGAAAACTTTATGAGTGTCTTGAGCAAGTTCATCTGCGGGAAAAGGTTAAACTTGCACAAAGGTGGTTCATATCAACGCCGAGTATATGTTGCAGGACTTTCACACTCTACGGGCCAAAAATGGCATGCAAGTGCCTGGAAAACCCACACAAAATGTAGTCCTGGGCAAACTTTCAAAAAATATATTGCCCAGAAAGAAAAATCCCATGCAAAGAGAAAACAATGCACTCGAAGACGGCTTTTTGTCCCCAAGACACCAAACCTGACACAAATTATGGCCCTAAGGCACAAGAGGCAAATGAACCGATCATAGAATCAAATTTGAAGGATTCATGCCTGTCAAAACTCCGTGATTTTAATAAAACCAATGAAGAAATAACAGAAATAGAACTTCTCACTATAGGGCAACATGAAAACGACAGTTATATTACATATAGAGCAGACAGGCTCACAGCAAGCCAATTTGGAATGATATGTAAAAGAAAAGCGACTACACCCTGCCACAACCATGTGAAGAGTATTTTGTATAAAAACAACGTTATGACGTGTGACATGGCATATGGACAACACAACGAATCGGTGGCGCGAACACTGTTCATAGAACAACGGAAGAAAAGCGTACGACCAGCAGGGCTCTTCATCGACAAAGAGTTTGGCTTTTTAGGAGCTAGTCCAGATGGGGTTATAGAAGCAGAAAAAGCCATTTTAGAGATAAAATGTTTCCCCTCACTAGCTCGCAACAATCTCGACATATGTTCCGCTGCCAAAGCTGGAAAAAAAATTCCTCTCTGCGTCGCTAGCGATGGAAGCTTGCAAATGAATAAAAAACACAACTTCTACTATCAGATCCAGGGACAACTGCGTGTTTCCGGAATGGAAAAATGTTATTTTGTCGGCTTTATTTCTCCAACTCAAGACATCACCATATTGGAAATCAAGCGCGATGAAGTTTTCATCAGCAATATGTTACCAAAGCTCGAGAAATTTTATAAAAATTGTGTATTGCCTGAAGTTGTACTAAGAAGAGTGCGCAATAATCAGAAATGTTTAGACATTGCATTGTGGTAGATGCGTTTGTGCAGCCAGAGAAAGGCAACAATACACGACACAGATAATCTAATATATAAAATTCTCGTGTCACAGTTTTCGTTGCCATACTCCTCCGAAACGGCTGGACCGATTTTTATGAAATTTTATATCCATATCGGGTAGGTCTGAGAATCGGCCAACATCTATTTTTCATCATCATCATCACCATCACCAGTTTTCATCACCATCTTTTATCGAGGCCGAAGGCCGAGCTGACGAGCGCCCAAGCTCTCAGCTAGTGTAAATATGTATTAACAAATAAAATAAAATAAAACATTGTAAAAAGTTATGTAAATATAAACAATAATAAATATGTCAACTTCAGTGGTACCTAATTGTTTTTTTTTTACCTGTTATAAGGGATATGAACACACTTTCTCTTTCCAGTCATAATATGTGAAAGATAAGGTTATTTTTAAGATTAAGTTGCGGCTGGTCTAGTCGTAATGCCGCTAACTTAAAACGGTGAAGGAAAACATCGTGAGGAAACCGACATGTACCTAGAATCTTTCGAAGTCATGTGTCATCCGCCAACCCGCACTGGGCCAGCGTGGTGGATTATGGCCTAAACTCTCTCCTTGCGAGAGAAGGCCCCGAGTCCCAGCAGTGGGAACGTTTAGTGGGCTGTTGATGATGATGAAGGTTATTTTAAATTTTCTAATTATTCCATAATTCGGAATAAGAAAATATTTAGAAAAAATAAAAATAATTACAAGGCAGTCCTGCCGTTATCAAATAATGCGCTTACTAAGTAACAGTACCTATCTGATTTTTAATTATATGACAAAAAACACCGCAAAAAGAAACATGGTAAGCACGATTTGAACTCGATATCACGGTATCACGGTATCGAGTATAGGGCCTTCTAACCACTGCACAGTGGGGGATTTCGGCCGATTAGCGGCCATAATTCAGGGAAAGAATGGTATTACACCAAATTTGGTATCCCATTGTTTTTCGGGTCGCTGATTACGAATTTGATATCAAAAGTTTCAAAAACAAAATGGCCGCCGAGATGTCGTCCTTCGCGCCTAGAAGTACTTCTTAGAAATGGCTAAAAGTTGGCTTAAATGCATTTGTGAAATTGCTAGTTAGGAATTTGGTATCAAAATTTTCAAAAACAAAATGGCCGCCGAAATGTCGTCCTTCGCGCTTAGGAACACTTGTTACAAATAGCTAAAAGTTGGCTAAGATACGTTTTTGGGGTTGTTAATTACGAATTTGGTATCAAAATTTTCAAAATAAAATGGCCGCCTAAATATCGTCCTTCGCGCTTAAAAATACTAGTTAGAACTGGTTGAAAGTTGGCTATCATACGTTTTTGGGATCGTTGGTTACGAATTTGGTATCAAAATTTCCAAAAACAAAATGGCCACCGAGATCGATATCTCCTTCAATATTAGAAATACGCGTTAAAATGGCTGAAAGTTGGCTAGGATACGTTTTTGAGTCGGTAAGCATGAATATATAATAGCGGAATATCCAAAAAACAAAATGGTGGCCGAGACATCTTAATCAAGTTATGTTTAGAGATAAACCTATTTCACATAAACACATTTAGAAGAAAATAACAGTATTTTGTTATTAAAATACTCAAATGATACGAACTGTCTCTCACCCCCAGTAATCAGTTTAAAAAAATAGACACAATGTAGATTCTAGCTGACCTGCATCTACTCGCCCAAACAAGTATAGACAGGTACCATCGACGCACGACGCCGAAGCACGCGGCGCCCGCGACAGACGCTTTCGCTGAGCGCACTTGCTGATCTAATAAAATACGTCACATCTAACCCGGTCAAAACTGGTCGCTAGTTTTTTCAGAATCATTTACTAATAGTTTAAACTTAAAATTAATCGAAAAACGAGCGTGGGATTCCGCGGGATTTAGTACTTTTAGTCCATGTATCGCACTTTAATTTCAAATACTTAGACACTTTTCCGCTGCATTATTATATGTAATTGACAAACAGACCGATAGTTTTTTTAGATAAAGTTAAATACGCATAATATTACCCATACCTTTAGGAACCTCAGCCATATTTTTTAGCTTTTTTTGATTTGCAATTTGGCGTAAATATTATTTCAAACTTTGTTATCAATTTCAGTGACGCGCGCGTAGTGCGTGTGCCGTTGCAGAGGGTCAACTTTGCACTGAAATATCTCTGCAACCACAAGTCATTGGGATTAAATTTTTACGAATTTGAATAGAGGGGTTATTACTGAGCCAATTTCTACTAGTTTTATACATAAAAACAAAAGTCACTTTTTTGAATTATGGCCGCTAATCGGCTGAAATCCCCCACTGTGCACTGGTCCAAACTATGCAATGGACAATACGCCGAAATTAACGCATAGTCGGAATCGCATTCGAACATAACAAAAGTCTTGTCTCTGTGTGTGTTAGTAGTCTGCCGCGGCCCGCGATATTGCCCGGTACAAATACAGTACTTTAAAAAACAAATACACAACTGAAATATGGCTGAGAAAATAGCAAATAATTCATTATTACCGGCAAATATATTACCATGAAATAATATGCACATTTTCATTTATAAAAAAATTAAATACGTCAAATTAGAGCATCAACGCCATCTATTGGCACTGATGTGCCAAGCTAACCACAAGCAACCACCTTAAAGGTTGCGTCATTAGAACCTATATTAATCCAATTTGTTCAAAATTTGAATGGGTACGCCCAATTTTCGATATATGGCGTAGCAACGCGTGCGCGTTCAGCTAGTTTTCATATAATACTCGTACGTATGTAGATGACATACGTGATATATCTCAATATCTACTGGTACACATTTTAACCGTTTTGAATCTACGTTTGTGATAAGAACGTTTAGGCTGTGGAGTGCGTGGCTTGAGTGTTATTTTTTTCTGATAGTTGCAATCTAGGTGTCTTCAAATCGAGAGTGCATCGGTTTCTTTTAGGTAAACACGCTCCATCGTAGAGCGCATCGTCGCTTAACATCAGGCGGGATAGTGGTCAAGTGCCAACCTATCAGTACTTAGTTAAAAAAGATTTCGGTAAGTAATTAGTTTTTTTCGGAAAAACAAAAACCGACTTCATTTTAAAATTAAACTCAAACACTCGACTAAATCTTATAATTTCTTTAATAACGTCAACCAGATAGAGTATATTTTTTTTCTTTTTTGTCTAAAAGTTTAGTTTTTGTTTTGCTATTTAAAAAAAACATTTTTTTTTTAATTAAAGAGTGACGAGACGAGCTGCTTTCCGGCTACTTTCATGTGCCTGATGGTAAGCAACATGCCTGCCACATAACAGCACAGTGACACGCAGCTATTGGAACATGAAGACTCCAAATCATTACCTAGCACTGCACTGCGCTCGTCACCCAGAGATCTAAGATGTTATATCTCTATGCCCTGTAATTTCTCTGGAAACATTGCCCTTCAAACCGGAACACAGTAATGTTTGCACATTACTGCTTGGCGGTAGAATAACTGACAAAGGTGTGGTACTTCCCCAGGCGGACTCTGCCAAGATTCCTACCACTACAAAAAACTTTCTTCTTAAATTCTTAATGTTTAAGGCTTTTCTCTCCTTCTTTCTTTTCATTTTAAGGTTTTTCTTAAGGCTTCGGGCGTTGAAGATATTGTCTATTTATTCTGTAATTTAATGCACGGAATAATGAGAAGAATTTGTACTAAATAAATTTTGGTGGACATTTCATACACAATTAACTTGTTGCGTACATATCTATGATGCGTACATGAGTATGTACACACATTTTTCCTAAAATAAAAGTAGCCTACGCTCTACGCTACATATAACCCTAGCTATCAGCCAGTGAAATTCCGTTAAAATCAGTCGATCCATTTCAGAAATTAGGTGGCACAAACATACAGACTCCGATCGGCATTGACAGAACCTTAGATTCGGAAAAAAAATATGTTGAAATCGTGCTAGGTGTCAAGTTTCATGCGCAAGCGGCCATTTATAATATTTTTTTTTACTAATCGTCTCGTTATTTTATTTCTTAACTAAAACATCTTTAACTCATCAATATTAACTTTTATTTGTTTAAATTATTACGTTTTGCATTAATTCTCTATTAAATTTTTGGGAATTTTAAATTCGGCCATGCTTTTAATTCTACGATTTCGTGTTGTTGTTTGTTTTTTTTTTTGCAAAATATTGTCTACGTTTGAGGATTTGCCCGAGGTTAAGTAATTTCACAGCCTTGGATGTCACACGCTTGCCTAGAAAACATCCGTTTACTCAAGATTTAAACAACCCAGGTCATATTACTTTAACCGAATTCAAAAAATACGAAGGTTATCAATTCGGTTGTATACATGTTTTTTGAAGTGATCACCTCTTTTGGGGCAACACATACAAATATTCCTTAGGGTCAGCGCAGACAGAACGGAGCGCAGCGGAGAGGATTTTATGAACGCACTTGAAAATAACATTAAAACTACAACAATAAAGTGCATAAATGCTTGAACCTGACAAGAGATGCTCGCGCGTCCTCGAAGATACGCGGGAATAAGGTTCAAGCATTTATGCACTTTATAGTAATAATTTTAAAGTTTATTTTCAAGTGTGTTAACAAAATCCTCTTTATTGCGCTCCGTTCTGTCTATGAATAGATAGGCTGTGAATTTAACTCAAGCGTCACGTTCGCAAAATGGAAGATATTATCGGGTAAGGTCGGATGATCTAGAACTAGATGGCCATGGCCACGCTCTCCGGTTTCACCCGCGTAGTTTCCAAAGTGAGATTTCAAATTCTGAGTTACAAGTTTTCACTTCTATCGAGTGCCAATTTTTTTTGTACCTATGTACGATATGTTACGCGCTTACGCGATCATTCTATCAACTATTAGGCCAATTGTCCACGTAGCTGCACGACATCCGCACGATTTCGACAATTGTCGGATGCAAGACGAATGCTTGCATCTTGCGTACAAATAATGAAGTCTGTTGTCCACGAAACGACAACGACACGACAGCCGCACGTCTTGCGTTTGTTCGTAGGATGCATGCATTCGACAAAAGACGCGTGCGTGGACAGTAGGCCTTAATTGTCCAGTAACGTTAGTTCCCATCATTGTGTCAAATGTAAACTTATAATAATAAAAAACTCAAGATTTCTGCTCTTTCAAAACTAGTAAATCCTGCGGGAATTGAATCAATATTACCACAGTCTATTATATCATACAGTCGTTCAACGAAGCCGAAGACGGGGCACTCGTGGGGGGTGTGCGGAGTGAGACGCGGGAAGCGCGCTCCTGCATTGCGTACATTACAATGTTAGTATTGCAGGAGCGCGGCTCAGGGCTGACGTCTTCCGTATGTTTTAATTTTATTTTTGTGCCACGTTTTTAAAAGCATTTTTGTTTGCGACAACCCTATCCTTACGTGAAATCGTAGGTTCTACTAAGCGACGACTTTTAACTACGAACTTCGAGTGCTAAAAATAGCTCTCAGAGTGACCATGGAATGTAAATTAGTTGAATTCTCAAATTATACTTTTTCGAAAAACCGAAAAAAGTACCGTGACATTAAAATCTATAAATAATTTGAGGGCTAGATTTCACATTAATATGTATAACGCTAGAGTATGCTAATTGATCATTTAAAAGCGATAAAAAATAGGCCTAAGAGTGTGTCTTAAAAACCTATTACTAATATTGCCGTCCTTGTCAAAGTGATATAGCTTTTTTTTTTTTAATTTTATACCGTGACCATGGTTGGCGAATTAATTTAGAAGTTTTTTTTTTGAGTCCTATGCTAATTTGGTCTCATCGTCAGGAATATTTTACTAATAATATTATAAATGCGAAAGTTTGTTGCTCCATCACGTCGGAATAGCTGAACGGATCGGGTTAGAATTTGGAATATAGGTTATAGTTAGGAATAGCATAGTAATTCATCATCAGCCTATTTGATATTCGTCCACTGCTGGACGTAGGCCTCTCCTAATGAACGCCACAAGGTGCGGTCTTCTGCATTGCGCATCCACTTTCGACCGCCGACCTTTCGCAGATCGTCGCTCCACCTGGCTGCAGGGTGTCCCACTCTACGCTTGCCGGTTCGCGGTCTCCACTCCAGTGGTATAGTATAGTATAGTGGCATAGTAATTAGACTACTTTTAATCGCGTGAAAATAACGGGAAAAGCGCGGATGAAACCGCAGGGCGCTGATAGTAATCAATAAATAAAATATTTTGTTTTCGAGAGAAATAATAGTAGTGTTAGGACTCTTGGAAGAGTCCGCCTGGGGAAGTACACACCTTTGCCAGTTACTCTACCGCCAAGCAGTAATATGCATACATTACTGTGGTCCTGTTTGAAGGGCAATGTTTCCAGAGAAATTAGAGCTCAGAGATATAACATCTTAGATCTCTGGTTGACGAGCGCAGTGCAGTGCTAGATATTGATTTGCACTCTTCATGTTCCTATAGCTGCGTGTCACTTTGCTGTTATGTGGCAGGCATGTTGCTTACCATCACAATGTTATTAAATTTATATTTCAATATTTAAATAGATATTACCATCCATTGTTTTTTTTATCTAGTAATAGTTTAGCGAAGAAAAATTTTTACTGGATTTTACTCACTTTTTCTTTTTCCCCTATTTCTTGCGGAAAAAAATTACGTGCGATTATTTATTATATTTATTATTTACTAGCGACCCGCCCTGGCTTCGCACGGGTGCAATGCTGATACTAAATATACTAATAACAATGGTTATTGTGGGTTATCCCTAAGAGATAGACATATGTAAGTATGTATACCATAATGAGGTTTTTGTAGACCTTTTTTAAGGTAAATACTACAGTACATTATTTTGATCTATCTCGTAGGGTTCAGCCAGCGTTTGCAATAGCGCAAAAATTGTGTTGATTTATGACGTTTTAAAAATCTTTAAAATTATCAGTGTCTCTCTACTGTACTATGCACGTATCTATATATATAAAAATCAATGCCACTTTTCGTTAGTGAACTCCTCCTAAACGGGTGGACCGATTTGAATGATTTTTTTTGTATACGTTTGGGTAGGGCCCTGGAAGGTTTAGATTAATAAATAAATAAAAAAAACCGTTTATTTGAGCAAATGCTTAAGATAAAAAATAAGAAACATAAAAAACATGAGATTCACAAATCAGTCCGGCAGATGGCGCTGCAGTTGATATCTAGGTTATTATTCGAGCGAAGCCGGAGCGGGCCGCTAGTTCTACATAAAAAACCTTCCTCTTGAATCACTCTAAGTATCTATAAAAAAAAACCCCGCATCAAAATCTGTTTGGTAGTTTTAAAGATCTAAGCATAAGTACATAGGGACAGAGAGACGCGGGAAGTTACTATGTTTTATACAATGTAGTGATTGGACTCGCCTCGTGGCTTAGTTGGTAGTATGCCTGCAAAGCGACTCTTCATGTTCCAATAGCTACGTGTCACTGTGCTGTTATGTGGCAGGCATGTTGCTTACCATCAGGCAAATGTCACGCTCGTCTCGTTACTCTTTATTTAAAAAAAAAAAGTTTATTTTCCAAGATTAAATAAACATGTTGTGAGGAAAGATTTTAAATTTTAATCGTTTTTGAAGTTACTAGTTCTTTTGGCGCATTATAGAAACATGATTACAAGTATGTAGTAAGTTTTACGATGCGCGCGCAACCAGTCACGAAAAACCGACACCCTTTAACCTTTTGACCGCCAGAGTCACCTATACTTGACAAGCGCTAGTGAGCCCTGTGCGCCAACGACGTCTATAGTTGACAAAAAAACGGGCTATAACAAGAATCTGTGACGAATTTACAACAACTTTATTTACCTCTGACGTTTTTCATTTGTTTTTCTATAACATGTGACGAGTTTACTTTGAATGTATGGAGAATACAAATTGTGACGAATTAACTTTGTGACGAATCGCCTATAACCCACCAAAATATTGTGTGTTAGATATCAAATGGTGTCAGCACATTTTTTTTATTTTTAATTTTGAGCCATTTCGTACGCTTGGCGTAAAGGGCATGGAAATGCAATTTAGTCCTGGCGCTCAAAAGGTTAAGATAGTTAATCAACATTTTAGTAAACATTGTAACTAATTTCAGGTTAAAGCCGGGTCACACAGATGCGATCCGGTAGCGATAGCGATAGCGATCCGATACCGAGTATGGGATCGCGCCCGCTTGGGGCTGTCCATTAATCACGTGATGTTTTTTTTACATTTTTTAACCCCTCCCTCCCCCTTGGTGATACGTGGTGAGGTTTAAAACTAACCCCCCCTCCCCCCACCAAAATCACGTGTATTTTTATTACCTACAAAGAATCTTAATTTTTTATATTTTTTTTTAATTCCCTTATAAATTATAATCTAATCCTAATTTAACGAGCGAGGACTTCGTTCGTTACCTTAACGGGGAGTCAAGGTTACACTACACGTCGATTTTCGATTTAAAAATCACGCGTTTGACGAAATAATAAATACACGTGATATCTTACTATACCCCCCTACCCCCCTGGTGATATTTCGTGATATTTGCCGAACCCCTCCCCCCCCCCCCCTTTTGAACCTCACGTGATTAATGGACAGCCCCCTTGCTGTGTGTCAGGTTGCATACAAATTCGAACATTACAAAAAATCCCGTCTCGGATCGCTATCGCTATCGGATCGCCTCTGTGTGACCCGGCCTTTAATACTTCTAGAGTTACTATCACAGTATAAAGAAATACTATCAGTAGTTTACATCGCCTTTGATCTTGGGAGAAACGCCGATAATGTCTAGACACGGGTAGGATTGTCGCAAACAAAAGAAACGTGGCACCAAAATAAAATTAAAACATACGGAAGACGTCAGCCCTGAGCCGTGCTCCTGCAATACTAACATTGTAATGTAGGCGATGCAGGAGCGCGCTTCCCGCGTCCCACCCCGCACGATTGCTCCGTCTACACGGCTTCGTCGAGCGACTGCATTATTTAATAGACTGTGTTACTACTTAGGTTAAAAATTAGCCTATGTCTTGTTCCAGACAATGATCTATCTATTGCATAAAATTTCATCTAGAATCCAAATCCCTTGTGTAGTTTTTGCGTAATAGTGTAACAAACAGACATACTCGTAAACTTTGGCATTTACATTATTAGTAGGATAGTGGTTTAAGTTGGTCCAAGTCTAAAGTGAATAGGTATTTCCTAGGCTAGCGCGCTGCATGTACGCGTGTTCATGAACCACATCGTCACTTAAGAGTGCGCCTAATGCCAGGAAAAAATTAGATTTCACCCGCGCGAGGCCCTTCTTAATATGATATGCGTAAAGTCGAGAATAGCATGACAGAGTTTGGAGGGGAAATCAAAACTAAATCAGGAGTCAATTTTTTTTTTTTTTAATGTAATAAAGTCTGATCTATTTTTAAAATTCTATTCGGTTATTGTACTTCTTCTTGATTGTACCCACACGTCAATATTTTTTTTGTTATAGTTTTTAGTTTCTTAACATCAGTGAGCGGCGTCGAAAATTTCCTTTTTTCGTTTTCTGGCACTAGGCGCCCCCTTAACATCACGTCAGATAGCGGTCAAATGCTAAAAAAAATGTTTTTTAACCTTTTTCACACTTTTTTCCTCTTGTCTTGCTTGTCATTTTAAACTATTCTATGTAAAAAAAAAAGTTGCATGAAACTACATCGACATATCGGGACTAGCTCTATTAACAAAAAATAGATACAATAGAAATGTCAATAATTTCCATTATTTTTAATATTCTTGTCTATCTACCATTGTTACACTTATTAGAGAAAAAAATATCATTTATCAAATCCAGTAAATACCAAAAAGCGATGATTTAAATATGGCACACAATGTAACTTGGTGGAGTGAAGCGCCCCCAATGAACTATTTTCAAACATATAAAACACTCTCTTAATTCTTGCATGTACTAATGCCATCGCACACATCACACATGGCTCCCGAACTAAATAAATGTCATAACCGGTGCACAAGTATGGAGAATTATCAGCCTTATCATTGTCCGTTTCTTCTTTCTTGCTTACAAATTTCCTCGCTCCAAACTGCACTTGAGAGTATTTCTTCCGCAACTCAAATATTGTTTCTTTTGTTACGACATCATCCCATACTCCTCCATTTTGAGTCTTAGCGACATTGTCTATAGCGACCATTGTTGCGTGCTGTGTTGGGTGTTCTATTCTATTATCCAATGCCACAGCAACTACAGACTCTTTGTCAGGATCAACTACTATGGCAGCATTATGGTTGTACAGATTTAAATCGTCTTGACCACCGAACATGTCCATAATCCCCTTCGAAATTCTTATAACTTCCAAAGCCATGCTCATATACGTTCTATGCAAACTGAGGTTATGTTTCTTAAAATAATTTTCACGTAACAAACTTTCTACAGGCATTGAAGGATGAAAATTGCACGGCCATTTATACCTGCATTCCTGATTTTGCTTGACAGTTAAAGGTGGTGTAGCCGGTACGTCAACAATCTTAATATATTCAAATACATTCTTCAGCTCTGGCATTTCTTTGTCTAAGTAGTCCTGGATTGATTCTTCATTGTTTACAATAACATGCAATTGACTTACGAGACAAATTATGATCAAACGACGGTTGACTCGTTTCAAATGTTGCAAACTATTCAAAGGTAACCTCTCATTAAGAACTTTAAGTGTTCGGGATATCTGTTTTGGATCTGCAACGTATCCAGCATAACACTCAGTTAATGACAAATTATTCGTATATACATCACTTACGATGGGAAATAAATTGGTTTCTGATTTCATAATTTGTTCGATGAATTCGTCGTATGATTGCAGCATCTTAGGCTTTTTGTTTGGTGGCTCCGTTTCGGACATCGTAGTCGATAGTTTGCTGGAAAACAAATAAACAACACTGGTGTTCACATAAAACACTGTTTTCATCACTTTTGTTTTACACTTTGATGATTATTTTAGCAGCACATAAGAATAAAAATTTGTAATTACTTTTAAGTTACTTTTTTTCACATTTGTTTAATTACAAGGAGGTACAACAAATGCTCAAAATTTCTAAGCCCCATACCTAGCTATTTAAATTCAAGAAGTCAATTAAAGTCTTTAGTCTATAAGAGCTTTAATTTAACTAAACAGTCACCTCATCTGCTTACAGTCACCATGGCAGACTGCATGATTTAGTCCCAAAAAAGAAGTCCATATGAGCTCATTTTGAATACCTAGAGAGGTATGACTGGTCTAGTGGCACGGTTTGATACAGAATTATGCTTAATAAGTTGTAGGTAGTGGGTTCCATTCCATTAGGGTAAAATTGTGTTGTGTGAGAAAATGTCAGTCAATAACAGTAATATATTATCTTACACTAGCAATCTGCCCTGGTGTCACCTGAGGTTTATTTTATATAGCCTATAGCATCACGCCGTTATCACGTACATATACAAAGGTGAAAGAATGTTAGAAATCAGTCAAGTAGGTGCTTAGATTAAATAAATAATATTAGTATACAGATTCAATAGCTAAGAAATAGCCTGTTGCAGCAACATGGCAAGAAACTGGTTTTATTGTGCTGTAGGCAATTTTTATGAATTTTGGCAGATTATTTAGTTTAGTTTTAATTCTCTATTAAAACCAATTTTAATAATTAATTAAATATATTGTAATTAAAAAAATCAAATAGAAATCCAAAACAGATACCTAATACAAACAATTAGTTATAGTTAAATTTAAATTATATTACTGTTGACGGTATCAGCTGTTTCATAGAATAAAATACTGGTGATTGGAATTAATAATTTGTATGAAAGTGTTACGTATACAATTGCAGTTAACACAACACACCAAAGTAGAACTTCGATTGGCAAAGGAATCTGTCAACTTACAGTTATTGTTGCAATGCCAAATACAAATCCAGAAGATAAATGTATTACATTGTTTGTTTTGGTAAATGATTTTGTTTAAATAACTAACATACTTTTTTATCAATTCACAAAAAAATACACTTGTAATTTTTTTTTTGTAGATGTTGAAATGATCTACTGGTTTCTGCCAAGTGTAGGTACACTTTTCACACAACAAGTAATGGTAAGAACCTAGGGCCTTACAGTGACTAAGACAACTGATTAACAGGTTCCATGTTTGATCAGGACTCGGTAAACAAATGCCTACTGTGCCGTGGTAACAAATACAATATTTACACACACATTTGCCATTCCAATTCCCGATATTTACACATGACATTGGAAACAATAATCTTCTTCTTATGTAAAAAGTAAACATTCTACTTACGACCAAGGTTATGGCACTCCTGTCAGACTTAACAAGATTCTAATAAGTTTTTACTCTTAAAAAAACAATTAAATCCATCTTGAACGTATGGACAACCCGGCTTCGTAGGATTATCTAAGCACTCATCTAAGATTCGTTTGATTGTGATAATAGTAAACTACGAATTATAGGCGACGCACCGCCGCATAACTTTTAGCTAATACGTAATAACCACACTTATAATACGTGAATGCTCTATAGATTGGCGGTATGTTGCGTGAATTTGTATGCCTAATTCGTTACGTTGATAAATAATAAGCTGAAATCACTGAAATCATGTAAATTTTACCTCGATTCCGATTGCGTCTTCTTCTCGATTTCTCTTCAACTGATGTACAAAGTGAATGTGAGATACGAAGAAGCCCACTTATTAAAACGATCAAATCACGATTTTTAAAGATTTATACACATAATTTACATTTAAAATGAATATTTTTACACGCGTAAAGTGATAATCACAGCAGCCATATCATTAGGTAAATAAGTTTGATCTCGATGTTCATAAAATATTTCGTCATCGTCAAATCCCATTGGACAAAATAAGATACGCTCAGATGTGACACATCATAAGCCAATGAGAAGGCTCTGTTTTTGACGTTGACATTACTTTGACAAATAAAGTAAAAACAATATGCGAGTAATAGACACAAATAATTTACGTTCCATTCCACATACGTTCATGTATAAGTTGATAGTAGACGCACGAATATCGTTCGAACCCACCTGTGTGGTGTGACCATTGAATAGGAATCCGGGTAAGAATTTATTTATTGCCATACTAAGTTTCCAAGGATGGATCTCAGTCTTATGGTATTGAACATGTTCAAATAGTGTGCCCATTAACGGATAATGCAATATTTGACGTCACCTACTCAACGTATTGGAATTAATGTTGGATACTATATTTCAAAATAGTCTAGATTCTAGATGCTCAGTAGTACTACTATGCTACTCACTAGTAGTGGGCTACTACTAATCCTAAGGGTGCCCAATATGCTGGCGGTATCTCCACACTGAATGACAATATTTTTATTGATTATCTTTACACCTTCGTTGGTCTACCGATAATGAGGCATTTTACAGATGCAAATTGACTTGTCAAAAGATAGTTCTAAATTTTGTGTGTGTAGCGTAATTTATTTCTCATTGTGTATTAGATTTGTTAATATAAGTTCTGAATGCTTAATAATAAATAACATGCAAGTGTATGTAGCGTAATTTCTCATTGTATATTAGATTTGTTAATAAAAGTTCTCAATGCTTCATAACAAAAAACCAAAAGATGAGCGTATACTTTATTTTAGCAATAATATTTTATTTTAAAATAATATAATTATACTCATCATTTTTTCAACTAAAATTTTATTCTCGAGTGTAAATCCTGTTTTAAAAAACGAATTATCAGTTTTTATTTTTTTACAGACTAGTATTTTCCTGAATTTTAATATTAAAAACATAAAATGATGTAAGTAATAGTCCGATTGCACCGGATTCGATCGTGTGAACAATTCATAAATCTGATTTGTTGTTCAATCGCCATTCACCGTGTAACGTTACATATTGACTACAATATGTAAACGTACATTCCTACTTTCATTCTAAAAACATCACTTTCATAGGAGAGATGTGTGTATTTACATACCAGAACAATATCATAAAAATAAGAAAATTATTCTCTATCGTATGGACACAATTAAAAGGAAATTAGTGATATGAAAATTTTGGTATGTAAATACACACATCTCTCCTATGAAAGTGATGTTTTTAGAATGAAAGTAGGAATGTACGTTTACATATTGTAGTCAATATGTAACGTTACAACCGCTGCAAGAACGACGTATCTTGTCGACAACTCGTCGATATCAATATCATAGTAGTTCACAGTCATATTAGGTAAAATAAAGTGGCCAAGTGCGAGTTGGACTCGCCCATGAAGGGTTCCGTTGCAGCAAGTAACATAATATACATAGTACTTATAGTTTTTTTTAGTTCGTTGTAACTTTGATCGTAGTTTTAATAATAATGCATTTATGACGTACTAAAAAAAACTACTCATTAGATCGAGTTCAAACCAATTTTCGTTGGTAGTTTGCATAGTAATGTACATCATATATGTTTTTTAGTTTTTTAATTCTCTTACTTTAGAAGTTAGAGGGGGGGGACACACATTTTACCACTTTGGAAGTGTCTCTCGCGCAAATTATTCAGTGTAGACAAAAACTATATTAAAAACCTCAACATCATTTTTGAAGACCTATCGATAGACATCCCACACGTGTAGGTTTGATGAAAAATTTTTTTTTGAGTTTCAGTTCTAAGTATGGGGGGCAACCCTAATTTTTTTTTTTTGTAAAAATCTTAATGCGGTTCACAGAATACATCTACTTACCAAGTTTCAATAGTGTAGTTCTCATAGTTTCGGCAAAAAGTGGCTGTGACATACGGACGGACAGACAGACAGACAGACATGACGAATCTATAAGGGTTCCGTTTTTACGTTTTACGGAACCCTAAAAAGGTTTCAAACTCGAAATGAACGATAATATACAAGGTGTTGCAGAAAGGTGCAACAATATTTATGGTAGTTCATCTACATTACGTTTAGAATCATGTATGTGAAAATTACGGATGAAAGCTCAAAAAATTTTTTCATAAACAAAAAAATTTTTTTTGATTGTTATTTCATTTAACATACCCCTAATGGCCAGATCTCCGCACTGATTTTTGTACGATGTCGCGGCGTCGGCGGCAAGGTCTTTTGTCTGCTGTACATGCTTTAGGGTTGAAGCTGGTGATTTGGTGGAAATTTTACGTCAAACTTTGACTCGAATTATCTCGTGATCTACCGTGCTGAGGGGAAAGAGACCTTGGGCGATGACTTCATCGCCCAAGGTCTCTTTCCCTACAGACCTGTAGACTTGTACATCAGTGTTAGAATGGACTGTTAAAATATTGTTGGGGGTAAATCCACCACGTTGTATAAGATGTAAATTGGTATAATAAGCTATGTATGACGTATAAACCTTTGTCTTGTCGTCCTAAACGTTGTCTCAAAAGTACCAAATGCTATCGTGTCCGCGTCTTAACACTTAAGATATAGGTAAGGTCAAAAGTTGTAACTTTTCCAATTTTTTCCTTTCAAAAATGTTCAATTCATTCTCATGATCCTCATAACCGGTCATATTTATTCATCTCCAAACCAGTACTGCACTGTACTTCAACTCACAGTACACTGCGCACTCTTTGCGCTCTATACCAAAAACGGTTGATCTTATGAAAAAATTATAGAAAATGAAATTTCCTAAAAAAAGTCCGGATCTGCGTAGCGATTCTAAATCCATTCGGTTGCATCCGACACGGAATCTCATCTCTCAGCCTTTGTCTTATCTGTTTAGCATGACAGAGACCGAGAGATGAGATTCCGTGTCGGATGCAACCGAATGGATTTAGAATAGCTACCCTGTAATCTGTAGGACCAATATTTAAAAGGTTCCCAGCGGGTTGAAATACGCCCGCGGCGTCACTACGTAATGACCAACGTCGTTTTGCAGGTCATCCCTTCATCAGGCTGCGTCGTACACTATGTTTGGCTTTAACGACAAAGGAAAATTTTGTGAGAAAACTACAATGTCCCGCGAATAACATCTTTCACCGCCATGTGTCATGTGCCGACCCACACTTGAGCAGCGTGGTGAATAAAAACCTAGACTCTCTCTATAAGAGAGAAGGCTTGATTTCCTTGCTTGATTTTCATCAGAAGGATGTCAGCACAAAGAATGCGTTGCCAGAGAGGGATTTTGTGATGGTAACAATTTTGCTGTCTTCAAATCGCGAGTAAACCGACTTACTGTAAGTAATTACGAGCCATCGTAGGCATACCATATCCTCGTTTAATATCAAGCGATGGTGGTCAAGCCAATGATAAGAAAATAGTTACTTCGTGTGAAGCGTCTACCTACAATAGTTTAATAAAAAGTGGATTGTTAATTAATAAGAAAAACTCAAACATCATAAATCATTTTTATTTGCACAGGTATTTATTTCAATATTTTTAACATCTGGCTACTAATTTCAGCAACTTAGATGTACAAAGAATTTGAAGCCATACTCGTAGATACATCAGAAGGAAGTAGTATTCCAGACTAAATAATGTAAATGTATTCTAATATTATATTTTCTTTCTTTTACACTGAAACTGTAATACCTACTTCATAAGTATGGGTTGTTCAATGAGTTACGCTTGAGATGATGACTAGCTCAGATATGTACTATTCTAGTTGGTCCGTCAGTTAGATTAAGTACACGTATTTTTTGTTTGACCAATATAAATATATTAAAAATCGACATAAATATAAATCATCACATTTCCGGAGGTTGTAACGTCATTATATCGTAAAAATCGTACCATGAAGTGACGTCACTTGAAACTTTTGAGAACTCTCTTCGTTATTTTTTGTTTGTGAAACAACAGGCAAAAATGTAATACTTTTAATCATAATTTAACTGACGGACTAACTAGTTTTGTTTAATCGTCTCGCCTATTGTATAAACCTTATTTATTTGTTTTCTAATGCCTGGTACCATGCTTGACATGTTTCTGAAGCGATTTCACAAAGAGCAGTAAGTGCTCTGCCAGTAGAGTCGACGTCTGAAAAAAAATACGTTTAGCATTTTTTTATTAAGGAATTACAGTTAAAAACATGTGTTATACAGTTCTCAATAAAAATGTGCTGGTGCTGTTGAATTTGATTTATTTTGGTTTGGTTTGATCCATTTGATTACTCAATGTAATTTTATTTTATTTATAAAGGCACTACCCGTCTGATAAATGAAAAGTTAGCTGTATAATGAAGTTTTGTAAGTGTGAAGTTTTCATTGTAATTTACTTTGTTCATGAAAAACTTCGTTGAAAAACTGTGAATTTGTGTTCGCCGACCTTTAAAAAAGCAAAATGAATAATGACTTTCTGAAAAGAAAAATTAATGACATAAAATATGGGGAAGATGACTTCTACGGCCTATCGATCTTTGGGCTAGCGCAGATAGCATAACATAAACAGCCCACTAAATGTTTCCACTCTTCTCGGAGACTTCTCTTGCAAGGAGAGGGTCAAGGCCAAAGACGTCACAAAAAAAAATTTAATCTGTGGTCAAGGCCATAATCTACCACACTGGCCTAGTGTGGGTTCGTGCATGACATATGACCTCGAAAGATTTTAGGTATATGTGGTTTCCTCGGGATATTTTCCTTCACCGTTTTAATCTAGCGACATTACAGACATGACTTTGAAAAGACAGTGGTGCGCGTGAATTTTGAACCCGAAGGATCTACCGTCTAACTAAAACTGTCTTAGTTTAGACATTGGTCTCTCTTTTCTTTTCGTTTGAAATATAGATAGTACGAACCTCTAATTCTAAATTGATACTCACCAACGTTACCCCTCTTTCCGAAAATGGAACCATTGAACGGTGGTTTCTTGTAGGTAGCATCAACTTCCGCGAAGCAAAGCATCACAGCCACGAAACAAAGCACAATGACGAAACGCATCTTCTGTGAAAATGATATTTCGTTAATCACTACTAAAGCTTGCAACTTCTCCAACGTAGAACGCTCTTTCATAATGATCTTGTACTGGTAGGACTATTAGCAGAGTCCACCTGGGGAAGTAACACACCTTTGCCAGTTATTCTACTGCCAAGCAGTAATGTGCAAACATTACTGTGTTCTGGTAAGGGCAATGTTTCCAGAGAAATTACAGGGCTTAGAGATATAACAACTTAGATCTCTGGGTGACGAGCGCAGTGCAGTGCTAGGCAATTATTTGGATTCTTCATGTTCCAATAGCTGCGTGACACTGTGCTGTTATGTGGCAAGCATGTTGCTTACCATCAGGCATATGTCCTGCTCGTCTCGTCACTTTTTATTTAAAAAAACTCGGTTTTTATTTAAAAATATTATGTGATATTACGGACTGAGATATGAGATCCTAATAAGAGACCATATTACTACACGACTGAGAGACAAACGTGCAAACATTGCATCTGCATTTATAATATTAGTTGCATTACAAACTGTATTTTTTAGCAATTCATTTGATGTTCAAAACGTTTTCAGTTAAATTCAAATTTATCTGAAAGTTATCAAAGATAGCTTTTTTAATAAGAAAAAAATTGCATATATATACAACGTGGTGGATTTACCCCCAACAATATTTTAACAGTCCATTCTAACACTGATGTAGACTTCATCACCCAAGGTCTCTTTCCCCTCAGCACGCTATAACACGAAATAATTCGAGTCAAAGTTTGACGTAAAATTCTCACCAAATCACCAGCTTCAACCCTAAAGCATGTACAGCAGACAAACGACCTTGCCGCCGACGCCGCAACGTCGTACAAAAATCAGTGTGGAGATCTGGCCATTAGGGGTATGTCAAATGAAATAACAATAAAAAAAAATATTTTTTTATGGAAAAAATTTTTTGAGCTTTCATGCGTAATTTTCACATACATGATTCTAAACTTAATGTAGATGAACTACCATAAATATTGTTGCACCTTTCTGCAACACCTTGTATAGTGCCATTAATTTGTTAGTTTAAGGGGCCCGAAGATTAGACACGATTGTCACTTTTAAAATTTACTGATAAAGTTAACACGTTAACAGATATTCTATATAAACTCTATTGCAAATATTATCATTTAAATTAAAATAATAAAATCTCCGAATAACCCACCCCTAACTGCTCCCGGCGCAAAAGTGCCCATGATGCTCACCGCGTTCCCACGCTGAATGGCAATGGCCAACCTTTACTCCAGGAACGCGCCAGAGTGGGAGTAACCCGTATTCTCCCTGAGCCTGCGCCCCAATTCTGAGAGGAACCCTTTAGCCTCTATTCCCCAACAGCCCAAGGTCTCCAAGGCAACAGGTACAAATTTGTACTGCGACACCAACATACCATACTTTCGCTTCTTCTTAATAGCGGCATCCTCTGCCGCGGCCGATGGCGAGTGGATAGTGCGACCTAGGTGGCTGGCGGCGACATTGCTGACGCAAGTGGCGTCCCAAATTAAGCACTTCCCGTTCATCCAGGGCACCAGAGTCATCCCATCCGGTCATTTTGCCATCCGATCTGCATAGACCCGGGAGCACAGGTACGCATGGAACTCCCGCCGACACTTAGGCTCTCCGAACTACGTCATTGAGTGTATGGTGTCGCGAGAACCTTCCTGCACACCGTCAAAAACTCAAAGCGTGATGGCCATCGGCTTCTACCAGGGAGCCGCAGGTGCATATGTGGGTTTCACACACCTTGCAGCCCAGGCGAAGAGCCTAAGTGAGGATAAGGTAGCGCCTGCAACAAAGCCCCAGATTCAGGCTGCGAGACGGCCCGGAGTCTGGCCATATCCGCTCCCGAGGCACATGCCCAAAATTGTGCTTGGACCCGCTTGACCCCAATAGCATCCCACGTCCGTTGGCTTTGAGACTCTACGGGAGTCGACTCCCCGGAGTTGAGGGCACTCCAGACCATCAAAGCGTCAGAAGCCTAAGGGAACCTTTCTTCGCCACCATTTGAATTTAGAATACTAGCGGCAAGATCAGGAACCCTATGGACCGACGCAAGGAAAGCCGGCAGGCCGACATCTTGCGCACAACGCACCCCTAGACCCCCAAACCGAATTGGAAGAGCTGCCTGTGACCATTGACGTTCGCCAAAGGCAACGTTAAGAATAGAATAATTAATAATATTTTAATAAAAAAGTAGTGGCCGTGGAGACCATGGGCAGTTGGGGAGTCGAGGCCAAAGATTTAGTCCGCGAGATTGGGCGTCGTTTACGTAACCAAGGTGGTGACTCCCACTCTGGCTCGTTTCTGAGGCAAAGCCAGTGTCTTGGGCACATTTGCACCAGGAACGATTCAAGGCGGGTTATTTTAAGTGTATGACTCTGTGCGTGACGTGTATTTTTATATGATGTAATTTTATTTGTATTTATGACAATTTTTTTTTTTTTTTTTTAATATTCTGAAGAAGAAACGCTACAAAACGGCTTGTTTATTAATTCGATTTTCGATCACGCTACTATAATTATATTAGACGTTAGGTATTATACTAGTGTGTATTATAATTTATGGTCTATAAATTTCATTCAGAACTAGTGATTTTTTTATTCACTCAGATAACTTAATATTGCATTGATAACTTCATCCTGTTGAAACTCAGTTACAAATAACGAAATTATGCGTTTTTGAAGAAACAAATAGACATGTTAGATTTCAACACAGTTGTCCAACAAAATGAAAAATTGGCGCCACATTTAACAAAATTTAAAACTATTTCTGGTAAATCTTTTTGCATCCTGAAAACGTCCTCATTCTAGGGACAGAACTGATTAATAATATCTGACCTTAATGATTGATGATGATGTGATGATTGGTTTTTGTTTTGTGTGATTTATGACAGACTGTCCTCTCTCAACCAATTGAAAAGATGAACTGATGGAGTTTCTTATGTTCATTCTCTATTTATATGAAATCCTGGACAGCTGGACACATCCATTTCTAGCCAACGCCTCCTATTTCTATCTCTATCTATCGCTTGTCCGTTATTCATTACTCCTCTCATTATTGGTTCTTTAACTCAATTCAGTATCAAGGGTGATGAAAAACAATACTGAAATTTTATTTCTTTAAAGATAATCCCGTAATACTGACCTTTATACAAAAAAGGAAGAAAAAATAACATTTTTTATGTTAAAAGTGACTGGTAAATAAGTACAGTACACAAACGAATATGTTTGAAAGTCAGTCTAGCCTTTTAAGGAGGAGTTTAATTACGAACACACGTACAGAAGAATGATAAAATTAGAGTGTATGTCTGTAATATCAAATAATAAATTTTCTCCATAAAAACCAACGTAATTTAAAATGAAATTCAGACACTCGATCAAATTTCATAAAAAGCTATCACTAAGTCGTCCAGATAAATAATAAACTATTTTCCAAAAAAAAATAAACCGCCTTCAAAACCACAAATAGGCACTCAAAAGGGAAAAATAAACCGATATAATTATTATAAGCGCTACTCACTCATCTATTTGAAACCAGTCGAGTCAAAAAGCTAGTAGACATACACTATGTATGTAGTAAGGTAGCAATACCTTATTACATACATAGTGTATGTCTACTAGCTTTTTCGCTTTTGAGTGCCTATTTGTGGTTTTGAAGGCGGTTTAATTTTTTTTGGAAAATAGTTTATTATTTATCTGGACGACGTAGTGATAGCTTCTTATGAAATTTGATCGAGTGTCTGAATTTCATTTTAAATTACGTTGGTTTTTGTTTTTATGGAGAAAATTAAAGAGTAGGCATAGGTAAGTAGTATCTATCTAGTTACCTGTTAGACTTGGCTGGCACCGGCTTCAAATAGATGAGTGAGTACGTCATCATGCGAGTACGAGTAGGTTGAATTGGTAGCCTCCTTCTTTTTGGAAGTCGGTTAAAAACAAATTTTAGTTATTTGTTGAAGTAATATCAAAAGCCACCACACCAATTTTGAGAAAATGTATATAAGACCTCTGAATTATTATCTATCAAACAAAAAACGAACGTTCAACGTATAAGATACCTACAAGTATAACTTAAATCTAAAACACTATTTTGAAATGTTATGTCTGTGTGTCTGTCAGTTTGTCTGACTGTTTGTTTTGGCGAATCTATGAAATGGCTTGACCGGTTATGACGGGACTTTTACAACCAGATAGCTGATATTCCAAGTTATAACTACTCTTCTATTCAAGTTACAAAGTTACTCTTACCCGATACCTGTATAGATAACAGTGTAGAATAACAATTTGGGTTAAAATGTAGAACACAGGTAGATTATAGTCTGGTCTGGAATAGCACGTAGGCATACTTTTTATCCCGGGAAAATTACGGAATCGTAACCAAGTGGGTATAACTGCTAGCCGCAGTTACTAATATGTAGTAGTTGTAGCAAGAAAAAGACGTTTGTGTCGTTCCTGAAATGCCTGAAAGATATTGCTATTATCGTTAAGGTCACCATTAAAGGCAATTGTTTTAAGTTATAAATTTGTCTTTTCCAATTATTTTTAACTTATCTAGTGTGCATATTGTGCATGTGTGGTATTTCCATCTATCTGACAATTTATTGATATGCGTAATTTTTTTCTTAGTCTATTACTTTTCAATTAGCCCACAGCTTTGCACTCAGGCAGTAACTATTTTCTTATCTGTGACCTGGACGTCTACTCTAATTCAACGAAAACGTAATTTCGAAAAAAACTCGCGATTTTCCAACTCCGATTCTGCCTCGATCCGTCGTTTTGTCCGTTTAAATGTTTTAAGCCTATTCTAATTAGAGTATGTTTAGAACATTTAAACGTTAAATAATGTTGTATCGGACGAAACGAAGTAGAACGAGAGTAGGAAATACGCGAGTTTTTTGACGAAATTTCGTTTTCGTAAAAACAGAGTAGACGTCCTGTGGTCTCAGAGATCGTTACGCTGAAATATATTTTAAAATCGGTCTCGTAGTTCCTGAAATTAGCGCGTTCTATCAAATACACTTTTCAGCTTTATAATAACAAATATAGAAGAAATATAAAAAAAATATAGATGAATAAAATAAACCAATGCTGTATTAAAAAAATGATGTTAGATGAAAAAATATTAAATCAACTCTTTTTGAAACACTCTGTGTAAACGTTCCTAGGCGTCAATATCTCGACATTGCAATTACGAATTCCCCCGGAGTATTCACTGATATACAGTTTGTTAATAAAATAGGTGGAGAAGAATTAATTTTATTTGAGGAGATATTGGATCAAACATTATTACTTTACTTATAGTACAAATTCATTCTTTTAAGTAAGTACAAATTAGATTATTATAATAATTGAGTTTATTATTTAAGAGTGCGCCTAATGCCAGGGAAAAATCAGCTTTCACCCGCGCGACGCGTTTCTTAATGCGATATACATAAAGTCGAGAATAGCATGACAAAGTTTGGAGGAAAAATCAATATTAAATCAGGAGTCCATTTTTGACCAAGTTTTATTAAATTACTCAATAATTAAACATAAATTTAAAAAAAAGTTCGGTTACTTTACTAGAACGTATAATTAGGAATTTTATTACCAAAAAATAATGTGGGGTCATCGCTGATAATTTCGAGAACTCGAATTAAAACGGGTTTTTTCGGTGTCATTTTTATTTTTTTATTGTAAAAAACTCTGATCTAATTTTAAAATTCTATTCGGTTATTGTGCTTCTTCTTGATTGTACCCACACGTCAATATTTTTTTTGTCATAGTTTTTAGTTTCTTTACTTCAGTGAGCGGCGTCGAAAATGTCCTTTTTTCGATTTCTGGCACTAGGCGCCCTCTATTGTCTTACGAGCTAGATGTTCATTTCTTGGCCTTAGCCTCACGGGTGGCTTTCCTCTCAGCGGCCCTCGCGAGCTGCTTCTCAGGCTTCAGGTTACCCTTCTTGCAAAACCTCTGGTTTTTCAGGAACTTGGGGTCCATACCAAGGGTAGATTCGTGTCTGAACTTTGTAGGCTTCTTGATGTCGTTCCTGTGGGCTTTACGGCTTTGGTTATGATTTGTGTCATTCTTTGACAGTGGATGGACTCTTTGCAGATTCCGTGAAAGTACCATATCTTTGCCAGTTGTTTTATCGGCAAGCGGTAATGTACAAAGATCACTATGTTCTGGATTGAAGAGCAATGTTACTAGAGGTATTACAGAGCATAAAGATTTGCCATCTTATATATTTTGTCGAACGCAGTGTGTTGCATTAAAACTCATATTAAACTGTGCTACACATAATATGCACATGTACCGCTCCTCTTGCCATTATATTTTATGAAAAAAAAAACTAAATAATCCTGTAATAACAGCTGTAACTACCCTTTTTTTTTTTTTTTTTTTTTTTTTTTTTTTTTTTCCCAGGGAAAATTCTTTAGGAATTCCACCGGCTCCAGGGGCAGCGCAGTGGATACGTGGGACTGTCGAACCAGAGGCGACCTACCCACTAAAAACCCTGGGGTGTTTCATCCTTACGCTAATGTAGCGGAACTGCGGGAACACTTTCGTAACCAACCGCGGCCCCGTCAGCGTTTGTCTTCTAAGACACGTCCTTGTGTAGGAGTATATTGTCCCCTGTCTTTTCTTGAGAGGCGCGTGGAAACACCGCGCGCGCCACCTCAGGAGCTACTGTCGTCGAGCAATGGACCCCCTCGAACCCATCGCCCAAGGCCCCTTTTCATGGAGGTTGAAGGAGAGCGTGGTAAATTCTCCTCCTACGCCCAGGACGACGCTGACGCATTGGAAGATCGGTTATGATCTCCCGTTCACGCTCGGCTGTTTCCTTCAGGAACATAACTTGTTCGCAGAACGAAACAGCCGCCTCCCATGATCTCTCGCATTCGACCATTGATGTGATCAGTGCCGGAAGCGAGAGATCACTTCCTACAGCTGCGACGAGGACTCGCCGCTCTTCTGCCCATGCTGGGCATTCCTGCAGTGTATGCTGAGCTGTGTCCTCCCCGCAGCTGCAGTGATGGCACATGGTCGTCGGTTCCCTCCCGGCTATGCGGCACAAGTACTTCCCAAAGCAGCCATGACCGGTGAGCACCTGCACAAGCCGGAAAGTAAGCGACCCATGCGCCCTGTTCAGCCAGCCCTCAAGGACGGGCTGAACAGCCTCAACAGTCCAGCTTCCAGCCTTAGGGTGGGCCAGTCGCTCCTTCCATTCTACTAACATAAGGAGTCGAGCGCGGTACTTCAAAATTTGTATTTCCCGTGTCGTCAACCGTTGTCCCCTGTTGCGAAGTTCCATTCGCCACATGTACATGTTCGAATTGATCTCCGCTTCCAGGTCCCATGGAGGCGATTCTGCCAATAGGCACGCCGCTTCACCGGATATCGTTCGGTATCCCCGAATCACCCCAATAGCCATTGCTCTCTGTGGCCGTCGTAGAAGGGCAGCTGTTCGGTTATTTAGGGCATCCACCCATATAGGTGCCCCGTATAGTGCCATGGACCGAACCACTCCGAGATAGAGGCGGCGACTGCCAGCCCTCGGACCGCCAAGATTAGGCAGTAGGCGCTTGAGAGCACCTGCTGTTCTCATCAATCGGGGCACAAGTAAACTAAAGTGTTCCTGAAAGTTCCACCTAGAATCGAGGTGAAGTCCAAGATATTTCATCGTGGACTTCACCGCGATGCTCACCCCTCGGATAGTGATATGAGAACCCTGCGGAGGTGCCTTACGAGGCCCGTGGAATACCATGAACTCAGACTTTTCCAGCCCCACCCGAGCTGTAACTACCCTGCGCCAACTATCAAAAATTGAGGGCACCAACTCAGAAACCTTCTTTAGCACATGCACAACATTTTCCCAAAGACAATCACATCATCGAATGCAAAGTATTTAACACTTAGCTGGTTTCGCTAAAAAAGGCAACATGTACGTTATTTGGTGTCGGGGGTCAAAACGGACCCCGATAAAAAATAAGTCATATAAAACAACGCACTCATATTTTTTTAATTTCCTGTTTTATTTAAGAAATAAGAACTAATAATCTAAACATTTTTATTATCTGTAGTGCATTGTCATCACGTATCACATATTGTATTATCTAATAAGCTTACATCCTTTTTCACGCATACATTTCTTTGACTCAACTTTAGGTAGGTACTCTTATTTTTATGAATTCTAAAAAAGAACACAATAAACCTAATTTGCAAAGTTTACATCTATAAATAACATAACAAAAATCAGGAATTCTTTCTGAGATCATAGAAAATAAAAATAATGACAGGCTAAAACAAATGCTCACAGAATGACTAAAAATTTTTCATCAAAAAGTTTTAAACATATTAATAGTTATTTGTTGTACAAGAGTGCAAAGTGGCTTTTTAACCGCGTGCTCAATTTTGATGACCGAGCAAGCGAAGGACTCTAAAGTTGAATCACGAGCGTAGCGAGGGATTCAAAAATTAGAATCCTGAGCGTAGCAAGGGAATCAAAAGGGCACAAGGTGAAAAATCTTTGCACTCGAGTGTAACACGTAATTTTTCATCCCCTCCTAGCGAGGAAATTACTAAACGCTTTGCGCATTTTCAGTTTCAGTCAATTCTGTTGGCGTAAAATAAACTTCTTGGTCGCTAGAATCACTTATTATTATGGTATTTCGGTTTTTCACTTGTATTCAATTTTATAAGTTTTAAACTTAAGTTTATTTAGCCATGGTTTTAACAATAACAATATGACGTGAAAATATGGAGAGTTGACCGATTGAGGTAAGGAGTTTCATATGTACATGAAAAAGTGTACGCCCTAATGCATTAAATTATAGTAGCGCTAAATTTGCATCAGGGTACATTTTAAAGGAAATTAATAAACGTACTATTCAGAATTCATGAAAGAAAAATATTGGCAGTCATAGGCACTGCCGATAGAAGTGGTAACTTATAACTCAGAATTTGATTTTTACTTTGGAAACTACGCGTGTGAAACCGGAGGGCGTGGCTATGAGCATGACCATCTAGAAATGCTGACACATTTTTAAATGGACAATGGGAAAGACTGAGGCATTTCTAGATGGCCATTGGCTATGGTCCCGAGTTTACCCGAAGATTTCTTATCATTCCCGAGCGTGACGCTAGAATTAAATTGTCAGCTCACGAACAATCTGTCTTTGGCGCGCCAAAAGAAGTTTTGACTTCAAAATATATTGTACCTACATGTTTTCTCAAAATAGTAATTATTTATTTGATGTTATATTTACTACATTATTTTGTACTGCACAAGTAGTTGAAATTATCTATTATTTACTATTTTAGTAGTCAATAATATTTAATTATTTAATCGGCAACTCGGCATACTTCAATTCGATTACAATTGATTCATTCATAGCATTTCAAAATGTTTTGCCATTTGAAATAACATTCTTTACCTCTATCCTCCATACGTGAAAAGAAGATTGCGCGCAAAGCATTTAAAAAAAAGTACACCAAAGAGGTTCCGAGTATGAGTTTTTAACAAATTAAAAATAAATGTATGATGAATTCGGCACCAAGGAGGTAGAAATAAATAGGTTAAATTATGTTTTGAATTCAAAACCTCAGTACACACGATGTTCTAAATTCAAATTTACTTTAACCTCTAGAGGGTAAAAACGACTTTTGCGCCCTGATATCGAGGAGCAAAAGTACTCTTTCCGAGCTGGTGGGATGAAAAAGTAATTTTCATGGCAATATATTTTTTACCTACGTAACTCTGACACTTTGTACACTTCTTTAAACAATTGACATGCCTTTTGCGATAGCATAAGTGGCACATTACTCTCAAATTACCACTCATTTGTGAGTTAGAAGTTATAACAAGTATATAATGTTCTACTCCAACCTTTTATCGACAGATTTGCAACAAATTTTCTTGTTTTGGATTCTCCTAAAAAGAACCCATGTGCCTATCTACCACAAATGGTTTTACTATTTCAATATCTCCAGTTTTCATGTATTTATTCCTCTTAACTTGATTTTCAAAATTTGTTGCTTTCTACAAAATGTAATCGAAACCTCAAAATGTTCATGACAGTTGAAACACATACAACACATGGCCAACGTTATGTTTTTCTGGCCCCAGAAAAATTTACACATGTCTGGCCTAAAGCATCCTAAGTCTCTTTTGGTGGCGTTCTGAAACATCAGTATGTGGAAATAGTAAACATTTTTTTATTTTCATTTGAAATAAACGATGCCAGAGTTTTGATCTGTCTGAATATCTGAGTCTGAATAAAAGTTGGTTCTAGAAGTTGATTTTGATCATCCCTCGAAAAACCCGCCATAGCAACGATTACTTACTGAAAAATAATTAAACAATTTGATATCAAGCTCGTTATACAAAAATGCACACTTCTGGTATCGGGGGTAAATTCTGACCCCAAATTATTCATACCTCCGTTTTTAGTAACAGTATAGTCACGCACGTCCAGTATCCGATGCACACTGCGACTCAATAAAATTACCTAGATGAGTAAGGCTAAAAGTGCTTAGACAGCAAAATTATCTTGAAAAAGTTAAGCTGTTGGGGTCAATTTTGACCACAAAACTAGCTAAGGGAATAATAAAAAATATGATGGTCATATTAATTTCGTTCTATCATAAGTACAAGCATAATATAGGTAATATTATGTTTGTATGCGACCTTAAACGTGTGTGACAGACAATTGAAGCAGTTTTTGTGTGAACTTTAAGAACACTTAATTTGGTGGATTTGCTTTTACGGCTGATTATGAGCCAATTTACAGCATACCTTGTTTATTAAACAACACCGTATTACTACCGGCCTGAACAATATTCAGCCGTATCGTTTGTAGTACATTTAATAATCTGGCTGGCTCATAATGCTTAGGCCATTCGTAGAGTAGAGTGAACATGTGAATAAAATAAAAAAGGTAAAATATCTGATACACATCCGTTATTCAATGCTATTGAATGTAATTAGTTTCTATTAGATTAAGTTAGCGTTAATTTAATAAAACTGTTGTCATAGAAACTGCTGGCAGAAATGAAAACTTTTAACTCAGTATTTGAAAGCCCACTTTGGAAACTACGCGGATGAAACTGGAAGGCGTGGCTATGATCATGACCATCCAGAAATGTGTCAGCATAATAATATAGCCAATGGGCATAATAATAATGACACATTTCTAGATGGCCAATGGAAAATGCTGACACATTTCTAGTTGGCCAATGGCGATGGCCCCGAGTTCACCCAAAAATTTCTTATCATTCCCAAGTTACACTACACTACAAGTATCCCGTTACACTAGAATTCAAACACATTCCGCGAAAAATCTGTCTGTGGTGCGCCAATAGAAGTTTTCACTTAAAAAAACTTCTGATTTGTTGTTTGCTGGTGCCATTTTCACAGTTAGTCCCCTAACTGTGAAAATGGCACCAGGGTAGCGATTCTGAAACCATTCGGTTGCATCCGACACGGACTCCCATCTCTCGGTCTTTGTCTTATCTGTTTAGCATGACAAAGACCGAGAACCGAGACCGAGATGAGATTCCGTGTCGGATGCAACCGAATGGTTTCAGAATCGCTACCCAGGTTCGGCGAAAGTGGATAGGCGGCAAAATACAAATTTGATGTTTTTTTAGAATGTAACATACCTTCTTTTTTAACGGGCAGAGCCTTTATTAACAAAACTAAAATACAATGAGAACTACACTACGCTACGTACCTAACTAACTAGTTACACTAAGCACACCTAAATTATCCATATACCAAATAACTATAGAGTGATAAGACAAGCAGGTCATGTGTCTGATGGTAAGCAACACGACGGCCACATAACAGCACAGTGTCACGCAACTATTGGGACATTAATAGTAGGTAGGTACACATCTATACTTAGCACTGCACTGCACTTGTCACCCAGAGTTTTAAGACGATTAATCTCTATGACCAGAAATGTATGTGTAAATATTGCCATTTAATATATGAAATCCAAATAGAGTTCTATATATACGCTTCCCAAAATAAATATATCTGCCCCAAGTTTAGGCAGCTTCAAAAATAGATTGCTGTGTGCAAAAATAGATAAAGTGCTGGCTTATCGATCAAACTTTTTATAGTTACACCGAATTTTTAGAGAGTGATGGCAAAGTCCTATAAAAATTAATGCAAACATTTATTTGACATGGAACATATTATACTCATATAATGCTTGACAGTTTTCTGTACAATAATTATTATAATACAGTAAAGTAGTCATTTTAAACTTTGAAAATGTATACAATTTGTATGCTCTTTCTTTTGTTTTTATTAATTGACGTGTAAATTGTACATTTATGAATAAAGTACTTTGACTTTGACTTTATTTCGCCAAAGGTAGCGCCAATGTTTTATTTTGTGAAATTTGTATAGCAAACTGAAACTTGGCGCGATATGTACCAAAATTTAAAACTGTCTTTCATAGTCTTTCATATCCATCCTGAAACGCCTCATTTAGTACCAACATCAATAAGTCCAATTGATCTACTTTGTTTAAATTTAGCTATTAAGATATACACTTGACTGCAAAATCACCTGATGTTAAGCAACGATACGGGTTACGATGGACCATACTTAGCTAAAAAACCAATTCAGTGGTATTTGAAAACACCAAGATTGTAACCATCAATATTGATGTCAACACGTCCATCGATTAAAAAAATCGTTCAAACTGTGTTGGGTGCGCCGTCTATTTTAAAGTTTTCGCATCATTCTAATACGTCTTAATGTTTGGAGTTTGGAACTGGGAAAACTGTTCTTGTCCCGCGTTACTTGCCTTGAGCTGATGTGATCTAGACCGAAAATAGTGTTAGAAGACTTTTCCTACACCTTTTTCTATAGTCACAATCGTCTATGATCTTCATTCCAATCTGTCAATTCCAATCTTGGATCTATAGACGTATAAGTACACATCTCTCGCCATATTTTTCAGATTCTCTTTAAAGAATTCAGTCCAAAATCCCATGCAAATATAAATTGTCAAGTCAAACTAATATCTACTCCTAACTCAAACTAAACAGAGATCATAGAAGTAATCTAAAAGCTCCATTAACTGCACTATGGCATAAATCCAATATTCCACAGCGAAGATCCAATATGGATACTAAACTCATCAAACCTTTGAGGGGACATGCACACAAAGTTTAATCCCTAAGGGTTCTATGCGGTCAGTATCCAATAATCCACTAATTGAGTCTGGATTAGTATAGATTGATCGGTGTCCTGATTTTGTGGTATATAAGGGCGGGAAAATACTATCCCAGCATCAGTTTCCTGTTGAGTGCAGAGCTGTGTTGCCAACGTGAAACACCCCAGAAACACTAAGGTAACTATTTTGGTATTGACTGTCATTTCGTCTTATGTATATATTGAAGAGTAATTTTTTAGCATTTTGTCATTGTTATCATCAGCCAAATACTGAATACAATCTGTTCTGGTTGGTGTTGACAGTACATTTTCACGTTGATTTATTGAAGGGTATTTTAATGATGTCATCATCATCATCATCAGTCAAAATCAGGATACAAATTTTGTTGATGATGATTTAAGTAAAACTCTAAATCTTCAATTGCCAATGCATTCGTAAATTCAATCGTCTTCGTGAATTTTACTATCAACTCTACGAACATTGCATTTTAAATGCAAAACTACATCTAACATAAATATCTTTCTATCCATTTTATCCAGTTCAACTATGATCTTTCCTGATTTCTTTATCTATTATTTAAAACAAACTGTGAGTGTTTCGTATTAGTTTTTGCGAATTAATCGTCTATTTATTTTTTGTATCCATTTTTGAAACTAAAGTTTATGCAGCATAAATGAGGTGCTAGTAATGTAATATTTCATTACAAAAATTCCAATCTCTATGACAGGAGCTATCTTTCGGCGGTTGCTCTGTTGTGTTCCCAAAGAATTTACAAAAAGTACGCAGTGCACTATATTAATACAAGAAGCCCTTGTTATACGAAGAAGTAACTAACAAAGATATTTTTTTAAATTCTTATTTGACGGGAATATTAAACGGTTTTATTTAGCTCACCCCGTTTGTTTTATTTATTATTTATTCTTGGGTCAAATTTAGTAATTCAAATTTCACCCTCTTCCTGTCAACCGATTAATCTGAAATTTTGTATACACTTTGGATTTTGGTGACAATACAATTATGTTTATTCATTATTATTATAAATTCAAGATGGCCGCCGCTACAAAATGGCGGATAATTTATGTTTTATTAATCCCATCAATATGGGTATCAAATGAAAGGGCTCAACAAGCAGAATACAATATACTATAAAAAATTGAAATCCAAGATGGCGGCCGCTACAAAATGGCGGATAACGTAGGTTTTATCAATCCCATCAACATGGGTATCAAATGAAAGGGCTCAACAAGCAGAATACAATATACTATAAAAAATTGAAATACAAGATGGCGGCCGCTACAAAATGGCGGATAACGTAGGTTTTATCAATCCCATCAATATGGGTATCCAATGAAAGTGCTCAACCAGTAGAATACAATGTACTATATAAAATTAAAATCCAAGATAGCGGCCTCTACAAAATGGCGGATAACTTAGGTTTTATCAATCCCATCAACATGGGTATCAAATAAAAGGGCTTGACAAGAAGAATACAGTGCACTATACAACCTCAATATTTAAGATGGGCGCAGCCACTAAATGGCGTATTATAATAAGATTTAAATTTAGAAATTGAATCTGTAATTTAGGTATCTGATTAATCCAGCCTGAATCCACCACCCAAGTCAAGATTTTGTATCGTGTTGAGGAGTGTGTGGCGTTAGGGTGGCTAAAAATGATACGTCGTTAGCGGTACACCACCCAAGTTAAGGTGAAAGGTTAAAACGGGCCGAGAACTGTATGGCATTAGGGTACAATTACGGGACGGCTGAAAGAAGAATGTTGCCTTTAATACTATCATGGGCTTCTACAATACATAAAATGCAGGGCAGCACTGTGGATCACGCAGTCGTATACTTAGGTGCGAAACTGTTTGAAGAAGGTCAAGCCTACGTGGCTCGCAGTAGAGTAAGATCTTTGCAGGGACTACGTATAGAGGAGTTGGACTGCAATAAACTAACGGGCAAGAAACCTTGCAATAATGAAGCACTAAATGAATTAAACAGAATGCGAAATAAAAACTAAAAACTAGAAAATAAAAATAGGTAAAAAAACTTTTTAAGTTAAACGGTTTTATGTTAAACATACATTGCAATGTTTAAGATAAATGTACTAAAAACCAAAAAATAATAAAATAGATACAGTCGTGGGAATTATAAACATATGCATAGACTAGACTAAAAGAAAACCGTGGGGCACGTCAATTGTCTACAATCGTTGATTAAAATGTTTGTTTTGTAATGTTACACTATAATTAGGCAGTTGTTCAACCGACAAAGATGGACGTGTGATAAGTAGGGCTAGAATGTGGAAACAAGCTAGCAAGCTCGATTATAAGCGAGTTTTAGGGTTTCATAGTGGTGAGCGAGTAGTACTTTTATCATATGTTTTGTCGATTAAAGACAAACCACGAGCAGTGAAACGATTCCTCGCCAGCCAGCAGTGTGAATGTCCAACGATAAACTAGTTGAAACATCTCTTTTATTTACATGGAGTGTATAACTATTGGAATTTCCATGAGCAAGAAAATAGTAAGTAATTTCCTCACCGTCTGCGGGCCAACTGCCTAACGACGAATTAAACGATTCTTCTATCGCATATTAAGTCGATAATTTGTTGACAATTGACGTGCCCCTCGGTTTTATTTTAGTCTAGTCTATGCATATGTTTATAATTCCCACGACTGTATCTATTTTATTATTTTTTGGTTTTTAGTACATTTATCTTAAACATTGCAATGTATGTTTAACATAAAACCGTTTAACTTAAAAAGTTTTTTTACCTATTTTTATTTTTAAACTATCTTCAAAATGCATAGCACACTACATTAAATTAAGACGAAATTTCCTATTAAAACGAATTGTTTTAGATATCAGAAAACTTAATCTCAACACAATGCAACGTTTCCAAGATGCAAATGGACTTATCAAAGGTTGTCTATGTTACCAAGTGTGACGCCATTTTTTTTAGTATTTTTTAATACTGTACTATGTTGTAACGACATATGTGTGTCCTTTCCAGTAGTTAAATATTAATCATTAATTAAACTACAAGAGCCCTACCGATCAACGGCCCACATCAACATAACACTGCATCAAAACCGAACAATCTAGAGAACAGTGGCCAGTGGCCCATCAACAACACACAACACAAGACACTGCTTAAAAGTTGTAGGTAGTTATGCTGCAAACAGAAGTCATAGATAAAAGTTGAAGATGACATTTCCATAATAAAATGAGACATTGGCGTCACCTATGGTGAAATTTGGAATATTGACAAAGCAGTTTATAAATTTTCAGATGTCCTGCGAAATGTTGCGCCTGACTTTCGCCATCGTCTGCGTTGTGGTGGTACTGCTATCGTTGGCTGACATCACGGAGGCTAACTACAAAAACGCACCCATGAATGGAATTATGTTTGGCAAAAGAGGTCCTACTGGTAAGAATAAACTTGTTACTTATTGTTCTGTATCTTTAACTCAAATTTTTTTTGGACTAAACATTTGCCCTCGTTGATGTTTGGACGTTTTAGAAGAAGAAAGACTAACTTTTTAAATTTCGATAATGACGCTATAGAAAATATAAAAATGTTAATTATTTAAATTAAAAAAATGTGCCCAAAGCCAACTTTGGTTAAGGCCGCATCTTAAATTTGTCTCATCTGGCTACAATTTTCATACCATTAAGTACTAGCACGCTCCACGGTTCTACACGCGTAGTTATTGTTCCTCTAATTATTCTGCGATTAAAAGTAGCCTACGTGTGGTATGTGGTTCTAGGCTATAATCTAATCTTAATCCCGTACCTTGCGCAGTTTCAATGATATTAAGCAACAAACATATATATCAAAGTCAAAATATATATCAAAACTTTCGCATAAACAATTTTAATAGAATTCGAAATGATTACTGGAATTTGAAATCCCTACTGGAATTAGAAAAAAAAATACACTTGGCGCGTTACAAAAATACATTTTCGTTTATGTATAGTTATTATGCGGGTATAGCAGAAAATCTATTCATTATTTTTTGTTTGAGCCTGATTATTTAAAATAACTAACCTATTTTATTTGTGCGTATTTGTATAATTTTACTCCATTCAAATTCATTCGTAAATGGAAGAAAATTAAGTTTTTTCAAGATGCAAGTACTAACAAGACCTGTCAAATTGAGTCCTAAATTTCACCATATTGGCGCCAATGTTTTTTTTTTAGAGAATATTTACAAAAAGCAACATTGCCTTGGCAAAATTGAGATATATATTTGACATGCTTTTTTCATATTGATAAAACTTTTTTTGCACAAATATGCCCAAAGTAAAAAACAATTCATTTAAAAAATATTGTTAACAACGTTTAATTTTTCCCCAGAATACGACTCTCGAAGCAAGACATTCACAGCGCTTTGCGAAATAGCTACAGAGGCTTGCCAAGCGTGGTTCCCATCGCAGGAAAACAAGTAATCAGAAACAAACTATGAAAACAAAATGCATGCTCTCTATTGGACAAAGTTTGTAGTTAGTTTAGATGCAGAAATACATATATCTTAAGCACCTGTAACGTTAAACATTCATTTTAAGCAACACATGATTTGTTTTACTGTTTGTTTCAATTTCATTTTAAAATGTTTAATTACTCGTGTTGCATACATTTAGAAATATTTAAAGCTTTTCTAGAAATATTTAGTTCGTTTTTGATGTTCCAATGATATCAAATTTGAAATAAATGGCATAAGTTTTACTAAACATTGACATAAATATGCAGTTTTAGACACATGAGTTTGAATATTATTTACTTATTACTTTCAAAACCATGTTTTTTTTAAAATAGATCACGGCACAAAATGGTATTACTAGGACAGACTCTTTGTAATAAAGCTAAACCATATAGTAGTTAAAGGCTGGATTAGATGAATAAAATGATATTGATGACTGAACTGTTGTTTGAATTTTCCATTGTAGCCATAATATCTTAGTTTTATTGAGGAAGTACATGATAAAAAATGTCAAAAATAGTTTTCAAAGCTGCCGTATGTAAAGCCATTGCTTAATTTTGTTGAAGAAATCTCATCATCATCATCATATCAGCCGAAGGACGTCCACTGCTGGACGAAGGCCTCCCCCAAGGATCTCCACAAAGACCGGTCTTGCGCCGTCCGCATCCAACGATTTCCGGCGACCTTCACCAGATCGTCGGTCCATCTTGTGGGAGGCCTGCCAACGCTGCGTTTTCCGGTACGGGGTCGCCACTCAAGAACCTTTCCGCCCCAACGGCCGTCAGTTCTGCGAGCTATGTGCCCCGCCCATTGCCACTTAAGTTTGGCAACTCGGTGGGCTATGTCGGTTACTTTGGTTCTCCTGCGGATTTCCTCATTTCTGATTCTATCACGCAGGGAAACTCCGAGCATGGCTCTTTCCATTGCCTTTTGGGTAACTTTGAGCTTTCTTACGAGACCCATAGTAAGCGACCACGTCTCTGTTCCATATGTCATCACTGGCAACACGCACTGGTCAAAGACTTTCGTCTTGAGACTCTGCGGTAGTTTGGATGAGAAGATATAACGTAACTTCCCGAACGCTGCCCAACCGAGTTGGATCCGACGAGTGACCTCTTTCTCAAAGTTGGATCTACCCAACTGGACCGTTTGTCCTAGGTAGACGTATTCGTCAACAACTTCGAGCGTAGAGTCTCCTACTTTTAAAAGAGTGGGTATAACATGGTTGTTCAACATGATTTTCGTCTTGTCCATGTTCATTTTCAGACCTACTTTTTCAGAGGCTCTACTGAGGTCATTCAGCATCCTGCTTAAGTCGTCCAGGGTTTCAGCCATGACTACATTGTCATCGGCAAATCGGAGGTTGGTGATGTACTCGCCGTTGATGTTGATGCCGAGTCCGTTCCAGTCCATGAGTTTGAAAACGTCTTCCAGTGCAGCGGTGAACAGTTTCGGGGATATGACATCCCCCTGTCTCACACCTCGCTGCAGTTGGATGGGTTTCGAGTTCTGGTCCTGGAGACGGACTGACATGGTGGCGTTTTCATACAGACACCTTAACACTTCGACGTACCGATGGTCAATTTGGCACCGCTGGAGCGACTGTAGCATAGCCCAGGTCTCGATCGAATCAAAGGCTTTTTCATAGTCCACAAACGCCAAGCATAGGGGCTGGTTATACTCTTCGGTTTTCTGTATAACTTGCCGCAGCGTATGTATGTGGACTATGGTGCTGAAGCCTTTACGAAATCCGGCTTGTTCGGGCGGTTGAAAGACGTCAAACCTGCGAGCGAGACGGTTTGAAATAACCCTCGAAAACAGCCTATAAACATGACACAGAAGCGTGATGGGCCTGTAGTTCTTTAGCAAGGTCTTGTCGCCCTTCTTAAAAAAGAGTATAACCATACCTCTGTGCCATGCCTTTGGCGTTTTGCCTTCGAGTATGACGGAATTGAAAAGCTTTTGCAGAGTCCTTAGCATAGGTAAACCTGCTGCTTTAAGGAGCTCAGCTGTAATTCCGTCATCTCCCGGCGCCTTGTTATTTTTGAGCTGTTTCAGGGCCATTCGAATCTCGTACAGGCTAACGTCCGGGATATCTTCGGTGTAATGTCGGGTCAATTTGGCTCTTTGGTCATGGGCCAGACTTATGACAGGTTGCTGTGTTGTAGTGTATAACTGTCCGTAGAACTTCTCCACCTCTCCCATCAGCTCGGATTTGGACGATACGATCCTTCCATCCTCGGTCTTCAGCTTCATCAGTTGACTTTGACCAATAGACAGATACCTCGCGAACACTTTCGAGCCTTTGTTTTTCTCGATAGCCTTTGAAGAAATCTATTCAGCGTAAAAAATGACATAAAATTGACATTGTTATATATTTATCTCTCATATCTATTATTCTTAAAATACATGATTGGATAATAAATCAAAGTAATTTACCCTGTTTTATCTTCTTGGCAATAGAACAGATGTAGTAAAAAAAATTGTAGGTATGCCGAACTAATGATAACATTCTTTATTTGTTATGTTATCCTGGTTTAGATTAAATAAAAATACAATACAATGTAACGCATGAGATTAATCTCATAGTTAGTTAGGGCTGTTAATAATCTAACAGTGATTAAAATTTTACGGTGACGTGTATAACTAGGTGACCAACCTAGTGAATGAGGGTTTTTTTTGTCAGATGCAAATTGACTTATCAAATATAGTTATACATTTTGACAAGTGTGGCTCAACTGTTTTATTTGTGAAATTTCTCTAACAAAATAAAACATTGGCGCCACATACGGGTCACATTTGGAACTGTTTTTGACAGGTCATTTCTTCTTTTGTATCTTGTTAACGCCACATTTGACAACATAATATTTTTCATTAGGTAATGACCCGTACGACATTGTTTCAAGGGGGCGTTTTCCAGATGCAAAAAGACCTGTCAAAGACAATTCCCAATTTCACCATAGGTGGCGCCTATGTGTAATTTTGACAGAGAAATTTCACTTCTAACTTATACAAACATTGGTGCCACGCTTGGCAATATTTATAACTATCTTTGACAAGTCTAAAGTCAAATTTAAAGCAAAATAGGTCAAATGACGCATCTTACGTAGAACGAAACGTAGTTGGCCTACTTGCTGAATTTTCCAATATGGCAGCACTGAATACCGTGGGAATCTATTTGATAAGACAAACTTTCAATTTCCATTGTATAGTACCGTCAACTAGTTTTTATAAAAATTCTCATCAGATTCTAGTAAGAATTCACATTTCCTTGTGAAACTTAATCAACCCGTTCAGGAAGTGATACCGTGTCATTATTGTGTTGTTATGTTTATTGATAAAATACTGATAACACTGAGTGAAATGTCATTTTATAATCAGTGACGTTTTGCATTCACAATCAAAAGAAAAATTGCATTTTAGGAGTTTTTATTTCTTTTCTACCTTGTAAACTAAAATGTGTTTTCAATATTGTGAACTCGTGGTCAAGTAATTAACTAATATCATTTTGTGTGTGTTGTTATAAAAAACGGAATAATGACGACGAAAGAGCTTTACACAAAGGTAAGCAAAACACTGGCCAAAAATGTCATGTTTTTAATAATAATCATCTAATTTTTGAATATAGAATAACTACAACATCCTGCGTTTTAGCTTTTTTAATTATTATGTGCTCGAGTAACATCGTCTTATGTGCTTGGGTAATTACGAAACTAAAAGTAAATGAAATAACTTTTGCTATCTATTATCTATGTCAGAGAGTGTGCAGTTTTTTGTAATCATGCATTATTTATTATGCACATATTACGATTATTATACATCTTTGGACTTAATGATGACTTCATTAATGTAGCGTAATTATCTGCATTTTTATCATATTTGTGCTTATCTCGATCTGAAGTGGTCAATAATTTATTATTTACCTATCTACCTTCAAACTAGTTATTAGTATTAAGTTCTCTCAAGTTAGATTCAATGACATCATACTATCTTATACCTGTTATTAATAGAAAAATAACTTGTCTATGTACTTTTTGCCCAATTATGATACATTTAAAATTGAGAATTATTTAAACTACCTATTGCTAACTATGAGAAAATATTCTTCTGTAGTGGGAGGTTACATGAACATAATAACAGATTTACACTAGTATTAAATCGATAATTTACTCCTTAAATATGTATTAAGAATAACCACTTGTCAGAATCAGGACAAAATGACAAATATTCATGACTGTTTAGTCCCGTTATAGACTGATATATTTTGATTGTTTCTTTAATTTTAAAAACTAAGCTTTAAAAGTAATAATTATGTGTAATGTGTATTTAGGTTTTTGTTAGACCTTGTGATTATCATAGTAAAAAAAAAGAAAGTTAAAAGTCAAGAAAGTCTCTTTATTTAGTTACCTACCATGGCATATATCATTTACTAACATCAAAGGAGTTACAATTACAATTTATAAATTTGATGAGTAATAATTTATTTTACTTGTTAGTGTAATCTTGGGCCAAATTTCATCATTTGTGAACTATTAATGTTAGCTAACCATTTAAAATTGAATATCAACTGTTCATAAACATATATATAGTACCTTCGGTAGACAAAGGCACAATTAGATATTCAGTAATAAATATTAATGGACAATTCACACACAACGCCATCTGACCCCAAACTAAGCAAAGCTTGTACTATTGAGGCCCGATAGTTGATATAATACTTATATAGTTTTAGATACATACTTATTATACATAGAAACACCCAGAAACAGTGCAGACATTTGAATTCATCACATAAATATTTGCACTGGGTGGGAATGGAACCCACAACCCTCGGTTTCGCAGACAGAGACTACTACCCACTTAATTACAAAGTCAGTAATACCCCAGCTTATGCTACCCCGATATATGTATTATGCAAATTTGGTGAAACACATTTTCTCATTCGTTCACTCCTCTCTGTCAGTTTTTGATTCATGATAAGCTTAGACTTGTTTCGTAAGAAATTGTTTTACATCTACAGTGCACAATATTTATCACAATGTATCCTACTAACTACTAATATTATAAATGTCAATGTTTGGTTGTTTGTTTGTCAATCACATCCTAACATATGAACGGATCGGGCTGAAATTTAGAACACAGATTGATTATCGTCTGGAAAAACACATACGCTACTTTTTATCCCGGAAAAATAACTGGAATTGGAACTACTAACTGGGTAATACAGCGGGGCACTGCTAGTCTTTAAATAAGCTATCCAAAAGAGAAAAAAAAACTTTATGTGTATTTACTCATGTGCAAAATAGAACGATAAGCGAACACAAATTTAACATACATGACTATCGCTTGGACCCACCTATTATTGCGTAAGCCCGGGTTATTACTGTATTATGTTTCTGTAAAGATTTTAAGTTTTTTGTGGTATAATAATATTGTGATATGATCTTGCGATCTGGGAATTTTGAAACGAAAATGAAAAAAAAGTCAATTAATTCATGAGGAATTCATTCTCTTTGAAAAAAAGCTCTCTTTTCTCTCCTCTGTCATTCCAGTTTGAAAGGCAACGTTTCCACAGAAATTATTTTATTTTTAAATAATTAATACATACTTTATTAAGATAAAATTTAAATTAAACTGGTCTAGTGTCTTAGTTGGTAGTTTACTTGTGAAGTTGTGGGTCGAAACTTCAATTCCTACCCAGTAAAAATATTTGTGAGATGAATACAAGGCCTACAATGGAGCATTTTTACCTAGAAAAAACTGATTCACTATCGATTTGAAGGTCCAAGATTGTGTAGCAATCGTCAATTGTGAATTGTGATAAACCTACTGAGGCAATGTATTCAACAGTCTAGATGTTCTTATCACAAAATCACATAATCTTAGTAGTGGTAGGACTCTTGGCAGAGTCCGCCTGGGGAAGTACCACACCTTTGCCAGTTATCCTACCACCAAGCAGTAATGTGTAAGCCTTACTGTGTTCCGGTTTGAAGGGCAATGTTTCCAGAGAAATTACTGAGCTTAGAGATATAATATCTTAGATCTCTGGGTGACGAGCACAGTGCAGTGCTAGGTAATGATTTGGACTCTTAATGTTCCAATAGCTGCGTGTCACTGTGCTGTTATGTGGCAGGCATGTTGCTTACCATCAGGCACATGTCCTGCACGTTTCGTCACTCTATAATAATAAAAATAATTAAAAAGTAGAAGCAAACCTCTTTGTTAGAGGTAATAGTTTTTAAGTATAATTTGTCATCATAGTATTAGCACAAGTTACGACTAGTCTAGTCGAGAGAATGGCAAGTGACCGATCTGGAGTCCCTGGAGATCCAAATATCACGCTCACCACTGTCTCGTCGAAGTCATGTGCCTAAGGCCGGGAACAGTTACTCTTAAATTATTAATTATCTACTTACACTAAATTGATTTGAACAATGTATAGAATGGAAATTCACTGTGCTGTTATTACTCATAATTATTTGAAAATATCTACCTACTGTAAAATGACTTCCCTGTGTAATCAACATGTTATTTGGCCAATAAAGATCTGAAATCCAACTTAAAAGTGGCAAACAAAAACATCGTGGGGAAATCAACATCTTCCTGGAATCTTTCAAGTTAATATATTGTCCACTAATACGTACTAGACCAGCGTGGTGGTCACAAGTCTTGGGGTCTACTCGAGATTTCTCTTTGCCACACGATCGACTCGGCACCCGCACGGTGAATCTATGGAATGCTAAGAAGTTTGTCTCTGGTTTTGGCTTTCTCCTTGCGAGAGAAGGCCCCGAGTCCCAGCAGTGGGAACATTTATGCTCTATCACTCAAATAAAACGCCTCATATTATGCGTTAGGGATTTTGCATTGTTAGGTACCGCATGATATCATGTTTATCAGACTTCCTGTATTATGGTTGGAATATTTTGTTAATGAGTACCTAACATTGAATTATCTCTCAAATACAAATAATTATTCTAAATCCTACTAATATTATAGATGTCAATGTTTGAACGTTCCTTGCCCAATCACGTCATGATGGATGATCAGATCGGTGTGAAATTTGGAACATAGATAGATTATAGTCTGGAAGAATACAGAGACGAACTTCTTAGCATTCCATGGATTCACCGTGCGGGTGCCGGGTCCATCGTGTGACTAGAGAGAGAAATCTCAAGTAGACCCCAAGACTTGTGACTCGGGCGTAGGTTTAAAAATGTGTAAAGCTTCACGATCACGTGTCATCCTTGCGCAGAAATATAGTCCCGTAAAAATAACGGGAACGGAACTAGGTACGCGGTAAAACCCCGGGCCACTGCTAATAAAACTAACATATTCAAATCAACATTTTTTCAATTGAAAATTCCTTTGCATAATTATACCCCGTTTATATGATTCCTGTCCAGCGACCAAATCCAGCACTGGATTGGTCACTGGAATAATGGAAACCGGCACTGGAATGCATCAATCCAGTGCCAATGCATTCCAGTGCCGGTTTACATTATTCCAGTAAGCAATCCAGCGCTGGATTCGGTCGCTGGACTGGAATCATGTAAACGGGGTATTAAGCAGCGCACTAAATGTTCCCATTGCTGGGATTCGGGGCCTTCTCTCGCAAGGAGAGAGTGAATGCCATAATCCACCACGCTAGCCCAGTGCGGGTTGGTGGATGACACATGACTTCGAAAGATTCTAGGTACCTGTCGGTTTCCTCACGATGTTTTCCTTCACCGTTTTGAGTTTTTAAGTTAGCGGCATTACGTTTCGAAAAGACAGTGGCGCGCGTGGGATTTGAACCCGGGGTCTCCGGCAATCGCCGTTCTTTTTTTTTTTAAATTAAGAGTTACGAGACGAGCAGGGCATGTGCCTGATGGTAAGCAACATGCCTGCCACATAACAGCACAGTGACACGCAGCTATTGGAACATGAAGATTCCAAATCATTACATAGCACTGCGCTGCGCTCGTCACCCAGAGATCTAAGATGTTATTTCTCTAAGCCCTGTAGTTTCTCTGGAAACATTGCCCTTCAAACCGGAACACAGTAATGTTTGCACATTACTGCTTGGCGGTAGAATAACTGGCAGAATCTTCCGACTAGACCAGCCGTGACTAAAGTCCTTTAGCTGTTTAGTACATGTTTTTTTGAAAAATGTAATGGTTTTGTGTCATCTACGTGCGTCGTAGCGTCCGTCTTTTCGGAGGCGGAGAAGCATAGTACAGTTTGGATGGATAAAATCTTGTGAGATTGTCTCTTCATCGGTATGGATCCTCTAATTTTCGGGGGTCTCCAGTAATAATACAATATGTTCAAAAAAGAAGACTTTAATTTTAAGTTGAGTTTTTAAGTGAAGACACTATTATAATGGCGCCCCACAATTTCACCCGCTTAGATGTAGTGGTGTAGATGTAGTTTTTGTAGTGGTAGGACTCTTGGCAGAGTCCGCCTGGGGAAGTACCACACATTTGCTAGTTTTCTACCGCCAAGCAGAAATGCGCAAACATTACTGTGTTCCGGTTTGAAGGGCAAGGTTTTCCAGTGAAATTACTGGGCATAGAGATAAAACATCTTAGATCTCTGGGTGATGAGCGCAGTTCAGTGGTAGGTAATGATTTGGACTCTTCATTTTCCAATAGCTGCGTGTCACTGTTATGTGACAGGCATGTTGCTAACCATGACGCACAGGTCCTGCTCGTCGCATCACTCTATGCTATAAAAAATATATATTAAAAATATAAATATATACATATATATATTTTATTTATTATTCGTAAATATTGTAATGTTATCAATTAATTAATTAATTTGTAAATAATAATAAAGTAATATATATATAGCCTAAAATTAATATATATATGAAATACTTACTATATCGATGGACGTATAAAAAAGTCGGACGTAGTCTCGCTAAAACAAAAACTGTGTCTATAGAGTCGGCCAGTGCTCTGTCTCATACAGGCTGACACGCACACATACACACCGCACTGGCCGACTCTATAGACACAGTTTGTGCATTAGCGAGACTACGTCCGACTTTTTTTTACGTCCATGATTGAAACTATTTCTTTTCATTTTAAATCAAGCCAATTCTAATCGTGCGGTATGTTGTACTTAATTAGTCAGCAGACAGAAAAAAAAGGTTTATCTGTACAACCATCTAGAAAGCAGTTCAGACATCAAGTACATCAACTTCTCAGATATTTAAATAAAATTGATGAAATATTGTAATATATGGGTCATTCTAAGTTAAGAGGTAATCATGACGGCCATGATATATATTCATATTAATCTTAAAAATTCAGAATAAATGATGTTAGTATCTTTTAATACATTGCATTTAACTTATGGGCAGTCAATTTCAAATCGTTAATTAACTTAGTTTTGTCACAATTGCACTGTAAACACGCAAATTCTCTCTCCCCTGGCTTGTCCCTTTCCATTTTTTACTAGTAAATCAGTACTTAATGCAGTTTTGGATTCCTTGGAATGGTTCAATTCAGTATATTTCATAAATTAATATAAATAATAATCATGATGCTATAAAGAAAACACCATAATTTTTTGTTTTTTATGGAAAAAAAATTCGACAAATTGTGTCCCTCTTATTTTGTGTCTCCTCCCCTGGCATTTTGCAAACTTAAAAATATTGTGTTTATAATTTTAATTATTGCGATCTTAATCCAAATCATGATGCCTTCAATTCAAAACTAACAACCAACGCTGCAAGGGTTTTGCTTTTGCGTTGATTGCCAGTTATTTTGATCATGACATCCCTAAATTGGGGTGCTGTACCCTAAACGTGGTCTCTCCCCTGGTCAGTTTTATTTTATAATTATTAATCTAAATTTTCAATTTTAATTGTATACTTACTATACTTTGTCCATAGATTACTGTAATACTTTATTTATTTACTTCTAATAAATACTTTTACAATAAAATCTATTTTTACAAGAAAAAGTCTTTCCCCTGGCGTCTTTCCCCTGGCACATAATTTGCCAAAATACTCAGGGAGAGATGAATATTGGTTGAAATTAATCATTACATTTTAATCTGCTCGAATCTGTCAAAATCCTGGTAAGTTTATCATTTTTTTCTTGTTTTTGAAGAGACCAGGGGAGAGACTCTACTCGCTGTATTACATAAGAAAAGTACAGTCTTTCCCCTGGGATTTTCTAAGACGATAAAAAAATTAGAAATTGACTGGCCATCTAGCAAGATGTGCATAAATGAGTTGTTCCAATAAAAATATTAAATAATTAGATTAAAATTCTAACATTTATGTTTTTCGTGTTTTTCAGTGAAAAGGGACCTCTTAACTTAGAATGACCCATATTCATTATTTGGTCATTGGCCTTGAGATCTGGATGAAACTAGATGCCTTAAGGTACAAGTTGGCGCGGAGACCGCGACACGAGACCGCGACAGGAGACCGAGACCGGAGACCGCGACAGGCACTTGACACTATATAATTGTATGGGCGTCAGTTCGCGCCGCGACCGCGACCGCGACCTGTCTCGGTCTCCTGTCGCGGTCGCGGCAGGAGGCAGGAGGACAACATATCGCACGATTAGAATTGGCTTGAATGAAAAGTAATAGTTTAAATCATGGACGTACCTTACCGCTACCTTAAGGGTAAAGGTATTAGGTAGTTTGATTTTAGACCAAATGACAATAAATTTAATCAATTTAGTTGTGGTGGATTAGGTTTAGGGGACGAACATGTTTTTTTGAAGTGAAAACTTCTTTTGGCGCGCCTAGACAGATTTTTCGTGGGCTGTGAAATGAATTCTAGCGTCACGCACGGATATGATAAGAAATCTTCGGGTAAACTCGGGACCATAGCCATTGGCCATCTAGAAATGCGTCATCCAATGGGAAATGCTAAAAGGGCGTGGCCTGCCCATCATGGCATGGCCATCTAGAAATGCGTCAGCCAATGGGAAATTCTGGTGCATTTCTAGATGGTTATACCATGATGACCAGGCCACACCCTCCGGTTACACCCGTATAGTTTCCCAAGTAAGCTATCAAATTCTGAGTTATAAGTTTTCACTTCTATCGGCAGTTCCTATGACTGCCAATTTCTTTGTCTATACTATAGAGTGATGAGACAAGCAAGACATTTGCCTAGTGGTAAGCAACATGCCTGCCTCGGCACAGTCACACGCAGCTATTGGATCATGAAGAGTCCAAATCATTACCTAGCACCATAGAATAGATAATATAGATAGAACCACAGAAATCTAAATAATAAGGTACTAGAAGTCTCATGACCGCGTGACATTGTCGCCGCACAGGTGACTTTTAGGCCACCAGTGCTCGAGTTGTAGTTTAGTCTTCTTCGAACCGGCAGGCGTGAATCATCTTTAAAAACTTGTGTTATGCAGCATAAACAACTGTGAAAGTTCTTCCACAACTTGCAATTATACCAATAATGAGATTATATTTCACTGATAGGTATTTTATTTTATTTTAATTGTATTTTTTAATAAAATAAACCCAGGTAGCGATCGTGAGCTAGTGCTGTGACGGTCCAATTTTACTTGCCCAAAAATAAACGATGAAAATTGTATTTTAAATTTTACATTTTTTATCGAAAAATTAACATAATATATCGATAAAAAAATTGTACGCAGTTAACACCCATACGTAAAATCTTTTAATCCGCGGTAAACATTACTTCATAATTCATAAATTATTAACAAAAGTATATACATACTATCTATAACGCGCGACTGTTCGTCCGTGCAAAATAAATATTAAGGTAACTGAGGCAGTATTTATAAATAAAATATTAAATAAATAAATATTGGTGGACAATTCTCACACAACACCAGTGGCGGTTTTACCCATTGCGCGGCCCCGAGCGCCAGGTCTTTGCGAGGCCCTTTGACTTTCGTGAAAAGTATGTGTTGCGAAAATAGGTCTGGTTGTTGGGTTTTAGGTACCTAAATAGGTACCTAAAACCCATGACAAATGTCATATTTATTTGCCGAGAAATGCTAAAGCTCTACTAGTCAGTTCATAGAAGTGATGAGTGAGAGATGAGCGATAAAAAATGAGTTTAAAAATAGTTTACACTAGCAACGGGATTTTTCCCAGGATAAAAATGTAGCCTATGTGATATTCCAGATTATAATCCGGCTATGTTCCAAATTTCATTCAGCCATTCATAACATCAGTAACTAGAATAGGATTTAAATATTTATAAAATTAACAAATACAGAGATGATACACGTTAAAATGTTTGTATGCGGCTTTTCTAAGACTAACATCTTTAATTAAGGCGCAATAAATCTTTGTAGCGAATGAGCTACGCTATTTTTAGGGTTCCGTAAAACGTAAAAACGGAACCCTTATAGGTTCATCATGTTTGTCTGTATGTATGTCTGTCTGTCCGTCCGTATGTCACAGCAAGATTTTTACACAAAAATATAAAAAAACACTAAATTTAAAGGGTGCCTCATACTCTCTGAACCTCATACAGAACTGAAACTCAATTTTATTTCATCAAACCCATTCGTGTGTGTTGTCTATGGATAGGTCTTCAAAAATAATGTTGATGTCTCCAATGTAACTTTTTTATATACTGAATAATTTACGCGAATGAGACTTCCAAAGTGGCAAAATGTGCCCTCACCCCCTGTAACCCCCTCTAAAATAAAAGAATGATATACCGTAACTAAAATAACTATTAATCCACATTACCATGCAAACTTCCAACGAAAATTGGTTTGAGCTCGATCTAGTAAGTATTTTTTTTTAGTACGCCGTGATTAAAGTTACAACGGACTAAAAGAACTTATGTAATAGGTATCTTGTTGCCACGGAACCCTTCATGGGCGATTCCGACTGGCACTTAGCCGCTTTTATTGTATTGAAAGAATAGCAGGGACGGAAAGCTGATCTTGTGTCTTCCTCGAAAATTGTTTTAAGTGTTTAAGTTTCGAAAAATAAATACAATCCTTTCAGTAGATGCAACTGTAGTAGGTTTAGTGGCAATAACTCTCAGGACTTCATAATTCGATAGAGTACCTACTACAAGTACTACATTATTAAGGATCAGAAACAAAAGTTCTAAATAAAAAATATAGTTGAAATGTTATGGTGTCTTTCCAATTTTTTTTAATTTGCTTGTGTTTTTGTGCGAGGCCCCTGCAAGAGCGAGGCCCCGGGCGATTGCCTCGTTCGCCACTGCACAACACCATCTGACCCTAAACTAAGCAAAGCTTGTATGATGGCGGCCAGATAGCTGATATAATACTTATATAATTTTAAATACATACTTATTATACATCGAAACACCCAGACACAGTGCAAACATTTGAATTCATCACACAAATATTTGCACTGGGTGGGAATCAAACCCACGACCTTCAGCTTCGCAGGCAGAGTTACTAGCTACTACCCACTAAGACACGAGGCCACGAGTAAGATTTAGCTATTGTAAGCTTTTATTTTTAAGACTTTATTAGTCTTCATACAAAATCAGCGAGCAACACGGAAGGGAGTATGCCTACACAGCGTTTCCCCTCTGTCAAAGTACAAGTCCGCGTGGACCATGGAGTTTGATAATATACTGTGGCGTGGAATACACTGAGGGCGGGGCTAGATTTGTAAATGGTGCTTTATTTTTGATGTGTTAGTGATTTGGCTGTGTGAGTATAGTCGGCAATGGATCGGTACAGGTATGTTTTGTATGTATTAGTGCGGCTTTGCGCTAGTGTGCAACTTTCCCCTCCCACAAGAAATGACAGAAAGATTTGAACAATATTTTTTAGCTAAAGCTGCTTCCCTTCCGTGCTTGCGCGGAAGATCGAGTTGCTCGATGTACAAAATATACAACAACCTTTGTTTTTCAACTATACCTAAGCCCATGTGGTGTCAAAATTACATAGTTCAGTTTTCGAAACAATAGTACTTATACCCCGTGTGACTAACTTATTTTATAGGCATATTGACTTTGTTGTAGTGTAATACACCTAATTAATAAAATAAATAATAACCTTTTTATCGAATGTTAAAATTGGACCGTACTTTGAAATATCGATATGTATTAATTTTTGTCAAGCACTACTGTATATGTGAAAAATTGATTAGTTTTCAATGTATTAGTAGGTTCACTGATAAGCGTTTATGAATGTGTGTGGTGCAATCACAGATCGAGGTTGATAATGTGCAGCTATTGTTGTGTGAGTTGATCTGTATTTGAATACTACGCGCATGTAGTAGTGACCGCGGGGGTAGGGGAAATGTGGCGACAAGCGTTTTGTAAGTAATTTGAGAGTAATGCCATTTCTATTACCTTATTATTTAGATTTCTGTGGATAGAACGGACACTCCCCACCCCCCGCCAACTTCAAGCTTCCTCCCCCTCGCGGACGCGAGGCGGACTCAACGAAGGGTTATTATATCGGACGATAATTTTCTATGAGAATACGACCATGATGCTGTATTATTTAACAAAATGGTACCAAATTTTTCGTCTATTATACGAAACAAGAATAAGAGATTTTTAATTTCATAAGAATTTCTACAAAAATTGAATCATTTTTATAAACTGTGTTAAGCTATTCTGGTTAGAAGTACGCACCAACACTGAAGTCCTGTGACGAAATTATTAAACTCGTTGTTTTTAAACTGCGGCTTTCGTTAATCGTTGTGAAATATGTCAGTGGCGCCAATAACTTATGGTGTGATACTTAACTGTGATAACGCCTTTTAAAATGCAACTTATGAACGTTGTTGTACCTAATCTAATGTTCTGTGACTAGCCTACCTATAATGAAATACGCGATATGTGGAGTGATTAATTAATATATTGTCAGAATAAAGTTTTCTCTTTGGGTAAGTGTACTTAACTAAAAATCAATTCGTCCATGGTACCTTTATTATCTCCTATTTTGTTTTAAATCTTCTCCCTTCTGATTGTTGATGAAAGTTATATTTACCTACATTAAAGATCGAACACTAACTAGGTAAGATTGTAAGCCACTTAACACAGGCAGGTGAACTCACGGGTCACAGCTATTCCATAAAATAATTTAGTAACCCTAGATGACACGCACACATGCGTAAATGTGTTCGAACGACATATGCGTAGTTGTGTGAGTGTAGGTATGTCGACTTCACCGTTTGTTTGGAGTTTAGGCCGAGTGTCCGGGGTGTGCTAGCACTGCACTGCGCTCGTCATCCAGATATCTAAGATATTATATCTCTAAGCCCTATAATTTCACTGGAAACATTGCCCTTCAAACAAGAATACAGTAATGTTTGCACATTACTGCTTGGCGGTAGAATAACTGGCAAAGGTGTGGTGCTTCCCCAGGCGGACTCTGCCAAGAGTCTACCACTACTATAAATATAAGTGTTAAATCCTAAAAAATAATAATAAAATATTGGCAGACCTATCGCGTAACATACGTACATACAAAAAAAAACATACAACTTAATTTAGAACCGGCTCCTTTTTTAAAATCGTGTAACCGGAGGGTGTGGCCTAGTCATCATGGCATGACCATCTAGAAATCCACCAGCATTTCCCATTGGCTCACGCATTTCTAGATGGCCATGCCATGATGGGCAGGCCACGCCCTTTTAGTATTTCTAATTGGATGACGCATTTCGAGATAGCCAATGGCTATGGTCCCGAGTTTACAAATCAAAATCAAATCAAAGTAATTTATTCGCGAAAAATTGTGGTTACAAATAAGGTCTTAAGATACTATGGTTTGATGCTGCACAATTTCAGCCTAAAAGGCATGCGAAATTTTAAAAAAATTGTTACACATTTATAAAATATTCAAAACAAAGATCTTAATTTACAATTATAGTTTTTATATATCTAAGGAATTCTTAATTTACAATAACAGTTTTTATATCTAAGGCATTTTAAAATGAAAGTTATAATCTAAACAACAAAAAATTACTTATATTAAAGGCAATACAATACCCAAAGATTTCTTATCATATCCGAGCGTGACGGTAGAATTCATTTCACAGCCCACGAAAAATCTGTCTAGGCGCGCCAAAAGAAGGTTTCACTTCAATAATCGGGAACTAGGCGTGTGAATTAGTAAGGTAGTTTATAGCTTTATAGATAGATAGATAGATAGACAGATAACTCTTTATTGTGACACAAAAACAGAAATATTACAGTAAAACACTTACGAACTTTATAGTTAGTAACTAGCTGTTACCCGCGACTTCGTCCGCGCAATATAAATACTAAGGTAACTCAGGCAGTACCTATTTGTATACCCAGACACATTTACGGTTACTAAAACAGCTTATAATAAAACAACTGTATACAATTTCATCAAAATCGGTTCAGTTGGTTAGATCTGAAAGCGTAAGAGACATTCGACCCCCATTTCAACTCCAATTTCACCCCCGTACAGTTAGAAATTACAAAATTGCAAGACAAACATTCGTTTGCTGCGTGTCAAGTATCTATAAGTATTCAGAGTTTCATGGTTTTATCTTCAACGGTTGGGAAATTTCATATTGACATTCATCCCCCATTTTAACCCCAATTTCACCCCCGTACAGTTCGAAATTACAAAATTGCTAGAACCAACATTCGTTTGCTTCAAGCGTCTATATATACAGAGTTTCATGGTTTTATCTTCCACGGTTGAAAACTTTCATTTTAACATGCACCCTATTTCAACCCCAATTTCACCCCGTACAGTTAAAAATTACGAAACTGATAGAACAAACATTCGTTTGCTTCGTGTCAAGTGTCTAAATACAGAGTTTCATGGTTTTATCTGCAACGGTTGGGAACTGCCATATTGACGTTCATCCCTCATTTTAACCCCAATTTCACCCCCGTACAGTTCAAAATTACAAAATTGATAGAACAAACATTTAATTGCTTCGTGTCAAGTGTCTAGATACAAAATTTGATAACTTTGAAAATCACGAATTTTCATACAACCGTTCATCCCTTGTTTTACCCTCTTAGGGGTTGAAATTCGCAAAACCCCGTCTTAGCGAGCACCTACGTGCTAAAAGAAACCTCCATACAAAATTTCAGATTCCTAGCATTTGTAGTGTCTGAGATTCCTTGATGAGTGACCTTTCGCTTTTATATATATAGATTAGTAGGTCAGGTTTACACTTGACCGCCTTCTCGCCTGATGTTAGCGACGACGCAGTCCTTGATGGAGAGCATCGACCTAGAAGAAAGATTCACTGTGGACTAGAAGACAAATAACATTTTTTTTTTCAACTACTCACAATTTTGCCTCAAAAATCGGCTATATTGTTTTTTTTTATTTGTTACCTATCTAAGGACACTTGGGTAATTGAGACGAATGTAACGATATATGAATCGTCAAAATCCGTCCAGCCGTTTGGAAGATACGTGGGAATAAAGAAATTTACAAACATACAAGATACGCGCGAAAAACATAACCCTTCTTTCAGTCGGGTAATAAAGTCCATAAAAAGAAACTAGAAAACACCCAGATTATCTGTTTTTAAACGGTTTGCCGCCTTCATTAACAAAATTTTATTTTCGCATAAAAAAATACTGCCATTGAAAATTAAATTCAGACATTCGAGGCATAGGCTGCCGCATTTCTAGGTGGCTATGGTCCCGAAGTTCACCCGAAGATTTCTTTCATTCACGAGCGTATCGCTAGAATTCAATTCAAAGCCCACGGAAAATCTGTATGTGATACGCCAAATAAGTTTTCACTTCAAAAATACACATTACCATATTGACCAGCGTTTTTTGTGACATTGATTGTCTCAGATATAAAACCCTAAGACCCAGCTTTTTGTTCCTTTTTTTTTTTAATTAAACAGTGACGAGACGAGCGGGCCATGTGCCTGATGGTAAGCAACATGCCTGCCACATAACAGCACAGTGACACGCAGCTATTGGAACACGAAGAATTCAAATCATTACCTAGCACTGCACTGCGCTCGTCACCCAGAGATCTAAGATGTTATATCTCTAAGCCCTGTAATTTCTCTGGAAAGATTGCCCTGCAAACCGTAACACAGTAATGTTTGCACATTACTGCTTGGCGGTAGAATAACTGGCAAAGGTGTGGTCCTTCCCCAGGCGGACTCTGCCAAGAGTCCTACCACTACAGAAACTATTACTACTAGTCTAAAGGCCGATTTAAACTGAACGAGCATAGAGCTAGAGCTGGAACAAGAGCATTCTTTCTCGATCTTTTAGTGTAAACGAAACATCGTTCTTAGCGTTTTCCATATTATATATATTCCATAGAATCTTTGCGAACGCAAACAAAACAACGAAATAATGTTCTACGTTTGTTTATACCAAATGAATTTGATACAGTGGGGATAGAATGAGCATTCGCTCGTCTGATGTAAATCGGCCTTAAGACAAAGCCCTAAATCCCAGCTATGGGCCCATAAAGTAGGCTATTTATGCTTATGTTAATGTATTACGTCAGATACACATTATGGCATTCTTTTAAATCCATAAAATGGTACAACGACGTGTTATCTCAATCCTTAAAACACATAAGGTATTTTATTATGTTAATTAAATTAGATTTTATACTTAAACATTAAGTTTTGCGAATGTTTACTGTGATATTGGAATCTACGAACGAATATACTACAGAATAATAATGGCAGGCTACCAGGCTAAAACCAAGTGTTACACTTGAAAAACGTGTTTAGAATGCCATCACGAACGAAAGATCTAGTCGTGGTGTAAATGCGAATAGCTATCCCCTCAATTTAACACTACAATAAGTTACGAAACAATTTGACTAAACTCTGAAAAACTTATTTTTATGGTCAAATTTTCACTACTTATAGAAAAAAAAATACACATGAATGATAAGGTTAATTTTCGTGGTACGCGAATAGAACAGCGGGCCGCTGCTAGTTTTTTATATTTTCAAAATACATTTAACACAGCACAGAGCAGCAATAAATAAACCCATCATCTTATTCTACGCTGAAAATCAATGAATTTTGATGTGATTGTATCGTGGTAACATCCTTCGTCGTGTTTTATTTGTGTTATCATTCTGTAGTTATTTGTTCGTAGATTGAAACGCCTATTTTATATAAATTTCTATGTCGTAGAGAAATCGACTATTACAAAATCAATATTAGGGTTCAGTAGATAAATGAAAAACCCTAGTGAATTTAGGAACAAATCCGGCAAAATATTTAGTGGCAAAACTAACTTTTTATTTAATAATGGCTTTTTTTACACTTTTCTGTCACTAGCTAGGGGCTATTCATTAATTGTGTCACACGAATTTAATATTTTTTTGGCGTCTCCTCCTTAAACATTACATATTTTACAATATTTATTATAATGTAGTGCTAAGCTAAGCTAAAATACTAAGATTTAAATATTAAATTTTGAAAAATGTGACGTCACAAAATTTGAGACCTCTCCCGCTCCTCATCATACTTCATCGACCCCCCTCCCCCTCCCTTAACGTGTGACGTAATTAAGGATGGCTCTATATATGTGTTTCCGTATACAGTTTAAAAGTGAAATTATGGTTTTGAATCCTCTCTTCTCGTGAGAAAAAAGGTACGAGTCCCAGCTATGGGCTACTTTTTATAGCCGGAAAAAAATGGGAAAGCTAACTATGCGGGAAAAACCGCGGGACTCTACTATGTTATATGTGGATACTAGCCAGGCCCTTGTTGTTTCACCCGGGCTGTTTCCGACTCCTTTATTTTCCCGGAATAAAAAGTATCCTTTGTGTTATTACATTTCCCGTCAAAAACATAAATGTGAAATGAGAGCCAAGTTCATTACTTTTTTTGACGTGATAACGTCTTATAATTCGATGAAGCCGGCTGCACGCCCACAAAGCATGACGTCATGTAACGTTACCGCCGCCGGTCGTTACCGTCGGTCGTTACCTCGCCGCATGTTTGCTACAGTTGTATTAATTATTTCGACCAGTAGTTCAAGCGGGGATGTAGCTCAGTGGTAGAGCGTTCGCTTTGCATGTGAAATGCCCCGGGTTCGATCCCCGGCATCTAAAAGCTTTTTTGCATTGTTTTGATTGAAAATGACTAAATTCTACTGATTACTTTTTACATACAAATCTATTAAACAAATGAAATTAAACATTTCTTTTGAAAAATGCTACCATTCCATCAGTATTTTCTTAAGACGTTGTCACGTTCTATCGTCAGTAAACCGACTTTACAGACAAACATTTTTTTTTTAAATAAAGAGTGACGAGACTGGTAGGTCATGTGCCTGATGGTAAGCAACATGCCTGCCACATAACAGCAGAGTGACACGCAGTTATTGGAACATGAAGAGTCCAAATCATTACCTAGCACTGAACTGCGCTCCCAGAGATCAAAGATGTTAAATCTCTAAACCCTGTAATTTCTCTGGAAACATTGCCCTTCAAACCGGAACACAGTAATGTTTGCACATTACTCCTTGGCGGTAGAATAACTGGCAAAGGTGTGGTACTTCCCCAGGCGGACTCTGCTAAGAGTCCTACCACTACACTATTATTTGTCTATGTAACAAATTTCATTAAAATTATACGGAACCCAGTTTTAGAAGAATATAAAAATGTGTCGCATACTACCCATGTGATCCCATCAGCAACGAAGCGTATTCAACTAGCGTGGGTAGACACGTGACCGCTATATAGATAGCATCCAGTATGGTTACTGAAAACTTGCCGCAAAGATAAACGCTAAAGACAGTATGGGCACACGGGACAGTAAATCATACAGTCGTTCGACGAAGCCGTCTAGACGGGGCAATCGTGCGGGGCGCGCGGGGTGAGACGCGGGAAGCGCGCTCCTGCATTGCCTACATTACATTACATGCCTACATGTTAGTATTGCAGGAGCGCGGCTCAGGGCTGACGTCTTCAGTATGTATAATTTTATTTTGGTGCCATGTTTTTAAAATTGCGACAACCCTACAGCTATTGGAACATGAAAAATCCAAACCATTACCTAGCACTGCACTGCGCTCATCACCCAGAGATCTTAAGATATTATATCTCTAAGCTCTGTAATTTCGCTGGAAACATTGCTTTTCAAACCGGAACACAGTAATGTTTGCACATTACTGCTTGGCGGTAGAATAACTGGCACAGGTGTGGTTCTTCCACAGGCGGACTCTGCTAAGAATCCTAACACTACTATTTGAGCCAAGCTGAAAGATTGTCATATTGCTCTCCTAATATTCCCCAACACGGAGGTGCAGACCTGGTAGACTACAGGCCCGTGAACAAAATTTACGTAGTAAATGAACCACCAGGAGACATATGTAGGATGATAGAAAGGTATAAAGTGATAAGATTCAGCACTATGCCGTCACTTGTAAGCTGTCCAACTGAGTACAGTCGAAGTCCGTACTCAGTCCGGTTGCAACCCTCGATAATTTCTCCTTGTGGCATAATTTTTGTACGGCGTTGCAGAATAATAGATTAGAAAAGGTATTGAAACTATACAAAATATAAATTTTAAGTTTTTAATCATTAGTTTGTCAAAATTTGTGATTTTCCGACGGTTTACATATTAAATTTGGGCATTTGATTATGTACGGCATTGGTTCCATACAGTTTCAATACCTCTCCTAATCCATTATTTCGCAATGCCGTACAAAAATCATGAGACAAGGAGAAATGATCGAGGGTTGCAACTTGACTCTTCGACTGTACTCAGTTGGACAGCTTAGGCCCGGTTCACACGACGCGGCTGACAACCGCGGCCGCGCCGCGCGACGGTTTTGTTTCAATACTCACGAGACCGCAGGTTTTCGCGGTTTCTGCTCCGGAAAGCTACTGCGCAAGAATCGCGCGCAGCCACGCGGGCGCCCCGCGGCTGCCGCAGCCGCCGCGGCCGTAAACCGCGTCGTGTGAATTGAATTCAATTTTATATGGAAATCTGCCGCGCCCGCGCGCGGGCGCGGTTGGCAGCCGCGCCGTGTGAATCGTCTCTTACAAGTGACGGCATAGTGCTGAATCTTATTACTTCATACCCTTATATCATCCTACATAGGTCTCTTGGTGGTTCATTTGACCAAAACATTTTGTTCACGGGCCTGTAGTCTATGGCTGGTGAGTAGCGGAGCCAGAAAATCAAAAAATCCGTGCTTTGTCTTTTTTAGTAGTTGATGGAATAGTCCAAAGATCTAATTAAAATTGAGTTAAGTGATCCTCATTTAAGTTATTGTAATTTATGTTATTATTCAAAAAACACAGAGGCCCTACGAGCTCAGGATCCGGTTTGCACCGCTGTTAAAATGCCTAATTTGATTATTGCCTCGTAAACTTGATCTCGTCGAGTTAAATAAACTACGCAGAATATATTAAAATCATGCTTTCTCTTATTTTTAATCGAAGCCTAAAACACGACAGGAAAAGTGTGTGACTGACCACACGCAAGAAATGATATTTCTTTAATTTTTAAGAAGTATTACTAACGCTAATGCCAAGAAGTCATGGAGCAATTTTAGGCAGCGCCCGTCGCGGTTGCGGGCCCGCAGCTTCTGTAGAATACCGATATATAAAATTGTAAAGCACAACATTCACGACGCGTTTTAAGCCCGAGGCTATCGCGCGGGTCCCGCGCGGTCGCCCGCAGACTCGGCGGGTGGCGCCCGCGCTCTGCGGTCGGTTGGCGTTGGTTGGACGTCAAGTAATCGATAACCGCCCGTTGCCCGCCACGTTCGCGGGTGATATTCTCACTCGTAATATCAATCAATCAATCATCATCAACAGCCCACTAAACGTTCCCACTGCTGGGACTCGGGGCCTTCTCTCGCAAGGAGAGAGTTTAGGCCATAATCCACCACGCTGGCCCAGTGCGGGTTGGTGGATGACTCATGACTTCGAAAGATTCTAGGTACATGTCGGTTTCCTCACGATGTTTTCCTTCACCGTTTTAAGTTAGCGGCATTACGCACATGGCTTCGAAAAAGACAGTGGTGCGTGTGGGGTTTGAACCCGGGGTCTCCGGATCGGCAGTCGCCGTTCTCCCGACTAGACCAGCCGTAACTTACAATAATCACTCGTAATGTACAATCTGCTAATCCGCGAAAATTAGCGGTCTCGTATGTTTTGAAATAAAACCGTAGTTCCGCAAGCCCGGCGCTAGTGAAAATCGCTCCATGAATTCTTAGCCTAACGCGCAACTAACGCTTCTTCTGCGTTAGCACAAAGTAGATATAGAAGAATAGTAGATAGAGTAGTAGGTAGAGACTACTTGAGACCAAGAGATGCTGCTTTAAAGCATATTATATTTGCATAGGTTGTTTTTTGGAAAGTTGTCTTGTGACTTTTAGGGAGTTATTTTTGAAATTTTGTATATTTATAAAAATGGAATAAAAAAATAGCATAAAGCTAGTTCTTGCAATAAATTCACCAATGTAATTATGGTTTTGGTGCAAAATATAAGGCGCGGGACAAACACAAGTGGCGTGTGGCGCGGGCTGCGCCGCGCCCTGTTATGGCGCCGTTCGCTTGGAAGCGGCGCCCGCGCCACGCCACTTGTATTTGTCTCGCGCCCCGCCACTTCTATACATTTTGTATGAACTATTAAAGAAGTGACGCCGCGCCACACGCCACACGCCACTTGTGTTTGTCCCGCGCCTAAGATTTCCTCTTCGTTTGTAGACCCTACGACTGTTGATTGTTTTTGAAGTGAAAACTTCTGTCGGCGCGTCTTAGACAGATTTTTCGTAGGCTGTGAATTGAACTCTAGCGTCACGCTCGGGAATGATAAGAAATCTTCGGGTAAACTCGGGACCATGGCCATTGGCTATTGCTCATGGCTACGCCCTCCGGTTTCACCCGCATAGTTTCAAAGTAAGCTAAAGTTTTTACTTCTATCGGAAGTTCCTATGACTGCCATTCTTTTTTGTAACGGAACGGCATCGCTAGTCTTATCCCAAACAAACTATACATATCTATAATACAATAAAGTAGCCAAGTGCGAGTTGGACTCGCCCATGAAGGGTTCCGTTGCAGCAAGTAACATAATATACATAGTACACATAGTTCTTGTAGTTCGTTGTAACTTTGATCGAAGTTTTAATAAATGTATATATGCCGTACTAAAAAAAAACGACTCATCAGATCGAGTTCAAACCAATTTTCGTTGGTAGTTTGCATGGTAATGTACATCATATTTTTTTTTTTAGTTTTTTCATTCTCTTCCTTTAGAAGTTAGAGAGGGGGGGGGGGGGGGGGGGGACACATTTTACCACTTTGGAAGTGTCTCTCGCGCAAATTATTCAGTGTAGACAAAAATTATATTAGAAACATCAACATAATTTTTGAAGACCTATCGATAGACACCCCACACGTGTAGGTTTGATGAAAAAAAAATTGTGTTTCAGTTCTCAGTATGGGGGGCAAACCTAATTTTAATTTTTTTTGTAAAAATCTTAAAGCGGTTCACAGAATACATCTACTTACCATTACTTACTTACCTTACTCTCATAGTTTCGGCAAAAAGTGGCTGTGACATACGGACGGACAGACAGACAGACAGACATGACGAATCTGTAAGGGTTCGGTTTTTACGTTTTACGGAACCCTAAAAAGTACGTGCCCCATATTTGGGTAAAAATTGACAAAGATATACACAGAACAGATATCAAGTTGATATCTGTTCTGTGTTTTTACCCGACTGAAAGATTTATGTTTTCGCGTGTATTTTGTGTTTGTGCATTTCTTTATTCCCACGTATCTTCCAAACGGGTGGATGTATTTTGACAATTAAGATTCGTCTTAATCACCCAAGTGTTCTTAGAGTGTATATTGTCTTACATAATGTTTTTTATATGTTGACTTTTGCAGTCGGGTGTTTTAAATTAAAGGTATTTCATAATTTACATGACGGTCTAATTAGAATGGTATATTTTTGACCTTGTCATGATCCCAATTAAGTTATGTAAATATTTGAATGTTTTCCGTTTGTTCCAGGACTCCCGAATATGGGTGGAACACCCGGAGAAGGTATGGGAGGGTGCGACGGTCACGTCGGACTACCGGTCCGGGGTGCTCATAGTCAAGCTGGACCAGTCCGGGGAGATACGACAGATCAAGGTGAGTAGTCCACTCATATTTAATTAAATAAATAAAAAAAAAAATCACGGGTTACTCGTATATCCAAAAATCACTTATTTCAAGTAATTTATTCTCGCCATCGTGGTCCTTAACTGTCGGCCTCATAACAAAGATCGAAGTCACACAGCGAGCTATCGAGAGAGCTATGCTCGGAGTCTCTTTGCGCGACAGAATCCGTAATGAGGATATTCGCAAATGAACGAAAGTAGCCGACATAGCTCGAAGAGAAGCTAAGCTGAAGTGGCAATGGGCAGGCCACATCGCTCGTAGAACAACCGATGGGGAAGAAAGGTTCTCGAGTGGCGACTTCGAACCGGAAGACGCAGTGTTGGACGGCCTCCCACCAGATGGACAGATGACCTCACAAAGGTCGCTGGAAACCGCTAGTTGCAGGTTGCGCAGGACCGTTCGTTGTGGAAATCTAGGGGGGGAGAGCCTATATTCAGCAGTAGACGTCTTGCGGCTGATGATGATTCTTGCCATCCACACAAAGCACGAAGATTTGCTAGCTGCAAATCGGCATTTACGTTATGGCTGGTCTAGTCGGGAGAACGGCGACTGCCGATCCGGAGACCCCGGGTTCAAAACCACGCGCACCACTGTCTTTTTCGAAGTCATGTGCTTAATGCCGCTAACTTAAAACGGTGAAGGAAAACATCGTGAGGAAACTGACATGTACCTAGAATCTTTTGAAGTCATGTGTCACCCACCAACCCGCACTGGGCCAACGTGGTGGATTATGGCCTTGACTCTCTCCTTGCGTGAGGTCCTGAGTCTTAGAAGTGGGAACATTTAGTGGGCTGTTTATGTAAATCGGCACTTCGAACGCGTCGGTGTCCCCATGACATGATCAGGTCTACCACGTAACTCTTCTGCTTTCAGCTATGCTTTCATTTGTGACGTCTTCTGCAAATTTGATAACGCCGTTGAAAGCAGCCAACTAAGAGCCGGTTTTCACGACACGATTTCAAATCGCGCCCGCGCGCTTGCGCGGTGCCGCGCCGCGCGACGGTTTTGTTTCAATACTCACGAGACCGCAGGTTTTCGCTATTTCTGCTCCGGAAAGCTACTGCGCAAGAATCGCGCGCAGCCACGCGGGCGCCGCGCGGCTGTCGCAGCCGCCGCGGCCGTAAACCGCGTCGTGTGTATTGAATTCAATTTTATATGGAAATCTGCCGCGCCCGCGAGCGGCCGCGGTTGGCAGCCGCGCCGTGAAAACCGGCTCTACATCTGCTTTCCGTATGCAGCGGAACTGAAAGAACAACAACTGTAGTTAGCTAAACTTAGTTTAGCTTAAAAACTGTAGTTACTTTCATCGGCGTTAGCAAATTGGCCGATGACGTTACAAATGAAAGCATAGCAGAAAGCAGGAGACTTAGGCGGTGGACCTGCGGCTGTCATGGCGGCAGCAACGCGGACGAAGTGACAATTTACGTAAACAGCCCACTAAACGTTCCCACTGCTGGGATACGTAGTATATTACATTCTCTTTGCTGCTGGGACTCGGGACCTTCTCTCGTAAGGTGAAAGTCAAGGCCATAATCGACCACGCTGGCCCAGTGCGGGTTAGTGTATGACACAAGATTTCAAGAAAATTGGCAGTCATAGGAACTGCCGATAGAAGTGAAAACTTGCTGTTGCCCTGGTACTGGTACTTAGAGGCAAACGCAACTCTTTTATATTTCTGTTGTCCTGGTATCTGGAGATAAACGCTGGGCTGTTGGAGGTAGGTAATCGAAACTCTTTACTGTTTCTGTTGCCCTGGTACCTACCTGGCCGTTTTTACCGAGTTTACCCGAAGATTTCATATCCGATCCGATCCGATCCATTATCATATCCAAGCGTGACGATTGATGAATCCATTTCACAGCCCACGAAAATTCTGTCTATAGCGCGCCTAAAGAAGTTTTCACTTCAAAAATTCTAGGTACATGTCGGTTTCCTCACGATGTTTTCCTTCACCGTTTTAAGTTAGCGGCATTACGCTCATGACTTCGAAAAGACAGTGGTGCGCGTGGTTTTGAACCCGGGGTCTCCGGATCGGCAGTCGCCGTTCTCCCGACTAGACCAGCCGTAACTTCGCAGTTGCCATTAATTTCTGAGTAATATTTGGAATATCAAACTTTTACGACTCGTCTGTAAGTTTTTATGTGTGTGTCATTACAAATTAACTTGTCAAACGCATAGAGACAGACGTCAATGTCACTTAACACGCATAAGTTAGATTTCGTAAACATTTCTCGTAACCAAAAACTCAACCATGTAAGTCCATAAAATTATGATACAGTAATAATACGACTATGAAGTTACGGCTGGTCTAGTCGGGAGAACGGCGCCTACCGATCCGGAGACCCCGGGTTCAAACCCCACGCGCACCACGGTCTTTTCGAAGTCATGTGCGTAATGCCGCTAACTTAAAACGGTAAAGGAAAACATCGTGCGGAAACCGAGATGTACCTAGAATCTTTCGAAGTCATGTGTCATCCACCAACTCGCACTGGGACAGCGTGGTGGATTATGGCCTTAACTCTCTCCTTGCGAGAGAAGGCCCCGAGTCCCAGCAGTGGGAACGTTTAGTGTGCTGTTGATGATGATAAAAAAAAAATTGGCAGTCATAGGAACTGCCGATAGAAGTGAAAACTTGCTGTTGCCCTGGTACTGGTACCTAGGGGCAAACGCAACTCTTTTATATTTCTGTTGTCCTGGTATCTGGCTGGGCTGTTGGAGGTAGGTAATCGAAACTCTTTACTGTTTCTGTTGCCCTGGTACCTACCTGGCCGTTTTTACCGAGTTTACCCGAAGATTTCATATCCGATCCGATCCATTATCATATCCAAGCGTGACGATTGATGAATCCATTTCACAGCCCACGAAAATTCTGTCTATAGCGCGCCTAAAGAAGTTTTCACTTCAATAATACGACAAGACGAGAGCCTCGTGAAAGCCGAGAAGGACAAGCTAAGCAAGTATCTTGGTTCACGAGGCTACCGCCATGTGGGATGTTGATTCCACGATCATAGTCCCAATAGTCAGTAAACGGTCAATCTTATAGCGAACCTCTACCAACAGACCAACAAATTAGTGGGTTAGTTGGTAGTAAGTCTGCGAAGCCGATGATCGTGGGTTCGTTACCCTTTCGCGATGAATATTTTGTTTGATGAATATCGATGTTTGTTCGGCTATGCATCATAAGTGTTTATTGACGATTTACGTGTATTCAAAATTATTGAAATTTTTAACACAATTAAGTAAAAATGTGTTGTGAACTTCAACCCGAGCCGTTCAGACGTTCTGACGTGGTTGAGCTACCAACATACAAACTTTCGAATTTACAATAAATAAATATCGGCGGGCATTTCACACACAACACCATATAGCCCCAAACTAACCAAAGCTTGTACTATGCAAGCCAGGTAGCTGATATAATACCTTTTTTTTTGTATATGCTACCGGCCAAACCCGATTTCAGGACAAACTAGTTTTGCTTAGGCTAAACTAGTTCTTCCTATACGCGATAGGATCAACTAGTATAGCCTAGTTCAAACTAATTTGTCCTAAGCCCGATAGGATAAACCAGTTTAGCCTTTTTTTATGTGGGGGTACATTTACATATCCCCACCATGCAGGGACATAGTGAGGTATGTCGGGTTCGACACCATGGCGACGACAGACATGGTGACCCTACCGACTAAAACCCCCACAGATTTCTCCTGCATAGCCAAGGGTCAGGGTCGCGGGGTTACTTTTCGCACTCCTACGACGCCCCAGGCCTTCCTGTGGAGACGGGGTGCGAGCCCAGAATTGACGACTCTCTAGGCTCGCCTCCGTGTCCACTTCCGCCTCTCACACGGCCTCTCCCTGTCCAGAGGGTTTCATCTCACTTCTCACGGCGAAGATGATCGGCAGCGAGAGGTCCCCCCACAACGCCGCGGCTAGGGATAGCCGCGGTTCCGCCTCAGTGGTCGCATCGCGACCCTTGTCCTTCCACTGATCACTCTGCTTATCACAGTGCTCGTGGAGGACCCTCATCTGGAAGACTTAGGAATTTTACTAGGCCGAAATATCAGCCAAGTAACCTCCCAAGTCTTCCAGTCCCTCTCCCCAACCTCTACACGCACTGCTCAAGGGGAGTGAGGAGCGCGTGTGGAAGTTCCCAGCGCCGGCCGGGATTCGCCATCAAACAACAAGATGCCACCGAGTTAAGTTGTTGTGTGATGCCCAGGGTGCACCACGTGGAGGTTCCCGAGCCACGCACCCCAAACCAGTTTAGCCTAAGCTAACCTAACCACACATGTTGGCGACACAACTGGCCCGCGAGCTGAGTCCCCAACATGGTCCCGCTCCTTGCACCGGGGCAGTTAAAAAAACCCCTTAACCTAACGAGTATATATATGAGGATAAACTAGTTTGGCCTAGGCTAAACTGGTTTATACTATCGGGCTTAGGACAAATTAGTTTGGACTAGGCTATACTAGTTAATACTATCGCGTATAGGAAGAACTAGTTTATCCTAGGCAAAACTTACTAAAACTAAGTTTAAACTAAAGTTTGTCCTGAAATCGGGTGTGGCCGGTGGCACATACATATTTTTTATTCTAATTCAGGGTGGCCTGCACTGACGTCCCGCTAGGGGTTGTATTGTGCACTTCCCCTCTGCCAGCCTACCCAAACCAGCCGAGCTCCTTAAAATAGCAGAGCACGGCCTCGGGTCGCTGGCATATCAGTTCCAGTCCCATTTCTTCAGATGTAATGTGATGTAATTGATTTGGAGTTTCTTCAAGTAGTCCCGATCTTGATCTAATACTTCCTGTGGCTTCACAGCGCAAAAGCATATGAATGCATACTTATTATACATAGAAAACACAGGCACAGTGCAGGTATTTGTATTCATCACACTAATATTTGCACTGGATGGGGATTGAACCCACGACCAGTGGCTTCGCTAGCAGACGTACTACGAACCAGGGCAGTCTAATATTAAGTAGGTACTTTTAGTAGGACTGAGCTGTGATTCCATTGGTTCCAGATAAAAGATGAGAACCACATGCCTCATCTGCGGAATCCCTCCCTCCTCATCGGGGAGAACGACCTGACGTCACTCTCTTACCTCCACGAACCAGCCGTCTTGTACAACCTAAAAGTCAGGTAAGAACAAGAATAATTAATTAATATAGTACCTCTTTTTTCGTCCTACCGTAATAAAAGAAAAATTGGCAGTCGTAGGAACTGCTGATAGAAGATAACTCAGAATTTGATAACTTACTTTGGAAACTACGAGGGTGAAACCGGAGGGCGTGGGCATGATCATGGCCATCTAGAAATGCTGAATCTAGATAGCCGATGGGAAATGCTCTCGCATTTGTTGTGTTGTGTGTGAATTGTCCACCAATGTTTATTTATTTATTTATTTCTAGATGGCCAATGGTCATGGTCCCGAGTTTACCCGAAAATTTCCTATCACTCCCGAGCGTGACGCTAGAATTCAATTCACGAGAAATCTGTCTGTAGCGCCAAAAGAAGTTCTCACTTCAAAAATATGTTAATTCAGAAAGCGTTTGGTGGTGTTGATGTAATTTCCACGATTCTTTGGTCGTCCACGGGAGTGCGAAAATTTACCCTGCGACCCTGACCCCTGGCCATGCAGGAGAAATCTGTGGGGGTTTTAGTCAGTAACACCATGTCTGTCGTCGTCAAGGTGTCGAGCTCGACAGAACTGCCGTATCCCTGCACGATGGATGGTGCGTAAAGGCTATTCCCCCCCACAAAAAAAAGTGTCATGATTATTTTTCACCCAAATCTGAAAGCGTTCGGTGACGGTGACGCATGTTCCATGATTCTTGTCCACCCAAATCTGAAAGCGTTCGGTGATAGTGACGCTGATTCCGTAATTTTGGGTCACCCAAAAAATGAGCTACGTATCTAAAGAAACTTTCACTTCAAAAACTATATAAAAAATATTTTTCATATCTCCTGCTCGACAAAGTCCAATTATATGTCATGAAACATCAAAATAAAGCAAGTGATTGTGCCCTTTCAAAATGCAGAGGTAAGTAATATTGAGAAATGATGAATGAATCAAATGATGATGATGAATTTGGAACGTTAAAATTCGTATGAAAATTCTTACCCATAGTAACATTGTAAAAAGACTTTATTAAAAACTCGAACTTTTTTTTCCAAATATCGAACTGGCCACCTGCACACACACAAAAAAAATATATAAAAAGGCGCCATTGAGTCGAATTATATTAGTTTATCACTTTAAATTCTTTAATAACACCAAAATGTCTTTAAGCGATAGTGAGTTGACTCCGGAGTTCATAAAATTGGACGCTTTAGGGATTATTTATTAATAATACTACTTCCGGAAAAATCGAAAGATAAATACCTAAAAGCTTATGACGATTTTGATCAATGGAAAACAACAAGAAAAGTGAATTGTCTCGCACAAGATATGAAAAGTAGAGTATTCACCTCTGGAGTAAAGCACTGCCTTGTGTCATGGGCGGCTTGGATCCCTCGCTTCACTCAGGACTCTACAACTCCCTCGCTTCTCTCGGGAGCTGACTCTAATCCCTCGCTGCGCTCAGGATAGGGTTGCCAACCGTACTCTAAAATAGAGTATTGTACTCTATATCATATAAGCGTACTCTATAATCTATAACACTAATAGAGTAAGCTAATATACTCTTTTTCTACACATTTTAAAATTGATTAAAAATGAGCTCTTGATCTATATAAATTTAGAGTTAGAATGTTTGGACTCATACAATTCTTTTAAAAACAATGAAAAATTGTTGTGCTGCAAAAAGTACAAAAAAATACCTTTTTAAAAATTTAAAATAAATGATACACTTTTTTTTAAGTCCATACTCTTTATTTACCTCCTTTGAAATCAGAAATACTCTATTTCTTACAAAAAAAGTTGGCAACCCTAGCTCAGGATCCAATATGACGCCGATGACACAAGACAGTGCTTTACTCCCTTAGCGAATAATCTACTATTATTTAATTTCATTGTGACGTAACTGGAATGTGCATATTCGTATTATTTTGTCTCAGCATGAATATTTTTATTCGGTATGTGAGGTTTGCTGATAAAATAATGAATCAGTGCAAGAGCTACTCTGTAATCCGTAATCTGTGACCGATTAGGTATTTATAAAGTTTATCGATGTTATAGGTATCTAGGATCTATTGTTTGGTGCGACATAAATAGGTTAATTTATGATGTAATAAACCGTTTGAGACGAAAAACCTGTGTGTATGTTCTTGGTTTTTATGTAATTACATATTGTGTTATTTTTAAATTTGCAAAAGTTTTTTTTTTATCAAAATTTTAAACAATCTTTTTGCCTATTTGCTGAAATTGCGATATATAAGGAATTCCGGGAAAAGCCAAAGAGGTTTTCGCCGTTTATTTGCTAATGGTATGGAACCCTTCGTGCGGGAGTCCACTCGCACTTGGCCGGTTTTATTTAGGCTTTATAGTAGTAGTAGGCTACTTTACAAACATACATTTTTTTTTATCTTTTGGGTGTCGGTGCTAGCCCGCATCGTATAAAGTCGTTCTGAAGAAATTGACTACAGGAATACTATATATATATATTGATATATATATATATATTGGTGGACAATTCACACACAACACCATCTGACCCATCCACTATCCACTATCTGACCATCTGACTATACTAACAGCATACAAGAGACGGCATAGTGCTGAATCTTATTACTTTATACCCTTCTATCATCCTACATAGGTCTCCTGGTGGTTCATTTGACCCATACATTTTGTTCACGGGCCTGTAGTCTAAAACAGTTGCCAGCCAACTTCATCATATCGGTTACATTGACTGTCGCATCGTTAAATTAAATCTTATGATAATAAGTTATTGTTATTATGTGCCTGTTTTGTCTCAATGTTGGGCAAAGGCATGTAATTTCTCTGGAAAAATTCAATTCAAATGGGAACATAGTGATGCTTGCACATTATTGCTTGACGGTGGAATAACTGGCAAAGGTGTGGTACTTCCCCAGCCGGACTCTGCGCAGATGGTCATCTCTCCCGTCGTTAAATAAGCCATTTTTAGGGTTCCGTAAAACATAAAAACGGAACCCTTATAGATTCGTCATGTCTGTCTGTCTGTCTGTCTGTCTGTCTGTCCGTCCGTATGTCACAGCCACTTTTTGCCGAAACTATGAGAACTATACTGTTGAAACTTGGTAAGTAGATGTATTCTGTGAACCGCATTAAGATTTGAACAAAGAAATTAAAAAAAAAGAAAAATTAGGGTTGCCCCCCATACTGAGAACTGAAACTCAAAATTATTTTTTTCATCTAACCTACACGTGTGGGGTGTCTATCGATAGGTCTTTAAAAATGATGTTGAGGTTTCTAAAATCATTTTCGTATACACTGAATAGTTTGCGCGAGACACACTTCCAAAGTCGTAAAATGTGTGCCCCCCCCCCTCTAACTTCTAAAGTAAAGGGAATGAAAAATCTAAAAAAAATATATGATGTACATTACCATGTAAACTACCAACGAAAATTAGTTTGAACTCGATCTGATGAGTAGTTTTTTTTAGTACGTCATAAATACACTATTATTGAAACTTCGATCAAAGTTACAACGAACTACAAGAACTATGTGTACTATGTATATTGTGTTACTTGCTGCAACGGAACCCTTCATGGGCGAGTCCAACTCGCACTTGGCCACTTTATTTAATTCTCTTTTGAATGCAGACCCATAAGTCCCAGATCCATGCGTCTAAAATAATGTCTAGCACTGCACTATATTAGTTAGCTAGAATTAAAATGTATCCCTTGGCTCTATATTTTGTTAGGTATGTTTACACTTGTAGTTTCTATAGAAACATCATTTTATTCGTATTTACAGCGATATCATCAATGTTTGATATTCTGACTCATGTTCAAGTCTCTCCGCGTAGATCGCCGATATTGAACCTGCGTATTTACACAAATGGTTCAATTAGTGATGGCCAAATGTGGCTGGAGATAACGCCATGTTTCCACGAGAACATACCGGTTTAAACAACTCCATAATTGTTCCCAATAAGCACAAGCATAAACAGCTCGCTAAATGTTCCCACTGCTGGGACTCAGGGCCTTCTCTGGCAAGGAGAGAGCCGAGGCCATAATCCACCATGCTGGCCCAGTGCGGATTGGTAGATGACACATGACCTCGTAAGATTTTTGTAGTGGTATGACTCTGCCAAGAGTCATACCACTACAAAAATCTTTGAAATCGCCTGGGAATGTACCACACCTTTGCCAGTTATTCTACCGTCAAGCAGTAATGTGCAAACATTACTGTGTTCCGGTTTGAAGGGCAATGTTTCCAGAGAAAATACAGGGCTCAGAGATATAACAACTAAGATCTCTGGATCACGAGCGCAGTGCAGTACTAGGTAATGATTTGGACTCTTCATGTTCCAATAGCTGCGTGTCACTGTGCTGTTATGTGACAGGCATGTTGCTTACCACCAGGCACATGTCCTACTCCGCTCGTCACTTTTCAATAAAAAAAAAAAAAGATTCTAGGTACACGTCGGTTTCTTCACGATGTTTTCCTTCACCGTTTTTAAGTTAGCACAGCATTACGTGTTGTAATTGTACGTCGGCATCGTTACTGTTTCACGCTCCGTAAAGCATAAAACCGTTGACCAACTAAACGGTTTAGCTAATTGCTTAATTACATATTAAAACGTTAATTTATGATGTGGCTCTTTATGTTTACGACAGAAATAGCCGTGATTCCGTAACCGAGCGTAACTAGTGTAACTACTTACATGACGTTTCGTGTGGCGTTACTCGCGTTTTGACTTTGTTAAACAATTTTTTTAGCTTTAGACTACAGGCCCGTGAACAAAATTTACGTAGTAAATGAACCACCGGGAGACTTATGTAGGATGATACAAGAGTATAAAGTAATAAGATTCAGCACTATGCCGTCACTTGTAAGTTGTCCAACTGAGTACAGTCGAAGAAGGTTACAACCCTCGATCATGTCTCCTTGTCGCATGATTTTTGTACGGCATTGCGAAATAATGAATTAGGAGAGGTATTGAAACTGTATGGAAACAATCCCGTAGGTACACAATGAAATGCCCAAATTTAATCTGTAAATCGTCGGAAAATCACGAATTTTTCCGACAACTAATGATTAAAAATTTATATTTTTTATAGTTTCAATACCTGTTCTGATCTATTATTCTGCAACGCCGTACAAAAATCATGCGACAAGGGGAAATGAGCGAGGGTTGCAACCTCCCTCTTCGACTGTAGTCAGTTGGACAGCTTACAAGTGGCGGCATAGTGCTGAATCTTATTACTTTATACTCTTCTATCATCCTACATAGGTCTCCTGGTGGTTCATTTACTACGTACATTTTGTTCACGGGCCTGTCTGTAGTCTACTTGATTTGTTTGCTTGGTTCATTTTTGGTAATTGAATGTTTATCCCCTACCCGTTGTCAGATTGATCTGATACGAAATATCAAAAATAGAATATAATATCACAACTTTATTAGAAGCAATGGTTTTTGTTATACTAATTTTAAGTTTTTTCTCGCGTAAGTGAAATGTAAAGTTTCTTGCTGAGAAAGAAATTCTTTATTAACCAGAACTTCAGTTCTGATGGCAATACAATTTTTAATAGTAATTATTATTTTAATTGTAGTGGTAGGACTCTTAGCAGAGTCCACCTGGGGAAGTACCACACCTGTGCCGGTTATTCTACCGCCAAGCAGTAATGTGCAAATACTGTGTTCCGGTTTGAAGGGCAATGTTTCCAGAGAAACTACAGGGCTTAGGGATATAACATCTTTGATCTCGGGGTGACGAGCGCAGTGCAGTGCTAGGTAATGATTTGTACTCTTCATGTTCCAATAGCTGCGTGTCACTGTGCTGTTATGTGGCAGGCATGTTGCTTACCATCAGGCATAAATATGTCCTGTTCGTCTCGTCACTGTGCTGTATTTAAAAAAAAAAACTTCAAACAAGCAGGAGGTTCTGTCGGTTGTATATTTTTTTTTTGTGCCTATTATATCGATTTTGATGATTCTGTTTTTGTTTGATAGATCATAGTTTAGAGGTGGTCCCATATAAATGTTATCAAAATCGGTGTAGCAATTTGAAATATGAACAAAACACTAAAATTTACTTTCATTTATCTAGACGGCTTAGTGATAGCTTCTTATGGCTACATTTGATGGAGTGTCTGAATTTGCTTTTAAATTGAAGTCGGTTTTTGTTTATGAGAAGAAAACAAATTAACAATTAATAATAGTTTAAAAAACTAAAAAAAACACGGTTTTAGCACGCACAAAAAATTACAAAAATGACCGCCATGTTGGATTTAAGTCACGTGACTATTTTTACGTATTCCTGTCAGCAAACTCTTTCATTTGATACCCATATCGTGGGGGTGAATTTCAAATAGCCTGTCCGCCATCTTGGACGTCCGCCGTATTTGATTTAAGTTACGTGACTATTTTTTTCATATTTCTGACAGCAAACATTTGATACCCATATCATGGGGGTGGATTTCAAACAGCCAGTCCGCCATCTTGGGGAGGCCGGCATATTGGACTTGTAATGACGTTTCTTAGCTAGTCATGTCTGCCGTCATACGGTATAAAGACGTATCTACATGAACACCGAAACGGAGAAAAAAAAAAATTAGTATATTTATGATTTAATCGTTTGCTGTCCAAAACACAATAAATAAGCAACTCATTTTTAAATGCAACTGTGTGCATTGGAGTTTAAGCTATCAGTATGTATATTTAAAAAATATATTAATTAATTAGTTTATGAATTAAATAACTTTTTCTTTTTCTTCTTAGTTAAAAAATCAAAAGAAAAACTTTATAGTACAATGAAAAGACGTTTCTGGCTAGATACGTTCTTTCAACTTAGTATTTTTAGAAACGTCTTTTCATCTTAGTTACATCATTTTTAAAAGTCCATTAAAAGTACATGTGTACAAAAAAAATTGGACGTAACTAGCCATTAGTGCCTTTTCTACTTAGTATACAACCTGCTAATTATAAAAAGCACGCAGATAAGCCCGTAAGTTATTAATATCTTTATAGCAGAAAGTTAGAACCTAAGAGAGACGAGACGAACATTTTAGCATTCCATGGATTCACAGTGCGGGTGCCGGGTCTATCCGGGACAGCGAGAAAAATCTCGAGTAGACCCCAAGACTTGTGACTCGGGCGTAAGTTTAAAAGGGGCCCCTTTTTATGTACGTCAACACTCATCTTCACTACTCGTATTTCTCTCCCTACCCAGTCAAATCCGATAAGATCCTACTAGTCCAGCTTTAGATACTCGTTCTAGTATAGAACTTACTGCACTTCTGGGCAAGCCAAGGTCTTTCAGCAGGTTATAGAGAGATTTTGCTGGTATACCTCTCGCTCCCACTTCTACAGCGTATAAATTAACTACATAGCATTTCTTTGTTAATTCGATTTGAAAGTCGTAATACTTATTTGGTTTCATCGCGTGCTCTTTAGGTATATTAGTTTCCCACGGTACTGTAAGTTCTACAAGGACTATGCGTTTCGTAGCTCTAGAAAAAAGGAAAATGTCCAGTCTGGATGACGAAACACCCACAGCCTCTGGGATTTTATAGTGATTTTCATACGTCTCCATTAAAATAGTCCCATCAAGTGCTGAACCCAGGATTGAGTAAGGCTTGTTCTTTGAGTTTGGAGTTAGAAGATATTTTCTTAATTAAAACGAAAATTATGAGAAACAGACTTATGTTTTCTTAGGAATACAACACTTAAGTAGCGTTTGTTTATCTTGCGTTAACGGTGTAATTTTTTGTAGAATCGTTGATTTGTGCTCGCGAGTAATGCCTCTACAACCATTCATAGGTTTTGGATGTTAAATCTGGTGGTGTACCAGAAAGTTTTTTAGTCTCAGAAAATCAAGTGCGTATTCTTTTACGTCAGAAAAGGAATTCTCGTACTCGAATTGCCTCTGAGGAATGCGACTTCACACATATTATTTAAACATACAAGAGGCGAAGAATTTTGCAGTTTGTAAGTTGAAGAACAGTCCTCAAACTTACAAAAATCATCCACGTTCATTACTTTAACGCTACTTTTTTTAATAAGGCCAAAAATAGCTTCATGCCATATTACAGCAAAGATTTGACAATTAGTGTTGTATTTCTTGTCACAGCAGCAAAATATCTAGTATCTGAATTGTGGTTCGCATTATTTTGTTCATTAATATCTTTTTGAGATGCTAGCCTAGCTGAAGTATCTTATTTATCACAGTACTTTTCGTAATTTTGGCTTATTGGACTGCTTGTCTTTTCCCCTTGTACTGCAAATTGTGGAAAAATGTTTTGAACATGTCAGATCTCCCATGACCGAGTATTATTGTAAAACTTATGGTTAATTTCTTCAAAATAAAACTTTTCTGTAGAGGTTATAGGAAATCTGGTCACCAGCAGGAAGGTTAATTAGTTAGTTGGACGACCTTTTCCGCACTCAGTCTCTCAATTGGGCTATTGTGCGTGGCTCATACTTCCCTTCTACTCCAGCCATCCCAGGCTATCCCAGAAGCCAAGCAGCCTATTCAGGTTGTTGAAGGCCTCCGAGACAGCTGCTGGAAGTTGGAGGAATTCTGCCCGTTGATCTGCCTCGCTCCTGTATTCCACAATCACATGCTGTAGTGTTTCTTTCTCCTCCATGCATCCCCTGCATAGAGGGCTATCTGTCGCACATATAGTAAATAGGTGCTCATTTAGAGGACAGTGGCCTGTTACGTACCTATAACTTTATGAATATAGTCTCTTCTAAAGTTTTTTTGGTGCTACCGAAACAGCATTTTTGGTTTGCCTGCATCTTTTAATGTTTCTCCATTCTTTTAAATGAGTTTACTCAGTATTTTCCTGCAGCCATGTTTTTATTTCGGCCTGAGGTATGAACATTAGAAGTTCCGGTCCATATACTACTGTCTTCGCTCCTCTTTTGGCCAGGCGTCATCTGCTGCGTCGTTATCTAGAGAGGTCGTTATATCTTTTAATTCAAGGGAGGGTCACTTTTTGGAGTGCATTATAGCAATATAAGGACAGAGGTTATAAGTGTTTATTTTTTGGGGCTTGAAGCACTGAGGTACTGTAGGAGATCATATTGATATTCAGGTCCCCAACACATCTGGCTCCGACTGCCTGTGCCATCCTGGTGATACCAACACATTCGGCTTGAAAGATAGTGTTTAAATCAGCAAGAAGGTTGTTAATATTTTGTTTCTGGCAAAAATCTTCATACATTGCAGTAAGGTTCAATGGCAGATATTTTCTATTTGGGGCGTGTTCTCTTCTGTAGTGAGATATTAAAGGACGGAATGAATTTATATGTTTTATTATTGTATATCATCATTTTTCTTTAAATTAGAATTAGTGCCATGCTTATCCATTAAAACAGCAGGATTGGGCGCAACTGACTGGGAGTCTCACAACCCTGTACCCTACTTCACCTCTCACATCTAACAATACTAAGTAGGAAAGACGGTACTGCCACTTGCGTCTCACTAATTTAGTTACTTGTGACAATGAAAAGGCGTTTCTACGCAGAACCGTCTTTTCTTCTTATGAGTAATCAAAAACGCCTTTTCAATCTATGACAAAAACATATTTTATAAATAAATGAGACGCTTCTACTCAGATGTGTTTTTTCTACTTAGTATTCATCAGAAGTGTCTTTTCTATTAAGTAATATACAAGCCAAACCGCAAATGCGTCTTTTTTTATTGTGAAAAACTAGGCTCTGATTGGTTTTTAAGCTATTTAAAAAATACTAGCCGATGCGTCTTTTTTTGCTGATTCCGAATATATATGTAACTCTATTTTGACAAAAATGTTAGATACTTCTTTTCTCCGTATGACGGCAGATTGTATTGTCATCAGAACTCAGAGCGTGTGCAAAATTTCATCCTAATCGAAGACCGGGAAGTGGGTCAAATTAAGATTCCAAGATTTTCTTACATACATACATAGTTAGTTACAAGTGAAGCTAATAAAAGCGTGTTAAAAACAATGAGCTTTCGAATTCATAGTAAACACTTATTATGAAAGTGTGGGTGCCACTCTGGTTTTCAAATGTAGTCCGCGTGAATGAATCCCTTCAATCTTATGTAACGTTTGACGTTGACGGATGTCAATGGTGGCATTTGTATCTCTGTCAAGTGTCAAATGTGTTTTTAATACGTTAATTGGTTACTCAACTGTGATGTGGGCGGGACTATAAAGTATAATTACGAATTATTCCTTTTAGATAGACAAACCATATTATGCTAAGCGAAGATTCGCTGTAGTCTGGAGTACCTACTGTTCGTACCTTTGAAAATGGTTCGGCTAAGTACCAGCTCGGAGGATTTGGAATCGATCAAGAGTCGTGCCAATTGCCTAAATGCAAAACACTCTTGTTCGAAAAACACTTCAAATTCTGGAACATAGTCGCAAAATTGCGCAAAACTTGATAAGGTAGGCTGTGGAATGCGCTGCCTGAGTGGGTTTTTTCCGATGGTTACAATCTTAGTGTCTTCTAGGTACGGGGCTGTTCATTAATCACGTGAGGTTCAAAGGGGGGGGGGGGGGGGGAAGTTATTCGCCAAAAATCACGAAATATCACAAGGGGGGAGGAGGGGGGGGGGGTTTAGTAAGATATCACGTGTATTTATGTTTTCGTCAAACGCGAGATTTTTAAATCGAAAAGCGGCGTATACTTAGTTTAACTTTGTGTAAAACTTGTCAGGCAACGATCGAAGTCCTTTCGCGCCTAGAATAGGATAAAATTATACGTTTTACCGGTATTTAAAAATAATATTATACAAATTTTAAGATTATTTGTAGGTACTAAAAAAATACACGTGATTTTGGTGAGGGGAGGGGGGGAGGGTAGTTTTAAACCTCACCACGTATCGCCAAAGGGGAGGGAGGGGTGTTAAAAAGTGTTAAAAAACATCACGTGATCAATGAAAAGCCCCTAAGAACGTTGCTTAACGTCGTGCGAAATAAACTTCAAGTGTAACCGCGATCCTCTGTTTCATTAGCACAAGTTTTCTACGTAACTCTGTATACTTGTTGTAGGTGTATTTTACTAAGTCCTACTTTCAAAGTTACACAATACTACTAAAACTAATCAAATGTACCAACGAATACCAGTTTCATCCGATTACGGAAGCGGTGATGACCGAATTTGACTTGTAAAATATAGATATTTTTAAAGTGATCTTTTAAATGGCACAGAATTTACAAATGACAGACAATAGTCGAACAATTATTATTTACTGAACGCAGAATTTATCTTCTGCGAGCGATGTATGTACCTTATCCAAGGTTTCTTAGCTGTATTTTTTAACTGTACAACACTAATAACAATTAAATACTATAACAGTGATATTTTGATTTATAGTACTTATACTTTAAAAAAAAAGTGAAAAGTTACGGTCGGGAGATCGGCGACTGCCGATCCGGAAGCCTCTTTTTCAAACCCCACTCGCACCACTGTCTTTTCGCAGTCATGTGCGCAATGCCGCTAACTTAAAAAAACGGTGAAGACATCGTGAGGAAACCGATATGTACCTAGAATCTTTCGAAGTCATGTGTCATCCACCAGCCCGCACTAGGCCAGCGTGGTGGATTATGGCCTTAACTATTTCCTTGCGAGAGAAGGTCCCGAGTCCCAGCAGTGGGAACAGTTAGTGGGCTGTTTATGCTGAACGAAGAATGAGTAGGTATCTTCTACGAGCGAGAGTTGTATTATTTATAAATAATAATAAATAAATATTGGTGGACAATTTACACACAACACCATCTGACCCCAAACTAAGCAAAGCTTGTGTGATGGCGGCCAGATAGCTGATATAATACTGTTTTAAATACATACTTATTATTATCCACTGCAGTGGCGGACCTCCAAAAACGTCGATCCCAATCGTGGCAGTCGATTTTGGCGCGCGTCGCGGCTGCACTACCTCTGCTCGAAAAACCCAGATTTCTCCTATTTCTTTTTTCAAACTATATAAGTGTGGCATATTTTTAGAAAGAGTATTAAATTTTCTAGCTATTTTTAATAAATACAACCCGGAAAAAAGAGTTTAATAATATGATTGAGAGTAGAGGGATTCCGAAAGTGGCGAGTTACTTATCAAATCAGGAAATCCAGGAAATACAAATATTTACACACAATCATGGAATTAAAGCGTTATCACAACAAAGATAATTAAATTTCCTACACACCTTGTGAAAACCAGCTTAAAATAATCACTATTTAGAAAATTATATCACAACAAAACTTCACAATAAACACACGAGTCATGGACCGGTTGCAGACTGACACCGAGTACCATAAAAAAGCATATGATGAAGTTGACGTATTGCGCGTCTATATCTAGCTCGTTTCTTTCCGTACGGATTACCATAAGTGAAAGTAGGATAGAAATACTCTGTAATGCTAAATTTCGCGCGTATTTCGGTCCTAGCTAAATCGCCCGACTCCCGGTTTGCACCACGCTTCTAGAGCAGCCGATAATCGGCAAACGCCACTGCAGTGGTTATACAAAGAAACACCCAGACACAGTGCAAACATTTGAATTCATCACACAAATATTTGCACTAGGTGGGAATCGAACCCACGACCCTCGGCTTCGCAGGCAGAGCTACTACCAACTAAGCCACGAGGCCAGTCAATTTGAAAGGTTTCTTCTTAGTTATAACAATCTTTTAACAGGAAAACACTAATGACATTTGTTGTGGTAGGACTCTTGGCAGAGTCCGCCTGGGGAAGTACCACACCTTTGCCAGTTATTCTACAGCCAAGCAGTTACGTGAAAACCCACTGTGTTTTGGTTTGAAGAGCAGTGTGTCCAGTGTAATTACAGAGCATAGGAAAAATATAGATATTTTATAGCTTTATACTTGACCGCCATCTCGCCTGATGTTAAGCGACGATGCGGTCTACGATGGAGCGTGTTTACCTAGAAGCAACCGATTCACTCTTGATTTCAAACACAAATATTGTAACCATCGGGGAAACCCCACTCAGGCAACGTATTCCACAGCCTAGTCGTTCTCTTCACAAAAGTAGAGTCATATCTCTTCGTTCGTGTCTTTGGAACATCAACCATGAAACAATGAAAAAATGTTGCTTTTGAGCTTTCGTTGGGTGACAGCATAATATATGTCTATCTTTTAAAGGTTGCGTCATTGAAACCTAAGGCAGTGCACCCTCACTCGCTCAAGTTCGCGCGGTTTTAGCCTACCGCTAGACCGTTCCTTCCAGGAAACAAGTGACAGTCAGTTGTCGGATGCACGGCTGAGCGCTCGCGCAAAACGTTTCCCGCGCATATTGTTATTAGAAATGTCGTAAACCCTCCGCGCTAGAAAGGGACAGAGTTACACGTTAGAAAGAGCGCAAATGTTTATTTGAAAATCGCGACCGGTATTGCGAGCTGAATTGAACTTTGTTGTGTCCCAGCAAGAGTCGCTATTTATATAATTGTTTTTGGTAAATGTGGCTTCTGTACTAATATTTATTCTGTGCCTAAGGTGACCGAATTTGTTCAAAATTTGAATTGGTACGACAAATTTTCGATAGATGGCGTAGCAACGCGCAAACGGTTCAGCTAGTGTGTAATAATCACGTTAGTTTTCATACTAAAATGTAGTTAATTAAACCTTATTTTGTTCCAGGTTTTGCGACCGTAATGCCATCTACACTTACTGCGGCATCGTTCTTGTCGCCATCAACCCCTACTATGACCTACCTATATACGGTAAGCTACTAATAAACAAACAATCTTACTAATACTGGAACGAAGTTGGAAGAACTTCCATGTTTAAACCCAAAAAAACACCATTATTTTAGTAAATTTGCAAAATGTTAACAGCTTTTTAGTTTTTCAGCAGGTTGGCTACACTAAAGGATAATAGTGTAGCCAACCTGCTGAAAAACAATTGAAAATCTGGTGATATTTTGCCGTCTCTGTTCTTATACAGGGTTATAGGTTTAGTCGACCTAGATCCTTTAACAGGTTTTACTTTTCATCATTACTAGCTGATTTGACAAATAAACACTCCACCCAAACCTAACCATTTTTGAAATATTGAAGATTGATATTTTTCAAATAAAACGTCGATTTTTTTTGATATTGTTTAATATTTTTTTGTGTTTGTGCGTCTTATTAATTTGCTATTGCTATTTTTGTGTAGTAGATAAGTAAGTCAGTTCCTTTCAACACAAAAAGTACAAGTTACGGAACCAAATGGGAAGTGGTACACAATTGGTTGTTTAATAAATAAATACATTTTTAAAACATTATTTTGATTTTAGGGATATAACCCTGGTTTGTCATACCTTGTTGGATAGCTAAAGAAACGTAGATATTATTTAATATCATCAATCAATATCATCTGCAGCACAACTGTCATAGACTTTTTTTGAAATATCCTTAAAATAAAGAAAATGTTTATACAAATTTATTTATTTTTAAACAATCAATTGTCTACTGCTTCCCATCTGGTTCCGTAACCTGTATTTTTTGTGTTGAAAGTAATAGACTAACTTATCTACTACACAAAAATAGCAATAACAAATTAATAAGACGCACAAACACAAAAAAAAAACAATAATATACAAAAAATCGACGTTTTATTTGAAAAAAGATCAAACTCCAATATTTCAAAAATGGTTAGGTTTGGGTGGGGTGTTTATTTGTCAAATCAGCTAGTAATTATGAAAACTAAAACCTGTTAAAGGATCTAGGTCGACTAAACCTATAACCCTGTATACAATATACATACATATTTGCAATTTGGAATACCTAAGCAGCCCACTAAATATTCCCACTGCTGGGACTCTGAGCCTTCTCTGGCAAGGAGAGAGTCAAGCCCATAATCCACCACGCTGGCCAAGTGCGGGTTGGTGGATGACACATAACCTCGAAAGATTCTAGGTACATGTCGGTTGCCGCACTATATTTTCCTTCACCGTTTTTAAGTTACCGGCACGCACATGACTTCGAAAAGACAGTGGTGCGTGTGGGGGTTGAACCCGGGGTCTCCGGATCGGCAGTCGCCGTTCTCCCGACTAGACCAGCCATAACTTATAATGACTAGAATTTGACTTAAGTGGATTTTATGTTGTAGTGGTAGGACTCATTGCGGAGTCCGTCTGGGGAAGTACCACACCTTTGCCAGTTATTCTACCGCGAAGTAGTAATGGGCAACCATTACTGTGTTCCGGTTTGAAGGGCAATGATTCCAGTGAAATTACAGGGCATAGAGATAAAAAATCTTGTATCTCTGGGTGACGAGCGCAGTACAGTGCTAGGTAATGATTTGGACTCTTCATGATCCAATAGCTGCGTGTCACTGTGTTATGTGCAGGTATGTTGCTTACCATCGGGCACATGTCCTGCTCGTCTCGTCACTCTATACCATAAAAAAACGTTGTTTCAGGCGATGAAACCATCATGGCTTACCGTGGGCAAGCGATGGGGGACCTGGATCCGCACATATTCGCAGTTTCCGAGGAGGCCTACACGAAACTCGAGAGAGAGAAACGCGATCAGAGTATTATTGGTGAGTTTTTTTCCATTACACTGTTATTTACACTTTGATTTCACTTTGGTTGCGGACGTGATTTCTGAACTGCGCGTAGGGATTTTGCTGCACGACAGAAATGAAAAAAAATGTGAGATAAAACTAAGAAAGGTAAAATATACAAGGGAAGTGACACGTAAAAACTTTATTTTTAAGATGGTCGTACCATAAATACTAAAATTGAGTATGTTATTTGCATATTGTGTTTTTCATAATCAGCCCATATTCGTCTGCTGGACATATGCCTCTCTAGTAATACGCCACCTAGCTCAATTCTCGGCTCTACGTTTCCACCCCCCAACAGTTGCCTTTCGTAAATCGTCACTCTACCTAGTCTCAAGGCGTCTTACACTACATTTGCCGAATCGCGGTTTCCACTCCAGAACTCGTCTACCCCAATGGTTATCGGTTCTGCGACAGATATGACCAGCCCACTGCCACTTCAGCTTGACTCATTACGAATATAATCCCTTAGAGAAACTCCAAGCATAACTCTTTTCATAGCCACAGTTCATTCCCTGCTTACGTATGGAACTGAGCTGTGGGGTGAGGCGGCTGAATCAGACCGGGCTTTCATTCTCCAAAAGAAGGCTATTCGCGCTATTGTGAAGTAAAATGGGAAGTGTCTGCTAAGCCATACTTCGCAGAACTCAGAATACTAACGGTACGTTCCAGCTTTACTAGGCTTTGTCTATTAACGCAACGTAACATGGATCAATTTGAAAGATTTGGAGCATCACGTGATTAGAGTACGTTGAGACACAGAGGCACAGAATAAATATTAGTACAAGTACAGAAGCCTCACTTACCGAAAACAATTATATAAATAGCGACTCTTGCTGGGAAACAACAAAGTTCAATTCAGCTCGCAATACCTGTCGCGATTTTCAAATAAACATTTGCGCTCTTTCTAACGCGTAACTCTGTCCCTGTCTAGCGCGGAGGGTTGTCGACATATCTAATAACAATATGCGCGGGAAACGTGTTGCGCGAGCGCTCAGCCGTGCGTCCGACAACCGACTGGCGCTTGTTCCCTGGGAGGAACGGTCTAGCTGTAGGCTAAAACCGCGCGACCTTGAGCGAGTGATGATGATGCTCTGACTTTACTCTCAACACACGTACAGATGTACATATATATGTATATGTTACCGTAAGATGAATATAATATAGACACAGAGGCAGACTGATGATACCTAATCATGCGCTCGCTAAATCTGCGAAGTCGGTTTTCGTACGCGGTGTAACGTTGTACAACCACCTACCGGAGTGCATAAAGAGTACAGATTCACAAAATTCTTTTAAAACAAGATTAAGGGTTCTTTTGGAAGGAAAAGCGTTCTACTCCACAAAATAATTTTTAGTGGAGAAATGTGTGAAAAATAAATAACTACATATGTACCTTTAATGTACCATATATTATTAATGTGGCTTGTATATTTGATTTATCAATAAAAATCTGTATCTTAATCTGTAGCTCGCTGAGCGACTTTGAATTATGTTGCCTCTATATTACCCGAAGTAACTTTATTCCTACCTGGTGTCCAATAACGGCATGTTTTGTTTTCAAGTGAGTGGCGAATCAGGGGCCGGCAAGACCGTGTCAGCTAAATACGCGATGCGTTACTTCGCGGCGGTCGGCGGGAACGCTACCGAGACGCAGATCGAGAAGAAAGTACTAGCTTCGAGCCCTATTATGGAGGTATGATGTTGTTGAGACTTGGATTTTTTTCATTGGGACACAGTTACTGATCTGTTAGGGCTCCCACACAAAACCACGAATTCATATCGCAAGTTCCTACGATGCGGCGTCGTATCGCGGTTTTGTGTGGGAGCCCTTACGTACAATAATTTCACCTTGCTCTTTGTCATATTGTATAAGCAGTGCGGTTTTACCCGCGTACTTCCCGTACCGGTTTTTTTTACGGGATAAAACGTACCCTATGTGTTCTTCTAGACTATAATCTATCTATGTTCCAAATTTCAGCGCGATCCGTTCAGTAGTTTTTACGTTAAAGAGTAGCACACATCCATCGACACATCCATCCATACTTACGAACCTTTGCGTGTACAATAATAGTAGGACTGCTCTCTCAAAAAAAGCTCTATTGTTTTGTGTGTATTTTTGAAGTTATACATATTTTGGGTGCGCTTTTGTGATTGATTTTGTATGGATCTGCCCCAATTTTCACGGCGCGGTTTCAAACCGCATCGCGCCGCGCGACGGTTTTGTTTCAATACTCACGAGACCGCAGGTTTTCGCGGTTTCTATTGCGGAAAGCTACTGCGCAAGAATCGCGCGCAGCCACCGGTTCACGCCGTAAACCGCGTCGTGAGTTTTGAATTCAATTTTATATGGAAATCTGCCGCGCCCGGGTGCGCGGGTGCGATTGGCAGCCGCGTCGTGAAAACCGGCTCTTCAAAATATTTTTTTACGATGCGCGCGCACTCTGTCACCCAAATTCGACACATTAAAGTTAGTTATGATTTTTTTTGACTAGACCAAAATGTTTCTTTTTTAGGCAATCGGAAACGCCAAAACGACCCGTAACGACAACTCGTCCCGGTTCGGCAAGTTTATCGAGATCCACTTCGACGACCAGTACCGGATATGTGGGGCCAGCATGAGGACATACCTCCTAGAGAAGTCCAGGGTGGTCTACCAGAGCGGGGGCGAGCGGAACTACCACATGTTCTACCAGCTATGTGCCGCTGCGCCACACATGCCCGAGCTGAAACTGGGTGAGTAGTTGAGATTATCCAATACTCCAATTCTATAATTCACCAATTCTTTCATTTTCCAAATCTCCAATTCTTAAATTTTCCAATCCTCCAATTCTGACATTTTCAAACTTTCCTTTTCTCCAATTCTCCCATTCTCCAATTTTCTAATTTTTCCATTCCCCAATTGTCCAATACTCCAATTCTCCCATTGTCCAAATCTCCTATTCTCCTATTCTCCAATTCTGCAATTCCCCAATTATCCATTCCTCCAACTGTCCAATACTCCAATTCTCCAATTTTCCCCTTTCTCCGGTTCTCCAATTCTCCAGTTCTCTAATTTTACGAATCTCCATATTCCCAATTCTCCAATAATTCTCCAGTGCCGTGTCCATATTCATGTCAGTAATGACAACTCGTCCCGTCTTGGCAAGTTCATGTTAGTAACGACAATTCGGCAAGTTGATCGAGATCCACTTCGACGATCAGTACCGGATATGTGGGGCCAGCATGAGGACATACCTCCTAGAGAAGTCCAGGGTGGTCTACCAGAGCGGGGGCGAGCGGAACTACCACATGTTCTACCAGCTATGTGCCGCTGCGCCGCACATGCCCGAGCTGAAACTGGGTGGGTACTTGATATACTAATTCTCCAATTCTGTAGTTATCCAATTCTCCAACTGTCCAATGCTGTAATTCTCCCATTTTCGGAATCTCCACTTCTCCAATTATCCATATCCCCAATTTTCCAACTCTCCAATTCTCCCATTCGCCAAATCTCCGATTCTGCAATTCTTCAATTATCCATTTCTCCAACTGTCCAATGCTCCAATTCTCCAGTTTTACCATTCTCCAATTTTTTCCTTTCTCCAGTTCTCCGATTCTCCAGTTCTCTAACTTTCCAAATGTCCATGTTTCCAATTCTCCGTGCGTGTCATTAGTGACAAATCGTTCCGTCTTGGCAAGTTCATGTTAGTAACGAGAATTCGGCAAGTTGATCGAGATCCACTTCGACGATCAGTACCGGATATGTGGGGCCAGCATGAGGACATACCTCCTAGAGAAGTCCAGGGTGGTCTACCAGAGCGGGGGCGAGCGGAACTACCACATGTTCTACCAGCTATGTGCCGCTGCGCCGCACATGCCGGAACTGAAACTGGGTGAGTAGTTGAGATTATCCAATACTTCAATTCTATAATTCACCAATTCTTTCATTTTCCAAATATTTTCCATTTCTCCAATTCTGAAATTTTCAAACTTTCCTTTTCTCCAATTCTCCAATTTTCAAATTTTTCCATTCCCCAATTGTCCAATACTCCAATTCTCCCATTGTCCAAATCTCCTGTTCTCCAATTCTGCAATTCCCCAATTATCCATTCCTCCAACTGTCCAATACTCCAATTCTCCAATTTTCCCCTTCTCCGGTTCTCCAATTCTCCAGTTCTCTAATTTTACGAATCTCCATATTCCCAATTCTCCAATAATTCTCCAGTGCCGTGTCCATATTCATGTCAGTAATGACAACTCGTCCCGTCTTGCCAAGTTCATGTTAGTAACGACAATTCGGCAAGTTTATCGAGATCCAATTCGACGACCAGTATCCTATAAATAGAAACTTGGTGGGTAGTTGTACGAGTATGTCTGTAACTATAGCCGTAAACCGGCATTTGCATCTACGAGTAAATCTACATCCCTTTGTATATCTTTACCCTCATCTCTAAATTTCCTGATCTCCAAATATCTTTAGCTCCAACCCGCCAATTATCTAAATATCCAAATCTCCATTACTCCAAATCCATCTCCAAATCTCGTAATTCCAATTCTCTAGCTCTCCAAGTCTTCAAATATCCAACCCCTTACATCTGTAAATATCCAATTCTTCAAATCCTTAAATGTCAAAATCTTCAAGTCTCCCAATCTCCAAATTCCCATATCTCCAAATCTCAACTATTCGATTCTCAAATTCTCAAGGTCTACGAATCAAAATTCTCCAATTTACCAATTCTTCAAGTCTCCAAATCTCTCCAATTCTCCATAACTCCAAATTTCCAAAGCTTCAAACCTCAAATTTTATAATTTTCCAGATCTCCAATTCTCCACACACTATCCAATTCTTCACACCTCCAAAGGACATTGTTCATTTATAAGGGACTTTGGGCTAAACGTGGCCATTGACTGTCACTGATATCATATATTAAACTTGATGGCTTCTAGCAGTTGATATCAGAATATTATCTTTTGGTAGTAGCAGAAAAATTACTTACGCATATTTCCCATAAGTAATGCGAACGTTGACGAGGTTATTTTTAAACAAAACTACAACATTTTGTACCATCGGAAGGCCAGAGTCGTTATTGGACGATGCCATCGATTTCCGAGGGTCAGCTAGGGTCCCAAGAATGTATTTTCATCAACCAAAAACACATCATAACACAATTTCCAAATACGAAACACATGACACAATAAACATAAACAAACAGCTGATAACTACGCATTTTGCATCGACGTATTCAGTGCTGCCATTGTAAAAAATATATTAATATCGATCTAAAAAAATCGATAGTGATCGTGTGGATAAAATCGATGCAATTCTATTATGGTGGCTGCTGATTAAAATAATAACTAAAATATTCACAAGTTAGTGGTTAAAATGAGTAGATGATTATTAATACTGCTCTACGGAATTATTGTTTACTGTTTATTCAGCATTAGGCAGTCGTCTCACCGGCAACGATGAACGAGTAAAGCTAGAATTAGAAACGAGTTGTCGAGCCGCGGGGAGCGAGTGCGTAGTTCCCATAGTTGTATACCTCGGCTCTATGTGAGTGTGCGAGTGAGGCGAGCGATTACTCGCATCACTCGCTCGCGGCGTAAAATGACGTGTACGTTCAGATCCACATTGAATAGACAGAAATGAACCGCTGCGCGCTGGTTGCTCTCTCGGCGTATTCTAATTTATTTATTTTTTAATTTAGAGTGACGAGACTAGCATGTCATGTGCCTGATGGTAAGCAACATGCCTGCCACATAACAATACAGTGACACGCAGCTATTGGAACATGAAGATCCCAAATCATTACCTAGCACTGCACTGCGCTCGTCACCCAGAGATCTAAGTTGTTATATCTCTAAGCCCTGTAATTTCTCTGGAAACATTGCCCTTCAGACCGGAACTAAGTAATGTTTGCACATTACTGCTTGGCGGTAGAATATTTGGCAAAGGTGTGGTCCTTCCCCAGGCGGCCTCTGCCAAGAGTCCTACCTCTACAAAAGAAGAATAAGCGATTAGAAGTAATTCTAATCGCTTAGCGAGTGTTATCCTTCATAGCTCTTGTCGCTCAGCGACTAACTAGTGAAGCGAGTGCTCGCCGGGAGTGTGAACAGTCAGGGATCAACTGTTTGTATATGCATGTCTTTTATTTAGGTACACGGAATGTATATCTATTGTACGTTTCTTGAGCGAGAAAATAGTCGATAGTTACTCGTTTTCTCGCCGGCGCCGGCGGTGGGAAAACTGCCTAAGTAGATGATTTTGTTTTTCGTGGTGTTGTATAGTAAAAGCGGGTGCGACGAAAAACCATTGCACAAAAAAGCTAGCTACAATGTCGCTTGAAAACAACTTAAATACGATATCAATTGTTTATTTCACGCATAATTATTAAGACGACTTTTTCTATCGATTTACAGAAATCGATTTTATTCGAGAAAAAAATCGACATCATTCAAAGCTTATAGACTGGCAATATAATTGGTTGAGAAGTCGGAAATAAAGATTAAATTACTTATATAATGAACTTTTTGTCTATTAATCTGGGTACTAAAATAATACATCATAATTCATTACAAAAATAAATCGATTTTTTGACAAAATCAAATTATCAAGAACATTTTGTCCACGGATAGCCCATTTTGAACAATGTCCTTTACAAATCTCCAAGTTTCCAAATCTCTAAATTTCCATAAACCATCAATTCACCAAATGATCAATTCTCCAAGTCTCCAAATTTCCAAATCTCCATTTCTCCAAATCTCCATTTCTCCAAGTCTCCGTTTCTCCATTTCTCCAAATCTCCATTTCTCCATTTCTCCAAATTTCAATATCTCCAAACCATATCCCCATATATGTCTATCTTAATAGGGTACCGGACTAGGTCAAAAATACACCATCCTAATTAGTCCGTCAGCTAGATAATCGAAAAATATTGGTCACGATTTTTTGTTTTTTCATAATACTAAAAATCAAACTTCGAGAGTGGGGGGTTGCGACGTCACTCTAGAGTGAAAATCGTACTCACAAGTGTGACGTCACACGAAACCTCGAAGCGCTGTATCTTCGTCATTTTTGTTTGTGAAACAAAAGAAAAAATATGTGTACAATATTTTTTGGCAATCTAACTATAACGGGCTACTTAGTTTTTTTGAGGATTGTACCCTATTGAAGCTAATATAGTGACGTTCCGTTCCACAGATCACCAAGACTCGTTCCACTACCTCAACCAGGGCGGGAGTCCAAACATCGACGGCGTGGATGACCTCAAGGCTTTCAACGAGACCAGGACCGCGCTCACCACACTAGGTATACTCGGCTGGATAAACGCAGACCTAACATTAGGCTGAATGGCGGTCAAGTGCAATCCTGTTCACGATAAAAAGCCATATTAAAGTTTTCCTTATGAAACTGCTCGTAGCTTCTAACATTAGGTAACATGGCGGTCAAGTTGCATGTCGCATTCCTATTAACGATAAAGAAACATGTTAACAACCTCAGCTTTATTGTTCTGCTCGCAGCTGAAATAAATGCTTCTGGAAACATTGCCCTTCAAACTGGAAAGCAGTAAAGTTTTCTAGTTATGAAGCAAATTAATTGTTATTGTGTCCTTCGCTAGTGTGTTGAAAAACGTATGATACACATGTGTATTGATGATTACTTTCCTCGGCTTTCTTAAGACTCTCACCTACCGGCTCGGGTCTCAATGGCCCCGCAACGGTAATCACCAACATTACACACTTGTACCATAATGTAATGTATACTTGTTAAAATTTTATATCTTTATACAGGGGTGACGGCAGCTGAACAACAGCAAATGTTCGTGATATTGGCCTCCATACTGCACCTCGGGAACATCGACCTAACCCACCACAACCCTGAGGAGGGGGACGAAGAAGGCGTGTATATTGACGTGAGTTTATTAAAATTTGAGGTTATACTTCAAGATATAAATCATTGTTTAATTACCACGTTTTGGCAGCGTTACAACCACCCTGTTAAGACGTTAAACCCCGTACAAAATAAACATTATGTGTTCAAATCGCGAAAGTTTAAAAACAATAAATATGTTCTATACTTCAAGGCCGCCAATTTACTTAATTTTTTTTAAATTAAAATTTTCTCGCAAAATTAATAGGTTTTTTCTGTTTCTTCAGAAGAATTTGTTTATTTAGTGCAATAAATAGTGTACATATATTTATCCGTCAAGGGGTACACTGTTGTAAATTTTAAATATTTTTTAGACTAAAAAGCAAATCTTCTTTTTGTACCACAGAATGTAATACTGAGGAAATCACCCAATCAACAAAAATAAATATCAACAAAACAGTAAAATACTGTTTTGTTGTATTATACGTAGTCATAACTTCTTATGAAATGAAGGGCCGTGTCTGAATTTAATTTTAAATTGAAGTCAGTTTTAGTTTTGTTGTAGAAAATAAAAGTATGGAAATAAACTATTCTATGCTAATCTTCTTTCCAGTCAGAAGACAAACACCTAGAGATAGTGTGCTCCCTACTCGGCATATCGAAGACCGAGCTGACTCTCTGGCTGACACACCGTCGGATTCAGTCCGCGCACGAAGTGATCGTGTCGCGCATGGACACGGTCCGCGCGAACTTCGCTCGCGACGCTCTAGCGAAGCGGATATACGGAGAGCTGTTCGCTTGGCTCGTGCAAGCTGTGAATAGAGCCTTGGATACCAGCATGCTGAGGAAACATTTTATTGGTAAGTGCGAATCAGTGATGTTATATCACATGGACACAGCATCTCAAACAAAAGTTACAAATACAGCTTAGTGTCCTTATTTCATCTTAAAGTACTTAAATGCTTACATATTCGTTATTATGATCTTAACATTTTTAAATGTAGTTTTATTTTTTAGTAAAGCTTGATTTGGATTGACAAGATACATTAAAGCAACAGCCTAACATCTGGGTACTTTTTGAAATAGCGTTTTTATACAGAATTGTTTATAATTGTTATTCAGAACCATTATGTGTTTGTTTATGAATTTTTGTGATGCGCGCAGTCCTACACCAGAATTCGACACACTGAAGTTAGTGGCGCGTTTATTTTAAAGAATCTATAGCAGTTTGCCTCAATAGAGATCTATTGGCTAGCTCACTTTGGGCGTAGGAAGGGCATGAGCGTCAGCAATATTTCTTAAAATGAAAAAAAAGTGTAAAATCTTGCGTAAAATAAGTATACACATAGACATATATAATACACAGCCGGGCATACACATACAAAAACACACTTTATTTATTTATATTTTTTAAGTGAAAACTTCTTTTTGCGCGCCTAGACATGTTTTTCATGGGGTGTGAAATGAATTCTAGCGTCACGCTCGGGTATGATAAGAAATCTTCGGGTAAACTCGGGACCATGGCGTCAGCCAATGGGAAATGCTGACGCTTTTCTAGATGGCCATGCCACGATGGCCAGGCCACGCCCTCCGGTTACACCCGCGTAGTTTCCAAGGTGCAAGCTATCAAATTCTGAGTTATAAGTTTTCACTTCTATCGGCAGTTCCTATGACTGCCAATTTTGAAGTGAAAACTTCTTTAGGCGCGCTATAGACAGAATTTTCGTGGGCTGTGAAATGGATTTATCAATCGTCACGCTCGGATATGATAATGGATCGGATCGGATATGAAATCTTCGGGTAAACTCGGTAAAAACGGCCAGGTAGGTACCAGGGCAGCAGAAACAGTAATGAGTTTCGATTACCTACCTCCAACAGCCCAGCGTTTATCTCCAGATACCAGGGCAACAGAAATCAAATCAAATTCTGAGTTATAAGTTTTCACTTCTATCGGCAGTTCCTATGACTGCACATTTTTTTTAAATCTAAATTAATGTCTCTTAACCTTAGTTGTTTGTTGTTATACATATTATTTTATATTTTTTAATTTATAATAAACTAGCTGACCCGGCGAACTTCGATTTATCGTACTTTTTTCGTCATCATTTTCTAAATTTACTGCCATACAAACCTAGTACCGACAATAACGAATCTATGAAACAAAGAATCATCCAATTTGGTGCAGTCATTCAAAAGTTACGAGCGTACATACAATTCGAAGATCCATTTTTATAAATAAGATTAATAATCTCTCTCATTTAAAGTTTTATCTGTATGACAATACCATTTTATTTTCCAGGTGTTTTGGACATCTACGGCTTCGAAACGTTCGAGATCAACTCGTTCGAACAATTCTGCATCAACTACGCGAACGAGAAGCTGCAGCAGCAATTCAACTGCCACGTCTTCAAGTTGGAGCAGGACGAGTATATTAAGGTATAATAATAATAATAAACTCTTTATTAAAAGACCACACAAGGAAAACACACTATAAATAACTTAGAAACTAATGGATGACACTTTTAATAGGCGGCCTTATTGGTATAGTCTTGTCCCTGTCTGACACTAACTCTTTGATATACATTAGTTGTCATTGCAAACCGATGTTAATTAGCTGTGAAGCTGTGATGCAAATAGTTTTCGAAGGAGTCTATTAGAACGTCTAACAGAGTTTCCCCATAGTAGGATTCCATAATTATGCAATTTTTTTGAAGTGAAAACTTCTTTAGGTGCATTTAAACAGATTTTTCGTGGCTTGTGAATTGAATTCATTCGTCACGCTCGGGTATGATAAGAAAACTTCGGGTAAATCCGGGACCATGGCCATTGGCCATCTAGAAATACGTCAGCCAATGGGAAATGCTGACGCATTTCAAGATGGCCATGCCAAGATGGCGAGGCCACGCTCTCCGGTTACACCCGAGTAGTTTCCAAGGTAAGCTATCAAATTCTGAGTTATAAGTTTTCACTTCTATCGGTAGTTCCTATGACTGCCAATTTTTTTTTGCTGTTGTTCTTTACTGCTTTTTCTCTTTAAACACTTTATTTTGTACATAAACAGATTACATTTAACACATTTATACAAACTATATTCGATAAGACGTTCCATTTTAATGTATTTTGTTTAATCTCTCACACCTATTTACAATTTCCTACTTCTGAGACGGGGACTGGCCTCGTGGCTTAGTTGGTACAGATAGTTGAACTCATCTGTGCGCGCGGCGCTATGTGTGCGTGCGCTTGTAATTATACAACTTTCATTTGTGTGGCAGTGGCGCGGCAGTCGTCGTCCGAGCAAAACGTGACGAGCATACAAAGTAACTGTATGTGTACAAGCTTACCCACACATAGACCCGCGCGCACAGATGAGTTGAACTATCTGTAGTAGCTCTGCCTGCGAATCCGAGGGTCGTGGGTTCTATTCCCACCTAGTGCAAATATTTGTGTGATGAATTTAGATGTTTGCACTGTGTCTGGGTGTTTCTATGTATATTATGTATGTATTTAAAACTATATAAGTATTATATCAGCTATCTGGCCGCCATCACACAAGCTTTGCTTAGTTTGGGGTCAGATGGTGTTGTGTGTGAATTGTCCACCAATATTTATTTATTTCTTATCATATCCCTTTGCTACATTATTTAATTCAGCTTACTCCTTCATACTTACATTCACAAGCTAATTTAAGAAATCAAATAGTCTGACTTATTTCTAATTTATCCTATTAATGTGATCCATAATAATACCACAGTCTATTAAATCATAGCAGTAATACTACTTATATAATACAAAATTCAGATAATGGCATGTTCACTTCTGCAGTACGGTCTTGCACACACATTTGTTTAAAATTATTTTTGTGCTGTAGACAAAAAAAAAACTGTTTTTAGGGTTCCGTAAAACGTAAAAACGGAACCATTATAGATTCGTCATGTCTGTCTGTCTGTCTGTCCGTCAGTATGTCACAGACACGTTTTGCCGAAACTATGAGAGCTACACTGTTGAAACTTGGTAAGTAGATGTATTCTGTGAACCGCATTAAGATTATTACAAAAAAAATTAAAAAAAGAAAAATTAGGGTTGCCCCCCATACTGAGAACTGAAACTCAAAAAATATTTTTTCATCAAACCTACACGTGTGGGGTGTCTATCGATAGGTCTTCAAAAATGATGTTGAGGTTTCTATAATACGGTGTTTGACAATGTTTAAAATATAGCATAATTTATGATCATCCTATCAGATAACACATTAAATAAACATATTTCACTCTATTTTGGAATATATAGTGTGTATCTTTTGTATAATACGCCAATGAAAATTGTACAAATACTGAATTATAATCTGCGACGTAAACGCTGTTTCTAGTCACGTGACGCGCGTGACGTCACCTGCCCGTAAATATTCAATCTACAGCAAACGGTTTCTTTGAGAACACTGCTTTGTTTACTGGCAGGTGACGTCACGCGGGTCACGTGACCAGAAACAGCGTTTTTGGCGGGGTTTTTGAACTTTTTACTTTAAACATTTATTTTTAATGGTAAAACAGTGAATCTTGCGGAAATATTCATGTAGTATGGTATATTGTGTAATCAAAAATCATTTAAACGGTTTTACAAATTTAGTCAAATACCGTATTTTTGTCTACACTGAATAATTTGCGCGAGAGACACTTCCAAAGTGGTAAAATGTATCCCCCCCCCTCTAACTTCTAAAGTAAGAGAATGAAAAAACTAAAAAAATATATATGATGTACATTACCATGCAAACTACCAAAAAAAATTGGTTTGAGCTCGATCTGATGAGTAGTTTTTTTTAGTACGTCATAAATACACTATTATTAATACTTCGATCAAAGTTACAACGAACTACAAGAACTATGTGTACTATGTATATTATGTTGCTTGCTGCAACGGAACCCTTCATGGGCGAGTCCAACTCGCACTTGGCCAATTTATTAATTGATAATATTGTTATATATTTCAGGAAGAGATATCCTGGGAGATGATAGACTTCTACGACAACCAGCCGTGCATAGAACTCATCGAGGACCGTCTCGGAGTCCTAGCGCTCCTCGACGAGGAGTGCCGGGTGCCGCAGGGCTCCGACATGGGATTCGTTAACAAACTGCACAAGAGCTGCGCCAAATACCAGCATTACATGAAGCCGAGGTTCGGGAACTCGGGTATGTACCATTTTTACTAAAACCGTACTAAATCGTCGGCCACATTTGGCCGTTTAGGATTTTACGGGATACATTTCAAAAAGTATACATCGGAATTGCTACTAACGAATTTATTTTTGCTACAATTTTGTGACAAAGCCTATTAACATTTAAATATAAATTTTTGGGTGTTAGCTGCTCAATCACGTCGTAACGTATAAACGGAGCGGGTTGAAATTTAGAACATAGATAGATTATAGTCGGGAAGAACACATAGGCTACTTTTTATTCTGGAAAAACAACGGGAACTTAGTAAGTTTTCTGGATATATTTCAAAAGTTAGTAGGTAGTAGCTCTGCCTGCGAAGCCGAGGGTCGTGGGTTCGATTCCCACCCAGTGCAAATATTTGTGTGATGAATTCAAATGTTTGCACTGTGTCTGGGTGTTTCTATGTATAATAAGTATGTATTTAAAACTATATAAGTATTATATCAGCTATCTGGCCGCCATCATACAAGCTTTGCTTAGTTTGGGGCCAGATGGTGTTGTGTGTGAATTGTCCACCAATATTTATTTAAAAAAAAAAAAAAAAAAGTGTGCATAGGAATAATATGTTTTTATTTTTTTTTGATTTGATGATTCAGATATTTCTTATAGACATTTGGATTTATTTTTAAGATACTTTTCAAATAGTGTATATCTGTCTGTCTCCCTACCTAACTGTTAATGAATAAATATATATTGGGGGACATTTCTTACATACTTTTGTATTGACTTCTTTTTTCAAAAATGATTATCCTATTTTTCAGCATTCATTATAAAACATTTCGCCGACGACGTGGAATACCAATGCGGCGGCTTTCTAGAAAAGAACAGAGACACCGTTTCAGAGGAGCAAGTGGAATGCATCAAGTCTTCGACTTGCTGTAGTCTTATCCGTGAGATTTTCACTTCGGATAGACTGACGCACGAACAGTCGAGTACATTGCCGCATCCTTCTAGAAGACGTACGACGCCCTCGTTACCTGTTGGGAGTTTGACTGTGAGTAGTTTGTTGCATAAATACTGCTGTACCTTTTTTTTTTTAAACTTTTATAGGTTTACACTTGACCGCCATCTCGCCTGATGTTAAGCGACGATGCGGTCTACGATGGACCGTGTTTACCTAGAAGAAACCGATTCAAGACACCAAGATTTTAGCTATCAGGAAAAACCCACTCAGGCAACTCATTCCACAGCCTAGACGTTCTTATCACAAAAGTAGAGACAAATCTCTTCGTTCGTGTTTTTGCAACATCAACCATGAACCGGTGCCGCCTCTTCGAGCTACTAGAAGTCCGATAGAAAAATAGGGCAAGGCGGAATTAGATCATGCAGATCAGTTGCACACTCTCCGAAGTGTATCCGATAAGAAACCGTTAAAGCTAGCAATTTTGCGGCGATGTGCAAGACTTTGAAGTCTTTTCCGCACAAGAGTGTCTTTGCCTATAAGCCTTTTGGCACGTCTCTCGATCGATTCCAGAGCTTACAGCTGATACTTAGCCGATCCATCCCAAAGGTGCGAACAGTATTCCATACAAGAGCGAATCTGTGCTTTTAGCAAAATTCTGCGGTTTTTGCGCTGGTCTAAGTTCAGTAGGCTCAAGAAGCAACCGGAGCAACTATCGCATCTACAATAATATTATAAAGCTAAAGTTGTTTCATTTTTTTTTGTTTGTTTGAACGCTAGGATCTCGGGAACTACTGGCTGCATCAAACCATTGTATAGGCCACTTGAAGTCTATTGTTCTTCTTTGTTGCTTCGCGATCAAGTCAGCTCAGCATACTTAATGCGATCCCTATAAGACTAAAGAGTTCACCAGCAATGATACCTATCCATTTTCCAGGGTTTAAAGACACTCAGATATCGCAGCCAGGGTTTCCTTATACGATCAGCGTTCCTTTTTCCAACATTATGAGTTGTACAGTCTTATAAATGGGGTGTTTCTATGTATAATAAGTATGTATTTACAACTATATAAGTATTATATCAGCTATCTGGCCGCCATCATACAGGCTTTGCTTAGTTTGGGGTCATATGGTGTTGTGTGTGAATTGTCCACCAATATTTATATATTTATATTTATAAATGGAGATTTCAAGCCGCAATTAGCTCAGCGTACTTATCCCAGCTTCTTCCCTTCCCTACAGTTAGTTACTTAGTTAGTTAGTTAGTACATTATGAGTTGCAACACCTCGAATCTGTCTTACCTAAGAGCTGTCCCCAAATATGACCATGGTATCAGATTGAAACGACCAGTATCAGATTGATATGGTTCCATGTTTCTCTATCCAAAGTTGTCTAATTCTCTATTTTTAGATAATTCAGATGTCGTAACCAGGGCTTCCTTCTGAGACCATCTTTCATATCCCCATCATTTTGAGGTCACGTCCAAGAACATGCCCCAGATATGACCATGATGGGGTCTCTAAGAAAGTTGTCTATTTTAGCAACCGCCGCGTCTTGCGTTTGTTCAGAAACAGGGCTTCCTTTTGCGACCAACCTTTCTTCTCCCCCGCAACTTTTCCCATAATTATCATAGCTGTCACACTTAAAAATATGCCCCAGATATCACCATGATATGGGTATCGCTATACAAGAAAGTTGTCTATTACAGCAACCGCCGCGCCGCGCGTCCGGTCAGAAGCAGACGGTTCCCAGTTCCGCGCCAGTCTCTCCGCTCTGATGAGCACGCTGTCGGGCACCACCCCGCACTACGTCCGCTGCATCAAACCATTGTATCTGCCATTTGACGCCAATTGTCATCTTCTTCTTTATTGTTTCTCCAACAAGTTAGCTCAGCATAGTTAATGCAATCTTTAGAAGATTAAAGAGTTTACCCGCAGTTACCCATCCATTCTCCAGGGTTTGAAGACACTCTCAGATATCGCAGCCAAGGTTTCCTTATGCGATCAGCGTTCCTTTTCTTAGCATTATGAGTTGTTTAGTCCTATGAACTGAGGATTCAAGCAGTTGTATAGACAGTAGAGGACCTCTAAGGCCAATAACTTCTTCTTAGTCTTCTTTGGGTGCCACTCCGAGTAGAGATGATTGACAGTCAGCTCAGCGTACTTGATATTGTCCCAGCTTATTCTCTTCCCTACCCTACAGCTTCCCTTTTCCTAGCATTATGAGTTGCAACACCTCGATTCTGTCTTACCTAAGAGCTGTCCCCAAATATGACCATGGTATCAGATTGAAACGACCAGTATCAAATTGACATGGTTCCATGTTTATCTATCCAAAGTTGTCTAATTCTCTATTCTGAGACCATCTTTCATATTCCCATCATTTTGAGGTCACGTCCAAAAACATGCCCCAGATGTGACCATGATGGGTCTCTAAGAAAGTTGTCTATTTTAGCAACCGCCGCGCCGCGCGTCCGGTCAGAAGCAGACGGTGGGCTCCCAGTTCCGCGCCAGTCTCTCCGCCCTGATGAGCACGCTGTCGGCCACCACCCCGCACTACGTCCGCTGCATCAAGCCCAATGACGAGAAATGCTCGTTCAAGTTCGACCACGCGAGGGCTGTCAATCAACTCAGGTAACATTCAGTTTTAACTCCAATAAAATAGGTTCTCGATTCGGTTGTATGTTTTTTTTTTAGTGAAAACTTCTTTTGTCGCGCCATAGACAGATTTTTCGTGTGCTGTGAATTGAATTCTAGCGTCGCGCTCGGGAATGATAAGAAATCTACGCGCAAAGTCGGTTTCACCCGCGTAGTTTCCAAAGTAAGCTATCAAATTCTGAGTTATAAGTTTTCACTTCTATCGGTAGACCCTATGACTGCCGTTTTTGAAGTGAAAACTTCTTTAGGCGCGCCTAGACAGATTTTTCGTGGGCTGTGAATTGAATTCATTCATCACGCTCGGGTATGATAAGAAAGCGTCGGGTAAACTCGGGACCATGGCTATTGGCCATCTAGAAATAAGTCAGCCAATGGGAAATGCTGAAAGAGCGTGGCATGGCCATCTAGAAACGCATCAGCCAATGGGGAATGCTGACGCATTTCTAGATGGCCATGCCAAGATGGTGAGGCCACGCCCTCCGGTTTCACCCGCGTAGTTTCCAAGGTAAGCTTTCAAATTCTGAGTTATAAGTTTGCACTTCTATCGGCAGTTCCTATGACTGCCAATTTTTTTTTCATTAATCGATGTGTAAATTGTACATTTGTGAAATATCTTTTGACTTTGTGTGTCTAGAGCATGCGGAGTATTGGAGACCATACGGATTTCGGCCGCCGGTTTCCCGTCGAGATGGCTCTATCAGGACTTCTTCCTCAGGTGAGTTATAAACATCCCATTAAATGTTCCCACTGCTGGGACTCAGGAACCATTCAAGTATTACGTAAGCAGATTTGTTGCAATTATTGACCCCTCCACCCCCTCTTGTCATCAAAAAAGCAAGCAAAGCTCTTACCCCCCTTTCGTGCTTACGTAAACATAGGTACCTATTCCCCCGAAAATTAGTTTCATTCTCAAGTATAAACAACCCTGTTACCCGCAACTTCGTCCGCGCGAAATAAATACTAAGGTAACTCAGGCAGTACCTATTTGTATACCCAGATGCATTTGCGGTTACTAATAACAGCTTAGAATAAAACAATTTTATACAATTTCATCAGAATCGGTTCAATTGTTTAGGTGTGAAAGCATAAGAAATATTCGTCCCCCCTTTTCAACTCCAATTTTATCCCAATACAGTTCGAAATTACAAAATTGCTAGAACAAACATTTATTTGCTTCGTGTCAAGTGCCTATACATAGAGTTTCATGGTTTTATCTTCAACGTTTGGGAACTTCCATATTGACATCCATCCACCATTTGAACCCCCATTTCACCCCCGTATAGTTCAAAATTACAAAATTGATAGAAGAAACATTCGTTTGCTTCGTGTCAAGTGTCTATTTACAGAGTTTCATGGTTTTATCTTCAACGGTTGGGAACTTCCATATTGACATTCATCCCCCATTTCAACCCCAATTTCACCCCTGTACAGTTCGAATTTACAAAATTGATAGAACAAACATTTAATTGCTTCGTGTCAAGTGTCTAGATACAAAAATTTACAACTTTGAAAATGACATAATTTTCAAAACTTTCATACAACCGCTCATCCCTTGTTTCACCCTCTTAGGGGTTGAATTTCACAAAACCCCGTCTTAGCGAGCGCCTACGTGCTAAAAGGGACCTCCGTGCAAAATTTCAGATTCCTAGCATTTGAAGTTTCTGAGATTCCTTGATGAGTGACCTTTCGCTTTTATATATATAGATAAGTTAGTTTCCATCTGTGTAAAAAATAAATAACTATTGCTGACGTAATCACAATCTAGACCCCGCTTCAATTCAGCTTGAAATATTGTGTTTAAGTTGCTTAAAGTGGTTATATCCTTATGGTTGAGTCATTTGAGAAGACACCAGCCTCTGTCCCGCTTGCGGTTTTGACGCCATCATCATCTTCTCTGCTGCCAGAACTGTCTTTGGATTCTGCATTGAGTTGGATATTGTATCAACGATCAAAGACATGTTGGCATATTGCTCTGTCCATGGGTGCCTCAAGAAGTGGTGTTTCTTTCAGAACCCATTGCAAAACTTTTGAGTGTCGTGTTTCTATGTTTTGTTTCCACAGTCCGTTTGCTTTTATTCTTAGGGCGTTCTGCCGTGGCCTCCTCCTGTATGACTAAATGTAGAGGTCTCAGGTTTAAGAAATATTTTAACCCCCCCACCCCCTATAGTTCTTACGTAATACTTGAACGGTCCCTAAGTGCAATAAAGAGTATTTTTATTTACCTAAAATTTTCGTTCAGGTATCGTCTACTTTGTCTCCAAAAAGAGATCGACCGCGCGAACATCAAGGCTACGTGCCAGAGGATACTAGCGAGACATCTCAAGGACCGTGACAAGTACCAGTTCGGAGCCACCAAGATATTCTTCAGAGCAGGACAGGTACGCATAAAATATATAGATGTCATCATTTTTTATTTTTAAATAGCAGCGCCAAGACGTTATAAGTCGCTTAATTCCCATACCGATTATTTTTTCGATATAAAAAGTAGCTTATTTATTTATAAAGAACTGCCGACATGTGCTAACAGCGTAGCCAACACGCACAAACGGCCATAATACACATTAATTACAAAAAATATTAAGTATTAATCACATAACAGGATAAACAATAAAAAAAAACAGAGATGCAACACAAAAGTACATAAGAGGAGAAAGTGACCTATTACCGTCGAGGGTGTCGTTTTAGGCGAGGGCTTTAAAACACCCGAGATCGGGAATCGCACTTTCTCTCGAGTGATACATAGTGCTTTATACTACACCTACGAGTGTATCACCTTATCATTTTGATAGTTTTATTTTACTTTTCTACGAAAACTGAATCCTCAAACAACACACAAATTGAAAATGGCGCCAATGGCGTCTGCAATTTTCACATGTTCTTTTTTCAAATTGTTTGACACCATCCAACACACAGCTAGTGGCCAGTGTCATTTTGCGAACTTAGAGATAAAAACTCACTGTAAAAACTTTTTGGCTTTTGATATTTAGGTTACCAGCGCATAGTCTTACCCAAAATTAAAAAAGAAAAACCACGTAAGAAATGGATTTTCATACACTTTTCTCTCCCGCTCAGATGCGTTTTCTCGCCGCATATTTGTTCGATATGCAATGACGTACTTTCTACCGTAAATTTGATAAAGTATCAAGGTACTATCCGAGCAGGTGTAGTATAAATTACATTAATTAACATAAGTAACGAAATTGATACATCATAATATATCTAATACACGCTTAAATTTGTCGGAAAATATATCTAGTTCCGGCCTTTGAGCGAGCAGAACGTTGAGAAAAACATTCTTATGTGTTCTTCCAGTAATCTAATTGTGTTCCAAATATCAACCTAATCCGTTCATACGTTACGGTGTGACTGAGACAATATCCAAATTAGTATGCGTATTAGTTGGCCTATTAAAATTATTCAATAGTTATATCTCATTTAAGTTTTCACTCACAAATATCTCTTTTAAACCCTAACACCAAAAAAGGGGTGTTATAAGTTTGACGTCGATGTCTGTCTGATGTCTTTCTGTCTCTCTGTGTGTGTCTGTCTGTGGTACCGTAGAGTTCAAACGGAGGGACCGATAACGATGCGGTTGTTTAAAGGTTAGTTTCCGTGAGGTGGTTCTTAGCTATGTTTGGTTAATATCGATTCAAGATGGCCGCGTCCTTAAAATGACGGACAAAATTTTGTTTGACAACCTCTCTCTCTCCTCAATATGCGTATCAAATGAAAGCGATTATAAATTTCAAATCCAAGATGGCCGCCACCAAAAAATGGCGAATTACATTTCTTTTCTCACTACTCCCTCAATATGGGTATCAAATGAAAGGGCTCGACTAATTACAAATCCGAGATCAACATTATCAACATCAACAGCCCACTAAACGTTCCCACTGCTGGGACTCGGGGCCTTCTCTCGCAAGGAGAGAGTTAAGTGACACATGACTTCGAAAGATTCTAGGTACATGTCGGTTTCCTCACGATGTTTTCCTTCACCGTTTTAAGTTAGCGGCATTAATTTTGGTCTTGTGTTTATTTATTATATCTACTTACTCTGTCTATCCTCTAGGTGGCGTATCTAGAGAAGATTCGCGCGGACATCCAGCGCAAGTACTGCGTGATGGTGCAGAGTTGCGTGCGGCGGTTCGTGGCTCGACGCAAGTATCTGCGACTGTCGGCCGCCATCAGGGGACTGCAAGCGAGGGCGAGGGGCTTCCTTGCTAGACGGTGAGACATACACTAAATCCTACTAATATTAAGAATTTAGATAATAAGAATTTAGAGAATTAGAAGAAACTAACTGATCTGAATCCAAAAGCGCACCATAAACACAAAATTGTATTTCCTAAGTGCAGACTTCAAAAAACAAATAACTCTTTCAAATGTAATGGTATTCGCTTCTATAATGCAATCCCTGCACAAGTCAAAGGTCTTAATGAAACAAAGTTTAAAAATGAAATAAAAAGCTACCTATTGAGCAAGGCATATTATAATATAGATGACTTTGTTAAAGATAGTAATGTATGGAAGAGAACTGTGTTGAAACTAGAATCTTGTAATAAGGTAAAGTAATAGATTTATAAAATTTTTGATGGAACATTGTACTCATGTAGTATCTGTATACTGTATGTATTAATTATTTGTTATTTTGTCTTTGACAAAGCCTTTTTACAGCTGCATTTGATTGACGAGGCTCCTTTACAGCTTTATTCATTTTGACATTGTTATTTTATCTTATTATGTACACGGATTCTTATGCCTTTTTTTTAATGACGTTACCAAGTGTTCTTATGAATTTATGGTTCGAATAAATGAATTGAATTGAATTATAGACAGACATACACTGTTCAAATGCACACCATTTATTCCTAACATCCGTTACGTGTCACACAAACGAAAAAGATAGAGAAAAAAAATTGCCAGTCATAGGAACTGCCAATAGAAGTGAATACTATAATGATTAATTTGATAGCTCACTTTGGAAACTACCCGGGTGAAACCGGAGGGCGTGGCCATGATCGTCATGGTCGCCTAGATCCATCCGAGTTTACCCGAAGGTTTCTTTCATTTACGAACGTGACGCTTGAGTTCAATTCCCACGGAAAAACGGTTGGAGGTGCGCCAAAACAAGTTTTCGCTTCAAAAAGAATGGTGCGTACAGATAGTGCAATCCACGAAGACGCGCCCCACTATTCCTCCTAACCGTTTATAGTATATGTGTGCAAGCTTCCGTCAATGTTTGAGTGTTATCGGTACACACTAATTACCTATGAATGCACACGCACACTACAATAACTGGTGAATGGTTAGCGACTAGCGCTCGGAGCAAACGCGATTGGTGGAGAAAACAATTGGTGGGGCGCGTCTTCGTGGATTGCACTATCTATAATGAGAGTGAACATACAGAAACAAATGGAAGGAAGAGAGAACTGATGAAAAATGAAAGAGAAAATTTAAAGGACCAAATTTGTAGGACTTATTATTTTTAACCCCCGACCAAAAAGACCCGGTGTTATAAGTTTGACGTCGGTGTGTGTCTGTCTGTGGCATCGTAGAGCTCAAACGGATCGACCCATTTCAATGCGTTTTTGTTATTTGAGAGCTAGTTTCCGTGAGCTTGTTCTTAGCTATGTATGGTTAATATTGATTCAAAATGGCGGCCTTTACAAAATGGCGGATTAAATATTTTTTCACTACCTCCCTCAATATGGGTACCTAAATGAAAGGGCTTGACTAGTAGAATACTATACACTATGACAAATTTTAAATCCAAGATGGCAGCCACCACAAAATAGCGAATAATATTTTTTTCACTACTCCCCAATACTAAAATAGGTATGAAAGGACTTTGCTAGTAGTACGAATTTCAAATCCATGGTCGTCAAAGGTAGGGGGTATTTATTTTTTGTTAATGTACTAACTTATTTAATGTATTGTCATCAGCAAAGCGCAAGAGGTCCGTCGCCACCGCGCGGCGATCAAACTGCAAAGGAACATTCGCGGCTGGCTCGCGCGCAGGAAATACCAGCGACTGCGACGACTCGCCATCGGCCTGCAAGCGCGCGCGAGAGGGTACCTCGCGAGGCAGTTGTACAAGGACAGAAAGAAGGTTCTTGCGGTAAGTAAAAAAATACGTTTTTTTTTTTTCGTAAACATTTTTTTTTACTTAGATAGGTACCAATTTTTTTTTGAAAAATAAAAAAAGAAGTTTCTTTGTTATTTTTTTGGTAATTAGTTGTAAAGCGCGTTTTGGTAAATGGTTGAAAATTTTTGGCTCGGTAACTCAAATAGCAATTGGCCTCTAAGCGTGCACGAGTGGGTAACTCAAATGGCAATTGGCCTCTCAGCGTGCACGGGTGGGTACCTCGCCACAAAGCTAAACAAGGACAAAAAGAAGGTGTTTACGTTAAGTATAATATTACAAACTACAAAGGAAAATTCGCGGCTGGCTCGCGCACCGGAAATACCAGCGACTACGACGACTGGCCATCGGCCTGAAAGCGCGCGCGAGAGGGTACCTCGCGAGGCAGTTGTACAAAGACAGAAATAAGGTTCTAGCGGTCAGTAAAAAAAAACTTTTCGCAAAAAAAAAAATTAGGTAGCTACCAATTTTTTTTGGGTTTTTGTTTTGGAAAATAGCTGTGAAACGCGGTTTGGTAACTGGTTGTAAAATTTAGTTTGGTAACTGAAATGGCGATTGGCCTCTAAGCGTGCACGAGAGGGTACCTCGCTACAAAGCTAAACAAGGACAGGAAGCAAGAGTTAATATTATTTTACTTACCGCATTAAGTAAAAAAAAGTAATTGTGCATTATTAATTTACTAGCTGTTGCCCGCGACTTCGTCCGCGCGAAATAAGTACTAAGATAGCTCAGGCAGTACCTATTTGTATACCCAGACACATTAACGGTTACTAAAAACAGCTCAAAATATAACAATTTCATCAAAATCGGTTCAGTTGCTTAGGTGTGCAAACGTAAAAAACATTCGTCCCCCCATTTCAATCCCAATTTCATCCCTATACAGTTCGAAATTACAAAATTGCTAGAACAAACATTTAATTGCTTCGTGTCAAGTGTCTAAATACAAAATTTGATAACTTTGAAAATTACGAATTTTCATACAACCGTTCATCCCTTGTTTCATCCTCTTAGGGGTTGAATTTCGCAAAACCCCGTCTTAGCGAGCGCCTACGTGCTAAAAGAGACCTCCATGCAAAATTTCAGATTCCTAGCATTTGTAGTTTCTGAGATTCCTTGATGAGTGACCTTTCGCTTTTATATATATAGATTATTTAATGTACTTTGAATATTAACAGATATGACGTGTAACAGTTGTTATTAATAAATGATTATGATTAAAATAATATTAGAAACTACAAAGAAATGTTCGCGACTGGCTCGCGCGCCGGATATACCAGCGGCTGCGATTCGATGCGACTCGGCGGTCCCGCGTTCACTCGAACATTGCTTTAATATCCGAGCGTGACGATGAACTTCATTCACAGCCCGCGAAAAATCTGTGTGTGATGCACCAACAGTTCACTATAAACAAAAGGCGACAGTTAAAAGTGATTTCTTCTTTAGATATTAAGGATTCTGTTTCTGATAGTAGTATTCGATTTACAATAGAAAGTAAAAAAATATGGTTTAAGATATTTATCTTCTCAAAAAATACAATATTCACTTAAGAGAAAATACATATGAACAATATTAATATTAATTAATTCGCAGGCGTCGGAATACTATGGTTACAAACACGGTCTTAAACAAGAATCATTTCTAAAGGAAGCATAAATATACAATGTATATATAATAAAAAAAACAATAAAAACTAGTGGTATAGCCGGCTGCCTTATCGCTAAACTCGTCTTTGTATTCCAGGTAATAACAGTCCAGCGCTACTGCCGCGGCTACTTGGCTCGACAGAAAGCGAGGAAGATTCGACGACAGATCATCGTGGCGCAATCTGCTGTGAGTTATATCTTCTACCTATCTATTACTACGACAAGACACTAATACTAATTAAATGGACAAAGTTTAAATAAAGATATAAGCTACTAAATCACACAATTAAAAAGAACATCAACAATAAATTTATGTGATAACCCTGTATATTATTATATTTTTCAACACACTTGCTCATAAAGTGGCTCTAATTTCACCGCAATCAGACATGAAATGAAATCTATACTAAATCTGTGCCTTTTTCATTACTATAACTCACTAGTGAATAGTGTTTTTTATTGGTTGAGATGCTTTGTTAAAGAAAAAAAAAACTGTACAGAAATTATTTTTTTGTAGATATTTTATAGAGGACGTTTTTTTTTAAATAAAGAGTGACGAGACGAGCAGGACGTGTGCCTGATGGTAAGCAACATGCCTATATGCCACATAATAGCACAGTGATACGCAGCTATTGGAATACGAAGAGTCCAAATTATTACCTAGCACTGTACTGCGGTCGACACCCAGAAATCTAAGTTGTTATATCTCTAAGCCCTGTAATTTATGAATGAATGAATGAATGAAAATTCTTTATTGTTCACAACTTAAAAAATAACACATATGGAAAACAGTAAATCTTGTGAAACAGCTGGCGGCCTTATCGCTGAAAGCGATTTCTTCCAGGCAACCTTGGGTGGACAAAATGATGGAGAAACTAAAAGCGTGGTGCGCAACAAAGACTATTACTACGAGATATAATTTATCTGGAAACATTGCCCATCAAACCGGAACACAGAAATATTTGCACATTACTGCTTGGCGGTAGTATAACTGGCAAAGGTGTGGTCCTTCCCCAGGCGGACTCTGCCAAGAGTATTTTGAAAAACAATGTTTCTTATCTGTAATTGTTTTGCAGTCGGCTTTTTAAAATTATTTTTTTAACACCGTTGTTCTCCACAGATTCGTCGTTTCCTCGCCCGTCGTCAATACAAGCGCTTGCGCATCGAGGCCCGCTCTCTGGACCACGTGAAGACTCTCAACAAGGGGCTGGAGAACAAGATCATCAGCTTACAGCAACGGTTGGAGGCGTCTCAGGCTCAGAACAAGAAGATAGAACCGCTGCATAACCAGATATTAGAACTCAAGTATGTTTATTGAAGTAACACACTAGGAAAACACATTGTTTAGGGTTTTTATGGGTTCGCGTCGCTGATATGCTAATTTAGTGATATTGTATGGGATCAGCGTATCAACATTATCGTCGTAATCATCAATATCATCATTGTCAACGCTATTATCATCAACGATTATATAATTTTCAACACCATTGTATCATTATCAACACCATTATCATCAACCATTATGTTATTATTACCACCATTATCACCAACCATTATATCATTACCATCAACCATTATATCATTATCAACACCATTATCATCAACCATTATATCATTATCCACACCATTATCATCAAACATTATATCATTATGAATACCGTCGTAAATACAAGCGCCTACGCATCGAGGCCCGCTCGCTAGACCACGTGAAGACTCTCAACAAGGGGCTGGAGAATAAGATCATCAGCTTACAGCAACGGCTGGAGGCGTCTCAGGCCCAGAACAAGAAGATAGAACCGCTACATAACCAGATATTAGAACTCAAGTACGTTAATTGCAGTGAAAGCTTCTATTAATAAAAATTAAAAAATTGGCTGTCATGGGAACTGCCGATAGAAGTGAAAACTTTCTACTCAGAACTTGATAGCTTTCTTTGGAAACTAAGCTGGTGAAGCCTGAGGGCGTGCCAATGAGCATGGCCATGACCCGAAGATTTCTTATCATTCCCGAGCGTGACGCTAGAATTCAATTCACAGCCCACGAAAAATCTGTTTGTGGTGCGCCAAAAGAAATTTTCACTTCCATTAAAAAAAAATAAAGCGGCTTCGTTTCATAGTTGATGTTCCAATGACACGAACGAATAGATTTGACTCTATTTTTGCGATAAAAACGTGACGTTGCCTGAGTGGGTTCCCCGAATCTTCGTGTCTTTAAATCGAGAGTGAAGCGGTTTCTTCTAGGTAAGCACGCTCCATCGTATACCGCATCGTCGCTTAACATCAGGCGAGACGGCGGTCAAGTGTAAACCTATAAAAGTTTTAAAAAAACTTAAGGGAGCAGCGTAGCGGGGCCACCACCATCAACATTATCGCCGTAATCACCAATATCATAATTATCAACATTATTATCATCAACCATTATATTGTCATCATCACCATTATCATCATTGTTACTATTTGTATCGTCATTAACATCAATACAATCATCATCATCACCATCCTCACTATTTTCATCATCAACATCGCCCTAATCATCAGTCACTATGCACATTATCTTTAGCATGATTATCACCTGCATCATCATCATACCCATTATTATTATCATCACATCATCATCATCATCATACCCATTATTATTATCATCAAACCATCATCATCATCATGGTCATACATATTTGTGCTGAGACGAGCAAGAGCTGACTGATGATAAATAAGACGTCAGTCCATAACATGATCTAAATTAATAATTGATTATAGTTTACCACCCGCGTATTTCCCAATCTCGTAATCTCGTCATTTTCCAGGGATTAAAAGTAGGCTATGCGCTATTCCATACTAATGTCTATATACCATTGATGATTGAAAGAGTAACAATCATCCATTCATACAAACTTTCGCGTTTAAAATATTAGTAGGATTCAACTAAACGGTATTTTTGTTTCAGGGCCAAATTAGAACTACTAAAGTTGGTTGAAATCGAATCGAAAACATTGAAAGTGGACAACACAGAGAAGGATAGCCTCATTATAGCGTTGCAAGTTCAGCTCGCGAGCGAAAGAGATAGCAACAGGCGGCTCGTGGACGAGAAGAAAGAGATACAAAATAAATACGAAAAGGACAAGCATGTGTGGGAGGGAGAGAGCGAGAAATTGGCGAAGGAGTTGAACAGTACCAAAGAACATTATGAATTGATGATTGAAGGTATGTGATTAGGGGGCGTCCACAAATTACGTGAGGTCTTTTTTTTTATTTTCTGTCTCTCCCTCCCCCTCTGTTGAGATGTCGTGAGATTTTATTCAACCCCCACCCCCACCCCCCAATCTCACGTGAGATTTTTCAAAATGTAGGTTTCTTACGTAAACACGTTAGATTGTTTTATTCTTTGTGTTCTATTTGAGTATTCATTTATTTTTTTGTTTCTCGACCCACAAAATGGGTTTAAAAGTCTGAACATATGAAACAAATAAAAATACCTACTCAATAATTCGTTTATTTTGATGCCTGAGAGATAGGAGAGATATCAATTTTATTAGTACATTGTCGTTTACATAAAATATGGTTTCGTCGTTGAGTAGTTAAATGGACCAAAATAGTATATTTTTTTTGTTTCAAGGAAAATAAATTGCGTGATATTTGCCGAGACCCCCCTCTCTCCAACGTAAGATTAGATGAGATTTGGCTCGACCCCCTCCCCCCCTTAAACACCTCACGTAATTTATGGACGCCCCCTTATTTATTTATATTTTATTTTTAATGTGAAAACTTTTGTACGCCTTGCACTTTTTAATTAACTTCAAAATAGAAGGCGGTTCTCAATTCGGCCGCCAATTGTCGACCGATTTTGATGGTTCTGTTTTTGTTTGGTAGATCATAGTTCAGAGATGGAGTAATTTAATACCACCTTGCCCCTTTTTCTATCGGACTGCTCGTAATTCGAGAAAGCGACATCGTTTCATGGTTGATGTTCCAAAGACACGAACGAAGAGGTTTGACTCTACTTTTGTGACTCTACTTTCTACTTTCGTCTATCTAGGCTGTGGAATTAGTGGATTTTCTCCGATAGTTATAATCTTGGTGTCTTCAAATCGAGAGTGAATTGGTTTCTTCTAAGTAAACACGCTCCGTTGTAGACCGAATCGTCGCTTAACATCAGGCGAGATGGCGGTCAAGTGTAAATCTATAAAAGTAAAAAAAACATCTCTGAAACAACTGGACCGATTGCAAAAAATCTTTCACCGTTGGATATATGTATAGATAGCGCGCGAGTTGAATGCAGAGCTTAGGAATGCGAGTGCTGTGACCGCGACAGTGACAGCACTATACACTGCAGGCGCGTGAGGTGGGGCGTGCGGATAGCGGGGGGAGATGCTCCCGCTCTTACCTCAGACCCCGACTGGATTCAACTCGCGCGATATCTGTACGTGAGCCCTGAGTGCTATAGGCTATATATGTATCACGGTCGAAGCCGGGGCGGGCCGCTAGTGATACAATAACTTCATCACAATGACACGTTGTACCGTGCAATGCAACTATTAAACAGAACAACACGCGATAGATATTCAATATATCGATAAGATTACCAGGATATGATAACGATTAATTACTTTAACCTTATCTATTGTATCATAATGAAAATATTACGATTTCGCGTTCACTCGCGTCAATGTAGGTTATAATGGATAAAATATTGTGAAAGTAAAAAAAAAAACGTCAAAATAAGGCCCTATATACGTGAAAAACCGTATTATAAATAATTGTCAAACCAGTGCAGTGTGTCTAACCTTTTAAAACCGTAGTTAGTTTGTGAAGACTTCAGTGTATTGTGACTGTGTGTTTCTCAAACGTGTGAAAGGCTGAGATTTTTGATAAGGTGTTGAAAGTTTGATAACCTAGTAGAAATTTATAATTAATTAAATTCTGTACTCAATTCTTCCGAAGGAGATAAGAACTAAACCAGGATATCATATATTAGAAAAGAAGCTATAATTATCTGTGTATTGTGGCTTACAAACATTTATAACAAGAAAGGAATCGTATAATGATAAAGAAGTTACTAAAATGGATACAATAAATGATTTTAATCACAGATATAAGTGTGAAACTAAACGTACTGGTAAGTCAAGTTATGACTGAAGAGTAACCAAAATGGTGATACCGTCTGAAATCGTTGCAAAAAAAGCAAGTGAAGCTAATACTATTGACACCATGACTAAAGCAGAAATAGTTAACAATGATACAGAAAAGGTTAAAGATATTGAAATGGCTAAAAACTTGCCTTCGACGAACGAAACTAAAGTTACACCAATTGTAAATCTTCCACTTATTGGTAAAGTGAATATAGTTCCACCAACACAAATCGAAAGTGTTGCTAAATATGAACTTATTATGAATAAGTCTAAAAAGCAACAAAATGAGAAAATTGAAACCGAGGAAATTGTAACTCAAAAGAAAGTCGAAATCGTAGATGTCAAAGTTGAAAGTAAAGATAATAAAGATGCTAAAGTTGAAGTAAAGACTGAAAATAAAGATGTCAAAATCGAAAATAAAAATGCACAAGCCGAAAGCAAAATTGTATCTGCACGATACAGACCACCGCCTAAAACGATTATTGGACCAACGGTCAGTAGTATTCCTGCTTTAACTGCTATTAAAACAGTTGAAAATGAAAAAGCTAAAGCCGATGAAGATGCCAAAGTGGCTGATGTCGACAATAAATCCAATAAACATCAAACTGTTAAACCGGATAATGTTGTTACCGATAACAAAGAACAAAACACAAAAATTGAGATTAAAGATGTTGATAATAAACCTAAATTGATTCCAACAAGCAACGAAATGTATAATAAGCGTATAGAAAGCGTAATTAAGTATGATGAAATTGTTAATAAAAAGAAAATCGAAAAACTAGAAAATGATACTAATAAGCCGCCCGTCATTCAAAACGATAAAACTATGGATATCACAAATCACCCTGAAAATTTGAACACTACATCAGAAAATAAAATTATAGCAACACCAAATGAAACTAAAGAAATTAAAGTTAACAACGTTAAATCTGTTCATTTTGGAAATGAAACAAAACATTCCGATGCCGAAGTTCCAAAGCATGCCAAAGATAATCACGATAACAGTGATTCAGAAGATGTAATATTTGAAAACAAAGTTAAATCTGTTCGTGAAAAATTCGAAAGTAAAACTTCAATTCCTCTGAAAGTTGAAAGCGAAGTTAAAAATGAACACGTGGACAAACCAGAACCTCAAACAGTCACTAAAGAGAACTCTGATAAAATCAATGAACATAAAGCTGTTATAATCGTAAATAATATTAAAAACATGGACATAGATAAGGACAAACATAGCGAAAATGATAATAATGACAAAGATACTATTGAAGACGAAACTAAAGTTTCAATTACACGTAAAATCAAAGCTGACGATAAAGTAAAATACCTTACAATCGAAGAATATTTCAGAGAACAGAATGAGGACCATGAGATAGATGATGCTGCAATGGAAGCAAAAATTGTCGCGTGGACGAAAGAATATGAATCGAAAGCAAATTTTTGGAAAGGTGGGGTACATAGATTCCTCTAATTATTGTTTAAATCATCAAGTTTAACGTTCCGTTTGTATTTTTAACAGACTCCAAAAAAAAAGGAGTATCGGTTATATGTTACGTCATATCTCTGTCAATTGTGATTCCATTTGAATGATTCTTTTTTTGTTTAGTAGATCATAGTTCAGAGGTAGTTTCATGTAAATTTTATCGAAATCGGTCAGGCGGTTTTTGAAATATCTTACTTCAATTTAACAATCAATTTTCTTACCTTATATGGACGACGTATTTATTCGTACTACTTCGCTGTTTCATTAGAACAGGGCGATTAGTTGATTTAAAATAAATAAATAAGGCCAGTGTCAAATTATTAAAAAAAAAATACAGTGAAACAAAACGTGAGGAAACCTACATGAACCTAGAATCTTTCAAGATCATGTGACATGCCTCTAAAAGAAGAGGCCAGTTTGTATGGGTCAACTTTTAAAATGTTTTGTATTAAACCTTATTTTACCTACAAACAACTATAACAAAAAAATATATTTGTATATGTGTCATCCACCAACCCGCACTGGGCCAGCGTCGTGGATTATGGGCTGGATCTCCTTGCGAGAGATGGCAGCCGATTCCCAGCAGTGGGAACATTTAGTGGGCTGCTTATGGTTTTATTATACATGCTTGAGCTGAGATAGGCAAGAATTTCAGCCCTAAATTTGCCCAGTTTATCAAACAAAATGTGTAATGAAATTGAGTCCAAAATTAATCATTCTAATTTTTATTTTAACAAAATTAAATACAATGAGAACTACACTACGCTACATACCTAACTACATACAATAAGCACACCTGAATTATCCATAGGCCAATGAAGGTCTACAGATAATCAAAATATTCAAGCACATTACCAGTCGGGAGCGTGCCCAGCATGCTGGTGGCATCACCACGCCGAATGGCAATGCTTCTGATTTGTGTTAAATTTTAACATTTTCCTTCCAGAACGAGATAAACAGATAGAAAGAGAGAAGAAAGCCCTGAGCGACGAGTTGGAAGCGGAGAGACAGAGTCGACAGAAGCTGCTGTCGTCGCAATACGAACTACAGGAGCGATTGGACTCTTTGCAGAGGTTGGTCCGATTCCCGCGCTTTTGATATCACATAGTTTTTGAAGTATAAACTTCTTTTGGCGCGCCACTGCGCGCGCGACTGTGAATTGAATTCTAGCGTCACACTCTGGTAAAGTCGGGAATATTGCCATTGGCCAACTAGAAATGTGGCAGTTTTTCTTGACGATGATTTATTTATTTATTTTAAAGTAAGTCATAAAATTCTGAGTTATATGATTTCACTTCTATCTGCATTTCTGATTACTACCATTTTTGACGTGATAACATCTTATAATTCGATGAAGACGGCTGCACGCCCGCAAAACATGACGTCATGTGCCGTTACCGCCGTTACCTCGCCGCATGACGTCGCCGCGTTTGGCAGCGTTCGACATCTATTAAACAAATGAAATTAAAATTTTCTTTTGAAAAATGCTACCATTCCATCAGTATTTTCTTAAGACGTTGTCACGTTCAACTATCGTCAGTAAACCGACTTTACAGACAACCATTTTTTTTTCCTCAATCTGTCGTTCAAACTGTCGTCGCAACACGAACTAAAAGAGCGATTGGACTCTTTGCAGAGGTTAGTGGGTTTCCCGCGCTTTTGATATCAAATACTTTTTGAAGTGAAAACTAACTTCTGTTGGCGCGCCACAGACTGATTTTTCGTGGGCTGTGAATTGAGCACTTATTTCACGTTACGTTTGTAAAGGAAAGAAAAAATACTTTTAATCCCGGGAGAATAACGGGATCGGAAACAACGCGGGTGAAACCGCGGGTGATGCTACTAGTAAATATAAGATTAAGCAATTTTATTTTTGGAAATTGTTTTGCTTCTATTATCCGAATCGAATGGTATCCCATGACACCTCAACTTTTTTTTTTTAACTTTTTCACGGTGATACGTGGTGAGGTTGTTTCTTTCCAGTCTACATAAAATCGTGAATTCGCGATAAAAAGTAGCCTAATGCGCTATTGGAGTAATCTAACTATGTTCTAAATTTCAAATGATCTGCTTAGATGTTCCAACGTGATTGAGCAACAAACATACAAACATTTGCATTTATAATATATGTGGGATGTCAAAGATCGGTTAAATTTAGAAAAAAAACACTAGATAGATTTTATATTGTCTGGAACTCTGGAAGAGCAATAATAATATAAAGGCTACTTTTTATCCCGAAAAAATAACAGGAACAGAAACTACGAGGGGGAAACCGTGAAGCGCTCCTAGTTGGTTAATAATAATGTACAATGTTTTAAATATCGTTGGTATTTCGGTCAATTCACTGTGTCATTATGACAGTTTACTGTTATCAATTTACAATGTTTACTGTTATCTATTTTCATTACTTTTTTATGTAGCCTCAATATTGACGACATATTTATTATCAAAACCTTATGACTCAGAATGTCCGAATGCATCTATATCAATATGATAAACCTGAAGAAGTTTTTTTTGAAGTGAAAACTTCTTTAGGCGCCCCTAGACAGATTTTTCGTGGGCTGTGAATTGAATTCATTCGTCGGTAAACTCGGGACCATGGCTATTGGCCATCTAGAAATACGTCAGCCAATGTGAAATGCTGAAAGGGCGTGGACAGGCCATCATGGCATGGCCATCTAAAAACGCATCAGCCAATGGGAAATGCTGACGCATTTCTAGATGGCCATGCCAAGATGGCGAGGCCACGCCCTCCTGTTTCACCTGTGTAGTTTCCAAGGTAAGCTATCAAATTCTGAGTTATAAGTTTTCACTTCTATCGGCCGTTCCTATGACTGCCAATTTTTTTTTGTTTAACGCGCTAATCTCAAGAACTACTGGACCGATGTCAAAAGTTCTCTCGCCGTTGGATAACATCATCCCTGAGTGCTATAGGATATGCTATGTACTACAAGCGAAGCCAGGGCAGGCCGCTAGTACTTCATAGTCTTAGGGATAGGTGTGAAGGATGTTCAACAATATTTTTATTTAAAGAGTGACGAGACGAACAGGACTTGTGCCTGATGGTAAGCAACATGACTGCCACATAACAGCACAGCGACACGCAGCTATTGGAACATGAAGAGTCCAAATCATTACCTAGCACTGCACTGCGCTCGTCACCCAGAGATCTAAGTTGTTATTAAGCCCTGTAATTTCTCTGTCAACATTGCCCTTCAAACCGCAACACAGTAATGTTTGCACATCACTGCTTGGCGGTAGAATAACTGGCAAAGGCTTGGCAGACTCTGCCAAGAGTCCTACCACTACGACATTATTTATACAGTGCAGTGCTAGGTAATGTCACTGTGCTGTTATGTGGGAGGCATGTTGCTTACCATCAGGCCCGTGTCCTGCTCTTCTCGTCACTCTATAATAGAATGTATAGAATGTTCAATTTAAACTTTAAAAATGTATACGTATAGTATGATATTTTTGTTTTCTTGAATTTGACGTGTAAATTGTATATTTATGAATAAAGATATTTTACTTCAATACAAAAAAAAACCAATATTTATTTAATTAAGTAACTGAATAAAGATAATAATGTTGTAATGTTTATTTCAGAGCCCCCGCTGCAAAGAAGGAACACAGAAGATCGCTCTCCGATGCCAGCACCAACTCGCAACAGGAGACCACTGTCGAAGATGTGAGTAGCATTCGCTGTACAAATTAACAGTCGCTGAACAAAAATGAAACTATTTTTATTTACGGGACGTAACTAATATGCTATTTCTTTTAATTAGCGTTTTAGTAACATTTTAGTCATATAAGTAAACAAAAGAATTAATATCACAAATCCAAGATGGCAGCCACCACAAAATGTCGGGTGTTTTTTAAATCTAGGTTGTTTGTATGTCTTCAATATAATTTATGTGATATCGTTTTTAACCCCCGACCAAAAAAGGGGTGTTATAAGTTTGACGTCGATGTCTATCTATAGATATCGCGCGAGTTGAATGCAGAGCTTAGGAATGCGAGTGCTGTGACCGCGACAGTGACAGCACTATACACTGCAGGCGCGTGAGGTGGGGCGTGCGGATAGCGGGGGGAGATGCTCCCGCTCTTTACCTCAGACCCCGACTGCATTCAACTCGCGCGCTATCTATACATATCTGTCTATGAGTGTGTCTGTCTGTGACACCGTAGAGCTCTAACGGATGGATTGTTTTCAATGCGATTTTTTTATTTGTAGTTTAGTTTCCGTGCGGTCATACTTAGCTATATTTGGTTAATATTTAATATCGATTCAAGATGGCCGCCACCAGAAAATGGCGGACAAAATATTTCTTCACAACCTCCCTCAATATGGGTATCAAATGAAAGAGCTTTACTGGTAGAATACTATACACTATGACAAATTTCAAATCCAAGATGGCGCCGTCACAAAATGGCGAGTTACATTTATTTTTTCTTTACTCCCTCATTATGGGTATCAAATGAAAGGGCTGTACTAGTACAGTGTTTGACAAATTACAAATCCGAGATAGTTGAGGGTAAATCAATTTTTTTAAATTTTATTCTTGTAATTTCACAGGACTATGGCTACGGATCGGTTCGCTCGGTGGAGAGTAACCGGCCGGCCCTGGAAGCCGTTAATTGGGCCGCGGGTTCGCATCCCGGACAAAACGGCCCGGCACCGGTATGTATTATAATCTATATTTTTGAAGTGAAAACTTCTTTTGGTGCACCACTTACAGATTTTCCGTTGTTTGTGAATTAAACGCAAACGTCACGTTCGTAAATGAAAGAAATCGCCGGATACTCTTGATCTAGTTCATGGTCATGGCCACGCCCTCCGGTTTCACCCGCGTATTTCCCAAAGTGAGCTATCAAATTCTTAGTTGTATTTTTTCACTTTTATTTTATGCCTATAGTAGGCATAAAATAAAAAAAGATTACAGCATATAACACATACAGTAATATAATCCTACTAATGTTATAAATGTCACTGTTTAGATATTTTGATGTTTGGTGCTCAGTCACGTAACGTCTGAACGGATCAGGCTGAAATTTGGAACATAGATAGATTATAGTCTGGAAGAACAGATAAACGTTAATGACGCAATCGCGGAATGGGAACGAGGCCGGTGAAATCGCGGGGGGCTGCTAGTCTATATATTTTTGTAGTGGTAGGACTCTTAACAGAGTCCGCCTGGGGAAGTACCTTTGCCAGTTATTCTACCGCCAAGCAGTAATGTGCAAACATTACTGTGCTCCGGTTTGAAGCGCAATGTTATCAGAGAATTTACAGGGCTTAGAGACATATTATCTTAGATCTCTGGGTGAAGAGCGCAGTGCAGTGCTAGGTAATGATTTGGACTATCATGTTCCAATAGCTGCATGTCCCTGTGCTGTTATGTGGCAGGCGTGTTGCTTACCATCAGGCACATGTCCTGCTCGTCTCGTCACTCTTTGGCATAAAAAAAAATGTAAATGAACCTATAACAGACAATTCTATAAAGGATCGTAAACTATGCATTTGATCATGTGATGATCTTTAGCAAAGTTGTTGTGGATGAGAAGAAAGGTTTCTGTATTGGTACGACCAATTTTCGACAGGTGGCGTAGCAACACTCGCTAGGTACAACTAGTATATTATTAAATGTAATTCTCCAACAGATAGCAGACGCGGGCCTAGTCCTTCGAATGCAAAACCGACTGTCAGCGCTACAGAGTGATTTATCCAGGACTGCCAAGCGGGCGAACGATCTGGAAGAACGACTGATGAGTGAGTTCCATGTTTTTATACTAGGCACTAGTATTTGCGAATGATTTTGTTATCCGCACAATTCAGAATAGGCTTAAAGGTAGTCTGCATTTTTGCTGCTAGATATACTGAGTTCAGGTGCAATGGAGTGGAGGTTGATAAGGTGCAGGTTCGCGCAGAGACTGCGACACAAGACCGCGACATGCACTTGACATTATAGAATTGTATGGGCGCCAGTTCGCGCCGAGACCGAGACACGTGTCTCGGTCTCCTGTCGCGGTCGCGGCGCAAACCACCACCATTACTTAGATCATCATCATCACCGCAAGACGTCCACTGCTGAACATAGGCCTCCCCCCTAGATTTCCACAACGAACGGTCCTGCGCAACCTGCAACCAGCGGTTTCCAGCGACCTTTGTGAGGTCATCTGTCCATCTAGTGGGAGGCCGTCCAACACTGCGTCTTCCGGTTCGTGGTCGCCACTCGAGAACCATTCTTCCCCGTCGGTTGTCAGTTCTGCGAGCGATGTGGCCTGCCCATTGCCACTTCAGCCTGCTTACTTTTTTTAGCTATGTCGGCCACTTTCGTTCTTTTGCAAATATTCTCAGTACGGATTCTGTCGCGCAAAGAGACTCCGAGATTACTTAGATATTGTATGTTATTTTTATTTTGTGTATAATAAAGTGTTTCTATGTTGTGTAGCGCGGCTCTCTTCGCCCGCCACCAACCCCAACGTGGACCGGTTCAAAGTGGAGGAACTGGAGATTGAGAATAAGAAGCTTCGAGAACATCTCGACAGGTTACGAGCCGCCGGCGACGCCACCAAACTCTCCAACGAAGTCATGGGTGAGTGCATCTTATATACTCTATAGTCTATACTAATATTATAAAGCTGAAGAGTTTGTTTGTTTGAACGCAAGGATCTTTGGAACTACTGGTCTGAATTGAAAGATTCCTTCTCTGTTGGATAGCCCATTTATCGAGGAAGGTTATAGGCTATTTAACATTACGCTACTATCAACGGGAGCGGAGCATGAATGAAAAATGTAACAAAAACGGGAAAAAAATATTGCTTTTTGAGAGCTTTCGTTGCGTGACAGCATGTGTCTATCTTTTAAAGGTTGCGTCATTGAAAGCTAAGGTAACCGAATTTGTTCAAAATTTGAATTGGTACGACCAATTTTCGATAGATGGCGTAGCAACGCGCGCACGGTACAGCTAGTCCTACTAATATTATAAATGTCAATGTATGGATGTTTAAATATTTTGATGTTTGTTGCTCAATCACGTCCTAAGGTATGAACGAATCGGGCTGAAATTCGGAACACCGATAGATTATTGTCTGGAAGAACACATAGGCTACTTTTTATCCCGAAAAAAAAAAACAACGGGAACATCGGGAACTTCGCGGGTAACACCGCGGGCGCTGCTAGTATAATATAAAAATGGATCTTCCAAATGTATGTACGCTCGTAACTTTTGAATGACTGCACCAAATTTGATGATTCTTTGTTTTATGTATTCGTTGTTGTCGGGACAATGTTTGTATGCGAGACAATTTAGTATTGTAAGTATGTTAAGTGGGTATGAATAATATAAATAATGGCATCAATAACTAAATACATTTTGAACATTTTGACGGAAAAACTATGGTGGTACGAAGTTCGCCGGGTCAGCTAATAACCCATAAAACAACAAGTGGACTGGTAAAACACCAAGTGGCACCCGGGGTTTTCCGTTTGACTTTGGACCTTATTTTTAGATAGCTACAAACTACTTTAGTGTGAACGACAAACGTCAATCGATGAGTTACACGAAACAGTGCGGTGCCCCGAGCGTCGTGCTGTTTCGTTTGATTTTAGACCTTGTTTTCAGGTGGTTACAAACTATTTTAGTATGAACATCAACCGATGAGAGATTTCCCGCGGAAAATATTGTACACGTATATTTTCTTTGGTTTCACAAACAAAACATTGACGAATATACAGCTCTATAAAGAGCTTATTAGACTACGCGTTATTAAGCACTCGTTAGGCAGACTGTCTTAGAGTCTTAACTTTTGAGCTTGCTATTACACCAGTCTGAATAACGAGCGCTCAAGATCTTTTAATAGTACTTCTTTTTCTTTAGTGCACGCTATTATGGTATTTATTAATTTAAATAAAAATAAAAAAAAATTAAGCATTTAAGATAGGTATAATAACAGCAAAATTAAAATTATGTTATTCGAACTCTAAATACCCAAAACACAAAAATAGAAATTACCGCGAATACCAATGAACCAATCACGAACCAATGAAATGATATTTTAAGACTATAATGTCAATGTCAGTGTCATGTATTTGTCGGTCTAACAGTCTTTGCCTTGTTACACTACTCGTTATTCAGACTGTAAGCATAGAATATATAGTATAGATAGAACGGACACTCCCCCCCCCCCCCCCCCCGCCAATTTCAAGCTTCCTCCCCCTCGCGCACGCGAGGCGAACTCAACGAAGGGTTGTATCGGACGATAATTTTCTATGAGAATACGACCATGATGCTGTATTATTTAACAAAATGGTACAAAATTTTTCGTCTATTATACGAAACAAGAATAAGAGATTTTTAATTTCATAAGAATTTCTACACTCTTTGTAGAAATTCTTATGAAATTAAAAATATTATGAGTGTAGGTATGTCGACTTCACCGTTTGTATGGAGTTTAGGCCGAGTGTCCGGGGTGTGCTGTAAGCCAGTAAGACTCGTCGAACCCGATCTTGCTGTCTGAACGCAGAGTCTAACAGTCTGACGCTTATTACACCACTCGTTATTCAGACAGTCTAGAGAAAGACTGTCTGCATAACGAGTGGTGTAATAACGACTTAAGAAGTTACGAGTGTCGTCACACCCGGGGGTCTACCGCCTAACGAAAAAAGCTTTGACGCTTTGATGCTTTGGCATTGCCGTCTCTTTCATTTCAAGCGAGAAGAAAAGAGACATGCAACGTCAAAGCGTTTTTCGTTAGGCGGTAGAGGCCCCGCTCACTCTGGAAGTTTGATGATCTCTATTGATTATTTATAGTTAGATAAAGTACGTGTCCCATATTTTTTCATAATCTACTTGACGGACTAATTAGAATGGTATAATTTTGACCCTGTGTCTGTGTTGGCACTTACGCATACCTGAGTTAATCATATGTTTGATGTTTTTCAAAGCAGCGTTTGAAGCGTGGGGTAAAAAAACTGCCATAAGTTGTTATCTAACGAGTATCTATGCTTAATTGTCAAGCTGTTGTCAATGCTACGCTTATTGTAGTATTATTAATCACATATTTATGTAATCTTGCTTTTTAAGTTTTATATAACACACATATACAAAAAAAAATGCAGTCATAGGAACCTCCGATAGAAGTGAAAACTAATAACTCAGAATTTGATAGCTCACTTTGGAAACTACGCGCGTGAAACCGGAGGGCGTGGCCATGAGGATGGCCTTTTAGATCATCCGAGTTTACCTTTAAATATTTCTTTCATTTACGAATTTGACGCTTGAGTTGAATTCACAGCCCACGGAAAATCTGTAGGTATGTGGTGTGGCCAAAAGAAGTTTTCACTTCAAAAATGTGTATACCTATGTATAAAAAGTTAACAAAAGTGCCGTCAGCAGCGGGGCAGGACCCAAGCTCCCGGTGGTTAGGGCTGCAGAGTGAGGAACCTCCTGACGATGCGCGCTGTGTCGAGGATGACCGCCGCGTGCATCTGACCCGCCATCCAACCGTCTAGCGAAAGTCTCTGATAATTTGGCGCGGAACCCATATGGATTCGGCCACGTTATGACTCATTATATGAAAAAAATAAAATAAAAAATTGACTCTACCCTCAAAAATTTTGGAGGTAGTTTTGACAAAACAAATCGTAAGTGAACATTTGTCAACTAAAAATTTCGTGGCCACAGAATAAAAAAAAAAAAAACTACGAACTACTGTAATGAATGAATAGAATTTACCTTAAAAACTCACCATGAAGATGATAATGCCTGGTTTACATTATCCCAGTCCAGCGATCGAATTCCGCGCTGGATTGCTTACTGGTAAACCGGGCGTATAAGATGGTCGAGACTTTTCGTTACAAAGCCGTTTGCCGACACGACTATTGGGACTATGATTGTGGGATCAACATCCCACATGGCGGTAACCTCATGAGCCAAGTCAAGGTACTTGCTAAGCTTGTCCTTCTCGGCTTTCACGACGTTCTCGTCGTGGTTCCTGAAATGTCGCAATGCTGGACAAATTTACACTATTTCTAAGTAATAGCTGAGCTTTCACAAATAGTTTGTAGCAAAAGTAAACCCATGAATCATCATCATCATCGTTATCCACAACCCTACCATAGACATTTATCACGCCTATAGTTTACACAGAGGAGTGCAGAATACTAATCCTTTTTAAAAAGTATGCATAAAAATACATTCATCAACATCATCAACAGCCCACTAAACGTTCCCACTGCTGGGACTCGGGGCCTTCTCTCGCAAGGAGAGAGTTTAGGCCATAATCCACCACGCTGGCCCAGTGCGGGTTGGCGGATGACACATGCCTTCGAAAGATTCTAGGTACATGTCGGTTGCCTCACGATGTTTTCCTTCACCGTTTTAAGTTAGCGGCATTACGCACATGACTTCGAAAAGACAGTGGTGCGTGTGGGGTTTGAACCCGGGGTCTCCGGATCGGCAGCCGCCGTTCTCCCGACTAGACCACCGTAACTTGTAAAAAAAAATACATTAAAGCAATAAAAATTATACACACACACAAGCATTACACACACACATTTCTATGTATTTGACACACGCGTTTAGTTATATAATCTTTTGTTTATTGAGAATACATTAATATTGCTTTTTGGTTGTATTTCGACCACTAGTAAGTACCTATAGATAAATCACGCCTTCATAAATGCTTCGTATTAATCTCATCCAATCCATCAATCTCAAATTCATTAAAACTCATCATAACGTACAGCAGTCCTAGTTTTATTTAATAAATAAAAATATCACTAAAATACAACTTTACTTTTGTTTTCTCTGTAATAATTAAATGTTGAATTCTCCATTTGTACGTAGCTAAAACAATATTTGCGGAAAGCCGATCGCCATTGTTGGATGCGCGCGCATATGAAAACTGATTAATTTTTCTCGCCATTACGAACATTTTTCACAACTCGTTTTTACTGTTGAAATATTTTTTTATTATTTTATTCACTAATGTGTTGGAAAGCGTCGTATGTTATAAGTGTGTATTGATGATTACCGTCCTCGGCTCTCTTAAGACCCTCGCCTCACGGCTCGGGTCTCAATGGTGCCTCAGAAGTAATCACCAACGTTACACACTTATACCATAATGTACTATTGTTTCTAGTACTATTGTTTAATTTGATTATGATTTATTTAAATCAATTACTGAACGATAATTTCCTAAAAATATTAATATTAATACTTTATTTCCAGAACAACTGGCTGTTATGCAGAAAGAGTTGGACAGGAGAAGAGATGAATGCGTTCAACTTCGAAGCGTTCTCAGCAATCAGGTATGTTCACAAGATATAATAATATATTTAACAATATATACTTAAATAATTTACTACATTTTTAAAAAACATTTTATGTGACAAAATGTTTTCCAATGATTGTGTAATTAATAAATCAGGATAACTAAAATCTAATATGTATTAAATGTAATGTTTTCGTAAAATATTATATAACTTTGAACTATAAACATTTATACAAGGTGTCACTATAAGGTTCAATACAATTCAATTGTTTATTACTTTACGGTATTTTAGATTATGATTTAACTACCAAACATATTCAGAAATGTTAGACATAGTTTCGTCATGGAATTGATAATACGTATAAAATTGACACTCCTTACCCCCCCGCCAATCGGAGCTTCCTACCCCCGCCATCAAAACCGAGTTCTTGAGACGGTGCGATATCATCATAGCATAACCAGCCCACTAAATGTTCCCAGTGCTGGGACTCGGGGCCTTCTCTCGCAAGGAGAGAGCCAAGACCATAATCCACCACGTTGGCCCAGTGCGCGTTGGCGGATTACACACACAGATCAGATACCCTAGAAATTCAGATAGGAATAAATATTGTCTATGCTTTATTCACAAGCATGCTTGTTAGGTAGAGAATAACTATAATTGTTGATTGTCATTATTGCACAGTATTTTTAAGACAGCAAATATTTGGTCTCACATATCTCTAACATTTATAATTGTGGTGTGTTTTGAGTTGGTGTTATGTATCGTACCTATTGTATTTAATGTTGTAGTATTTAATTTTGTTCCAATTTTGTTTTTTAATGTTATTTTCTTGTACTGCATACATTATAGAATTAAGTGTGACTTGCAGTGTGTTTCGCTCGGTCTTGTGGCTTGAGGCGGGCTGCAACAGTCTTTAACACGGGACATCCTAGTAAAGACTGTTACGTACCTGAGCTATGAATTTACTTCTCTCTTCTTGTTTTACAAATATTGTATTTATTGTTACAACTATTGTCCATTGAAACATTTGCACGCTTAGAATGAAATATTATGTACCTATTAATTAAGGAGTGTAACAATGAATATAAATAAATAAATAAATAAATTTAAAACCCTGTTGATCGGCGATGATACGAATCTCGCCTACTATCACAACTCACCAGCGGGGGCGCAGTACGAGGTACAATACCGCGCTTATGATTAGCGAACATCCGTGTGACGTGCACTACTTTCCACAAATTATCGGACAAAACGAAATGAGAGTTATACAAACTTCAAAGGACAGAGCAGGACGTCTACTCTCATTCTACGAAAACGTAATTTCGAAATAAACTCGCGACTTTCCTACTCCGATCCGTCGTTTCGTCTGTTTAAGTGTTCTAAGCCTACTTTAATTAGAGTAGGCTGACAACATTTAAACGTCAAACAAATCGAACGAAACGAAGTAAAACCGGAGTAGGAAAGTAGCATTCCACAACGTAGACGTTCTTATCACAAATGTGGTGTCAAAACTCTTCGTTCGTGTTTTTGGAACATCTACCATGAAACGATGTCGCTTTTTTGAGATACGAGTAGTTTGATAGAAGAAAGGGCAAGGTGGTATTAGATCATGCAGATTAGTTGCACATTCTCCGAAGTGTGTCCGATAAAAAACTTAAGTGGGTATTGTCTTTGATGACAGATGACTTCGAAAGATTCTAGGTACAAGTCGGTTACTCCACGATGTTATTTCCTTCACCGTTTAAAGTTAGCGGCATTACACACATGACTTCGGAAAGACAGTGGTGCGTGTGGACTATTACTCTTAAATCTATACTAATACTAGCGGCCCATTCCGGCTGCGCTCGGATATTATCATTTAAAGACTATTAATCGAAATAAAAACTATCCTATCTCTCAAGTTGGACCAGACTGCTCGCGGTGTGCCAATTTAATTTAAAATCGGTTAAGTAGTTTAGGAATCCATCGCGGACAAACATCGTGACAGGAGATTATTATACAGGGTTACTGGTAATCAGCCTGCATCCTTTTAAGGGGATGTTAGGTTAGGCCATTCAATACGTCAACTTTTGTTCTACAGTTTTAAAAAAAATGTGTTTTTTTTCTTTTACAAAATAAATAAAAAGTGCATTTGCACGGTCTAAAAGTATTGAACTCTTCGTAACAATTCGTAACAAGAAAGCGTACGCTCTTAAACGCGCAAAAAATGATGTACCGAAGTGAATAAACACTAAAAAGTCGCTAAACGGTACAAAAAAGGGCAACAAATACAATTTTTTTTTGGGTTATCTATTAAGTTTTAACGAAAGCTGTAGAACAAAAGTTGTTTGTTTAAATATACAGAACATGCCCTTAAACGGATGCAGGCTGATTACCAGTAACCCTGTATATTAAGAAGATTATAAAGCTGATGAGGATTTGTCTTTGAACGCCCTAATCTCTGAAACTACTATACCGATTGCAAAAATTCTTTCACTGTTAGATACGTGATCCCCGAGTGCGATAGGCTATTTATTATGTAGCACACGCGAACCCGGGCGGACAGCTAGTGGTGAAGTAAATCAGTCGTTTGATTCTGTTCTTAACCTACTTAAAAAAAAAGAAGAGGTTCTCAAATCGGTTGAATGTTTAGATAAAGAATAAGTAAATAGATCAGGGTTTTCCGCACGGTTCCTTTGTACCAATCGTAAGCAGATGAGGTGTATGTTAGCTATGGCGACATAATGATGTGCCGCGACAAAAGTGTGACACTTCCACAAGAGCGACAAGACAAGAGCGATCAGACCCGTGCGCCCGGTGTAAAGCGTTTGTTCTAACTCTATACGTAGTTTAAGTATAAACTCTTTGGTTGTATGTTTTTTCAACGTTACCCGAAAACTTCACCAATTGTGCATACATTTTAATGATTTATTTTTTGTTTGGTATGTCATACTTCAGAGGTGATCCCATATAAATTATATCGAAATCTGTTCATATCGATTCCATATCGACTGGCCTCGTGGATTAGTTGGTAGTAGCTCTGCCTGCGAAGCCGAGGGTCGTGGGTTCGATTCCCATCCAGTGCAAATATTTGTGTGATGAATTCAAATGTTTGCACTGTGTCTGGGTGTTTTTATGTATAATAAGTATGTATTTAAAACTATATAAGTATTATATCAGCTATTTGGCCGCCATCACACAAGCTTTGCTTAGTTTGGGGTGCTTAGGTAGATGGTGTTGTGTGTGAATTGTCCACTAATATTAATTTATTTATTATTATTTATAATAAATAATAATAAAATGTCATGTCAGTTCCCACGTAACATAAAAATACGAATATTAAATCGTGTAATACGTAATTTGCATATGCATTTCGAGAACTGAATTATTTATTATATCTATATCTATACTACTATTATAAAGAGGAAAGATTTGTATTTTTGTATTTTTGTATGTTACTAATAAACTCAAAAACTACTGAGCCGATTTCAAAAATTCTTTTACCAAAAGAGAGCTACATTATCACTGAGTAACATAGGCTACTTTTATTACGAGAAAAAAATTGAATTACTTTGATTTCTTTACTAAAACCAACGCAAGGTATAAAAAAAACAGCCATAAAATGGCTTTCATCGCATACGCTGCGGAAAGTACCAATGATAGAACAATACAATGTTCTACAATATTATAAAACGTATTAAAATCTACAAAAAACCTCGCGAGACCATATTATGTCTAACTACTGTAATTACGTCGCTACAACTGCTTTTTTACATTTTAAAAGAGGATAAAAATGCCGATCAAATTCAGACCATGTTATCCATACATTTGTATTAATTCTTATCCAAATAAACTATTTCGTATTCAAGATTGCTTTAATACCTACTGATTCCTTTTTGAATTATTAAAATCGGACATTGCATTCAAAAGATATTACGAAGTTAAAAAATTCCATCCTGTCGAAATAATAATAAACGACGCGACGGGCCGGCGGCGGCGCGGCGCGTCGACTGTAGCGCGGCGCGGCGCAACGTGGCGGTACATGCCATCGATACAATAAATCAATGGATGTGCCCTGAGAACCTTGAAATTGGTAATAAATTGTGTCTCTGTGTGTATCGTAAGTGGTTTACAAACAACCAATCTACTTGACCCCTATAATCGCTAGCGGCGAGATTTGCTGTGGTTCTACTTATTTTGGTTGTTGACAACGAATAATGATGGGTAAAAACGTCCGGCGTCCACCGCGTCCTGTAACCGACTAGAACGGAAAGAGTGAGCTCACTCTTCCGGTGTCCGTTGAGGCTGAGAGTTGTTTGTGGTAATATTCATCGATATAAATCAATAGATGTGCCCAGAGCACCTTGACATCGGTAATAAACTGCGTCTCTGTGTGTATCGTATCTGGTTTACATAAAACCAATCTACTTGACCCGTACAATCGCTAGCGGCGAGATTTGCTGTGGTGCTACTTATTTTGGTTGTTGACAACGAATAATGATAGGTAAAAACGTCCGGCATCCACCGCGTCCTGCAACCGATTAGAACGGAAAGAGTGAGCTCACTCTTCCCAACGTTGACATGATTACGTGCGCCCTGAAGTTTGGTAGGGCCTATCTTAGGTTCTACGATTTATGGTAATATAATTATTTTGTTTCCGCCGTATTACATTACAGCTAGCCGTTTTGAAAAACAGTGCATTTTTGTAATGCGGCGGTTCAACGATTAGCCGCATTGTCATTTCGATACGTTCCTCAATAAGGCGGCCCACGTTCAGCCGTATTGTATTACTGCTTATATTATATCCAAAATTACCAAATTAAAAAAAACATAATTTAAATAAACAAAATCAAAATTAATTTCATTCATCCGAAAAAACTGACCGATTACTTACGGTATTCCTTAATATTTTTTTACAACATTTTACCTTTCACATAAAGTTTGAAAGCCCATAAATTGATATCGGTGACGGTACACCTAAGAAACATGGTGCACTTCCATAGACAAGGGTCTATCATCGAGATTTGACTCCGGGTGGGCTCCCGCCAGAAGCTCTGAGGTCAGCCCTGAGTGTCGCTTCTCCATACTCGGCCTGCGATACACTACGGGTACTTACTACACTCCAGAGGTAGTAGCGCCAAGACTATATGGAGTCGGTGTGCTTCGAGTCGGATCTGGGTCTCATGTAACCAACCCGGTCCGATTTAGTCTTAACAACGTGGACGGTGGAAACGAAATAGTTTCCAAGTAACACCCAGAGTGACAAGTGACACTCCAATAATATTGTGTACAATGTACAATCCCTCCGAACTCCAGAATCCACTGTCACTTTAGCAATTTAGCAACACACTTACAGTACCTATTCAATGCCATAGTTGTTGTTATGTCAGGCAGTGCCATGAGTGTTAAGAATCGGAACTAAAAATTGTGAAAGAGGCGGCTAATCTCTCGCTTTATTACTTAACGGCTAGCCGTGTTGAATGACGTATGGCGTCGAATACATTCCGGCGGTTTTTTAATCAGCCGTATTCAATCCGGCTGATCGTTAAACCGCCGCTTTACAAAACGGCCCTCAACCAACTAAGCCACCAGGCCAGCCAGTTTAATGTTTTTACTCTTTAAAGTTTTGGTTTCTAATTTTGATCATTTGGAAAAATTTGGTCATGTACGTTTCATTTAGCATACCTACTTAACAAAAAATATTGACCCCGTGCGAAGCCGGGACGGGCCGCTAGAAAGTAATATTTATATTACTTTAACTGTGATACTTAAAACTATTAAATCTAAACCGTAATATAATGCTTATAACTAAATGGATTTGCCTATTGATTTATTTAATTATTAATATTTATTTAATAAGTCAGAACGGCATATCGCACATCTTCCTAAAATAGTTAAATCAGCCCCAAGTCTCGGTAGTTTCAGAAACAGATTAAAATGGTGGCTTATCGATCAAACATTTTATAGTTACAGTGAGTTTTAGAGAGTGATGGTAAGGTTATGATCAAATGGTAAAAAAAATAGATTGTTCATTACAATAACTGTAACAAATAAATATATTTATATAGTTTGACACTTATCTGTACGGTAATTGTTATCGTACGGTGAAATGTTAATTTTAAACTTTGAAAATGTATACTATTTGTATGCTATTTCCTTTGTTTTTTTATTTCATTAATATTTGACGTGTAAATTGTACATTTATGAATAAAGAACTTTGACTTAGACTTCGCCAATATACACAAGTAATAGCTAAACAATTAAAATTGGTAACATAACATCCTACTAATTTTAATATAATATGTCAATGTTTGGATATTTCGATGTTTCTTGCTCAATCACGTCGTAACGTCTGAACGGATTGTGTTTAAATTTGGAACATAGATAGTCTGGCTACTTATTAGCCAGGAAAAATAACGGGAACAGCGGGAACAGGAAGTACGCGGGGAAACCCGTGAGGCACCGCTAGTTTTTTTAATAAATAAAGAGCGACGAGACGAGCATAACAAGTGCCTGATGGTAAGCAACATGCCTGCCACATAACAGCACAGTGACACGCAGCTATTGGAATATGAAGACACGAAATCATTACCTAGCACTGCACTGCGCTTGTCACCCAGAGATCTACGTTGTTATATCTCTAAGCCCTGTGATTTCTCTGGAAGCATTGCCCTTCAAACCGGAACATACTAATGTTTGTACATTACTGCTTGGCGGTAGAATAACTGGCAAAGGTGTGGTCCTTCTCCAGGCGCACTGCCAAGAGACCTACCACTACAAAATAGTTGTAAATAATAATGAAATTGGACCAAACATCAGGCGAAATAGCAGTCAAGAGTAAACCTATTATAAATTTGAAGAAATCTAGACCTTACCCAATACGTATTACGTAGACTTACACTACATTTAAAAATAGCCTCTTTTAAATTATAGGCAATTTAAATGCACTAAAGATAAACAGACGCATAATTTATTTCATATGCATAGACCGGTCTTAAAGGTCAGGTATAATTAATTTCGTTTATTATAATTAGTTTGCACATATATTATGTAACTAGCTTGGCCCCTCTTCCTAACCCATAGCTTAACGGTTATATATATACTTCCTATTAACATGAATGTGGTTGTTTGGACAGAGCATTTATAAACAAAACTAAAATACAATGAGAACTACACTACGCTACATACCTAACAACTTACACTAAGCACACCTGAATTATCCATAGACCAATGAAGGTCTACAGATAATCAAGATGTTCAAGCCCACTACCAATCGGAAGCGTACCCAGCATGCTGGCGGCATTACCACGCTGAATGGCAATGCTTATGCGTTGGACCAAATAAACGCCAGCATTTTGGTCACGCGTCGCGTCGACCAAGCGCTCGGAAAGGCTTTTGAAGATGTTTGGATATTTGGATGTTTGTTACTCAATCGGGTCGTAACGTCTGAACAGATCTGGCTGAAATTTGGAACATAGATAGATTATAGTCTGGAACATATAGGCTACGTTTTATCCCGGGAAAATAACGGGGACGGGAACTAAGCGGGTGGTACCGCGGAGCGATGATAGTGTATTATAGAGCTGAAGAATTTGTATGAACACGCTAATCTCAGAAACTACTGGCCCGATTTCAGTAATTCAAAGTCAAAGTTCTTTATTCATAAATGTACAATTTACACGTCGATTAATAATCATATGAGTAAAAGTGGCCAAGTGCGAGTAGGATACCCTCACGAAGGATTCCGTACCATTAGCAAATAAACGGCGAAATTCAAATAAAGCCAAAGAGGTTTCTCTTTGGCTTTATTTGAATTCCGTATACATAAACCATGGTAGTTTCCATAGACAGGCTATCGTCCAAAAGATTCGATTTCAGCGACGAGGTCGAATGCGTGTTTTAGTGTACTAGTGGCGCCATCTAGTTTGTTTGAAACGGACTAATCGAGCAAGAAACGGTAAAAAAAACAAGTTTGTTGTATGGGAGCCCCCGATAAATATTTATTTTTAGTATTTGTTGTTATAGCGGCAATAGAAATACATCATCTGTGAACATTTCAACTGTTTAGCTATCACCGTTCCTGAGATACAGCCTGGTGACAGACAGACAGACGGACGGACGGACGGATGGACGGACGGATGGACAGCCAAGTCTCAGTAATAGGGTTCCGTTTTTACCCTTTGGGTACGGAACCCTAAAAAACAAAAGAAAGAGCATACAATTTGTAAATTAATTATTTCACCGTTGGATATTATGTATGAATTGTATGTGATCCCTGAGTGCTATATAAGTATATACCATGGACGAAACCGGGGCGGGCCGCTAGTTTGCGACAAAGGAAACGATACAAAAGTATTGCATAACAAGAGAAAAAAAAAATGATTTACCCCCGACTACAGACAGACAGACAGACAGAAACACTTTATTATGCACCAGAAAAAAACATACAATCAAACAATATACAAAGTTACTTAATTCTAGTGCCATAAATGGCGGCCTTATCGCTAATAGCGATCTCTTCCAGATTCTCAGATTTTCAGATTTTCAGATTCTCTTCCACTACCTGAGATTTGTATTCTGTACAACATTCTACTAGTCAAGCCCTTTCGTTACCCTTATTGAGGGAGTAGTGAAAAAAGAAATGTATTTCGTCGTTTTGTGGTGAAGGCCGTCTTTGATTTGAAATTTGTCATAGTCTATGTCTATAGTATTCTACTAGTCGAGCCCCTTCACTTTGAAACCCATATTGAGGTTGGTTGTGAAGAAACATTTTATCCGCCATTTTGTAGAGGCGGCCATCTTAAATCGACATTTAACCAAACATAGCTAAGAACCACTGCACATAAATTAACCTACAAATAAAATAAAAATGCATCAAACTTGGTCCATCCGTTTGAACTCTACGGTGCCACAGACAGACACACACAGACAGACAGACTGATATCGACGTCAAACTTATAACATCCCTTTTTTGGTCGGAGGTAAAAAAATAGGTTAAAAGTATCAGTGGGTACACAATTGCACATACATACAAATTTGAATAGTGATTTCCCTGACGTAAAGTTTTATCTCTTTTATGTAGTTTATCTCGAATAAATATTGATAAAAATATGTGTTTGTCCATGTAGCATGTAGGTTTGTAGGTACTAAGAAATATAAAACATCTGTTTGTAATATAAATTAAATGTGAATGTGAAAGATTATATGTTTGTTGCTCAATCAACGGCTGAACCGATTGGATTGAAGTTTAGAACGCAGGTATAGCCTGGAATAAAGGAACGTGATTATTTTTGAAATAAAGAGACGAGACGAGCAGTATATCTACCTGATGGTAAGCAACATGCCTGCCACATAGCAGCACGATGACATGCAGCTATTGGAACATAATAGTCTAAATCATTACCTAGCACTGCACTGCGCTCGTCACCCAGAGATCTAAGTTGTTCTATCTCTAAGCCCTGTAATTTCTCTGGAAACATTGCCCTTCAAACCGGAACACAGCAATGTTTGCACATTACTGCTTGGCGGTAGAATAACTGGCAAACGCTTGCCCAGGCGGACTCTGCCAAGAGTCCTACCACTACATAATTATGCGGGTAAAACCATGGGGCTCTACTAGTAGTATTACATAAATTAAATAGCCCACGTTATGATCCCACTGCTGGGACTCGAGACCTCTCACAAAGTGACAGGTAACTCCAATGGCACTTGAGTTGCCAGTTGAGTATGACGCCAGGACGTCTACTCTCTTTCTACGAAAACGTAATTTCGAAATAAACTCGCGACTTTCCAACTCCAATTCTACTTCGATCCGTGGATTTGTCCGTTTAAATGTTCTAAGCCACTCTAAAGGCCGATTTAAACTGAACGAACATAGAGCTAGAGCTAGAACGTTCTTTCTCGATCTTTTAGTGTAAACGAAAGATCGTTCGTAGCGATTACACCAAAATATCATCGAGGATGAATAAGAACCAAGAACTAGAATTCTTGCACGATAGATATTTACTTAGATTGGCCGAGCGAATGCTCATTGCTCATCGATGAGATCCAGATCGCGCGAACACAAGAACACTTTGAAGAGACCGCTCCGGGGAGCGAGCACGTCCGAACACGCAAGAACGCTCTAAGAATCTGTTCGCACGCTCTAGTACCGTTTACATCAAGCGAGCGAGCATTCTTAGAATATTCCATAGAATCTTTGCGAACGCAAACAAAACAACGAAAGAATGCTCTACATTTGTTTACACCAAATGAATTTGATACAGTGGAGATAGAATGAGCATTCGCTCGTCTGATGTAAATCGGCCTTAATAAGAGTATGCTTAGAACATCTAAACGTCAAACAATGTTCTATCGGACGAAACGAAGTAGAACGAGAGCAGGAAAGTCGCGAGTTTTTTTTCGAAATTACGTTTTCGTAGAAATAGAGTAGACGTCCTGTCTTCGATAGATATCCTTATAATATGTGGGTTAAAATTTGTTGTAAAAAAGTTAAGTAACGCCTTAAAAGAAATTTAAAAACATATTTTGAAACGAGGTTTGAGTACAACACAGTTAGTTGTATGCCGCAACTACAACATAATATCGGGAGCTCGTTCTGCTAAATATCTAAAATGAGCAAGTAAATAATAATAAAATAGATGTTAGGTGAGCTAAAACTATTCTATAACTTCCCAGGTATTCAACCAAAGTTTTATTTAAATTCAAACACGTTTTTTACGTACTTGTATATCTATTTTAGTAACTTAAGAATTTGTATGTCTATTAATATTCTGCGTATATTTGTTGCCAGAGTTTCGTTGCAAATGTTATTATTAATATAAGATAAGATGACTCTTTACTAAAAGCCACAAAAGTAAAATTACAAAAGAAACAAAGAACACAAGCTTGACATTTTAAATGGCGGCCTTATTGCTCAGAGCAATCTCTTCCAATATTGGTTTAAATATTTATTCCTTCCTTACTTTGTTAATTTCTAACCTACATATTAGTAGGAACTCATTAATGGTAATTTTTACAAACAACATTCGTTCTATTACAAATTGACAAATTTATTTTAAATATATTAAGTAAAGTCAATCAAGTACATACTGAATGTAATGTGTTTGCTTTAGCATAGAATAGTACGGAAAACCCTACATACGATCGATGTTTTTGTATTCTGTCAATCACAAGTTATATTTAGTTATAAAACTACTAAAAAAGTGTAGTACATATAACTGTAACACGAAACAACTTAGTTTTTTTGCATACTACAGTTTGTAGCACAAAATAATTAGTATACAGATGTCCAACTACATACAACGCGTGCTCGAGCGACATACATATATTCAGATTCATTAAATATACAACAAGTACACGTCAATTTTACTGTGAATACTCTGATAGCATAATACATATTTTTTCCAAGTATAAGAGTGACGAGACGAGCAGAAAATGTGCACAGGACATGCGAGCAGGACATGTACCTGATGGTATGCAACATGCTTGCCCATTACAGCTCAGTGACACGCAGCTATTGATAGCTAGATAGATAGATACTCTTTATTGACACACCAAAAATAAAAATACATACCAAAAATAAACAAAACATAGTAAATTCGTGCGACAGTGGGCCAAGTGGATTGGAACGTGAAGAGTCCAATTCATTACCTAGGAGTGCACTGCTCTCGTCACCCAGATACCTAAGATTTTGTGTTCTCTATGTCCTTTAATTTCACTTTAATACTTATTACAAAGTAACATTAATGATATAATAAATTAAATTGTAACAAAATAGTGTAAAGTTGCTTGACAATGTCAAAATTAATAATCTTCACAAAATAGTAGCATAGATTACAATTATACAACAACTATGTGAGGCGATGCTAATTGTTAAATAAACCAGATAAGTAATTTTTTTATACGATGTTAATATCTTATATATAAAATTCTCGTGTCACCGTGTTTGTTTCCTTACTCCTCCGAAACGGCTTTACTGATTTTAACCAAATTTTATATGCATATTCAGTAGGTCTGAGAATCGGCTACTAGCTATTTTTCATACCCCTAAGTGACAAGGGTTGGTCACCCCATAATTTTTTTTTTTAATTTTCGGACAATTTTTTTTGTTTTTAACACATGCACGTTTTGTTTTTAACGTGCAGCATGAACTTATGTTATTTACCCTAAAATGGTATAACTTTCCTGCTGTAATTATTGACATAATTAATTCATATTATAATCACTTAAAATTTGTTATATCAGTAAACAAAGAATACTCAAAACCACTTAAATATAATGTAGGACTATTCCAAGGGTGCTGCTTATCACCAATAGTATTTAATATAGTTATAAATATTCTAGTAGATAAATTAATATCCCGTGAGAAGAAATGGGGCTACCGGTTTAAAATCAACAATAAGTACACTGAGTCAATTTTAGCCTTTGCGGACGACCTTGCAATACTTACACAAAATCCCAAACAGTGTCAACAATTGTTGAATGATGTTGATGAGTTCTGTACATGGACGGAGGGAATGAGGGCAAAACCAAGTAAATGTCATTGTTTATGTCTGGGTAGACGAGATACCAAATATACTTCTTACGATCCGGGACTCTCCATAAGTGGCCAAAGAGTTGCCACAATAGCAGAGGCAGTGCCTTTCAAATTTCTTGGTAGAAAGATAGACTACAAAGGACGTACACCATCATTAGAGGTAGTTGTTGGAAATTTCATGAATGACCTCAGTAAGGTAGACCAACAGCCTATCAGCAATATCAAAAAAGCATGGATATATGACAACTATCTCACATCACGTCTCACTTGATCTACTCTATTTAGGGATCACAATAGTTTTGGCCTGAAACTAAAAAAACCATCTGAACTCTACAAACACCTAAGAGTTACAAAAACGCATGTTTTGGGAAAGTCGAAAGACGAATTAATCGCATCTCTCCCAAAAGACAAAAGCGCTTCGGACCTTGAATCTAGACTTCAATTCCACAAACAATTTATGGCAGGTGCGCAAGTAAATACAGCTGGGTTGGGTGCGAGAAAGAAAAGGGAAGACCGAGACATGGTAAAAACCTTTCTACAACAAGACGAAAATGATAGTTACAAAGTGCACGCTATGAATTTAGAAATGCAAAGTGAGTGGTTAACCATAGGTGAGTTTTGTATCCCATTAGCTCTAAAGTGGCGCACCTTGCTATATGACTGGTCTCCTGCCTTATTAAAATTTTATCTGAACGCTTTCCAAATGACCCTCCCTGACCAGAGTAACTTGGTAAGGTGGGGAAAAGCCTCTGAAAAATGTTGCTATACTTGTGGTGAGGCGATATGTACAGCAAGGCACATATTGGTGGGATGCAAGGTGCTCCTTAATAGGGGTCATTACTCACAGCGCCATGACAGAGTACTTGAAATCATACGTGAAGCCGTAAGCCTTTCGGTAGCTAGAGCCCAAAAGGGATTGACGATGAACAAAAGACAAATTAACTTTGTAAAAGAGGGCTCAACTTCAAACTCCAAGAACAAGCCTTACTCAATCCTGGGTTCAGCACCTGATTGGACAATTTTAATGGACACGTATGAAAAGCACTACAAAATCCCAGAGGATGTGGGTGTTTCGTCATCCAGACCGGACATTTTCCTTTTTTCTAGGGCTACGAAACGCATAGTCCTGGTAGAACTTACCGTACCGTGGGAAACTAATATACCTAAAGACCACGTGATGAAACAAAATAAGTATTACGACCTACAAAATGAATTAACAAAAAATGGCTATGTAGTTAATTTATACGCTGTAGAAGTAGGAGCGAGAGGTATACCAGCAAAATCTCTCTATAACCTGCTTAAAGACCTTGGATTGTCCAGAAGTGCAGTAAGTTCTATACTAGAACGAGTATCTAAAGCTGCACTAGTAGGATCATATCGGATTTGGCTGGGCAGGGAGAGAAATACGAGTAGTGAAGGTGAGTGTTGACGTACGTCAATGTAAGGGGCCCCTTTTAAACCTACAGCCCGAGTCACAAGTCTTGGGGTCTATTCGAGATTTCTCTCTCTGCCACACGATGGACCCGGCACCCGCACGGTGAATCCATGGAATGCTAAGAAGTACGTCTCTCTTTTTATAATGTGTCGTTAAAAAATACATACAACCCTAAAATTTTTACCCTTTCATAACCAACTCCTATTTTTTAATAGCCATTTAAAAAATTTAATAATTTTTCATCATTGATAACTGATCAATTATTATCGTTTATCACTAGAAATTACCTAGAAATTATTTATATGGCATAACAACGTTTGCCGAGTCAGCTAGTAGGCATATAAATTAGACATTGCTAATGAATACTATACAACTACCTACATATAGAGCCTCGGAACAGCTGGGAAAAGTGGGAGTGGCATCCGCAGCAGACATTCGTCTTGTGATGTTTCTATGCAAAGAGGAAGACGTATTAAAACATATATATTTCGTCGTTAATTTTAAACTGACTTAATTTACAATTCTACTTTTTTCTTCTTAGTTATTAACTGACTAATTTACAATTCTACTGTGACTTATACGAGTACATTCTGAGTTTCACATCTGTACGCTAATTATTTTGTGTTTAAGTGAAACTGGTTTATTCATGTTTGTCATTAGGAATGTTACAACAATACAAATATCTACATAAATATGTAGGAATTTAGTTTTGTAATTAATTGAACATCTATACTAGTAACACCCCGCGGTGTTACTCGCGTAGTCTCCGATCCCGTTATTTCCCTGTGATAAAAATAGCCTATATCTTATTCCAAACTATTATCTATCTCTACGTGCCAAATTTTATCGGGATCTCTTCAGTAGTTTATGCGGAAAGAGTAACAAAGATCCAGATACACAAGCTTTTGTATTATTAAGGCCTACTGTCCACGGACGCGTCTTTAGTCGAATGCATGCATCCTACAAACAAACGCAAGACGTGCGGCTGTCGTGTCGTTGTCGTTTCGTGGACACAGACTTCATTATTTGTACGCAAGATGCAAGCAAGATGCATGCATTCGACAATTGTCGAAATCGTGCGGATGTCGTGCAGCTACGTGGACAATTGGACTTACTTGTCTCTCTATCTAGAGGTAGAGCTAAATCTATGGATTTCCTTCTTAATACCTTCACAATATAAATACCTCTACATTTATTTATATAAATTTTAGATTCACATATTCTTATATTTTATGATAATAATTTTAAGTACTCGTGTATTTTATTTATTAATTGGTAATAGTAATATGTTTACGTATATATATAGTACTAGCTGTTACCCGCGACTTCGTCCGCGCGAAATAAATACTAAGGTAACTCAGGCAGTACGTATTTGCATACCCAGACACATTTACGGTTACTAAAACAGCTTGTAATAAAACAATTATATATAATTTCATCCAAATCGGTTCAGTTGTTCTGAAAGCGTAAGAGACATTCGGCCCCCATTTTAACTCCAATTTCATCCCCATACAGTTCGAAATTACAAAATTGCAAGCACAAACATTCGTTTGCTTCGTGTCAAAAGTACAAATCATTACCTAGCACTGCACTGCGCTTGTCACCCAAAGATCTAAGATGTTAGGTCTCTAAGCCCTGTAATTTATCTGGCAACATTACCCTTCAAACCGGGACACAGTAGTGTTCTCACATTACTGCTTGGCGGTAGAATAACTGGCAAAGGTGTGGAACTTCCCCAGGCGGACTCTGCTAAGAGTCCTACCACTACTATATGTCTATATACTTAAAGAGTTTTATGGTTTTATCTTCAACGGTTGGGAACTTCCATTCTGACATTCATCCCCCATTTCAACCCTAATTTCATCCCCGTATAGTTTGAAATTACAAAATTGCTAGAACAAACATCCGCTTGCTTTGTGTCAAGTGCCTATATACAGAGTTTCATGGTATATCTTCAACGGTTGGAAATTCCATATTGACATTCATCCCCCATTTCACCCCCATACAGTTCGAAATTACGAAATTGATAAAACAAACATTCGTTTGCTTCGTGTCTATGTACGTTTCAATGGTTAATCTTCAATGGTTGGGAACTTCCATATTGACATTCATCCCCCGTTTCAACTCCAATTTCATCCCCGTACAGTTTGAAATTACATAATTGCTAGAACAAACATTCGTTTGCTTCGTGTCAAGTGTCTATATACAGAGTTTCATGGTTTTATCTGCAACGGTCGGGAACTTCCATATCGACATTCATCCCCCATTTCAACTCCAATTTCACCCCCGTACAGTTTGAAATTACAAAATTGATATAACAAACATCTTATTTCTTCGTGTCATGTGTCTAGATACAAAATTTGATAACTTTAAAAATGACGAATTTTCATACAGCCGTTCATCCCTTGTTTCACCCTCTTAGGGGTTGAATTTCGCAAAACCCCGTCTTAGCGAGCGCCTACGTGCTAAAAGAAACCTCCATGCAAAATTTCAGATTCCTAGCATTTGTAGTTTCTGAGATTCCTTGATGAGTGACCTTTCGCTTTTATATATATAGATAGATTACATTTTTTATTTTACTCGTATTTCTTTACATGCCATTTGCACACCCCTTATTATAAGATTCCAAATTTCTTTTACCACCCTGGAAGAGATCGCTATTAGCGATAAAGCCACTATCTGTACCACCAACTTTGAGTGTATAAATTTTTCCAACTTATAAATAATTTTTGTTATGATTTGTTCACTAAATTATACTCTCCCTATCTATATTATAACTAAATTAGCGAAAATATATCGTTGTGAATAACTGTTAAGCGGCAAGTAACACAGCAGACTGCAACTAGTATATCATATATTACGGATGTAGTATCAACATAAACACACATCAGGTCGGTCGTCTGATAAATTCGTTATAAAATTATTGTTTGTCGAGTCTTAACTAGTTTCCTGCCGTTCTCGTGACTCTATGTGCTTGTGTTTTGTGATTCAGTTCAAAACTAAAAGTGTGTACTTTTTGATTATTATCTGAGATAAAAAGTGTTTAAATCTATTGCTATAAATTTAAGCTAAAAAAAAAACTATATAAGTAAAGTAAATATTAGTGAAATAATAAGTGTAAAAATATTTAATGAGTGTTTTAAACTAAAAATATTAGTATGCAAAAGAATGTAATCGACTTCAAAAATGAGAAAGTTTTCCATTTGACCGTTTTTTTAAGTGACAATTTATTTACTTAGGAATGTTGAGAATCGTTTGATAATGAGGGAAAACAATTTAACTCGGCACTCTTGTAGATACACCTCTATATATGAGTAGATATCCTTATCCCATGTAATTTCTCTGGAAACATTACCCTTCATACCGGCAAACAGTCATGTATACATCACATCATTGCAGATTGGCGGTAGAATGACTGGTAAAGATGTAGGTTTTTTATTGCTCAGAGTGACCAAACGAGCAGGATATGTACCTGAGTGTAAGCAACATGCCTGCCCATCACGGCACAGCGACACGCTGCTATTGGAACTTGAAGAGTCCAAATCATTACCTTAGCACTGCGCTCGTCAACCAGATATAAAATATGTTTTATCTCTATGCCCTGTAATTTCACAGGAAACATTGTTCTTCAAACCGGAACACAAAACTTCATATTTCAGACTGTAACTTATTTGAGTTCCTAATCCCCTTTAGTTGATACGACGTGATTGAGCAACAAACATCCTATCAAACAAAACAGTCAAATGTATGATAGATCCCAGAAGCATTATTGTTTTCATTTTCAATCGGGACTTGCGTAGCTTTCGATTCCGTTATTTTCCCGGGATAAAAAAGAGATTTTAAACGAAGTGTAGCCTGGGTAAGTTATTTTTATCGGTGTCTCATGTCTACAAATGAACACACGTATTTACAGAACATATTTTTTGTGATTAGATAGTTTTGAGATCTTTTGTTATCTTGAAAAGAAAGTAGGTATGACATTACAAAGAGAGTGAAAAGATAAAACGCTTCGAAAACATTGCGTTTGTTTTGATAGTAATGTAATGTGCAAACATTACTGTGTTCCGGTTTGAAGGGCAATGTTTCAAGAGAAATTACAGGGCTTAGAGATATAACGTCTTAGATCTCTGGGTGACGAGCGCTGTGCAGTGCTAGGTAATGATTTGGACTCTTCGTGTTCCAATAGCTGCGTGTCACTGTGCTGTTATGTGGCAGGTATGTTTGCTTATGTTTGTTTTATCAGGCACATTTCCTGTTCGTCTCGTCACTCTATACTATAATAAAAAAACATTTTTGTGAAATTTATTGTGTAACTTTGCAACTAGTAGAACTGTCATACAGATATATAGATACCGCGCGAGTTGAATGCAGAGCTTAGGAATGCGGTAGTGCTGTGACCGCGACAGTGACAGCACTATACACTGCAGGCGCGTGAGGTGGGGCGTGCGGATAGCGGGGGGAGATGCTCCCGCTCTTTACCTCAGACCCCGACTGCATTCAACTCGCGCGCTATCTATAGATATTCTTTATTGTACACACCCAAAAAAAACACTACCTACTGATAGTTTTATTTAATAGGATTATAGATATAGAAACAAAGGACTAATAGTTTTAATTACAAAAGTTCAGTGACGATTTTAAATCAATGAAAAACAAAATGACTTTGCCAACGTCGGGAATAAAATTGTCGAAGACATATTTTCTGGACTCGCCTGTACACAGGAGCACGTTTTATTACAAGGTAAATATAATTAAAAAGTGTTTGTGTGTATGTACGCACGGAAAATCTTATACTTCTATACAATATTAGCAGAGTATAAAGAAATACTACCAGTCGTACATCGCCTTAGATCTTGGGAGAAACGCCGATAATGTCTAGGCACGGGTAGGGTTGTCGCAATTTTAAAAACGTGACACCAACATAAAATTAAAACATACGGAAGACGTCAGCCCTGAGCCGCGCTCCTGCAATGCTAACAGTGTAATGTAGGCAATGCAGGAGCGCGCTTCCCGCGTCTCACACCGCACGATTGCCCCGTCTAGACGGCTTCGTCGAACGACTGTATGATTTAATAGACTGTGATATTAGTATGTAACATAGTATTATTATAAAGTTAAAAAGATTTTTGGTCTGAACGCTCTAATTTCTGAAACTACTGAACCTATTTCAAACATTCTTTCACCGTTGGGAGTCATCCATTTAATTACGTCACACGAATTTCATGATTTTTATACCCCTCCCCTCCCCTTGTCACAATTGGTCACATTTGAGACTTCCCTACCTAGTGTGACGTCAAATATTTTGCAATTTTCGATTTTTTCAATTTTTAGATTAACGATATAGGTAGGTATCGGCCGAACTTATGGACGTTTCCTACCTCGATAGACAATTGATCGGTTGATCGAATCGGCCGTTTCGTTCGATCCGACCCTCATCCGACCTAAGTCCATAACTTCCGACCGAGATGTATCGATCCGAGTGTTTGTCGTGCGGTAGGCTACAGATCCGATTCAGCTGTCGGTCGGATCCGATCATTCGGAGTTTGTTTTCATAGTAGACCTGCTGTTGTCGGTTTTTTAGCGAACACAAAGGGATTTGCTTTGCGTTCGAGGACAGTGATCGTTGTACGTCCACACTTGACGTCGCGAACGACGAAGCCGAGAACGGCTCCGCTTGTGCTCCGCTCGTGCTCCGCTCTCGTAGCGTAGACGCAGCTTTAGATATGAAATACATTTTTAAAAATGTGACGTCACAAAATTTTTGACCCCTTCCCGCTCCTTGTCACACAATGCCACACATCATCGACCCACTTCCTCCCCTTTGACGTGTGACGTAATTTGTGGATGCCATCTTGGATATTGTACGTATTCCCTGAGTGCTATAGGCTATATATGTTCCACGGACGAAGCCGGGACGGAGAGCTAGTAAATATATATTTATTTATATAGATGTTATAAAAAAAGTCGGACGTAGTCTCGCTAAGACAAAAACTGTGTCACTAGAGTTAGCCACATTTGCACGTGTGCGTTGTCAGGTTGTCACTGATAGGCTGACACGCACACAAATACACAAATTTGCGCGTGTAATGGCTTACTGATGTGTGCGTGTCAGCCTGTATGTGACAGCGCACACGCGCATATTATGTGGCCGACTCTATGGACACAGTTTGTGTATTAGCGAGACTACGTCGGACTTTTTTTATACGTCCGTGTGTAGATGTATTAATATATTATGTATCACTGTGATACCATGTTCCTCAAACATTATTAGATGATCAAGGTAATCGACTACCGGTTATGGGTAAGTGGCGGGGGCGTGAAATAATAGGTCGTAGGTTCAACGAATTATTTATACTAGTTGATGAAATCTGTGACAAATATAATCTACTGTTATTTTAACATTTTATAGACAACCTTTATCAAGATACATGTTAATATTGGAAAAAGGGGTTTAAATGGGATAAAAAAATGGTTGTCTGTAAAGTTGGTTTACTGACGATAGTTGAACGTGACAATGTCTAGTATTTGTGTTAAGCGCCATCTAGCGCCAACATTCTGAAGCTTTTTGAAAAGCTGTTCAAAGCGCCATCTCTGGGTACATCGTTGTACTAGCACAAGTTCTTAACTTCATATCGTCGCTTTTCTAAAACATGGACAGACTCCTTGAACGTAATACACATTTCACTCACTAGATGGTGCGAAAAGTAATAAGGCGAGGTAACGGCGGTAAATATTATCTAATCTATGGCGGTAACGTTACATGACGTCATGTTTTGCGGGCGTGCAGCCGGCTTTATCGAATTATAAGACGTTATCACGTCAAAAAATACGGCTGATCTAGTTCGGGAGAACGGCGACTGCCGATCCGGAGCTCCGGGTTCTAATCCCACGCGCACCACTGTCTTTTCGAAGTCGATATATAGATAGATAAACTCTGTATTGCACTAAATAAAACAAACCAAAAAATATATATTAAGGAACAACATTCTAAAATAAAATTTAGTTACAATTGGCGGCCTTATCGCTAAAAGCGACCTCATCCAGGCAACCGTGGTATGGAAAATTATTATAATTATAGGAAGACGGGTTCACAAACAAAGAGCAAATAGAAAAATAGGAGTAAATTGATACCTACATACTAAAACAAACAATGTATTAAATAATAATTGTTGACTATCATACATTAACAATAAACATACATTCTAATAACGTTACATTCTAATACATAAATAAATAAATATTGGTGGACAATTCACACAACACCATCTGACCCCAAACTAAGCAAAGCTTGTACGATGGCGGCCAGATAGCTGATATAATACTTATATAGTTTTAAATACATACTTATTATACATAGAAACACCCAGACACAGTGCAAACATTTGAATTCATCACACAAATAATAACATTACAATATACACTAATACATAACTCATTACTTACAATTATAATACTAATAATTGACAAAAGTTACCAAGAGTATTTCAGTAAAAGTCATGTCCGTAATGCCGCTAACTTAAAACGGTGAATCATCGTGAAGAAGCCGACATGTATCTAGAATCTTTGGAAGTCATGTGTCATCCAACCAACCCGCACTGGGCCAGCGTGGTAGATAATGATTAGCCTTGACTATCTCCTTGCGAGAGAATGCCCCTAGTCCCAGCAGTGGGAACATTTACTGGTCTGCTTAAGCTATATTAATAGCATTTGGTTTTTGAAAGGCGTGCCTTGCATCGCGAACGCCTCGAAGGCTTGGTAATAGCGGCGACGTGAGGAAACCCCGATTGGCGGGGGCAATGTCCATTTTAGGCATATATATAGATAAGGTACCATCATAATATGGATTAGAAAGATTTCTGGTTTAATTTGTAACTTGAGCAATTAATTAAGTTACTTGTTTTCGGTTATAGAAACCGTGGTTCCAAGCCCTCAAAAACGTTGTGAGTACCTAATAAAAACTGCTTTAAAGTAAAACGTTCGTTTCGATGTCAAAGTTTTTTTGTTTTAGAGAAAATATATTTATTTAGGTAACAAAATTATTTTGAACTGTCATGATTACACTAGTAATATTAATTACGGGATATTTATCTTGATAATATGGTGGAACGCGTTCCCGATATTTTGATGCAGATTCATGCACCCAAATTCCGGTAACCTATTCCACCATAAAACCACGATAAAATATCCCATAATGAGGTATTTTCAGAATGCAAAAATTCCTGTCCAAAATTGTTCCGCGAAAACATGAGAGTGACTACACTCTCAAGTTATATCTGTTAGCGTAAAATTTCAAACACAGTCAGATTATAAATTAACCTAATCTACCGTCAAATTATAATCTCACGCGTTAGACTAATATTAATCTGACGGTCCTTAAAATTTTATGGTGACAAATACCCTTAAATTAAACCTTTACCTTTAATACCCTTGCATAAGAAGGAGCCTGGATACCCACGTCACAGGTCACCCTAGTGTGGGATCCAGTGTTCACTGACTTATTATTTACTTTATTTCTTTTATTGTTATTTACCCTACAAGTTAGTATTTAAGTTGGTGATTGTAAGTAACTTAAGTTTTTATGTACTAATAAAATAAATATACCTTTGTCTGAAAACGCTTCATTATGATAATAGTGTTGTTATGTTTTACCATATTCTAAGTATTGTAGTTTTGCTGCATGTTGTTAGCTCAAACGGAGTCCCATCTCTGAATTTATAAAACAAATTTTTGAGGTCTCCTTTTTGACTACGCAAGGTATTTTGCGGGTGTAATCGGGTAAAACATACGTATTGTGTATTTTCACAAGGGGATGTTTTTTCTTCAAGTACAAGCCTTTCACCTCCGCCAACCTTTTCAAAAATCAAATTTGCAACAATTTTGGTTCTCATAATGAACAAAAATATAATAATAATGGAGATATGGCTAAAAAAAGTTTGACCTTCAAGCCAATTTTTCGGCTAACGCACCGGTCAATTTTGGTCAGTTTTTGGATTTCACCTTTTCTGACTTTAATTAATTCCAGGTTAACGACTAACCCGACTGGGCTATTCTCCTCTATCTGTCAGCGCCCATGTATACCTTGCATGTGACTCTACAAAAAAAAAACATGTTTTTGGTAAAAGTAATTTGGCGAGTCAAAAGACAAACTACAATGTCGTACATCTTGCATTTAGAAAAATACTTATAAGAGCAGGTGGGATTTGAACCTACAACCTATCGACATCAAAAATTCTAACCACTACGCCATTACCGCTTCTTTTTGGACAGAGAATCTGATTTATACTTATTTGTGTTTTTTATTTTGCAATGCATTCTTTGTTGCTGCATGTTGCATGAATGGTATCTATGTTTTTATTATTAATAGTTGTCACCAAATAGTCTAATACTCTTAAGTGTTTTTTTTAATAAATAGTTTACACTAGACCGCTATCTCGCCTGATGTTAAGCGGCTTATGATGGAGAGTTATTACCTAGAAGATACCGATTCACTTTCGAATCAAAGACACTCAAATTATTTTTAACAGGAAATACCCACTTAGGCATCGTATTCCACTGTGTTCAATTGAAGGTGTACTTGTGACGAATCTGGAGTCGCATCTCTTACGAACGACAACCACGAAACGATGTCGCTTTTTCGAGGTACGAACAATCCGGTATACAAAAAATTAGGTGGGAAGATCATGCAAGTTACACACTCTGAAAAGTATCCGAAAACCGTTTCATGGTTGACGTTCTAAAGACACGGAAGAAGAGTTAACAACACTTTCGTAATAACATCTAAACTGTGGCATACGCTGTCTGAGTGGGTTTTCCCCGATGGTTACAATTCCATTGTCTTCAAGTTGAAATTCAATTCGTTTTTTCTATATATGTTTACGCGCTCCATAAAAAAAACGCATTACTATTACTTGGTTTGTGAAAATGCCTCAGTAAAATGTAGAAATAATAAAATGCATGGCCAATCGTAGATAGTGTAATAATAGTATACCCTTATTAGCAGGGTTATGCAGGTTACCTTTACTATTCCAAAAGGGTGACGTTCTACACACAATTATTGACAAGTATTAAAATAACTTGGAATTTACATCATAAATCAATATTAAACCTCTTTAGCACATAACCATCTAGTCCGAAACAAATTGGTGTGTGAAAAACAAGAGTCCAAATCATTACTTAGCACTGCACAGCGGTTCTCACTCACAGACAAGGCGATTTCTCTGTATGCACTGTAACTTCTATGGAAACGTTGCACTTCTAACCGGAACACAATGATGTTTGCACATTACTACTTGGCGGTAGTATAATTGGCAATGGTGTGGTGTTTTTCCAGGCGAACTCTGCCAAGAGTCCTACCAGTACTAAAAATGTACTATTTGAATGGTATTTGTTTTATAATTATGGAATGATAACAACCCTTCCAGTTAACACAGGTGACCTGCATAACCCAATTGCTTTAATCTAAGTGTGTGTTAGTTTTATCGACAGGCGTGTAGCTCACTATCACGCGACAATCACGATCGTCTTGTCCCTCAATTTGATGACTGGATCAAAAATATATTAATTAGTCAGTCAGGTAGATTATAGAAAAATAAGGGACACGTATTTTATCAAATTAATTAAAATCGACGAAGATATAGATCACGGTTGGCGAGCCGTGACGTCACGTCTTCGTAAAAATCGTACAATGCAGTGACGTCACTTGCAACTTCTAAGCTCTAAGCATTGTATCTTCGTCATTTGTTGTTTGTGAAACAAAAGAAAAAATACGTGTACAATATTTTTTAATAATCTAACTGACGGACTAATTAGTTTTATTTGATCGTCATGCTTTTTCGTTGTAAATTGTCGTTTAATTTTCGCCCTTGTTCGCACAGACGGTGAATCTAAAGTCGCTCGCGTCCTCCAACTACGGTTCCGATGTGGACATCATCAATGAAGATGGGGAACTGGCCACAGCGTACGAAGCACAGAAGGGCATTAACAGGTATCTACTTTTTAAAATAAAGTATTAATAAATGTACAATTTTCACCACAATTTATAATTATCTAAATTAATGTTTGTCTGTAAATCGGTAGTAAGTAGGACTCTTTGCAGAGTCCGCCTGGGGAATTACAGCACCTTTGCCAGTTATTCTACCGTCAAGCAGTTATGTGCAAACATTACTGTTTACCGGTTTGAAGGGCGATGTTTCCAGTGCAATTACAAGGCATAGAGATAAAACATTTTATATCTCTGAGTGACGAGCGCAGCGCAGTGCTAGGTAGTGATTTGGACTCTCATGTTCCAATAGCTGCGTGTCGTTGTGCTGTTATGTGGCAGGCATGATGCTTGTCATCAGGCGAACGTCTCTCGTCTCTTCACTTTATACTATCAAAAAAAAAATGTGAGACAAAAAAGGTTTCTGAGTTGATGCGACCAATTTTCGACAGGTGGCGTAGCAACGCGTGCAGGTTACAGATAGTATAACTAAAACTTAGAAAAACAAAAATACCTATATAAAAATATAATCTACTTTAAATCTCAGCTACCATTTTAAAGTAAGAATTGAAACAAAGCGACGATAATAGACTACAGGCCCGTGAACAAAATTTACGGGTCAAATGAACCACCAGGAGACCTATGTAGGATGATAGAAGGGTGTAAAGTATTAAGATTCAGCACTATGCCGTCACTTGTAAGCTGTCCAACTGAGTGTGATTGAAGAGGGGGGGTTGCAACCCTCTACCATTTCTCCTTGTCGCATGATTTTTGTACGGCATAGCGAAATAATGTGTATATAATCGCACGAATTCACCGAATGACCAATAATTTTGTATTAACATTCCCGATTCTGACACTTAATAACAACTAACAATACAAACGAAAGTTGTGTGTCTAATTTTTTTTACATTATTTATGGTAAACCGGTAATAAAAAGCAGACATTGTCTGTAGTGGTAGGACGCTAGTAAAATATATCGCTTATCTACATTGTATTGATCTAGACACGGCAGTGTTGCCAGCCAAGTTCATTCAAGTACAGTCCGCGAGGTATAAGCTGAGCTTTGCATTAGTGTGAGTGATCACCAAAAGTACAGTCAGACGCAGGACACTGTGACCATATTATCTTAATAAGGTGTCAATTTTATATTCAATAAATCGTTGTTTATTATGCAGTATCAATTGTATATTGGTATAAACGATAGGCCTGCCCTGAATACGGTATTCGGAAATTTTAAGTAAATAAGTTATACGTAGGTGACGGATCTCATGCTTTTCCATTAAAAATTGTCTGTTATTCTCTGTCCTTGACCATTTGAATCCTAAAAGAGATACTTCTTTTCGCAATGACCATATTGATCCTGGATAGTTAATGTCAGCTTGTTGTTTAAGAGTTTGTTGTCTGACTGTACTTTTGGTAATAGATGCGTATGCATGTGATCACTCACACTAATGCAAAGCTCAGCTTATACCTCGCGGACTGTAATAATATAATTATTATCTTATATATAAAATTCTCGTGTCACAATGTTAGTTACCTTACTCCTCCGAAACGGCTTTACTGATTTTTACCAAATTTTATATGCATATTCAGTAGGTCTGAAAATCGGCTACTATCTATTTTTCATACCCCTAAGTGATAAGGGTTGTTCACCCTAAATATTGTTTTTTTTTGACAATTTTTTTTGTTTTTATTTTTTTATAATGTGGCATTAAAAATACATACAACCCTAAATGTTTACCCTTATATCACCAACCCCTATTTTTTAATAGCCATTTTAGTAATTCAATCATTTTTCATCCCGTTCGATAACTGGTAAACTCGATCTATGAAGAAACTAAATCGTAAACAAATAACGGGTTGAAATTAACATGTGATCTTATCTATCTAACCCGTGGATTAAATTATATGTATAATTACATAATATTAAACTAATCTGTGTTGTCTGTCTGTCCGCAAAAACCGCTGTGGACTAGTGGGTAGAATGTGCGATATACAAATGTGAGATCTAAGGTTTGAATTCCGCTTCCTTCTGCGGTTGCCTAGAAGAGATCGCTCTTAGCGATTGCTACTGTATTTTTAAGGCTATATATTATATTTTGTTGTTTTCTTTGCTGATGAAAGGCTCTGATGTAACGTCTACTTTTTATCCCGTAAAAGTTAATGGTGGTTAACCCTAGGGTTACACAGCGCAGCTAGGCCGGTTTGCATTTTGATTAGTGCGACTCAGAGTGCCAGTGCGATTGCGAGTGCGAGTAAGTAATCACGACTGATTACTATGCACTCGCAATAATCAATCGGTGTCCACACGTGTTTGCTACTAATCACTCAACACCTGCACTACTCACTCGCACTCGCACTAATCAAAATGAAAACAGGGCTATATTGACACTAGTATTTGTACATGTTGTTATTAGTTTGATGTTTTAATAAAGATCTTTTGAAATTGAAATTGAATATTGATTCGTACTACGCAGTATATAAATATACTAGGTAGGTAATCTGGACTCATGTTCCAATAGTTGCGTGCCACTGTGCTAGGCAGGCATGTTGCTTGCCGTCAGGCCTGCTCGTTTCGTTATTCTAATGTAAATACTATTAAAAAGTCTGAACGTCTTCAAAATCAAATCTGATAAGCACTGATCACTGGATATGTGAAATTTAAAAAAAACTACTAGCAAAATGTCCAAATTAACGAATTTTATTACAGCACGGTAGTCATATTTTCTTACAATCAAAGCACTAATGATACTTTTTGATATACAATGTATCAAACTGTACTTGTTTGGAAAATTAAGAATTTGTATAATTTATCATTGTGAAAATGAAGAATGTGGAAAATTCGGAATATGTAAAATTCATAATTTAGACAAATAAGATTATGTATTATAAAGAAATTAGAAAATATATGATGCGGAAAATTAAGAATTTGGAATGAAACGTCATATCATATAATTTATGTATTGAATATTTTCCGGAATCACTTTGCCACTTTCTTGGGCCATTGGTATACTTAACTCTATGTCGGTGACATTTAACCTGTCAGTGGGTCACTGATGCGTTTTGAGACGTGTTTCTTATTTCCTTGTCATCATGAGCTCGATATCTTCCAATGTCTGGAAAAAAATCTCTCTTACCTACATATACATTATCTATTCTATGCCTATACTCAATTGCTACATTTTGCTTCGCATTTAGGTTCTTTTTAGGGTTCCGTAAAACGTAAAAACGGAACCCTTATAGATTCGTCATGTCTGTCTGTCTATCTGTCTGTTCGTCCGTATGTCACAGCCAATTTTTGCCGAAACTATGAGAACTACACTATTGAAACTTGGTAAGTAGATGTATTCTGTGAACCGCATAAAAATTTTTACAAAAGAAAAAAAATTTGGGTTGCCCCCCATACATAGAACTGAAACTCAAAAAATATTTTTTCATCAAACCTACACGTGTGGGATGTCTATCGATAGGTCTTCAAAAATGATGTGGAGGTTTCTAATATAGTTTTTGTCTACGCTGAATAATTTGCGCGAGAGACACTTCTAAAGTGGTAAAATGAGGGTCCCCCTCTAACTTCTAAAATAAGAGAATGAAAAAACTAAAAAAAATATGTGATGTACATGAGTGTTAAAACGAACTAAAAAATCTATGTGTACTATGTATATTATGTTACTTGCTGCAACGGAACCCTTCATGGGCGAGTCCAACTCGCACTTGGCCACTTTATTTCTGATAAGTGCAATAAAGGATTTATCTAACGATCTATAAATCTAACTTCTTTTTACTTGTCTCTATCGAGTGCCTATGTTACGGTTGCCTGGAAGAGATCGCTTTTAGTTATAACGTCGCCAATTGCTACTTTTAATTACTTAAATAAATGTTTGTTTAATACTTTTGTTTATATTTAAGTTAAGTGCAATAAAGAGTTAATCTATCTATTTAGTGGCTACTAGCCACGATGGGCCAGTTTTTTTTTACTATGATCAATTGATCAGGTTGCACTTGGCCGCCATTTTGCCTGATGTTAAGCGACGATGCGGTCGACGATGTAGCGTACTTAGAAGACACTGATAAATTCTCAAGTTAAATACATCGAAATGGTATCCATCGGGAAAAACTCACTCAGGCAACGCATTCCATAGACTAGAATTGTATTATTATGAAATGATAGTCAAACCCTCTCGTTGGAGTCTTTCGAACGACAACCATGACACGATGTCTATTTTGCGAGCTACGAGTAGTCAGACAGAAAATAAGGAAGTCCACAAATATATTATGTATTTATCTATAATCTATAATTATATGTAAAAATCAATGCCACTTTTCGTTGTAAGGGAACTCCTCCTAAATGGCTTGACCGATTTGAATTATTTTTTTGCATACGTTTGGGTAGTGCCCTGGATGGTTTAGATTCACAAATCAGCCCGGCGGATGGCGCTGCAGTTGGTATCCAGGTTATTATCCGAGCGAAGCTGGAATGGGCCGCTAGTCTTAAATATTTGTTATGGGATTTAGGTAATTAACCGACGGTGCCACGCCACATTATAAAATCGAAACCAAGCTTCCGCATATCGTCACTCCATCAAAGCATATCCATTGCGTTTGCTCTCAACAGTTACTACATTAGAACATGTTACATATACACTTCCGTATTTAAATATATAGTGACAATATTCTATGTGATCTTTATCTATGATATATTAAAGCTATTTTTAAGCAACATCGTCTTATCAAGTTGTTTTTATTAAGTAAAATTAAATTTATTTTTCTCAACGTATCGACTTCTTGTCGTGGACATTAAACGAGTTATTATTTTTTACTAACTGTAGCTGATCAAACGCAAAGTTTACGATTCTATAAAGGACGAATAGACAAACGTTAATTTTTATTTACCTACTAGCGGCCCGTTCCGGCTTCGCTCGGATCATAACCTAGACACTGTCTGCAGCGCCATCTGCCGGGCTTATTTGTGAATCTAAACCGTCCTCGAATCAACTTGTACACACACAAAAAAATCATTCAAATCGGTCCCGCCGTTTAGGGAGGAGTTCACTGTCAAATGATTAAATTACTAAAATGGCTATTAAAAAATAAAAGTAGGTGATAAAAGGGTAAAAATTTAGGGTTGTATGTATTTTTTATGCCACAGTATAAAAAATTAAAAACTTTTTTTTGTCCAAAAATTAAAAACAAAAAATTGGGGGTGAACAACCCTTATCACTTAGGGGTATGAAAAATAGATAGTACCCGATTCTCAAACCTACTGAATTTGCATATAAAATTTGGTAAAAATCAGTAAAGCCGATTCGGAGGAGTAAGGTAACTAACACTGTGACACGGAAATTCTTATACCTTTAAACGAGCAATTCTTGTACCTATATAAATATGTATATATGAATATAGAATCTGAATCTCGGAGACGGCTCGATGGATTTTCATGAAATTATGTATGCAGGGGATTTTGGGGACGATAAATCGATCTAACTAGGTCTTATTTAAATAAAAAGTATAAAATAAAAAATATAATTTAAAAACTCAAAAACCCGACTGCGTAAAAAGTGAACCAAACTACGTACTCACATACTAAAAAAAACTGAAAAGAATAAAACAAGCATTTAGATTTCTGGTGTTCTAGAATTCTATAATATGTTATTGTATTAATACTATTGAAATATATACAATATTTTCTTATAAAAGAACATTACAACTGAACAGTCGGGATCCATTGAACAATTACATTGTATGTCGAATAATAATGGATCCCGACTGTTCAGTTGTAATGTTCTTTTATAAGAAAATATTGTATATATTTCAATAGTATTAATACAATAACATATTATAGAATTCTAGAACACCAGAAATCTAAATGCTTGTTTTATTCTTTTCAGTTTTTTTTAGTATGTGAGTACGTAGTTTGGTTCACTTTTTACGCAGTCGGGTTTTTGAGTTTTTAAATTATATTTTTTATTTTATACTTTTTAGTTATGAACAATGTTGTGAATGTTAATATGCTCAACATAATAATATGCATCTTTTGGTTGTTGACCAAATGTCTTCGTTTCTACTGATATAATATGTAGGATTTTCTACTGCATGTAATTCATATTTATAGTTTTGTGTTAGTATAGGTTTTCGATTGACGTTGAGTACCTAGGTACTAAATCGTTTGAAGTTGGAGATGGGCGACCGAGGCGGAGCAATCCGAGAGCAGTTCCGTGTTCCCATTATCACGTACCTGCACGTACGAAAAAAAGGTAGTCCAATATACCTACTAGCATAGATCGTAGAACCCAAGATGGGCCCCATCCCAAACTTCACGGCGCACGCAATCATGTCAACGTTGGGAAGAGTGAGCTCACTCTTTCCGTTCTAGTCGGTTGCAGGACGCGGTGGACGCCGGACGTTTTTACCTATCATTATTCGGTGTCAACAACCAAAATAAGTAGAACCACAGCAAATCTCGCCGCTAGCGATTATAGGGGTCAAGTAGATTGGTTGTTTGTAAACCACTTACGATACATACAGAGACGCAGTTTATTACCAATTTCAAGATTCTCAGGGCACATCTATTGATTTATATCGATGCCTACTAGATACATTAGTATATAATGTCCATCCACATTCACACGTACAGTTAGTTATACGAAGTTTTCTGCTACCTAAAAACCTATAAATGTGAGAATGGTTGTTACTCAACTTTAAATCGATATACATCCTAAACGGTCAGTCAAATCGAAAAACATTGAGAGAAAGCTAAACATTATTTTCAAATACCTATTCAACGATACCCCTCTTGATATATTTTGGTGATTTTCATTTTTTTAATTTGGACAATATGGCGTCCTGAATCCGCCATATTGGATTTACACTAATGTCATGTCTTTAGTGTCACTCGCCAGATTAAGAGGAATCGATTGACGTGTGAATCATAAAAATCGGCCCAGGCGTTTGGTCTGTATAGTGCCTCAAAGGAACATACAAACATACATACATACATACATAGACTGTTAAACACATTACCACTCCTTTGCGTCGCGCAGTCGGGTAATTTGGACAATATGGCGTCCTGAATCCGCCATATTGGATTTACACTAATGTCATGTCTTTAGTGTCACTCGCCAGATTAAGAGGAATCGATTGACGTGTGAATCATAAAAATCGGCCCAGGCGTTTGGTCTGTATAGTGCCTCAAAGGAACATACAAACATACATACATACATACATACATACATACATAGACTGTTAAACACATTACCACTCCTTTGCGTCGCGCAGTCGGGTAAAAAAACGCATATTATGCCCTTCCGGACCCAAGGCACAACTACTAGGCTCAACTGGTTGTGCCGTGGGTACTTTTGATTCCCTTCTACACAACTGAGTTCCCTACGGCTCAACTCAGATCCTTCCGAACCCAAGGCACAACTACTAGGCTCAACTGGTTGTGCCGTGGGTACTTTTGATTCCCTTCTACACAACTGAGTTTTTTACGGCTCAACCCAGAACTTTAGCACAACTACTATGCACATCTGGTTGAGTTGTGGAGAACTCAGAAACCACTGAAAATGAAACCACCACCACAAAAACTCGAATCCATGGTTGTGCCGTGGGTTCTTTTGAGACACAACTGATTGATTAGTTCGGAAAATAATTTACCTTTGGCTCAACTGACGTAAATTAGACGCAAATAGACCATACCTACTCTGCCAAAGTTAAAACTAAAAACCCATGAAAGAAAGGAAGTTATTAAAAACTCACATATTTTAGTATTACTTCAAGTCAAAGTACTTTATGCATAAATATACCATTTACACGTCATTTAATAAAAAATGAAAACAAAAGAAAGAGCATACAGATTGTATATACACTTTCAAAGTTTGAAATGACTACTTTACTGTATTATAATAATTATTGTACAGAAAACTGTCAAGCATTATACGAGTATAATATGTTCTTATTAAAATTGTATTGACCCATGTCAAATATTTGTACTCATTTTTTTGGACTTTGCCATCACTCTCTCAAAATTCGGCGTAACTATAAAAAGTTTGATCGATAAGCCAGCACTTTAATCTGTTTTTGAAGTGGGCAAAACTTGGGGCAGATATAATTATTTTGCGAAGAGTGTTATAAACTTCAGGTCCCATAATGTGAGTTAACTTCCGTGACCTCGTGAGAGTGTGGTATAACATTCAGCTTATCCGCGTTACGTATGTTGCGAGAATGTCTCTCTCCTCGCGCATTGTATGATTCTAGATTATTTCTGACATACACAGCCACCTGGTGGATCAATATAGCAGGTAACGTAAGTATACCAAGCTCTCTTAATTTATCTTAATTTTTCTAAGGTATGGCCGAGGTTAATTTCACCGTTGATAAGTTGCATCTGGACAGATCTAATAACATTATCATTGATGATCTGCTCTTTTTTACGTTTTGCGGAAACGCCTTTTGCTATTTCCATTTTAGAAGTGGATACAATGACTTTAAGAGCCTTCAGTAGGCGACAAACATTGACTGTATTTTTGTTCACAGCTTTATTTAATTTGCTGTGCCATCCTTCTAAGCAATTATTTGTTCTGTGGCGCTCACCAAATACGGACAGAACAGACAGCACATTACATTTTTTATGAAAAAGATGATCAATGTGTTTTATAAATTTAGGCATTATTAATTTGTGAATGTTGACTTCCTCCTTGATATATTGCCAGCCTTCTAATATCCTTTCTTTTGGCAACAACGGTAAAGCAGCGGTAAGGCCAACAATGCGTCTGGGTTGGTTCAATCAAAGTGGTTTCTGAGTTCTCCACAACTCAACCAGATAGGCATAGTAGTTATGCAAAAGGTCTGGGTTGAGCCTTATGGAACTCAGTTGTGTAGAAGGGAATCAAAAGTACCCACGGCACAACCAGGGATTCGAGTTTTCGTCAGTTGTGTCGTGGGTACATTTTTTTTCCGGAACGGACCAACTAGTTGTGTAGAAGGGAATCAAAAGTACCCACGGCACAACCAGTTGAGCCTAGTAGTTGTGCCTTGAGTCCGGAACGATATTATGCGCGTTTTTAGACAATGAAAAACTGTCACATTAGACATTAGAATGTGAAGGTAAATTTCGCCGCGTGACGCGACAGCATAATTAGCTCAGACGGGAAGTCGGGCGCTCATAGCGGTCACGAATTAGTAGCTCCGGGTTCGAATCCAGACGGGTTCTCTTTTTTTTTCAATTCGTTATTTTAAGAAAATCTATTTCTTGGAGTCTTTTATCTGTAGGTATCTAAGTATATTTAGTATTTAAACCGAGCAAAGCTCGGGCACCCAGGTACTTTATATATAACAAGACAAGATATAGATCCGAGACATCGTGAGCAAACCGACATTTTCCTATAATCTTTTGAGGTTACGTCATCCATCAACCCGCACCAGGCCAGGCCGTGGTGGATTCTGACTTTGACTCTCTCCTTGCGAGAGCAGGCCTCGAGTCTCAGTAGTGGAAGCATTTAGTATTGCATGTGCACCGTGCAATTTACAAAATTTGTTCCAAATTTTCGCATCATACTAATATAAAAAAATTAAATGTTTTTATGTTTGTTGCTCAAGTCAAGGTTTTGAAAAATGAGAAAGCCCTATCCCAGACAGATACGAAAGAAAGTTCTACACAACCCGTGGACTACTGCACGGATGACGATGAACTAGCCAGAGAAACAGAGTGGATCAGAGAGAAGTCCAGGAAAAAAAGGAAAATTAACACGTCACCTACTCCAGTCACTCCATCACCTCAAGGAAAAAACTGCATCAGAGCAGATCCAGAAAAGGTAGCCAAAAAGGTCCCACAGCCACCACCCATTATAATCGATGACGTCACAAATTATCAAACTTTTTTTGATGACCTATCAAAAAGCCAACCAGGGAAGACATTCCAAGTCAAAATGATGAACGGAGATAGCGTTAAAATAAACGCAGCTAACGAAGATGCATATAGAGCCATAATTAAATTCTTGAATGAAAAAAAATGGCTATGGCACTCTTTTGAGAATAAACAAGAAAGACCTATAAGAGTAATGGCCAAAAAACTACACTCAACATGCAAGCCAGATAGGATTGTAGAAGATCTAAAGCATCAAGGCTATAAGATTGAAAGTGCAACAAATAAATTGAGATGGAAGAACAAGGAACCACTCAACATGTTCGTACTAACTTTCTCAAAAGAAGAAGATATTAACAAAATATACGGAATTAAAACCGTATTGGGATGTAAAATTGAAATACAACCTTTAAGAACTATGAAACTTGTCCCACAGTGCAAAAAATGCCAAGCGTATGGACATACGCAAAAATACTGTTCTAGAGAGCCCAGATGCGTCAAATGCACTGGAAAGCATCTAACAAGAGACTGCGATAAACCAGCAGAAGCAAAACCGAAGTGCATACACTGCGGTGCACCTCATCCCGCCAGTTACAGAGGATGCATAGTAGCTAAGGAGTTCCAAAACCTTAAAAATAAGACATTGAAAAAGTCTCATATTGTCAACCCTAGTCAGCAACGACTACCTAATAAAAGCTGTACTGCTAACAAATCAACCGTCTCAATGAGCCGACCCATAAATAAAGATGTAACATATGCGCAAGCTACATTTACAAATATTAACAATTCTAAGAATATAAATAGTGATAACAAATTAGATCAGATTCTTGCACTAATGAGCTCGTTTGATGGCCGACTAAAAATACTTGAGAACAGCAAAAATCCAGCTGTTTTTAGAAATAATAAGTAATGCATAACTTAACTATTATGGCTTGGAATTCTAATGGACTACTTCAACATCAAAAAGAGTTGCAAGTTGTTCTAGATACAAAAAAGATTGACATTTGCTTGATTTCGGAGACGCACTTCACCAAACAATCCTATGTCACATTCAAAGGTTACAAAGTATATCATGCGCTCCATCCTGATAATACAGCCATGGGTGGCAGTGCAGTAATAGTAAAAGAAAACCTATACCAATATGAGGAATTCAAAAATGAAGAAAAAGAGATTCAGTCAGTGGCTGTTTGTATCAAAACAAAACTGTATAAGCTCACGATTGCGTCTGTCTACTGCCCACCAAAACATGCTATAAAAAGAGAACAATATTTAAATTTCTTTAAGCAATACAGAGACAAGTTTATTGTTGGAGGAGATTTTAATGCGAAAAATTTATATTGGGGCTCCCGACTCACTAACACGAAAGGGAAGGAGCTTCTGTCTGCAATTAAACAAATTAAAGGAGACTCTATCTCTACAGGTCAACCAACGTACTGGCCAACTGATCCGAAGAAAATACCTGATCTTATAGACTTTTTTGTTTATAGGAACATATCAAGAGCTTATTTAGACATAAACCCATCATTTAATATGAGCTCAGATCACTCTCCTATATTTTTATCGATATGTGACAAATTTATATACAGAGATAGTAAATTAAGTCTAGTAAATAAGCACACAGACTGGGAAAGCTTCCAGATAGACTTAGATTGCATAATAGATCTTAACGTTTCACTTAAGACACCGGAAGAATTAGACAAAGAGACTGAAATTTTTGTAGAAAACATACAACAGACAGCCTGGAAAAATACACCACCCATGAAAAAAAGAGCCAGTGGTACTAACTACCCTCATGAAATTATGCAACTACTGGCTACAAAGAGAAAACAACGAAAAACATGGCATCATACCCGTTGTCCAAATGACAAAAATTTGCTGAACCAACTCACTAAAAAACTTCAAAGAGCAATAAAAAACTATCAGGACAACTCCATGAAAGCCTACCTTCAACAGTTGTCTTGTGACAGCAGTACTAACTACTCACTTTGGAAGGCAACTAAAAACATGAAAAGACCAACTACCCATATTCCCCCTATAAAAGAGCTGGATGGAAAGTGGGCCATTAGCAATGAACAAAAAGCCCAAAGATTTGCTCAACACTTGGAAAAAATCTTCCAACCTAACGAAAGAGCCGCAACAGCTGTAAATCTATCTAATCTAGATCAAGCAATACAAGATGATCTGGAGATAAAGCTTGTTACTCCTAAAGAAGTTTTCAATGAGATAAAATTAAGAATAAAACCGAAGAAATCACCCGGATATGATCTAATCACGGGAGACATCATACGACATCTACCACGTAAAGCTATAGTTAAACTTACCACACTTATCAATGCTGCCTTCAGACTGAGGTATGTGCCTGACTTATGGAAAGTAGCTGAAGTGATAATGATAGCAAAACCTAGCAAGCCTCCTCAGGAAGCAGCGTCATATAGGCCCATATCTCTGTTGCCTATCATTTCAAAACTGTTTGAAAAACTTTTGCTCAAGAGACTGAAGCCAATCATAGAACACAAAAACTTGATACCAGATCATCAGTTTGGATTCAGACAAAAACATTCTACGATAGATCAGGTTCATAGAATCACTAAAACCATAGAGCAAACCCTTGAAGAAAAAAAAGTGTGCTCTACAATATTTTTAGATGTAGCGCAAGCATTCGACAAAGTGTGGCATGAAGGGCTAATACACAAATTAAAATTACTGTTACCTAAACAATTTTCTGATATTTTAACATCATATATTTCGAACAGATTATTTAGAATTAAACAAGAAGACTCATATTCGTCGCTAAAACAAATTAAAGCTGGAGTACCACAAGGAAGTGTACTTGGGCCTGTACTTTACTTGTTGTATACTAGTGATATCCCAGCTTTAGACAACAGCACTATCGCAACCTTCGCAGATGACACTGCTATCCTGGCAATAGGTGACACCCACGCAGAAGCCACAGAGAGGGTGCAAATAGCAGTTAATAAAATACATGACTGGACAAAAATGTGGCGTATTAAGCTAAATGAGTCCAAAACTGTTCACATAGACTTCACAAACAAGAAAAAACAATATCATCCAGTATTCATAAATGGACAATGTATACCATACGAAAATAAAGCCAAATATTTAGGCATGACTCTAGATGCGAAGTTACGCTGGAAAACTCACGTCAAAAAAAAGAGAGAGGAACTAGCTATACGCTACAAAAACATGTATTGGTTACTTGGTAGAAACTCCATGCTGTCAATACATAACAAAATATTATTATATAAACAAGTCCTAATGCCAGTGTGGACTTATGGTATACAGTTGTGGGGCTGTACCAAAAATAGCAACATCGAGATAATACAACGCTTTCAAAACAAAGTACTCAGGGATATTGTCAATGCGCCCTGGTATGTGAGAAATGCCGACATTCATCGAGATCTTGGAATGGATCTTGTCGGCAAAGTGATAAAGAAGTACGCAGAAGCACATGAACGCAGGCTTCATCATCATGTGAATGTCGAGGCTATCCAGCTCCTTGATAACACGGACACAGTGAGAAGACTTAAAAGAACAAAACCTTTTGAGTTAGTATAGTGCAGTGTCAGTGCAATACAATATAAAACAATTAAATGTGCTAAGTCAAGTGAAAGAAGTGACTTCCCCTTAACAGTGTCAATAAGAAAAGTGCTGATGGGCACCTTCTTATGTATAAACTATGTAGCAATTTAAGTTAGATATAAATTACTCATTAGCCTAGACTTAATAAATTAGGCTAGATTGTAATAAGCGTTAGGATCCAAGGATACTTGGTGAATAATTTTAGAGAAAAAAAAAAAAAAAAAAAATGTTTGTTGCTCAAACACGTCGAAGGGGCTAAACGGATCGGGTTGAAATTTGGAATTCAGTTAGAGATCATATTCTGGAATAGCATCAAGGCTAAATTTTATCCATAAAAAATAAAGAGAACGAAAACTAAAAAGGTAGGGTAAAATAGCGAGGCGTTGCTAATGCCTTTATATTTGTACCTCGGTGGATGATGTTTGTTGAATCGGTTTCAGTAGTTCCTGAGATTAGCGCGTTCAAACAAACAAGAGTACCCTATGTCCCATCCCAGACTTAATTTAACTATGTTCTAAATTTCAACCCGAACCGTTCGGCCATTTCTACGTGTTTGAGCAACAAACATCCAAACTTTTTCATTCATAAATAAATATTGGTGGACAATTCACACACAACACCATCTGACCCCAAACTAAGCAAAGCTTGTATGATGGCGGCCAGATAGCTGATATAATACTTAAATAGTTTTAAACACATACTTATTATACATATAATATAATAATCTCAGTAGGATTCCCTAGGTTTGTCGTTGTTTATCAGTTTAATTTTTGTTTCAGACAACTGCAAGAAGAGTTATTGGCCGAAAAGAAATTCTACTCAGACCACATATCCAAGTCGAAAGCCGAGATGGACAGGATACGGGAAGACAACGAGAAGTACCAGAAGTAAGTTTTATAGAATCAAAATACAGATAGTTCAACTCATCTGTGCGCGCGGCGCTATGTGTGCGTGCGCTTGTAATTATACAACTTTCATTTGTGTGGCAGTGGCGCGGCAGTCGTCGTCCGAGCAAAACGTGACGAGCATACAAAGTAACTGTATGTGTACAAGCTTACCCACACATAGACCCGCGCGCACAACTGAGTTGAAGTCACTATACAATTTTTAACTGACTTCTATCGAATCAATAGTGAATCGGTTCCTTCTAGATATGCATACTCCATCGTAGACCGCATTGTCGCTTAACATCAGGCGAGATGTCAAGTGTAAACTTATAAAAGTTAAAAAAAAACTCCAAAAAAGGAGTGCTCTTTTTCCTATGTGTAGTATTGTTTTTGACGTTTAAACTGTTCCGGTTTGAAGAGAAAAGTTCCCAGAGAAATTTCAAGGCTAAGAGATGAATAGTCTTATACGTTTGGGTGACGAACGTATTGTAGTACTAGATAGCGATTAGGATCATTCAAGTTCATATAACTAAATAAATAAATAAATTTTGGTGGACAATTCACACACAACACCATCTGACCCCAAACTAAGCAAAGCTTGTAATATGGCGGCCAAATAGCTGATATAATATAATTAAATACTTATATAGTTGTAAATACATACTTATTATACATAGAAACACCCAGTGGTAAAATGTTATAGACAGGTGTAACTTACTATTATTAAACGCATGTCATGTTCGTCTCGTCACTCTAAGCTCTAGGTTATAAAAAAAATGTGTGATGTTATACAATATTGAACTTTGATTGTACCAGTCATAGGGCACATTATTACATTTCCTCTCTTCCAGAGTATATCGAGGAGTCAAAAGAAATGTTATCAAAGAAGTATTAAGAAGATTGTGGAAACATCATTTAAATATTAAGATATATTTGAGAATGTTGCTATCATCAAGTTACACATTTTTACATACAACGTTTTCAGTTCTAAGTATTATTTAAATTTAATCTATACAGGGTAATTGGGAATCAGCCTGCATCCTTTTAAGGGCATACTAAGTATATTAAATAAAACAACTTTTGTGTTACAGTTTTTAAAAACTCGTATTTTTTCTCCATAAAAAATTAAAAAGAGTCTTGCCCGATCTAAAACATTCGAACTCATCGTAATAAAGGCTCGCGCACTACAAAATAAAAATAAGTGTTTTTGCCCGCTCTAATAACATCGAACTTTTCATGACAAGAGTTCGTGCACTCTTTAACGTTGAAGCGACGCATAGAGCTAAACAGTGCTAGAGGATTAAATATATATATAATATATATATGAATCTGAATAGGACCATAAACTTTGAAAATATTGTTTTTTGGGATATGTATTGATTGAGTTTTAACAAAAAAGTTGTAGAAGAGTTGTTTATTTGAATTCACAGAACATACCCTTAAATAGATGCAGGCTGATCACCAGTAACCCTGTATAAAATAATAGTGATGTGATTTTTGGCGATCATGAATGAAGGAAAGAAATATCAATATTAATATATATGTATATAATAACACTGCGTTGCGCCATGAACACAAAATAAGAGTAGTTTAAAAAAATCTCTGATCCTTTGAAAAAGCCGCGCGCGCTGGCACACGCCGGTTTCGAGATCAAAACAACGTTATCAGAGTCGAGAATGTGTTCACGCTTTATTTCTTGCAGTAAACAAAATGGCGTGACATAAAAAATGACGATTTTGCATGACAGAATAATATTTAAATCGAATTATTTTTTATATTAAATTCATCAATCACTTAATGTTTTTTGTTTCTTTCAATTTTGAATGTAGGCAAAAGAGACAGGTAATAATTTTTGATGACCACAAAAGTCTTTTGAGGGGTTACCTATTACCACCACATACAGTCCTGTTTGCGGCTAATGGAATCACAAAATGTTGGCTGGGAGTCCTGTAATGATATAAAAAAAAATTGGAGGATATAAAATACGAAATCATCAAAAGACCTTTTTACTATACGGACTACTATAATCTTAAAGTCCTTTTCTGGGCTGCTATAATCATAAAGTCCTTTTCACGGCTACTATAATCATAAAGTCCTTTTCAGGGCTACTATAATCATAAAGTCCTTTTCAGGGCTACTATAATCATAAAGTCCTTTTCAGGGCTACTATAATCATAAAGTCCTTTTCTGGGCTGCTATAATCATAAAGTCCTTTTCAGGGCTACTATAATCATAAAGTCCTTTTCAGGGCTACTATAACAATAAAGTCCTTTTCAGGGCTACTGTAATCAAAAATTTCATTTCAGGGGACTATAATCACAAATCCGTACTTGGCAACTATAATCACAAAGCCCTTCTTGGCAAGAACACTTTTTTGAGTACTACCACAATCACAAAGTCCCTTTAAGGGCTACAGTAATACTCAAACATTTAATTTCAGGGCTACTATAATCACAAAGCCCTTCATGGCTACTATAATCAGATCACTTTTTAAAGGACTACCATAATCACAAAGTCCTTTTGCGGGTCACTATAATCACCGAAAGTCCTTTTCAGGGCTATAATAATCAAACATTTCATTTCAAGCTTACTGTAATCACAAAGCCCTTCAGGGCGCCTATACTCACAAAGCCCTTTTCAGGGCTAGTGTAATCACAAAGTCCTTTTCAGGGCTGCTATAATCACAAAGTTCTTTTCAGCGCTACTATTACCAAAAAGCCCTTTTCAGGGCTACCTACTGTAATCACTCACGAAATCCTTTTTAAGGCTACTATAATCACAAAACTCTTTTCAGGGCTACTTTAATCACAAACAGTCCTTTTCAGGGCTACTGTAATCACAACGTTATTTTCGGGGCTACTATTATCACAAAGCCTTTTTCAGGCCTACTATAATCACAGAGTCCTTTTCAGGGCTACTGTAATCACAAACCTCGTTTCAGGACTACTATAATCACAAAGTCCTTTTCAGGGCTACTGTAACTACAAAGTTCTTTTCAGGGCTATTATAATAACAACACTTTTTTGAAGACTACTGTAATCACAAAGTCCTTTTAAGGGCTATTATGATCAGAACATCTTACAGAGGACTACTGTAATCACAAAGTCTTTTTAAGGGCTATTATGATCAAAACATCTTTCAGAGGACTACTGTATTCTCAGCCTTCTCAGGACTATATCTCAAAAAAACATTTTTAGGACTACTGTAATTTCAAAAAGTCCTTTTCATGGCCACTAAAAACAAAAACAACTGTTTAAGGAATCACAACAGTTTTTTAATATCCTGTAATCAGAAACAGACCCATTCAGGGTTACTTTAATCACAAACAGTCCTTTTCAGGGCTACTATAATCACATTTACGTAAGTCTTTATCAGGCTTAGTGTTATCACGTAAAGTCCTTTTAAGACTATTATATGAACAGAGTTCGTTTATGGTCTCTGCTACCAGACAATTTTGTGCCCCCATTTGTTATCATCACGTAGTTATTTTCAGGATTACTTTTATCACAAAAACTTCTTTCCAAAGTCCCTTTTAAGTCCTTTTTCGAGGCAACTGTGACAACTAACGATACTTTTAGTATACGTTTTTTCTTAGTTTGGGGCTAATTAGTGACTTTGAGGTCCTCCGCCAATGTTAATTTATTGACAAAAGGCTTTTATATAATTTTTAAAAGACTATACGGACTCCTAGGTCCATGACTTTTCAAAAACTAAATACATATAATAAATTCGTACATATTTTGTAATAAAAGCACCAAGAGGCTCTATCACCGCCGCATTTCGATCTTTAATGGCCATCTGTAAGTTATAGTCTCTGATGGCAATCGGTGGCGCGGTCGACGTTCGCAACACAATACGACAAATCGCGCCATAGATGTCGTCGGTGTAGTAGATAAAGGTCCCAGTGTGCCGAGACAAAGCCACGATTGCGTGCGGAACACTCGTGTATCTTCAGCTTAGCTTTGGTTGAAATAAGGCTTCATCTGGCTGACGTTATTCACAAAATTCTTGATTTTAAGACATAAATGGCGATATCTTTCCAGGTTGCTTAGTGCAGAGTTGAGTGCGGAACCAAAGAACAAGGCGCAAGAGTTCGCGCAGAACGAAATCATCAGATTAGCAGCCGAGAGCTTATCCTTACAGGTATACTACTTCCAGGTATTATAGGTTTAGTTCCGGTCAGTCTAGTCGGGATAACGGCGACTGCTGATCCAGAGCCCAGGGGTTCAAATTCCACACGCACCACTGTCATTTCGGAAGCATGTGAACGCTTCGGGAAAAGAAGCGTTCCTTCACCGATTTCTTAATGTCATCTGCTGAAATACCCAATGACTGTGACATACCGAGATATTTGTAGGTCTCGTCTTCGGAGAGGGATCTGAGAGTTATGGTCTCGGAAAGTTGTAAATTCTCTGAATTTACTACTTTCCCTCGCTGTACATGCATGACCGCACACTTGTCGACACCGAACTCCATCTTGATGGCGTTACTAAAAACTTCCGTGGTTTTTAATAACGTCAACAAGTCTTTCTTCATAAGCCATCTGTTTCGGTGCAAAGAGTTTGAGGTCGTCCATGTATAGCAAATGAGATATAACCTCACCTCCCCTACGAAGACGATAGTCTAACTCTGAATCCTTCAGCAGAGTGCTGAGAGGATTCAGACTTAGGCACCAAAATAGGGAACTCAGACTGTCTCCCTGAAAAATGCCCCTTTCAATCTTAATCAAATCCTTCGAAACAAACGAGCTGTCTACGCTACCTGGTTGACGCAGGACTGTGACCCACTGTCCCATGCATTTGCGTAGAAAAGATTTTAGAGTTGGATTTATCTATACTACGGATTCGGACCAGGGGCTCCGGATTGGCAGTCGCCGATCTCCGTTCTCCGTCAGAATTTCAAGTGTAGCATGACGGCTGGGTCAAATTATACCATTCTAATAAATTAATAAGTCGGTGACGTAGATTGTGGAAAAACGTGGAACACGTATTTTATTGTTTCAAATCATTAAAAATCGACAAAGATATTCTCATACGTCATTATAGACTTAGTAGTAGTAGGCCTTTGCAGAAGATGAAGCGTTTACAAGATCTAGACGCAAAACATCTCACAAATAAGACCCGTCCGAAGCCTTCTTACACCTACACGTACAATTCGAATGGTCTATTGCTCTATTGTATTGTGCGTCATGTGATAGGACGTTTCAAACAAAACTTGGTTTTGCGAGCCATGTTCGCGCGCATAATCGTGCTTAGCTGGGTGCGCCGTTGACGAATACGTCAAGGAGGACTACTAGTAGTAGAACTCTTAGCATTCCGCCTGGGGAAGTACCACACCTTTGCCAGTTATTCTACCGCCAAGCAGTAAAGTGCAAACATTCCTGTGTTCCGGTTTGAAGGGCAATGTTTCCAGTGAAATTACAGGGCTTAGAGATATAATATCTCAGATATGGGGCATTTCACGCCAAGCGGACAACCAAAAAAATATGAGGTCGTGAATTTTGTTTATATTCTGGTCAGTTATACTTCTAGTAGACGTGGGTGTGTAGGCACAATTTTTTTTTCGTGTGTTGCTTTATTGCCTAGTTATGAGCTTTTAAAAATTTACTAAAAATTAAATTATTAATTTTTGTATGCTTCTTATTTGTATCAATTTATTATTAAAAAAAATAAAAAAGTATTGTTTCTAATAGTTAAAAAGTTGTACTTTTTAATTATTTAGTCGAATTCGAAATTTGAATTTTTTTGCGTATTGTGAACCGGAAGTGAACATTTCAAATCTATTTTTGAGTAACTTGGACAATTTTTTTTTTTAATTTTTAATTCTTGAATTAAAGCTCTAAATGTACTTAATCTTCACAAAAAATATTAGAACGTGATCTGTAATAGTTTACGAATTAGAGCAAAAAGATTACATACACATTGCTATGAAAACGTTCAAAGCAATCGGGTTTATGCGCTAAGATGCTAAAAAACTATGCTATAAATATTTTATTCCTTCATTATGACACGCGAAACTATAGAAATAAACGTGTTTTTTGAATGCAATATAATTAACAATATAAAATTCGGAATTTTGTTTTTTTTACGTTTTGTAATTGTCCAAGTTACTCAAAAATAGATTTGAAATGTTCACTTCCGGTTCACAATACGCAAAAAAATTCAAATTTTGAATTCGACTAAATAATTAAAAAGTACAACTTTTTAACTATTAGAAACAATACTTTTTTATTTTTTTTAATAATAAATTGATACAAATAAGAAGCATACAAAAATTAATAATTTAATTTTTAGTAAATTTTTAAAAGCTCATAACTAGGCAATAAAGCAACACACGAAAAAAAAATTGTGCCTACACACCCACGTCTACTAGAAGTATAACTGACCAGAATATAAACAAAATTCACGACCTCATATTTTTTTGGTTGTCCGCTTGGCGTGAAATGCCCCATATGTGGGTGACGTGTGCAGTGCTAGGTAATTATTTGGACTCTACATGTTCCAATAGCTGCGTGTCACTGTGCTGTTATGTGGCAGGCATGTTGCTTACCGCCAGGCACATGCCCTGCTCGTCTCGTCACTCTATTCTATAAAAAAAAATAGACCACGTAAGTTCTGGAGTGGGGAGTTGTGACTTCACGTCTTCGTACAATGAAGTGACGTCACGCAAAACTTCGTAATTTTTTGTTTGTGAAACAAAAGAAAAAAATCTTAAAAATCTAACTGACGGACTAATTAGTTGTTTTGTCATCATGTTTATTGAAAACGAATTTTGGCGTGATAGAATAAAAAAATAAAATAATGGTATGTACCTATAACATAATAATTTGTGTATCTTCAGGAGCGTGTGGACAAGTTGTCTGAAAGCTGTCGGCGGTACAAGAACCAGATCAGGCTGCTGGTTAATAAGCTTAGAGATATGGGGGTTGATGACGTCAACGATATACTCGAGAGCAATGGTAAGCTACTACTAATTATTATTACTATTTTTGAAGTGAAAACTTCTTTAGGCGCGCCTAGACAGATTTTTCGTGGGATGTAAATTGATTTCTAACGTCATGCTCGGGTATGATAAGAAATCTTCGGGTAAACTCGGGACCTTGGCAATTGGGCATCTAGAAATGCGTCAGCCAATGCGAAATGTTGAAAGGGCGTGGCCTCGCCATCATGGCATGGCCATCTAGAAATGGGTGAGCCAATGGGAAATGCTGACAGAAGTGAAAACTTATGACTCCGAATTTGGTAGTTTACTTTGGAATAATACGCGGGTGAAACCGGAAGGCGTGGACATGAGCATGGCCATGATCCCGAGTTTACCCGAAGATTTTTCATCATTCCCGAGCGTGACGCTAGAATTCAATTCAAACGAAAAATCTGTCTGTGGCGCGCCTAAAGAAGTTTTCACTTCCAATAATGGACATTGAATATTTCTTTCCCTGTACCCTTCAATTTGTAAATATATAATAGCAGGAAGGCTTGTATAATAAGTTACGGCTAAGATATATAACGGTAAGATATATAAGTTACGGCTGGTCTAGTCGGGAGAACGGCGCCTGCCGATCCGGAGACCCCGGGTTCAAACCCCACACGCACCACTGTCTTTTCGAAGTCATGTGCGTAATGCCGCTAACTTAAAACGGTGAAGGAAAACATCGTGAGGAAACCGACATGTATCTAGAATCTTTCGAAGTCATGTGTCATCCACCAACCCGCACTGGGCCAGCGTGGTGGATTAAGGCCTTAACTCTCTCCTTGCGAGAGAAGGCCCCGAGTCCCAGCAGTGGGAACATTTAGTGGACTGTTGATGATGAAGGCTTTACGATTTTAACGTATTTCTAGAATCGATCGTGCCGCCGAGTTCGAACATGCCGCTGGACATGGCGCCGGTGACGCGGAAGAAGGAACGCGAGTATCTCGGCATGTTCGATTACAAGGTGCAGGACGAAGGAACGATCATTAAGAAACTCCTCACTGGTAAGTGGTGACGCTTTACAGGGTTATGAGGTAATGTTATATTAGTATAATGGATCCCTCCTTGACTGACATTCAAAATAAGTCCAAAAACCGCATATGCAAGAATAAAAAGACTAGCAAATGTAATGAAGAAGACTTTTATCGGCTGACTATTATTTCTATCATTGTATAAATTCTAAAAACTCAAATTCCTTTATTGCTTAATTTGTGTATTACAATGTGGATCCACCGTCTCCGAACTAGTTAAAAACTGTATTTCGGAGTCCGGTGGCCTCCTTCTAAAGTATGTACATACATGATTTTCCAATATATTAAGCAGCAAATAAATAAATTACAAAATAATTAAAATTACGGAATTAAATTATTACAATCCAAGTTAATTAAATTCCAAATAAAATCAAAATACGAAAAATAAAATAAAATTATACTACGTGAGCCTTAAGCATGATTCCCGAGACAGACGTGACAGTGTAACACAGATTAAGTAATAATATGTGTAAGTATGACGTGAAACTGTCAGTATCACGTAGAGGCGTATAACAATCTAATGGCTCGTGGCCAAAATGAGAACTAAGGTCGCCCGATTTTCCCAAAATTTTCAAAATTTAGGGAGTAATTCATTCCAGCTGAAACGTGTCGTTATGCTACAGGTATATGATAGGTGCCATATTCAGTAAGTGTAGCCAACATTTGAACGTAGCTCTGAAACATTTTTTCCCGCAATAGGCTAATACACCCTCTATCTAAAAGTATATATCTAAAAGTATTTTAATTTAATCTTTAGTTGCTAAGAAGACAAAAAATTAATAAACAATTTTTAAACCAAATAATTTTCAAACGTTTATTTCAAATGTTCAATTTTGAATTTCGAGGAAAAAGACCGGCGAATACATCGCTATGTTTGTGACGCAGTGGTTTAAACAATAATACGCTTCTCAAAAGGAATAAATATATTTTCGTAAATTAATAATGAGTTAGTTACAGTTCTTGGCTTTGTGATGGACTGTAAGAATACAAGTGTTAAAACCCCGCGAACATTATGGCTTCAAGTGCCAACTAGTATAAAAATGAGAATTTCATGGTTGAAATTATCAAAACGAGATCATAAATGATTGTCTACTATGTCAGCCTGAATACTGTTTCTGTAAAGATAATATGAACGAATTGAGAACGAATTTGAATAAACGAATGCAAATTTAAAACACACAAAGTTGATCTTACCAAAAGTCGGAACATCTAATATGTAGCAGCAATTAACAATATACCTACCTACTTTATGCATGGAGTATTTAGGTTACTTTACTTAAACGTCCTGTTTACATGTTCAAAAACATCTACCGCGGTGAAGGCGCCAAAAAGAAAAGGAAAAACTGGACCAATGCAGCGGCGATATCACCTAACAACTTATTTAGATACGCTTAATTGTAACAAGGTCAATTTCACTTCTTTATTAGTCCATTTTACAAATATACTGACACGCTAAAAAATAAATTTGTAGGCGCAAATCCAGGAATTGGATAGCAAAATCCGCGAATAGTGAAAACTTCAATGAAGGAAGCTCCAATAAGCAGTTTTTACTGTAGGACTGAAGGTATACGAACCCAGAGCAGGAAACATTGGGTAAATAGGTGTGTAACATAATTCCTAAAATTTCATTGATATAATTTTTTATTTCTCAATAGACAAATTAATGTGATAAATATGTATATTTGTATATATATAGTCGTTTAATATTTTTAAAACTTTATTTCAGTATATAGCCCTTTTAAAAACAGATGTTATCTTTTATGTATTAATTTAATTTTATCATAGAATATAAGTCTTTGAATTTGGAAAATATGGCGGAAAAAAAATTGTTGGGTCAGCTAGCTATTTTATATTTTAGCCGTCTTCCATAATGAAACTTTATTCTCTATTGCTGTTACAGAATATCGAAAATTGTGTAATAATAATAACCGAAAAAATTAAAAATATCAAAATAAAACATAACCAAGTTTTTCGTTTACATGAGCCACTGACGTCGTAAAGCGTTTTAGACATTCGAAGAATAAATTAAAAACACGAATTTTGAGATTGAGATATATATTTTTTTGCTTATTTAAAAATGACTTACTTACATTGTTTTGTGTAAATCTTTCAAAGATACATCATTTTAGACTTTTATTAGCATTGTGTGTTAAATCCTATTAATGGAAATATAAATATTTTTGCGGTGATAATTTATTTAAATTCCCCCAAAATTAAGGAGATTTTGTATCTGGGTAGCCTTTTTACAATGTCATCCAACTTCCATTAGATTCATGTACGCCTGTAACTGTGACGTGTGAGGGTTGTGACTTTAAGCAGGCAAATTTCAATATTAGGCAGGCAAAAACTTAAAAATGCTGCCCCCGCAACTTAGATAACATATTTCATTTTTAATTCTAGCATAATTTACATATATAAAAGCGAAAGGTCACTCATCAAGCAACCTCAGAAACTACAAACGCTAGGAATCTGAAATTTTGCTTGAAGATGCTTTTTAGCACGTAGGCGCTCGCTAAGACGGGGTTTTGCGAAATTCAACCCCTAAGAGTTTGAAACAAGGGATGAACGGTTGTATGAAAATTCGCAATTTCTAAAGTTCTCAAATTTAGTATGTAAACAATTGAAACGAAGCAATTAAATGTTTGTTCTATCAATTTTGTAATTTCGAACTGAACAGGGTGAAATTGGGGTTGAAATGGGGATGAATGTTAATATGGAAGTTCCCAAACGTTGAAAATAAAACTATGAAACTCTGTATGTAGGCACTTGATACGAAGCAAATAAATGTTTGTTCTAGCTATTGTGTAATTTAGAACTGTACGGGGATGAAATTGGAGTTGAAATGGGAACGAATGTCTCTTACGAAAAATTATTTGGAAAAGCAATACTTATAATATTTTGGTTGTAACATGTTGTATTTATTTACGTTACGCAAAAATGCGGCCCTAGTGGAGACTCTGGGCCGGGAGGAGGCGGCTTAGGCAAAAGACGATATCGAGTCTATTTATTTATTATATTACTATCGGAACCCCAACCGGTAGTGATCGGCTCAACAGACGAAATCGGACTGACTAGTACTAGAATTAGGTTTTAAATGTACCCACCCCCCTACTCCCCCCCCCCCTTATTTTTCTCTTCTTCTCCTAATCCAAGAACTATGTAAATAAAAAAATATTATAGTAATGACAAAGGTCACGGACCCCAGAGTCTGTGGAGAGTTTAAATTAAATAGATAAATAAGTTACGCAAAACTTATAGTGTGACTTAGGTATAAAATATACATGAAAGTCCTGTATAACGTTTACATTATGTTTGTGTTCAAATGGCAAAAGAATGAAATGTAGATAAAGAAGGTGCAAAGAAGAATAATAGGGCGGACATAGTAGAGCTGTGTAAGTCAAATACTTCAGAAACACGGAATCTAAATGCCTTAACATGCCTTAAACATAGAAAAATAACAACAAAAAGTATGGGATAAATCTGTTAAACGCAAACACACAAGAACTGTGTTCCCGACCATAATAGAAATAAAGTTAACTAACACCTACAATGTAATAAATAACTGTATTTGACAAGATCTCATCTTTGTCTGATGATGATAGTGTTGAACACAGGCCACTTATCACATTAGCTGCGTGTCGCTATACTCTTATGGGCAACCAAGCATGTTGTTTCTCATCAGATACGTGTCTTGCTTATCTCGTTACTCAATACTTGGCACATTATATGGCGAATTTACACATTGGCTGCCCCTAGGCTATTCAACTTCTGTCAACTAATTTTCCTTTTCTTAGTTTCACTTTTTGATGTGCTGCCACTTTTTGTTGCCAGTGTTATGTTCCTCTTACAAAAAAAAAAAGTTAAAAATGATTGTTATTCTTTAACATCTTAAAAAAATAACTTAAATGCTTTGGCAGGAATACCTGGCTTTATTTTTTATTGACCGCCATCTCGCCAGAAAGATGTTAAGCGACAATGCGGTCTACAATGGCAATCCAATCGCATTTTAAATCAGGGGGCTTATCTCATCTCCAAACTGTTTTTTGACTTAATAAGTTTACCAAAAGAGAAAACACATCGTAAATGATATTTGAAAAGTAACTTATCAAGGATTCTGATCCAAGTCCAAATCTTTAGTTCCTAAATCGATTAATGACATAATTATTAAAAAAGTAATTAAATCATAAATTTTTTTACTAGATTTGCCGCCCTCTAAAAACTGCCGCCCTAGGTTTCAGTCTATTTTGACTATGCATTTTTGCAGTCCCATCCACCCCATCACTATATACGTTTTTGTGTTACGTTGTACGCATAAAATTTCGTTTATTTAATTTCAATTTTATTTTATTTGTGGGCTAGAACATTCTAGTTGGGTCTCATTTAATTTATTGATGATAGCTATTAATGATTCAAAATATTACAAATGTGGAGCAGTTGTAATACTAAGTAATAATATTGTAAATCACGGCAATTTTCATAAAACGTTTCGTGTTACGAAACTAGTTCGAACTGTTATAGGACTCATGCTACAGCGCATAGAGTATAGTGAATAGTAATGGTATACAAAATGTAGGGCAAATCAGCCAAGCCATGTCAACATGAGATGGCAGCAATTAAAGAAAAGTTATTAATATTTTGATGTTGTCAGGGAACTCCGCAGTCAATTACAAAATTTACAAACCAATACAAAATGTTTTACGAGACATATTGCATGGCTCTCAAAGAGGCCAGTTTGTGTGGATTTACCCATACAAACTTTTAACTCTTCTATTCCCATGTCCAAAATAATGAAGTTTTTATAATTTTTAGTTTAATCATCAACTAAATATATGTTTAACGAATAGAAAAAAAAGAAAAAAATACTAAAAAGCATCCCCCTCCCTTTTTATAGGGGGGTCACCTGTAGGTGACACTGGGCATTGTACTATACGATTTATAAGGTATGAAGCATCATTTTGACAGGAATGAAACACCGGTTTTGTTTAGAAGTACCAAATGTATTTATGAAAGTATGGTAACAAAAAACAACAGAGTACTGTACTGTTCTGTTACTAGTAATATACATACACGTTCCACAATAAATAAACCTAAATCTAGGTTTTGTTTACTGTGGAACATAAGTATACCAACACTTGAGGTGCAAACGAATGTTGCATTTAGCGCACATTTTTCTAGTATGTTGGTGACAGTTCCCACATAGCCGCTGAGAACAGTCGACTTCTGCGTGATCATCCTCTGTTCCTGCACTCCTCACCTCTTAGAGGCTCCAGAGGAACGCCACCGTCAGAATTGCGATTTGGAGGATTCCCGATTTTTTTAGATAAGTGGTGGCAATATTTCGAGGGAATTACTACGTCTAATACTATGATGTCACTATAAAGCAATTCAAAGTATTGAACAGGAACTAGAACCTTCTGACAGTCCTGGGTGACAATTTCTTCGTCACAATCACCTTTGCCCCAAGTAGTAAATGAAGAAACATTATTGAACCATCTCTTTACTGTGTGATACTTTTTCTTTATTGAGACAGGTTAAGGCTTTTCCTGCAAATGGTCTTGTTCTCTAGAATCTGATGGTTGACCAAGTAATTCGACTTGAGAACGAAAAACGAAAGAAAAAATATTCGTGTCGTTTTCTTCTCCACTGTCTTCATCAGTAATTTCACCATATTCAAGAGGGAACTTAATGATATCCCCTATGTTTTCACCGGTCTGTGACACCTCAGCAACTTTATGTAACATCCAACATGTAAAAAAAAACACTTCAGTAACAGTATTTTCATAAACAATATAACAGTCAGTAAATAAAAAATAAATTGGAATTCATAGTATAATGCCCAGTGTCACCTGTGGGTGACACTGAATATTACAGGCGCTACAGTTATAAAACTATCAGTTATTTTTAGAAGTAAATATGTGTCAAGTATAGGTACCATATTATATATAACTATAACATATAATAACAAAAATACCAATACTTACGGTCTAGATATTCTTATAGCACTTTTTATCACAGTAGATAGCACAAACTAAGTTTCTTACCAATTGCCGCTAAATAACCAAGTGATATTGATAACTGATAAGTGATGTGTGCTACCACATAGAAAAAATATGAAGTTAAATAGTATAAAATCATAACTAAACATATGTCACGTACAGGTGACACTGGGAATTGAAGAGTTAAAATGGTTTGGAATACGATTATCTTATCTTAACTGCAAACAGCAATAAAAAATGTTGTATTTGTATATTAACGTATTTTCATACTAACACAATATTTGGTATATTGTGTTAGTGTGAAAATAACTTTATTATTAAATTTAAATCATTAAAATTAAACAGACCAACACTATAAGTAAAATGTCACTGTTTTGTCAAAATTTCAAATTTTCTAAAATACTCACCTTAAAGTTAAATATTGCAGATTTGAAACCGAAAATAGCAGTAAGCCTACTCCCCGGGCTACCAGCGTACATACTCTTCATGATGGTGCGACACACCGACCACGTAGACGACGAACCGAAGATGCACCAGCTGATGAAGGCTCTCCGAACCGGCGTCAAGAAGACGCTCAAACGACGCGCCGATAGCTTGGAGTACAATGCACTCTGGCTCGCCAATATGCTACGGTAAGAATATTAGCATAGGGGTCACCCAGGGAGATCCTGTTTCGCCACTTTGTTTCAATTAATTTTGGGCATTCTTTCTGCTACTTTAACTTCACTAACGTTCCGCACCGGCTTCGCTTGTGGTACATATATAGCCTATAACATTCAGGGATAACGTATATATCCAACGGTGAAAGATTTTTTGAATTTGAGCAGTAGTTTCATATATAATTCTGTTATACGTGTGTATGTCCTCCTAAACTGGACTGGCTGAACCGATTTTAATGATTTTTTTTGTATGCGGTTAGGTGGACGCCCTAGATCATTTAGGTTCACAAATTAGCAATGAAGTTTTCACTACTGCCTTGCGGTTTAAACCACATTTAACGTTGTCCTTGTATCCCCGTAGGCTTCTGAACAACCTCAGGCAGTACAGCGGCGATGCGGTGTACCAGTCTTCAAACACGCCGCGACAGAACCAGCAGTGTCTCAGGATCTTCGACCTGTCGGAGTATAGGCAGGTGCTCAGCGACATCGCCGTCTGGATTTATCAAGGTAAATGGTATTTATAACACTAAATAAATAAATATTGGTGGACAATTCACACACAACACCATCTGACCCCAAACTAAGCAAAGCTTGTATGATGGCGGCCAGATAGCTGATACAATACTTATATAGTTTTAAATACATACTTATTATACATAGAAACACCCAGACACAGTGCAAACATTTGAATTCATCACACAAATATTTGCACTGGGTGGGAATCGAACCCACGACCCTCGACTTCGCAGGCAGAGCTACTACCCACTATGCCACGAGGCCAGTCCAATACTAGCCTACCAATACTAGCTGAACCGTGCGCGTGTTGCTACGCCATCTATCGGTATTAAAATATAAAATTAAAAATATAAAAATTGGTTTTGAACTTCAAGTTTTGAACAAATTTTTACCTTAGGTTCTAATGACGCAACCTTGACACATGCTGTCACGCAACGAAAGCTCTCAAAAAGCAATATTTCCCCGCGTTTTTGTTACATTTTTCATTCATGCTCCGCTCCTGTTGATAGTAGCGTAATGTTAAATAGCCTTATAGCCTTCCTCGATAAATGGACTATCCAACAAAGAAATAATCTTTCAATTCGGTCCAGTAGTTCCCGAGATACTTGCGTTCAAACAAACTCCTTAGCTTTATTATATTATATCTATATCAGGGATGTAACGGAGGTGATCTTATCGGAACCGAAGTCGGAGTCGGAGTTTTTAAATTTGATTTATCGGAGTCGGAGTCGGAGTCGGAACCGGAGTCGGAGGTAGGGTCAGAAGTAGTGGTAAGAGAGAGATTTTTATTTTAGGACAAATAAAACATTCATTCAAACTTTCCATTGTTTTGTTTCATGAAATATCACAAAAAATGAAAAAAAAAGTGGAATATTCAAAAATAAACAAAAAATTCAATTAATTGAATTCCAAAGTGTCATATAAAGTATGTTAAATGAACAAAAGCTTTCAAACAAATTAAATTAAATACATTGACACCAAAAGTGTGTATATGTACTTCTTGAACATAAGCTTTGAAGCTGTCTCAGTCTAAGATATTTCTTAAGACTGCGCCTAATGCCAGGAAAAAATCTAATTTCACCCGCGCGAGGCCCTTCTTAATATGATATGAGTAATATTTTCATAAAGTCGAGAATAGCATGACACAGTTTGGAGGGGAAATCAATATTAAATCAGGAGTCAATTTTTGACCAAGTTTTATTTAATTACTCAATAATTAAACAAACATTTAAAAAGTGTTCGTTCTAATATTTATTCTCTGGTTCTGTTACTTTAATAGAACGTAAAATTAGAATTTTTATTATCAAAATATAATGTGGGGTCATCGCTGATAATTTCGAGTAGGTACATGTATTTAAAATAGTTTTTTCAGGTGCCATTTAAATTTTTAGCTGTAAAAACATCTGTTCTATTTTTAAAATTCTATTCGGTTATTGTGCTTTTTCTTGATTGTACCCACACGTCAATATTTTTTTTGTTATAGTTTTTAACATCAGTGAGCGGCGTCGAAAATGTCCTTTTTTCGTTTTCTGGCACTAGGCGCCCCCTTGTAGATTAAATCGACGCCACCAAAAAGGTATTCGCTCGCTACCGAGCCTGGTGGACACGATAATATTGGCAGAAATTTAATATAAGGTGCTGGAATTTTGCGTTTTTCTATGTTGTGCTCATTTAGTATACTTTTCATTACACTCGTGCGCGGGAGATTCCCTGCGCGACATGTTCCTGCGAAACTGTTCGTTACTGTCGGCGCAGGGCGCCGTCGCAAAGTTATGCTTCGACCTCCGATTAACCTCCGATTCAAAAGTTTCGGAACCGGAGTCGGAACCGGAGGTGTAAAACTAATCGGAACTTCCGACATAACGGAGTCGGAGTCGAAGCTCCGTAACATCCCTGATCTATATATATAAAAGCGAAAGGTCACTCATCAAGGAATCTCAGAAACTACAAATGCTAAGAATCTGAAATTTTGCATGGAGGTCCCTTCTAGCACGTAGGCACTCGCTGAGACGGGGTTTTGCGAAATTCAGTCCCTAAGAGGGTGAAACAAGGGATGAACGGTTGTATGAAAATTCGTCATTTTTAAAGTTATCGAATGTTGTATCTAGACACTTGGCATGAAGCAATTAAATGTTTGTTCTATCAATTTTGTAATTTCAAAGTTTACGGGGGTGAAATTGGGGTTGAAATGGGGGATGAACGTCAATATGGAAGTTCCCAACCGTTGAAGATAAAACCATGAAACTCTGTATATAGGCGCTTGACACGAAGCAAACGAATGTTTGTTCGAGCAATTTTGTAATTTCAAACTGTACGGGGGTGAAATTGGGGTTGAAATGGGGGATGAATGTCAATATGGAAGTTCCCAACCGTTGAAGATAAAACCATGAAACTCTGTGTATAGACACTTGACACAAAGCAAACGAATGTTTGTTCTATCAATTTCGTAATTTCGAACTGTATGGGGGTGAAATTGAGATTGAAATGGGGGATAAATGTCAATATGGAAGTTCCCAACCGTTGAAGATAAAACCATGAAACTCTGTGTATAGACACTTGACACGAAGCAAACAACTGTTTTTCCAGCAATTTTGTAATTTCAAACTATACGGGGGTGAAATTGGGGTTGAAATGGGGGATGAAAGTCAATACGGAAATTCCCAACCGTTGAAGATAAAACCATGAAACTCTCTATATATAGTCACTTTACACGTAGTAAACGAATGTTTGTTCTAGTAATTTTGTAATTTCGAACTGTACGGGGGTGGAAATGGAGTTGAATTTGGGGCCGAATGTAAGAGACGCTTTCAGATCTAAACAACTGAACCGATTTTGATGAAATTGTTTACAATTGTTTTATTACAAGCTGTATTTAGTAACCGTAAGTGTGTCTGGGTATACAATTAGATACTGCCTGTGTCACCTTAGTATTTATTTCGCGCGGACGAAGTCGCGGGTAACAGCTAGTAGATAATATGTATGAGAACCATTATTTCTCATCGACATCATTGCAATACAATATGCGTGGACGTATTATTGGTCCTATAGGGGCTAGGTTTACTCGTAAATGAAAATCATCGTAGTTTCGACAGTATTATATTTAAATGAATACGATCAAAATTCAAATAAAACTAACGAGGAGCGTGTTCGATGGTTCCGCTATTTTATCGTATCATTCTGTTATCACATTTAATGTCAGGTCGGGTTTTGTCAGAATGGATACTAGAGATGATCATTGTGGTCCAACCGGCTATAACCTTTACGGGGTTCAATTTCTGCCGCCTCTGACGAGAACGCGAGGACGCTCTCGAATTCTACCGCGAACCCGTCAGGTTGCCCCCTAACGAAATCGACTTAGGCTTTGCTGTCTGTAATTTCAAGGCAAAAGAAAAGAGACTGCAATATAAAAGCTAAGACCGATCTCCTTAGGCGGTAGACGCCCTGGAGTTATGTAAGCGAAACTGCGGGATACAGCTAGTATTAATGTAAACTATTTCCCCAATTCCAGGTCTAATAACCCTGCTGGAGCGCCAACTCGAGCGCCTGATCGTGCCCGCGATCCTCGAACACGAAGAGATCAGCGGTCTGTCGGGCCCGGTGCGCGCGCCCGCCGCCGGGCCCACGCCGGGCCCGCACCGCCTCAAGCACGAGCTCACTGCGGTGCACGACCAGCTGCACACCTACCACGTCGACGAGCCGCTCCGAGTCACTATATTCAAGCAGGTAAATAAAAAAAAATTGCAAAAAGGTAAATTTTCAAAAAAAAATATATCGCAAAAAGGTAAATTTTAAAAAAAATATTCAAAAAGGTAAAATTTTCAAAAAAGTAAATATATAGTCACTATATTCAAATAGGTAAATGTTCAGTCAGTATATTGAAACAGGACAATATTCAGTCACTATATTCAAACAAGGAAACACGAGCCGCTCAAAGTCAGAAAGTCACTATAGACAAACAGGTAAATAGATTAAGGAACAGTTCACAGATCAGCGGTCTATCAAGCCTGGTTCAGACATCAATATTCAAACAGGTAAATCTTGAAAAGGTAAACACGAGTCGCTCAGAGTCACCGCACACAACAGGTAAATAGCTGTAGTAACAGCGCAGAGAGCAACGGTGTATCGGGCCCGATGCGCGCGCCGGCCGCCGGGCCCACGCCGGGCCCGCACCGCCTCAAGCACGAGCTCACTGCGGTGCACGACCAGCTGCACACCTACCACGTCGACGAGCCGCTCCGAGTCACTATATTCAAGCAGGTAAATAAAAAAAAAATGCAAAAAGGTAAATTTTCAAAACAAAAAAATATCGCAAAAAGGTAAATTTAAAAAAAATATTCAAGAAGGTAAAATTTTCAAAAAAGTAAATATTTAGTCACTATATTCAAATAGGTAAATGTTCAGTCAGTATATTGAAACAGGACAATATTCAGTCACTATATTCAAACACGAGCCGATATAAACACTATATAAGGAAACACGAGCCGCTCAAAGTCAGAAAGTCACTATAGACAAACAGGTAAATAGATTAAGGAACAGTTCACAGATCAGCGGTCTATCAAGCCTGGTTCAAACTATATTTAAACAGGTAAATTTTCAAAAAAAATATGCAAAAAGGTAAATAAAAAAAAATCATTGCAAAAAGGTAAATTAAAAAAAATATTGCTAAAAGGTAAATTAAAATAATAGCAAAAAAGTAAATTTTCTAAAATAAAATTCAAAATGGTAAATATTTAGTCACTATCTTCAAACAGGTAAATACTCCGTCCTATATTGAAACAGGTCAATATTCAGTCACTATATTTAAATAAGGAAACACGAACCGCTCAGAGTCACTATAATCGCTATAATAGACAAACAGGTAAATAGATCTAGGAACAGTTCACAGATCAGCGGTCTATCAGGCCCGGTTAAAACATCATTATTTAAGCAGGTTAGTCTTCAAAAGGTAAATTCGAACCGCTCAGAGTCACTACACAAAAACAGGTAAATAGCTGTAGTAGCAGTGCAGAGAGCAACGGTGTATCGGGCCCGATGCGCGCGCCGGTCGCCGGGCCCACGCCGGGCCCGCACCGCCTCAAGCACGAGCTCACTGCGGTGCACGACCAGCTGCACACCTACCACGTCGACGAGCCGCTCAGAGTCACTATATTTAAACAGGTAAATTTACAAAAAAAAATATGCAAAAAGGTAATTAAAAAAAAATTGCAAAAAGGTAAATTTTCAAAAAAAGATTTGTCAAAAAGGTAAATTTAAAAAAGAAATTGCAAAGAGGTAAATTTTCACAAAGGTAAAATGCTATGCTCGGAGTCTCTTTGCGCGACAGAATCCGTAATGAGGATATTCGCAAAAGAACGAAAGTGGCCGACATAGCTCAAAGAGTAAGTAAGCTGAAGTGGCAATGGGCAGGCCACATCGCTCGCAGAACTGACAACCGATGGGGAAGAAAGGTTCTCGAGTGGCGACCACGAACCGGAAGACGCAGTGTTGGACGGCCTCCCACTAGATGGACAGATGACCTCACAAAGGTCGCTGGAAACTCACAAAGGTTGCGGGTTGCGCAGGACCGTTCGTTGTGGAAATCTAGGGGGGAGACCTATGTTTCTTTTTAGTGTATGTAACTAAAATATTTTTGATACACACCCCGCTTTTAAAAGTATTCTTAGTAACCATTTCCATCCTAAGGTTGCCTGGAAGAGATCGCTTTTAGCGATAAGGCCGCCGCTTGTAACACTAGTCTTATTGTTATTCTGTCCTGTATAAGTGTTTTTTTTGTTTGTTTATGGTGTGTACAATAAAGAGTATCTATCTATCTATCTATCTATGTTCAGCAGTGGACGTCTTGCGGCTGATGATGATGATGATGAAATTTTTAAAAAGGTACATTTTCAAAGAGTAAATTTTCATAAGGGTAAGTTTTCAAGACTGTAAAATTTCAAAAAACGTAAATATTCAAACTAGTCAATACGAGCCTCTCAGAGTCACTAAATTCAAACAAGTAAAGCTTCAAAAGATAAATACGAGCCGCTCAGAGCCACTATATTCAGACAGGTAAATGTTCAGTTACTATATTGCTACAGATGTATTTTCAAACAGGTAAAACGAACCGCTCAACCAACCGAATATCTGATGAAAAAATAATTCACGGAACTTATCCAAATTATGGTCACTGACACGTATGAGTTTTGTACTATTCGTATTAGTGCTATTTATTTAGGTACATGTTATTCTTGGTCAAGGTCACGACCAACCAACCGCGACTCCCGCCTACCCTGAAGTTACTTCAAAAACAAATATAATAATCACTTGCATTTCTTTAGTTACGTGTCGATCGCAGTCAAGGTCAGACAAAACAATTTGACGGACATTTTTTTATTTTTAGTCTTCTTGCCGTTTTCTCTGGATATTTTCCCCTTAAAACCGTAATTAAAATGTTTCTTTATTTCCAGTTGTTCTACTACATCTGTGCGTACAGTCTCAACCAATTGCTGCTTCGTAAAGACCTGTGTTGCTGGGCCAAGGGTCTCCAGATCCGGTACAACATCTCACATCTCGAGACCTGGATCAAGGAACACCTCGCCGAGTATGGGCAGAAGAGCGTACGTACTTTATACTGTTTTATGCTAGCCTAGTCATTCAGAAAATTCAGTTTTTAGCGCTTGAAATAAGGCAAGTAGCAATGTAGGCGATTAGCTTATAAAAGGACGCAAACGACTTATAAAAATCACGCACCTGAGTTTGGAAAATCACGCACCTGAGTTTGTAAAATCACGGATCTGAGTTCGGAGAATCACGCATCTGAGTTTGGAAAATATCGCAATTGGTTTAGAAATTTACGTAATCATAAGGTTCAACATATCACTTCTTAAACCTGGATCACGGAACACCTAGCCGAGTACGGACCGAAGAGCGTGCGAGCGAAAAAAAAAACTCGAATAGTGCTCGAAATCAAGCATAATTATATTTTTTGTGATCGTTAGCAATGATTACAATAATTGAGTGGCCACGAGTGACTTATAAAATTACGTAGTTGATGACGCCGCTCAGTTTGTAAATTTCGCGTTTGGTTTCGACGATCACACAGATTCAGGAAACCTCGCAGTTGATTTATAAAATCATTGTTAATTTTATAAAGTCGATGTTTTTAAATGTTTTCTGTTATTGTCACAGGTTGAAGACATACTGAGCGTGCTGCGTCCCATAACGCAAGCCGTGCAGCTGTTGCAAGCGCGGAAGTCGATGCAGGACGTGCAGAGCACGGTGGAGATGTGCTCCAACCTCACTGCGATGCAAGTCTGCAAGGTAACACAACTATTATTTCAAAATATTTAGAATTATAATATATTTTCAGATATATATATATCAGAACAACCACCATAACCAGCATTGCTTTTAGTGATAAGGTCGCCAATTGCTACTTTATTTTGTTTTGTTGAAGTGAAAACTTCTTTAGCCGCGCCTAGACAGATTTTTTGTGGGCTGTGAATTGAATTCATTCGTCACGCTCGGGCTTCGGATAAGAAAGCTTCGGGTAAACTCGGGACCATGGCTATTGGACATCTAGAAATACGTCAGCCAATGGGAAATGCTGAAAGGGCGTGGCCATCTAGAAACGCATCAGCCAATGGGAAATGCTGACCCATTTCTAGATGGCCATGCCAAGATGGCGAGGCCACGCCCTCCGGTTACACCCGTGTTGTTTCTAAAATAAGCTATCAAATTCTGAGTTATAAGTTTTCATGTCTATCGGCAGTTCCTATGACTGCCAATTTTTTTTAAGTGACTTTTGTTTATTTTTTTAGTAAAGTGCAATAAAGAGTTAATCTATCTATCTATAACCAGCATATTTGATCATGTTATGAGTCTATGATACTTGAAATAAATGAATTAATAATAAATAATAAGCAAACAGCACACTTATTGTTATAGTAAAGAGTGACGAGACGAGCAGGACATATGCCTGATGGTAAGCAACACGTCTGCCACATAACAGCACAGTGACACGCAGCTATTGGAACATGAAGAGATCGAATTATTACCCTGTGTTACTACGATCGTCACGCAGAGATATTAGATAATTTAGCTGTCATGTCTGGTTTTGATTTTATCATCTCATCTGAGAATAACCACGTCCCCACGTTTTTTTTTTGTAATAATATTGAGCTATTTTTTAAATGTAATGTTCCACATGTAATGTAATGTTAAACACATACAAAAACACAAACTTTTTTAATACTAATGTGATTAAGTATTCATATAAACTAAAAATATATAAAATGTAAAAAATGAGTAGGTTCTCAATTCACATATTTTTTTTTTGTTTTTATTATTATATACATTATTCTTTACGATATTGAAAGCCTCGTACATACTATACTCGTACAATAAATGAGGTTACAAATTAAAATGTCAAATTTTCAACAAACACAAGTTCGGAGTCATTAATTTAATCACCACAGTCGTTCAATCCCCGACCAAAAGTGCCCATCAGATAAAAATATTAAGTATACCTAATATCTACTTACCATAAAACTACCAACCATCAAATGCTTGCCACAAAACCAATCAACCATAAATCGTCTATCTTGAAACTAACTATCTATAAAACGTTTCCCCCCACAGATATTGAACATGTACACTCCAGCTGAGGAGTATGAAGTGAAGGTGACCAGAGAGTTCATCCACGAGATCCAGCGGAAGATGCAAGAACGGGCTGGACAGCATCCGGACAAGGAACCGGTAATCCCTTTTTAAATTCCTTAGTACATAATCATCTTTTAAATACCGTCGTAGCTAATACCCTTTTAAATTCCTTAGTAGTTAATTCTCTTTTAAATACAGTAGTAGCTAATTCCCTTTTAAATTCCTTAGCAGCTAATCCTCTTTTAATTACCGTAGTAGCTAATCCCCTCGTAAATTCCTGATCAGTTAATCCTCTCTTAAATACCGTAGTAGCTAATTCTCTATTAAATTCCTGAGCAGCTAATCCTCTCTTAAATACCGTAGTAGCTAATGCCCTTTTAAATTCCTGAGCAGCTAATCCTTTTTTAATTACCGTAATAGCGAATCCCCTCGTAAATTCCTGAGCAGCTAATCCTCTCTTAAATAGCGTAGTAGCTAATGCCCTTTTTAATTCCTGAGGAGCAGCTAATCCTTTTTTAATTACCGTAATAGCGAATCCCCTCGTAAATTCCTGAGCAGCTAATCCTCTCTTAAATAGCGTAGTAGCTAATGCCCTTTTTAATTCCTGAGCAGCTAATCCTCTCTTAAATAGCGTAGTAGCTAATACCCTTTTAAATTTCTTAGCAGCTAATCCTCTTTTATTTACCGTAATAGCTAATCCCCTCGTAAATTCCTGAGCAGCTAATCCTCTCTTAAATACCGTAGTAGCTAATCCCCTTTTAAATTCCTTAGCAGCTAATCCACACGGTGAATTTTCGCATCTAATTTCGCTCTTATACGTAGTTATTCCCCGAATTAACTCTGCAAACTACCATTAGATGTATATGTAGATTTAGTTGTCCTAACATGTTTTTTTTGTTACAGCAAAATCTCCTGATGGACTCCAAGATGATATTCTCAGTTCAGTTCCCGTTCAACCCTTCGTCCATTCGCTTAGAAGATATCGAGCTACCCTCGGTCTTAGAACTCGATGGATTGCTCACTAAAATATAAACATATACTCTATGCAATGTTATATACTCTGTGCAACGCTGTATACTCTGTGCAAATCTTTATGAGCTATCGGAAGTTACAGATATCCGGCCTTTCACTTAACTATATCGACTTTGGCTTTGCTATAACCTCAGTGTAAAGAAATACTACCAGTAGTACATCGCCTTTGAACTTGGAAGTAACGCCGATAATGTACACGGGTAGATAAAACCGAAAACTGAAACGTGCTCCCGAAATACTAACATTGTAATGTTGGCAATGGCGGGAGCTCGCTTCCCGCGTCTCACCCCGCACAATTGCCCCGTCTGGATGGCTTCATTGAACAACGGTATGATTTAATATACTGTGCTATGACTGTCTCTATAACTTCAAGCTAAAAGAAAAGAGAGAGAAATATCTAATGTATGGTAGCTTTAAGTTTGAGGTAGATTCTCCTGTCAGGTTTCCATACAAACGGCGTGTTCGAACTACCCACTACACAGACAGCACACAAACATCGCGCCTGCAAATGCGTGTTTGTGTGCGGCACGTAGGGGTGTCGCGAGGACGATTCTAGTTCTGAAAACTAATAAAAAAATTGAAAAAAAGCAAGTGAAAACCAATAAAATATAACATTTTAATAGGTAACTAATACAAACTGGCCTCTACGAGAGACGGGCAATATGTTTGACAATACGATTTGTTTTTAGTCTTAGTTTTTAAATTAAGAAAAAATATTGAAAAGATGCAAGATTGTCCCCTTCTCGAGAGCGCTTAACTTGGATTTACCCAAGTTAAGCGGCCATTTTGTGTTGGTTAACTTATAAAATGTTCTGTATTATTATTTATCTTACCAGCTATAAATATTTTTGTGTATGTAATAATATATCTTACAAATGAATATACTATAAATAAATAAATGTTGGTGGACAATTCACACACAACACCATCAGACCCCAAACTAACTAAAGCTTGTGTGATGGCGGCCAGATAGCTGATATAATACTTATATAGTTTTAAATACATACTTAGTATACATATAAACACCCAGACACAGTGTAAACATTTGAATTCTATATCTATACTAATATTATAAAGAGGAAAGATTTGTTTGTTTGTTTGTTTGTTTGTAATGAATAGGCTCCGAAACTACTGGACCGATTTCAAAAATTCTTTCACCTTTGGAAAGCTACATTATTCCCGAGTAACATAGGCTATATTTTATTTAAAAAAAATTAGGGATCCTTACTAAATTGATATCTAGGTTATTATTCGAGCGAAGCCGGAGCGGGCCGCTAGTATATTATATACCTACAAAGTAACGTACTGTAAAGCTACTGTAACTTACGAGAGGTCATAATGTTTTGCGCCTATAAATTAAACTGCCTAAATCATTTACGTTTCAAATGATATTGCATCGGCTCTACTTACTTACTCGTATTACATAGTATAATTACCGTGTTTATTTGATGCTCTGAGTCCCGATACTTCGGTACAGTTTCATTCACCAAAGCCCCCGGGTTAGTTGACGAAACGGAGATTTGACACAAAAGTTTCTAACTAAGGGTAGATATATTAAATTAACCTCTTTCTCAACATTTTGGTACGATTAATAACCGTTTAATAAGTACCAACTAACGCAAAACGCAAGTCTTTAAATTACTACTGGTAGTAGACTCAAACCCAATTAAACAATGATAATATACGCCAATAGTCATATCCAAGATGTTAGCTTTAAAATGATATGAAAAAGGCGAATAAAAATTAAATAATAGCCGACGCAATATCATTTGTCTACTAGTAATATAGCTCGTAAATGCGACACTGTTTCATGGTTGATATTCCATATTATTGTCAGTGAAACGTTTGAAATTGTTATGCATAATAATGATACCAAAATAGAGAAGAATTTCAATGTATCTAGAACGGGTTTCGCAGGATGTGGAAGCGAAGATGAAAAAGCAAAACTTTGAAACTGAAAAAATAATAATTGTACAGTACTATTTTTAAGTACAAACTTCACTACTTTTTTTTACATACTAAAAACGCCTTTAGCCAATTGTAATAAGCTAAGGCACATGGCTGAATTTAGGGACTGAATTCAAAAGCAAATTTAAGAAGCAAAGTTAGTCGATTGGATTCAGAGGCAAGTTTAAGAGCAAGCTATCGTCGCTTCTGAATTTAGAATGCTAGGTTTACTGGTTGAATTCAGCAGTGACTCAATTTAGTCAAGGCTAAGTCCTGTGTAATGTTTACAATATTGTTGTTAATTACTAAAATTCTATAAGTGAATTCGCCAACAAAAAGTCACCCACAAAAGTTGGGGGGTCGAAGGGTTTGGTGTGTATTGACCTTTAGTCTTGCAATGACATTTTTGAAATGTTGTTTTTTTCGTGATTTTAAAGTAGAATTTGCTCAGAATGATCGGTACGACTTCCTTTCGGGTTAGTCAACCCATCCTGCGTAAACCTGTTTTAATTAGTCCTAAGCTTTGCTTAGTTAAGTTAATATCCATGTGTAGATACGATTTTAAAAAATCAATACTTGCCTTACGCATTTTTATTTGTAAATCGACGCCTCCGAGGCAAAGCACCACAAGTGAAAATGATACAAAACTAAATTAGAGATATTATTTACGTTGTCGGTGTTTGCTTCCAAGTTTTCGATACGTTAGTTAAAATTAACTTTACTTTGAACATACGTTCCTATAGCATTCCATATTATAAATTGTGTATTTATGTTTATATATTATATTGCCATAAAGTTTTGTTATTTATTAATCTGGTGCCATTCTGTGAAACGAAGTTATGTACTTTTTTTTTTAATATGTAATTTATGTTTTTAGTAGTTATATAAAATGTAGTACATTATTGGATTAAGTAATATGCTCGATGTAAACACATTCCATTATTATATAAAAAAGATATTTAAAGAGTGAATATATATAATATAGACCAATTTGAATAGAATGTCAGATATTTTATATTAGCAAAATATAGCTAAAATAGGCGAAAGAGATTTAGCAAATAGTATGTGCAACGAGTCACAAAAAGATTAAATTTGCGCGTTGTACCCGCGCCTTAGTCGCCATCTTTAGTGGGATAATCATCCACACGACAGCTATTTGCCGAAATCGATTTTTCTTTCGAAATTTCGAATTTGGTTTCATAGAAAAATGTATTTTAATGCGTATATTCGCCCTTTAAATTATTATTAAATCTTTTTGTGACACCGTGCATGTAAAATATAGTATAATGTTATACAGATTCTTGGAACAATAGATTTGTTCAGTTAGATCATTTTAGCTCCTGCGTGTCAAGTCTGCAAAAAAATTTAAATTTAGGTTATTATCAACGAAATTTATTTTAAGATTGTTTTTTCTTTTTTTTTTTTTGTTACATTTACTTTTTTACCAATGTTATATAGGGTTACGTGGAACACTTGTAACAAGTCGAAATGGTCGCAATTTTCTCATCTTTAAATTTTTTTTTAATATGAAATCAACTCAGAATTGAGCATGTTCCTAACTATGTCGAGCTTAATGTTTAATTTTGTATGAAACAGTTGTATTTTTTTTTTGCTATTTTAGTTTATTTTTTATATTGTGGGACCATTACAACCCACGTACTCCTAGATCCATGATGTTTCTGTACAAACTAGCTGCATTACATGGTTTTACCCGCGCCGTTCTCGTTCTCGTTATATTCTCGTGATACGTTCCGACGTGACCGAGCGACAAATATATAAGCTTTCCCTCTTTTAATATTAATTTTTGAGTTCCATAAATTTTTTGTAGAACAAAAAAAGACGACAGCTTCTGAAGTTGCGGCTACGGCTACTGATGAGGCAGGCCCACCGGAGGGCCTGTGCCGCTAACCGGGCTATTAAACTCAAGAGTTGACTTATATTCAATTTAAAATTAAAGTCTGTTCATTTTTATGGGAGAAATTTAAATGTGTAATAGAATTGGGCTCGTAATAAAACGTATATTTATTGTGCCTCCCTTTCGTTGGGATATAAGAGTCTTGTGTAACCCTGAATAAGCAAGCTTCGACATTCAATATAATCGCCTAGTACATATTAATAATGTGTTAGGTTTAATATTTTTTTACTTACTAGGACTTTATAATTGTTAAAAAAATATTAATAATATTAACATAAATTTGTTACCAAGTAGGTGCTTATAGACGGCGTTCCTTAGCAAAATATACTTATTTATTATTATCTTTGTACTTTGTATATTTATTCGGGCTATTCTGGAAGGGTACGGTTAAGCCGGAAGGGGTAGTAGATACTTATCAAGGAAATGGCATATTAAACTATATTGAAGGCCAAAAAACCGACGCAACTGGTATACTTATGATAACAGTACATTTAGATATGAATTGAGGAATTTTGTTTATTTAGACTGCTTATTGTAGACAGACATAAAGTGACATAAGGGTTGGTATATGATGAAGATGCATTATATTTATATTTTGTGTTCTTTTTCTTTTATCGTACCTAAATGCGTCTCCGATATTTTTAACTAGTTATAATCAGGTTGAAAAGTTATCAAATGTAAATTCGCCTGTCGGAATAACGTACCCTTTTGAAATAACCTTGTATAAATAATTTTTGTTACAGTATTCAAGATTCATGCAATGTACTTAATTTTTGAGTTTACTTAATAAAATTTGTGATAGCATTTTTAGTTCAAATATTTATTTGTTTTGTGATATTTTTAGTAACTTATTTTATATCTTATTTAATTTTATCTAAAGTGTGTTCTTAAAATTGACATAATAAAGAAAGTGAATCATAAGTCTAAATCAAAATGCCATTAAATTCCACTTTTACACTAGTTTTGTCAATTACGATATATTTGCTGTGGTTGTTTGGCGGAACGAGTTCCCGATATTTCGCTGTAGTTACATGCACCATGTACACGTGTAAATTCAATGTACATCATCATTATAATCAGTCCACACGCGTCCACACAGATACAGGCCGATCCGTCCGATCCTCGGCTTTACGTTTCCAACCGCCACTGGTTGCCTTTCGTAAATTGTCACTCCATCTAGTGTCTCCAATGTAAACTCCATGTACAACCACGGTAAATATTCCGTAAGAAACAGATTAGGGTAGGGAACAATCGTTATTGGCTTGCAACAATATAATTCTACTTTTAGTATGAAATATTTTCAAATAACTTCATATAATACTAGTCTTCGTTGTATCATCATCGAAGCGTATTTAATATTTTTGGCGCAGCAATTTTTCGTAACCAGTTGTGAAAAACTAGTTCCGTATGAAGAATAAATTATAAATTTACGTGATAATTTATTAAAAATCTTGAGAAATATAGTCAAAATTGTTATGAATATTGTTATGGGGGCTCAATGTGAAACATTCCATGGTTGACAGTTGTTTTCAAATTAGAGACTTTAAATATATTTTTTTAAAATTTTAAAACAGGGTTTCAATACCTTTATTAAACTGAAAGCACTGTTACTTTCCCATTTCTGGGACTCTGAACCTTACTCATAAGGAGAGAGACAAGGCCCTAATCCACCACGCTGCCCCAATGTGGATTGCAAATTACTGCACTGCGCTCGGTACTAGAAAATATAACATGATTTTGGGTATTCTTTGTGGAAACATTGCCCTTCAAATCGGATTGAAGTTTATTTTTATTATCGCACAAAAGTCTGCGTTTCTACCGCCAAGCAGCAATTTGCAAATATCACTATTCTACCGTAAATCTACTACGGTAGAATATTTTATTTAATATTCGGTCTGTTTCCATTTGATTCCAATTAAAATAAAATTTATTAAAGTGATTCTACAACGCAATATGTATTTATGTAGAAAACGACTATAGTAAATTATTTACAATTTTATTCAGCAATGAGACTAAAAAAATTGCCTTTAACGGTATTGGACAGATATCTAAACGTCAAATAAAAAGGTCAATAAAAAAAAATGTATGAAGCAATGTTTTTTTTAGTTGGAACGCATCCTGTATTTTGCCACTAACCGCCGCATTTTAAATACTTGCGCAAGGCTTAGCATAACCAGCCACTTTATGAGTTCCCACTGTTGAGACTAGACCCATCACCCTGGCCAAGTGCGGGTTAGCGGATGGCACATGTTTTTGAAAAATTACTTTCTTGGAAGTTTAACTTCACTTACGAAGTAAGAAGTAGGCTTCACTCAGACTCCACTTTCTAGGCTGTAGAATGTGTTGCCTGAGTAGGTTTTTCTCGATGCAATCTGGTATGTCCAAGTCGAGAGTGAATCGGTTTGTTCTAGGTAAGCGCGCTCCATTGTAGACTGCATCGTCGTTTATGTTAAGCGAGATATCTGTCTATTAAAAAAATGCTAGTATTCTCGTAATATTTTCCTTATCCATACTCAACGCAAACGCGTTCCAAAAACCTCGTCAATTTCAAAATAATGTCAAATGAATATATTCATTTTTGAACCGCTTAATTCGAAAAAACAAAAACAATATGTCAAAATCAGGAGTTAGTTTTAAAATGCGGTGTTAACATCTTTCAACATTTTTTTAAACTCATTGTTGTCTTACAAAATAACGTGTAGGTAATTGAACTACCAATTGGTCAATTGTATTCAATGAATTTTACCTAATATTGCTCAGATTTAAATTAAATTCTTCCTTGTTAGCTTCCTAAAATAAATAATGCAAAATTACTTAAGAATGGAACGTTTCCAAATACAAATATGTCAAAGATAGTTCTGAAAGCAACTGTAGGTGGCGCTACTGTTTCATTTCGTTAGATAAATTTACATAAAATTAAATATGGGCGCCATCTATTGTGAAATTTAGAATTATCTTTGACAAGTCTACGTCCATCTCAAAAAGGAATCAAAAAATTGTTTTTGTTTTATTGATTGGTTATTAACGTGTGATGCTGTCAGACTAGCCAGTTCTAAGTTATAGCCGCTTTTGGCGTTCCTTTTCAGGGAAGAACGTATCTTGGTTGATACCCCAATGACTGGTTTGTCACATCATATATGCGTAATCTGATGATAAATTGAATATTTGAATTCCATTCTGCCTAACAATAATGTTAAATTCACATTTTTATACTCGATTATCGTAAATTACTGAATATTTACTCGGTAAATATTGTGCATGAAATGACATCGAAATATTGGGGACTCTTAATCATATAACCTCATGTAAATATCCCGTAATTAATGATAACAGTATAGTGAATAACTGAAAAAACTAAAAACAATGTTAATTTTTTTACTTATATTCGTCGGTCGCGTTTTGTTTGAGTTACAAAAAAAATGTAATTTTGTACTTATGAATTATGACCTTTAGCCGTCGAATTCTCATATTGTTAATTAAATATGTTCTAAAAATATATAAGAATATTATGAAAGCAATATATCGCATATCTTTATAATTGTTATATTGAATCATTATAAATATAGCTGTTGAATCATCAATATATTCTAGCACACAAAATAATCGAAAATTTTTGCTCAAAGCATACACAATTAAAGTAATCTATGCTTAAATAACCTAAACTTTCGCGTTTTGATTCCATATTGACAATGAAGTCTACGAAATTGTGAGCTAAATGTATTTTCATTATTAGACATTTCAGTCGAGTTACTACGGTCGTGACTACAAAGAATGAATAAATATGCGGGTAGGTTTATTGAGTATTGATGGTATCTCCATCTACCCTCAATTGGTCTTTAAAAAATATTAAAACCACCATTTAAGTATCGTATAATGTAACCACTGTGCTTCTACAATATTTTTCCTTCTTTTTTAATCATAAACAGACATAGACAGGTGAGGCAAGGGCATACTTGTCAAAAACTCTTCAATTTAGTTGACATTTATTGAAAAAGTCTTAACCTACAAAGGTGTAGGCACAATTCACACACACAAAACAGTTAACTAACATCAATTTGGGAAGCAAAACATAATATTAACCTATAAAAAGCGTAAAATGTACAGTTGTGCCCTTGTCTCACTGAAAGACCGATATCTAACCAGGTGTCATGGCGGAAACTCTGCAATTCTGAAGACCAAATGAGGGTAGATGGAGATGTCATTTCCCAATGAGACGAACAGCAATTTCCTCAGTCTTCTCGTGACCACGACCTCATGTAACGTTGTCGAAACGTCGAAGTAATTAAACAATAATTTAGATCTTAATTAAATCCTGTGTTATGTACAACATAAACAGACATTTTGCAAGATCATTCATATGTCAATGCATTCGTTATGTCAGATGATTTAAAAAACCTGTCTAAAATAATTGAAGACGTGAGTGGATGAAGGTGATAAGTGCATTTTTTTAGATTTTGAGTAAATCGATGTTAAAGTATTACTACAATTTTCTTTTGTAAATCGCATAAATGATTAGTTATGCTTTAAATTTGAATGCAAAATAGTGTGAATGATCTTAAATTTTGAGGGTACGTTGGTAATAAAACTCTTGCGATATTATTAAATATTATATTTAAAAAAAACTAAACATAACTCTTTCTTCCATGAACTAACTTAAACCAATTTGTTCTTGAGGCTCTAAAAATTAGGGTGCTAAGTACGAATATTGATATTGAATAAACATTTATATTTTTTTAATAAACAGAACCAGGTTCTTCAAAAACTTAAGCTAAGTATTTGTTGTGATCTCAAGTGTGCAACATCTTACATATAAAAAATACTATTCTTGGCTTAAAATTGACTCAAAAAAATAGCGAAATTCTGGCTTTACGAACTTAAGTTGCTCTCGGAGATTCTGTTTTTTTTCTGCTGAAACAGTACCATACTTACCGGTCTTACGTGGAATTTCTAAATTCTCGGACACGTTCGATCTTTTTTTTAATATGTCCACCTTTTTAAATGGTGTCATTTCATCGTACGATTCTTTGTATAGATAACATCCATACTCCTCAACTCGAATCCATTTGATACCATCCCTAAAACTGATTTTTCCATTGCTTACATCTTTTTTCCTGTTTATCAAATTGAGATTATCTTGTAGCTTACCAATTTGTCTGAAATGTTCGGTCATATCCATGACTGTATTATTACGAGAAGCTTTGCAAATGATGTCACGGTATTGGTTAGGAACATAAACGGTGTCATGTTTTCTTAAGACTTTTTCTATTCTGCCAAAATCACGATCTGAATCTAAATAAGAATGGCCAACTTCAGGAAACTTGTGATCGATTACTTTGAAATATCCTTTTAGGATAAGATATTGATAAAGTGTAATCATGGTGAAATTTTTATTTTGGCCGGCACATGAATCTGACCAAATCAATAGGTGATCTTTGTTTTGGCAACTTGAATCTACTTCCACAAATCTTAGAAGTGCGCTGGCGACTTCAGCACTTCCGCGATCCGCAACATCTTCAGTCCAGGTGCAACATACGGCTTTTTCTTTGCTTCCATCACAAACATGTATACCCAGGTTGTAAAACTAAAGTTGACGCAAGTAAAACGCTTTTGAAGTTGTTATTTTTGGTAACGGCATGGTTTGTTGTAAATACATCGTAATGTACACAATATCTCCATCTCGGGTTGGTTTTTTTCGGTCAGCTTGCATAGCTTCAACAGCAGCATAATAATTTGACTTATGTTGTTCATTTGAGTCTCCAGCATCGCAAGTAGCGCATGTGTCACTTTTTGGGTATCCAAAAGACAGGTTGAATTGTGTGACAAAAATATGGTTATATGAAGTTTTCTTGACACGGTATTTGTCTGATAGGTCTTCATTACGACACATTTCTAGGTATAGACTGTGCATCTTGGTTACATTCAGTAGCGGTGACAAATAGAGTTTGTTCATATTTTTGTTTCGTGAGTAATGTGATTGTTCAGCAGGAAAACTTGAAATATGTTCTTTAATACGTTTAACAACGTCATCATCCATTTTGTGAGGACGATTCTGATGTCTGCCTCTCTGATCTGGTTTTGGAGCTGCAAGTCCTTCCTTGATTCCTTTTATAATGAGATCAATTTTTTTGCGACCTATCTGGTAAATGCCGCACAAACCTAACTTGCATATTTGTGTCGTAATTCCATGCTTTTTTACGTAGTACTTGTAGGAAGCAGATTTATGCTTTCTAGCATTACAGCGTTTATTCGCTACAGGCTTACTCTCAATGCTACTGAATAATAGGGCATTCTTACTATTGGTGTCCAGGGAATAATAGTTGTTTAAAATAGACTGCCGATCTTCAATGGAAAATTTATCTGAGCATTTATGCCTGCACTTCTCGTGGCACAAAATCCCTTCCTTAATCCTTTTTTCCGGTACTATATCTCCTTTGTAAGATACATATTCCTCTCCTTTTGCTCTAGCGGTAGCTGCAGATTTTTTTTTCCAAGATTGTTCATTCCTCGGCCTTTTTTTGGATTTATTTTCTTTTGATGGAAATACCTTGCGCTTTTTTGGGATATTTTTTTCCTCCGAATCTTCATTTACATGCTGTTCACTAGTGGAAAGAATAATGGGGTTTTCCTGCCGATCAGCATTTTCATTGTCAGGTTCATGCTCACTAACGCCACCAGAGCTAGTGCTATCGGGGCTTTCAGGAGTGTAAATGTCATCACTACCGGAAGAAAAGTCTTCATTTCTATTCTGAAATTGAGATACATCCCCCAAGACTGTGTATGATTTTTTGTTTCGAAAAGTAAGTCCAAAATAATCTGTATCTTCTTCTAGGGAATTCTCTATTACATCTGAAATCTCATCATCTACAGAGACAGGAACGTTCGCAAGACCGCCAATATAATTTGTGCCTTGACCGCTTGTGGAAGGTTCAGCGATTTCACAACTTTTGATACATGCATCTGCAAGATCACACGCAGGGTCCAGATCACCTACAAAAAACAAAGCCATAAGCATAGAAGAAGGCATGCGATAGTAATAAAAAGAAATTAAAGTTAGTAAACATCGGTCAGGTACAAGTCGGAACCCGAAAAAATTTAATATTGACTTATGCGGTTTTTCGTCCTGCCATCCAATATGTTTCATTTATTTAACTTATCCTAACACATGCTATTTTGACACCTTTTTCAACCAAAACTACAAAACAAAACAAGCGTTCTTTTGCGTAATACTTGTTTTGTTATGTACTTTTGGTTGAAAAAGGTGCCAACTGTCACCTCTGAAGTAGGTATGTCAAAAATATTAATGGTAACCAATGAAGTGTGGCATATTATAGCCACCAGTTTAGCAGAAAAGGAAAGATAGTGTATTCAAACAATGCAAACAAATCAAGAATTTGAAAAGATCTTACCTGCAATATTTTTGAGGTTATGATTATTGTAAACATCGTTGTTTTGAGCTATTTCGTATACACGGTCACCTAAAGCAGCGTCCACTAACAATTTAGCTCTTGATTTGGCTCCTGCCATATTAGTTTTGCTTAAAAAATGTCAATTATATATTTTAAATAATATTTTACACACTATCCAACAAACAAATGGACAATAACAGAAAGCGCGCGAAACTGCAATGAACGAACGTAATCAAAACATTGAACCTCTGAAGTGAATGAAGGTGTCATGTTTGCACCTTCATTCACGGAGAATAGGGGTAACTTTATTCGAACATAGTATGCGCAGTGGAAGAAGGTGTTATGTTCATACATATCACCTTCTTCAACACACAAAAAGTAAAGTTTTTACTTTTTTTATTTAGGAGAGGGTGATATGTGTACATACCTCTTTCATCATCTGTATATTTTTTTAATAAACTAAACATAACACCTTTTTCAATATTTTTTTTACAAAAATAAGCTTTATTTCAACGGTTTTAAGGTTTATAGTAATTCAACTATACATATCACCTTCATCCACACAAAAAAACACCGAAACCCGAAAATACGACATATCACCATCATCCACTCACGTCTTCAATTATCAATATCGCCACGGGTGGCGTGCTTGGTTCATATAGGCGCCATTTTGTTACAGATATATTTTATAAGCATACGTTTACGTCCCTTATACATGACAACTCTTATTTTGTGTGCTGTCAAATGTTAATTTATTATACTGTAGAAATGTATTAAGTAATTTGTTTTGTTGTAATGTGCAGATGTAATAAATATTAATGTTAGAAATGTGTGTTTTTCTGTGCGGTCCACGGAAAGGGTGAATTTTGAGAGCGTTTTTGGCTCGAATTGGCCCGCTCCGAGAAAATGCGAGCTAGACCGAAAGGACCGAGGACTGAGAGGACTCTTGGCAGAGTCCGCCTGGGGAAGTACCACGCCTATGCCAGTTGTTCTACCGCCAAGCAGTAACGGGCAAACATTACTGTGTTCCGGTTTGAAGGGCAATGTTTCCAGATAAATTACAGGGCTTAGAGATATAACATCTTAGATATCTGTGTGACGAGCGCAGTGCAGAGCTAAGTAATTATTTGGACTCTTCATGTTCCAATAGCTGCGTGTCACTGTGCTGTTATGTGGCAGGCATGTTGCTTACCATCAGGCACATGTCCTGCTCGTCTCGTCACTCTTTATTTACAAAAAAAAAAAGTCGATTATTGCACGGCGTGACAACTTAAGTCATTAGTATCGTATTTATGTATGGTGTAAAAGAGGTCTATTTACGTCACGGAAAAGCGTGCGTAAAGTGCGGGTTGAGGTCACAATATGACAATGTGCTATGGATACTCTTTTTAATCTAATAGTGTGACGAGATGAGCATGGCATATGCATGCTGGTTAGCAACACGCCTGCTGATAGCAGCACAGTGACACGCAGCTATTGGAACATGAAGAGTCCAAATCACTGCGCTCTTCACAAAACAAGATGATTTATCTCTATGCCCTGTGATTTCTCTGGAAACACCGTTCTTTAACGGGAACACAGTGATGTTTCCACATTGCTGCTTAGCGGTAGAATAAGATACAAAGGTGTGGTACTTCCCCAGGCAGACTCTGCAAATAGTCCTGGCGCTACAAAACCGCTTGACATTACGACAGAGCAATAGGATAGAGGAAGCGGTTTGAGGTGGTGTGTGGGAACACAAAACCGCGATGCGATGCGAATTGCCGCAATGCGATTTCGTGCGGCACACCGTTGGTTAGGGTAACTATACCTTCAACGATAGTCAGCCGTGTTGGACGTATTTTAGGAAGAGTATGGATCGCAAAAAGATTGTTGCACTGCTGTTATTGTTAAATAGATTTGAAAGAAAAAGAAGATTTTGGCTTCATCCATTTATTACGATTATGAATGCTGATGGGAACTATTTTAGTCGCAAGTATTATGGGTTGAGAATAGAAGAAGATATTTTTTTTGATTATTTTAGACATGAAAGAAAAAGAAGATTTTGGCTTCATCCATTTATTAGGTACGATTATGAATGCTGATGGGAACTATTTTACTCGCAAGTATTATGGGTTGAGAATAGAAGAAGAATTTTTTTTTGATTATTTTAGAATGAGCATATCTTAATTTGAAGAGCGTCTTTCTCTTCTTCTGCCTCAGAGCTGACTAAAATGGTGTCACCAAGTTTGACGTAATATCGCAGGAATACGCGATGTGAATCAAATCGGAAATTCGTGCGATGCATTTGTGCGAATTCGTAGATTTTTGCGATGCGATGCGAATTCGTGGTTTTGTGTGGGAGCCCTAAGCTATTACGAGGAAGCTAAAATAACAGTTTAAAGCTCTTCGCTCGCTAATGCTACTCCGCTACTATCCGACAAATAAAATACACTCAAATATGGGCTTTATGTCACGACCTTTAAGATGTAGATTACATTGGCAACACAAATTAGCAGACCGCTCGGTGACAGCCGTTTGCTAATTTATGTTGCCAATATAATTTATATCTTAACGGGCATGACATATAAAGCCCATATTTGAGTATATTTTATTTGTCCGGTGGGAGCGCAGTCGTATAAGTTTGGTGGTCGCAGAGACTGTCCAATTGTTACTACATTTATATATCTGAAATCAATTAGCACCTTTATAAATAACGGCGTACACTAATGAGATTTAAATTAGAGTTAAACAAAGAACATTAAAACATTATGGGTACGTCAGAACAATAATATTGTGTAATCTATCTACCTGTGTTAATCTTATGACACAAAAACAATCGTCAAAAATAATTGAATAATAGAAGTGAAAACTTATAACTCAGAATTTGATAGCTCACTTTGGAAACATCCATCTAGATGGCCAATGGCCATCGTCCCGAGGTTACCTGAAGATTTCTTATCATTCCCGAGCGTGACGCTAGAATTCAATTCAATTCACAGCCGGTCTGTTCAATTTGAACCAAATTTCAAATTTTCAATCAATTTGAATCGGATTTTTCGTGGGCTGATCTAGACCTTAAAACGGAACGCATTTTTAGGGAAATGGGTACCAATGTTTACAAGCAGGAAGGGGGGGGGGTGGGGGGGTAATAGCTCAGCTTACTTTTGATCACAAGGATGGAGGGGGTCAATAATAGCAATTTTGCTTACGTAATACCTACTTGAACGGCCCCATGGCAAAAATAACAATCAATCCGTCGACTCAAATATGTCTTTTGCAACGCAAACCCCAAATAAGCTATTAAGACGCCTGATGGTAAGCAACATGCCTGCCACATAACAGCACAGTGACACGCAGCTACTGGAACATGAAAAGTCCAAATCATTAGCTAGCACTACACTGTGCTCGTCACCCAGAGATCTAAAATATTAAAACTCTACGCACTAATTTCTCTTGAAACATCACCCTTCAAACCGGAACACAGTAATGTTTGCAAATTACTGCTTGCCGCTAGAATAACTGGCAAAGGTGTGGTACTTCCCCAGGCGGACTCTGCCAAGAGTCCCACCACTACACCAAACACTTGTAAAAGCGTAACAATATTGAAATAACAAACCTATAGCAATATATGCTCCAAGTCAAACGTTTCTGTCGGGAATCGGGAAAGCGCGCCGGTCCCAGTTTCGTCCCACTCGACCTCCCCCCCTCCCCCCCGTATCACCCCGCACTCGAAGTAGCGCTCACTATCTCACCGCAGAGCGGCAGATGTGTCCGACTTCCACCGAGTAATATCGATCTATCTGAAATTTCATGGACCCCAGTACTCGAGTCTAGTGACGTTTCGTTGGCTACTAAAGCTTTCTATGACATCATCTATGGATTGTTTGATATGTCCGCCCCCAAAAAGATAAGACGAGTAGACCGCGGCGACAGATATCCCGTATGATTTGATGCAGACATTATAAAAGACATTCGGCGCAAGAGCAGATTACATAGAACCTGGCTGAGATCAGACTGTGTCGCCACTTATGCAATGTTTTCTGAGTTACGAGCTAGTCTTAAAATACGTTTCTCCCAAGCGTACAGGTCTCATATGTCGGTCATAGAAAAGAACTTGTTACGTTGTCCCCAGAATTTTTGGAACCATGTGCATGCTATTAGATCGAAGGGTGGTTTCGAACCCTGTGTTTCGTATAAGGGTGCCCTATGCAAAGGAATAGATGCTGCTGAGGCTTTTGCAGCTTATTTTTCTAATGTTTTTCTGGATGAGTTGCCCTCGCTGGACGTTGAGTCATGTTTGGATTTGGACGATTGTCATGGTTCTGTTAGCCTACCTACTGTGTTTCCTGGAGATATTGAACGCAGTTTTAATAGGTTAAAGGTGGGTAGCTCACCGGGCCCCGATAATTTACCTGGTTTTATTCTGAAATCAGGTAAAAAAGACCTTATTCTCCCAATCTACCACATTTTTAACCTATCGCTAAAGAAAGGGATATACCCAGAACAGTGGAAGTTATCTAGGGTCACCCCTATTCCGAAGACGAGCAACAAGTCATCGGTTGAAGACTATTGTCCTATCGCAATTTTGTGTGCACCTGCGAAGGTCTTTGAACACATCTTACACGCTAAGGCATATACCTTTTTTTCACACAGGTTAAGCAACAAATAGGAGAGGAGCAGCATGGTTTTAGACGAGGCCGTTCCGTAAACTCCAACTTATTGGGGCTAGTCGAATACATCTCCGATGCTATGGATCGCGGCTCACAGGTTGACGTGATCTATTTTGACTTTCAAAAGGCTTTTGACAAAATCGACAACGATATTTTATTGCATAAGTTATCTGCGCTAGGCTTCACTCCTAACCTCTTAAAATTTTTCGCGGACTATCTGAGAAATCGGCGACAGTCTGTTAGACACGGTATCCATATCTCTAAACCTTATCATACCAAGTCTGGTGTAAGTCAGGGCTCTATTACTGGCCCGCTACTCTTCCAAATTATGATTCATGACCTTCCCAGGGTTCTGAGAACTGCCAAGTGTCTGTTGTACGCGGATGACCTTAAGCTTTTTCTCGAGATAAGTGCACCTCGCGATCGCCTTAGTTTGCAAGAGGATATTGACGCTGTTTTTGCATGGGCGGCGAATAATAAATTACCATTTAATGTTACTAAGTGCAATGCTATGACATTCGACCGCAAAATCAATCCTGTCAGTTTTCAATACTGCCTCGGTGGTTTGTTTAGTGAATACGATTCGTGACCTGGGAGTGAAATTTGATCGCGGTCTCTCCTTTCACGACCATGTTTCTGACTTGCCTAAAGAGGCTTACCGTCGTCTTGGTTTCGTTATGCGAAATACTAAGGACTTTGCGAATCCTTTGGTTGTTAAAACCTTATACAACTCATTAATAAGAAGTAAGCTCGAGTCAAGTGCCTGCGTCTGGAACCCGCACCATGTCACCTACACTCGAATGTTGGAGAAGGTACAAAAAGCTTTCTTGAGGTCACTCTACAAAAAAGTTATGTTTTTTACCCATACATGTATCCGACAAAGTTTCTGCTTGGTCATCTCGGCTACAACTCGCTGGAAGTCAGAAGGCTGGTGGACCAACTCCTAATTGAGTGCAAAATCCTAAGAGGTTCGATTGACTCCCTCGATTTACACAATTTAATGTGCAATTTGAGTGTACCAGAGAAACCAGGTGTCACGAACAGACGTGGACAACTGCATAAGTTTTTCCACCTGAATAGCAGCCGAACTACGGCTCGCGCCATGACACCGCTAGTCCGAACCCGACGTCACCTCAATGCTCTTCTTTCCGCCAACACTGATCACGACATTTTTTGTGACAGTTGGAACAAACACGGGCAATAAACGGAACACCCTACGAATGATTATATTTAGCTATTGCCGACCAGTGGGATAAGAATGAGAGGACCGAAAGATTAATTGACGACTATAATTTATTATTTTGAATGTTTTTTGTTTTGTGTTGACTTGTTTCGTTATTCTTGACTTGTACCTAATGTAATGAAATAATGTTATTGTATCATTTGTATCACTGTCCAAAATGTAATTTTAAAGTTAATTTAAGTATATTGTGTGAGATAATTGTAATTGGAATTCCGTTTCTATTTCAATAAATAAATAATAAATAATAATAATAATAATAGTTCTTCTTATTCTTCCTCATAAGTGGGCGGAGCAGTCAGTATACAACGGTAGATACCTACTTTCCGTCGACCTTCGTCAAATACCTAGTTAAAAGGTATCTACCACAATCTTCATGCCAATTAATATAATATAGATAAATAATGAATTATCTAAATACTATTATAGATATCGAATCAGGTGGAATAATTTGTACCTACTTACTATTGCCATGCGAACTTTGGAAACACGCAACTGTAATATTATTTTATCTGGGCGTCATTCCATTTTAACTAATCCATGTGGGGTCGAACAATGACGGATCTAAGTTTTTTTAAGTGAAAACTTCTTTAGGCGCGCCTAGACAAATTTTTCGTGGGGTGTAAATTGAATTCTACCGTCACGGTCGGGTATGATAAGAAGTCTTCGGGTAAACTCGGGACCTTGGCGATTGGGCATCTAGAAATGCGTCAGCCAATGGGAAATGCTGAAAGGGCGTGGCCTCGCCATCATGGCATGACCATCTAGAAATGCGTGAGCCAATGGGAAATGCTGACGCATTTCTAGATGGCCATGCCATGATGGCGAGGCCACGCCCTCCGGTTACACCCGTGTAGTTTCCAAGGTAAGCTATAAAATTCTGAGCTAAAAGTTTTCACTTCTATCGGCAGTTCCTATGACTGCCATTTTTTTTTGTTTATGAATCTTCCCGGATTTAAAGCGTACCTATCGGCGCTTTGGAGAGTAGGTACCTAAATACCGGATTTAAACCGTCCAAATATGTGTGTAACGGATCTGATAGATATATAGATACTCTTTATTGTTCACACCAAAAGAAAAGATCTCCGCTTTGATCATGACAAACATTTAGCTGATATGTGCTTTAGTCAGTAATTCTCGGATTGAAAGCATCCAAATATGTACCGGATTTGCGCTATACCCGGGTCTAGAGCGACTCTATATCTGGTAACAGTAGATCTGCGATTTGATCAGTAAACAAAATATTTAGCTGATATGTGCTTTCAGTCAGTAATTCTTGGATCTTAAGCATCCAAATATGTGATGTACTCGTATCTCCACTTTGAACAGTAATTCCGGATCAAGAGCATCGATCTATGTGGCGTATCTGCACTTTGGATAGTAATTCCGGATCTAAAGCATCCAAACTTTTAGCTGATCTGTGCTTTAGTTAGTAAATTATTCCTAGATCTAAAGCGTCCAAATATGTGGCCTATCTGCGCTCTGGAAAGCCATTCCGGATCTAAAGAGTCCAAAAATGAAGCGTATCTACGCTTTGGACAGTTATTCCCGAATCTACAACGTCCAAATATATGGCGGATCTGTGGCATCTGTGCTTTGGATAGGGATATCCGGGTCTGTAGCATCTAAGTAGGTACATATGTGTTGGATAGTGATACCAGGGTATGTAGCGTCTAAACATGTGGCAGATCTGCGCTTTGGCTAATAATTCTCGGTTTTTTTTATAGCATAGAGTGACGAGACGAGCAGGTCATGTGCCTGATGGTAAGCAACATGCCTGCCACATAACAGCACAGTAACACGCAGCTATTGGAACATGATAGTCCAAATCATTACCTAGCACTGCACTGCGCTCGTCACCCAGAGATCTAAGATATTATGTACTAAGCCCTGTAATTTCTCTGGAATCATTGCCCTTCAAACCGGAACACAGTAATGTTTGCACATTCCTGCTTGGCGGTAGAATATTTGGCAAAGGTGTGGTACTTCCCCAGGCGGACTCTGCTAAGAGTCCTACCACTACAAAACGCTTAATCAACGCGGATTTAACGCTGCCATACGATTTGGTCAGTAATCCCGAATCTAAAGCGTCCAAATATGTGATGGATCTGCCCTTAGGTCAGTAAACCCGGGTCTAAAGCGGCCAAACATTTAGCGGATCCGTGCTTTAGTCAGTAATTCATAGATCTAAAGCATCCAAGAATGTGGTGGATTAGTGCTTTGGACAGTTTTTTTTATCGCGTATAGGTCCGCGTTTGACCACCAACTCGCCTGATGGTAAGCGACGGTGTGGTCGAAGATGACGTTCGTTGACCTAGAAGGTACCTATTCACTCTGACCTTGAAAAGTACTAGATTGTATCTCTCAGGGAACAAGGAGGCAGGCAACTTATTTCACTCTAAAGCTGTACGTACTAGAAAAATGAATTCAAACCGTTTTGTACGAATTTTGGGAAAATCCACAGTGTATGGGTGGTCCTCTTACGACTCGTCCTGTAGTGGAAAGGGGAAGGCATTATTAGGTCGTGTAAATCCGCTGCACACTCTCCAAAATGCATTCTGTCAGACTAGCAACTTTTCGACGATGTTCTAGGCTTAGCAGCTTTTTAACTACCTCACCTATTAGTCGAACAGCGCGCCGTTCTACCGAGTCAAAAGCTTCGAGCTGGTACTTTGGCGATAGAGAGACGAACTTCTTAGCATTCCATGGATTCACCGTGCGGGTGCCGGGTCCATCGTGTGGCAGAGAGAGAAATCTCAAATAGACCCCAAGACTTGTGACTCGGGCGTAGGTTTAAAAGGGGCCCCTTTTGGTGACGTACGTCAACACTCACCTTCACTACTCGTATTTCTCTCCCTGCCCAGCCAAATCCGATATGATCCTACTAGTGCAGCTTTAGATACTCGTTCTAGTATAGAACTTACTGCACTTCTGGACAAGCCAAGGCTGGCTGGTACTTTGGCGATATGTAATGTTAACGTAAATATAACGTAAAAAAATACGAATATTAGTGCCCATAGACAACTAACACATCTTTTCTCTATCTAATTATCTCAACATATAAATACCCAAGTATGTAACCCATTATGTAGATATGTTCCCAGTGAACTGTACCAAGTAAACCGAGCGAAGCTAGAACGTGCCGCATCAGTATATAATCATACTATCCTACTAATATTATAAACGCCAATGTTTAGATATTGGATGTTTCTTGCTCAATCACGTCGTAACGTATGAACGGATCGGATTGAAACTACTTACTTATTTTTTACGTACCGTACCTACGGGACGGGAACAGCGCGGGTAACACCGCGGGACGCTGCTAGTAGTGAATAATTTCCTCGCAAGTCGTAGTAGCCTGGCTACCACGCTCAGCTCTTTGGCTCGCTCAAAGACTCTTCCGAGCAGTGAAGGTAAGCGTATCGGCGACAATAGTGTTTCCAAAATATGAAGTAGGTATTATGAGAATCCATTCACTGAACGATTGGATGTTTGAAAACTTTTGTTAAGTAAGAACTTACCAGGAAGCATTCATAACTGAAGAGGTAAATAACGAGCTCTTAGCACAAACATTTTTTGTAACTAAGTATTGTGTTTTACGAGGTCAAGAGGCGTATGGCAATTTCTAGGTCTGCGATGGACAGGTTGAGAAAAATATGGAAGAATCGCAACATATATAGAGCCACAAAAATCCGGCTAGTTCGGGCACTTGTATTCCCCATATTTTTGTACGCCGCAGAAACGTGGACCCTGCGGGAAACAGAGAAGAAGAAGATAGACGCCCTAGAGATGTGGTGCTGGAGGAAAATGCTCGGAGTCTCGTGGACTGAATTCCGCACCAACGAGTGTATACTTCTAGAACTCGGCATCAATCAGCGTTTGTCATCTTTGGCGCAATCTCGTATTCTCACCTTTTTTGGTCACGTATGCCGTTGTGGGGATGTAGCTATTGAGCGACTTGTGGTCCAGGGGAGGGTTGAGGGTACTAGACCATGAGGAAGATCGCCTATGAGATGGACTGACCAGATAAAAGCGGTGGTAAATGGTTCATCATCAGTACATGAATGCGCAAGAAAGGCGGCCATTAGAGAGGAGTGGCGACATGTTGTGAAGCTTGCCACCGACACCTGAAGTGATGACCACGACCACTCTGTCAAGAGTGATACGGACAAAGAAGAAGATTGTGTTTTACACTTGACCGCCATCTCGCTTGATATTAAGCAGTGCGGTTTACGATGATGTGTAGAAGAAACCGCTTCACTATGCATTTGAAAACACCAAGATAACCATTGAGAAACAGGCAATACACTACATAGCCTATCCGTTCTTATCACAAAATTGGAGCGAAACCTTCTTATTCGAATCTACAGAACCTCAACCGTGAAATAATATCGTTTTGAGCTACGAACATTCCTATAGAAATATTATGTATAGCCAAGGTGATGTTAAATCATGCAGATCCGAAACGTTTCCGATAAAAAAATTGGCAGTCATAGGAACTGCCGATAGAAGTGAAAACTTATAACTCAGAATTTGATAGCTTACCTTGGAAACTTCACGGGTGTAACCGGAGGGCGTGGCCTCGCCATCTTGGCATGGCCATCTAGAAATACGTCAGCATTTCCCATTGGCTGATGCGTTTCTAGATGGCCATGCCATGATGGCCTGTCCACACCCTTTCAGCATTTCCCATTGGCTGACGTATTTCTAGATGGCCAATAGCCATGGTCCCGAGTTTACCCGAAGCTTTCTTATCATACCCGAGCGTGACGAATGAATTCAATTCACAGCCCACGAAAAATGTGTCTAGGCGCGCCTAAAGAAGTTTTCACTTCAAAAACAAGGAGGCTATCAATTCTGCTGCGATGTTCAAGACTCTTCAAACAAGGGCCTTTTTTTGAACAAGGGTGAACCTATGAGCATTGGCACGTCTCTCGATCGATTCCTGAGGCTCCAGCCGATTCACTCCAAAGGTGCGAACACTACGCGAACTCTATGTACAAGAGCGAATCTCTGCTTAGTATAATACTTATAGAACAACTGTTCAGACTTGAAGTACCTTCGCACCTTTGAGAGGACACCTAGTTTTTTGACAGCTAATTTAGCCTTGGATTCAATGAAACAGCCGAAGTTGGACATAGACATGAAAAGGCTTGGATTTGTAGACTACAGAAATTACCTATTACTGGAAATTCTACGCAAATCCCATTTTTAGGGTTCCGTAAAACGTAAAAACGGAACCCTTATAGATTCGTCATGTCTGTCTGTCTGTCTGTCTGTCCGTCCGTATGTCACAGCCACTTTTTGCCGAAACTATGAGAACTACACTATTGAAACTTGGTAAGTAGATGTCGGCTGTGAACCGCATTAAGATTTAAAAAAAAATTTGGGTTGCCCCTCATACTTAGAACTGAAACTCAAAAATTTTTTTTCATCAAACCTGCACGTGTGGGATGTCTATCGATAGGTCTTCAAAAATGATGTTGAGATTTCTAATATAGTTTTTGTCTACACTGAATAATTTGCGCGAGAGACACTTCCAAAGTGGTAAAATGTGTCCCCCCCCCCCCTCTAACTTCTAAAATATGAGAATGAAAAAACTAAAAAAAATATATGATGTACATTATCATGCAAACTACCAACGAAAATTGGTTTGAACTCGATCTGATGAGTAGGTTTTTTTAGTACTCCATAAATACATTATTACCGAAGTTACGGCTGGTCTAGTCGGGAGAACGGCGACTGCCGATCCGGAGACCCCGGGTTCAAACCCCACACGCACCACTGTCTTTTCGAAGTCATGTGCGTAATGCCGCTAACTTAAAACGGTGAAGGAAAACATCGTGAGGAAACCGACATGCACTTAGAATCTATCGAAGTCATGTGTCATCCACCAACCCGCACTGGGCCCGCGTGGTGGATTATGGCCTTAACTCTCTCCGTACGAGAGAAGGCCCCGAGTCCCAGCAGTGGGAACGTTTAGTGGGCTGTTGATGTTGATGATGTTGAAATACATTATTATTAAAACTTCGATCAAAGTTACAACGAACTAAAAAAACTATGTGTACTATGTATAATATGTTTCTTGCTGCAACGGAACCCTTCATGGGCGAGTCCAACTCGCACTTGGCCACTTTATTATAAATGCAAAATCGTATACGTTAAATTAAAAACCTAAAAAAAAATCTAAAAATCTAATAGTACATAGACGGGACACGGGATAACACGGGAAACCAACTGGAATGGCCACTACGCGGGTAAAATCGTCGGACGCTACTAGTGAAGTCTTTTTTACTCGATTAATTGTATTTCTACTGGTGAACCTCCCCAAAAATCTGAGGCTATGTACTGGTGAGGCTATGTTTTTTTTTTACTTTTTTTGGTTTACACTTGACCGACATCTCGCCTGATGTTAAGCGACGATGCGGTCTACGATGGAGCGTGTTTACCTAGAAAAAACCGATTCACTCTCGATTTGAAGACACAACTTGAGGCTCTGGAATCGATCGAGAGGCGTGCCAAAAGGCTCATAGGCAAAGACACTCTAGTGCAAAAAAGACTTCAAAGTCTTGAACATCGCCGCAAGATTGCAAGCTTGTCGGTTTTTTATCGGATACACTTCGGAAAGTGTGCGACTGATCTGCATGATCTAATACCACCTTGCCCTTTTTTCTATCGGACTTCTCGTAACTCTATAACCTTGGTGTCTTCAAATCGAGAGTGAATCGGTTTCTTCTAGGTAAACACGCTCCATCGTAGACCGCATCGTCGCTTAACATCAGGTGAGATGGCGGTCAAGTGTAAACCAATAAAAGTTAAAAAAAAAAAAAACACAAAGATTGTAACTATCGGGAAATACCCACTCTGGCAACGTATTCCACAGCCTAGACGTTCTTATCACAAAAGTTGAGTCAAACCTCTTCGTCCGTGTCTTTGGAACATCAACCATGAAACGGTGCCGCTTCTTCGAGTTACGAGAAGTCCGATAGAAAAAAGGGCAAGGTGGTATTAGATCGTGCAAATCAGTCGCACACTCTCCGAAGTGTATCCGATAAAAAACCGATAAGCTAGTAATTTTTCGGCGATGTTCAAGACTTTGCAGTCTTTTACGCACGAGGGTGTCATTGCCCATGAGCCTTTTGGCACGTCAAATGTACCAAAATTCGAGGCTGGGACCGCGCCTGAACTGAGCTGAGCTGAAAACTGCGTGTGATGGTAGAGGTCTAATCCCAGCAGTGTTCGAGTACGACCTGATTATGATGATCAGTTTTCGATGCAGCGGAAAACCATGTCTTTAGTTTGCTTGATCCTATTGAGGGAGCCTATTAGAACGCATAACTTTTTGTTCCTAATTTACTTTGTCATAATGAATGTAGCATAATGTATAGTGTCATAATGCAACTTTCGCATAATCGTTTTTTGGCGTCATGTGTTTTAAGCATAACAATCTATTGTACTACATTTTATTCGACTATTGATGAGACGCATAATAGTTTTTAAGCATTTTTTAATTTGTTCTATTTTTTTTAAGGTGCCGTTTAAATCGCATAATTTTTATTTTCCTAATTTACTTTGCCATAATGAATGTAGCATAACATATATAGTGTCATAATGTAACTTTTGCATAATCGTTTTTTGGCGTTATGTGTTTTAATCATAAAAATCTATTGTGCTACATTAAATTCGACTGTTGCTCAGACGCATTTAGGCATTTTTTAATTATTTGTTGTGCTATGTAATATATAACCAGGTTATATAGGGTCCAGATCCGACTCGGAGCACCCCGACTCCACCTAGTCTTGTCGCTACTACCCCTAGAGTGTATTTAAAAAATGCGGGAGCCAGAAGCTCCTGAGGGAGGTCCTGAGTGGAGCGATCCATGCGAGGCCAAGCGTAGCGAAGGGGGGAGGTGGCGAGCGAAGCGAGCCGGCGACCTCCGTAGTGGAGTGCAGGCCGAGTATGGAGAAGCGACTCTCAGGGCTGACCGAAGAGCTTCTGGCGGGAGCCCACCCGGAGTCAAAAAGTGCACCATATGTCTTAGGTGTATGTAGGTTTTTAAGTCCTAAAAACGTTGTCTACATAAATTGGTACAAAAATTGTTATACTACTGCATAGTCCATAGATATTCCATTAAATTAGTAGATACCTACATTACGAATAATAAATATTGTTGTCGAAGTACCCACCCGCATTTCACACACTCACGTATTTTATTTATGTCCGCTCTTTACACTTGTTTTTTTAGTTAGGCGTTTAAAGTTTATGCCGTTGATCAGTATGTTTAAGTATTGTTATGCTTTTCTCAATGTGTGCCTTTAACCATTATGCTATTTATAGTTATGCGTCGAAACATTATACTAAGTTATCTGTATGCTATATATGGCTATGCGTTTAAACATTATGCTAAGTTATCGTTATGTTATATATGGTTATGCTAGTTAACATTATGCGAAGACAGTTATGCGTTTAGTTGTTATGGTAAATTATCGTTAGTCCTAAAAACGTTATGCCTACCTAAAATAGGACAAAAAATGTTATGCCACCCCATATAGACCCTCCTATTGATGTATCAAGGTGACTTAATTGTATTTATAGTTTTTTTATATAACTTTTAGTAAATTATTTACCATAAATAATGAGTATATCAATCGATGAAGTCAATCAATCGCGTTGCACTTAAATTTCTGAAACGTAAGTACAGAGATAAGGTTACACTAATTTGAAGTGTATGCATGGTCTCAGAGTGAATGAGTCGTGTTTATTTATGCAGTTTTTGCTATTGCCAGCAATGAGTTTACATGTACTACGTATAGAGTTAGAACAAACGCTTTACACCGGGCGCACGGGTCTGATCGCTCTTGTCTTGTCGCTCTTGTGGAAGTGTCATACTTTTGTCGCGGCACATCACTATGTCGTCATAGCTAACATACACCTCATCTGCTTACGATTGATGCAAAAGAACCGTGCGGGAAAACCTGATTTGTTATATACTTATTCTTTATCTAAAACTAGCTGTTACCCGCGACTTCGTCCGCGCGAAATAAATACTGAGGTAACTCAGGCAATAACTAATTTTATACCCAGACACATTTACTAAAACCAGATCATAATAAAAATGATTACAGTAAAGATCTTAATTTTATATGTAACTAGCTGTTACCCGCGACTTCGCCCGCGCGAAATAAATACTAAGGTAATAAAGGCAAGGTCAGGCAATAGCTAATTGTATACCCAGACACATTTACGGTTACTAAAAACCACTTATCATTTTAAAAGCTAAAAAAGGTTTAAAAGCGTAAGAGACATTCGTCCCCCATTTCAACTCCAATTTCATCCCCATACAGTTCAATATTACAAAATTGCTAGAACAAACATTTATTTGCTTCGTGTCAAGTGCCTATAAACAGAGTTTCGTGGTTTTATCTTCAACGATCGCGAACTTCCATATCGACATTCATCCCCCATTTAGTTACAAAAAAAAAAAGTTACAAAAAAAAAAGTTTATTTCTTATTAAACATGTAACAGGTTTATTTTAATTATTCTAATAACTTTGGTACATAGGTATGTTCAGTTAAAAACACATAGGTAATAGGTAGATACTATAGTGACGCCTGCACTAGGAAAGACCTGTATCGCAGGATCACACTAAAGACGCTTACTAATCTAATGTATGGTGCGGAGATATCATGTTTATCAGTGATAATTAGTACAATTTATTACAAATCTAAAAATAACAAAAAAGTAATGTAAAATAAGAAAGTATGGAAGTTAAAGGCAAATGCCACATAAAACAAGAAAAAGAAATAAATCAGTCGTTGTAATGTATGTATATGTACGTATATTGTAAGGTTATCCGGGGGCCAAGGGTTGAGAACTCAATTGGTGAAAATTGATTTCCCAAACCTCCCCGGAAAGAAAGTTAATGTTTAAGAAGAAATAAAAAATTAAGACTTTTTCAAGCGTTTATTTGTCTAAACAAATTTATAGATTTATAATAAGAAGGTTAAAAAGGTTAAAAGGGTCAGGGGTTGACCGTTGAGTTGCTGTTACCTATAAGTATAAAAGGAATTATAAGAATTCCCTCAACCTCTTTGAGTCAAAACAAACTCCGGTTCCACCGTACAGGGTCCCTGAGTAAGGGTCGGAATAGGGCAAATATATAAAACCGGTAGAAGTGAGGGGTTAAGCCCTGGGCCAACTCTCCCGGGTAGGTTTAAGAGTTATTTAGAAAGTCACCACCTCCCCATACTCCCGGAACCTGTAGGGTTAAAAATGAAAAGCTAACATTAACAAAACTAAAGGCCAATATGCCTTCTATAGGGTGGTAAAAAGACCACTGAATGTTACCATAGAATAACTCAAGACAATAGTTTAACTACCACTTCGAACGCTTAAGGTTCCATACAAAAATCACCAGGTTTACTTAAACATGGGAAAGATAATAACACTTAAATTACCCCTTTCAAACAGTAGGTTTAAACCTCCAACATTAGAACAATAAAATTATAATAACCGAGAATTACACAATTAGGGTACTTACAATAGGTTCCCTTTCTAGGTCACATAAACAGAAATGCTAAGTATTGTTACCCAGAATAACATCCGTCCTGACTCAGTCATAAACAAGGTACAGGAATTATGGATTACAACGTTTTACATAACCATCTCATCACTCATTCACATTCACAACGCTATAGTTTAAGTATTACCATCGGTTAAGGTAAGACCTTTATCATTGTAATAAATACCATAAGTAAGTAGTACTCATACAAAATATAATAGCTTCACCTCCTGCGCACAATTCATATGCAGCAAGGCTCCGTTAAACCCGACAAACATCTGGTTAGAACGACCCCGGGCAGACATCTGAACGGCCTCGGTTTCATCCAACAATCCCTCAAACTTCACTAATGACTCCGGGCAGACACCCTAACTGCCTCGGCATCATCATCATTCATCTACCACTCCCTCAAACTTCACTAATGACTCCGGGCAGACACCCTAACTGCCTCGGCATCATCATCATTCATCTACCACTCCCCATCGACATCACATCAGGTTGATACATTTACAACCTCCGTTCCCACAAACTCGTAAATCCAGTACATCACATTATCTCAGGTTGTTACATTTACAACCTCAGGAAAAGTATAAAAAGTAGAATCTATACTAACACCACATAAGAAACACTATCAGATTATCGGCTAAAGTACAAACACAAACAAAAACCTGTGGAGACGCGGACGCAAGCCGCGGTTGAAGGTCACGAGGTCTCACTGCTAACTGTCGAGCACACCACGAGACAGCTCACGCGTACAGGACTCCCGGCCCGTACTGGACATCTCCCAAACGATAGGCGCCTCAAAACAGCCCTCCAAACACCGTCCTCCAAAACAAACAGGCTCCCCAAACACCCGGCTCACCAAACACCCGGCTCACCCAAACACCTCCTATAAAGAAAACAATCGAATTAGCAACGTTTCAAACAGACATCCGCTTGCCACGCGGTCCTTCAACACTCTAATAATTCAGAAACTTACCCCGTCGGGGAGGTGATTTCTCTAACACGGGAAGCAAAGCTTCCCACGCAAACAACGCAGATCGTCGCCCCGTCGGCGTTCTCTTCAGGACACGTCACTACAACAAAAAATAAGTTTTCATAACGCCGCGGCGAACTTCGATCGACCCACTGTCTAATCAAGCGAAATCACAGCACATAACTCACCAAAAGGCCTACGGCGGCAATAATACGGCCGCACGTCGCATGCCATCTTTAAATCTTCACAAATCAACGATTTAGACAAATAATCCTATCACCGTGGCGGCTCGCCTGCCTTTCGGAATCAAAATGGACGCTTCCGACGCTCACGCTAGGGACGGGGTAAAAAGTTTTAACGATTCTCTCACGAAACAAGCGGTATCTAGTGAGGGGAAAAAATTCCTCACTTCGCAACCACAGACTAACGAAGGATTCGCGTTCCGATCCACAGACGAAAAAAAAAGGGTTACAGTACTCCCCCGATCACCAGAATTTTTCGAAAGGAAAGAGAAAAATTCAGACGGCCCTCCGTCTCTACACCTATCAAGCTCAACACCCTACAGCTTCAAACTAAAATAACAAGAAAACCTAAAACAACAAACTAAACTCTATAATTATTCAAAGATATCCTGAAAAAGATGGAAATATTGTTCAACCTTATGTCCAAATAAGTGGGCTGGCCATAAATAACGATGAGGGTCGCACAACAGCGTCTCACATCCTACCATCCACTCGTCGAACATCCAGTAAAACAAAAAAATCCTAACAAGTAAAAACTAACTTAATCTAACAACAAAGTCTAATCAAAGTATTTGCAAACCGAACCTAAGGTTCTCAAACAATTCAGAAGTTGATTAGGGTACACATAACTACTGCGACACATAATCAACCACAATAGTACAAGCTTGGCCAATTGGTTCAAAGACGAACAAGTCTTCTCAATCATCAACGGCACCTACAGCAGGAACAGATACTCGGAGAGACGACAGCCTCTCATCAGCAGGAACGACATCCTTCAAAAAAAGTCTGGTAAACAAAATTTACCTAAAAGGGTATAACAGTACAACGCCCTGTTAAAAAGTCAAGGTTAAAGACACGAGTGGGGGGTAGATCCCAAACAACGTGTAAAACTAACAGAATCTATCAAACAACATTCACATCTTCTGAGTTTATAAGTGTCAGCATACTACGGGTCAAACACCGGCGTATGATATAAGGTCCAGAACGCGAGAAAGCGTTCGGTACAACGTTCTCAGAACCCTCATTAGGTTCCCTACAACAGCACATGTGAAACTCTGCCACACAACACTACATTAACCGCTAGAATACTACGGGATTCTATAAAAATCGACGTCAGCATCAGCACCACCACTTCCAGCACATCCACAACATGGTTACCTAGAGCCTAGCTCTAAAGGTTTATCTTCTGATCGCGACATCCCAACGCGGATACAGAAGTTATATAAGTCGCGACTCTATACAAGAAATCTGCTAACTCGTCATACTCAAGTATAAAAAGGTCTATCATCTGCTAACGATAACTCAACGCTAGTGCAGAAATAGTGATCAACAATAAGGTTACCTCAAGCCTAAGTCAAGAGGCTTATAATCTCTGATAGGGACATCCCAACCCTGATACAGAAATAGTACAATCAATAAGGTTATCTGCTCGCGACAACTCAACACGATTACAGACATAGTAGAAACCATAAGGTTACCTCGAGCCTAGCTCAAAAGGTTTATCAACGGTGAGCGACAATCTAACGCTACTCCCGAAACAATATAGAAGGCGATTCTAAATAAGAATACCGCTAAAACGTCATCATAAAAATGTTATAATATCAAAATAGCTAAAGTAAGAACAATATAGGTATAAAGCTTCATCAATTGAGCTCCCTATTTAAGTAAATAGTTATCCGGAATGATATCACAGACATACATAGTATAAGAATTCATCCAAAGGATGCAATCGATGCACCTCTGTCATCACAGCATCTCGGGGTTGCTGAAAGAAAACCGAACTATCACGGCGATCTCCCCAGCGCAAAACATCTGAGCTAAATTAAAAGCCTTCCAAAAATTAACACCTAACAATAAAAAAAACCACAAATATTAACCTTTGAATATGGACGAGCATCAATTCTATTCACACGAACCATTGCTGCTTCTAATCTAGATTGTTCAAAAAATCTACCTACAAAATTACACCAATCAGACCACTCGGCCTTAGAAGTTAAACAATGGCCCGTCTTGTTCAGTTTTTTGGCTGAACACAACGAGAACAATTTCTAATAGTAACACCCTTCTCGCCACATCGATAACAAATAAGCATAGGAGGCGCCTTACAAGCCTTCAAGATATGACCCTTAGTCCTACACCTTACACAAAATTCGTCAGCCGCTGTCACTGCAACTTCAAAATCCGGAGGCTGGAAATCCTCCAACAGCAAGTTCTTCAACTCTTTCCAATTATGAACGTCATCGCGTATACTACGATACCATAATAAAGCATCATCCGTAAACAACTCCACAGCCGAGGTATACAATTTAGAGGGGTTAATATGTCTAGACGAGCTTAACTCTTCTAATCTCTCCAGGTAAGCATGAACACTACCCTTTCCATTAAACTTATGGTTTAGTGCGTGAACATTTGAAACTCGGTCACACGAAACAAAGCGCACAGCAGGACTACTACGAACTTCCTCGGAGTCAGCGACTGCATCAGCTCCATCAGCAGTTCCCAGCTCCTCAACAGTAGGGTCACCTTGAGCTCCACACAACGGCTTATCATCTGCAAGGGTAAATTCAACACTACTCCGAAAATTTTGCAAAATGCGATCCATCTTCTTAGTGATAACCCCCAAACGTTCGTCAAGCTGAGCTTTACGGACACAGTCTTCCTCGAGGGAAGGTGAAAGGCGACTCAACCGATGAAAGAGATGATTACCTAAAGCTTGTATCCTATTCAGATATTTTAATAGTAATGGGCGTCGAGCACAAGTCTCCTCTAGTTCCCCTAGTTTACCCTGAACACACAGTAGTTCGGCAGAAATATCACCCTCATAAGTTACAATTTCATCAGTTCTCATCTGAGCATTCAACTTTTTCACCTGAGCTCGTAACTTTTGTATATTATCCTCCGGAAGGGCATCGCGGATACATACTTCATATTTCAACTCATCAACATTCAGTAAATGGAAAGATATGGGACGTTCCTCCATATTCAAAGTCTTAAGTAAACAGAACTATACTTAAAATTAGATAAACTTAGGAATATAGCTTATGCTAAAAAGTTATAATACTAGCCGCACAATACAACAGTAGTTAAACAATATTAACCGTTATTATAATAACAAACTCAAAGTTATAGGTTGAAAAGGTAACAGTAACACGATCCAGAATCGAGCAACAGACCGAAACCAGAGGTAGAAGACCACGATCGAAGACTTATAGTAGTTAAGCACGTCTTGAAAGCTTTAAAATAATAAAACAATAAGGAAAAAAAAATTATATAGTATCATATAACCAGCATATAGTCATATATATGATCTATAAATAGCCTAGAAAGGTAGAAAACTTCACATACAGTCAGTAACGTTAAAAGAAAATAACATATAGTGGTATATAGCTAACATATAGTCAGGTATAGTAAAAGGGTATAATAATAAACAGGTTGCGACAGCTCAACACAGCCTAAAAGGTAGAAAACTTTACTTATAATAAGGAAAGTTAAAATAAACTGACATATAGTAGTATATAACTAACATATAGTCGGGTATGGTAAAAGAATATAACAATAAACAGGCAATGACATCTCAACAAAGCCTATAAAGTAGAAAACTTTACATATATTAAGTAAAGTTAAAAAAAATAACATATAGTAGTCTATAGCTAACATATAGTAAGGTATAGTAGAATAATATAACAATATCCAGGTAGTTATAACCTAAAACAGCCTAGAAAGAACACAGAACATCCTATAAAGCTTCAATAACGTGCAAAACATCCCATACAGTCTTATATAGCGTTATATAGTATATATATAGCGTATAAATGCTTGAAAAGGTCCCTGAGTTCGGGCGCCAAATTGTAAGGTTATCCGGGGGCCAAGGGTTGAGAACTCAATTGGTGAAAATTGATTTCCCAAACCTCCCCGGAAAGAAAGTTAATGTTTAAGAAGAAATAAAAAATTAAGACTTTTTCAAGCGTTTATTTGTCTAAACAAATTTATAGATTTATAATAAGAAGGTTAAAAAGGTTAAAAGGGTCAGGGGTTGACCGTTGAGTTGCTGTTACCTATAAGTATAAAAGGAATTATAAGAATTCCCTCAACCTCTTTGAGTCAAAACAAACTCCGGTTCCACCGTACAGGGTCCCTGAGTAAGGGTCGGAATAGGGCAAATATATAAAACCGGTAGAAGTGAGGGGTTAAGCCCTGGGCCAACTCTCCCGGGTAGGTTTAAGAGTTATTTAGAAAGTCACCACCTCCCCATACTCCCGGAACCTGTAGGGTTAAAAATGAAAAGCTAACATTAACAAAACTAAAGGCCAATATGCCTTCTATAGGGTGGTAAAAAGACCACTGAATGTTACCATAGAATAACTCAAGACAATAGTTTAACTACCACTTCGAACGCTTAAGGTTCCATACAAAAATCACCAGGTTTACTTAAACATGGGAAAGATAATAACACTTAAATTACCCCTTTCAAACAGTAGGTTTAAACCTCCAACATTAGAACAATAAAATTATAATAACCGAGAATTACACAATTAGGGTACTTACAATAGGTTCCCTTTCTAGGTCACATAAACAGAAATGCTAAGTATTGTTACCCAGAATAACATCCGTCCTGACTCAGTCATAAACAAGGTACAGGAATTATGGATTACAACGTTTTACATAACCATCTCATCACTCATTCACATTCACAACGCTATAGTTTAAGTATTACCATCGGTTAAGGTAAGACCTTTATCATTGTAATAAATACCATAAGTAAGTAGTACTCATACAAAATATAATAGCTTCACCTCCTGCGCACAATTCATATGCAGCAAGGCTCCGTTAAACCCGACAAACATCTGGTTAGAACGACCCCGGGCAGACATCTGAACGGCCTCGGTTTCATCCAACAATCCCTCAAACTTCACTAATGACTCCGGGCAGACACCCTAACTGCCTCGGCATCATCATCATTCATCTACCACTCCCTCAAACTTCACTAATGACTCCGGGCAGACACCCTAACTGCCTCGGCATCATCATCATTCATCTACCACTCCCCATCGACATCACATCAGGTTGATACATTTACAACCTCCGTTCCCACAAACTCGTAAATCCAGTACATCACATTATCTCAGGTTGTTACATTTACAACCTCAGGAAAAGTATAAAAAGTAGAATCTATACTAACACCACATAAGAAACACTATCAGATTATCGGCTAAAGTACAAACACAAACAAAAACCTGTGGAGACGCGGACGCAAGCCGCGGTTGAAGGTCACGAGGTCTCACTGCTAACTGTCGAGCACACCACGAGACAGCTCACGCGTACAGGACTCCCGGCCCGTACTGGACATCTCCCAAACGATAGGCGCCTCAAAACAGCCCTCCAAACACCGTCCTCCAAAACAAACAGGCTCCCCAAACACCCGGCTCACCAAACACCCGGCTCACCCAAACACCTCCTATAAAGAAAACAATCGAATTAGCAACGTTTCAAACAGACATCCGCTTGCCACGCGGTCCTTCAACACTCTAATAATTCAGAAACTTACCCCGTCGGGGAGGTGATTTCTCTAACACGGGAAGCAAAGCTTCCCACGCAAACAACGCAGATCGTCGCCCCGTCGGCGTTCTCTTCAGGACACGTCACTACAACAAAAAATAAGTTTTCATAACGCCGCGGCGAACTTCGATCGACCCACTGTCTAATCAAGCGAAATCACAGCACATAACTCACCAAAAGGCCTACGGCGGCAATAATACGGCCGCACGTCGCATGCCATCTTTAAATCTTCACAAATCAACGATTTAGACAAATAATCCTATCACCGTGGCGGCTCGCCTGCCTTTCGGAATCAAAATGGACGCTTCCGACGCTCACGCTAGGGACGGGGTAAAAAGTTTTAACGATTCTCTCACGAAACAAGCGGTATCTAGTGAGGGGAAAAAATTCCTCACTTCGCAACCACAGACTAACGAAGGATTCGCGTTCCGATCCACAGACGAAAAAAAAAGGGTTACAATATGTATGTATATGCATGTATATGTATGTATTGTATGTATAATATGTATGTATAGGTATGTATGACATGTATGTACCTAATGGTGAAGAGAGTATCAGCTTGTACAAATGTGTATATATTAGTGTGTCAGTGTGTGATAGTGAGTTATTCGAACCGGCATTTTTATTTAAACAAATTTTTTTAGCAAGGACTCTGTTTCGGCATAGGTAAGAGAGTGCAGGTAGGTAAATACCAAGCATTTGCATTCTCTGTAGCTTGTATTTTGAATTTGGCAATTTTGATTGATCAAGTTGTAGATGTATGGGAATCTGAAATTAGGAAAACGCTGTGCGAAAGCAGTTTTAACTCTAGGTTCAATAGCACGAGGAAGTCTTCTTTTTTCTGAACCTTCGACTTCCTTAAGGCTGAGCTGTTTGCGATGAACGGCCAAAGTCACCTTTTGAATGAGTAGTTGACGAACGCTTAAAACTCTTGCCTCGGCAAATAGATCCGTCGTGGGATACCGATATGGAAGCTTGAGCATAACTTTGAGCACAGCTCGTTGGGCTCTCTCTATCTCCAGCATGGACGTAACGCCGGCCCCACCCCACACTGATAAGCAGTATGTTAAGATCGATTCGCACAAAGCCTTATATACCATTCGAAGTACTCGTTCATTTGCAGAGTTCCGTAGATTTAATTAAGGTAAAGAATTCCCAATCTCATCACCTATTACAACACATTGCTTGCTACCGCAAAGATAACTTTGAAACCATTTCAAGGGCAGACCTCTTATTCCCGCAAGTTCAAGTTTTTTTTTTTTTTGTAACTTTCATCCCCCATTTCAACCCCAATTTCATCCCCGTACAGTTCGATATTACAAAATTACTAGAACAAACAGTCGTTTGCTTCTCGTGTCAAGTGTCTATAAACATAGTTTCATGGTTTTATATTCAACGGATGGGAACTTTCATATTGACATTCATCCCCCATTTCAACCCCAATCTCATCCCCGTACAGTTCGAAATTACAAAATTGATAGAACAAACCTTTAATTGCTTCGTGTCAAGTGTCTAGATACAAAATTTGATAACTTTGAAAATCACGAATTTTCATACAACCGTTCATCCCTTGTTTCACCCCTTTAAGGGTTGAATTTCGCCAAACCCCGCCAAACGCCAACAAACGCCTGAATGTATGGATACATTCAGGCGACAAAGTTACTGGACTATAAAATAACATTGAATTTACTCTGCGAACATAATTTATTACATATAAAATTAAGATCTTTACTGTAATCATTTTTTCCCCTTGCGCCTTTCATTTTTCAGTAAATTGTTTATAAAAATTGTTGTAATCGAGATCGGTCAATTTTTTTTTTAACATTTTTCTATAGGTATTCTATTAAAAACACATTGCCAAAGTTTATAAAAAGATTTATTGACTGGCTCTGGATTCCGAGGTATAAACCTTACGGCGCGGCGCTCCACTATTAGTGATATCTTCTTATGAAATGTGGTCGAGTGCCAGAATTAAATTTTTAATTGAAGCCAGTTTTTGTTCGTTTCGGAGAAAATAAATTATATTAGTGAGTGATTGCGTTGCATACGCTCCATCGTAGCGGTAGGGCTCTTTGCAGAGTCCGCCTGGGGAAGTACCACACCAAACAGTAGTGTATAAACGTTACTGTGTTCCGGTTTAAAGGGCAATGTTTCCAGAGAAATTACTGGGCTAAGAGATGAAACACCATATATCTCCAGGTGACGAGCGCAGTGCGGTGCTAGGCAATGATAGTAGTGGTAGAACTCTTGCCAGAGTCCACCTGGGGAAGTACCACACCTGTGTCAGTTATTCTGCCGCCAAGCAGTAATGTGAAAACATTACTGTATTCCGGTTTGAAGGGCAATGTTTCCAGATAAATTACAGGGCTTAGAGATATAACAACTTAGATCTCTGGGTGACGAGCGCAGTGCAGTGCTAGGTAATGATTTGGACTCTTCGTGTTCCAATAGCTGCGTGTCACTGTGCTGTTATGTGGCAGGCATGTTGCTTACCATCAGGCACATGTCCTGCTCGTCTCGTCACTCTTTAATAAAAATAAAAATTGGACTGTTTATGTTCCAATAGCTGAGTGTCAAGGTGCTGTTATGGGCAGACATGTTGCTAACCGTCAGGCACATGTCCTGCTCGTCTTGTCTTTCTATTCTACAAAAAGAAACAATAACCAAGATGGCGGTCAAGTGTTAACCTATAACAGTAAAAAAAAAGATACAATTAACAATTTGACATAGGTTAAATTGTACACGAAGTATTTTAATAGGCTGCGTTATCGCTTAAAGCGATATCTAATTCGATATCGTCAACATTAACAATAACGGTCGCTATTCCATTTTGGCATCCTTAGTTTCGCTTTCGTCAAACGTGCCAAGATGAGTAGGTACAGACCTACTTTGTTACTCCATACAACCGTAAAAGCGCAGAAAGTAACTCAGGTCACCAGCCTTGCCAAAAACGGATTATGACACTTCGAAACAAGGCTACACGGGGGCGGAATTATGTATTAGAATCAGGATATTCTATTGCATAAACTATGATGTTATTATGTATAATGTATTCTGCCACCGTAAAATTACCAACACCGCCAGATTATTATAGTCTAATACGTGAGATTATAATCTCACTCTTTAATAATACACTTGTCTAGATGGACCGTTCGAGCGTAGAAACACCAAAAAAAGTATCAGCTAACTGTTGGCTGATAAGCTCCGTCCAATTTAGTTGCGACACTGACGTTGTACGGTGTTTACCGAACAACGTCAGTGTACGTGTTAACGTGTTTGGTGACTCTTGAATATGACGATTTGCGCTATAAAAGTCTGTAAAAATTACAAAGGACTATTTAAAATAACTAAAAACGTGTACGTACGTTTACGTTTTGTACGTTTAAAAACATGTCACGAACACAAGTGTCCGTGTTTCAACACTTGTGTGCGTGACACGCACACAAGGGTTTTAAACCTGGCCTGTTACTTTTGTCGCAATTACAGCGTAACGCTCCATCTAGACAAGTATATAATCAAATATCTCACTGTAGGTTAGGTAAAGTTAGTTTGTAATATGACGTCGTTCCGACGCGTAAAATTATCATCCTTCGGTTTTTCAATTTCACGGTAACATTTCTATAAATAAAACTATATAAAAGCATAAGCAGCCCACTAAATCAACAAATGTATACAAATATCCCATTGACAATAAATAAATATTGGTGGACAATTCACACACAACACCATCTGACCCCAAACTAAGCAAAGCTTGTACTATGGGACCCAGATAGCTGATATAATACGTACATAGTTTTAAATACATACTTATTACACGCAGAAACACCCAGACACAGTACAAATATTTGAATTCTTCACACAAATATTTGCACTGGGTGGGAATCGAACCCAGGACCATCGGCTTCGCAGGCAGAGTTACTACCCACTAAGCCACGAGGCCAGTCATAATAAAACCTTAAAGTAGTGTTTGTAGGAAAAAACAGTTTGCCATAGTAATGGTAAATCTAAAATTTTAATAGTTTGGCGTCTATACAATAATATCAAAATTGTAGCACCTATCATGGATGAAGCATTTTCTTCGTTTATCGACGCAAAAATTCAAAATTTTCTTGAAGTATCGCACCGTTTAACAAAAAATAATATAAATACATATGGCTTTTACTATTATTCGTTTTTCCCTGTTTGTTCCAAAGTTCACATTATTTATAAGATGTTGTCAACTTTGGCAGCATGCAGATCTAATGCATCGTTTAGACCCTTATTAAGGCCGATTTACATCAGACGAGCGAATGCTCATTCTATGCCCACTGTATCAAATTCATTTGGTGTAAACAAACTTAGAGCATTCTTTCGTTGTTTTGTTTGCGTTCGCAAAGATTCTATGGAATATATAATATGAAAAACGCTAAGAACGATCTTTCGTTTACACTAAAAGATCGAGAAAGAATGCTCTTGTTCCAGCTCTAGCTCTATGTTCGTTCAGTTTAAATCGGCCTTAAGAAACTATATATCAGAAATATCTCTGTTAACTGAAGACAAGAATGCTTGGAGCATCGTGCCCAAATACCGATTTCCGTATAACTCCATCTTCGCAACGATCATAGGACGGACCGATATGTTTACAAGAGCGGGAAGAACTACTCGATACGTGCATAAGCTCTACAGATCGTGCTCGTCTCCTGGCTGTCGCTAAGTGGGAGTCGGGTTTGTGGCCACAGGCTCTTCCATCGCCTTACACCGGATCCCTCATGGATTCCTTTACTTTTCGTGTTGCCACTTCCCTACGTTTGGGAGTATCGTGTTGTGCACTACACCTTTGCCAGTGACTTTGCCACAGCTTTGTTACAGTCGACCGGCTCGGTTTTTCTTGCATCAGGAGTGCTGGACGAATACCTCGGCACGCTAGCCTAAACGATATCATCCGCCGGGCTTTTACCACTGCTAATTGCGCAGCTGTTCTAGAGCCAAGCGGCCTGGCTCGGAGCGATGGTAAAAGATCAAACGGGATGACTTTGATTCCGTGGAAAATAGGACGGCCCTTGGTCTGGGATGCCACTTGCATCGATACTTTGGCGCCCAGCCGCAGGTTTTATAAGTTCACTAACGCAACGATATCAAAATGCAATTTTAGACATATTAACGGATTAACGTTAACTTGGGTTAATTTTTCCGAAATGTAATGCTTTAACGTTTAACGAAGCTAACTTTTTTTGTAGCGGATTAACGATTAACGAAGTTAACTATTTGATTAACGATGCCCAGCTATGGATGTTGCCTACAACATACGTGAAAATCACTTATTAGAAAATACGTGAAGTAAGAAGTAATGTTTGTATGTACCCATATCTCAAAATTGGCCGTCTAAGCAAGTTAGCGAGTAAGCATGTGTTCTTAGTACTTACTAACTCTACTCAATCGTCCACATTTCATTCATCATAAAATAGGTGACGTCTGGGAGCTCTGGGATCTCGGACTATTAGTTAGGTATGTAGCGTAGTGTAGTTCTTATTGTATTTTAGTTTTGTTAATAGGTTTACACTTGACCGCCATCTCGCCTGATGTTAACCAACGATGCGGTCTAAGAAGAGCGTGCTTACCTTCAAAAAAACCGATTCATCGATATAACGATGATAATACGACCGAATCACTCTCGATTTGACACCAATATTGTAATCGTGGAAAACCCACTCCGGCGAGACATTCCACAGCCTAGGCGTTCTTATCACAAAAGTAGAGTCAAACCTCTTCGTTCGAGTGTTTGCAACGTCAACCATGAAACGATATCGCTTTTGCGAGCTACGACCAGTCCAATAGAAAACTCTATTTTTCAGATGATCGTATCTTAAATAATAAAATTAAGCATTTTTTTTTGAAAATTTTGTAGTTTCTATATTATCCGATGGAAGTTTGTGGTTCGTCCTACCTGGTGCCCCATGACACCACATTTTTTTAGGGTTCCGTAAAACGTAAAAACGGAACCCTTATAGATTCGTCATGTCTGTCTGTCTGTCCGTCCGTATGTCACAGCCACTTTTTGCCGTAACTATGAGAACTACACTATTGAAACTTGTTAAGTAGATGTATTCTGTGAACCGCATTAGGATTTGAACAAAAAAAAATAAAAAAAAATAAAAATTAGGGTTGCCCCCCATACTGAGAACTGAAACTCAAAAAAAATTTTTCATCATACCTACACGTGTGGGATGTCTATCGATAGGTCTTCAAAAATGATATTGAGGTTTCTAGAATTATTTTCGTCTACACTGAATAATTTGCGCGAGAGACGCTTCCAAAGTGGTAAAATGTGTGTCCCCGCCCCCCCCCCCCCTCTATATAACTTCTAAAGTAAGAGAATGAAAAAACTAAAAAATATATATGATGTACATTACCATGAGAACTACCAACGAAAATTAGTTTGAACTCGATCTGATGAGTAGTTTTTTTTTAGTACGTCATAAATACACTATTATTAAAACTTCGATCAAAGTTACAACGAACTACAAGAACTATGTGTACTATGTATATTATGTTACTTGCTGCAACGGAACCCTTCATGGGCGAGTCCAACTCGCACTTGGCCACTTTATTTATAATTAAGAGCTATATGCCCATACATTTGCACGGTAATACATACGTTACTCTCCTTACTATATCTACACATTGAACTATACCTCATTCCAAATGTCTGTGAATAAAAGGTAAACAAACCAATGTCACTCTCAATATGACAGACCAGCATTTCTCAACCTTTGTTTCACAAGATAGTTTGTAGTACCTTTCATTGCTTGCCCTTTTAAATTTTCGTCGCAAAACAAGGCTAAATATATATGTATGGATATCATAACACGTTCTTCGACAGTGCGTCGATGGGCGGGAAATTTTAAATGTTGGGTTATGACAGTACGTCGAAGGACGGGTTTATTTTTTTAGCAAATACGTTCACTACGTTGACCGACGATGATTTTCCATACAAGCATAATGAACAGTAACATCTACTGTCGTATTGTGAGCAACCTCATACATCTTACTGTCGTATTAAGAGTATTTTATAGATAGTATGATATTGCTGTCTCTTTCGCCTCACACACACCCACGTAAATTGCTTGCACATAAGCACTACGTCGACCGGCGTGAGCGACGTGAGGTGACGTTCACGTCTGTCGGCGTAGTGTCAAATAAGCAATAAATAATAAATCTAAATCTTCAACTACGTCAGTAGACGGGGTATAGAGAATTTTAGTGCCGTATAGTAATGTCAGAGCAAGTGGTTACTGTCAGTGAACGTGATAAACACCCAAATATATGTTCCCACTGCTGGACTTGGAACAATCAACACATTGCCGCTGTAAAAAATCGTCAGACACAAGAATCTGCAATTGCTGAACATCTGATTGATGCTAAAACTGGTCATTGGATCGAGATCCACGACCCGAAGGTTCTATCTACCAAATGTCGTTACTACGCAAGAATGGTTCGGGAAGCATTGGAAAATAAAAACATAGGTATATATTTCAACTACGACGCGATGATCACGATGCGAATAACCGAAAACTACCCGGTTTACGGTTATCGGCGTCGCGGAATCCTCTAATAAATAAATGTGTGCATAGCGCACTGAGTTAGGAGAAACCTGATATGGTTAGTGTTGTGTGTAGTGTTGGTCACCCTGCGATTTTTAAAGCCCAAATGAGGGTAGATGGAGATCTCCTCTCATTTCATAATGAGAGTATGGCGGGCATACGTACATTTATTGCCCCCACGTAAAAAAAGGAAAGGCAAAGCATTTGAGTTCGGAGAAGAATGTAACACTAGAACCAGTGACTTAGAAAAGTAATTTAGATGTGTTCTTATATGAAAACGTTCATTTTATTTTTAACAATAATTAAATCTCGTTCAAATTCGTATTACCCAAAACTGATCATAACACTATGATGTAATATTCTGGAAACACATACAAAAGTTTCGATCAAAATAACACAAAGTTTATGGCATTTTAGAGTGAAAATTATACAAGCTTTTGATAGTAAATAGCGTAATTTGGAACACGTATTTAGAGGTTTGCGATTTTCTCTCAACTCGTTACGACACAAGAAACCTTTTTCTCGGAGTTCTTTAGTCATACTCTTACTCTTTTATTGATAACGAGTAGTTACATGTCATAATATTCAATATATTCAAATATTACCAATACAAGTCAATTATTTAAAAAAAACAGACGTCAATTTAAGATCCCATTACAATAAAAATCAAATAATACATTACATTAAAATCAAATTACATTACAATTAAAAATTCCAAATTAATGACAAAAATAAATAGAGTAAAATTAATCCATACAGCAGGAGAGGGGTATGTTAGAAAAATAGGCGCGTCCTTAATAAGAATAATTTGATGAAAAGAAGTATAAATGTCTTGAATGCAGCATTGAGAGTTTGAGAAACACAGATCAAATTGCTAGTACTTAAAATCATATTTCTATCATCCTACCATTACTTTCTATAAGTTTTAAAATAAGATAGTATAGAATTATTTGATCAATACAAATCTAAGTATATGGTATTTAAGATCGCAATAAAGTCGAATCCTATTTGTGAAAAATATTTTAAGGCAATTTCATAAAAATACTAAGATTAAACGATGTTTATGTTATGGTATCACCTTTTTTTTGGTTTGTTTTGGTTTTCTACACAGCTTACTGGAACGCACTATAACTACGTATATCAACCTGACGGTATCATTATTGACATAACGATGAAAATATTTAACAGTGACTTTTCCTTATCAAAGGCCTGAGGTTAGTCTGTCGCGAAAACCCGACGTGCTAGCGCGCGCCATTTTGCGTGTAACTTTTTAAATTTACTTTTTAATAATCACGCATTTTTTTAAATAAGTTCACATTTACGGAGCCCGTTTGAATTTTATAGTGTTGTGTTAATGAATTTGTGTGTTTTGTGATTTCTTTTTGAGGTATGTAGTTGATGTTTATCAATTTTAATTGTTTAATTATTATTTGTTGATGCAATTCAGTTGCGGAGTTTTATATTGACTGCGTTGGAATTGTGTTTCCAGGTTTTATAGGCATATTTGCATGGGTAGAGTAAATTGATTTTTAGTTACGCATGGTACATTCGGATACTTTTCGGAGAGTATGCACGTGTGTGATCTAATTTCGCTTAACATCAGGCGAGATGGCGCTCAAGTGTAAATAGAGAAGATTAATAATTAGAATAAAACATTTTACATGTAAAGGGGTTTGGGTAAAGTTGGCGTCGTTTTTTTTTTTAGCGGCCAGAGATCTGTTATCACTTTCTTGTAACAATAAAATACCCTGATGCTATCTGTGCAATCGGATTTGCTCTAAGTCATATCGGAGCTGAGTTATAGCCTGTCAAAGTTATTTATTTTTTGGATTTTTTGTATGGGCAAGTGGCGTCGTTTTTTCATTTTAGCGGCCATCGATCAGTTATAACTTTCTTGTAACAATAAAATACCCTGATGCTATATGTGCAATCAGATTTGCTGTAAGTAATATCGGAGCTGAGTTATGGCCACTCAAAGTTTTTTTTTTGGTTTTCTTTGTATGTACTAGTGGCGCCATTTCCTACAGCGGCCAAACATCCGTTAGCACTTTTATGAAACATTATTTTTACCTTAAGGTACCTGTGTAATCAGATTTGTTGCAAACTATATCGGAGCAGAGTTATGGCCACTCAAAGTTTTTTTTTTTGGTTTTCTTTGTATGTACTAGTGGCGCCATTTCCTATAGCGGCCAAACATCCGTTAGCACTTTTATGAAACATTATTTTTACCTTAAGGTACCTGTGTAATCAGATTTGTTGCAAACTATATCGGAGCTGAGTTATGGCCACTCAAAGTTTTTTTTTTGGTTTTCTTTGTATGTACTAGTGGCGCCATTTCCTACAGCGGCCAAACATCCATTAGCACTTTTATGAAACATTATTTTTACCTTAAGGTACCTGTGTAATCAGATTTGTTGCAAACTATATCGGAGCTGAGTTATGACCACTCAAAGTTTTTTTTTTGGTTTTCTTTGTATGTACTAGTGGCGCCATTTCCTACAGCGGCCAAACATCCGTTAGCACTTTTATGTAACATTATTTTTACCTTAAGATACCTGTGCAATCAGATTTGCTCCAAACTATATCGGAGCTGAGTTATGGCCCCTCAAAGCTTTTTTTGTTTTTTTTTTTTATGTACTAGTGGCGCCATTTTCTATAGCGGCCAAACATCCGCGAGCACTTTTATGAAACATTATTTTTACTTTAGGGTACCTGTATAATCAGATTTGCTGCAAACTATATCGGAGCTGAGTTATGGCCCCTCAAAGTTTTTTTTTTGGTTTTCTTTTAGGGCCCATAACTCAGCTCCGATATAGTTTGGAGCAAATTTGAATACACAGGTATCTTAAGGTAAAAATAATGTTTCATAAAAGTGCTCGCGGATGTTTGGCCGCTATAGGAAATGGCGCAACTAGTACATACAAAGAAAACCAAAAAAAAACTTTAAGTGGCCATAACTCAGCTCCGATATAGTTTGCAACAAATCTGATTACACAGGTACCTTAATGTAAAAATAATGTTTCATAAAAGTGCTAATGGATGTTTGGCCGCTGTAGGAAATGGCGCCACTAGTACATACAAAGAAAATCAAAAAAAAAACTTTGAGTGGCCATAACTCAGCTCCGATATAGTTTGCAACAAATCTGATTACACAGGTACCTTAAGGTAAAAATAATGTTTCATAAAAGTGCTAACGGATGTTTGGCCGCTGTAGGAAATGGCGCCACTAGTACATACAAAGAAAACCAAAAAAAAAACTTTGAGTGGCCATAACTCAGCTCCGATATAGTTTGCAACAAATCTGATTACACAAGTACCTTAAGGTAAAAATAATGTTTCATAAAAGTGCTAATGGATGTTTGGCCGCTGTAGGAAATGGCGCCACTAGTACATACAAAGAAAACCAAAAAAAAGAAACTTTGAGTGGCCATAACTCAGCTCCGATATAGTTTGCAACAAATCTGATTACACAGGTACCTTAAGGTAAAAATAATGTTTCATAAAAGTGCTAACGGATGTTTGGCCGCTGTAGGAAATGGCGCCACTAGTACATACAAAGAAAACCAAAAAAAAAAACTTTGAGTGGCCATAACTCAGCTCCGATATAGTTTGCAACAAATCTGATTACACAGGTACCTTAAGGTAAAAATAATGTTTCATAAAAGTGCTAACGGATGTTTGGCCGCTGTAGGAAATGGCGCCACTAGGACATACAAAGAAAACCAAAAAAAAAACTTTGAGTGGCCATAACTCAGCTCCGATATAGTTTGCAACAAATCTGATTACACAAGTACCTTAAGGTAAAAATAATGTTTCATAAAAGTGCTAATGGATGTTTGGCCGCTGTAGGAAATGGCGCCACTAGTACATACAAAGAAAACCAAAAAAAAAAAACTTTGAGTGGCCATAACTCAGCTCCGATATAGTTTGCAACAAATCTGATTACACAGGTACCTTAAGGTAAAAATAATGTTTCATAAAAGTGCTAACGGATGTTTGGCCGCTGTAGGAAATGGCGCCACTAGTACATACAAAGAAAACCAAAAAAAAAACTTTGAGGGGCCATAACTCAGCTCCGATATAGTTTGCAGCAAATCTGATTACACAAGTACCTTTAAGTAAAAATAATGTTTCATAAAAGTGCTAACGGATGTTTGGCCGCTGTAGGAAATGGCGCCACTAGTACATACAAAGAAAACAAAAAAAAAACTTTGAGTGGCCATAACTCAGCTCCGATATAGTTTGCAACAAATCTGATTACACAGGTACCTTAAGGTAAAAATAATGTTTCATAAAAGTGCTAACGGATGTTTGGCCGCTATAGGAAATGGCGCCACTAGTACATACAAAGAAAACCAAAAAAAAAACTTTGAGGGGCCATAACTCAGCTCCGATATAGTTTGCAGCAAATCTGATTACACAGGTCCCTTAAGGTAAAAATAATTTTTTTTTTTTTTTTTTTTTTAACTTTTATAGGTTTACACTTGACCGCCATCTCACCTGATGTTAAGCGACGATGCGGTCTACGATGGAGCGTGTTTACCTAGAAGAAACCGATTCACTCTCGATTTGAAGACACCAAGGTTATAACTATCAGGGAAAACCCACTCTGGCAACTCATTCCACAGCCTAGACGTTCTTATCACAAAAGTAGAGTCAAACCTCTTCGTCCGTGTCTTTGGAACATCAACCATGAAACGGTGCCGCTTCTTCGAGTTACGAGAAGTCCGATAGAAAAAAGGGCAAGGTGGTATTAGATCATGCAGATCAGTCGCACACTCTCCGAAGTGTATCCGATAAAAAACTGACAAGCTTGCAATCTTGCGGCGATGTTCAAGACTTTGAAGTCTTTTTCGCACTAGAGTGTCTTTGCCTATGAGCCTTTTGGCACGCCTCTCGATCGATTCCAGAGCCTCAAGCTGATACTTAGCCGATCCATCCCAAAGATGCGAACAGTACTCCATACAAGACCGAATCTGTGCTTTGTATAAGAGAAGTAATTGTTCAGATTTGAAGTACTTTCGCACCTTTGAGAGGACACCTAGTTTTTTGCCAGCTAATTTTGCCTTAGACTCGATATACGTGCCAAAGTTGAGCGTAGAGGTCAAGGTAACGCCCAAAAGCTCAAGATGATCAGTAACCGGTACGGACACACCTCGAAAAGTAGGAGTATGTTGAAATGGACTCCTTTTTGCCGAGAACAGACACGCCTGCGTCTTTCCCTCGTTAAACTTGGCCAGATTGGTTTCGCCCCATTCAGAGACTTCCTCAAGGGCCAAGTTCAAACGTTCGATCATACTCTCTCTCAAAACCTTAGTTTGCTGTCCACTGGCTCTCGCGCTCGATATGTAACTCTCTACAACAGTGCTATCATCCGCGTACCCAAAGATACCGGGCTTCAACAGATCGTTTATATGTAGCAGAAAAAGCGTCGCAGAGAGTACCGACCCTTGAGGGACTCCGGCATTGATTGCCATTTGATCCGACGAGCAGCCATCAATGACAACTCGTATGGATCGATCCCTCAAGAAGTCCGATATCCATGCGATAAACCCAGAAGACAAACCATAACTAGAAAGCTTGCTAATAAGGCCATCATGCCAAACCCTGTCGAAAGCCTTCGAGATATCCAGGGAGACTGCAAGTGCTTCCCCGTGTTTCTCGATAGCTTCACTCCAGATGTGAGTGACGTACGCTAGAATATCCCCGGTGGACCGATTTCGGCGGAACCCGTATTGCCGGTCACTGAGGAGGTCGTAAGATTCTAGGTACGTCAGGAGCCTGTGGTTTAAGACACGTTCCATAGTCTTGCAGAGTATGGACGTGACCGAGATGGGCCTGTAGTTGGCAGGGTCAGCACGACTACCTTTTTTGGGCACAGGTTGCACGTTAGCAAGCTTCCATGATTTTGGTACTTGCTCAGTACGGAGAGAGAGCCTAAACAGGCGGGTCAGTACAGGAGACAACTCAGGTGCACAAACCTTCAACACTAGGGCAGGAATTCCGTCCGGACCACTGGCTTTGTTCACATCCAGATTGCGTAGCACTTTACGAACCTCCTTTTGGCGAATATGTATTTCCGGCATCAAGGTCGGACTGCCAGGAGGAGTAGGAGGTGTCGCACTACCAGCATCCAGACGTGAAGATTCCGCAAACTGAGATGCAAACAAGTTTGCTTTCTCCATTGCGGTGTGAGCCAGCGCCCCATCAGGTTTTAGCATTGGAGGGAGTGAGGAGCGGCAGAAGTTCGATTCGACCGATTTAGCTAGGGACCAAAACGCTTTGCTGCCCGCAGGGTACGAAGCTAGTTTGTTCCCTATTCGACTAATGTGGTCAAAACGAGCCCTCTGAAAAACCCTCTTGCATGCCTTGGCAGCCCTGTTAAACGCCTTTTTCTTCCGGTGTGTGTCCCTTGCCTTACGCTGTCGAGCATCAACCCAGGCTAGGTAGGCCTCATGTTTAAATGCTTCAGCACTTTTACATTGAGGACCGAACCATGGGCGAGCTTTGCCGGACAATGGAACGTCAGAGTATGGAATGAAATATTCCATAGCCGTACGTATAGCAACTGTCACAGCATCCGCGCAGGCTGACGGATCACCAGAAGAGAAGCACAGTGACTGCCATGGGTAAGATGCAAAGAAAGAGCGCATCTCGTCCCAATCTGCTGACTTGTATCGCCACAGCCGCCGGCTGCCTCTGGGACTGAGATCAGGCGGATGGTAAACGGATACTGATTTCACCAGACAGTGGTCGGAGCTGCCTAACGGCGAAGATACCGCCACGGAGTATCGGTCTGGATCAGTTGTCAGCAGAAGGTCTAAGCAATAGGGAGTATGCGACTCAACGTCTGGTACCCTTGTGGCTTCTTGGACCAGCTGGGTTAGGTCTAACGACAAAGCAAGCTTTCTCATTTCCAACCCAGCGTGGTCAGTGTCCCGGTATGGGTACAGCCAATCCTTATGGTGGCCGTTGAAATCCCCCAGTAACACTAATTGGGCTGATGGGTACTTCTGCTGAGCCGCGTCCGCTGCCTCACTCAAATAATCAGTGAGCCGAGTTGTCTCCTGATCTCCACTGTGCGACCGATAGACACAGGCATAGACAATTTTGTCCGTGCCCGTGTCCAATAGCGCCCAAAGAACAGAGAATCTGGTGTCCTCAAGATTACGGAGACGCCGAAAGCAGATGTCGTCACGGGCGTACAGGCACACTCCAGCACGAGGCCTAAAGTTGTGCTCCAAAGTGTACCCTGGATACGTTAGGTACGCCTCATCCGACGGACATTTTATCTGCGTCTCCGTAAGAAACAAGAGAGACGGCTGCTCAGTCTCTAGATGGTGGTGGACTGCGGTGATATTGGAGTGCAGACCTCGGATATTCGTGAGGTGCACTTTGAGTGACGAGGAGTGCAGCCGCATTTTAACGTTGTTTCTATTATTCTTGTTCTTCATATTGTTTGGGAGTGAGTGTCGGTTGGGAAATCGGAAGTAGAACGAGGCCACACACTGCTGACCAACGGTCACAACACACAACACGAATACATCCGTGGGAAACTAGTCTGGAGACTGCGGGGACGCCCGAGCCCCCCCGGGGATGTCTATCTGGCCTTGTCATCCGGTCGCCAACCGGCAGGATAGCGCATCCCGGGATTTTTCGCAAGATGGCGGGGCAGCCTTTCATGAGTGGCTAGCTCACTACTTGGGCCCCCAACTATCTGCGGTCGGTGCGGCAAACCGTGCCTCGGATCCCGCTACCCTCCATGACTAGTGTCCCGATGTAAAGTTTTGGTGTGTGACCGTCCGGTCTTGCAGTTATGCAGCAACTGTTCTGACCCGTTTTCCCTAATGGCGTTACTAGACTACATGCCGGAACACGGCTGGGCCGCTTGGCGGCACGACTCAGTCTGGCAGGTGGTCACCAGCCACGGCCGAAGCCTACCACCGGTATTTTGTCACCTGATTAGCACCACCCAGGGACCACGTGTGGGGGTTTCATTGTAGAGGTGCTTCCCCACGGACGAGGGTGACACGGTCCCCTCAACAACAAATAGTAGTAGTAATAGTAGTAATAGTAGTTTGCAACAAATCTGATTACACAGGTACCTTTAAGTAAAAATAATGTTTCATAAAAGTGCTAACGGATGTTTGGCCGCTGTAGGAAAGGGCGCCACTAGTACATACAAAGAAAACAAAAAAAAAAACTTTGAGTGGCCATAACTCAGCTCCGATATAGTTTGCAACAAATCTGATTACACAGGTACCTTAAGGTAAAAATAATGTTTCATAAAAGTGCTAACGGATGTTTGGCCGCTGTAGGAAATGGCGCCACTAGTACATACAAAGAAAACCAAAAAAAAAACTTTGAGTGGCCATAACTCAGCTCCGATATTACTTACAGCAAATCTGATTGCACATATAGCATCAGGGTATTTTATTGTTACAAGAAAGTTATAACTGATCGATGGCCGCTAAAATGAAAAAACGACGCCACTTGCCCATACAAAAAATCCAAAAAATAAATAACTTTGACAGGCTATAACTCAGCTCCGATATTACTTACAGCAAATCTGATTGCACATATAGCATCAGGGTATTTTATTGTTACAAGAAAGTGATAACATCTCTGGCCGCTAAAAAAAAAAACGACGCCACGGGCCCATACAAAAGTACCCAAACCCCTTTGACCTACAAAAAATAATTATCGCTTAAAATTATGCATGCTTAAATGATTCATTTTAAGGACCTTATTAAATTACCTTAAATTACCCAGCATTCAAACCAAACTTTAATAAAGTGTAAGTAGGAAAAAATACAAGATATAATTATGCACATATTCGATGACTTTGTTGATTAGTGGAAATATGTACCTTCTCGGTAATCACTCGCCTGAGTAGTAGGTACCTATTCATTGATAAACATTATCATAATTATAATCATAATATTTTACTTAAAACATTCGTTACACTTGTGTAGTTTTTATTTTACAACAATATCCTTCTAATGTTATATATGCCAATTTTTTTATGTTTGTTGCTCAATCACGTGAAAACGGATCGGCTTGAAATTTGGAACACTGGACGTCTACTCTCTTATTTCAACGAAAAACTTGCGACTTTCCTACTCCGGTATTTAAATACCAAATACGCGCAATTAATTGCGCGGTCGGAGGAGCAGGAGTGTAGAGTGCTAAGTGATATTTTTTTAGTATGCATAAAAATGCGTTAAATCAACGAAAAAATTACATTATTATCATCTGGGGAAGTTCGGTGAATGCTGAAACTACATTCAAAATGCAAAAGAAATATATACGAGCTATTTAGGTACAACTTGCATAAAATACCCCGTTTACATTATTCCAGTCCAGCGCCCGAACTCAGCGCTGGATTGGTTACTGGAATAATGTACCTAAACCGGAACTGGAATGCATTGGCACTAGATTGATACTTTCCAGTGCCAGTTTCCATTATTCCAGTAAGCAATCCAGAGCTGGATTCGGTCGCTGGACTGGAATAATGTAAACGGGGTATAACACCGATTATCTCAGCAATGTGAAAACGATCTATTATTTTTGACTCGTATATTTATATTACAATTTGCTTGTTTTGTGGAAACTAATACTTTTTCTACTTCTAATCTTTCCGAGTGGAAAGCCTACGTTTAAAATAAAAGTTTGATATTCGCGTATTAGGTACAAGTTAACAATACCATGTATTATAATAGTCCACTAAACACAGCTACACAAGTTTTTAATAGTTTACCATTCAATATTAAATTTATAGAAGACATCTCTTTAAAAAAAAAAACATTAAAATTTTGGCTACTTAGAAAATCGTTCTTTAATATACAAGGATTTTATCAATCTTCAAAAAATAACGTTAAAAATAGATATCTAGAATAAAATGTCATTAGAATGTCAAATGGTATTTTAAATCGCGTAGTATATAATTTGTAGTACCTGGGTCACCGAGCTTTGCTCGGTTTAAAAACTAAAAATACTTAGATACTCTAAGATTTTCCTAAAAAAAAAGAATACTTGAAAAAAAAGAGAAACTGTCTGGATTCGAACCCGCAGCTATTAATTCGTGACCGCCACGAACGCCCGACTTCCCGTCTGAGCCTATTATGCTGGCACGTCATGCGGCAAAATTTACCTTCGCATTCTAATGTCTAAATATGACAGTTTTCATTTTCTAAAATCGCGCATAATATGCGTTTTTTAAAAATGAAACCTAGTTAGATCGATTTATCGTCCCCGAAACCCCCTGCATACAAAATTTCATGAAAATCGTTCGAGCCGTTTCCGAGATTCAGATTCTATAATATATAGGTATATATAGGGACAGGAATTGCTCGTAAAGTTATAAGATTAAAATAAGCAGTGTTTTATGTTTTACATTCAAAATTCTTGGATTTAAATAGATTTATTCACTAAGTTTATGTTACATACTTTGCTTTATTTATTTAAAGTTTTAATACTGCTCACTCAATACAGTGGGTAATAAATTAGTTGATACTTTTTAACATCTAATGTACCTACACAGTTTTAGGCGCTTAAATATTTTGATTTGATTTGGGTGACGAGCGCAGTGCAGTCCTAGTCAAAGTTATATTCATGAATGTACAAATTACACGAAAACTTAAAAAAACAAAAAAGGATAATACAATGAGTTTTACAATTTTTTTAAACTGAGCATTCCATTGCACGATAATAATTATCGTATAGATAAGTCTCAAAAATGATATTTATGTGTTTATTACATTGTAATGAATAATGTAATTTATTTACATTATTGTGAGATTACCATCACTCTTTTTAAAACTCGCTGTAACTATAAAAAGTTAGATCGACAAGCCCGCATTTTAATCTGTTTTTGAAGATGCTGAAACTCGGGGGTGATTTAACTATTTATTTTAGGAAGAGTGTTATAAAATTAAATTAGTATCTTTTCTTATAATATGTATTCTGTTTTTGTGGCTTTTAATGAAGAGTTGTTGTATTGTATTGTACATAGATAGAAAATGGTCTGGAATAACACATAGGCTTCTTTTTATCCCGTGAAAACCACAGGAACTACGCGGGCGAAACCGCGGGGTGCTGCTAGTGGATAATAGTGCCATTCAGCTAATCGTCGCTGTCGTCAACTCATTTACATGAATTGTCTCGTCACTGTGACATTTGAATCCATTGATAATTTTGGCAGTAAAACGTTTCCGGGGTTATTTACTTTATAATATCTTTTATTCCGAGATCTGGCAGCAAATTTAGCAAATTTTTGGGTAGGTGTTTGCACCTACCCAAAAATTTGCTGCTATACGACAAGCTCAATACCTCAAAAGGTAAGGTGACAACTTGTCATATAGCTTGTACCTACTCCAACAAGGAGGTACAAACCTGACTGACGAGTAGTGGGGCATAATGAAACTATACGTACCTACGTTAAAAAAAAGTTTCAATAAATATCAGTCAATCAATATACAATTTTTATAATTTGTAATTGAATGTGTAAAGAAAAAAAGAAAAAAATGGCAGTCATAGGAACTGCCGATAGAAATGAAAACTTAGAACTTCGAAATTGATGGCTTACCTTAAACTACACGGGTGTAACCGGAGGCCTTGCCATCATGGCATGACCATAATATAGAAATGCGTCAGCGTTTCCCATTGGATGACGCATTTCTAGATGGCCATGCCATGATGGCCAGGCCACGCCCTTTCAGCATTTCCCATTGGCTGACGCATTTCTAGATGACCAATGGGTATGGTCCCGAGTTTACCCGAAGATTTCTTATTATACCCGAGCGTGACGGTAGAATTCAATTCACAGCCCACAAAAATCTGTCTAGGCGAGCCTAAAGAAGTTTTCACTTCAATAAGCCAGACGGTTTTTAGTCCAGGTTTTAACATGGCCAGATGCGTGCAAAAATGTTGTGCAAAAAATGTTAAGTGTGTATTTGAGGCAATTTGATTGGTTGCGGTCTGTTTGGACCAAAAAAACTATGGATTCTCAAAAAGATACATTATTTTGGTGCAACTTTCTACCTGGCCGGTAATTTAAATTGAGGCATTTTGTCCCGCTATTCACAGTCATATCAGGTTTGCACCTCCGTGTTGGGGGTAGGCGGGTATAATCTATAATAGAAAAAGTTTGTGACATGTTTTTAGCTCGCCTTGAATATTACTTAAAACCCAAAATTTGCTGCCAACTCTCGGAATATTTTGTATGTTTGCTACATTTGCGTGGTAATAATGTTGAGAGAGAATTTAAACGATGCGTACGCATACAGACAGACATATTCAATACACTCGAGTTAGTTGCGTGTTTTTTAAAAGAACCTAAGGTTAGATAAAGAATAATTAAAGATCGAAATGCAGCGGTGATGGAGGCTCTGGGTCGGGGTGAAGCTTTAATTGCAAAATATGTTTAAATGGTTTAGGTTATAAATATGTAGATGCATGGTTTTTTTTAGAAGTCTGATCTAATATTTAAATCTTCCTGCATTAGACAAAGGAAAATAACAAAAAAAAATATATGTATAAAACCTTAAAAAAAGGCATGGACCATGGACCTAGGAGTCCGTGGAGGTGAAATTTTTCAAATAAAAAAATAAAATGTTTGTCTGTAAAGTCGGTTTACTGACGATAGAACGTGACAACGTCTTAAGAAAATACTGATGGAATGGTAGCATTTTTCAAAAGAAAATTTTAATTTCATTTGTTTAATATATTTGTATGTAAAAAGTAATCAGTAGAATTTAGTCATTTTCAATCAAAACAATGCAAAAGCTTTTAGATGCCGGGGATCGAACCTGGGGCATTTCACATGCAAAGCGAACGCTCTACCACTGAGCTACATCCCCGCTTGAACTACTGGTCGAAATAATTAATACAACTGTAACAAACATGCGGCGAGGTAACGACCGACGGTAACGGTACATGACGTCATGTTTTGTGGGCGTGCAGCCGGCTTCATCGAATTATAAGACGTTATCACGTCAATAATAATTAAATAGATCAACAATGTGCGTTGGACTACAATCTCGCTAGGACGTACGTTTCTACGAAAAACGTAATTTATAAATAATAAACACGGGACTTTCCTACTCCGGTTCTTCTTCGATACGTCGTTTCGTCCGTAGAGTAGTAGAACTATGTCAAACAAAGTACGATCAGACGAAACGAAGTAGAACCAGGACGTCTACTCTATATCCACGAAAACGTAATTTCGAAAAAAAAACTCGCGACTTTCCTACTCTCGTTCTACTTCGTTTCGTCCGATACAACATTGTTTGACGTTAAAATGTTCTAAGCATACTCTAATTAGAGTAGGCTTAGAACATTTAAACGGACAAAACGACGGATCGAAGTAGAATCAGAGTTGGAAAGTAGCGAGTTTATTTCGAAATTACGTTTTCGTAGAAAGAGAGTAGACGTCCTGGTGTAAAGCGATGATGCGGTTTACATTAGAGGTGTGTATATCGAAGAAGCCTAGTCACTTTAAATTTGAAAACACCCAATTTAAATCCACAGATTTGTGAAAGCGTTAGATATGGTATTGCCTCTCTCTCTTGTCCCATTGGTAGGTAATGATTTGGACTCTTCATGTTCCAATAGCCGCGTAACACTGTGCCGTTATGGGTAGGCGTGTTGATTACCATTAAATGCATGGTCGTTTCGTCCATCTAACTATAAAACTGTTTTAATTTATATAAACTACTAGCGGGCCGCTCCGGCTTCGCTCGAATAATAACCTAGATATCAACTGCAGCGCCATCTGCCGGGCTGATTTGTGAATCTAAACCTTCCAGGGCTCTACCCAAACGTATACAAAAAAAATCATTCAAATCGGTCCAGCCGTTTAGGAGGAGTTCACTAACAACGAAAAGTGGCATTGATTTTTAAATATATAGATAAAACTCTACCCTATAAAAAAGACCGACGAATCTATTGCCTTACTAAATCGTTATGGACGTTCATACTTTCTTAGTTTTCGCTTATTATCAGAGATCATCATCATAATCAACATGTGTTTGTCTACTACTGGACATAGGCCTCTCCTGTAATACGTCATCATCATCAACAGCCCACTAAATGTTCCCACTGCTGGTACTCGTGGCCTTCTCTCGCAAGGAGAGAGTTAAGGCCATAATCCATCACGCTGGCCCAGTGCGGGTTGGTGGATGACACATGACTTCGAAAAATTCTAGGTACATGTCGGTTTCCTCACGATGTTTTCCTTCACCGTTTTAAGTTAGCGGCATTACGCACATGACTTCGAAAAGACAGTGGTGCGTGTGGGGTTTGAACCCGTATTCCCCGACTAGACCAGCCGTAGCTTATAATACGTCACTCAGGCCTCACATCCTCGGTCTTACGTTTCCAACCAACAAGAGAGCTTAAAAAGCCTAAAACCATAAAAGGCTGGTGGCAATTGGAATCGTAATACCAAGGATCGGTCTGAGAGGCCTATGTCCAGTAGTGGACAAATACAAGCTGATGATGGTGATTTAAAAAAGCTATAAATTATGTTTTCTTTGATGGAGTGGCAAAGTTGAACTGTCCAGACGCTCTCAAAAGGCGGGGCGGCGTGTTTTAATTTCATGATAAAAAGTGAAGCGTTCTTTAAGGTGCAACGGGAAGGTAGGACTAATCAGATTGGTGAAGAGAAATATTAGCATCTGTGCATTTCTGTGGTAGATAGAAAGCCTTGAGCTTAGCTTAGAGCGAAATTGAAAAAATGTGGCTATATTTGCGCAGGCCAAAACTTTTGAGGTCTTTAATGAGGCCATAAATTAATTACTGAGTTCCGGTTTGAAGGACAATGTTTCCAGAGAAATTACAGGGCTTAGAGATATAATGCCCTGGGTAACGAGTGCAGCGCAGTGCTTGGTAATGATTTGGACTCTTCATGTCCCAATAGCTGCGTGTCACTGTGCTGTTATGTGACAGGCATGTTGCTTACCATCAGGCACATGTCCTGCTCGTCTCGTCACTCTTTACTATAAAAAAAAATTGCTGCTTAGGGATTTTCATAGCTAATTCACAGTATAGAGTGACAGGACGCAGGACGAGCGGGATATGTGTCTGATAGTAAGCAACACGCCTGCCCATAACAACACAGTATCACGGAGCTACTTGAATATGAAGAGCCTAAATCACTGCGCTTCGTCTCCTAGAGATATACGATGATTTATCTCTATGCCCTGTATTTTTTCTGGAAACATTGCAGTTCAAACCGGATCACAGTGATGCTTGCACATTACTGCTTGGTGGTAAAATGGCTAGGAAAGCTATAGGTACCTACTTCTCCAGACGGAATCTGCAAATACAAATACGCGAAACTCCTTATTGCTGTATCTTATACCTTAAAAGCCGGGTCACACAGAGGCGATCCGATAGCGATAGCGATCCGATAGCGAGACGATATTTTTTGTAATGTTCTAATTTGTATGCAACCTGACACATAGCAAAAGGCCGGGTTACACAGAGGCGATCCGGTAGCGATAGCGATCCGATAGCGATAGCGATCCGATACCGAGTATGGGATCGCGCCCGCTTGCTGTGTGTCAGGTTGCATACAAATTCGAACATTACAAAAAATATCATCTCGCTATCGGATCGCTATCGCTTTCGGATCGCCTCTGTGTGAACACTACATTAAATTCTTGTATATAAATATGTATATATATATATAGAATCTGAATCTCGGAACGGCTAGACGGATTTTCATGAAATTATGTATGCAGGGTATTTCGGGGACGATAAGTCGATCTAACTAGGTTTCATTAAAAAAACGCATATTATGCGCGTTTTTAGACAATGAAAAACTGTCAAATTAGACATTAGAATGCGAAGGTAAATTTCGCCGCGTGACGCGACACCATAATTAGCTCAGACGGTAAGTCGGGCGCCCATAGCAGTCCCGAATTAGTAGCTCCGGGTTCGAATCCAGACGGGTTCTCTCTTTTTTTCAAGTCTTTTTTTTAAGAAAATCTATTTCTCGGAGTCTTTTATCTGTAGGTATCTAAGTATATTTAGTATTTAAGCCGAGCAAAGCTCGGTCACCCAGGTACTAACTCCATCATCACCCAAGGTCTCTTTCCCCTCAGCACGGTAGATCACGAGATAATTCGAGTCAAAGTTTGACGTAAAATTCCCACCAAATCACCAACTTCGCACCCTAACGCATGTACAGCAGACAAACGACCTTGCCACCGACGCCGCGACATCGTACAAAAATCCGTGCGGAGATCTGGCCATTAGGGGTAATTCTATGTCAAATGAAATAACAACCAAAAAATTTAATTTTTTTATTGGAAATTTTTTTTGGAGCTTTCATGCCTAATTTTCACATACATGATTCAAAACTTAATGTAGATGAACTACCATAAATATTGTTGCTCCTTTCTGCAACACCTTGTGTATGTGATTTGATTCTTCATCTTCGCAAAGAGCGGGATCAGTAAATGAGATGCTTAAAATGCATGCTATGGTTGTTCCGAATAACTCTAACTTAGGTATATAAAAAATCCGTGGACAATTCACACACAACACCAGGTGACCCCAAACTAAGCAAAGCTTGTACTATGGCGGCCAGATAGCTGATATAATACTCATACACATAAGTAATATGTGCTTAAATAGTTGTAAATAGACACTTTGACACTTATTAAGTATTAGCTTATGAGAATATAAATATGGTTGTGGTTAATTCATGCAAAAAGCACATAATGGTATGATGAGCATAGATTACTGAAGTAATCTGCAGGTATGAGATACACAATATTTTACCTTACAAGGGCGTGATTATCAAAAACTTACAATGTAAAAATTTACATTTAGAGAGTATATCTGAACTAAAAAAGCATAAGCATATTTGACACATAAAAACAATATTAACTATAGGTGCCGTCAAACAAGTTGACCCAATGAAGTTAGCTGCGCATGGCTGCGCAGAAACGTTTTTAAGGTCTCTTTGATGGAAGTGTACATGCGCGAACTTTCCCCTTCCACGTCAATTTTGGGTCAACTTATTTGCCAGGCTCTATACCCACCTAATGGTAGGTATTGTGGTTTTCATCCTTAATTAATAGTAATATGAAAACCACAATGTCCACAATATTATAATATAGAAAGAGTACAACGTCTGCGCTGAAAAATGGCAATATAATAATCCATTGTGCCCTTGTCTTACCGAAGCCAAAGGTATATAAGAATGAGATTCACAGCCACTGGATGAGATTTGGTAGGTTGTGTAGGTAGGCTGATTTTTACCTCGGAAAATAACTGAAGAAAACGCGTGAAATTGCGAGGCGTTACTAGTCCAATACTGGGTGTCATAACGCGAGTTCTTCATATTTTTCTTGGCTTACCTTATCGAAATACCAATATTTAGTCAGTGAGTCCACTTCTGTATATCTTGTTACTACTGCGCTACGGAATTTCCATTGAAATTTGCACAGGAAATCCTTTGGGATCTTTATAAAGTAAATTTAATGCAAAGGAAAATAATATTCTTTCCCGTCAAATAAAAAAAAACTACAGAGTACGCAAGAAACTTATGTAAATCATTATTTCTATAGGCTGTGGTAATAGTATTAAGAAGTATTTTTTAGGACTAATTGGTATTAGTACATATTTATATGATAGATGTTACCTACTTAATCTTAATTACATAATTAGTTATATGCTAAATGACAGTTTTGTTTGTTTTACGATTGGCGCGCTCCTTTAGGGCTCCTACACAAAACTGCGATGCGATTTGTTGCCGCATCGGAGGAAGGGCTCCCACACAAAACTGCGATGCGAAGCCGAATCGCAGGAAAGGCAAATTGCTCCGATGCGGCGTCGCATCGCATCGCATCGCAGTTTTGTGTGGGAGCCCTTCCTCCGATGCGGCGTCGCATCGCATCTCATCGCAGTTTTGTGTGGGAGCCCTTCCTCCGATGCGGCGTCGCATCGCATCGCAGTTTTGTGTGGGAGCCCTTCCTCCGATGCGGCGTCGCATCGCATCGCAGTTTTGTGTGGGAGCCCTTCCTCCGATGCGGCGTCGCATCGCATCGCATCGCAGTTTTGTGTGGGAGCCCTTCCTCCGATGCGGCGTCGCATCGCATCGCATCGCAGTTTTGTGTGGGAGCCCTTATACCTCTAGTCGCTCATTCGCCTCTAGACACGTGCCTAGTTTGTCTTAATTAAGGACAATCCGCTTCTTTTTGTAGTGGTAGTACTTTTTTTAAGTACCTTTGACAGTTAATATGTGTTACTATCACAGACTAAGTAGAGAGGTTACTCTCAAGTGCATGCCATAGATTTTATTTTGTTGGGGCATGCGTTGTTTATCTATCATAGAGTAGCTCTCTACTTAGTCCGTGTTGTTTATGTTGTCACTCTATAAAGTAAAAAGTGTGTACGCCTGCAATAAGTTAATCTTCTCTTTATTTCTCGCACTAAGAAGTCTAACTTCAGCTATAGACTACAGATATCGCGCGAGTTGAATGCAGTCGGGGTCTGAGGTAAAGAGCGGGAGCATCTCCCCCCGCTATCCGCACGCCCCACCTCACGCGCCTGCAGTGTAGTGCTGTCACTGTCGCCCAGTGTAGTGCTGTCACTGTCGCGGTCACAGCACTACCGCATTCCTAAACTCTGCATTCAACTCGGCCAGTTCGCTATCTGTAGATATCTTTAACGCAAGAAGTATTAACCTGAAGTTGGTAACAATGTTTACTAGAATGTTGACTAGCTAACTTCAGGGTGTCGGTTTTTCGTGACAGTCTGCGCGCGCGCATCGTAAAACATACTCTCTTGTTTCTAACACGCCAAAAGAAGTATATTATGTAGCTTCAAAAATAATTGCGAACTATTTATTTATGAAAAAAAATTGCATTCTTAAAATGAGTTTTTTTTTAAGTTTTATACGTTTACACTTGACCGCCATCTCGCCAGATGGAGCGTGTTTTTTTTTAAACTTGAATGGGTTTACACTTGACCGCCATCTCGCCTGATGTTAAGCGACGATGCGGCCTACGATGAAGCGTGCTTACCTAGAAGAAACCGATTCACTCTCGACTTGAAGACACCAAGATTATAACTATCGGGGAAAATCCACTCTGGTAGCTCATTCCACAGCTTAGACGTTCTTATCACAAATGTAGAGTCAAACCTCTTTGTTCGTGTCTTAGGAACATCAACCATGAAACGATGTCGCTTTCTCGAGCTACGAGCAGTCCGATAGAAAAAGGGACAAGGTGGTATTAGGTATTATTTACCTAGAAAAAACCGATTCACTCTCGATTTGAAGGCACAAAGATTGTAACCATTAGGGAAAACCCACTCAGACAACGTATTCCACAGTCTAGACGTTCTTATCACAAAAGTAGAGTCAAATCTCTTCGTTCGTGTCTTTGGAACATCAACCATGAAACGATTTCGCTTTTTCGAGTTACGAGCATTCCGATAGATTTGAATGACTCAAAAATGACGGAACTATCGACGGATATACACAAAATATACATAAAACTACTAATTATCAGAATATTTTTCCTAAGTATGTTAAAAAGTAGGTGAACTTCAATAACCATAGATAAAGAGTTATCTGTGATAGGACCTATTTAATAAAATATTATCCTGTTTTATCTTGGTTTCACGCAATTTACGATAATACCATCAATCAATTTAATATAAATTATTGAAAAAATAAATATGGAACGTCACACTTCTACTTAAGTAAGTAAACATGAAAAGTACTCATTAATACAAAACAATTGACGGTCATAGGGACTAAAGACAGAAGTGAGGTGAAAAAAAATCCGTTTCCGGGCGTATTTTTAACCCATTAGGAAAATTATAAATATTGGTTCTATTTTTTTTTTCATTTAAATTAATTTATAAAGATTTGAGAGCGCTTCAAACTTGATCAGGCGCTTCAATACTCACAAAAATGAAGTGTAAACGATATGTTTGTCATCATTTCATTTATATTAATTTTGTATAGCTATAAGCTTTTCACCTTTTCCTTAACATTCCTATGTTGTGACTTATTTATTTTATTGACTTTTACTTAAACTTCTTTATTTTTGAATTTTCAGGAAAAATTAATACTAATAATACCTAGACAATGTTATTTGTTACAAATTATATTTTTGTAGGGTTGGTTGTTTGAAAGATATGTCGAAAAAAGCGTTTTCCAAGATGGCGGCCGGGGGACAAGAGCGGCAACCCCACAAACTTGGGGTTACGCTTCCATTGACCCATGCTCCAAAAATAAAATTGCGACCTCTAAAAATGCAAAGCTCATGTAACATTTCAATGGACTATTAGGAGAATTTGAATAAAAATTTACCTAAAGCACTTGTTGACTATAGACTATACATGTAGCCAAGTGAAAACCCTTTCATGGTATAGTATAGTGTTCGTGTGTTACCCTGTAAAATCTTCAAAAGGCAACTACGTCTCAACATGCAGTTATTTGAAACAACTTAATTACAACGATTTCGACTATCAACATTTCGTTCACCACAATCACAAACCTTATCTCTCTGACTTAAGGTTCACAGTTGCGGTGTATAACTTACCCGTCCGCCAATTACTTGACGGAGTCATCATTAAATTGTCGTGGTAGGATCTTGTCAAGCAGGTTTCCGAAGTAACCTAATTATGTCAAAATTTAACAGTTTTCCTTGCATTCTGTATAAAATATGTATTATTTTAGCTGAATTTAAATGATTTAAGGATACAAATCTATTATGTAAAATTCTCGTGTCACAATATTAGTTACCTTACTCCTCCGCAACGGCTTTACCGATTTTTCCTAAATTTTATATGCATATTCAGTAGGTCTGAGAATCGGCTACTATCTATTTTTCATACCTCTAAGTGATAAGGGTTGTTCACCTCTAAATATTTTTTATTAATTTTTGGTCAATTTTTTTTTTTTATAACGTGGCATAAAAAAAATACATACAACCCTACATTTTACCCTTTTATCACCAACCCCTATTATTTAATAACGATTTTAGAAATTTAATCATTTGACAGTGAACTCCTCCTAAACGGCGGGACCGATTTAAATGTTTTTTTTTGTGTGTGTACAAGTGGATTCGAGGATGGCTTAGATTCACAAATAAGCCCGGCAGATGGAGCTGCAGACAGTGTCTAGGTTATGATCCGAGCGAAGCCGGAACGGGCCGCTAGTAATCTATACTTAAGTAAGTAATGTTTGTATGTACCTTCATTACCCCATATCTCAAAATTGGCCGTCTAAGCAAGTTAGCGAGTAAGCATGTGTTATTAGTACTTACTAACTCTACTCAATCGTCCACATTTCATTCATCAGAAAATAGGTGACGTCTGGCAGCTCTGCAGGTCTACAACGAAAACAAACTCCGAATGATCGCATCCGACCGACAGCTGCCGGTCTACTACGAAGTCCGATAAACGATATATCGGCGGAACTTATGAAGTTTCCGACCACGAAAGACAATCGGTCGGTTGATCAGATCGGCCGTTTCGTTCGATCCGACCCTTATCCGACCTAAGTCTATAACTTTCGACCCGAAATGTATCGATCCGAATGTTTTTCGTGGTAGGCTACAATCCGATTCAGCTGTCGGTCGGATGCGATCATTCGGAGTTTGTTTTCGTAGTAGACCTGCTGAATCGGATTGTAGCCTACCACGAAAAACATTCGGATCGATACATTTCGGGTCGGAAGTTATAGACTTAGGTCGGATGAGGGTCGGATCGAACGAAACGGCCGATCTGATCAACCGACCGATTGTCTTTCGTGGTCGGAAACTTCATAAGTTCGGCCGATATATCGTTTACCGGACTTCGTAGTAGACCTGCTGGGATCTTATTCTAAGACGGATGGTATGAGGAAGCCTTGAGCTTAGCGCGAAATTATATGGCTGAAAATAAAAACTGACTTGCTACATTTTTTTATCGTATAGAGTGACGGGACGAATCTACTTTTTTTTTTACTTGTATAGGTTTACACTTGACCACCATCTCGCCCGATTAAGCGACGATGCGCTCTACGATGGAGCGTGCTTAGAAGAAACCGATTCACTCTCGATTTGAAGACACAAAGATAATAACTATCGGGAAAAACCCACTCTGGCAACCCATTTCACAGCCTAGACGTTCTTATCGCAAAAGTAGAGACAAACCTCTTCATCCGCGTCTTTGTTACATCAACCATGAAACGATGCAGCTTCTTCGAGCTACGAGAAACCCGATAGAAAAAAGGGCAAGGTGGTATTAGATCATGCAGATCAGTTGCACGCTCTCCGACGTGTATCCGAAAAAAAAACCCGATAAATAAAATAAATGTTTTTGTGATACGTAGAAGCACAGACAGAACAAATAAAATGTCTAAATTCATCACACAAAAATTTGTCCAAGGTGGGAATCGAACCCACGATACGGAATCGGATACGGATCTAGACGGCTTCGTCGAACGACTGTATGATTTAATATACTTAACTACTGTGATACAGCTGTGCATTAGATTAGATGATGACGGTATTGTTGTTCACCATCGATATTTAAATACGGGCAGCCCTATCGTAATAGGGTACAATCCTCAAAAAAACTAAGTAGCCCGTTAGTTAGATTGCCAAAAAATATTGTACACGTATTTTTTCTTTTGTTTCACAAACAAAAAATGACGAAGATACAGCGCTTCGAAGTTTCGTGTGACGTCACTTGTGAGTACGATTTTTACTCACGAGTGACGTCGCGACCCCCCACTCTCGAAGTTTGATGGTCTATCTTTGACGATTTTTAATATTATGAAAAAAAACAAAAAATACGTGTCCAATGTTTTTCCATGATCTAGCTGACGGACTAATTAGGATGGTGTATTTTTGACCCAGTCCGGTACGCAATAACGCCTCAGCTGTAATTATAAACTTAGCGCACTTATATCATAATGTACTATTATATCTTTAGGTGACTAGAGTAGTGCAGTGCTAGGTAATGATTTGGAGTCCTCGTGTTCCAATAGCTGCGTGTCACTGTGCTGTTATGTGGCAGGCATGTTGCTTACCATCAGGCACAAGTCCTGCTCGTCTCGTCAGCTCGTCACTCTATACTTACTATAAAAAAAAGTCAAAATGATATAGAAAGAGATAAATAGGATTTAAATCATCTTATATGTTTATCCGGGTGACAACCGTAATGCAATGATAGAGATTCCTTTGGATTTATCATATTTTTCATTTTTTAACCGACTTAAGAAAAGGTAGAAGCTCTCAATTATCTTCGTTGGTTTTTACTACTCAACAGGCGAACAGAAGAAGAGGGAATATATGTTTTTTTTTTTAAGTGAAAACTTCTTTAGGCGCGCCTAGACAAATTTTTCGTGGGGTGTAAATCGATTTCTACTGTCACGCTCGGGTATGATAAGAAATCTTCGGGTAAATTCGGGACCTTGGCGATTGGGCATCTAGAAATGTGTCAGCCAATGGGAAATGCTGAAAGAGCATGGCCTCGCCATCATGGCATGGCCATATATGACTGCCAATTTTTTTGTATCTGGATGATTTAGTTGACTGCTTCTTAAGAAATTTGGTTGAGTGTCGGAATTTAATTTTTAAAATGAAGTCGGGTTTTTTTTTTCCGTGAAATTAAATTATGATAAATTTTTCTTTTTGTTTGAAAAATTATAGGACAGAGGTGGTCCCACATATTTTTGAAGTGAAAACTTCATTTCGCGCGCCACAGACATATTTTTCGTGGGCCGTGAATTGAATTCTAGCGTCACGTTCGGGAATGATAAGAAATCTTCGGGTAAACTCGGGACCATGGCCACGCCCTCCGGTTTCACCCGTGTACCGTATAAAGCTTTGGTCTGGTGATCATGACGCACAACGCTGCGGTATGCGGTATGCGTTGCCGGACACTCAATCATATGAAAAACGTCGAGTATGTTCTCTTGTTCCGTCGCAGTATGCGTCAGCGGCGAGGGGCAAGCGCGGTGAAGTGGGGAGGTGTACTCCCGCGCAGCGCGTCGTCATTCTCGGTTCAACGCTGCGGTGTGCGGTGTGCGTCACGGGCCAATATGGAATTTTTCGAAGACAATTTAATAGAATTAGTTCGCAACTATCCTTCTTTATATAAAAATAAAGACAACAAACATAAAAGTTTGATAGAAATTTACAAGTTTGATAAAAAAATACAGAAAAATTGTTAATGTTCACGTCTACCTTGGTAGCTGCGGCAAAATCAACTGACCACCTCTTCGCAGGGACGCTAAATGCTGCGTCGTGACGCTGCGTTGCGGCGCACACCGCAGCGTTGTGCGTCATGATCACCAGACCAAAGCTTTAGCCACACCCTCGTCACTGGCTAAACGGCGCGAGCTAAGTACCTACTCGTTCGGGTCCTCCCGGGTGTACTAAAATCACAAGGCCGCCGGCCGTTTGCCCGAGTTGACGTGCGAACGAACGCCGAGTGCGCGCATAAATAATGTCGCGGCGTTATTGTATTGTTAATGGCTGCAATCTGCAATAGCAAGAAACTAAAATGTAGAAGTAATTTATCTTATTTTAAATTGCCGAAACAGGAAGCAAGGGAAGTGTTTTTATTGTTAATATTTATTTTTGAGCTAAATTTTGGTAGGTTTCAAATTTCAATCGAACAGAATATATAAACAGTAGTGTGTAATATGTATAATATTTATTTTGAATAGATACAGTAGAGGTTATGCATACACATTATTTTGTCTGAAATACCTTTTACCCCATCTTTATTATGTCTCATTAAGTTTAATAAAAATTTTGACGAGATACTTTTTTTAATATTCATGTACATACCTAATGAATAATACTAATTTGTTCATTTATTCGATGAAAACAACTTACAACTACCTACATTGTATAACCAAAATAAACTTCAGTATCAATTGACTATAAAACGTACCTACTTAAAAAAAAGCTATAGAATTTTTAACCGAATTCAAAGAAGGAGGCGGTTCTGGGCTGAATTTTTATTGGATGTAAGTATGTTTCGCGATAGCTCAGCTAATTGTGAACCATTTTTTAACCCCCGACTAAAAAAGGGTGTTCTAAGTTTGACGTCGATTTTTTTAAACAGGTTTATTTTTGTGCGGTGGTTCTTAGCTATGTTTGGTTAATATCGATTCAAAATGCCCCCCTCCACAAAATCGCGGACAAAATATTTCTTCACAACCTACCTCTATATGGGTATCAAATGAATGGGCTTCTCTAATGGAGTACTGTAGTGGTAGTACTAATAGCAGAGTCCGCCTGAGGAAGTACCACACCTTTGTCAGTTCTTCTACCGCCAAGCAGTAATGTGCAAACATTACTGTGTTCCGGTTTGAAGGGCAATGTTTCCAGTGAAATTACAGGGCTTAGAGATATAACATCTTAGATCTCTGGGTGACGAGCGCAGTGTAGTGCCAGGTAATGATTTGGACTCTTCATGTTCCAATAGCTGCGTGTCACTGTGCTGCTATGTGACAGGCATGTTTCATACCATCAGGCACATGTACTGCTCGTCTCGACACTCTTTATTTAAAAAAAACACAGTAACGTTTGCACATTACTGCTTCGCGGTAGAATAACTGGCAAAGGTGTGGTCCTTCCCCAGGCGGACTCTGCCAAGAGTCCTACCACTACTACCACCTACCACCATTTCGTACAACCCTAGCACGTTTGGTCAATGACGTAAGCAGACGACAAGTCACACGGTGCGCACGGCATTTACAACTCTGCGTGGGTTGTACGAATACATGGGTTGTTGGTTGCTCTGGGTGTGTTAAGGTGTATTTTTGCTTACAAGTAACAGTAGGTAAGTAGTATACGACAGTTTAGGTTATTATCGTGTAGGTATTTGCACTTTTGTATGGAAGTGATGCATCTGTTACGAAGTAACTATTTTCTGATCTGTGCTTTAGCTATCAAATGAGTTCTGAGTTTTCACTTCTATCGGCAATTCCTATGACTGCCAATTCTTTTTCTACCAAAAAAGTGCTCTGCGCAAAAATAAATTTCACCTCTAAAACCACCTATACACACTGGCCGAGTGGAGGCCAACGCCAGTGTGTGGAGGGTCGTTTTGTGATCACTCGCGTCGCTCGCCTAGCTGGCCGAGTGACGGCAAGTGCCCAGTGGGTATAGGGCTGTTTTGCCTCGACTCGTCTCTCGTGACCAGTATCGGTTTTTGTGCACAAAACAAAGGCGCTCGGCGAGTAGCGTCCTATTCTCCTATTGGCCTACCTCGCTTTTGCCTGCGCTCGGCCAGTGTGTGGATGCTACGTTTCGTCTCGTGCCGTTTTGTCGACGCTCGCGTTGGCTTGCGCTGGCCCAGTGTGTGGATGCTACCTTTCGTCTCGTGCCGTTTTGTCGATGCTCGCGTTGGCCTCCACTGGACCAGTGTATATAGGGTACGTCATAAAAAACCGCTTGCGACGTAAAACGCAAAGGAAACTCAATGACATAAAATTGAGCCCATGTTTATACGTCGGCAAATTACAACTAAATGCATGGGTGATTCCCCTGACCTCTTCGTTTTCCTGTTATCTGCAAAAAACATTTTCACGGACAGATATTTACAATAAATAAATTTGAATTCACCTTGCTGATGAGATTGTGAGAATGTTTGAGAGGAAAATGGTTTAAAATTCGTTCCACCTATTGAGTACCTACCTAATACAAAAAGAAAATATAATCGATTCTGTTTTTAGTTGTAAGGTCATCTTGTGACAAATAGCAATGAATTTACATTATTTGAAACTAGGGTTGCCATGCGTCTGGATTTATCCTAGTTTTAAGGGGTGACCAGAGAGTGTCCGGGTTTTTTTTCCGGTTTCATTTGTGGTTGTAGCATGAAGCTATCAATCGAAACCGTTAAATTCTTGTTAAAGTTATTAAAAAAAGGTTTTAATTTAATTTTAAGGTCTGAAAAAAATTACTACGTAAATTTAAGAAAAAATTGGTTGCCTGTAAAGTCGGTAGACCTTTTGCTTCGCCTGGGAACGGGAACGAGCCCGTTTGTCGCCTGGATTGTCTTGCCTGCTTAATGGGAGTACCGCAAAAGTAACAATGAAGCGGAAAACCTACGACGCTATGCCGGTGTGTGAGGTAGACGGCCACCGATTTCGGTTGGTGCGATCGAAAAACAAAACGATTGCACTAATAGAGTACTCGGAAGGCCGGACGCCTTTCACACAGGCAAGTGCGCTGCTCGCACATCTGAGCAGAAACGCGGGTGAAACACCCCGGGTGATAAGCGTGGATGCGATGGCAATCGAATATTCAAGAGCGAGAGTCGCAGGCCGGCTGGGTTGCATTGAAGCCTCTAAACATCATGAGGTTGTCGTTTACGAAGATAGGGGAGAAAATCTGAGCTTCCTCAGAGCCCCTTCGCACGACCAAACAAATGCAACTGACAGCTGGGGACATCCAGTTCCTAGTTCGACTGTTCAAACCGGCTCCGAAAGAGCACAGCAGAGGGCAGCCGCGGAAAAGGCCGCTGCCAATCAAAGCGGCAGCCGAGGAACGAACGCGGCTTTCGTGACTGCCTTCAACGCAGCGGCAAGGAGCATACTCCGAATCTCATCCCATTCACCACACCCCTTGACGACAAAGACCCCCAAAGCAGCTTCACAGCAACAAATAAGCCGAACGAGAGCCGATATGGGTCAGGTTGAACCGCCCCGCTATGTCACGGCTTCGGAGCCGCGGAGCCATGCACGTAACGCCTTCATCGAATTCATAGCCACACTGAGAGCGACAAGACAAGTCAACCTCAAGACCTGCGAAAACATCATGCAGTCCTATAGGCCAGGAAGTCAAAGCCTCTTAAAGGCGAAACTCGAGGAGGCCGAAGCAGCTATCTACAATAATGTCACTTCCCGGGTCATCAAGGGAACCATGACAGGACAGTATATGGCAGCTTACAGTGCAGAAAATGGCTTCGTGACACTGAACGAGATAGAGACAGAGCGCGCGGGAGTGCCTGTTTATGCGACACCACAAAACGACCCAATTGTAGTTACTGCCCGATGCACCAAGATTATGCTGGACGATAAGATCCTAGAGATGGCCAAGACCATCGAAAGGAACTCAAACGTCAATGCTGGTTGGGAAAACTGGGAGGTACCGAGAATACAGTGGGTCAACGGAGTTCCAGGATGTGGAAAGACAACATAGGTGATTAGACACTTTGATGTGGACAAGGACGCCATCATTACCACAACAACTGAGGCAGCAAAAGATCTAAGAGAAAAGCTATCGCACCGTATCGGAAACCTGGTCAAAAACAGAGAGTTACAGGTCTGGTAAATGGTTTCGGAAGAGAAAGTTTCAGTCGCCTCATGGTAGACGAAGCTCTCATGAACCATTTTGGAGCCATTGTGATGGCTTCAAGGCTGTCTGGTGTCGGTGAAATTGTCCTCATCGGAGACGTCAATCAGTTGCCTTACATCGACAGGGAAAATCTCTTCGAAATGAGGTATCACCGCCCGAACCTGGTAACAAAGATCAGCCAGGAGTTGCTCTGCACACATCGAAACCCAATGGACGTCGCATATGCGCTGAGGGAAATATACTCCGGTATGTACTCCTCAGCGCCCCGTATAAAGTCCCTAGAGCAGAGAAGATATAAGGGAGCGCAAATGCCCAACACCCTACCAAACACCCTCTTTTTAGTTCACACTCAAGAGGAGAAAGAGACCCTGACAAACCTGGGTTATGGGTCAGGCACCGGGTCACGCATCCTTACCATCCATGAAGCTCAAGGACTAACATACGAGTCGGTAATCGCAATCAAAACCAAGGCAAACATGAAGCTGCACGAGAGCGTGCCCCATGCGGTTGTTGCAATCTCACGGCACACGGGGACCTTCATTTACTACGCTGACGACACCGACGACGCCATCGGTCGGTTCGTGCGGCGAGCGTTGGCTGCATCACCGAAGACCATCCGAGAGTTCAACCTACAGATGGCCATCAGGGACAGAAATGCAGCCGTAGTGGAGGCTCTGGGCCGGGAGGAGGCGGCTTAGGCTAATGGCAAGGCAAAGACTCAATGTGGAGTCGATTACTAGCGGTAGGATCCCAACCGATAGTGATCGGCTCTACAGACGAGCTCTAGAATTAAGTTTGAAATGTGCCCAACTCCCCCCTTTTTTCCTTTTCTTCTCCTACTCCAAGAAATTTGTAAAAAAAAAAATTGTATTGACAAAGATCACGGACCCCGGAGTCTGTGGAGTAGATATTTAAATAAAAAAAAAAAAAAAAAAAAGTCGGTAGAAAGTTTTACGTGACAACGACTTTGAGTGGTTAGCCCGCCTAAGAGCGAGAGAGACAGACATAAAAAGTGAAAGGCACGCGTCCCTCTCACTCGCTCTCATTGTGAGCGCATAACGTGAGCGGAGCGTAACGCAGTTTCTTGAAGTGTCACCCGGCAAACCAATTTATAAGACGTTGTCACGTCAAAATAATTTGATATGTCCTAGTTCTGGGGTCTAAAATCCTGTGGTTTTACGCGTCTTGTCCTGGTTGCTGAATTTTACAGACAGAAAAATTCCGCGAATTGTTATCGCATCGATGTTAATTTAGAACGATTTGGTACGTCAATGATTGTAGATGAAAGTTTGCACGTTTATGAGATAGATGTACATTCATTACAGCACAAAAAAGGAGGGATTTAATTACCTGGTTAAAAAATATACTTATTCTTTATCACGTCAAAGTTAGAGATTAGAGGTCAAAGTAGAGTTAAAGCCGTAGGCAGATATTACTGCAGAACACTGTTAGTACCTATATCTTCTTATATATAAAATTCTCGTGTCACAGTGTTAGTTTACTTACTCCTCCGAAACGGCTTTACTGATTTGTACCAAATTTTATATCCATATTCAATAGATCTGAGAATCGGCTACTAGGTACTTTTCGTACCCCTAAGTAATAAGGGTTGTTCACCCGAATTTTTTTTTTTAATTTTCGAATATCTTTTTTTGTTTTTATTTTTTTATAATGTGGCGTTAAAAATACATAAGTACAACCCTAAATTTTTACCCTTTTATCACTAACCCCTATTTTTTAATATATAGTTTATATGGCAAAAGAACGTTTGCGGGGTCAGCTAGTTTAAATATATAATCACTAGCTGACCCCGCAAACGTTGTTTTGCCATATAAATTATTACATGATGTTATAATTTATATGGCATATTATATGGCAAACTATTACATGATGACAAAAAATAGTTGTCTGTAAAGTCGGTTTACTGACGATAGTTCAACGTGACAACGTCTTAAGAAAATACTGATTAGATTGGTAGCATTTTTCAAAAGAAAATTTTAATTTCATTTGTTTAATAGATTTGTATGTAAACAGCAATCAGTAGAATTTAGTCATTTTCAATCAAAACAATGCAAAAAAGGTTTTAGATGCCGGGGATCGAACCCGGGGCATTTCACATGCGAAGCGAACGCTCTACCACTGAGCTACATCCTCGCTTGAACTGCTGGTCGAAATAATTAATACAACTGTAACAAGGTAACGACCGTCGGTCGTTACCGTCGGTAACGTTACATGACGTCATGTTTTGCGGGCGTGCAGCCGGCTTCATCGATTTATAAGACGTTATCACGTCAAAAAGACTATAATTGATCAGTAATCGAGCGGGATGAAAAACGATTAAATTACTAAAATGGCTATTAAAAAATAGGGGTTGGTGATAAAAGTGAAAAAATGGTTGTCTGTAAAGTCGGTTTACTGACGATAGTTGAACGTGACAACGTCTTAAGAAAATACTGATGGAATTTGTGTTAAGCGCCATCTAGGTAAAACATTCTGAAGCTTTTTGAAAAGCTGTTCAAAGCGCCATCTCTGGGTACATCATTGTACTAGCACAAGTTCTTAACTTCATATCGTCGCTTTTCTAAAACATGGACAGACTCCTTGAACGTAATACACATTTCACTCACTAGATGGTGCGAAAAGTAATAAGGCGAGGTAACACGGTAACGTTACATGACGTCATGTTTTGCGGGCGTGCAGGCGGCTTCATCGAATTATAAGACGTTATCACGTCAAAAAAATTTGGGGTGAACAACCCTTATTACTTAGGGGTATGAAAAGTAGCTAGTAGCCGATTCTCAGACCTACTGAATATGCATATAAAATTTGGTAAAACTCGGTAAATCCGTTTCGGAGGAGTAAGGAAACAAACACTGTGACACGAGAATTTTATATATAAGAAGAAGAAGAAGAAGATAAAGTGTAGACAATGTTATGCCTATGTTTTATTTTGAGAAATTTCTCTAACTAAATAAAACATTGACAAGACGAGCAGAACGTGTGCATAGTATAATGGCATAGTGGCACGGAATTATCGTAACGTGAAGAGTCCAAATCATGACCTACCACTGCACTGCCCTCATCACCCAGAGATATGAGAAGATTTATCTCTATACCCTGTAATTTAACTGGAAACATTGCCCTTCAAACTGGACCACAGTAATGTTGGACGTTACTGCCTGACGGGAGAATAAAACGACTCTGCAAAGATTTCTACTACAGTGTTTGTACTTTGACTTCTTTTAAACTTTTGAAAACGCTTATTAAAACAATACTGGAGTATTGTTTTACCAACCAAATATAAACCCAAAATAAAGTGGCCAAATGCGAGTTGGACTCGCCCATGAAGGGTTCCGTTGCAGCAAGTAACATAATATACCTACATAATACTCGTAGTACACATAGTTCTTGTAGTTCGTTGTAACTTTGATCGAAGTTTTAATAATAGTGTATTTATGACGTACTAAAAAAACTACTCATCAGATCGAGTTCTTTGCAGGGCCGTCTTAAGTCTATTCTGCGCCGGGGTGCGGGACTCAGCCTGCGCCCTCGTTTTGTTTACACCGCAGCGTGGCACGATACGTGCCAATGCTGTGGCCAGGGCGGATTTAGAGGTGTGGAGGCCCCGGGGCAGAACACAATGGAGTTGCAATTATCCGTTTGCCCTCCCCTAAATCTGGCCTGGAATAATGTAAGCCGGGTATAATATAAACTAGTACTGGAAAGCATTGGCACTGGATTGATGCTTTCCAATGCCGGTTTCCATTTTTCCAGTACCTAAGCAATTCAGCGCTAGTTTCGATAGCTGGAGGGGAATAATGTAAACCGGGTATAATTTCAATTTTGAACTCTATACTTAAAATGGCTAAGTTTGTCAGTCTGTCTTGGGTCATGGTTGAACGAATATATATTTTTTTAGATTTAATTTTGAAAAGGGTCTTTCACCTTCTGCTTCTGTAACAGGCTGTGTTAAATATCCATATCCGCAGAGCTGTTGAGATATTACGAAATGAGGAAATTAAATTATAGGAATATTTATAGCTTAAAATATCAGTGGGAGTAGGTACTTGTTGATGCATTGGGAAAAAAAATTGGTTGCCTGTAAAGTCGGTATACGGGCGAAAGTTTTACGTGACAACGACTTTGAGTGGTAAAATAATTTTAATGTGAATATTAATTCGTATAGTAGGAAGAAGGATGAAATAATAGTAACAATTTAAAACATTTATTTATACAAAGAATTATATTTAAAATTATATTGACGAAACTACCTTCACATTATCACTACACAATCGTTTTACAATTAACTGGCAACGTGTAAACTTGTATGCAGGCGCCTAAGCGAATCGGCGACTCGGGCATGGTTAGCCCGCCTAAGAGCGAGAGAGACAGACATAAAAAGTGAAAGGCACGCGTCCCTCTCACTCGCTCTCATTGTGAGCGCATAACGTGAGCGGAGCGTAACGCAGTTTCTTGAAGTGTCACCCGGCAAACCAATTTATAAGACGTTGTCACGTCAAAAAATATTGTACACCTAATTGTAGTGATTTAGAGATTATTTCTCTTTAAGTGCGAGCGTCCGGATGGCTATGTCAAAGGACGCAACAGACGCAAAAATGCCGCGCCGCGCGCCCATTTCAAATGAATTTACCACAGATTTCAATTTTTTTGCTACCGTCTTTGGAATTTACACTCTATTGACTTAGAGATCAATTTGCTTAAAGTGCGGGCGACCGGGCGGCGACGTGTCAAACGTACATTCATACATACACTCTCTTTGGATTAGAGATTTTGCTGCGCGCGTGTTGTATTAAATAAAATTGTTATTTGTGTAGTGTAGTAATGCGGTATGACAAGCGCCGAAAGCGTAATAAAAGTAAAAAAAAAAATTATTGCACGAGACTATTTTTTTGCTTGCGTACATATCTGTCGAAAGTAACAATTACATAAAACTGTGTAATAGCGTTAGATAAATTCAATGAAATATCCAAAAACTCAGCGCTCGATAGGCGCCCCCGGGCGCTCTGCGCCCGGGTGCACCGCACCCCTTGCACCCCCTGGTAAAGACGGCCCTGGTTCTTTGCATGGTAATGTACATCATTTCTTTTCTTTAGTTTTTTAATTCTCTTACTTTAGAAGTTAGAAGGGGGGGGGGGGGGTACATTTTGCCACTTTGGAAGTGTCTCTCGCGCAAATTATTCAGTGTAGACAAAAAATGTTTTAGAAACCTCAACAGCATATTTGAAGACCTATCGATTCCGGTTCCGTTTTTTGTTTTACGGAACCCTATAAAAAGGGTTTTGACTCGAAACGTCACAATGTAGGTACTTAAGTGTAATTGGAACGAATGATGTGTCATCTGGAGTTATATCTATCTCTCATTACTAAATAACTTATCAGGCAGGCTGGAATTAAAATTATCACTTATTATCTTTACCTTCGTATTAAAACTCGATTATTTTTTAATCTTACTATAAAATGTGAGATATTACTTAGTTCCAAGTCAGATTGGTAGAATAAATAATAGAATGTGCTTGCTAGGTACGTCTCTTGGGCCTATCTATACTAATACTAGCGGCCCGTTCCGGCTTCGGTAGGATCATAACCTAGACACTGTCTGCAGCGCCATCTGCCGGGTTTATTTGTGAATCTAAACCATCCTCGAATCCACTACTACACACAAAAAAAAATCATTCAAATCAGTCCCGCCGTTTAGGAAGAGTTCACTGTCAAATAATTAAATTACTAAAATGGCTATGAAAAAATAGGAGTTGGTGATAAAAGAGTAAAAATTTTGGGTTGTATGTATTTTTAATGCCAAATTATTAAAAAAAAAGAGGTGTCAAGGGACACCCGGATGGAATGAAGTTCTCGTCGATTTATTATTATAGTCGCATTTCAGTCGAATTTAGTCGCTCCTGATTTTAGTGTAGGGTATTAGCATCAGTAAGAATCAGAGTACCTATTCAGTCTGAATTTAGTACTCTAGGTAGCTAGGTCTTTCGAACCAATCACACTATCAGTTCATTACACGCAACGTGACGTGCGTGTAATGAACGAGCATGTATGATTGTATGAACGAGCGAGAATGTGCGAGCACTTGTTGGCTAGACTAAAATTACTAATACATACAAAAATTTTCGAACTAGGTACCTTCATTCATTGATTTTTAAAAAATTATATATTTTGTTCCTTGAATGAAAGTTTTTAGACTTTTAAGATTACAGATAGGAAGATTTTAGATTCGAGGTTAACTTGGGAACATTTATTTCCGGCTCAGGTTAAGAAGAGGGTTACGTTCGTAATGAAAAAAATGTATCACTTTTTGCTGTTCCTGACCTAACCCGGAAGCGGGTCAGGTTAGGAATATCATTTCGGGTCAGGTTAGGAAGAGGGTTAGGTTAGGAATGAAAATAAATATTTTTTTGCTGTTCCTAACCTAACCCGGTAGCGGGTTAGGTTTTCGGGTCAGGTCAGGAATAAACCGAATATAGTAGGATGAAACCTATTGTAAATGTGACAAAAAAGAGAGAATATGACAAACGTGAATGAAAATCGTCAAATAACTGTATTTCGGGTTTATTTTGCGGTTCTGAATGATTACTTTACATAAATTCTCAGGAAAACAAAGAACAAAATTATCGTACCGGTAGTAGTGACCTCTCCAGATTTTCTATGACACTAGAGTAGGATACAATCCACAGCTGAATTTAATTTTGAGTTCTGCGCCACCTATTGGTGATTGTAGGAACTTCGATGTGCAAGTCGATTCGGGCAGTGGTGGTACTTCAATTTAAAATTAAATTCAGATACACGACTAAATTTTATAAGAAGCTATGACTACGTCGACTATTAGGAAACCGCCACACCGATTTCCATAAAATTTAAATTAAATGCGTTGATAAAGAGGGATCCTTTATAAAAACTATTATTCTCAGGAAAAAAAGAACAAAAAGAGTGTTGAGAGAAAAAAAAAACAAAAAGAGTTTTGCGGGAGCAAAACTCTTTTTGTTTTTTTTTTCTAGCGGGATGCGACCCGGGGTATCCCAACTTCACAGGCGACACCTTACCATTTGCGCCAATCGGTCATTGATCACAATGGTGAAATTTGTTATAGTATTCTAACTCTGTCACGTTACAGGGCACAAAACGTTACAACTTTTTCGTGAGATTTTTTTCCGTCTAGCTCCCTTTCATAACGCGCGATAAGGAACTTCGTTCGGATACATTTCGGAGACTGCGCGACTGATCTGCATAACTTAATACCATCTTCCCCTTTTTCTATCGGACTGCTCGTAGCTCGAGAAAGCGACATCGTTTCATGGTTGATGTTCCAAAGACAGGAACAAAGAGATTTGACTCTACTTTTGTGATAAGAACGTCTAGGCTGTGGAATGAGCTACCAGAGTGGATTTTCCCCGATAGTTATAATCTTGGTGTCTTCAAGTCGAGAGTGAATCGGTTTCTTCTAGGTAAGCACGGTTCATCGTAGGCCGCATCGTCGCTTAACATCAGGCGGACTGCGGCGGACGCAACTTAACAGATAGCGGTCAAGTGTAAACTTATTCAAGTTTAAAAAAAAAATATTGCTAGTCAGGAACTGCCGATAGAAGTGAAAACTTATAACTCAGAATTTTATAGGTTACTGTGGAGACTACACGGGTGTAACCGGAGGGCGTGGCCTGCTCATCATGGCGTGGCCATCTAGAAATGCGTCAGCATTTCCCATTGGCTGATGCTTTTCTAGATGGCTATGCCATGAAGACCAGGCCACTCCCTTTCAGCATTTCCCATTGGCTGACGCATTACTAGATGCCCAATGGCTATGGTCCCAAGTTTACCCGAAGATTTCTTATCCTACCCGAGCGTGACGCCAGAATTCAATTCCCACGAAAATTCTGTCTAGGCGCGGCAAAAGAAGTTTTCACTTCAAAAAATGGGACGCCAGTGGCATTACAACACTTCTAGATTATTCTGTTTTGTTTGTAAAATAATATAGCACTCCCGATAAAACGGGTACTTAATCTGTTGAAACTTTTTTTTTAATTTAAAAATATTTTGTTGCGTAGAATTTTGAAAGAAGAAGTTGCAGTTTTTTTTAAATTAAGAGTGACAAGACGAGCAGTACATGTGCCTGATGGTAAGCAACATGCTTGCCACATAATAGCACAGCGACACGCAGCTATTGGAAGATGAAGAGTCCAAATCATTACCTAGCACTGCACTGCGCTCGTCACCCAGAGATCTAAGATGTTATATCTCTAAGCCCAGTAATTTATCTGGAAACATTGCCCTTCAAACCGGAACACAATAATGTTCGCACATTACTGCTTGGCGGTAGAACAACTGACAAAGATGTGGTACTACTAAACTGCAGTTCTACACAATAAAATATTTCGATTTGATTTGATTAATATTGATGACGGTTACCTGTCGCTAATCTAAGGTTTGCAGATGATCTTGTGCTGTTTGCCATAAACCTAGCCGTTCTCCAAATTATGATACAACAACTTTCAGATGTTTCTTTGAGAGTAGGTCATAAGATGAATATGGCTGAGACCAAAGTATTGTCCACCGCCTCTGGATCCTCAAACTCAACAATGATTGGGAGAGGCTAGAGACGGTTGACAGCTACGTGTATCTTGGCCGTATTCTCTCTTTTGGCATAGAGCAATGAAGTTTTCACTTTGAATAAAATCTGCAATATGCATGAATGGTTGCTAAATATGACAAATCATGGAATTTACTTATCCACAACGATGACAATGAGAAATGAATACAATCATGACGATTTTCACAAAAATTTACTGCAGTAAGATTAGGCAGAAGTAATCCTAATTAAATAATGCTTCATATCTTGTGTTATTTGGTAGCTAAAGCTATAAAAATGACATGTATGTATATAACAAAGTATACATAAGGTATACATTAAATCTCGAGTGCGAGGCTCAGGAACCAATGAACGAATTTTATTAAAATTTATTATCTCAAGAGTTATCTATCGGCCGTCGGCTGAAATTAAAAAACCTTTTCATAAGTAGAACCAGAGTAGGAAAGTCGCTAGTTTATTTCGAAATTACGTTTATCGTAGAAAGAAATTACGTTTATTGTAGAAAGAAATTACGTTTATTGTAGAAATTACGTTTATTGTAGTGGTAGGACTCTTACCAGAGTCCGCCTGGGGAAGTACCACACCTTTGCCAGTTATTCTACCGCCAAACAGTGGTGTGCAAACATTACTGTGTTCCGGTTTGAAGGGCAATGTTTCCAGAGAAATTACATGGCTTAGAGATATAACATCTTAGATCTCTGGGTGACGAGCGCAGTGCAGTGCCCTAGCACCGCCTATCATCACCTATGATGATTTGGACTCTTCATGTTCCTATAGCTGCGTGTCACTGTGCTGTTATGTGGCAGGCATGTTGCTTACCATCACGCACATGTCCTGTTCGTCTCTTCACTCTTTAGTTAAAAAAAAACATTTTTGCAGTCAATATTAATAAGTATTAGTGTGGAGTATGTAACGTTACATATTGGCTTTAAACAATATGTAAACGTACATTTTTTCCTATTTCATCCTAAAATCACCACTTATTCATAGGAGACTGTGGATACTTACATACCAAATTTTCATACAACTAATATCTTTTCAATCGTGTCCTCACCATAAAGCATATTTTTCTTGTTATAATAGTAGTATTCTTTATGTATTTATTTCACTTTAAACCCGCAAAAACCCAGCTTTTCTAAAATTTTATTTATTTACTTCATGTCATAATACTTCAAACATCAATCATCGCTAAGCAACCTCTACCATCTTCATAAGGTTGTATAGTTTTTAGGTCTAATTCTCTCTGGCCGCTAATTATAAAATTAACTGTTCTTTTATTCTAGACTTGAACCACTGAAAGTTTTCATGTAAAATCTAGGAAACTGAGATGGTCAGTTAACATTTGGCTTCGAAGAGAGTAACATCTGGATGCCTTGAAAGACTGCTGAACGCTGAACCTACCGCTCATGCTTGATACAAAAGTGCCATTCCCTGCTGTGGGCTGCTGAACGCTGAACCTGCTGCAGGCTGCTGAACCGCGAGCCATTCCCTGTTGCGGACTACTGATCCTGCTGCGGACTACTGATCCTGCTGCGGACTACTGATCCTGCTGCGGACTACTGAACCTGCTGCAGGCTGCTGAACCGCGAGCCATTCCCTGTTGCGGACTACTGATCCTGCTGCGGACTACTGAACCTGCTGCGGACTGTTGAACCCGCGATCCATTCCCTGCTGCAAGCCACTGAACCCTCTCAGCCACTGAACCCTCTCAGTTCTTTTATGTTTTTTTTACACTCGTTTCTTAATTTTACTTTACCTTTTCTTCCATCCCATTTAATCTCATTTTTCTTAAATATACTTGTATTTATTAACCTCTTATTATTTCACCACTACCTACCTACTACTATATACTTTTGTGTTCACTAACGTGACAAGTAACCAGATTGCATTCACACCTGATATTTGAATTACAAAACTGCTACTTGTATACGCTTCATATCATAAACTATTGAGATGCAACACGTGAATATTTCATATTATTGTACACGGATTAGCGAACCAAGCGTAAATATAACTCTTAAAACAAGACAATGCACAATACTTTGTCAGCTAAACTATAAACTATACTACACTATTTATAGACTACAGGCCACTGAACAAAATTTACATAGTAAATGAACCACCAGGAGACCTATGTAGGATGATAGAAGGGTATAAAGTAATAAGATTCAGCACTATGCCGTCACTTGTAAGCTGTCCAACTGAGTACAGTCGAAGAGGGGGGAGGTTGCAAAGTTGCAATCCTCGATCATTTCTCCTTGTCGCATGAATTTTGTACGGCGTTACAAAATCATAGATAAAAAGAGGTATTGAAACTATAAAAATAATAACAACACCATAATAGCTCAGACGGGAAGTCGGGCGGTCATAGCGGTCACGAATTAGTAGCTCCGGGTTCGAACCCGCGTAGTTTCTGTCACGCGCCATTTTCCCGGGATAAAAAGTAGCCTTTGTGTTCTTCCAGACTATAATTTGCCTGTGTTCTAAGTTTCAACCCGATCTGTTCATAAGTTACGACGTGATTGAGCAAGAAACAAACAAACATCGTAACTGTCTCCTTTGTGTTAGTAGGACTCTTTATGTGTATATTTTTCAAGAAATAATGTATATCTATCTATTGTAATACTATCTTTTTAGGTATTAAATAACATAGACAAAAACTCAATTCAGCGTATCTTTACAGATACCGTTTAATCTCCTTAAAAAGGAGGCTATCAACTCGACCGGCAATAGAGTCGTACATGTTTTAAAATAAAATATAAAAACGAAGTATTGGTATTTATTATTTTAAGTCTACGAAGGTATACGTAATATATGTTTTTTTTTTTCGAATAAATACATTTATATTTATTCTTTGTTTGTATATTTCTATCGGAATGCTCGTAGATCGAAAAAGCGACATCGTTTCATGGTTGATGTTCCAAAGACACGAACGAAGAGATTTGACTCTACTTTTGTGATAAGAACGTCTAGGCTTTGGAATGCGTTGGCTGAGTGGGTTTTCCCTGTTGGTTACAATCTTTGTGTCTTCAAATCGAGAGTGTTCCGTATAATCGGGCAACATTATATCGGCCGCAAAAATTCATAGCGGATCTATGGTTGACAGCCGGCTGTCACTTAGAGGTTGTCTCTGGTCGCGGGAACGACAATGACTGGTTTTTTTGTTAGTTTTTCTAATCTGGTGTTTTTCGGGATAAAAGCTTTAATATTGTGCGGGAACACGTTATTAACATTAATTGTGACTACTGGATTAGTGCTGGACTATTATTTGTGAAGTGGCTACTGGATTGGCCCTTTTCTACAACGCCGGACCGTTGCTTCTGCTGGAACGGGAATTCGGGAGGTCGCCTCGATATCGCCTGGTTTGGTTCTTCCCACATTCCCACTTGATCCCTACCTACATACCTGTCGTATCAAACTGGGCTTTGGACGACGCCGGGAACCCTACGTAAGTGATTTCTTTTCGGTACCTTGTTTGCAATTAGGGGGTAAATATTAAAATCGGTATAAAAGCAAAATAATAATGTTCTAGACTTGCTATGGGCCCCAAGTCGGTATTTCTGGCATAAATATTAAACATTTTCTGGTAGCAGGAGCGTGGTTAACCGTAAATACCCCTTTTTTGTTTTTATTTTTCTGGGAAAATCTATCGGGTAGGCCAGATATTTGGGGGTTCCCAGTTTATAATTTCTCCCCAAACTGTCGGGAAATTGGTATTAAGTGGTATCCGGCTTAATAGGTTGCGGATATAATTGTTGTGACATTGTCCGAACTTTAGGTTAATTTAAAATTTAAATTTAAAATGGCTTCGGATTTGGCCAACCAGCTCCGGTGGTTTGAATCCTTGCAAGGATTGGTCGGCAGGAGAGACCGGGAGGAGGCGCTAATAAACAGGGCAGAACACCTCGACAGGCGCCTGGAGATCGCTGAGAGGAGCACAGGATTGCTGCGGGATGCAAGGCCGCCTCCACCTGAGGAGCAGATGGAGAGGATCGACGCGGACATGCGGCGCATCCTGGATGTGTACGACGAGGTCTCCGAAAGGGTTCGCCAGCTGGAGAGGTCTCGTCAGGGAAGGGCGAACTCGGGACCCGTCATCAGGGATGCGGGTTCGGGTGTAGTGGGACGCCTTCCCACCCTGGACTTGCCCAGGTTTACAGGTAACCTGCGGGAGTGGAGCGGCTTCCGGAGCATGTTCGCCTCTCTCGTAGATTCACGCACCGACTTGACGAGGGCGGAGAAACTGGCGTATCTCCGCACGTCACTGGAGGGTGAGGCACTCTCCCTGATCCAGCACCTGGAGCTGGACGACGACAACTTCGGCACGGCGATGGAGTTGCTGGAGACGAGGTTCCAAAACCCTCGGCTCCTCGCCGACGCTCACGTGTCCCAAATACTGGGGCTGCCGAAGGTGACTGAGAGGTCTCAGTTGAGGCCGCTAATCCTCACGCCCGTGAAGGTGGCGTACAACGCCTTGCGCAGCTTGGGACTGCCAGTAGAACACTGGTCATTTCTGCTGGTCCACATCCTGCTGGGTAAGGTGCCGCTGGAGTTGCGCGCCCGGTTCGAGCGGGAAAGGGGCCTTCACGCCGACCCGAAGGTCTTCCCCACGTTCGAGGAGCTACTTCGGGTCCTGGAGTGGGAGGCGAGGATGGCAGAGTCGGCGCCTCAGGAGGCGCAGCCCGCCGCTTCAGCTCGTGGCCCTGCCGGAACAGGACCGCGACCTACCAATCCCCGCACTCAGGGTGGGGTAAAGCGGACGGCGACGGTGACGACTGCGTCGGAGCAGGAGTGCCCGAACTGTGGCCAGCTTCACGCGCTGGTGCAGTGTCCGGCCCTGCTTGCGAGGACGACTTCCGACCGACGAGGCATCGTTCGGCGGTTGCGTCGGTGCTACGGGTGCCTGGGGGGTCATTTGTACAATGACTGCCCCACGGCACGGCCGTGTCCTGGGTGTGGGGGACCACACCACCAGCTCTTGTGCACCAGGAGCGATGGTGCTGGTCGACAGCCCTCAGGGAGGGGGCCCTCCACGGGCGGGGGCGCTCCCACGCAGAGCCACGCATTGTACAACAATGAAGTGGCTACAGCGTGGAGCACACCCCCTCCACCCCAACTCCCGGCAGCACCGGGCAGCCCAACAAGGGGCGTCCTACACGTGGCTCGGTCACCGACCTCACAGCCCGCGCGGACGCGGGCGAACTGGAGAGGTGGAGGGGTGATACCGGAGTCACCACGGGGGCCACCTTTTTTTTTTTTTTTTTTATAGCACAGAGTGACGAGACGAGCAGGTCATGTGCCTGATGGTAAGCAACATGCCTGCCACATAACAGCACAGTAACACGCAGCTATTGGAACATGATAGTCCAAATCATTACCTAACACTGCACTGCGCTCTTCACCCAGAGATCTAAGATATTATGTCTCTAAGCCCTGTAATTTCTCTGGAATCGTTGCCCTTCAAACCGGAACACAGTAATGTTTGCACATTACTGCTTGGCGGTAGAATATTTGGCAAAGGTGTGGTACTTCCCCAGGCGGACTCTGCTAAGAGTCCTACCACTACTAACTCCCCAGCGTTATCCTTCTCCGCCACTGGATCCGCGATTAATGCAATGGAGGGCGTACACGCCTCCCCTCCATGAGCATCCGAGGCTGGACTACCACCCGCCCTACTTTCAGTATGGCAGGGCAGCTGGATATGCCCCCCCTCCGATGGCCCTTATGACTCGGCAGCCATACTGGGCTGGGCCCTGTAGTCCGACGGGTTCGGACGGGCCTCGGAGGGATTGACTAGCCTCCGTTCCCTTGGCACAGGATCAACCGGTGGTCCTGCTGCCCACCCTCTGGTTAAGGGTTTGGGGTCCAAGAGGCGACTACGTCCGGATACGAGCGCTCTTGGACACAGGGTCCCAGGGGTGTATTTTGACAACCCGGGTTGCTCATCGCCTGGGCCTGGCTAGGTTTCCGTCACCGACTCCGTTGCGAGGAGTCGGGAACACAGAGGTGCGGTTGGCTGGACAGACCCGCCTCTCCTTCTCGTCCGTACATTCCTATTCGGAAAGGATTGCGGTCAGGGCCACCGTCATGGATTCGGTTGTCGGTTGGCTTCCTCAGGCGGACATAGATCCGGATCTTTTGTCCTGTACTAAGGGTCTCGGGTTGGCGGATCCCCGCTTCGGGATGGCGGGTCCGGTAGATCTTTTGTTGGGTTCTGATGTACTGGGTTACATCATGAACGGGAAGCCTAGACTGTTGGACCAGTCTTCGCTGATGGCGCTGCCCACCATCTACGGGAACGCCATTTTGGGAATGGTGGATGAGTGGCAGCAGTCGAATCAGGCTTCTTTTACGGGAACGGCCCTCGCTCAGATCATGCAGAGGTTCTGGGAGATCGAAGAGCCGCCTACCGTGTCTCGGCTGGATCCCGAGCACGTGGAGTGTGAGAACTTTTATCAGGCTCACACTCGGAGAATGGTTTCTGGGCGATTGGAGACTAGGCTGCCTTTCCGGGATAACCCCCCGCGTCTGGGCCAGTCTCGATCATTGGCCGAGAAAAGGCTCAGGTCCATGGAGCGACGCATGGCTCGAGATCCTGTACTTCGGGAAAAGTACATCGAGTTCATGAGGGAGTATGAGGCACTGGGCCACATGTCTCCGGCTCGCGACGACTGGTCGACCATGGACCACTACTTTTTGCCTCATCACGCCGTTTTGAAGGCGTCGACGGGCAAACTCAGGACGGTGTTCGATGGATCCGCTCCGACTTCGACAGGAGTGTCACTGAACCAGTGCCTCCACGCTGGACCGAAGTTACATCGGGATATTGTAGACATCATCCTGAATTTCCGTAGGCATCAGGTGGTGTTGGGAGCGGACATCCGTATGATGTTCCGACAAACGGTCATACACCCCGAGGACAGGAGGTTCCAGTTGATCCTCTGGCGGGAAAGTCCTCAGGACCCTATGATGGTGTATGAGTTGAACACCAACACCTATGGGTTGAGATCAAGCCCCTTCATTGCGATCCGCTCACTGCTGGAGTTGGCGGAGCAAGAACGGGCTCGGTACCCACGTGCAGCCGCAGTTCTGGAACGCGACCTGTACGTGGACGACGTTTGCACTGGTGCGCAGACGGTGGAGGAAGCTCTGTTGCTCCGGGATGAGCTTACAGAGCTTCTCGCATCTGGAGGCTATGAGCTTCGGAAATGGCTCTCTAACGACCCCAACGTCCTGGCTGGTATCCCGGACGATCACCAGCAGGATCCCGGGCTCTTTGAGGAAGGTGACGATCCGCACGGGATTGCGGTTCTGGGCATGCAGTATCAACCGGTTGCTGACATCTTCACCTTTCGGGTGGCACTGGAAGCCACACGCGCGTGGACGAAACGGACGGTTTTGTCCACCATCGCCAGGATGTTTGATCCAAACGGTTGGATCAGTCCGGTTTTGTTCGCAGCCAAGTGTCTGTTACAGCGACTTTGGACTCTGAAGGTCTCATGGGACGACCCCCTGGTCGGAGAATCGCTTAACATTTGGCTTCGTTTGATATCTGACCTCGAAACGGTCAATCGAGTGGCGTTGCCCCGTCGCATTCTGCCACCAGGCTGTAGCCGGATCAGCCTGCACGGGTTCTGTGATGCGTCCGAGCTGGGCTATGCCGCATCTGTGTACTTGCGTACAGTTGACGCTGGAGGCCACGTCAATGTCACGCTCTTATTGGGGAAGAGCAAGGTAGCTCCTATCAGGACACGACTCACCATTCCGAAACTGGAATTGAGCGGAGCCACATTACTTGCTCGGCTGCTCAAGCATGTATATCAGGAACTGTCCACCTCGATAGACATCCGGAATGTCTATGCGTGGTCAGACAGTCAGGTCGTGCTTGCCTGGTTAAGAGCAGCCCCTCACAGTTTGGAGACCTTTGTGGGAAATCGGGTTTCCCAAATCCAAAACATTGGACTGGACATTGTTTGGAGACATGTCCCGGGTGAGTTGAACCCCGCTGACTGTGCTTCGCGCGGCTGTTCCGCGCCGGAGCTAGTTGATCACCCCTTATGGTGGGGTCCGGACTGGCTGCGGGAGCCAGAAGCTTCCTGGCCAGCTCTCGGCGCGGACTCGGAGCGAGCGGAGCTGCCCGGAGTCCGCGTGCATGCGATTGTGGCGGAAGTGCCCCCAGACCCTGATTGGTTGACGGGTCGTTACAGCAAGCTGGATAAATTGCTGGGGGTAACTAGCTGGATTAAGCGCTTCATCCACAACTGTCGTCACCCTCGTCAGAGGAGGAGTGACCAGATCGCCACTGTGGAGGAGCGTCGGAGTTCCTTGCTGCACCTCATTCGGCTGGTACAGGGTGAGAGGTTTCCGACGGAACTTGAGGCGCTGCGCTGCGGTCGCGCTCGCTTGAAGGGTGCGGTCGCTAAGTTGAACCCTTTCACAGATCAGGATGGTCTTCTGCGCGTAGGAGGTCGGCTCCGGAAAGCCAACCTGCCCTACGGCAGCAGGCACCCCCTGTTGCTACCCAAAGGAGGTCCTCTGGTGGACCTGCTGATCTCCGATCGGCATCTCGGTAACGCGCACGCTGGATGTGGCGCGCTTCTCGCTGTGTTGCAGCGTGAATTCTGGATCTTGTCGGCTCGCAGGGCGGTCCGAAAGGTGCTGTTTAGATGTGTCCCTTGTTATAGGCTCAAGGCGTCTACCATGCAGCCTATGATGGGAGATCTTCCTCCGGATAGGATTTCTCCCTCGAGGCCGTTCGACGGGGTCGGAACGGACTTCGCTGGGCCCTTCTCGGTCAAGTCATCGACGTTGCGTAACGCCAAGGTCGTTAAAGCCTACCTGTGCGTCTTTGTGTGTTTGGCCACCAAAGCAGTCCACCTGGAGCTGGTCTCTGCGCTGTCTACGGAGGCCTTTGTCGCGGCGCTGGATCGCTTTGTAGCGCGAAGAGGAGTACCCTCTTTAATACGTTGGGACAATGGCACAAATTATCGAGGGGCGGCGAATTATTTACGCGAAGTTAATAATTTTTTAAATTCTGGTAATAATAGTTTAAGTCTGGCTCTCGCCCAGCGGGGAATCAGCTGGCAATTTAGTGTGCCGGCCTGTCCTCACTGGGGAGGAATTTTTGAGGCTGCGGTGAAGTCTGCTAAAACCCATCTCCGCCGTGTCATCGGGGAGACCGTGTTAACTTGGGAAGAGTTAGTCACGGTACTATGCCGCGTGGAGGCAGTGCTTAATTCCCGTCCTCTCTGTCCAATCTCGCCTGACCCTAACGATCTAGAAGTCTTGACGCCGGGTCACTTCTTGATCGGTCAGCCTTTAACCGCGTTGCCGGAGTATCCCTGGAAGGATGAGCGGCCCGGACGCCTGTCCCGTTTTCAGTTATTGCAGCAAATAAGTCAAGACTTCTGGAGGCGCTGGTCGGCCGAGTACTTGCACCTTTTGCAACAACGGGTAAAATGGACAGATAGGACGGAGGCCCCTCGGGAAGGGGACTTAGTATTATTAAAGGAGGCAAATTTGGCCCCCCTACTCTGGCGTAGGGGACGTATTTTAAAATTGATATCTGGTACTGATGGCACACCCCGCGTGGCGGAGATTCTGGTTTCTGGTTCCAGACTTCAGCGCGCGGTGTCCTCTCTGGCCCGCTTGCCTCTTTATTAGATATACTTATTTTTCAAGGTTAAAATTTAATTTAATTTTATTACTATTTTTGGTACAGTTTTTTTTTTTTTGGTTTGATTCCCACTTTCGGGTCAAAGTTGGGAATTTTGTTTTATTTGGGGTCCGGATAACTACTAAATACTGGTTTCTAAAATTGACCTGGAGTTCAATTGGTCGGGGGTTTTGTTCCGTATAATCGGGCAACATTATATCGGCCGCAAAAATTCATAGCGGATCTATGGTTGACAGCCGGCTGTCACTTAGAGGTTGTCTCTGGTCGCGGGAACGACAATGACTGGTTTTTTTGTTAGTCTTTCTAATCTGGTGTTTTTCGGGATAAAAGCTTTAATATTGTGCGGGAACACGTTATTAACATTAATTGTGACTACTGGATTAGTGCTGGACTATTATTTGTGAAGTGGCTACTGGATTGGCCCTTTTCTACAACGCCGGACCGTTGCTTCTGCTGGAACGGGAATTCGGGAGGTCGCCTCGATATCGCCTGGTTTGGTTCTTCCCACATTCCCACTTGATCCCTACCTACATTCCTGTCGTATCAAACTGGGCTTTGGACGACGCCGGGAACCCTACGTAAGTGATTTCTTTTCGGTACCTTGTTTGCAATTAGGGGGTAAATATTAAAATCGGTATAAAAGCAAAATAATAATGTTCTAGACTTGCTATGGGCCCCAAGTCGGTATTTCTGGCATAAATATTAAACAGAGAGTGAATCGGTTTCTTCTAGGTAAATACGCGCCATCGTAGACCGCATCGTCGCTTAACATCAGGCGAGATGGCGGTCAAGTGTAATCCGATAAAAGTTAAAAATAAAATAAAATAGTAAGTGTATTTGTAATGTACTTAAGTATTCTTTATTGTAAGTAGTGTATATTTCTTATTGACGTGATATAACGTCTTATAATTCGATGAAGCCGGCTGCACGCCCGCAAAACATGACGTCATGTAACGTTACCGCCGTTACCTCAGTCAGTACCATTCCATCAGTATTTTTATTACTTTTCGCACCATCTAGTGAGTGAAATGTGTATTACGTTCAAGGAGTCTGTCCATGTTTTAGAAAAGCGACGATATGAAGTTAAGAACTTGTGCTAGTACAATGATGTACCCAGAGATGGCGCTTTGAACAGCTTTTCAAAAAGCTTCAGAATGTTTTACCTAGATGGCGCTTAACACAAATACTAACAAGTACTACTTAATATGACCGCATTAAAAGGAAAAAGACGTTGTCACGTTCAACTATCGCCAGTAAACCGACTTTACAGACAACCATTTTTTTTATGATCAAGTTGTATAACTAGTTATATGATTTTAATCTAGGCCGGATTATTGGATATAATATCCTATCCGTGCACGGTTGCTGGAAGAGATGGCTCTAAGCGATAAGGCCGCCCATTAAAATGTTTAGCAAAAGATTTTCTTAAGTTCCTATTGTAATTTATGTGCATAATTTTTGTGTGGCTTTTAATGAAGAGTTTTCTTATCTTATCTTAGTTATTTAATTTCGCGGCAAAAACAAAAAAAAGACTTCAATTTTAGATTAATTAAACCCGGTTTACATTATTCCAGTCCAGCGACCGAATCCAGCGCTGGATTGCTTACTGGAATAATGTAAACCGGCACTGGAAAGCATCAATCCAGTGCCAACGCATTCCAGTGCCGGTTTACATTATTCCAGTAAGCAATCCAGCGCTGGATTCGACCGCTGGACTGGAATAATGTAAACGGGGTATTAATTCAGACAATCAAATTTCATAAGAAGCTATCACTACGTCGTCCAGATAAATTAAATCAAATTTTAGTTTCTGATGATATTTCAAAAACCGATAAAAAATAATCATCAAAATCGATTAACGATTGGCGGAGAGCTATAACATACATGCAAAAAATATACAACTAAATATAAATAAATGTTGGAGGACAATTCACACACAACACCATCCGATCCCAAACTAAGCAAAGCTTGTGTGATGGCGGCCAAATAGCTGATATAATACTTATACAGTTTTAAATACATACTTATTTTACATAGAAACACCCAGACACAGTGCATACATTTGAATTTGTCACACAAATATTTGCACTGGGTGGGAATCGAACCCACGACCCTTGGCTTCACAGCCAGTGCTAGTACCAACTAAGCCACGAGGCCAGTCACTGAATTGTGAACCTCCTCCATTTTTCAAGTCGGTTAGAAAAATAAAAAACTGAACTAAAACCAATACTATTAGGACCTTCGACATGAAGAAAAAACTACCCCCCACCGCCCCATAGACTATTTTCTAATTTCAATCCGATTCGTTCAGAACTTCCGAAGGGATTCAGCGACAAACATAAATTTGTTTATCTTTGTATGGATCGTAGTTATCCGAAATAAAGTTTATTATTATTATTATAAAATTTGTAGCATTTATGATATTAATAGGATGTCTCCACTAACATATTGTCTAGGGCAATGATTCCAGAGAAATTACAGGGCTTAGAGACATAACATCTTAGATCTCTGGGTGACGAGCGCAGTGCAGTGCTAGGTAATGATTTGGACTATCATGTTCCAATAGCTGCGTGTTACTGTGCTGTTATGTGACAGGCATGTTGCTTACCATCAGGCACATGACCTGCTCGTCTCGTCACTCTATGCTATTATAAAAAAAAAAACATAATAAAGAGGTATAATTTGTATGTTTGTTCTTTTTTACGAATAAACTCAAAAACCGATATCAAAAATTATTGACGTAGAAACTTATTGTTATAGAGAAGTGACGAGACGCAGTGGATTACTTTACCCATTGCCTTTTACCTATATATGTATTTTTATAAATTACTAGCGGCCCGCTCCGGCTTCGCTCGAATAATAACCTAGATATCAACTGCAGCGCCATCTGCCGTAGCCTATGTTACTCGGGAATAATGTAGCTTTCCAAAGGTGAAAGAATTTTTGAAATCGGTCCAGTAGTTTCGGAGCCTATTCATTACAAACAAACAAACAAATATTTCCTCTTTATAATATTAGTATAGATATAGATGTCACCGGAAAATTGTACAAACCGTAATAGTCCAAGATCCCAGAGCTGCCAGACGTCACCTATTTTCTGATGAATGAAATGTGGACGATTGAGTAGAGTTAGTAAGTACTAAGAATGCATGCTTACTGCTGGAAGCTTGTTCCAATAAGATAGACCAATCTAAGGGGGCAATCATCTTGGGCTATAACGGTTTTTACAATTTTCCGGTGAAAAAAACATAGAAAAATGTAAATAGTTTAAAATAGTTGTCTGACGAACATATTTACAAATGGAGTATGAGAATTTAAGTGAAGTTAAGTTATTATTTTGGAGTTGTTAAGCAAAACGGCCGACGGAAAGTGTCTGGGAGTATTGGGACCTTGTTTTTATGGATATTGCCTAAACATACGCGAAAATCACTTATTAGAAAATACGTGAAGTAAGTAATGTTTGTGTGTACCTTCATTACCCCATATCTCAAAATTGGCCGTCTAAGCAAGTTAGCGAGTAAGCATGTTTGTGTTCTTAGTACTTACTAAGTTTACTCAATCGTCTGCATTTCATTCGTCAGAAAATAGGTGACGTCTGGCAGCTCTGGGATCTTACTCTATTACATTGTAACTAACTAACTTTGAGACTAAAATTTTACGGGTGAGGTAGTTATATTGTAAACAGAAGGTGATTGCTATTATACGGCGACATTTGGGTATATAAATAATACCTAGTAACATAAAGATAAACACGTACTCTCCTTGTTTCAGGTAGAAATGGCGTGGAGACTAGACCATGGATTATTGGGTGTCAAATATACTCTACCGGTGGTCAGATAGCTTAGTCTGTGAAGGTTGCGAGTCAGTGCGGTTTATCTAGTCAAAAACATAACAAAATGGCCGACTTACCTCAGTCAGAAGAAACGAAAACTGTAAGTACATCTTCCTTTTACTGTATAATTTTTAGGGTCCCGCACCCAAAGGGTAAAAACGGAACCCTATTACTGAGACTTGGCCGTCCGTCCGTCTGTCACCAGGCTGTATCTCGAGGACGGTGATAGCTAGACAGTTGACATTTTCACAGATTATGTATTTCTATTGCTGCTATAACAACAAATACTATAAATAAAATAATATTAAAGGGCTCCCGTACAACAAACTTGATTTTTTACCGTTTCTTGCTCGATTAGTCCGTCTCAAGCAAAACTAGATGGCGCCGCTAGTAAAAATAAAACGAATCAAATTCATCGTCAAAATCATGACGCAAAAAATTTTTTTTAAGAAACTTTTTGCCTGTCTTTGGAAATTGTGATATATAAGGAATTCCGGATAAACCCAAAGAGGTTTTCGCCCTTTATTTGCTTATGGTACGGAACCCTTCGTTCGGGAGTCCCATTCGCACTTGGTCAGTTTTATTTGAATGTTTAGATGTTTTTATGTTTGTTACTCAATCACGTAGAAACATCTGAACGGATTGGGTTGAAAATTGGGACACAGTTAGATTACATCCTGGTATAGAATAATGGAATAATAATTAGTAGAAAGTAGGAGTCCAATTAAATTCACCGAAATTGTTATTGATAGTTTATTTTCGTTAAGGCGGAAGGAGTAGTATTATTTTTTAATTCCTGTCATATTTACTCGTACAACTAACGATATCATATTTCATAACAGAGTAGTCGAAGAGTTTATATTTGTGTTCGAAATATTAACTAATGTTTTGTAAATAATATGAGACGATATTCAGGGTATGTATTCGCTATGACGAATAACCAAAACGCGTGGAACTCGATCGCAAAACTAGCTGTCATTTTTATCGCCTTTTCTCATTAACTCGTGACGTCGTGACAGTATCAGCGAGCAACACGGAAGGGAGTAGCCTTAGCTAAAAATATTGTTCAAATCTTTCTGTCATTTCTTGAAGTTGCACACTAGCGCAAAGGTAAAACATACCTGTACCGATCCATTGCCTATCATACTCACACAGCCAAATCACTAACACATAAAAAATAAAGCACCATTCACAGATCTAGCCCCGCCCTCACGCCACAGTATATTATCAAACTCCATGGTCCACGCGGACTTGTACTTTGACAGAGGGGAAACGCTGTGTATGCCTACTCCCTTCCGTGTTGCTCGCTGTGACAGTATGCAAGTTTTAAGACAAATTCTATTCATTTCTTTCACTAATATATAGTTTTTTTTGCTGCTGCCGCGAAATATTTTTAGTTGATAACTAGCCTTCACTTATAATTTGTTTTGTCAAAAGCAACCTTAAAATGTTTGAGGGTAGATTCATATTTTTGAATGTGTCACACTTGATGAGTCATATCCGGCTCCTCTTTTTCTGCTGTCGCGAAACAAATTGATTGGTAAACCTTCACTTATGATTTGTATTGTCAAAACTAACCTTAAATTTTTTGAGGGTAGATTCAATTTTTTTCTAATGTTTTCACTTGATAAGTTCGACGTCGAACCGATATGGGTTCCGCGCCACTTTACGGGTAGAGCGAAATAAGGTCAAAATCTACCACCCTGATCAAGTGCAGTTTGGCAGATGGCACATGTCCTCGAAATTGTTTTTCTTAGAGCATGTCAGTTTCCTCACTGTGGCTTGCTTCATCGTTAAAGCCAGCGGTTATGATATAGTACATTATGATATAAGTGCGCTAAGTTCTCAAGCCTCTGCTAATTATAGCTCTCGCCTTCAGCTCGAGCTAGCAATAAAGCCTCAGCATTGTCATCGACTTTTGACAAGTGTGCAAAGTTTGAATTAAATCTGATCGTACAAAGTAGGACAAAATCGAGCTCAAAGGGGTCGGTTACATACATACATACATACATACATACAGGTGAAGCCAATAAAAGCGTGTTAAAAAAGGCGCCGATGCGCGCGCATTGCTAATCTGTGATCCATAGTGATTACTTACTCTGTGCTGTGATCTGTGATCATGTAAATATTATTCAGCGCTTTTTTTTCGCTGTATTGTTTTTATTTGAAAATGTCGTCGGAGTTTTATTTATTTCCTCGCAAATATGTTATAAAACGTCGTATGACATACGTGCGCTTTGATAATTACAGCCTCTACTAAATTATAGCAATAAAGCCCGTAATTATCAACTTACCGCACTTATATCATAATGTACTATTACACAGTCACTTCACACATTTAATCTAATTTTAAGACAATTTATTCCTCTAAAAAGTATTTAACGTGCGTTTCCCGCTCCGACGCTACACCACTAGATTAGCAAGTCGGTGATTCGAACCATAACATTTTTAACCGACTTCAAAAGAGGAGGAGGTTCTCAATCGGGTTGTATGTGTTTTTTTGTTTGTATGTTACGCGATAACTTCGCTAATTATTGTTGTACATCAATTTTTGTTGTGGTAAGACTCTTGGCAGAGTCCCCCTGGGGAAGTACCACACCTTTGCCAGTTCTTCTACCGCCAAGCAGTAATGTACAACATTACTGTGTTCCGGTTTGAAGGGCAATGTTGCCAGAATAATTACAGGGCTAAGAGATATAACATCTTAGATCTCTGGGTGAAGAGCGCAGTGCAGTGCTAGGTAATGATTTGGACTCTTCATGTTCCAATAGCTGTGTGTCACTGTGCTGTTATGTGGCAGGCATTTTGCTTACCAAAAGGCACATGACCTGCTCGTCTCGTCACTCTTTAATAAATAAAAAAACAATGGTTATTTTTTTGTTTGGTAGACCATAGTTCAGAGTTGGCCCCATATAAATTTTAGCGAAGTCGGTATGATGGTTCTTGAAATGTAAACAACGAGCGGCCGAAGCCGGAACGTTCGCTCGGATAATAACCTAGATACCGACTTCAGCGCCATCTACCGGGCTGATTTGTGAATCTAAACCATCGAAAGCCCTACTTAAACGCATACAGAAAAAAACATTCAAATCGGTTCAGCCGTTTAGGAGGAGTTCACTAACAACGAAAAGTGGAATTGATTTTTATAAAAAAACAATAAAATTGGCAGTCATAGGAACTGCCGGTAGAAGTGAAAACTTGTAACTCAGAATTTGATAGCTCACTTTGGAAACTACACGGGTGAAGCCGGAGGGCGTGGCCATGATCATGGCTAGGTATCTAGAAATGCTGACGTATTTGTCTTATGAAAGTTGGTCAAGTGTCTGAATTCAAATTGAAAAAGTGATGAATTCAAATGTTTGCACTGTGTCTGGGTGTTTCTATGTATAATAAGTATGTATTTAAAATTATATAAGTATAATATTAGCTATCTGGCCGCCATCATACAAGCTTTGCTTAGTTTGGGGTCAGGTGGTGTTGTGTGTGAATGGTCCACCAATATATTATTTATTATTAATTTAATGTTAAAATTGAAGTCGGTTTTTGGGTTTCCGTAGAAAACAATGTATTCCCTGTCAAATGCTCAAAAGCCTCTAGGCCGATACGACATTTTACTTTACAAAGGCCAAGTAAAAGTATTTAATTATTATCTCACGGTCTGATGGCCTGGGTCTGATATAATAAATTGTTTATTTGTATCATGTGATCACACGGCAAGAAAGGTTCGGCCGAGTACGTACGTAGCCTTGTTTAGAGACGGATTGACCCACTTTTTATATTAATAATATACTAGTGGTGCCTCGCGGTGCTACACGCGTCTTAACTAAACTTTTACGCGTTTTTGTCGGAATTTCGGAGTGTGCGAGTGATTTACATAATCTAATTCCACTTTGCCCTTTTTTCTATCGGACTGATCGTAGCTCGAAAAAGCGACATCATTTCATCGTGGACGTACGAAAGACTCGAACAAAGAGATCTGATTCTACATTTTTTTTGTGATAAGAGCGTTTGGGCTGTGGATTGCGTTGCCTGATTGGGGTTTTCCCGATGGTTCCAATTTTTGGTGTCTTCAAATCAAGAGTGGATCGGTTTTTTTTCTAGGTAAACACGGTCCATCGTAGACCGCATCGACATTTAACATCAGGCGAGATGGCGGTCAAGTGTAAACCTATACTTAATACATAAAAAAAGTATCCTAAATGCTATTCCAGACTATACTTAGACTACTTATGTTCCAATTTTAATCCGGATCCGTGTAGCCTTTCCGATGTGATTGAGTACCAATCATCCATACATCTAAACTTTTTGCATTCACAATATTAGTAGGATGTTAATCTATCTATATCTATATGTATATATAAATATATATAAATCGATGCCACTTTTCGTTGTTATTGAACTCCTCCTAAACGGCTGGACCGATTTGAATGATTTTTTTTGTATACGTTTGGGTAGGGCCCTGGAAGGTTTAGATTCACAAATCAGCCCGGCAGATGGCGCTGCAGTTGATATCTAGGTTATTATTTGAGCGAAGCCGGAGCGGGCCGCTAGATATAGATCCGGCCGGGTATAGATCTCCTAAAAGAATTCATGTAGTGTGCATATCGTGTAATAAAAAATAATTTAAATAAAGTTTTCAAATTTAATCTTGGTCAAATTTAAATTGATTTATACAGATACGAGGCTAAATATAAAAATTAAAAACTTGTCGAAAATAGGTCGTACAAACTCGGACACCCTCTTTGGCTCTTTGCGCAACAAATGCTAAAGATCATCATATGATCAAATGCATAGTTCACGATTCCATATATTATGCTGTAACTCATCCATCCTGTCCTGGCAATGACAAAGCGAAACGGTAACTTCCTCAAGCTTAGTTTTCAGGGCTGCAAACTCATCTGTTAGGCGGGTCATAACCACAGCCAGATCACGCAGCACCCGAATCCGAATCCGCACTCCGGATTCGCAAGTAGCGCAAGTCCGTTTTGTCCGTTTAAATGTTCTAAGCCTATTCTAATTAGAGTATGCTTAGAACATTTAAACCTCAAACAATGTTGTATCGGACGAAACGAAGTAGAACGAGAATAGGAAAGTCGCGAGTTTTTTTTCGAAATTTCGTTTTCGTAGAAACAGAGTAGACGTCCAGGTGTTTTGCAGTCCTGATCGTTGTTGATCATATTTTGTTTTTGGTCTTGTTGCTAAATTTGTTGTTTGGATTTATGTTAAAATTGTTTGTCCTTTATAATTTTGCACGATAAACAAAATGATTCAGAAAACGCCTTGCGCGGCGCTTGCGCGGCGCTTGCGCGGTAGTAATATCGCCGTACTGCGTGTTGCCAGAAACGATATCGTTCTTTTTACGTGATGTGACATTTTGTGAATCTGAAGGGGTGTGTACAGGTGTAAGAGTATTGTCTATATGGCATACAGCTTTAATTAAACATTAATTTTTAACCAACTTCCAAAAGGGAGGAGGTTATCAATTCGAACACCATATTTTTGAAGTGAAAACTTCTTTAGACGCGCCTAGACAATTTTTTCGTGGGGTGTAAATTGGATCCTACCGTCACGCTCGGTTATGATAAGAAATCTTCGGATAAACTCGGGACCTTATCGATTGGGGATCTAGAAATGCGTCAGCCAATAGGAAATGCTGAAAGTGAAAACTTATAACTCAGAATTTGATAGCTTACGGCTTATGGCTTCGCCATCATGGCACGGCCATCTAGAAATGCGTGAGCCAATGGGAAATGCTGACGCATTTCTAGATGACCATGCCATGATGGCGAGGCGACGCCCTCCGGTTACACCCGCGTAGTTTCCAAGGTAAGCTATCAAATTCTGAGTTATAAGTATTCACTTCTATCGGCAGTTCCTATGACAGCCAATTTATTTTTATTTTTTATTTATGTATGTTAACTGATTTCTCGAGAACGTCGAAACCAATTTCGACGTTTCTTTTTTTATTCGAAAGGGTTTGCTTTCCAAATAGTCCCATACAAATTTTATCGAAATCGGCCGAGTGATTTGTGAAATATGAACAAAAAAATTGGTTGCCTGTAAAGTCGGTATACGGGCGAAAGTTTTACGTGACAACGACTTTGAGTGGTAAAATAATTTTAATGTGAATATTCATTCGTAGTCTGTCACATTATCACTACACAATCGTTTTACAATTAACTGGCAACGTGTAAACTTGTATGCAGGCGCCTAAGCGAATCGGCGACTCGGGCATGGTTAGCCCGCCTAAGAGCGAGAGAGACAGACATAAAAAGTGAAAGGCACGCGTCCCTCTCACTCGCTCTCATTGTGAGCGCATAACGTGAGCGGAGCGTAACGCAGTTTCTTGAAGTGTCACCCGGCAAACCAATTTATAAGACGTTGTCACGTCAAAACTCAAATTTGCCTACAATTTTGTCTGGATGACATGGTTGTAGATTTTACAAAAGTTATGAAACTTGATTCTGTCAACACGAAATTTCGTAAATGCATTGTTGAAAACTTGTTTTGCACTAAAAAGGGTAAAATAAACGCTTTAAAATCACAAATAGGCACTCAAAAGCGAAAAATAAGTAAATATAGTTAAAATAAGCGTATCATATATTAGTATAATACTACTCACTCATCTATTTGAAGTCGGTGTCAGCCAAGTCTAACAGGTAGGTAGTAGACAGATACTACTTCCCTATATATATCCCATATTCCCTGCCTGAGAACATTCCTGACGGGCACGTGCTCATGTACGCGGACGACGTCGCGGTTATTGTCACGGCGCCGACCATTGAAGCGTTGGAGCGTAAGTCCAATCGAGCGGCAAATAGTCTCGGTTTCTGGTTCAGAATCAACGGGTTGATGCTAAATGCCGATAAAACGCAATTCATGCATTTCAACCTAGCCGGCCGCCAATATAGACCTCTGATAATCGGAATCGGTGATGTAAAAATTGATCAAGTCGAGTCAACGCGATTTTTGGGATTTCAACTAGATAGTGCCCTGACGTGGGAGGGCCATATCGAAGGAGTTTGTGCCAGGATGGGTAGTGCGTGCTTCGCTTTGCGGCGCGTAGCAGGAATCCTACCGCAACCTATGGTCCGTCAATGCTATTTCGCATCTGTGCACTCGCTTCTGCAGTACGGGGTCGAGCTCTGGGGGCGCGCCGCTGATTGGGAGCGCGTTTTCAGAATGCAGAAGCGGGCAGTACGAGCGATTGTGCGGGTGTCACAGGACACATCTGTCTTACCGTACTTCCGGTCCATGGGTATTGTGACACTGACGAGCCTGGTGTGTTTCCAAGCGGCGCTGTACGCCAGGGATCACCTAGAGGAGTACAGTAATGTGGGGGACACGCGAGCGCGCGGCACAGCGAGGCACGCACACCGCCTGTGCGCGGTACCTCACCACCTCGCCAAGTCTGACCGGCTTGTGCATGTGTTGGCAACAGAAGTGTACAACAGACTACCGAAAGAAATTAAAACTGCATCCTCTAGAGGATCGTTTAAGCATAGTTTGAAACAGTGGCTTATCGAACAGGCATTCTACAAGTTCTCTGAAATTATGAATTTGAAATTAACGTGATTTATTGATATATTTTGTTGTTTTTTTTGTATGAATTGTGAATTTACCATGTACTTACGGTACTTGTGACATTGTTAGCGTAATCGTTTATTTACTGTTTGACATTTCTTTTAATTTATTGTTTTTATATTATTTTACTGATTGACAAATTATTTTAATTATTCTGACATTTTCATTTATTTATTACATTGAATTAATTAATTATTCTAGATAATTAATTTAATTGGTAGTGTTGACTTGAGATTATTTGATTTGATATTAGTTTATAAATAATTACATTTTGTGTAATTTATTGATAGTTGTTTCTATTTTACTATTTAATCTTATGACATGTAATATTTTTTATGAATAAAAATGATTATGATTATTATAGTCTACTTACTACGTACATAGTATCTACGCGTATCTACCTACCTACTTAGCTTTCTGACTTGACTGGCACCGGCTTCGAATAGACGAGTGAGTATCGCTTATAGTAACTATACTAACTTATTTCTCGCTTTTGAGTGCCTATTTGTGATTTTGAAAAGAGTTTTTATAAACATAAAAAAAATATGCTTGTTGTTTCAGCTGTCGGGCCCGAGCACTGTGGAGATGGGCGATATTAAAGCAAATGGAGAGAAGAATGGAAATGTAAGTTAAATCATTTTAATAATAAAATAAAAACGATTACATATAAATTGAACAACACAGCGACACCACAGTGACAGATGCGTCTGAAGGACTAGTACCTATCAAAGAGTATGTAACTACTACGTACCCATGGCGAAAAATAAATTAAAAAAACAGCAAGCAGACAGCAGCAAACTACTCACTCATTTATTTGAAGTCGGTGCCAGTCGAGTCTAAAGGTGCAGGTTCGCGCAAAGATCGGGCCAGGAGACCGCGACCGGAGACCGTGACAGGCACTCAACATTACAGAATTGTATGGGTGCCAGTTCGCGTCGAGACCGCGACAGGAGACCGCGACAGGCACTTGATATTATAGAATAGAATGGGCGCAAGTTCGCGCCGAGACCGCGACAGGAGACCGCGACAGGAGACCGCGACAGGCACTTGACATTATAGAGTAGAATGGGCGCAAGTTCGCGCCGAGACCGCGACAGGCACTTGATATTATAGAATAGAATGGGCGCAAGTTCGCGCCGAGACCGCGACAGGAGATTGCGACAGGCACTTGATATTATAGAATTGTATGGGCGCCAGTTCGCGCCGAGACCGCGACAGGAGACCGCGACAGGCACTTGACATTATAGAGTAGAATGGGCGCAAGTTCGCGCCGAGACCGCGACAGGAGACTGCGACAGGCACTAAACTTGATATTATAGAATAGAATGGGCGCAAATTCCCGCCGAGACCGCGACAGGAGACTGCGACAGGCACTTGATATTATAGAATTGTATGGGCGCCAGTTCGCGCCGCGACCGCGACGCGTGCCTGGCTTCCATAGCCATAGTACAAGCTTTGTTTAGTTTATGGTCAGATGGTGTTGTGTGTGAAATATCCGCCAATATTTATTTATTTGTGATTTCGAAGTTATAAACCGACTTCATTCCAAAGTCAAAGTCGAAGCCAAAGCTCTACTTTATTGTTAGACTAACGACCCGCCCCGGCCTCGCACGGGTGCAATGTTGATACTAAATATACAAATAAAAATGGTTTTTGTGGGTTATCCCTAAGAGATAGACACATACTATAATGAGTTTTTTGTAGACTTTTTTAAGGTGTACTTGTACACCTTAAAATACTGCAGTATATTATTTTGATTAGCGCAAAAATTGTGTTTATTTATGACAACGTTTTAGAAATCTTTAAAATTATCAGTGTCTCTCTACTGTACTATGCATATATTTTACATAAAAACCTTCCTCTTGAATCACTCTATCTATTAAAAAAACCCGCATCAAAATCTGTTTTGCAGTTTTGACGATCTAAGCATACATAGGGACAGAGAGACGCAGGAAGTGATTTTGTTTAATACTTATTAATGTAGTGATGTACAATTTACATGTCAATGATTCGTTATTTATATTATATTAATTTGTTTGCCAGATATCTCACGAGTACCTAGACTACGAACCATCAGGCTGGTTTGAGACTACCCTCTCCCGAGTGGGGAGCTCAACAGATGACTTCTTCAAGAAGAACAACCGTACCCTCCACGTAGTGCTGTACTTCGTCATACACGGAGCACTGTTCGGATACTTCATTGGCTGCCTCTACTATTATTTAAGTTTTGGTGAGTATTCAAGACGTGGTGTTAACCTTTTGACCGCCAGGACTAAATTGCATATCCGTGCCCTGGACGCCAAGCGTACAAAATAAGCCACTCGCCATCTTTAGTGCCTATATCGTCAAAATAAAACGATTATGGTTTTGCTACATACTGCTTTATCGTTAATATCTAACGCAAATAAAGAGAGACCAATGTAAAAAAATTGGCAGTCATGGGAACTGCCGATAAAAGTGAAAACTTATAACTCATTTGATAGCTTCCTTTGGAAACTACACGGGTGTAACCGGAGGGCGTGGCCTCGCCATCATGGCATGGCCATCTAGAAATGCGTTAGCATTTCCCATTGGCTCACGCATTTCTAGATGGCCATGCCATGATGCCCAGGCCACGTAATATATTTTGTTGTTTGATCTAGATATCTATAGTCCGGTCAAATTAGACTAAAAAATAATAGTAAAGTTACCTAAATTCCCACCAAGCTGAAAATCGGTAAGATTGTTTAAAATATCATTAAAAACAAAATTTGAAAGTTCCCCATCTTTCCCCTGTGAGCAAAAAGTTTTATTCAAGGTCAAAGGTAAAAAAATGAGTTTATCGCGATTTTCAGCACAACGGTAAGTTTTATCATAAAAATACCTCAGACAAAAGTTGTAAGCCATAAAATTATCTACAAAAAATTGTTTCATACTTTTTTTCTACGAGCCACCGTTTCTGAGATATAACGATTCAAAAAGTTGTAATCATCATAATAATATGCATGAGTACGTTCGTGAGGAAGCACCTATATATTGAAACCTCACTCGTGGTCTCTGGGTGGTTCTAATCAGGTGATAAATTACCGGTGGTAGGCTTCGGCCGTGGTCGGTGACAAACCACTAGACTAAGTCACGACGCCAAGCGGCCTAGCCGTGTTCCGACGTGTTGTCTAGTGACACCATTAGGGGAAAACGGGTTAGATCAGTTGCTGCACAACTGCAAGACCGGTCTGTCACACACCAATACTGAACATCGGGAAGCTAGTCATGGAGGGTAGCGGGATCCGAGGCGCGGTTGCCGCGACCGACCGCAGATAGTAGGGGGCCCAAGTAGTGTGCTAGCCCCTCATGAAAGGCGGCTCGCCATCTAGCGAAAAATCCCGGGATGCGCTATCCTGCCGGTTGGCGACCGGATGACAACGCCAGGTAGACATCTCCGGGGGGACTCGGGCGACCCCGCAGTCTCCAGGCTAGCTCCCCACTGGTGTATTCGTGTTGTGTGTTGTGACCAATGGCCAGTAGTGTGCGGCCTCATTCTATTGCCGTTTTTCCCACCGATCCCCTCTCAAAACAAATATGAAACAAGTCAATTACAGAATCAAGTTTAAAGAGCGTCTGCACGCCTTGTCGGTTAAAGTGCACCTCACTAATATTCGGGGTCTGCACTCCAATCTCTCAGCAGTCCACCATCACCTCGAGACTGAGCAGCCGACACTCTTGTTTCTTACGGAGACGCAGATAGGTTGTCCGTCGGATGTGGCGTACCTAACGTATCCAGGCCCAGATGGGCCACTGAAGGCTTGTGCGCCTGAGTTGTCACCGATATTGACACGCCTATATAGACTCTCTCTCCAAACTGGGCTAGTACCGAATTCTTGGAAGCTTGCCAATGTGCAATGTGCCCAAAAAGGGTAGTGTCAACTACAGGCCCATCTCGGTCACGTCCATACTCTGCAAGACTATGGAACGTGTCTTAAACCACAGGCTCCTAACGTACCTAGAATCGAACGACCTCCTCAGTGACCGGCAATACGGGTTTCGCCGAAACCGGTCCACCGGGGATATTCTAGCGTACGTCACTCACATCTGGAGTGAAGCTATTGAGAACCAGGGGAAGCACTTGCAGTCTCCCTGGATATCTCGAAGGCTTATGACAAGGTTTGGCACGATGGCCTTACAAGGAAGCTTATTCGTTATGGTTTGTCTACTGGGTTCATTGCGTGGATATCGGACTTCTTGAGGGATCGATCCATTGATGGCTGCTCGTCGGATCAAATGGCTATCAATACCGGAGTCCCTCAAGGGTCGGTACTCTCAGCGACGCTCTTCCTGCTACATATCAACGATGTTGAAGCCCGGTATCTTTGGGTACGCAGATGATAGCATCATTGTAGAGAGTTACATATCTAGCGCAAGAGCCACTGGGCATCAAACTCAGGTACTGATAGAGAGTCTGATCGAACGTTTGAGCTTGACCCTTGAGGCGTTGTCCAAATGGGGCGATGCCAATCTGGTCAAGTTCAACGAGAGTAAGACGCAGGCATGTCTGTTCTCCGCTAAAAGGAGTCCGTTCCAACTGACTCCAACTTTTAGAGGTGTATCCGTGCCGGTGTCTGACCGTTTTGAGATTTTGGGCGTTACTTTGACCTCTACGCTGAACTTTGGCTCGTATATCGAGTTCAAGGCTAAACTGGCTGCCAAAAAACTTGGTTTCCTCTCAAAAGTGCGAAGGTACTACAAGTCTTAACAGTTGCTTACATTATATCAAGCACAGATTCGCTCCTGTATGGAGTACTGTTCGGTTTTTTGAATCGGTTTTTTCTAGGTAAACACGCTCCATCGTAGACCGCATCGTCGCTTAACATCAGGTGAGATGGCGGTCAAGTGTAAACCTATAGAGGTTAAAAAAAAATCATCATAGGTGGCGAGGAAACGTGTGCAAATTATGACGATTACAACTTTTACAACTTTTTGAATCGTTATATCTCAAAAACGGAGGCTCGTAGAAAAAAAAGTGGTAACATTTTTTTGTAGATAATTTTATGATCTACAATTTTTGTCTGTGGTATTTTTATGATAAAACTTACCGTTGTGCTGAAAATCGCGATAAACTCATTTTTTTTACCTTTGACCTTGAATAAAACTTTTTGCTCACAGGGGAAAGATGGGGAACTTTCAAATTTTGTTTTTAATGATATTTTAAACAATTTTACCGATTTTCAGCTTGGTGGGAATTTAGGTAACTTCGAATGTCTAAATTGACCGGACTACTAGTAAAGTAATCAAATGTAGACTTTCAGCTTAAATCTGGATTTTGTGCGATTGCTGGCTTAATGATCACGTGTTTTTGTTCAAAAGATACGGTGTTTTTGTGATTTACGGGAATTACCGCGTGTATCCTTAATAATGGTATTTTATCTGCGTTCAAGTTCGTTAGTGTTCAAGTTTAAGCTTTTATAACGAAACCGAATCTTCGGTATCTGTTTCACTTTCTGTCGTAATCAAATTCAAGTTTTAAGACGAGTAAATAGTTTAATATTTATCTACTGAAATTTGGTTGAATGTAAACTACATTTTAAGATTGGAACTAGTTGCGCCCCACAGTTTACCAGTTTTTCGTGATATTTCACATAGGTACCTGTAGATCTAAATTAAAACAATGGTATTTTTTTACAAATTTTGAACGAAAGAAAGAAATTCACGAATGTACGAAGAGCTTCAAACTCAAAACGACGAAATTTTGAAATTTTCGTACTTCTAAACTTTTTTTCCTGTCTCAACTTCTGAAATCCTTTTTTTTCGTACTAAGCCAGATGTAATTTCTCGGACTCTGAATATCTGACTCAGATTTACTTACCAAATTTTATTAGGACCGGTTTTTTAATATTGGCTTCTCATTATTTGCGTTCGATATTGCAGTAACAAGGCCGTAATCGTTTTATTTTGACGATATAGGCACTTAAGATGGCGAGTGACATTTCGGACACGACCTTTCCCGTAGTCAGCCGATATTTTAGAAACACCGACTTTCGGTACAGGCGAAGATTCGGAGGAATTTCTTGTTAAGCCGTAATTGGTGCCGAAACTTATTTAGTTAAATGTAGAAGACATAATACAGTAGGTATACAATAATCTTAATTAATAGTAGGTATATACTTAAGTAATACTTAACAAGTTTTAATAACCTTGAGATTGGACAAGTTAAGTTTATTTGATTACATTAAGTTATTTTTTATTTATTCTCGATTGAATTTATTTAATTTAAATTTTTTGACAGAAAATGTAAAATAATTGTGACTTTTTTTTGATATTCTATTTTGCCTCTTTGAAATTGGATTTTTACCGAAACGTGCCGAATCCGTTCGGCCTCTAAAATTATATCACTCGTGTACATTTAAAACCTCATTAGCAGGACATTCTTTATGAGATTAGATTAAATAAAATTTAAATGCAAATAAGTAAGTTATCATTAAAAAGATCTGAAGGAATTTTTAGGTCACTGATATTATTAACCGACATAAAAAAGGGGGATCCCTCGCCCTATAAGGATAAAAAAGGGTTTGTTAATTCGACGGTAGGTATACACTATCTTTTTGGTTACCCATTATGTTGTGTGGTAGGACTGAGAGACTTTGGGCTAGCGTAAATGACGCTAACCCTACAAAAAGTAGTAAGTAAGTATTGATAAATTTCGTTTAGTGTAACTGAGCTTTTTCTGCACTTTAGCCTCTTAATTGGGGCATCCTACTACCTAATATTTGAACGCGAAAGTTTGTATGGATGTATGTTTGTTACTCTTTTACGCAAAAACTACTGAAGGGATTCTGATGAAATTTGGTACACACATAGACGATGGTCTGGAATAACACATAAGATATTTTTTATCCCGGGAAAATAACGGGATCGGGAACTACGAGGGTTTTAGATCAATTTAGAAGAGGGTTTAGGGTACCTACTAGTTTTTAGATGACTTTAGTAGTGGTAGGACTCTTAGCAGAGTCCGCCTGGGGAAGTACCACACCTTTGCCAAATATTCTGCTTTCCAAGCAGTAATGTGCAAATATTACTGTGTTCCGGTTTGAAGGGCAATGATTCCAGAGAAATTACAGTGCTTAGAGACATAATATCTTAGATCTCTGGGTGACGAGCGCAGTGCAGTGCTAGGTAATGATTTGGACTATCATGTTCCAATAGCTGCGTGTTACTGTGCTGTTATGTGGCAGGCATGTTGCTCACCATCAGGCACATGACCTGCTCGTCTCGTCACACTATACTATAAAAAAAAAAAGATGAATGCGACAACCAAATTAGTTTTTATATTAAAATTAATGGTTTTTTTTTCAGTAAATGAGCCATTGGAGCTATGCAGCGGGTTTGGCAGTCTAATAGCAGTATTCAGTATTATCTATTTCTTCTTATTATACTTCTACGTGGTGAAGAGGTTCTTCGGGGCTTGGTTCGAGAGACAAGTGTGGAGGAAGGTCGAGAAGACTTGGATGAAACTGTGGCAGTTGGTGTAAGTAAGGCTTTATTTTTGTTATGTTTGGCGTGATAAAGTGCAGATAGATACCCTAAGTATCTCTCTAAGTTTTTGAATGGATATATATGATACAATCTTTCAAGTCGCGAGTAAATCGGAGTTTTGTAGGGGAGACCGAGGAGTGTTGTGACAATTTTTACTTAGAGCAACATATCTCAATAAATAAACATACCACAATTATAAACGTTATGCCAAAATGTTTCCCAATTATTACTCTTTTGAAAATAGTAATCAAAGGCAATTAAAATTATATGGTGACTGAGAAAATCCACAAAAACTGAAAATACTCCTATTGTCACAACTCTCCCAACACCGAGGTAAGTTGTAACAGGTACCAAGGTTAGTTGTGACAGCTATGTACTTAGACTACATTTGACGGATAAATGTATTTTTGTAATAAACAAAACACGTTTTTTGCATAAAAGTACTTTAATTTTCAAAATAATGGTAAAAAAATATAGGTATAATGAAGTATCAAACATCAAAATAACAAGTATTCAATCTTTTATCAGTAATTAGTAGTGGTAGAACTCTTGGCAGAGTCCGCCTGGGAAAGTACTTTGCCACACCTTTGCCAGTTATTCTACCGCCAAGCAGTAATGTGCAAACATTGCTGTGTTCCGGTTTGAAGGGCAATGTTTCCAGAGAAATTACAGGTCTTGGAGATATAATATCTTAGACCTCTGGGTGACGAGCGCAGTGCAGTGCTAGGTGATGATTTGGATTCTTCATCCAATAGCTGCGTGTTACTGTGATGTTATGTGTCAAGCGTGTTGCTAACCATCAGGCACATGTCCTGCTGTCTCTTCACTCTATACTGTAAAAAAATGGTTACTTAATGAGATCAAAATCAAATCAAAAGAATCATAATCTAAGCTGACAAACAGTTATGACAAATGTATTGTAGCTCGCCCCTATTGCAATCTTCATGAGACCAGCCTTTACATTCCAAGCTCTGAACCCACTTCTCATATTTGGTTGGCTACAAAATTCAAGGTAGCACAAGCAATAATAAGCATTTTTGCAACTTCTTTGGCATATTCTGCATTTTTCTTGTTAGTTTGCTTCTTGTTTTTTTTTTTTGGTTTCTTCATTTAAAACACGCTTTTTCACACTTTTTAACTTTCTACTGGCTTCTGTGGCCGCTATTTCATCTTTTGTAGGTGTGTCTGTAAGAATAACTGATTTGATCTTGCGTCTATTAGCTGAGCATTTTGGTCTTGGTGGATCTTTTAGCAACAGCTTACTGATTCTGGCAAACACATTTATCTCAAACTTAGGTTGTAAACATTGACAAAAATAAACGCACATACTTATTACATAAGCAAAAAAAAACATTAGGTACTGAAACCAATTAACATAAGCTATTCATAAAACAAACTTAAATAGGAGAGTTGTGACAGCGTGTCACAATTCTCCTAGGTGCCAAAAATTGCGACTTGGCTAAAATAATAATTCATAATTTCAAAACATGATGGAAATATAAGAAGACAATGCCACGCTTTGAAACATCAAACACCACTCAATATAAGAAAAAATAGACTAATCATGTGAATGCAATATGTCAGTAAATAGAAATCATCAAAATTTTGATAAAAGACTTACTTTTCGTGTTTTTTTTTTCATGCAGTCGTCGCACTCGCATAACCGCTTGCCGTGCGCCTCTGGCGCGTACCGTGTCAAATAGCGCGTCTCTAAAGAAACAATTGCGCAGTTTTGCCAACTCGCTAACGGTCATAGGTTCCGAGTAATCGTCTTTGTCACAACTCTCCTCTGTCACAACTCACCTCGGTCTCCCCTATACCTATTGTAGACCGCATCGTCGTGTTTCATGTTGATTTATTTTATACCGAATTTATTCAATTTATTTAAAACTAGCGGCCCGCTCCGGCTTCGCTCGAATAATAACCTAGATATCAACTGCAGCGCCATCTGCCGTAGCCTATGTTACTCGGGAATAATGTAGCTTTCCAAAGGTGAAAGAATTTTTTAAATCGGTCCAGTAGTTTCGAAGCCTATTCATTACAAACAAACAAACAAATATTTCCTCTTTATAATATTATAGTATAGACTAATACCGACCTGAATTGAAGGTTAAATCCAGACACTCAACTACTACTAACTTACTACAACAAAGTTTTTTTTTTATGTGGGAGAAATACTTTTACGTATGCCCACCATGGAGGGACATGGTGGGGTATGTCGGGCTCGACACGACATATGCCCCTACCGACTAAAACCCCCATAGATTTCTCCTGCATGGCCAGGGGTCAGGGACGCGGGGTCATTTTTCGTACTCCTACGACGAGCCTGACCTACCTGCCACTGTCCTTGCGGACTTGCCTCGCGGGGGGCGTTTCACTACCTACCTACTAACTAACATAAAAAGCTATAACTAAGTTGTCCATTTAAATGTAAGCAAATGTTAATGTTTTGTTCAAATTTCCACCTCCACTTTAGATAAAATTTATGATACCTTATTTTAGCCAATATTTTCATACTAAATCACTACATAAATAAAAAATAATATCTTCAGAATCGATTCACATTTAGCGGAGCTATCGCGTAACGTAATAGGTACCTATAGATAAATAATATAGAGGTATGAAAAAAATTGCAGTCATAGGGACTGCCGATAGAAGTGAAAACTTATAACTTATAATTTGATAGCTTACCTTGGAAACTACACGGGTGTAATCGGAGGACGTGACCTCGCCATCATGGCAAGGCCATCTAGAAATGCGTCAGCGTTTCCCATTGGCTGACGCATTTCTAGATGGCCATGCCATGATGCCCAGGCCACGCCCTTTCAGCATTTCCCATTGGCTGACATATTTCTAGATAGCCAGTGGGCAACGGGTCCCGATTTTCCCGAAGGTTTCTTATCATACCCGAGCGTGACGTGATACGTGAATTCAATTCACAGCCCACAAAAATCTGTCTAGGCGCGCCTAAAGAAGTTTTCACTTCAAAAACGGACAACAAGTCGGTTAAGATGGCCGCTGCTACAAAATGGTGGATGACATATTTTTTCACTGGTCTTTCAATGTGTGTTTCAAATTAAATAACTTTACTTACAAATTAAATAACTTTACTAATTGTAGTGGTAGGACTCTTAGCAGAGTCCGCCTGGGGAAGTACCACACCTTTGTGAATTATTCTACCGCCAAGCAGTAATGTGCAAACATTACTGTGTTCCGGTTTGAAGGGCAATGTTTCCAGAGAAATTACAGGGCTTAGAGATATAACAACTTAGATCTCTGGGTGACGAGCGCAGTGCGGTGCTAGGTAATGATTTTGGCTCTTCATGTTCCAATAGCTGCGTGTCACTGTGCTGTTATGTGGCAGGCATTTTGCTTACCATCAGGCACATGTCCTGCTCGTCTCGTCACTCTTTATTTAAAAAAAAATAATATCATACAACACCCTACACTTACACCCTGTAACAAGTTTCAATATCATGGTAGTAGGTAGTGGAGTATCTCAAAATTATTATTTCTGTTCTCCTCAAAGCCTTAACAGTACCCACAAATATTTGTACGCTACGAACTCTTGTTGACAGATGGTTCAGATGGCTCGTGAGCACGGCTATCCTAGCCGCCATCATCGCTCTGTTGGTGGTGGACACCATGGGGGCTTCGGAGAGGCTGATCTCATTGCTGGGACTCGCCATCATCTTGGGACTTGGTAAGAGTCTTTGAAGTGCAAACTTCTGACCGCTTTTAGCACGTTTTGATAACTGCTTTTGTCGCACCATATATAGATTTTCCGTGGGCTGTGAATTGAACTCAAGCGTCACGTTGGTAAATGAAAGATCTTCGGGTAAACTCGGATGTCCATGGCCAGTGGTCGTGGCCACGCCCTCCGGTTTCACCCGCGTAGTTTCCAAAGTGAGCTATCAAATTCTGAGTTATTAGGTTTCACTTCTATTGGCAGTTCCTATGACTGCCAATTTATTTCTAACTTTTTTTTTGTTTTGTAAAGTATAAAGTGACAAGACGGGCAAGCCTGATGGTAAACAACATGCCGTAACACAACAGCACAGTGACACGCAGCTATTGGAACATGAAGAGTCCAAAACATTATCTAGCACCGCACTGCGCTCACCCAGACATATAAGATGTTTTATTTTTATGCCCTGTAGTTTCACTGGAAACATTTCCCTTCAAGCCGGAACACAGTAATGTTTACAATTTACTGCTTGGCGGTAGAATAACTGGGAAAGGTGTGGCACCTCCCCAGACGGACTAGTTAGTACGATAGTAGTTAGGACGGATAGATAGTAGCTAGCTGGCGGTGGGGGCGGCCCCACTACCTAACGGAGCCAATTTTTTTTTTTTTTGACGTGACAACGTCTTATAATTCGATGAAGCCGGCTGCACGCACGAAAAAACATGACGTCATCCGCCGTTACCGCCGTTACCTCGCCGCATGACGTCATGCGGCGTTACCTCGCTCTAAGGCGTAGTTGAAGTTGTCACGTTCAACTATCGTCAGTAAACCTACTTTACAGACAACCATTTTTTTTAAATATAATTTAGAGTGACGAGACGAGCAGGTCATGTGCCTGATGATAAACAACATGCCTGCCACATAACATCACAATGACACGCAGCTATTGGAACATGAAGAGTCCAAATCATTACCTAGCACTGCACTGCGCTCATCACCCACAGATCTAAGTTGTTGTATCTTTAAGCCCTGTAATTTCTCTGGAAACATTGCCCTTCAAACCGGAACACAGTAACATTTGCACATTACTGCTTGGCGGTAGAATATCTGGCAAAGGTGTGGTACTTCCCCAGGCGGACTCTGCTAAGAGTCCTACCACTACTAATTCTTTGGGGTATGTCAAACTACAACTACAACTACTTGATAGATACAGTGGTGTTAATTGAAGCCTCGTTCCAGGTTTCCTCTTCTCCAAGCACCCTGGGCGAGTGAACTGGCGTAGCGTCCTATCTGGACTCCTCATTCAGTTCATCTTCGGTCTCATGTTCATCCGCTGGCCCGCAGGGAGACATGCGCTTCAGTGCTTCTCTGACATGGTAATGTTGCAAGCAGCGACCGATCAAGAGTTTTATCAAGTATAGTCGATCGGGAGTACGTGTCTACACAACAAGAAGGTTATTAGAGGTCAAAACTACTCCTGTTGTTGAAGCGATATGCTACAACTCTCACACACACAAACTTCTGCAACCACACATAGACCACCACCAGCCTATATTTTCTAATTTTTTAATGTAAATAACTACTTTATAATTAATTTACTGTAATCGGAATGTGTAATAACGAAACTTGGCTTTGTCAATATAATTTCATGGACTGTAGAAATAGCTCAACATTGAATTCAGCAGTAATGTTGCGTTTAGTATGTAAGTTTTTTTTTAGCATTATCTTTCGTTTACTGTTATTAATATTTTTCTTTGTATTTTTTTCTCTCTTAATAATAATTGTTTAAATACTGTCAACAGCTATGTATAAATTCTGAAATTTAATGGGTCGCCCAAGATACAGGCTTAGCCTAGTTTGGGGCCCAATGGTACTACTAGTACTTAGATTTATTTCAATTCCGCAATTTTACCATTATGTTGAATGTCCTGTGTTGTACTTTTTGTAAATAAACGATTTATTATTATTATTGTGGAAATAATGTGGAGCAGCGGAAATGATGAGATCAGTTGACGGCCTCGTTGCCGGATTGGCTCTCATGACGTTCTGACCGGTCTAGGTTTATTGTGAAGACACGCTACTGGCAAGTGTGTTGAAATGAAGAAAATCAGGGCCTAGCAGTTTGAGAGCGCGCGTCTCACCCCGCACAATTTCCTCGTCTAGACTTCTTCGTTGAACGACTGTATGATAAACTATTAATTTTATCTCATTAATGTGTCATTATTTCGAACGGTAGGTACTAATAGATTTCAATTAAATAGATAAATGAATTTCAGGTGGCGACTTTCCTGGGTTACGGAGTCGAAGGAGCCGAGTTTGCATTTGGCACGCTTCTGGTCAGGACGGAAGGAGTCTTTGCGTTTAGTGTAAGTACCTTACTTTAATGCTGCGGCCTCTCCTATGAGGCGAATATTCGTAACGTGTTGGCGCAACAAAAACATCGTATTCGGACAACGAAAACTTATTTAGCCTTACTGCTGGGGCTTGTGCTTTTTCTTGCACGGAGAGAGTCAAGGTCATAATCCATCACGCTGGCCCAGTGCGGGTTGGTGGACGACGTATCAAAAGAAGAATTAGAAGACGACTCTCGGCGGATTGGTTGGCTGAAGATGATACATAATACTTCCTTTTTTTTGAGGTCACAATGACAACAGTGGTAGCCCGATAATAATCCACCATGCTGGCCAAATGCGGGTTGGTGCTCGACACATCGAAAGATTCTAAGTACGTGTCGGTTTCCACACAATGTTTTCCTGCACCGTTGTAAGTTAGCAGCATTACGCACATGACTTCGAAAAGACAGTAGTGTGTGTCGGATCTGAACCCAGGGCTCCGGATCAGCAGTCCCCGTTCTCCCGACTAGACCAGCCGTTACCTTCGTAAAACTAACATTGTAATAGTGTAATTCTTTCAACAGACGCTGCCAGTCATCTTCTTCTTCAGTATGCTGGTGGAAATCCTCTTCTTCTGGGGCGCGCTGCAGTGGTTCTGCCTCAAGCTGGGTCAACTCCTTCGGGCTGCCACTGCGACTACCGTCTGCGAGAGCGTCATTGCTGTTGGCAACGTCTTCCTCGGCATGGTTAGTACATGGAGGATGTTATAATCTGTACTAAACATAGGATAAGCCCACTAAATGTTCCCGCTGCTTCGACTCAGGACCTTCTCTCGCAAGGAGAGTGTCAAGGCCATGATCCACCACGCTGGCCCTGTGCGGGTTGGTGGACACATAACCTCGAAAGATACTTGGAATATGCTGGTTTACACCCGATGTTTGCTTCTCCATTTATAAGTTAGCGGAATTACCACATAACTTCGAAAAGACAATGGTGCGCGTGGGTTTTGAACCACGTACACTGGATTTGAACTCTGGATCGTCATTCGCCATTATCCCGAAGAGACCAGCTGTAACTTATGCCGTAACAGCAGTCCTAAGCATTATATTTTATAGACTACAGGCCCGTGTATAAAATTGATGGGTCATTTGATTCACCAGGAACTCTAGATAGAAAGGTATAAAATAATAAGACTCAGCACTATGCCGTCACTTGTAAGCTATCCAACTACGTGAAAATAGGGGGCTGCAACCCTCGATCTTTTCTCGTTGTCGCACGATTTTTGGACGGCGTTGCGGAATTATGGATTAGAAGAGGTATTAAAACTATGTGGAATCAACGCCGTAAACTGTGTGGAATCAAATTATTAAATATAACCTGAAAATCGCCGGAAAATTTAAAAAAAAATGCGACCCTAAAAATAACTAAAATATTAAAATTTTCAATTTTTACAGTTTCAATACCTCTTCTAACCTATTATCGCAACGCCGTACAAAAATCATACGACAAGGAGAAAAGATCTATAAAGGAGAAAATAAACATGTATTTATAATTATTGTTTCCAGACGGAGTCGATTCTCCTCATCAAGCCATACCTGTATCTCCTGACTCCATCAGAGCTGCACGTGGTCATGTCTTCGGGTTTCGCCACGGTGTCAGGTGCGTCAACTCTCGGGAAAGATAGCTTAGGCTAAAAGCTAAAAAGTTTCAGTTTTGTTAGCATTTTAGTTTAGTTCTGAATTATACTGGTTTCCTGTTCGGCCCTTCACTCTACATTCAAATGAATGTTTGTCTGTATGTCCTTTATACAATCGTAAACTTTGCATTTAATCATGTGATTATTAGTAGCAAAGTTGTTGTGTTGTGAGTCAAGGTACGGCCAATATTCGACAGGTGGCGTAACAACGCGGGCAGGCTGTACCCTGCCCGCGTATGCATTAAATAGGTATTAAAATAAAATGCAAATTAGCAGTACGAAGGTAACCGGGTCCTCATATTATCCTTAATTTTTTTATTCTAAAGTATTAGGCAGGGCGAAAACGTGGAGTAGGAAAGTCGCGACTTTCCTCCTTCGGCTTTCGTTTCGCCCGATCGAACATTGTCTGACGCTTAAATGTTCTAAGAAGCCTACTCTAATTAGAGTAGTCTTAGAACATTTAAACGGACGAAACGACGGATTGAAGTAGACCCGGAGTAGGCAAATCGCGAGTTTATTTCGAAATTACGATTTTCGTAGAACAATGGTAGACGTCCAGGACACAGCAACCAGTTTCCTATGATGGTTTGCCGTGTCGGCAACAAAAAGTGTCTCGTTTTGCGCAGCGCCTGTATGAACTATTGTCACTTCAAGTACCTGATGTGCAATCATTGATATACAGTGCGGGGCGATTACCTTCGATAAATTAATTTATTTTATGATGATACAATAAATAAATGTATTAATCTCGAGGACTTATAAAAATTAGCGGTAAAGGGTTTGGCATAAAGTGACCTCGGTACTAAATTACTTGGTTTTGTATACGAGTAAATAAATATGTACTTAGTTAAGTTTTTTAAATGGGGCAAAACCAATGAATACATAACTGCTTTGAGAAGATTTAAAAAAATTGTTAATGTAATTTTATTTGCACCGAAAATCCAACAGCGACCTCAAAATTTTTAAATTAAACTGAGACACTAGACTAAATTTAATACATTTTGTGATTTCTATACTAAACGCAGAGTTCCCACGGCACAGCGAGTAACATACTCGTAATAAAATTAACGGCATTAGATACCTACGCACAGTCGCACATGACTTCGAAAAGATTCACGTGGGATTCGAACCAGGGGTTAATGCGTGATTTTATCACTTTTCTTATTTTACATGAACTTTAGGAACTTTACTGTATTTAATGTTAAGGTAACGTACGTTTTTTCTAATTACCATGCCCATAACATTTTTAAGTCTCAACAACTAGAAATTCAATAATAATAGATTGACGCCTCATCAATTGCTGAATTGGTATCTTCGATGTGTTTACCTAATACTTAAATGCGTTTAAGTTAAATTAATTAAAAATAGAAAAGGCACGGTAAGAGCTGAGAACGCTAAACTGGAAAATGACCGTATAATCATTTTTAGCTCGTTTAGCTAAACTTCACCTCGTTTCGTCTGATAAAGGCTCACACCAACTATAACACCGAAATGACGTAGATAATATTATAATAACAATGCCATCAGCGCATAAAAAGAAAGATATAAAAATTATGATGTCCATAAACATCAGCCATTTTATAGGTCAGTAACAATAAATCATAAAACATTGCTTTGGAAGTAATTCGTTTTCTGCGAAAACAGGGTCCGACAAAAAGGATGTGCTATGCCAAAAGGGTAACGCTCGAATCAACCCTTACTAGTGGCATAGAATAGATAATACAGATAGAACGGACACTCCCCACCCCCCGCCAGTTTCAAGCTTCCTACCCCGCAAGAACGCGAGAAGCACTCAACGAAGGGTTATATCGGACGATAATTTTCTATGAGAATACGACCATGATGCTGTATTATTTAACAAAATGGTACCAAATTTTTCGTCTATTATACGAAACAAGAATAAGAGATTTTTGATTTCATAAGAATTTCTACAAAGATTGAATCATTTTTATAAACTGTGTTAAGGTGAATGGGCCGAGAGCTAAACCCGCTACGTTCTCAAGAGATGGCGCTGGAGTCGTCATTTATGAAAAAATATTTTTTACGTCGTATTTTGCAATCCAATTTGAACTTAATGTTAATTCGCGGATATAAACCAATACAATGTTTCTAATGACCTAATTTTCAATTATAAATCGAAGACAATAGCTAATATTCGCCAATTTACTGATCTGTCATACATTTTACACGTTTACACACGCACACACGCATGTTATACAGTCACATCAGAAAGTAATGCTTATTTTGGACGCTTACGTCTTAGGCTTGATAGCTCATTTAGCAAAGTCACAGATATGTTGAATAATCCGATAAGACATGGTTCAAATCCCACCGGGGTATTTTCTTTTTGTATGAAAAAAAATATATTTTTCTCAGCTTTTACGTAATACGCAAATATGGAGTAAGTATTGATTTTATGGAATAAGAATACCTATGGTAGACATACCTAAGCAAGCCACACATGCCACGTGTGGTTTGCTTAGGTAATTGTGATAAATAAAATAATAATTTCAGTTCTCTTACACATTTATAAAACAACCAAACGCAAACACACATTTTGTAGTAATAGGACTCTTAGCAGAGTCCGCCTGGAGAAGTACCACACCTTTGCCAGTTATTCTACCGCCAAGCAGTAATGTGACATAACTGTTGCGGTTTGAAGGGCAATGTTTCCAGAGAAATTACAGGGCTTAGAGATATAACATCTTAGATCTCTGGGTGACGAGCGCAGTGCAGTGCTATATGTAATGATTTGGACTCTTCATGTTCCAATAGCTGCGTGTCACTGTGCTGTTATGTGGCAGGCATGTTGCTTACCATCAGGCACATGTCCCGTTCGTCTCGTCACTCTTTATTTAAAAAAAAAGCACTCATACCATACCCCACTTAGATTACTCGTGTCGGGGACTACATACAACACACAAACAACATCCAGACCGAAGGGTCTACCGCATAAATAAAACTGCCTTAGCTTTGATCTTGAAATTATAGAGACAGCTATAGCAAAGCCAACCGCTACCGTCAAAATATTTACAATACTAAGTACAAATAAAATACAACAGATATAATAATTATTATTTTATTTATATAAAAATTGGTATGGATGGAACACATTATCCTCATAGGCAGAACACAAGTCATGTAAAATCCTAATTGTCCTTTTAGATTTGAATGTGGCGATAGCCATTGCTATAGGGTCGTCGCTCGTCTTCTTCCATGTATTTCTGCACATGCTGCATCTCAATATAAATTCACTGTGTATGTATCTGCAACCTGTGTAAAGCTCATTCATAAATTCAATAAGTATGTGAGTTTTCAGTGTCTCGTATATTGTTCACAAGTAAAGGCTTTATTGGTTGGAATTTGCCGTCGCATTTTTGGTGTAAACTAACGCAGAATTCACCACACAATTCACTTCAGAGTCCACCTCAACACTCAACGATGTCAAAGGCAAAATCGGATAGTTTATTTACTAAACTAACACACTCCAAATATGATGTGAAATTGTGAAACACAAACAATAACAAATTACATTTACAACTGACTATGACTAAACATCAGTGTTGCTAACAAGATTTTTTTAAATCCTCCAAGTTACTTGTGAATTTTCGTCAAAATCCGTAATTTATCGTCATATAACAAAATTCGTTGCCGTTTAAATAAAACAATAGCCATTTCTGAATAATAATATAAAGTTTTTAATTCCGTTAAATATCCCGTAAGCCGTTAGAAAGTTATTTTCCCGTTCTCAACGCACAAAAATTCGCTAGATATAGCGAGAAATCTTTAAGTTGGCAACACTGCTAAGCTTCAATATAGATACATTAGATCATCGATATAAAGCGAAGGACGTGCCCTAAGCACCTGAAATTTGCAATAAACTGTGTCTCTGTGTGTATCGTTAGTGGTTAACAAATAACCAATTACTTGACCCCTGGAATCGCTATCGGCGAGATATACTGTGGTTCTACTTTTTTGGTTGTTAACAACGAATCATGATAAATAAAAACGTCAGGCGTACACCGCTTCCTGCAACCGACTAGAACGGAAAGAGTGAGCTCACTCTTCCCAACGATTACATAATTCCGTGCGCCTGAACTTTGAGAGGGCATATCCGATTATTTATATCGATGCATGAGAGCACAACACAAGTCTCTCGTCGCCAGCGAGTAAACCAAGTTTCGCCGCTATCGCAAAGCCGCATGCACGGTGTGGCAACGCCGCGCGCCGCATGCACAGCACAGAACATAAAATATAACTCACTGCACAGTGTGGCAACGTCGCATTAACTTCGTACGGAAATGTAGCGCCCTCTACGGACCCGCTCGGCAACTTGCACCGAAATGCGCGCAACAGCTGACGCGTGACCGCCATGTTTACTTAAAACCACTCACACATGCGTAGTCTCCGGCAAATTTTCAAAACTTATCATTTGCAAAAATAGATATTAATACAAGTTTGTTTAAATATATGAGTGTATTCGCGGATGGAAAATTAATCAAACATGTAGAAAAAAATAACAAACAGACATTATACTATTTCTATCGCCTGTATTGGTTCCCGAACGTTTGTATGGAAAATTGGCTTGGCCCATCCACCTTAAGCTATTCTGGTTACAAGTACGCGCCAACACTGAAGTCCTGTGACGAAATTATTAAACTCGTTGTTTTTAAACTGCGGCTTTCGTTAATCGTTGTGAAATACGTCAGTGGCGCCAATAACGTATGGTAACGAGTGATGGCGCGGAGTATAGTTCGCAATTCACGAAGTCACTAGTCACTAGTCAAGGACGTTTAAAAAAAGTCGGACAGAGTCTGGCTAACGAACAAGTTGTGTCATATTGAGTCGGCCAGAGCTCTGTCACATACAGGCTAACACGCACACATTCGCACACTAGTCGGCCATTATGCGCGCAAAACTCGGGCAGCCAACACGTTTCGCGATAAAAACAAATCTTGACACACAGAACGTCCTGCGCCTTGAAATCCTGTAAAAGCCGTAGTGACCAACGCAATAAACCTCCAGGAATCATGTTTCTTATGTGATTGAATAAATTAATCACTTATTTCCCCATTTTAAATATTAAACAAATCTTTATTTCCTAACACAAAATAGGGAATCCCAAGACCAGTGTTGCCAATATTACCGCGTGATAATTACCCAAAATATATGGTACTCGTAAATTATATCAATAGCATATTATAAGTAGCCCACTAAATGTTCACTCGGGGTCTTCTCTCGCAAGCACAAAGTCAAGGCCATCTAAATAAGTACATGTCGTTTTCCTCACGATGTTTTCGTTCGGCGTTTTTTTAGTAAGCGGCATTATGCATACGAATTCGAAAATACAGTGGTGCGCCTAGGATTTGAACTTCGGATCGGCAGTCGCCGTTCTCCCGTCTAGACCAGCCGTAACTTAATAATCAATATAATATCGATATAAACTGTGTGTATCGTAAGTAGTTTACAAACAACCTACTTGACCCCTAGAATCGCTAGCGGCAAGATATGCTGTGGTTCTACTTATTTTGGTTGTGGATAACGAATAGTGATAGAAAAAAAAAATTGGCTGTCATAGGAACTGCCGATAGAAGTGAAAACTTATAACTCAGAATTTGATAGCATACCTTGAAAACTACACTACACTTGTAAACGGAGGGCGTGGCGTCGCCATCATGGCATGGCCATCTAGAAATGCGTCAGCATTTCCCATTGCCCCATGCGTCAGCGTTTCTAGATGGCCAAGCCATGATGACCTGTCCACACTCTTTCATAATTTCCCACAGGCTGACGTATTTCTAGATGACCAATAGCCATGGTCCCGAGTTTACCTGAAGCTTTCTTATCATAGCCAAGCGTGACGAATTAATTTAATTCACAGCCCACGAAAAATCTGTCTAGGCGCGCCTAAAGAAGTTTTCACTTCAAAAACGTCCGGCGTCCACCGCTTCCTGCAACCGACTAGAACGGAAAAGTGAGCTCACTCTTCCCAACGATAACATGATTCCGTGCGCCCTGAAGTTTGGGAGGGCACATTTATGTATTGAGATAGTTGATATATAATTATATAATTGAAGTGAAAACTGGTTTTAGCGCACCACACAGAATTTTTCGTCAGAGATGTAAATGAAGCTCATCGTCACGTTTGGAAGTAAAAGATTCGTTTAGGTGAAATGGGAGCGCAGTCTGTGCCCGAGCCTAAGTTTACTATATTACATTTTTATTTTTAACTATTAAAATTATTAAATGGTTTTCTCTACTAGTTGTTTCTTATTTTGTACAGCGCACATTTTGGTTGCCATTGTCACTACGTATTTTAATATTCTGTGTGCTAAAGATTTCTAAAAGAAAATGAAGCAAACGAAAACGACGACGAAGAAACGACTGGATCGAAACGGTTAAAAATTGTTATTGTGAAAACAATTGGATCCCAAATATCAGTGTCAGTGTGTCGTTCGAAGTGCAGTAAGCATTTCGAAGTTAATGACATATATGACAATGCCTAAATGCTCTAATTCTCTAGGATGGACCAGCAAAATGATTAAGAAATGAAATAATTTACTGATTAGGTACACTTGTTTTTTGTGGTGTAAATTTGGTTAACGTGGCAACCCAGAATTCATTCCACACATGAATACCCGCCGCCATTTTGGGTCATTTGAGTGCCTCAGTCTTGTCTCTTGTCCTTGTCACTAGTAATTTAGTGGATTTTTTTACTAAGACTGCTACTATTCAGATTTATTGATAAGTGATTATTTCTTAGCATTCAACTGACTCAAAAAAAAGAAACAGGTTCTATACATGGACGTTTAAAAATAGGCACTCGAATGATCCAAAATGGCGGCGGATATTCATGTGTGGAATGAATTCTGAGTTGCCACGTTAACCAAATTTACACCACAAAAAACAAGTACCTAATCAGTAAATTATTTCATTTCTTAATCATTATGCTGGTCCATCCTAGAGAATTAGAGCATTTAGGCTTTGTCATATATGTCATTAACTTCGAAATGCTTACTGCACTTCGAACGACACACTGACACTGATATTTGGGATCCAATTGTTTTCACAATAACAATTTTTAACCGTTTCGATCCAGTCGTTTCTTCGTCGTCGTTTTCGTTTGCTTCATTTTCTTTTGGAAATCTAGCACACAGAATATTAAAGTATGAGATGTAAATGAGTTTCATTTACATCTCTGACGAAAAATTCTGTGTGGTGCGTTAAAACAAGTTTTCACTTCAATAATATAATTATACTAGCGGCCCGCTCCGGCTTCGCTCGAATAATAACCTAGATATCAACTGCATCGCCATCTGCCGGGCTGATTTGTAAATCTAAACCTTCAAGGGCCCTACCCAAACGTATACAAAAAAAATCATTCAGATCGGTCCAGCCGTTTAGGAGGAGTTCAATAACAACGAAAAGTGGCATGGATTTTTATATATATAGATAGATAGATATATAGATATCAACTATCTCAATACATAAATGTGCCCTCCCAAACTTCAGGGTGCACGGAATCATGTTATCGTTGGGAAGAGTGAGCTCACTTTTTCCGTTCTAGTCGGTTGCAGGAAGCGGTGGACGCCGGACGTTTTTGAACTGAAAACTTCTTTAGGCGCGCCTAGACAGATTTTTCGTGGGCTGTGAATTGAATTAATTCCTCACGCTTGGGTATGATAAGAAAGCTTCGGGTAAACTCGGGGCCATGGCTATTGGCCATCTAGAAATACGTCAGCCTGTGGGAAATGATGAAAGAGTGTGGACAGGTCATCATGGCATGGCCATCTAGAAACGCTGACTCATGGGGCAATGGGAAATGCTGACAAATTTCTAGATGGCCATGCCAAGATGGTGAGGCCACGCCCTCCGTTTACACCCGTGTAGTTTTCAAGGTATGCTATCAAATTCTGAGTTATAAGTTTTCACTTCTATCGGCAGTTCCTATGACTGCCAATTTTTTTTTTCTATCACTATTCGTTATCCACAACCAAAATAAGTAGAACCACAGCATATCTTGCCGCTAGCGATTCTAGGGGTCAAGTACCTAGGTTGTTTGTAAACTACTTACGATACACACAGAGACGCAGTTTATTACCAATTTCAAGGTGCTCAGGGCACATCTGTTGGTTTAAATATCGATGTTATATGGATTATTAAGTTACGGCTGGTCTAGACGGGAGAACGGCGACTGCCGATCCGAAGTTCAAATCCTAGGTGCACGCACCACTGTATTTTCGAATTCGTATGCATAATGCCGCTTACTTAAAAAACGCCGAACGAAAACATCGTGAGGAAAACGACATGTACTTATCTAGATGACCTTGACTTTCTGCTTGCGAGAGAAGACCCCGAGTGAACATTTATTGTGCTGCTTATAATATGCTATTGATATAATTTACGAGTACTTACCATTTATTTTGGGTAATTATCACGCGGTAATATTGGCAACACTGGTCTTGGGATTCCCTATTTTGTGTTAGGAAATAAAGATTTGTTTTAATATTTAAAATGGGGAAATAAGTGATTAATTTATTCAATCACATAAGAAACATGATTCCTGGAGGTTTATTGCGTTGGTCACTACGGCTTTTACAGGATTTCAAGGCGCAGGACGTTCTGTGTGTCAAGATTTGTTTTTATCGCGAAACGTGTTGGCTGCCCGAGTTTTGCGCGCATAATGGCCGACTAGTGTGCGAATGTGTGCGTGTTAGCCTGTACCTATGTGACAGAGCTCTGGCCGACTCAATATGACACAACTTGTTCGTTAGCCAGACTCTGTCCGACTTTTTTTAAACGTCCTTGGTTCTATATTAGACTATCTGTACTTTTATGTGCGTCCATGTATATATTATGTCGGTCAATAGTGAACAATGAATATAGGATTTCATCTAGTAAGTAGTATGCTTATTTAAGATTTCGCAACAACCGTTCATTAAAACCAGTAAGAGGATACGAGTACATTGACTATTGGAATGGATAGTTCCAAAAAAAAAAATAACGATATTTTTAAACTAAAACTTATTCAGTAATTAACGGCTTTGACATTGACTTATAAACTTTACCGGTTCTAGTACTACCGGTACTACTACGATTTAGTTTCATTTTTAACCAACTTCAAAAAAGGAGAGGGATCTCAATTCGTTTATATGTTTGTTACGTGATAGCTCTATTTATTGTGAAACAAAGGACATAAGCCCAAATCACATTGAAAAAACCCAGGTGCCACACCTGGGTTTTTTGATGTACCTCGGATTTTAAGTTATTAGTAATAAAATTCTAAACTATCATCATCATCCGTTTGAGTGGCTAACCTGCGTTTTTTTGCCTGTAGAAGTTTTGTAGAAGTTCGTGTCAAAAGCTCGTTTTAGGGAACTAAATATCTATATATATAAAAGCGAAAGGTCACTCATCAAGGAATCTCAGAAACTACAGATGCTAGGAATCTGAAATTTTGCATAGAGGTCCCTTTTAGCACGTAGGCGCTCGCTAAGACGGGGTTTTGCGAAATTCAACCCTTAAGGGGGTGAAACAATGCACGAATATGCTTAGGTTCTTTTCGCGATGGGTGGCCTTGGAATTAAATTCAAATTTAACGAGTGTAAGTAAAATAATTCATGATAATACGCTTATTTTTGGTAATGTACTTTGGACTTTGTATTCAATTATCAGTATGCTTACATCGCGGGTCAAATCTGGACAAGTACTACCACAAGCACAGCACTAGCATAGGCCTGGGATATGAGGCGTACTTGAAGAGAGATATATGCTAAGATGTTATGAAGATGATGATGATGATTACATCAGATTGCAAACAGTATTGGTGAACTTTAAAAAAAACGCCTACAAAACTACACTGATAAAAAAACATGTTAGCCACTAATTTGGGTTATGGGAGTGGTATAATTTTTTTTCCTAAAATATATTTACATACAATTATTAGATATTTTTGAGATTATTATTAGATATTAATTATTATCTAATATTAATTATTAGATATTTGTGCCGATTTGGGCCATGTCTCCTTTGATGTTTCTTTTTTTTTTGGTAGATCACAGTTTTGAAATATGAAAACAAAACTAAAAATTACTTTCGTTTATTTTTGTTCAAGTTTTTTATGATCGTCGTTGAAATTTGGTCACTTAAGTTTCTGAATTTAATTTGAAATTAAAACTGATTTTTGTTTATTCGGCGCAAATATGATTGTGATTTGAGTATAATAGACTCACTTACTATTCTCACAATACTTATTTAAAGTATTATGCGATCCTTACTATAATGCGAATAAATAAATCACTAATTATCAATATACAAAAGTAATGTTTTTTAAGCAATTAGGAATAAATTAAATCCGGAACTAGCAACATTATCTTTCCGGCCAGTTCGTAGTTTGTTTGCAAAATTGAATTGTAGTTTTGAGTTGAAAAATCATGTTCTTGTTTTTTACTGTGCTGACATGAGATGTAAATAATTAGTTTGTGCAGTGTATGATACTCTGATATACCTAGTGAACTGTGAATGCAACTTATGAACGTTGTTGTACCTAATCTAATGTTCTGTGACTAGCCTACCTATAATGAAATACGCGATATGTGGAGTGATTAATTAATATATTGTCAGAATAAAGTTTTCTCTTTGGGTACGTGTACTTAACTAAAAATCAATTCGTCCATGGTACCTTTATTATCTCCTATTTTGTTTTAAATCTTCTCCCTTCTGGTTGTTGATGAAAGTTATATTTACCTACATTAAAGATCGAACACTAACTAGGTAAGATTATAGGCCACTTAACATAGGCAGTGAGGCAGGTGAACTCACGGGTCACAGCTATTTGAGCTATTCCATAAAATAATTTAGTAACCCTAGATGACACGCACACATGCGTAAATGTGTTCGAACGACATATTATGCGTAGTTGTGTGAGTGTAGGTATGTCAACTGCACCGTCTGTATAGATTTTAGGCCGAGTGTCTGGGGTGTGCTAGTGGCTTAGTTGGTTGTAAGTCTGCCTGCGAAGCCGTGGGTCGTAGGTTCGATCTTCATGCAGTGCAAATATTTGTGTGATAAATATAAATAAATACTTTTTTTTTACGGGCAGAGCCTTTATTAACAAAACTAAAGTACAATGAGAATTACACTACGCTACATACCTAACTACTTACACTAAGCACACCTGAATTATCCATAGACCAATGAAGGTCTACAGATAATCAAGATGTTCAAGCCCACTACCAATCGGAAGCGTACCCCGCATGCTGGCGACATTACCACGCTGAATGGCAATGTTTATACGTAGGGGCAAATAAACGCCAGCATTTTGGTCACGTCGCGTCGACCAAGCGTTCGGAAATCAAGCGCAAGCTAACAGCTAGACGAAATGCAGTTGGATCTAATAGGCTACCGGTATTGAAAGATGGCAAAGCTTGTAACCAAAGGCCCGATTCCCACACAGACAAAGCAAGGATACGAGCACGATCCGCGATACTAGGACACGTATCGAGAAGAAAGTTCCGTGCTAGATCGCACATCGGTCGATCCCACTGTCTCTGAGATGACATACATCTGGGGAAATCGTTGTTTGGACAACCCGGCCTCCAAGCATTCTTAGCCACGCACAAATTAGCTACTACTACATCCGAATATTCCGAATGGCCAAATGAGGGTGTGATAATTTTGTCTATTAGATTTTGAGTAAATAAATACTTGTACTGTGCCGGGGTGTTTTGTATGTAGGTATTGTAGAATGTAGAGGTATAATAAGTATGTATTTAAAAGTATGTACGTACCTAATATATCAGCTGACTGGCTTCCATAGTAGTACCTACAAGATTTGCTTAGTTTGGGGCTAGATGGTGTTGTGTGTGAAATGTCCACCTATATTTATTCATTTGACATAATGGACAGCTTTTATATTGGAATTGGATCGCTTTTGGAAAGGTGTGTACAGCTGTGAGCGTAAATGGCTGCTTAAATGCTGTTTCATAGGTTTTAATGATCAAAAAGCGAAATCGTTTCGTGGTTGTCGTTCCAAAGACTGAAACTAAGAAGTTTGACTCTACGTAATGAGATGATGTGACGTTTGTGATGAGAACGTTAAGGTTGTAGAATGCGTTGTCTGAATGGGTTTTTCCCGATGGTTTCAATCTTGGTGTCTTCAAATCAAGAGTGAATCGGTTTTGTCTCGGTTATCAAACGTGAGCTACTCGGGAATTCCATTAAAATTATGTAACAGCCAAGTTAGTTTTCACAGAGAGATGGACGTCTTAGCATTCCATGGAGTAACCGTGCGGGTGCCGGGTCCATCTTGTGGCAGAGAGAGCAATCCCGAGTAGATCCCGAGACTTGTGACTCGGGGGTAGGTTTAAGGGGCCCCTTTCTGAACACTCACCTTCACTACTCGTTTCTCTCCCTGCCCAGCCAAATCCAATATGAACCTACTAGTGCAGCTTTAGATACTCCTTCTAGTATAGAACTTACTGCACTTCTGGACAAGCCAAGGTCTTTCAGCAGGTTATAGAGAGATTTTGCTGGTATACCTCTCGTTTCTACTTCTACAGCGCAGCGTATAAATTATAAAGAAATCATTTAGATTTAATTTGTAGTTGACCACATGACAGCCGGTGGCAGTTAGAACGTCTGATCATACAACTCAGCGGTCACAAATGCCGCATGTTCTTAATATTATCTCAAGCACATACATAAAGTACTAGCAGCACCCTACGATATTACTCGCCTAGTTCCCGTTCCCGTTATTTTTCGGGATAAAGAGTAGCCTATGTGTTATTTCAAACTATAATCGAACTGTGTTTCAAATTTCAACCCGATTAGTTTATACATTAGGATATGATTGAGCAACAAACATCTAAACATTGACAAGTATTATATTACTAGCAGTGTTAAGCGGTTCCCGTTATTTTTCCGGGAAAAATATAGCCTATGTGTTATGTGTTCTTTCTGTTTAAATATAGATAACCTGTGCTTTAAATTTCATCCCGATGCGTTGCGACAACAAACATCCAAACATTGACATTTATAATATTACTAGATGTCCGCCCCAGCGTCGCCCGCAGTACATATATAGCCTATATCACTCAGGGATCTCGTACATATTCTACGGTGAAAGAATTTTTGAAATCGGTTCAGGAATTCCTGAGAATATCGCGTTCAAACAAAAAACTTTGTCAGCTACCTGCTACGCCACCTGTCGAAAATTGGTCGTACCAACTCAGATTTAGAACAAATTTGATAAGCAAAGGTAATTTACAATGACGCAATCGTATACATGTCGCTGTCTCGTCAACACACGATACGAAAGCTCAAAGGGATATTTTTCTCGCTTTTGTTACATTCTTAATTCACGCTCCGCTGGCCTACCCTAGCGCTCAAACAAACAAACTCTTCAGCTTCTATATATATAATATCTAGTGGTATTGATTTTTATATATTTTATATATATCTATATATATAAAAATCAATACCACTTTTCGTTGTTAATGAACTCCTCCTAAACGGCTGGGCCGATTTGAATGATTTTTTTTGTACACGTTTAGGTAGGGCCCTGGATGGTTTAGATTCACAAATTAGCCCGGCAGATGGCGCTTTAGTTAGTATCTAGGTTATTATTCGAGCGAAGCCGGCACGGGCTGCTAGTATTAGTATATATATATTTTAGGATTAATAGGATAGTGTTATCTTTCTTACAAACAGCAATTATTTAATTTTTTTTGTATTAGTTACGTGAATTAATTAAACTATTTATTGTCTGTAGGTACGATCCTGGCCTCGTACATCGGTTTCGGCGCGGAGCCAGCGCATCTGGTGACAGCGTCCATCATGTCTGCGCCCGCGGCCATCTGCTTCGCCAAGCTCCTGCTACCGGAGACCAAGCGATCACTCACCAGCGTCGACAATATACAACCAGTTGAAGTGTACGTATTTATTATTCGTTAGAAAATAATTGCAGTCATAGGGACTGCAAAGAAGTGACTTACAACTCAGAATTGAATAGCAGACTGGAAACTACGCGGGTAAGATATGGACAAAACTCAAGGCTAGCTTTGATAGTGGCGGTTTTATGGACAAAACTCGACGTTAGCTATTTATTTATTTATTCATACTAATAAGAACGACAAATTTAATGCCAATTACACTTATTACATTCTAAAACTAAATTAAATGAAATAATATTCAAGTGTCAATCAATTGTAGAAATTAATTAATTATGCTTTGGCTACATTAGCGGGCTAGTGTTAACGCGATGAATGTGGCCGGGTACATCTTGTCATCGCGTAGTTTTCGGGCAAAGGTGATGCAGTAATGTCTTCGCCCGCCTCAATGTAGACAAGAACATCACCTATGCCCGAGCACAAATTTGTGTGAACACGAAATTTTGTGCCGTATCGTGTTATACGAATCTTCCTCCGCTAATGTAGCCGAAACATTACAGTCAAACTAGAAAAAATAAAAGAACAGCAAACTTAAATTCTTAGAAGTTACACCTTACAAAACTAAATAAAGTATTGTACAAAATTACTTTCACAAAGTTTTAAAAGAAGATTACAAATGTCAGGCCAACGATCACAAAAAATGTCACATTCTGGATGACTACCAAGGAATGCGTTGAGCTATATATTGACAATGTTACAAAAACAACAATGTGACAAACAAATTGTATTTCTTGGGTTGCGAATGAAGCTTAGCGTTACGTTCGGAAATAAAAGAAATGTTCGGGTGAACTCGGGACAACTCGGAACAACTCGGAACAACTAGCGTGTCAGAGTGAGGAAGAAAGTCAGCTGCTGCTGCCTGTCTTCTGTGTCTGTCTTTTTATCTATTTTTGACCATGGATACTAGTTCTTCAGCCGCATCTGTCACTGTCGTGTCGTGTTTACAATATTCAATTTAAGTGTAATCGTTTTTATCATTGAGCACCAGCACGATATCAGGCTTATTGGCGACAATAGTCCTGTCCGTGATGATAGCGCAGTCCCAGTAGAGCAACGCACGACCATTCTCGAGAACTTGCAGAGATGCGTACTTATAGTACGGCACCTCGGACTCTTCAAGGCCGCATCGAAGAGCAAGTTGCTGGTGGATGATCCTGGCTACTAGGAGATTTAGCCGTTAGCAAGATGCAAACAACCGGAAACCACATGACGAAGAGATTCGCCTGGACGGCGGCATGCTCGACAAATGTCGACCGTACCTTCGTTCATTATAATTATTATTAGTATTATATAGTGTTCCATAGTTTTGACGTGATAACGTCTTATAATTCGATGAAGCCGGCTGCACGCCCACAAAACATGACGTCATGTACCGTTACCGCGTTACCGTCGGTCGTTACCTCGCCGCATGTTTGTTACAGTTGTATTAATTATTTCGACCAGTAGTTCAAGCGGGGATGTAGCTCAGTGGTAGAGCGTTCGCTTTGCATGTGAAATGCCCCGGGTTCGATCCCCGGCATCTAAAAGCTTTTTCTCATTGTTTTGATTGAAAATGACTAAATTATTCTACTGATTACTTTTTACATACAAATCTATTAAACAAATGAAATTAAAATTTTCTTTTGAAAAATGCTACCATTCCATCAGTATTTTCTTAAGACGTTGTCACGTTCTATCGTCAGTAAACCGACTTTACAGACAAACATTTTTTTTTCTTAGTTTAGTTTTCCCTACTACAGTATTAAACACACATTTTTTTTACAGTCAAGACCAGTCAGCTCTGTCGGCTGCGACGCGTGGCGCGACCAACGGCATCGCCCTCATCCTGAACATCATCGCCAACATCGTGGCGTTCGTGGCGTTCATCGCCTTCCTCAACGGCGTCCTCGGCTACCTCGGCGGCATGCTCGGCGCGCCGGACTTCAGCCTCGAGTGGCTGTTCGGGAAGATATTCATCCCGCTCTGCTGGGTCATGGGTACATCTACTTATATATAAAACTTAGAATTCAATACAGACAGTTAAATTCAAAATATTAGCAAAACTACCAGTCATCGAGACTGCCGAAATGCCATCTTTAGTAGTATATTATTAGCATGACCATCTAGATTAGTATTATAAGCATGATTAGTCTTGTAAGCATGGCCATCTAGGTTAATGTTACAAGCAAGACCATTTAGATTACGGTTACAAGCATGGCCATCTACATTAGAGTTACAAGCATGGCTCATATCAAAAGTATATTATAAGTTAATCCGTTAAATACCAAGCGGCACCCGGGCGCTACGCTGATCTGTTTGGCTCGTTTTTTTTAAATTAGGTTGTAAATAATACTGAAAATAAGGTGTAAAGTCAAATGGAACAGTAATGTGCCCGGGCGTCGCTTGATATTTTACGGATTAGGTGGCATTGCCCTCATCCTGAACATCGTCGCCAACATCGTGGCGTTCGTGGCGTTCATCGCCTTCCTCAACGGCGTCCTCGGCTACCTCGGCGGCATGCTCGGCGCGCCGGACTTCAGCCTCGAGTGGCTGTTCGGGAAGATATTCATCCCGCTCTGCTGGGTCATGGGTAAACTACAATTGCTACGCAGCATAAATAAAGTAGCTTCCTACTGTCTCTCTATCCCTATGCACGAACCCTTGTACCCTTGTTAAGTCGTAAACTTCAGACCACCCAGTCTAAAAAGCTTTTTTTTTTTTAAATAAAGATCGACGAGACGACCAGGACATGTGCCTGATGGTAAGCAACATGCCTGCCGCATAACAGCACAGCAACATGCAGCTATTGGAGTATGAAGAATCCAAATCATTACTTTGCACAGCACTGCGCTCGCCACCCAGATATCTAAGTTGTTATATTTCTAAGCCCAGTAGTTTCCGACCTAACAAAGATACAAGCCATTTTTTCAGATATTTGTTTTTCAAAATTCTCTTGTAATTCTAAGTAGTTCTAACAGCGATCTCTGTAACCTGCCCAAATAGCTTTTCTCTATAAAAAAAAAATGGGCAGTCATAGGAACTGCCGATAGAAGTGAAAACTTATAATTCTAATGTGATAGCTTACTTTGGAAACTACACGGGTGTAACCGGAGGCCATCTAGAAATGCGTCAGCATTTCCCATTGGCTGTTGCATTTCTAGATGGCCATGCCATGATGCCCTTTCAGCATTTCCATTGCCTGACGCATTTCCAGATGGCCAATAGCCATGGTCCCGAGTTTACTCGAAGATTTCTTATCATACCCGAGCGTGACACTAGAATTTAATTCACGACCCACGAAAAATCTGTATAGGCGCGCCTAAAGAAGTTTTCACTTCAATAACTACTTATTCATCCCGATTTAGTGGGTCATGAGTAAATCTACACTAATAACATTACTGAAAAGGTTTTGTGTTAAACTCGCTAATCTCGGGAACTACTGGACTGATTTCAAAAACTCTTTCACCGTTGGAATATGTGTGTGATCCCTGAGTGTTATATAGGCTATATTATATTATTATGTACCATGGACGAAGCCTGATGAACTGCTAGTTTACTAATATTATAAACCTGAAAGTCAATAACAACTATCAAATTGAAAACATTAAAACAATAACGAACCGGAAGACGCAGTGTTGGACGGCCTCCCACTAGATGGACAGATGACCTCACAAAGGTCGCTGGAAACCGCTGGTTGCAGGTTGCGCGGGACCGTTCGTTGTGGAAATCTAGGGGGGAGGCCTTTGTTCAGCAGTGGACGTCTTGCGGCTGATGATGATGATGATGATGATGAAAACAATTTAATTGTTTTAATTTAAGTTTAGTTTTATGTATGGTATAGAGTGAAAAGACGGTCATTAAATGTGCCTGATGGTAAGCAACATGCCTGCCCATAGCAACACAGTGACAAGTAATTATTGGAACTTGAAAAGTCCAAATCATTACTGCACTGCGTTCATGACCCAGAAATATAAGATGTTATATCTCTTTGCCCAGTAATTTATCTTGAAACATTGCCCTTCAAACCGGATCACTGTAATGTTGCCACATTAGAATGACCGGCAAAGGTGTGGTACTTCCTCTTGACTCTGCAAAGCAGGGCTTGATTTAGGGGAGGGCAAACGCCCCGGGGCTTCCACAAACGGGGGGCCTCCACAACATACACTTCGGGGAAAAAAAACTTCGACAGTAAACAACTTTTACGTTAGCTTTAAACCATTTGTAGTCCGGGTTTTTGCTTGAGAAAAATCTTAAAACGTTGGGCTAACTAGTGTGCAGCCTTGGGCGCAAAAATCTGGGGTTGAATTTCGTAATGAGATTTCGTAAGCACTGAGTAAAGCCAAAATAATAAGTTATGTAATACAGTTTTTCAAAAATACAATCAATTTAAGCATAAACTGTTTAAAAAAAATATTTCTAATGAATCACAGGACTGTTGACATTATTAAATTGTGTATAAAATTACTTTTAATCCAATAACCAGCTCGGTGAAGGTCGTTGTATAGCGGGATCTCCTACTATATAGCCTATTGTGAGGATGCGCCAGGTGTGACAAAATCATGATCTGTCAAGCTTTTTCAGCTCCCAGTGCATTTAGTTTTAGCGTTTTGTCTCGGTCCAGTTGAAACATGTAGGGTAGAAGCAATAATGCTAGATTAAAAGTGAACATGAAGATACGATATTAACGCAACCCCCAGATTTTTGGGCCCAATGCTGCAACCTAGTTAGCCCAAGGGTTAAACAGGCCCTGGTGGTGTGACTCTTTGCAGAGTCAGGAGGAAGTACCACACCTTTGCCGGTTATTCTACCGTCATTCTAATGTGGCAACGTTATTGTATTGGCAAATTTTTTCAAAGAGATTGACATTACTTGTTGTCGTATTAAATTGAATATAAAATACTTTTCATCCAATAAACAGCTCGGTGCAGGTCGTTGTATAGCGGGATCTTAGACCACTAGTAATCTATATTAATGATGTGCCTGTCTGTCTGTACCCAGGAGTGCCATGGGAGGAGTGTGAGCTGGTGGGCACCCTGATCGGGCTAAAGACGGTGGTCAACGAATTCGTGGCTTACCAGCGGATGGGAGAGATGAAGGCTCAGGGACTGCTCTCGGTAAGAACACTTTTTTAACACGCTTTTAATTCAAAGGAAAGCGATCATAAGGATTTACATATTTGCCGCCCCTAGGCTTTTCAAATTTAACCGCCCAATTTCGCTTTTACCAATTTCCCTCTTTCATTTTTGCCTACAACACTGGCATTTCATTATCTTAGAAAAAACGATATTTTCTGGTGTTTTGCACCCTCGCAGCCTGGCACATGCTTTGTCTGCCTTAAGAATAGTCCGCATCTGCAGGGAGGGGTCACAATAATAGTATTAAATCTGCTTACTTAACACTTGAATAGCCCTCAAATCTAAAGACGCTGTGTAGTCTGTCTGAACTGTCTAAGTGGTAGGACTCTTGGCAGAGTCCGCCTGGGGAAGTACCACACATTAGCCAGCTATTCTACCGCTAAGCAGTAATGTGCAAACATTACTGTGTTCCGGTTTGAAGGGCAATGTTTCCAGAGATATAACAGGGCTTAGAGATATAATATCTTACGAGCGCAATGCAGTGCTAGGTAATGATTTGGACTTTTCATGTTCCAATAGCTGTGTGTCACTGTACTGTTATGTGGCAGGCTTGTTGCTTATCATCAGGCACATGTCCTGCTCGTCTCGTCACTCTATGCTATGCAAAACTATATATATTTGTTATGTTATTCCAGGCCCGGGCTGAGCTGATAGCAACTTACTCCCTGTGTGGGTTCACCAACCCCGGGTCTGCTGGCATCATGATAGGAGCGATCGCGGCCATGGCGCCGAACCAGCGAGAGACACTCTCTAGCGTGAGTATTGGCACTTTTTCATAATTTATGCACACACCTTGAGAATAAGAAAGCTGAAGTGGCAGTAGGCCACATATGTCGCAGAGCCGATGGACGTTGGGGGAGAAGGGTTCTGGAGTAGAGACCACGTTCAAGACGGACGTGGGACGGTTTCCGCTCGGTGGACCGACGACCTGAAGAGAGTGGTGGGAAGCGGATGGATGCGGAGAGCTGAGAACCGGATTTGGTGGCACAATATTGGAAAGGCTTATGTCCAGCAGTGGACGAAGATGATACAAAACATTTTAAAAGTTGACCTCTGTCTGAATTACAAACAGGCCTCTACTGCTAGAGGTTTGCAATATGTCTGGCAAAACAATTTGTTTAAGTCTTCATTTAAACAATGAAAAATGAATAAGTATAGATAAAATAATAGTCAATTGACTTAAGCCTTCTTCTTCTTCGTCTTCTTTTCATTTCTGAATTTTATTCGGTTTCATTTTTCGGAACGAAGTTCCTTACAACTTGGATGAGATAGGTAGGATAGTAGGATACAAAAAATGTGAGACTATAACTGTAAGAAAAATATGTAACGGAAGTGAAGCTTAAAAACTGCCCGTGACCAGTGTTGCCAACTTCATTTATCAGATGATCGCACCATAAAAATATTAAAATTAAGTAACATTTTGCAAATTGTGTTGCTTCTATGTTATCAGAAGGAACTTAGTTCCTGCCACATGATTTTATTGATTTTTAATGTATTAGGTGACGGAACGAGCAGGCATTATGCCTGATGGTAAGCGACACGCCTGCTAACAGCACAGTGTCACGTAGCTACTGGAAAATGGAGAGACCAAGTCATCAAATCATTTATCTAGCACCTTCATCCAGAGACATAATTTACAGTTTTTGAAGTGAAAACTTCTTTAGGCAGATTTTTCGTGGGGTGTAAATTGATTTCTAGCGTCACGCTTGGGTATGATAAGAAATCTTCGGGTAAACTCGGGTCCTTGGCGATTGGGCATCTAGAAATGCGTCAGCCAATGGGAAATGCTGAAAGAGCGTGGACTCGCCATCATGGCATGGCCATCTAGAAATGCGTGAGCCAATGGGAAATGCTGACGCATTTCTAGATGGTCATGCCAAGATGGCGAGGCCACGCCCTCCGGTTACACCCGTGTAGTTTCCAAGGTAAGCTATCAAATTCTGAGTTATAAGTTTTCACTTCTATCGGCAGTTCCTATGACTGTCAATTTTTCTATATGCCCTGTAATACGACGACTAAGGAAAATAAAATTAATCAGTTAAATTAGTAAAACATATTAAACACCATTTTTTTTCTTTTGTTTGACAAACAAGAAATGACGAGGACACCATGCTCAGAAGTTTCGAATGACGTCACTTCATTGTACGATCTTTACAAAGACGTGACGTCACAACTCCCCACTCCGGTAGATTGACAATCTATATCTTTGTCGATTATCAATAACAATTTGATATAACACGTGTCCCATATTATTCCATCTACCTGAGGAACTAATTAGAATGGTATATCGTTGACCCAGTCAACATTTAAATTTCTCTGAAAACTTTGCCCTTCACACCGGAACAGATTGACGTTTGCACAGTACTGCTTGGCGTTAGAATAACTGACATAGGTGTGTTACTTCCCTAGGCGGACCCTGCACTACAACGATATGAGTTTAAATGTCAAAAGATTAAAGTTATAATTAATTTTCTGTTCACAGATTGCAGTGCGTGCATTCTTCGCCGGTTGTGGTATTTGCTTCATGACTGCTTGTATAGCGGGTAAATATAGTTTTTTTTTATTGTTATAACGTAATGTAATTTATGAAATGTTTTTTTTTTATTGTGCACCGCACAGATTTTGAAGTGAAAACTTCTTTAGGCGCGCCTAGACAGACTTTTCGTGGGCTGTGAATTGAATTCATTCGTCACGCTCGGGTATGATAAGAAAGCTTCGGGTAAACTCGGGACCATGGCTATTGGCCATTTAGAAATGCGTCAGTCAATGGAAAATGTTGAAAGGGCGTGGCCTCGGCATCATGCCATGGCCATCTAGAAATGCATCAGCCAATAGGAAATGCTGACGCATTTCGAGATAGCCATGCCATGATGCCCAGGCCACGCCCTCCGGTTACACCCGTGTAGTTTCCAAGGTAAGCTATCAAATTCTGAGTTATAAGTTTTCACTTCTATCGGCAGTTCCTATGACTGCCAATTTTTTTTTATTACTTTTCTTTGCCATGGTTACTAGTCCTTCAGCCGCATCTGCCACTAAGTTGCGTGTCGCTGCGTTTACCATGTTAAATTTATAAGTATTATGGAATCATTATTTGTACATTTAGGTAATTATTAAAATTATTCAAAATTTTTAAATCGTTATTCCTTATTTTAGTTTTCACTTCTGTCGGGTGACTCACGGGTCGGGTCTTAAGCACTCACATTTTTTTAGCTCACTTCAGAAAAGAAGGAGGTTCTCAATTCGGTTGGATGTATGTTACACGCGATAGCTCCGCCAATTGTGAATCAATTTTGATGATTATTCTTTTGTTTAATAGATCATAGTTCAGAGGTGGTCCTTTTTAAATTCTATATAAATTTGCGTAGTGGTTTTTGAAATATGAACAAATAACTAAAATTGGATTTTATTTTTCTAGACAACGGCGACGTTGCGTAGCTTTTTATGAAATTTGGTCAAGTTTCTGTAAAATTATGTTATATATTATATTATATGTTGTATATTATGTTTTGGTAAATTTAATATTAAACTGAAGTAGATTGTTTTTATTTTACGAGAAAATTAAACTATTGTATTTTTTTTCAGGTCTTCTGATGCCAGACGGCGCGTTTGGATAAATATTAGTCAATTTACATTAAGGCTAGTTTGTGTGACAATGTTCCCGTAGAATAAGAAAAACAATACTTACTCTATAAAGAGCATTATATTTTTTCAGGATTAAAAGTAGTAGGTATCTGTGTTGTTTTGCTGAAATCAGATTCAGACAGATTCCAATCTGTTAATCAATATTTCGGCTAGATCCATTCAGTGGTTACGACAGGATCGAGCAACAAACATCCAAAGTTATTCATATATTTTAATATAAGTAGAATCACGATTAAAGTAGGTTAAGTCATCGTTATAAATCAAAAGATATGCCCTTGCCACCTTGAAATTGTTAACAAATTGCGTCTCTGTATGTAGCGGGCGTGATTTAAAACTACCAATCTGCCTGACCCTTTGAATCACTAGCGGCGAGGTATGTTGCGGTTCTACTTATCTTGGTTGTTGACAACAAATAGCGGTGAACGACGGACGTTTATACCTATAAACGTCCGTCGTTCACCGCTCCCTACACTACAATCGACTAAAACGGAAAGAGTGAGCTCACTCTTCCCAACGATAACATAATTCCGTGCGCCTGAAGTTTGGGAGGGCAGATCCTTTGATTTATATCGATGGGTTAAGTCCGTGTAGAGGCTTCTTGAATTCGATTTTGTAAATACCTAGGTAGATATGTACATATATAAAGCATACATCATAATACATACAGATCAGCAAAAAGTTTCATAATTAAACTAAAATTATGGTTAAACAAGCAGCTTATCGCGATTTTACCCGCGCAGTTCCCGTTACCGTTACTTTTCCGGGATAAAAAGTAGTCTATGAAAGTAAGATATAATAAATGTCAAATATATATATTGGTGGACAATTCACACATAACACCATCTGACCCCAAACTAAGCAAAGCTTGTATGATGGCGCCCAGATAGCTGATATAATACTTATTTATTTTTTAAATATATACTTATTATACATAGAAACACCCAGACACAGTGCAAACATTTGAATTCATCACACAAATATTTGCACTGGGTGGGAATCGAACCCACGATCCTCGGCTTCGCAGGCAGTGGCGTAGCTACCCAGGGGCTAGGCGGGGCAGTGCCCCAGGGCCCTCAAGCTCAGGGGGCCCCCAAATCCTTACCAGAAATCTTAATCGAACTGAACTTTTGGAAATTTCTCCTATTTTCAAAATAAATATGACAGGTTGCAACCCCACTTTAATCATGATAACTCAGTTGAGAGAAATTCAAACGTTATGCCTAAGAATTCCCCTAAATTCTTTCTTTAGGTTGGCAGTGTTGTCAATTTGACGGATAGTGATATGTGCGTTTTATTATTCATCGATGTGTATTTTATTGTGAATTCAATTTAAGATTTTTTTTCGAGAACGGTTAAAGAATAAATTTGGAAATAAATGTGTACGACAAATCTTATGACTATGACTTGGGAAACTTCACGAACAAAATTTTAGCCTTTACAGCCTTCAGGGCCTTTTCCAACAGACATGAACCAGAACAGGTGTTTTTCAAAATCATACTACGTTGTGTTCTAAATATGGGCCACTTACTAATAACAACTTATTCTACTGGGACCGCTCTACCATCACGGACAGGACTATTGTCGCCAATAAGCCTGATATTGTGCTGGTAGATCGGTTTCAGCGCCGGGCTGTGATCGTCGAATTACCGTACCACATGACGAGAACCTCGTGAAAGCCGAGAAGGACAAGCTTAACAAGTACCTTAACTTGGCTCATGAGGTTACAGCCATGTGGGATGTTTATTCGACGATTATAGTCCCAATAGTCGTGTCGGCAAACGGCCTTATAGCAAAAAGTCTCGACCAACATCTCAAGAGACTTTCGCTAGACGGTTGGATGGCGGGTCAGATGCAGAAGGCGCTCACACTCAGAATCCTCGACACAGCGCGCATCGTCAGGAAGTTCCTCACTACAGAGTGAAGCCACCAGTAGCTTGGGCAAACTTGGCAAACTAGGTTTAGGTTTTTAAAATGTTTTTATGTTGTTTTTTAACACATTTATGATATTGTACAAACTTAAGTTTAAGAACCATAAATAAATGACTGAATAATAACTTATTAAAAAAATAAGTTTTTGGATGTGTTATTCCGAAATACTAGACGCTGCCTATTTGTCAGCCCTTCTGTTTATTTGCTTCACAAAGGAATAATGTTTGGTGTACGGGAATTCGAGATTGGACGCATTTATCAGAAATAATTAAACAACACAGTTGTTCGAGTGGCCATTCGGAAGCATGTGCTAATGTGCTGTGTATGAATTTTGGAATAAAACGATACTAATACTATCGACAAGGAAGTTGAAAATGAAATTCGCAAAGAAGCATCATTTTCATATGATCCTTCACAAGTTATTCGATATCATGCTTTAATATTTCTATTACCTGCCCTGCAGTGCATAAAAAAGGCATTTTTAAAGTATTTGTATATTTCATATTTTTATTTGATAAAACCTAATCAGTTAACATAGCAGTGGGGCCCTATTTTTTAATTTGCCCCAGGGCCCTTGGTTAGCTAGCTACGCCACTGTTCGCAGGCAGAGCTACTACCAACTAAGCCACGAGTAAATACCTTTGTAATTTCCGGAATTACATACCTACCTTTATTTAATTTTTTTTATAAAGTGGGTGGACCACGAAGGTCATTTCATTTTTTTAAATGGATCCCGAGCGAAACTAATTGGTGACCCCTGGCGCCATATTATGTACCAACCATAGGCAAAGCCGGGCCGGCCCGTTAGTTAGATATAACAGTGTATTATGTAATAAGTTATTAGTGAAATGACCTTAAACGATATTATTTAATGTAAATAATAGTGCAAGAACTATTTTTATACAATATTTAGTAGTATTTATTTTGAAATAGTATTAATAAACTGATTTGTTTGTATTTTTTCACTGTTTTATTTCTGTCATCATTATTAACTATATTTTATACTTAGGGGGATGTCCATCAATCACGTGATGTTTTTTTACATTTTTAACCCCCCCCCCCCCCCCCCCCTTTGGTGATACGTGGTGAGGTTTAAAACAAACTCCCCCCCCCTCCCCCCACCAAAATCACGTGCATTTTTAGTGCCTTAAATTTTACAAAGAATCTTAATTTTTTCATAATATATATTTTTTTAAATACCGGTCTATTAGTATAGTCTAATCCCCTATTCTAGGCGCGCGAGGACTTCGTTCGTTGCCTGGCAACGGGGAGTCAAGGTTACACTACACGCCGATTTTCGATTTAAAAATCACGCGTTTGACGAAAAAATAAATACACGTAATATCTTACAATACCCCCCCTTCCCCCTTGTGATATTTCGGGATTTTTGCCGAACCCCTCCCCCCCCCCCTTTTGAACCTCACGTGATTAATGGACATCCCCTAGCCAAATTCTAAGGCTCTTTGTCAAATTCTAAGCATGCTAAATAATGAGCCGTTTTCCGACGAGACAAAAAGATATGGTTTAATAAAACGATAATAGGAGGCGCTTGTAGGTCTTTTGGTTTGTTGTCAAAAGCGGTAGGCATAATGGGACTCAATTCATTCAATTTGCGAAAGCACGACTTCTAGTAATAAACTACTTTATCCTTGTACGCATTTTATTCGAATGAAAACTATATCAAAACATCAAAATTTCAAAACCTCAGCAGAAGTACCTAAGTTCAAAACAAATTCGTGAACCTGATGAAAGACAAAATATATTTTTTTTTAATTTATTCTTGGCTATGGATACTAATCCTTCAGCCGAGAGAGTATCTCTCTACTTGATAAAATATCTCTCTGTGGATAAAATATTGTCGTATCAGTGTTGCTATTTATATCTTTGAATTTTCCTTCTACTTTGGCTTAGTTGGTGTCTATTGCCTCGGGAGTTATACAGATTTTTACTGAAAAGGGATTGTGATCAGTAACGGTTTTTTATTACATTATCAACCTAATTAGCTATTTTTATTCCCAATATTTTAAAATTAAAAAATACACTTTTTACACTATACTTTTTCCCTGAAAACGGGTAGGGTCTCTAAAGGGATTACACTGTTGAGAGTATATGGTAGAGACAGATCTATCTGCATCTCGAACAATCGCCATCTAGTGCGTCCGTTGGAACTATTTTTGTCTCGTCGGAAACTCCCTCATTACATTTGGACATTGAACTCTTTGTTTATATCAATGCACTTGGATGACATTGTCAGGAGGGCGTGTGGATCGGGATATCTCGTATCTCAAAAAAGCGACATCATTTCATGGTTGATGTTCCAAAACACGAACGAAGAGATTTGACTCCACCTTTTTGATAAGCAAGGTGAAGTCAAAGAGAACTTGGTGTATTCAAGTCGAGAGTGAATCGGTTTCTTCTAGGTAAGCACGCTTCATCGTAGGCCGCATCGTCGCTTAACATCAGGCGAGATGGCGGTCAAGAGTAAACCTATTAATTTTTTTTAAATAAATAAATATATATAAATATTGGTGGACAATTCACACATCACACCATCTGACCCCAAACTAAGCAAAGCTTGTATGATGGCGGCCAGATAGCTGATATAATACTTATAATTATATTTTTAAATACATACTTATTATACATAAAAACACCCAGACACAGTGCAAACATTTGAATTCATCACACAAATAAATAAATAAATAAATATTGGTGGACAATTCACACACGACACCATCTGACCCCAAACTAAGCAAAGCTTGTATGATGGCGGCCAGATAGCTGATATAATACTTATAATTTTAAATACATACTTATTATACATAGAAACACCCAGACACAGTGCAAACATTTGAATTCATCACACAAATATTTGCACTGGGTGGGAATCGAACCCACGACCCTCGGCTTCGCAGGCAGAGCTACTACCAACTAAGCCACAAGGCCAGTCTGCGTCTGTAAGTCTGCGTTGTGGACATAACAATGGAGATCTATTGACCGAGATACACGAGGCTAGTTTTTCAAGCTAGGATACCTAGCAAGCTAATGTTACTAAGTAAAAAGTAGTGTTGGTAGGACTCTTGGCAGAGTCCGCCTGGGGAAGTACCACACCTTTGCCAGTTATTCTACCGCCAAGCAGTAATGTGCGAACATTACTGTGTTCCGATTTGAAGGGCAATGTTTCCAGAGAAATTACAGGGCTTAGAGATATAACAACTTAGATCTCTGGGTGACGAGCGCAGTGCAGTGCTAGGTAATGATTTGGACTCTTCATGTTCCAATAGCTGTGTGTCACTGTGCTGTTATGTGGCAGGTATCTTGCTTATCATCAGGCACATGAATGAATGAATGAAAACTCTTTACTGTTCACACCTTAAAACACATAGGAGCACAGTAAAACTAGTGAAACAACTGGCGGCCTGATCGCTGAAAGCGATTTCTTCCAGGCAACCTTGGGATGGACATAGAAACTAGGAGAACTTAAAGCGTGGTGCGCAACAAAGACTATTACTACGAGATTACTACGATTAAACATACATCCTAATAATATTACATACAAATACTTAAGCTATACAAAATCAAAATACACTAATAAATACCACTAATCATATACATACATAAACATACGTACCATTAATTGACATGGAATGCTCGTCTCGTCACTCTTTATTAAAAAAAAAAAACAAGGTGTATTTTGGGTTTAATAAAAAACAACAGAGTGCAGTGGCCCGTGCGGTGCGCAAATTACAAAAGTGCCGAACAATTTTTTTTTACGTCTTTGGTGCCGAAAGTGTCTTTAAAACTAATCAAATTCAAAGACATTTATGAATATTTTTTCTTAATACGTAAGCATAATTATTTATAAGTACCTAATTATTATTATATTATATTTAAATATTTAACCTATTTCGTTTATTTTACACGGTTATATTTTTTGCTTATTTGCTCATGTAGTTTGATATTATGTAATAAAAAAAAAAAAATAAGCAAGGACGTTTAAAAAAAATAATTATAAACGTCCTTGATAATAAGTAATAAAAAAGAGGGATGTAGATATAGGGCTCACGTGTTCGCCCACATCCCTACCATTCTGCAGATATCACATTAGGGTTCCGTACCCAAAGGGTAAAAACGGAACCCTATATTACTGAGACTTGGCTGTCCGTCCGACCGTCCGTCTGTGACCAGGCTGTATCTCAAGAACGGTGACAGCTAGACAGTTGAAATTTTCACAGATATAGATAGTGCAATCCACGAAGACGCGCCCCACCAATTTTTTTCTCCACCAATCGCGTTTGCTCCGAGCGTCAGTCGCGAACCATTCACCAGTCATTGCAGTGTGCGTGTGCATTCATAGGTAATTTGTGTACCGATTACACTCAAACATTGACGGAAGCTTGCACACATATACTATAAACGGTTAGGAGGAATAGTGGGGCGCGTCTTCGTGGATTGCACTATCTGTAATGTATTTCTATTGCCGCTATAACAACAAATACTAAAAATAAAATAAAAATATATATTTAACGGGGGCCCCATGTAGCAAACTTGATTTTTTACCATTTCTTGCTCGATTAGTCCATTTCAAGCAAACTAGATGGCGCCACTAGTGTACTAACACTAAAACACGCATTCGAGTCGTTAAGATCCTAAGGTAAAATCAAAATATTAATAGAACCTTGTGGATGTCAGTGGTATGGAACTCTTCGTGTGGGAATCCTACTCGCACTTGGCCACTTTTATTATTTTTATACTACGCCTGACAGTCACTTGTCGGAGCGCAATTACAGCGCACGTACTTAAACTCACACCTTGTTTTATTGCACTATATTTATATTGGAGTCAGTAACAATCACATCATAAATAAAACAACCAAAGAAAGTTCTAAAATATTATCGAATACAATATCGGCATCATGTGGGCACGCACCGCACCATCGATATAAACCAATGGATGTGTCCTGAGCACCCTTGAAATTGGTAATAAATTGCGTCTCTTGCGTTGCGTATCGTAAGTGGTTTACAAACAACCAATCCACTTGACCCGTGACCCCTATCTTCGCTAGCGGCGAGATTTGCTGTGGTTCTACTTATTTTGGTTATTGACAACGAATAATGATAGGTAAAAACGTTCGGCGTTCAGGCGTTCACCGCGTCCTGCAACCGACTAGAACGGAAAGAGTGAGCTCACTCTTCCCAACGTTGACATGATTGCGTGCGCCCTGAAGTTTGGGAGGGCCCATCTTGGGTTCTACGATCTATGCTTTTTACATTATCTTAATAACGTACGTCTTTAGAGAAATAAAACGTATAATATATTCTAAGAATGACACTTTTCAACTTGTGTCATATACTTACCAACCCGCACTTGGCCAGCGTGGTGGAATATAGCCTTGACTGTCTTATTGTAAGAAACGGCCCCGTGGCCCCGAGTACATTTTACACTGCATTATTAAACTCGTAACAAGTGTAAAGTAAATATGAACGCTACCATTTAAAATTTGGACGCGTTCATATTAGAGTATCTCTCTACTTAGTCTGTGTTCATATTGTATTCAAATCTCTGCCCGGTACATTTCCATTGAATAGGGGATTCCCCCGTCCCCTTTTTTTTTTTTTTCGTTAAGCTGAATTGCCATGTTGTGGGCAGTGTTGCCAACTTAACGGATTTCCCAACATATCTAGCGGATTTGGGTACGTTCAGGGTAGCGATTCTAAATCCATTCGGTTGCATCCGACACGGAATCACATCTTTCTGTCGGTCTTTGTATTATCTGTTTGGCATGACAGAGACAGGGAATGTCATTCCGATTCCGCACCATTTGGAATCGCTACCCAGAACGGGAAGATAACTATCTAACGGCTACGGGATATCTAACGGAAATAAAAACTTCCTATTTTCATCGATAAATGTTTATTGTGTTTTTCAAACGGAGAGGTAAATACCTAATATGAGCGAATTATTTTATACTAGCGACCCGCTCCGGCTTCGCACGAGTGCAATACTAATACTAAATATACTAATAAAAATGGTTATTGTGAGTTATTCCCTAGAGATAGACATTTACTACAGGAGACTTTTAAAGGGGTACAGTCCGCGAGGTATAAGCTGAGCTTTGCATTAGTGTGAGTGATCACATGCATACGCATCTATTACCAAAAGTACAGTCAGACAACAAACTCTTAAACAACAAGCTGACATTAACTATCCAGGATCAATATGGTCATTGCGAAAAGAAGTATCTCTTTTAGGATTCAAATGGTCAAGGACAGAGAATAACAGAAAAATTTTAATGGAAAAGCATGAGATCCGTCACCTACGTATAACTTATTTACTTTAAATTTCCGAATACCGTATTCAGGGCAGGCCTATCGTTTATACCGATGAAACATATATTGACACCACTCACACTTCATCAAAATCATATTCAGATGGCAGCACTTCTAGTTTGAAGAAACACCTTATTAAGAGAACATGGTCACAGCGTCCTGCGTCTGACTGTACTTTTGGTGATCACTCACACTAATGCAAAGCTCAGCTTATACCTCGCGGACTGTACATTATTTTGATCTAGCTCATAGGGTTCAGCCAGCGTTTGATAGATAGATAGAAACTCTTTATTGTGTTTGTCTTTGTTCGCGGGAACGACGAGTTTTTCGGGATAAAAGCTTTAATAGTGCTACGGGAATAGACTATTGGCGTGAACTGTGTTAATTACTACTGGATTAGTGCTGGAATATTATTTGTGAAGTGGCTACTGGATTGGCCCTTTTTTACAACGCCGGACCGTTGCTTCTGCTGGAACGGGAATTCGGGAGGTCGCCTCGATATCGCCTGGTTTGGTTCTTCCCACATTCCCATTTGATCCCTACCTACATTCCTGTCGTATCAAACTGGGCTTTGGACGACGCCGGGAACCCTATGTAAGTAATTTCTTTTCGGTAACTTGTTTGCAATTAGGAGGTATATATTTAAATCGGTATAAACGCAAAATAATAATGTTTAATTCTCGCTTATGGGCCCCGAGACGGTAATTTCTGGATAAAATACTGTACATTTTTTGGTAGACAGAGCGTCGTTGGCCGTAAATACTCCCTTTTTGTTTTATTTTTCTGGCAAAATATAACGGGTAGGCCGAATATTTGGGGGTTCCCAGTTTATAATTTCTCCCCAAACTGTCGGGAAATTAGTATTAAGTGGTATCCGGTTTTTTAGGTTGCGGATATATTTGTTGTGACATTGTCCGAACTTTAGGCTAATTTAAAATTTAAATTTAAATTTAAAATGGCTTCGGATTTGGCCAACCAGCTCCGATGGTTCGAATCCTTACAAGGATTGGTCGGCCGGAGAGACCGGGAGGAGGCGCTGCTAAACAGGGCAGAACAGCTCGACAGGCGCCTAGAGGTCGCTGAGAGGAGCGCAGGATCGCTGCGGGATGCAAGGCCGTCTCCACCTGAGGAGCAGATGAAGAGGATCGAGGCGGACATGCGGCGCATCCTGGATGTGTACGACGAGGTCTCCGAAAGGGTTCGCCAGCTGGAGAGGTCTCGTCAGGGAAGGGCGAGCTCGGGACCCGTCATCAGGGATGCGGGCTCGGGTGTAGTGGGACGCCTTCCCACTCTGGACTTGCCCAGGTTTACAGGGAACCTGCGGGAGTGGAGCGGCTTCCGGAGCATGTTCGCCTCTCTCGTAGATTCACGCACGGACTTGACGAGGGCGGAGAAGCTGGCCTATCTCCGCACGTCACTGGAGGGTGAGGCACTCTCCCTGATCCAGCACCTGGAGCTGGACGACGACAACTTCGGCACGGCGATGGAGTTGCTGGATACGAGGTTCCAAAACCCTCGGCTCCTCGCCGACGCTCACGTGTCCCAAATACTGGGGCTGCCGAAGGTGACTGAGAGGTCTCAGTTGAGGCCGCTAATCCTCACGCCCGTGAAGGTGGCGTACAACGCCTTGCGCAGCTTGGGACTGCCAGTGGAACACTGGTCGTTTCTGCTGGTCCACATCCTGCTGGGCAAGGTGCCGCTGGAGTTGCGCGCCCGGTTCGAGCGGGAAAGGGGCCTTCACGCCGACCCGAAGGTCTTCCCCACGTTTGAGGAGCTGCTTCGGGTCCTGGAGTGGGAGGCGAGGATGGCAGAGTCGGCGCCTCAGGAGGCGCAGCCCGCCGCGTCAGCTCGTGGCCCTGCCGGAACAGGACCGCGACCTACCAATCCCCGCACTCTGGGTGGGGTAAAGCGGTCGGCGACTGTGACGACTGCGTCGGAGCAGGAGTGCCCGAACTGTGGCCAGCTTCACGCGCTGGTGCAGTGTCCGGCCCTGCTTGCGCGGACGACTTCCGAACGACGAGGGATCGTTCGGCGGTTGCGTCGGTGCTACGGGTGCCTGGGGGGTCATTTGTACAATGACTGCCCCACGGCACGGCCGTGTCCTGGGTGTGGGGGACCACACCATCAGCTCTTGTGCGTCAGGAGCGATGGTGCTGGTCGACAGCCCTCAGGGAGGGGGCCCTCCACGGGCGGGGGCGCTCCCACGCAGAGCCACGCCTTGTACAACAATGAAGTGGCTACAGCGTGGAGCACACCCCCTCCACCCCAACCCACGGCAGCACCGGGCAGCCCAACAAGGGGCGTCCTACACGCGGCTCGGTCACCGACCTCACAGCCCGCGCCGACGCGGGCGAACTGGAGAGGTGGAAGGGTGATACCGGAGTCACCACGGGGGCCACCTCCCCAGCGTTATCCTTCTCCGCCGCTGGATCCGCGACCAATAGAATGGAGGGCGTACACGCCTCCCCTCCATGAACATCCGAGGCTGGATTACCACCCGCCCTACTTTAGGTACGGCAGGGCAGCTGGATATGCCCCCCCTCCGATGGCCCTTTGCACTCGGCAGCCATACTGGGCTGGGCCCGGTAGTCCGACGGGTTCGGACGGGCCTCGGAGGGATTGACTAGCCTCCGTTCCCTTGGCACAGGATCAACCGGTGGTCCTGCTGCCCACCCTCTGGTTAAGGGTTTGGGGTCCAAGAGGCGACTACGTCCGGATACGAGCGCTCTTGGACACAGGGTCCCAGGGGTGCATTTTAACAACCCGGGTTGCTCATCGCCTGGGCCTGGCTAGGTTACCGTCACCGACTCCGTTGCGAGGAGTCGGGAACACAGAGGTGCGGTTGGCTGGACAGACCCGCCTCTCCTTCTCGTCCGTACATTCATATTCGGAAAGGATTGCGGTCAGGGCCACCGTCATGGATTCGGTTGTCGGTTGGCTTCCTCAGGCGGACATAGATCCGGATCTTTTGTCCTGTACTAAGGGTCTCAGGTTGGCGGATCCCCGCTTCGGGATGGCGGGTCCGGTAGACCTTTTGTTGGGTTCTGATGTACTGGGTTACATCATGAACGGCAAGCCTAGACTGCTGGATCAGTCTTCGCTGATGGCGCTGCCCACCATCTACGGGAACGCCATTTTGGGAATGGTGGATGAGTGGCAGCAGACGAATCAGGCTTCTTTTACGGGAACGGCCCTCGCTCAGATCATGCAGAGGTTCTGGGAGATCGAAGAGCCGCCTACCGTGTCTCGGCTGGATCCCGAGCACGTGGAGTGTGAGAACTTTTATCAGGCTCACACTCGGATAATGGTTTCTGGGCGATTGGAGACTAGGCTGCCTTTCCGGGATAACCCCCCGCGTCTGGGCCAGTCTCGATCATTGGCCGAGAAAAGGCTCAGGTCCATGGAGCGACGCATGGCTCGAGATCCTGTACTTCGGGAAAAGTACATCGAGTTCATGAGGGAGTATGAGGCACTGGGCCACATTTTTTTTTTTTTTTTTTTATAGCATAGAGTGACGAGACGAGCAGGTCATGTGCCTGATGGTAAGCAACATGCCTGCCACATAACAGCACAGTAACACGCAGCTATTGGAACATGATAGTCCAAATCATTACCTAGCACTGCACTGCGCTCGTCACCCAGAGATCTAAGATATTATGTCTCTAAGCCCTGTAATTTCTCTGGAATCATTGCCCTTCAAACCGGAACACAGTAATGTTTGCACATTACTGCTTGGCGGTAGAATATTTGGCAAAGGTGTGGTACTTCCCCAGGCGGACTCTGCTAAGAGTCCTACCACTACAAAATGTCTCCGGCTCGCGACGACTGGTCGACCATGGACCACTACTTTTTGCCTCATCACGCTGTTTTGAAAGCGTCGACAGGCAAACTCAGGACGGTGTTCGATGGATCCGCTCCGACTTCGACAGGAGTGTCACTGAACCAGTGCCTCCACGCTGGACCGAAGTTACATCGGGATATTGTAGACATCATCCTGAATTTCCGTAGGCATCAGGTGGTGTTGGGAGCGGACATCCGTATGATGTTCCGACAAACGGTCATACACCCCGAGGACAGGAGGTTCCAGTTGATCCTCTGGCGGGAAAGTCCTCAGGACCCTATGATGGTGTATGAGTTGAACACCAACACCTATGGGTTGAGATCAAGCCCCTTCATTGCGATCCGCTCACTGCTGGAGTTGGCGGAGCAAGAACGGGCTCGGTACCCACGTGCAGCCGCAGTTCTGGAACGCGACCTGTACGTGGACGACGTTTGCACTGGTGCGCAGACGGTGGAGGAAGCTCTGTTGCTCCGGGATGAGCTTACAGAGCTTCTCGCATCTGGAGGCTATGAGCTTCGGAAATGGCTCTCTAACGACCCCAACGTCCTGGCTGGTATCCCGGACGATCACCAGCAGGATCCGGGGCTCTTCGAGGAAGGTGACGATCCGCACGGGATTGCGGTTCTGGGCATGCAGTATCAACCGGTTGCTGACATCTTCACCTTTCGGGTGGCACTGGAAGCCACACGCGCGTGGACAAAACGGACGGTTTTGTCCACCATCGCCAGGATGTTTGATCCAAACGGTTGGATCAGTCCGGTTCTGTTCGCAGCCAAGTGTCTGTTACAGCGACTTTGGACTCTGAAGGTCTCCTGGGACGACCCCCTGGTCGGAGACTCGCTTAACACTTGGCTTCGTTTGATATCTGACCTCGAAACGGTCAATAGAGTGGCGTTGCCCCGTCGCATTCTGCCACCAGGCTGTAGCCGGATCAGCCTGCACGGGTTCTGTGATGCGTCCGAGCTGGGCTATGCCGCATCTGTGTACTTGCGTACAGTTGACGCTGGAGGCCACGTCAATGTCACGCTCTTATTGGGGAAGAGCAAGGTAGCTCCTATCAGGACACGACTCACCATTCCGAAACTGGAATTGAGCGGAGCCACATTACTTGCTCGGCTGCTCAAGCATGTATATCAGGAACTGTGCACCTCGATAGACATCCGGAATGTCTATGCGTGGTCAGACAGTCAGGTCGTGCTTGCCTGGTTGAGAGCAGCCCCTCACACTTTGGAGACCTTTGTGGGAAATCGGGTTTCCCAAATCCAAAACATTGGACTGGACATTGTTTGGAGACATGTCCCGGGTGAGTTGAACCCCGCTGACTGTGCTTCGCGCGGCTGTTCCGCGCCGGAGCTAGTTGATCACCCATTATGGTGGGGTCCGGACTGGCTGCGGGAGCCAGAAGCTTCCTGGCCAGCTCTCGGCGCGGACTCGGAGCGAGCGGAGCTGCCCGGAGTCCGCGTGCATGCGATTGTGGCGGAAGTGCCCCTAGACCCTGACTGGTTGACGGGTCGTTACAGCAAGCTGGATAAGTTGTTGGGGGTAACTAGCTGGATTAAACGCTTCATCCACAACTGTCGTCACCCTCGTCAGAGGAGGAGTGACCAGATCGCCACTGTGGAGGAGCGTCGGAGTTCCTTGCTGCACCTCATTCGGCTGGTGCAGGGTGAGAGGTTTCCGACGGAACTTGAGGCGCTGCGCTGCGGTCGCGCTCGCTTGAAGGGTGCGGTCGCTAAGTTGAACCCTTTCACAGATCAGGATGGTCTTCTGCACGTAGGAGGTCGGCTCCGGAAAGCCAACCTGCCGTACGGCAGCAGGCACCCCCTGTTGCTACCGAAAGGAGGTCCTCTGGTGGACCTGCTGATCACCGATCGGCATATCGGTAACGCGCACGCTGGATGTGGCGCGCTTCTCGCTGTGTTGCAGCGTGAATTCTGGATCTTGTCGGCTCGCAGGGCGGTCCGAAAGGTGCTGTTTAGATGTGTCCCTTGTTATAGGCTCAAGGCGTCTACCATGCAGCCCATGATGGGAGATCTTCCTCCGGATAGGATTTCTCCCTCGAGGCCGTTCGACGGGGTCGGAACGGACTTCGCTGGGTCCTTCTCGGTCAAGTCATCAACGTTGCGTAACGCCAAGGTCGTTAAAGCCTACCTGTGCGTCTTTGTGTGTTTGGCCACCAAAGCAGTCCACCTGGAGCTGGTCTCTGCGCTGTCTACGGAGGCCTTTGTCGCGGCGCTGGATCGCTTTGTAGCGCGAAGAGGAGTACCCTCTTTAATACGTTCGGACAATGGCACAAATTATCGAGGGGCGGCGAATTATTTACGCGAAGTTAATAATTTTTTAAATTCTGGTAATAATAGTTTAAGTCTGGCTCTCGCCCAGCGGGGAATCAGCTGGCAATTTAGTGTGCCGGCCTGTCCTCACTGGGGAGGAATTTTTGAGGCTGCGGTGAAGTCTGCTAAAACCCATCTCCGCCGTGTCATCGGGGAGACCGTGTTAACTTGGGAAGAGTTAGTCACGGTACTATGCCGCGTGGAGGCAGTTCTTAATTCCCGTCCTCTCTGTCCAATCTCGCCTGACCCTAACGATCTAGAAGTCTTGACGCCGGGTCACTTCTTGATCGGTCAGCCCTTAACCGCGTTGCCGGAGTATCCCTGGAAGGATGAGCGGCCCGGACGCCTGTCCCGTTTTCAGTTATTGCAGCAAATAAGTCAAGACTTCTGGAGGCGCTGGTCGGCCGAGTACTTGCATCTGTTGCAACAACGGGTAAAATGGACAGATAGGACGGAGGCCCCTCGGGAAGGGGACTTAGTATTATTAAAAGAGGCAAATTTGGCCCCCCTACTCTGGCGTAGGGGACGTATTTTAAAATTGATATCTGGTACTGATGGCACACCCCGCGTGGCGGAGATTCTGGTTTCTGGTTCCAGACTTCAGCGCGCGGTGTCCTCTCTGGCACGCCTGCCTCTTTATTAGATATACGTATTTTTCATGGTTAAAATTTTATTTAATTTTATTGCTATTTTTGGTAAAGGTTTTTTTTTTTTGGTTTGATTTCCACTTTCGGGTCAAAGTTGGGAATTTCGTTTTTATTTGAGGTCTGGATACTGCTAAATACTAGTTACTAAATACTAGTTACTAAATACTGGTTTTCTAAAATTGAACAGGAGTTCAATAAAATTGGTCGGGGGTTTTGTTCCGTATAATCGGGCAACATTAAAAATCATAGCGGATCTATGGTTTGACAGCCGGCTGTGAATCCTACCTACATTCCTGTCGTATCAAACTGGGCTTTGGACGACGCCGGGAACCCTATGTAAGTAATTTCTTTTCGGTAACTTGTTTGCAATTAGGAGGTATATATTTAAATCGGTATAAACGCAAAATAATAATGTTTAATTCTCGCTTATGGGCCCCGAGACGGTAATTTCTGGATAAAATACTGTACAATTACAGTGAAATACTTATGAACTAGTACCTACCACGATGACTTAGTATCCATGACCAAGAATAAATTAAAAGCACAATTTTACGCGGGTTGGAAATAGCGTTCGACTCGCAAATTTAGTATTTTCTCATTTATTTATTTTATAGGTACGACTCCACCTAATCTTGTCGCTACTACCCCTAGAGTGTATTTAAAAAATGCGGGAGCCAGAAGCTCAATGGCTCAATGGCTCAGGACTGACCGCAGAGCTTCTGGCGGGAGCGGCTTCTCAAATCTCAATGAGAGACCCTTGTCTATGTAAGTGCACCATGTTTCTTAGGTGTACCGTCACCAATATCATGTTAGGGGCTTTCAAGCTTTATCATAAAAAAATAGTAAGGAATATCGTAAGAAGTAAACTGTCAGCTTTTTCGGATGAATAAAATTTATTTTCATCACTTGAGCCCCAAGAGGCCAAATTTGGGCAAAACCGGTTTTGGGACTTTAAAACCTTATTTTTTCATGATAAGCATACTCGATTATTAGTTTATTTTGATGCCTAAGGGATAGGTGATAATATTTATCAGTACATTGTCGTTTACAGACACAAAATTTGGTTTCATTTTTTAGTTGTGATTTTTTGTGTGACGTCACGACGCCGGCCGCGTCGTGAGTCGGGCTTAATAGGTTAAACATTGTTTATTTCGTATGTATGTGCCCTACAATTTTTACCCGCGTTTACCCCGTTTACCCGCGTAGATCTCTTCCCCTTGGTTATCCCGGTTTTAAATATTAGCCTAAGTGATCTTTCAAACTATAATCTGTGTGTCCGATCCACTGAACCTCTGATAATGACCCACTGATGATGACTGTGTATCAGCACACACGTTCATGTTATGTGGCTGACTCTATAGACACAGTTTTTGTTTTAGCGAAACTAAGTGAACTCGAGACCTAACGCATTTCTAAATGGCCATGCTTAGAAAAAATGTGTAAAATATTCCTAAATATGTTAAATTGTATTTTATGAGTTGTTGAAGTTGGTAGGTATTTATTATCGTTTTTTTTTTCTTGGAATCTTATGGTCTTATGGCTTTTTTTATCTGTTTTGGCCGTGAAATTGTGTCTCAAGAGTAAATAAATATTTCATCTGCTTTGGCGGTTTCCTTTCTCGACAACTCATTAAATTTATTTTTGGGGTATTTCGAGAACATAGGGGGAAATAGAGATGATCCTATGGTAGCACTGTTTGTTATATCACCTTACACCAATCACATCACCAGTCTCACGCAGCGTTGCCAGACGTACGTAAATTCTCGTACGCGTACGCGATTTATGGATCGTTATGGATCGGCGTACGAGGCATGAGGAAACAATGTCTCGTAGGTACGTTTCGGTACTAGATTTCCCTAATCCCGCATGCCTGTGTAGAAAATACCACAGTCCGAAATCGATCGACTCAGCACATTACTAATTCTAATACGCATCACTAGTAATTTTGTGTTCGTCTATGCGAAGAATTCCCGCTTTTAAAGAATTTAAGTATATGTTGTCTTTTTACACATTTTTTACATGAACCTGTACATTACATGCATGTAGGTACCTAAGTTCTCTAAAAGCGAGAATCCCCGCTTTTTTTTAATCATCAAAAGACATGATTGCCAGAATGACAGCTGATAATTAGTAAAAAAAAATAAGGACAGTAATGATTCTGACACTAATATCGATGCAATTAATTAATATTGTAAAAAAGCATTAAAATTATGTCATTTGAAATCAAATTTTATTTTACTTATGTCCATTTTTTCGTGTAGGTAAATGCCTCATGTACATTTTGGTAATACATATTTATAATAGTTTAGTTTTCGGACCGTATGTATGATTACGCTGTACATTTTAACACTAAACTCAAGAAATAGTACCTACTCATTCAACGTGAGTGAATGGAAGTAAGGGAAAGGTCTGGCATCTGGCAACCCTGAGTCTCAGTACTCGGTACTTCCCAGATTATTTTTCAAACGACGCGACGTGACGCCGACGGTGACTACATGACCAATTGACCACTCCGCTCTCCACAGTCTCCACTGAGCCACTGACCACAGTGATACGTAATACGTAGATAGTACCTACTATACTAACTGGTCTTGTAATTTATAAGCTTGAAGTTTGAACGTTTGAAGTCTTTGTTTAGTAAGATAAACAATTAAAAATAGTAAGTGCCCTAGTGGCGAGTGCCCAAGTGCTGTGTTCTTGTGTTTTCCATAACAATTCCTGAAGTAACATTAATTACAGTATAAGTAAGTATAAATTAATTATTATTAATTAAAATTAAAACTGGACAGGAATATAGTGGAGGACTGAATTTAATAAATGTTCTTTAAATACAAAGCCGAAGACTTGGTAAGTACATTTTTTATACGTGGGGCAGCCGTAGCCGTTCTGTTTAGGTAGGTATAGTGGTCGGCTGGTCGGCAAACAAGTTGACCCTAATTTGACGTGGAAGGGGAAAGTTCGCGCATGTAAGTACACTTCCACCAAAGAGACCTTAAAAACTTTTCTGCGCAGCTAACTTCATAGGGTCAACTTGTTTGCCGGCACCTATACTTAAGCCACAGTAAATTGTGCTTAAGCTGCCTATACACACTGGGCCAGTGCAGGCCAACGCCAGTGTGTGGAGGGTCGTTTTGTGATGACTCGCGTCGCTCGCCTCGCTGGCCGAGTGACGGCAAGTGGCCAGTGTGTATAGGGCTGTTTTGTCTCGACTCATCTCTCGTGATCGGTGTCGGTTTTTGTGCACAAAACAAAGGCGCTCGGCGAGTAGCGTCCTGTCACAGTAAAGAACAGTAAAACATCTTCATACAAACGTGCCGCTCTCGGCTTGAATGTGTGCGTGCGCGCCGCGCGCCGTGTCGGCACGCGATTTCACGCACACGCTAGCATAATATATGGGGGAATAAGGTGGCGGCAGTACGGGCTGTGCAGTGCGACTGTGAGCACTGACTGACGTGTGAGCGTACGTTACATGACCGCTCGCGTTCGTCAACTCTCGCCGGCCACTTACCATAATATTAATTATAACGAGTATCATGACTTCAAAAAGGGGAAAAAAATATTGTAGTGTTTTCGGGTGCCTCAATAACGATTTCGCAAACCCGGATTTATCATTCTTCATAGTTCCTACTGAAACAGAAATGTAAGTACTTACCTACTTATACTTAAATCTTATTAGAAAATGTGGTAGGTATTGTATTATTGTTTATTTCACAGTTTATTGCTTTATTAATAGCATAGCCGAGTCAACGAGCAGGACATGTGCCTGATGTTAAGCAACATGCCTGCCACATAGCAGCACAGTGACACGCAGCTATTGGAACATGAAGAGTCCAAATCATTACCTAGCACTGCACTGCGGTCGTCACCCAGAGATCTAAGATGTTAAATCTCTAAGCCCTGTGATTTTTCTGGAAACATTGCCCTTCAAACCGGAACACAGTAATATCTGTACATTACTGCTTGGCGGTAGAATAACTGGCAAAGGTGTGGTACTTCCCTAGGTAGACTCTGCCAAGAGTCCTACCACTACAAAAATGATTAAGTTACTTATTTATTTGAATAGAGTACCTATAGATGGAAATATTAAACAATCGCAAAGCGGCTCTGACCAAAAGATGGATCGTTACATGTATGGTAGCATTAGCAATGTACTTTATGCTTTGAACAATTAGGTTGCTTTTCCTAAAAATTGCGAATGCAAAGGCGGCTTTTGACAAAGAAAAAGCCGAACAATGGTTTGGCCTTTCGGCATCGGCAACATCATTCACAAACATACTTTAGATGCTGTTCAATAAGGTCTATTTTAGTTTTTGTTTAGTTCATTTGACGATGATTTTACAAAGGATTCAGTCTTTTTTGAATTTTCAAGCGAGTCACGCGACCAATAGTAGAAACTATTTTCTCGTCTGTTGCAATAATTGTGAGTGCTTTACATACCTAGTCAGGTTTGTTTGTACATTAAGCATATGGTAAATAAATAAAGTTTGTGCTAAATTTTGATATTCTGATATCTACTTCGAAATGACCCGAGGCGAAAGTGGCCAAATCGATGCAATGTTCAAGTTCAAGGGAATGTTGGGACTAAGTATCTAGATTGGATATAGGACTATAGGTTGATATTGAACCTACCCGCTTACATGATTTCATACAAACTAGCACCTATGCGGTTTTTAATTATTGTGCTAATAGGTATATAGATATTGTAACTTGTAACTAATAGTCAAGTTTTACATTAAATAAAACTTGTATTATTGAGCAGAGACGATGCACAGCATCTATAGTGAGATTGCGCTGTTCTTCTTTCTGGCAACACACAGGAAATACGTCACACTTCTGGTAACTTTAGTCTTTAAAAATGGCATGATGCTACCTGATTTCCGGTTCTGGTCACCTGAGCTCGAGCTAAGGCGATGTACCCTCATAGAAGTATCTCACTCAACAGGAGGCCTGAAAGGGATGCTGTGCATCGTCTCTGCTCAATAATACAAGTTTTATTTAATGTAAAACTTGACTATTATATCGGCATGTGACGATGCACAGCATCTATAGTGAGAGATGTGTTTATTAGCTCCTGGTGACCACGACGACGCTATGTGTAGAAAAGAGTAAAAAATAAGTTAAGTTAGGTTATAATTCATTTTACAAACATAATAAAATGTTAACTTTGCATTATAACTATTAATAATTGAAAATCATGTATATATTAGAAACCAGGAATTTCTCGAATCAAATGATTCGGTATTCACTCAGATGAAATAGTTAGGAGGCGCTACCGTTGAACTAAAACTTCCACGAGAAGCCTTCATATTGGCATCTGAATAAATTATCATTACCCAGTTACCGGCAAATTGACACGAAAAGGGAATGATTACCATCAGCTGTGTGTCTATCTTTCTCAATTCAAATTTTCTTATTCCAAAATAGGACAGACGTCTTTGACAGAATTGGGATGTTCCAAAAGTTTCCCAACCTGATTGAATATACATGTATCGGTGTCAGTCTTTGAACCAAAAAACTGGCCATGATGTTACAGCCTTACCCATCCCCATCCCAACACACAAGTCTTGGGGTCTATTCGAGATTTCTCTCTCTGCCACACGATGGACCCGGCACCCGCACGGTGAATCCATGGAATGCTAAGAAGTTCGTCTCGTCTCTCTGTTTTGAAGATATTCTAAAAAGAGTAAGGTCATGCATTAAACAAATAGAGTCACATACGTGTGTATGACCCGGTGCCCGATGCTGAAAAATTATACAACTATGCATGCGATACTTCAAACAGAGTAATGATACACGATAGATCATTGTATCACTATGTGAACATGTCATTTGGGTTCCAACTTAAGTTGTGTCGCAAAAGGCTTTTGTCAAGCTATCTAGGCTAGCTAAGAGTTTTTCCTTCTATCTATTAAGAAAATAAATTTCAAAACTTTTCCTCATAAAACATGTTTGTTTAGCAAATGAGCACCCAGATCAGAGTGTTGTGACTGGCTAAGCAATTGTGCTAGATACCTTCCCAACGAGTTTAGATCCGCGAGTTTATAATTATAGTTGAAATTAATAGCTGCTCACTACTCTATGCAAAGGTCATAAGCTGGTACATAAGTTTTAGGAGTTGAATCTCGCCATCTCGCTCTTAAGTAGGTTTCATTCTACGTTGGACCTAGACTCTAGTAAGTTAGTTCATCGCCAACATTCTGTAATTCTATAAGTATATGTGGAAGAGTCCACTTCTACAATCCACGTCTCATCATCAACAGCCCACTAAACGTTCCCACTGCTGGGACTCGGGGCCTTCTCTCGCAAGGAGAGAGCCATAATCCACCACGCTGGCCCAGTGCGGGTTGGCGGATGATCCACGTCTACTAGGACTTAAATAGGCGGGGCAGACCAATAATAAGGGTTCGGCCAGATTGTGAGAACTCGGCGGCGGTGCGTGCTGGCACGGTCCGAGGACATGACCCCCCCTAAAAACGTTTAACTTAACTGGAACGGCAAACTTACAGGCAAAATCGTGTTGCGCCACCAATAAAATCTTTTGTACTCCACATCTTGTCCTATCATTGGTGCCCCTGAATTATAAGGCTGCACCTGCGCTTGGCGCATATTTTTCGCAGACTTCAAGTGATGTACATTGAACTTCAGAGACGCTGAAACTAGAGCTGGCCATAGTAATTGCCATTCTGATATATATATTTCCCTCGGGACAACCCGTCGGCAACTAAGTTTAGTCTGCCTGGTAGGTTACTCTCCAGGTGGCTAAGAGAGTTACACTCAATCTCTCTAGAAGGTGCATCAAGTTGGTAGGTTAGGTCTTGTAGAGCAACGGGCTTCCTCCCATCCCTACGCCGCAATCGTTTGCTTGTCTGTCTATAGAATTACATGACTTTCTTACCTTACCTTACATTCAATTTGTGTATGAAGTGCCATATTATGCAACACCAATGGAGTTGAGACTGGTCTCACCTGCCGTATATCAGAGAGCTTTTAACCGTTGTCTGCTGCATCGGCGGCCAAGATTGATACAAAATCTGTTGTAAGAGATTGTTCGGCTACATTAATTCACCATTATAGATCCGTTCTTACTGCTGGTGGAATCTGCATCTGCTGCAGGGCAGATTTGTGCTTGGGATCTAAGCGCCTCCTCCCCAGTTGTTGCATGTGACGACAGTGCAGCCGGGGTGTTTCGAAAGTTGTGAAGTTTCAAAAGCTCTGCAGAATCTGGCTTTCTTTCAGAGACGATTTGTCCCTTTGCAGCACATAATTTCACCTTTGTACGATAGTCCGTACAGGGACCGGTTTGGTATTTTGACACGTGTCCTAAACCAGATCGAGGTATTCGGATTTCAGGAATCGAGATGGTCGCAGGACCGATTTCTCATAGTTTATAGACCCACTACACACAGTACCCACATACCTCTGTTCCGAAGAAACGGCGCCGTCCGATTTGAGAGAGCGGCGAAGTGCTTTTGGTGCACATGACAGTCCGAATGGAAAGCTGGTCATTGCAGAACCTCGTGCTTGTGTATCAGCCGAAGAAACTTCCGGTGGGCATCTGCCATGAGTGATCCAGTGGCATAATTAGTTGAACAAGCACAGGCTTGGAGATAATAGCATTTAACGCTTGCTGAGGGGCCTACGGAGCCCGGAGCCACTGCCTCTGATAAGATCGAGAGGACAGCCTCCTTGAAAATTGTGTGTGGGGTTATACAAGCACAGGCTTGGAGGTAAATGGTAGACGCCTGCAGTAGGGCCTACGGAGCCCGAGGCGTCTGCCACTGTCTCCGATACGCTCAGAGACAGCCTCCTTCAAAATTCCGTGTGAGGATGTTCTATTCATTTGCGGTCATGCCCTTTCTTTCCTGACGGATTCTCCGTCCTTTGAAGCGTTCTTGACAGGGAAGTTATAAGTCGCGCTCAACGGTTTTGGGGCGCGCTGTGTCAGGGTTTTGAAGTGAAGAACTGTTTTTGTCAAGAAAAGCAGTAAATTTAAGTCTTGGGCCTTGACCGGAACTTCTTAGGTCCTTGTTTTCGGCTAAACCACAGCCAAATCCGCCCGTCAATACTACCTATGTTTTTCAAGTAAGTCTGTCATTGACAAGATGCTTAGTACTCGGGGGAATTTTACGCAGATTTTCTCAAAGGGTTTTGGTGGTAATTTCTATCATGATATTTATAAGCATATCATTTTCGGCAACAGTTTTCCGCAAATAGTCTGCACGACTTCCTCACAAATTTTGAAATACTTTGATGTGAAGCTTAACAGTTGTGAACACAGTCTAAATACACATACATTGTGTGACACTGTTGTAAAATATTGTAAAACTTCTAAAATGAAAGGATGCTGAGATTTTATGCAAACCTTCCTGAAGAGTTTTGATGGTGATTTCCATCAGGATTCACTCTTGACGAATTTCATTGCAATCGGCTCGTTTTCCGCAAACGACATGTACAACTTCCTCGCTAGTTTTGTGAAACTTTGAAGTAAGGATTAATCGGTAAAGTGTTGAAAATATTATTAAGTGTTAGAGAGGCTATACATTCTTACTAACGCCTTTTTCTTAGAATCTAGGCAATCTCTAGCCTTTAAAAGTTGACAAAGTCGGTCGTTAAATTCGATGTTGATAAAACTGGGGGTAGCAAAAGTTGACTTTGGTCATAGGTGTACCCGACATCTTTCTCGGATTATTCTCTCAAATTATTTAAGATTTTGTAGGCGGTTCAGTCCAGTAAAACCTACATCGAGTTTCGAAAGAATGTCTCGATTGTTGTCTGGTCTGTTCCATAGCACAAACGATCTCTGACTTTGTGGTAGAAAAAGTTACTGTACAGAAAAGATAGCAGGCACCATCCGTTCACTAATCCACAAAAACTCCGGAATCGCTCGTACTTCATCAAGAAATTTACAAAAAACCGCTTTGCATCTCACTTACCTGCTTCTCTTCTTTACCTCTGCTCTTTCATAGTAGTTTGATGAAGCCAGCCGCTTGTGACCACGCGGCGGTGGTTCATCGTACGATAAACCCTGCCGTTTACTCCGGCCACGACTTGTCCTCGGACGAAGCCTGCCGTTAGGGAGTGTGTGACACTCGCTCATCCTCGAGAACCCACTTCCAAGGCGGGCGAGGACAATCTATTTCTTACCGGTACTACTAGGTACCCGTTTCAATCACTATAATTGAAATCACTAATTGCACTTAACGCTTGATCAGTTATTTTCACTTTAGTATAGCACTCGCGCGACACACTAGACAAATAAATGACCATAATCAGATTAAACTATTCGAATTACCGAAATTTTCTCAGAATCGGTGAGAGTTTCGGCTTGAGTTGTTGCTTCAACGAAAGAATACGACGCTATGAGGGTACATCGCCTTAGCTCGAGCTCAGGTGACCAGAACCGGAAATCAGGTAGCATCATGCCATTTTTATAGACTAAAGTTACCAGAAGTGTGACGTATTTCCTGTGTGTTGCCAGAAAGAAGAACAGCGCAATCTCACTATAGATGCTGTGCATCGTCACATGCCGATATAATACTTAGGTATAGCTCATAGCTTCTATAAATAATAACAAAACACAAGAGAAACAAAATAAAAAACTGAAATAGGTAACTTTATTGGTAAGTTTTGCGGTTTTATTAAAGGAAGGTATCATGTATTGCAAATAATAGGTGATAAATATTTGTTTATATACCTATTCTTATATAGTAAGTTCTATACTAGAAAGAGTATCTAAAACTGCACTAGTAGGATCATATCGGATTTGGCTGGGCAGGAAGAGAAATACGAGTAGTGAAGGTGAGTGTTGACGTACGTCATCAAAAGGAGCCCCTTTCAAGCCTACCCCCGAGTCACAAGTCTTGGGGTCTATTCGAGATTTCTCTCTCTGCCACACGATGGACCCGGCACCCGCACGGTGAATCCATGGAATGCTAAGAATTTCGTCTCTCTAATAAATGTTATGTGAATAAAGGCTTTTTATTTTTACTAAATGTATAAATTGGTAAAATATTCAATCATAATATGCTTTTTATTGCATAAAAGATCAAGTGCTGCTTGTTCGAAAATATTAACTAAAAGTAAAAGTGACAACCCTGGGGATGAACGCAAGAGTAGGCTAATAACTCGGCGGGCAGCCTTAGATAACCTACTGTTATGTATTTACTGTGGTCTTGTTCTCCTATTGGCCTACCGCGCTTTTGCCAGCGCTGGGCCAGTGTGTGGATGCTACGTTTTGTCTCGTGCCGTTTTGTCGACACTCGCGTTGGCCTCCACTGGCCCAGTGTGTATAGGCAGGTTTACCCTAACATAAAACATAATTTATTCGTTACCAAATAAGTGATATATTTTCCTTTTGGTTTAGTTCTAAAGACGGTGTTGCAAAAGGCAGTGTCTTCCATTAGGTACTAGAATAATACAAATTTGCAAATAAAGTTATAAATATATAGGTACATATAAATTATTGTATACCTACACAGGTTTAGAGGTGAGAATGGTCAGATAGTATCAATATCGATACCTACTACTAGAAACATAAAAAACTTATTTGTATTTAAGCATACACACAGTACACGTGTGATATAATAATCAGTGTCATTATTTAATTACGACGTAATTAACAGAATTTATATGAACAAAATCAGTATTTTTCATAACACCTAATGTAAACATTTTAATCACATTAACAACAAGCCTTTATTTTTAGGGTTCCGTAAAACGTAAAAACGGAACCCTTATAGATTCGTCATGTCTGTCTGTCTGTCTGTCTGTCTGTCTGTCTGTCCGTCCGAATGTCACAGCCACTTTTTGCCGAAACTATGAGAACTACACTGTTGAAACTTGGTCAGTAGATGTATTCTGTGAACCGCATTAAGATTTTAACAGAATAATTAAAAAAAAAGAAAAATTAGGGTTGCCCCCCATACTGAGAACTGAAACTCAAAAATTTTTTTTTCATCAAACCTACACGTTTAACTTCTACTTGACCACTTTATGGCACAGTTACTGTTGTTTTTAACCCCTGACCAAAAAAAGAGGTGTTATTATCACCTGTTAGTATCATATTGTAGCAAATTTAGTCTACTTTATAAACGCTATGAGAAAGTTTTCACAAAAACTAGTCGTTTAGGGTTATAATCGCCAAAATTTGAAAAGTAAACGATTTTTTCGCGGTTTTTTCGATTTTTGACAAAGTTGCGTTCGTCGCTCGAGGTCACAAACTTGGGACAATCATTAGGCCAACATCATAAACAAGTCTGCAAAAAATCAGATCTACCGGATTTAACGCATCCTACTCCATACATTCAGGCGACAAAGTTACTGGATTATAAAGTACCTGTTTCAATCAAATGGTTTAAAAAAAATATGTAGTAAATTACAGAAGTAATGAAAGAAATGAAAAATATTAGATATTTTACTTTTTTGCAGCGAAAACGTTAAAGTGATCTCCCATTAAAACTCGATGCAATGGCCGCCTGCAACATTACTAACTTTGTGTTGATTATGTTGTCTTGTCAAAGTTCACTATAACATAGACAAAGAGACGGAAAAAAGGCGCAGTTATTTCAAAAAACTAAGTTGCTCTAGGTACAAAGGGTGCCAAGGTACAACAGGACGTCTACTCTAATTCAACGAAAACGTAATTTCGAAATAAACTCGCGATTTTCCAACTCCGATTCTACTTCGATCCGTCGTTTTGTCCGTTTAAAGGTTCTAAGCCTACTCAAATTAGAGTATGCTTAGAACATTTAAACGTCAAACAATGTTGTATCGGACGAAATGAAGTAGAACGAGAGTAGGTAAGTCGCGAGTTTTTTTTCGAAATTACGTTTTCGTTGAATTAGAGTAGACGTCCAGGTTCCCCTACTTATTTTCATGCGGCCCGTGACGCATGCTTCAATCAGATAATAATGTCCAAAGACGTCAAATGTAAAAGACACACAAAGGCTGCTCGGAGACCTGATAAAAAATCACATTTACATGTGTTGGTGACTAGTGTAATGATTCGGATTATAATATCGTCTTGTATCACATTCTCTCTACTTAGTCTGTGATCACATTCACGCACAGAACATGCCATAATATAAATAATTTAATAAAATCGTCTGCAATCCAAGGATTAATTAAAAAATACACGATTTTCACCGCGACGAAATCAGACTGTAACGTTCGGGTATACTAAAATATTGTATTGACGTTACTTCATTCACTTTCTCTTCTTCTCTCGAGCTATTTCCACTTGAAAATGATTTCTCGCTCACTCGCTTTGTTGATATTTTTGCGTAGCAAAAAAAATTCTTCATCTATGATAATGTCCGATAAATCACTTCTACATACAATGCGCCTGGCAACTACGAATGTAGAAGTTTACATTGACATGATTGGTGAAGACAAAGTAACGAAAAACCAATAAACGTGTAAAGAATTGATTATAATACCCTGATGCACAATATACAGAATGCATTGGGTTGATGCTTTCCAAGCAATCCAGCGCTGGATTCGATCGCTGGACTGGAATAATGTAAACCGGGTATTACCCTATTTTTTTTTACTTAAAAACTGGAACATATTTTTTTTCTGGGGCCCTTCAGCTGTTTTAGGAAATTTAAATAGCCGGAGAAGATATGTTGTTTAGACAGCTCTGATCTAAAGTATCGAAGGTTCACGGAGACATAGTACGTAAGGTACAAGAACGCTTACAAGAGCGGTCCCAGCCTCAGATTTGGGGGCGAGGTTCAATAATCCTGCAATGTTTGGATGTTTGTTGCTCAATCACGTCCTAACGTGGAAGAACACATAGGCTACATTTATCCCGATAAAACAACTAGAACGGGAACTACGCGAGTAAAATACAGTCGCCAGTTATTCTACCGCCAAGCAGTAATGTGCACACATTACTGTGTTCCGGTTTGAAGGGCAATGTTTCCAGAGAAATTACAGGGCTTAGAGATTTAACATCTATCTATATATATAAAAGCGAAAGGTCACTCATCAAGGAATCTCACAAACTACAAATGCTAGGAATCTGAAATTTTGCATGGAGGTCCCTTTTAGCACGTAGGCGCTCGCTAAGACGGGGTTTTGCGAAATTCAACCCCTAAGAGGGTGAAACAAGGGATGAACGGTTGTATGAAAATTTGTGTTTTCAACTTTTTAATCAAATTTTGTATCTAGATACCTACTTGACACGAAGCAATTAAATGTTTGTTCTATCAATTTTGTAATTTTGAACTGTACGGGGGTGAAATTGGGATTGAAATGGGGGATGAATGTCAATATGAGAGTTCCCAACCGTTGAAGATAAAACCACGAAACTCTGTATATAGACGCTTGACACGAAGCAAACGAATGTTTGTTCTAGCAATTTTGTAATTTTGAACTGTATGGGAGTGAAATTGGGGTTGAAATGGGGGATGAATTTCAACATGGAAGATTCCAATCGTTGAGGATAAAACCATGAAACTCTGAATAAGTATAGGCACTTGACACGAGGCAAACGAATATTTGTTCTAGCAATTTTGTAATTTCGAACTGTATAGGGATGAAATTGGGTTTGTAATGGGGGATGAAACTATACATGGAAGCTTCCAATCGTGAAGATAAAACCATGAAACTCTGTATATAGGCACTTGACACGAAGCAAATATGTATGAACTGTATCGGGACGAAATTGGAGTTGAAATGGGGGACGAATGTCTCTTACGCTTTCACAACTAAACAACTGAACCGATTTTAATAAAATTGTTTTATTATAAGCTATTTTTAGTAACCGTAAATATGTCTGGGTATAAAAATAGGTACTACCGGAGTTACCTTAATATTATTTATTTCACGCGGACGAAGTCGCGGGTAACAGGTAGTATTAGATATCTGGGTCACGAGCGCATTGCAGTGCTAGATAAAATGATTTGAACTCTTCATGTTCCAATAGCTGCGTGTCGCTGTGCTGTTATGTGTCAGGCATGTTGCTTACCATCAGGCACATGTCCTGCTCGTCTTTACTTAAAAATAAAAAAAAACCGCGGTAGTGCTGCTAGTAATACAATTTATCTTATAGTGCAGCCTAGCTGTGCATCCAAGTGGAGGGAGCCATAAAAAAGATTAAACTAACAGCGCCACGTGGTGTGCCACCACCCGCGCGGTTTCCGTTCCAGTTATTTTCTTGCAGTTTACGATTTGTGGGGTCGTCGGTCGTGTAGAAATCTGTACCGATAACTTACCACCTTTTGTTATTTGACATCAACGCACCACTTTGGCGTATGCTATTAATTAAGTGTTATCTCAAAGGTGCTATGTTTCAAGTCTCAGTAGTTGAAAAAAACCAATTGAAATATTAGAGTGTAGAGTGATGTCGCATTACTTTTTTTAATTGAAAACTTCTTTTGGCGCGCCTAGACAGATTTTTCGTGGGCTGTAAATTGAATTCATTCGTCACGCTCGGGTATGATAAGAAAGCTTCGGGTAAACTCGGGACCATGGCTATTGGCCATCTAGAAATACGTCAGCCAATGGGAAATGCTGAAAGGGCGTGGACCGGCCATCTAGAAACGCATCAGCCAACGGGAAATGCTGACGCATTTCTAGATGGCCATGCCAAGACGGCGAGGCCACGCCCTCCGGTTACACCAGTGTAGTTTCCTAGGTAAGATATCAAATTCTGAGTTATAAGTTTTCACTTCTATCGGTTCCTATGACTACCAATTTTGTTTTTTATTAATTTTATATCACATTTTGTTTCAGACACTTTAGTGACGATGGAAAATAACGATAATTTTGGTTCGACGCTGATATCCACCGGCGGTTTAGACATTATAAACCAAGCCATAGACTTATGCAGCAAAACAGACGTAGCTACTATAGTGCGAGCAGCAACAGAAGCTTTAAGAAGAACAGAACAAATACCAATAGATTTGACAGTTGTTAAATCCTCTGAAATGTCAAATGATTTCAGAAAACAAGGAAATATTCACTACGTGAACAAAAAATACGAATTAGCCATAAAATCATACATCGTTGCTCTTACTTATGCTCCTATGAATTCTATTGAGCTGACATTAGCATACGGCAACATGTCAGCAGCATTGCTAGCTATAAATGCTTTCAGAGAATGTCTGCAAAATATTGCTGAAGCTCTAAAATCCGATTGTCCAGATTCTTTACGAGTCAAACTTGAAAAACGCAAAACCGAAGCAAACAAACACCTCATGCCACAAATGATGAATGAAATATTATTATCATCTGAAAAAGATATCGTTGATTACTTAAAATTTGATATAAAGCGACATGACTCAATCCCGTGTGCTAGCATCGACGTTCTTATTGATGATGATAAACGAATAGTAAGCGCTGCGGATATCAAATCTGGGACAGTCGTTGCGTACGAGCCAGCTTACGTGAGTCTACCAGAGAAAGGCTACGAGTATAATTGTTGCTACTACTGTCACAGCATGTGCTTCTTCTTCGTCACTTGTGAAGGTAAACACTACTAAGCCATATATTTATACAGCAAAACAGACGTTGCTACTATAGTGCGAGCAGCAATAGTAGCTTTAAGAAGAACAGAACAAATACCAGTAGATTTGACAGTAGAAAAATCCTCTCAAAATCTCGATCATTTATTTCTACGATGGGCGTTTCCATATTGGACGACAACGATAATGACTACATGACGACGATTCCGGTGACGATACAACGCGGATTGAAACAGGACGTCTACTCTATTTCTACGAAAACGTAATTTCGAAAAAAACTCGCGACTTTTTTTGTGCCTTTTTCAGGTTGCTGCGTGGCGCTATTCTGTGGGGAGGAATGTCGAAAGAAGTGCATGGAGGAATACCACCGCATCGAGTGCCATATAGTGGCCTGCACGGCAACCTTCGAAATTGCCGAGAAACTGGCTATCAGAGCTGCCATCAAGATGTCCCTCAAGCTTAGCTGGGAACAACTGAGGTAGGTAGATTTTTAGCACACATTTCTAACACTAGCAGTCCCCGTGATATCGTATCTGCGTCTGCCCCGTCGGATGAGCGAGAGGTCGTCGCCTTCTTTCACAGCTTCGTCACACAACCTTTTTCTGTCGAGCATCTCCGCTACAAACACGGTCGGCAGCGAGAGATTAGTTCCCACGACCACGATGCCTACCGATTTACAGTGCGGAGCTAGTTGGTCGCATCGCCGCAGACGCTGGACGGTGCTCGACCAGGTAGGACCATCAGCTGAGCGACGTTCCAAGCCATTCCAGTCCCCCGAACGAACTGCTACAGTTGATCTTCCAGGTGGTGAGGTTTGTGCACAGAAGCTCTTTCTCCCCAGGTGGAATTAGGTATCGGACTGGGTAAAAATGTAAAAAATACACCATTCTAATTAGTCCGTCAACTAGATCTTGGAAAAACATGGGAAACGTATTTTTTGTTTTTTTTTTAATATAAAAAATCGACGAAGATATAGAACATCAAACTTCGAGAGTGGGGGGTTGCGACGTCACTCGTGGGTAGAAATCGCCTACGTCACGCGAAAGTTCTAAGCACTGTATCTTCGTATTTTTTGTTTATGAAACAATAAAAAATACGTGTCCAATATTTTTTAACAATCTAATTGACGGACTAATATTTTTTTTTAAGCTTGTAGCCTATTGGCCCTCAGACAACGAATGAAATGGTTGTCTGATGCGCACCACTCTTGTGGGTCCCCCTCGCTGGGGGCGTCAGAACCTCCGCATTTCTGACGCTTCGGAAACAAGCGGCGTGTCACCTGCTAGAGAAGGTACCTATATCCTTGGTCGTGTGATATACCATACGTGAAGGCATGGTGCGGGGCGACTCTGAGCACCCGACGCCCCCTTGTCCGCTTCTGCCTCCGCGTATCAGCGAGAGGCTCCCAAGTCAAGGCTTCCAAGCTCACTTACCTCACACTCGCCCACGAGCATCCCGGATAAAGATGGTCAGAATGGTCAGATGGAAATGGTTGGATCACATCCGTGGGTCAGATGGTAGAAGTCAGACGACTACTCTCACGACCGTCCCTAGGGATACGCGTGGTTCTTCACTTATCCGTCAATTTAGAGCCCAAAGCCTTGGCGACTGTTCTATTCCAGTCTCTCAGCAACGAACTTCTTTCTAAGCGCTAAGCGTGCCTCTCGAAGATCGAGGTTCAAATGCAGAAGTTCATCTGTCCCTGGCCAGGGTTAGCCACCACACAACAATATGCCACCGCGGCAAGTTGTTGTGTGATCTCCAGGGTGCACCACGTGGAGGGTCCCGAGCCTCGCACCCCAGTTTTTAGACTCCTGCACCTTCTACGCTAGCACAAAGTTTGCTATGCAGTAGAGACCACATGGGCCCATCTACCATGGTCACCTATAAAAAAACTCGGATAGATTAACTTGATTTTGTAGTGGTAGGACTCTAGGCAGAGTCCGACTGCGGAAGGACCACACCTTTGCCAGTTATTCTACCGCCAAGCAGTAATGTGCAAACATTACTGTGTTCCGGTTTGAAGGGCAATGTTTCCAGAGAAATTACAGGGCTTAGAGATGGAACAACTTAGATATCTGGGTGACGAGCGCAGTGCAGTGCTAGGTAATGATGTTCCAATAGCAGCATATCGCTGTGCTGTTATATGGCAGGCATGTTGCTTACCATCATGCACATGTCCTGCTCGTCTCGTCACTCTTTATTAAAAAAAGACTAGACGACTGAAGTTAAAACAGGATAAGTCTAATAAATATATATTCATACTGAGCTTAACATTATTTCCAGGTTAGCTTCCCTGGAAATGGGCGAGAACCGGCTGAAACGGAGTTCCGTTGCAGAGGCTTTCGATTGCAATGTGCCTACCTCTATTCTCTGTTACAATGACGACGTACCCGTAACCAGAAATGAGATGATCATTGGAAGTCTAGAATGTGCTAAAGTTATGCACATTATTGAGAAAATACCACATTATATGCCTGAAGGTAAATTATAATATACCTACTATTATTTATAGTGCTGTCAGCCTTTCTAAAGGCCGGTTTGCATTTTGATTATTGCGAGTGTGAGCGCGAGTGCGATTGCGAGTGGGAGTGACTGATTACTATGCACTCGCAATAATCAATCGGTGTCCACACGTGTTTGCTACCAATCACTCAACACCTGCACTACTCACTCGCACGCGTACTAATCAAAATGAAAACAGGCCTTTACGCATTTCTATAGACTTCGGCTTTGGCATTGCTATCTCTGTTTCGAAAATAATAGAGAAGAGAGAGAGAGAGCAATATCGAACCAAATACTCTTCTAATGAGGCGCTTTCCAGACGCAAATTGACTTGTCAAAGATAGTTTGTTGTAAATATTGCCAAGTGAGATAAATTTCACAAAAACAAACAGAACGGAGAATGGTTTCTCCGTTTTGGGCGTTTTCCAGATATTGCGTTTGCCGGTTGTTTGGATAAAAAGTCTAATTTTTAGGGTTCCGTACCCAAAGGGTAAAAACAGAACACTATTAGAGACGATTCACACGGCGCGGCTGCCAACCGCGCGCGCGCGCGGGCGCGGCAGATTTCCATATAAAATTGAATTCAATTCACACGACGCGGTTTACGGCCGCGGCGGCTGCGGCAGCCGCGCGGCGCCCGCGTGGCTGCGCGCGATTCTGGCGCAGTAGCTTTCCGGAGCAGAAACCGCAAAAACCTGCGGTCTCGCGAGTATTGAAACAAAACCGTCGCGCGGCGCGGCGCCGCGCCCGCGCGCGGGAGCGGTTGGCAGCCGCGTCGTGTGAACTCTCTCTTACTGAGACTTGGCTGTTCCTCCGTCCGCCTGACACCAGGCTGTATCTCAAGAACTGTGATAGATAGACAATCGAAATTTTCAGACTATGTATTTCTCTTGTCGCTACAACAACAAAAACTAGTAATAAAATAAAAATTTAAGGGGGGCTCCCATACAACAAACTTGAATGTCACCGTTTCTTGCTGGATGCCACTAGAAGATTAAAGCGCGCTATCGAATTCGTCGTTAGCAGCATGAGGTAAAATCAATCTTATATATAAAATTCTCGTGTCACAGTGTTTGTTTCCTTACTCCTCCGAAACGGCTTTACTGATTTTAACCAAATTTTATATGCATATTCTGTAGGTATGAGAATCGGCTACTAGCTATTTTTCATACCCCTAAGTGACAAGGGTTGTTCACTAAGGCAAAACAACGTTTGCGGGGTCAGTTAGTATTTTAATAAAGCTTTTCGGATGATAGCCTGTCTGCGGAAACTGCGGTAGTCTATGTAGGCATTACTATACGGCATACGGATTAAAACCAAAGAGGTTTTCACCGTTTATTTGCTAATGGTACGGAACCCTTTGTGTGGGAGCCCCACTTGCACTTGGCCATTTTTATTTTTAAGTTGAAGACGTGACGAGTAAGACATGTGCGTCACGGTAAGCAATGTGCAGCAATAAGCAAAGCAATGATGCAGCAGGAGTTATAGATATTTTATCTCTGTTCTTTCAAACCGGAACTTAGTATTGTAGGAGTTACTGGTACTGGAGAGGAAATGAAACCACGTCACTGTATAAACTGCTGACTATATTGATCTTAATATTACACAAGTGACGCGGGGCGAGAGACTAATCGCTCGACCGCTGTCATCTTCTTATATATTAAATCTGACACGTACAAACGTGCCCCCACAGTATCATCATCATCATCAACAGCCCACTAAACGTTCCCACTGCTGGGACTCGGGGCCTTCTCTCGCAAGGAGAGAGTTAAGGCCGTAATCCACCACGCTGGCCCAGTGCGGGTTGGCAGATGACACATGACTTCGAAAGATTCTAGGTACATGTCGGTTTCCTCACGATGTTTTCCTTCACCGTTTTAAGTTAGCGGCATTACGCACATGACTTCGAAAAGACAGTGGTGCGTGTGGGGTTTGAACCCGGGTCTCCGGATCGGCAGCCACCGTTCTCCCGACTAGACCACCGGAACTTAGTATACCTACAATTATTTTGCAAATGCTGTAGTAGGTACCTATGTAATAAATATTCCTTAATTGCAGCTACAAAAGACAGAGAGAGAGCCTACGACTCTCTGAGCCGAATTATGCTACATTTGGTAACTACTTTCCGGCGAAAAGTCGACTTGCCGTCTGCATCATTCGATTACTTAGTTCAAACGTTCAAATATAATTCCCAGCAAAATACTGGATGGTTTTCCTTCACAAGCAAACTTGCTCACTCATGTGAACCGAATTTATTCGTTCTTGGACTCAACAACAGTCTGGCTTTGATCGCAATCCGCTCTATTAAAAAGGGGGAACAACTAACTATATGTTACACGTAAGTACATCATAATTTATTCTAGTATTAGCGTCCACTAATACCTACTTAGTATATTATTTTAACGATAATAAATATCTAGGTTGTGTCAATGGGCTTGACCATTACCTGGCCTCGTGTTAAGCGACGATGCTGCCTACCAGTACCGGCTTTAGGGTGGGGCGACGGGTTCGGTTGCCCGGGGCGCCGGATACTACAAGGGCGCTGGGAAATCTTACAGGGCGCCGGGAAATCTTAGGGTTTATTTCAACATCCCCACAAAGTGTAGAGTTGTCCGTAGTGGTGTTGTCCTTTAGGGCGCCTGAGGTATGGCTCGCCCGGGGCGCCTAGATGGCTAAGGCCGGCCCTGCTACCTACCATGAAGCGTGTTTACTGGCACTCGTGCTAAATATGTAACTCTCTACAACGGTGCTACCATAGTCTATTAAATATACAGTCGTTCGACAAAGCCGTCTCGACGGGGCAATCATGCGGGGCGCGTGGGGTGAGACGCGGGAGGCGCGCTTCTGCATTGCCTACATTACAATAGTAGTATTGCAGGAGTGCGGCTCAGGGCTGACGTCCTCCGTATGTTTTAATTTTATTTTGGTGCCACGTTTTCAAAATTGCGACAACCCTACCCGCACAGATTACAGAAATAAAATTTCTGTAATCTGTGCCTACCCTTGTCTAGTAGACATTATCGGCGTTTCTCCCAAGATCAAAGGCGATGAACTACTGGTAGGTAGTATTTCTTTATACTGTGGTGCTACTGTGTAGGTTACCCAATCATACCTACTACTGGGCTTCAACAGAACGTTGATATAATTACAGCAGAAAGAGCGTCGCAGAGAGCGCCAGCCCTTGATTGACCGACCCGGCATTGATAGCCGAATGATTTTATAACGATTTGGCGCTTTTGGGGCACAGCGTTCTAGCTAGATGTAGGTAGATGCTTTAAGCATCGGCGATCAGCTACTTGATTAAGGGCCACATCATACCTAGCTGCTACTTTTAGTATCGGTGATCAACGATTTTGCGACACATCGAAGCTGCATCGCGTTTTGGCGCCTCTCTGCGTTCAATCGCAGCATCGACATAGCGCGTTTTACTGCGACTATTGACGCGGTATGACGATTTCATGATTGCCTGCGTTCGCAGGTGGCATCAAAATCGTGCGTTTTATCGACTGCTCCGATGTAGGTAGTTGTCTGCTTTCATCGGCGAAAGCCAAAAGCAGAAACCGGGAGAGTAAGGCCTACTGTCCACGCACGCGTCTTTTGTCGAATGCATGCATCCTACAAACGAACGCAAGACGTGCGGCTGTCGTGTCGTTGTCGCTTCGTGGACACAGACTTCATTATTTGTTCGCAAGATGCAAGCATTCGTCTTGCATCCGACAATTGTCGAAATCGTGCGGATGTCGTGCAGCTACGTGCTTTGGCTTTGCCATTGTTGTCTCTGTAATTTAAAGCGAAAAGAAAAGAGAGGGCAAATTGAAACCGAAGACCGTTTTAGTTAGGCTACTGCCTAACTAAATAGACCATCATCATCATCAATAGACATATAATAGACCATCTGATCAAACATCAGTGCAGTTGCTAAAACGCGCGATTCCTATACCGCGTCCGAACGCAAGCAGTCGCGAAATCGCGATGCAGCATCCACACAACCTCTGAAACGCACGATTATGAAACAGCGATTGAACGCAGATGCCAAAACACGACATACAACAGTTGCAAAATTGGGGTCGTCAATCTACACATTACAATTATTTTTTTCAGAAAACATATTATTTCGCCGTACCTTATCGGTCTCACAATTAATGCAAACCAATAATTTATTTTTCAGGGAACATTTTTACGATATTGTATGGACAGTGCCTTTTCTAAACGCAGGCGAGTTGCGACAGAAGCTTGTTTACAATTCCATCAGATACAATTGTGAATGCAGAGTTTGTGTTCTCGGGTGGAAAGGAGATAATCAAGTCAAAGGAAATCTGACGCAAAGTCAAGAAAGAGCTTATAACGCATACAAGCGGAACATAAACAATGACTTTGCAGCTAGATGGAAAGGCATTTGCGTCGCGTTGGACAAACTCTCTGGGTGTATCAACACCACAGAACATAAAGAAGTGTACACTGATATGAGACGTACCATGAATATGCTTCAAAACGCAAAAACACGGAACAAGGGTTATAAATGCAGGTCAAATCAAAGTTTTGCAATTATCCCACCAAAAACTGTTCTCAAATAGGCGTTTTAGGATCCCCACGTTAAAGTTCTCAATTTCGGGAAAGTTGGTGCCAAAGTTTAATTTTGTTTGAAATTTAACTAAATTAATTATTGGCGCCAATGAGGTTTTACTAATAGAGACGTTATACTCGTTAAAAAAAGCCCTAGCACGCGGTGAAATTGGTTATAGCTACTTATGTAGAATATGCGTAGTTTTGTTTATATAATTCAAGAAAATAAAAGATAGCAGAGATATATAAAACCCCGTTGTCAGAAAGAGATAAACATATGTTCACCTTGCCTTGCCTTCCACGTGTAACATCGGAGCAAGACACGGTGCGACTGAGTTGACTCAGGCTAATTAGCTTGAGTTTAGTTCGCCATGCAGAGCGTGGTACAACGCATCTACCTCAGTTTATATAGAAGATCATTGATTGGCGCCACCTTTGAGTGTCCGTTCGCCCAGCAAAAAAGTACCTATCAAGAATCACATTTACACGAGTTATATCACTAAGTTAAGTGAATCGTTAAATTCTTGAAAGGTACGGTTTTGCTGCGCGAACGCACACCACCTTTGATTATCTTTGAAGGGTGCATCGTGAAAGGCCTGTTCGTGTTCATACCGGAGTGGTATTCGCTACCGCTTTGGGTAGGGGGTAAATACCGCGCGGTATTTTGTATGAAGTTCCGCGGCTAGGGCGGCATTTTTTGCTTGTTTGGCGAAACGTTCTGCTACCGCAGGCGGCGAAATCCGCTTTGGTGTGAACAGTAATATTACCACTTACCCACTCGGTTTTCTCTACCGCAGACGGCAGCGAATAGCGCTTAGGTTTGAACATGCCTTTAAAGGGTTATTACGCTTGGCTGAATTTAGTGAAGTGTATGTATTAATCAGTAAGCTAATTTAATTCTGAAGCAAATATTGCTTGCTTATTAATTCAGTCGACTATCCTTGCTCCTAAATAAAGCCAATATTATCGATTAGATTGCCATTTCGTACTCCAATCGTTCGGAACGTGTTGTGAATCGGCCATCAGGTGTAGATCTTGGTTGGTGGTATGGAAGGCAGAAGTTAGGATTTTTGCGTCACTGCGTATTCGTAAAAATGATTTTGTCAATAAAAACTATATTTTTAACCCCTGACCAAAAAAGGGGTGCTATAAGTTTGACGTCGATGTCTGTCTGTCTCTGTTTTTCTATGGCACTGTTTAGCTCAAACGGATGGACCGATTCAATGCAGTTTTTTTAATGTTAGTTTACGTGCGGTGGTTTTAGCTAAGTTTGATTAATATCGATTCATGATGGCCGCCTCCGCAAAATGGCGGATAAAATATTTCTTCAAATCCCTCCTTTCCTAGAATACTGCGTCAACTATAAATCTACTACTGCATCTGAACTATTTTTTCGTTTCGTTCAGACGAACAGAAATAAAACAACCATGTTATATACAAACCACACATTTTTATTGCAGTTTTTTTTTAATAATATAACTTCTAAATCTCACTTTCGACTTCGTGAGATCGCCAACAGAACGAACGCAAACAATAAAGGATGGTCTCCACTCACGATTTTGTAACGTCATTTGATTTTTGTAAGACTCAAATTTTTAATGATAGAAAAAATCAAAAAAAGTTTTACAAATATACTTATTAATTCTTTTTTTCGCAGCACAATATAGTAAAATTATCCAGTGCAACAGATTACATTGAGTAACGTTTGTCTGTATTTATTGTATTTTTTAACCAAAAGATATGCGTTGTAACAATCATCATATAGGTATATTATTTTACTATGATACGAAGAACATGAGATAATCACTGCAATCGTTATAATGAAATAAGTAATTCTCCATATTTTATTCAAGCCACTAAAAATCCATTTTTTGTTATCAACATAGCGCGCCCTCGTCAGAAATCCATAGACATCTTGGATACCTTTTAATGCAGACTTTTTTAATTTATGTGGATCTAGCCCGCAATACACAAATTTCTATCATCAAATATTCAAAAACAAATAACTATTGATAAAACTATAATAATACTAGACGACCACATAAAATAGAGGCTACGTTTAAAAAAACGCCAGTGGAGACCAGCCTCTAGATGGAAGCCATATTTGTTACACAAGAAAAAAACTTATATAAATACGTTAAAACTTACATTTAATGTAACATAACTTAATCTAGTTATAAGTGTAATAACTTTCTCAATAATGTTTGTGTTTATGTAGCTCACTAATCCTCAAATGGGGTGTTTGGATCGGCGTTTCTTTATCTGTCGCAAACTTCTTATTGGCACTCTTGCGGGTCACGCATTGGCAACACCTATTTTTTCGTCAACTGCTGAGGTAGTGTAGAAAAGTTGAAATAATTTGTTTTTATGTGTTATTTTTTCGAAGTGAAAACTTCTTTTGGCGCGCCACAGATTGTTCGTGGGCTGTGAATTGAGTTCTAGCGTCACGCTCGGGAATGATAAGAAATCTTCGGGTATAGTCAGGATTATGACATTGGCCTGGTCATGGCTACGCCCTCCATTTTCACCCGCGTAGGTAGTTTCCGAAGTAAGCTATCAAATTCTTGAGTTAAGTTTTCACTTCTATCGGCATTTCCTATGACTGCATTTTTTTTATATAATTTGATTTATATAAATGATTTTCAATAATTGCATGTACTTATAACACATCGCCATAGAATATACGTCAGTTAATTCTATGGCGACCTAAACAGGCGAGAATCGGAATCTCACACTGATTTCAATAAGACTGTACCTACCGTATTAAAAATTATCTTTTGTAAAATTTTGTTTTATAATAATTGTCATTTAAATTCATTGTAGATCATTTCTTTAAGTGTGTTATTTCTTATTATTATGTGATTAAAAAAATAAAGATTTTAAAATAGTTTTTTATTGTTTTACTAAAAATAAATATATGTCTGTAAACATTTTCACTCGTAATCTTAACCCCAAACTAAGCAAGCTTGTATAATATAAATAAAAACTAGACAACTGATTTAGTGTGTTTTCAAAATGCAAATACACCAGTCAATAAAATAGTACCCAATTTCACCAAATGTGGCGCCAATGTTTCATTTTCTGAAATATCTTTAACGTCCGAGACACAAAAAAAATCCGTGTTCATCACATAGTTTTTCTTTGCCTGAGAGGGATTCAAACTATTAATGCCAATCATAAAATACGTCATTCGAATTTCGTGATTTTTATACCCCTCCCCTGGCCTTGTCACAGTTGGTCACATTTTTAAGACCTACCTACTAGTGTGACGTCACATATTTTGCAATTTTCGTTTAAATTTAGTGTTGTAATACCTAGATATGAGATACATTTTTAAAAATGTGACGTCACAAAATTTGAGACCCGCCCATTGTCACACTTGACGACCCCCCTCCCACCCCTTGACGTGTGACGTAATTTATGGATCGCCCCTAACAACAGACGCGATGGTTCAGTGACCATACAAACTACCAACCGAGGCCACTACACCATTAAAACGTAAACTATATCCAATCATATATTAAGAAAGTCATCACACATCGTAATAATCATTCATACAAAATAATTACTATAATATTCAATCCAACAATATTTTAACGGTATCTAAATAATAAATTGATGATTTTTTTTCAATAAATTCCAACATATATTTCAATTGTAACAAAAAAAAATTAAAACTTTTTTTTCATGATAGTTTACAACTCTTAACCTGAAGCCTCAGACAAAATAAACATACATACAAAGACTTACCACCGTATGTAGTGTAGTACTTTTATGTCACGAAGCGACGCGAGCTTTACTTGTGGTAACGATGTTCACAGACACGGTGTCAATGTGTGCGGGACCGCAAACTAATTCTAGTGAGCCCTTTCTACTCAGAGCGCAACCGCCGCGTCGAATCGCGTGATCCATGACGTCACACGGCTAATGTGCCGCGCGGCTTTTTGATTTTTAGTAACAGATTTTAAAAAGTTCACAGATTCGTCATTTATTGAGATATTCAAGAATTTTTTTCGACATGTTTCATATTTTTCTTTTTTCTTCAAATCTACGTAATTATTTTTTGTTTTTACGTTATTGGAAACTTCCTTATTGGGTAAATGGATATTGCTTTCTGAGTTTCGCGCTACAAAAGTTTCACACAGGCATAAATATGATATCTGTTTCCACCTGTCTTTGTGACAGATCAGACAATGCTTCTGTTAAATTGTCAAGCTTTTCCAAAAGACCTGCAATGTTTTGATGCAGTATAGTTACTTCCTGATTACAATCGAAAAAAATTTGGTTATTGGGCGGTTGAGGACTTGTGTTTATCGTTTTTGATTTAAAGTAAAACGGGATTGTACCTCTTGCGTGAATAATTTGCGCTGTACTTGTTCGTTTTAGAGATTGGATTGCGTCAATTCTCTTTGAATGTGGTTTGAAATAATGCAATATCGTACTTTTTGTGTTTACTACATCATTTTTTGGGTTTTTGGATTCAGTTGTTTTTATTTTCAGACTGGTAAAATAAGTATTGTAGTCATTCTTTGAGATTTCATGAATTATAGTTTTAGATATGCTGCTTAGCTTCGCGTCTCGTGATGATCTTGAGTATCCCGAATTTGATAAGCCGTTTAAAAATACACAGTTTTTGTATAGTTTGGTTATCGAGAGAATATGTGTATTTAAATGTGATTTGTTCAGGAATGAATTTTGGGTTATCGGGATGATAAATACTTTTGCGTGCTTTAGTTTATCTAGTGCTAGGCATAATTGGTTTACAATATCTAAAGGGTTTGTGTCATTTGCACCAAAGGCCAAAATTAGATTATGTAAATGTGGTCCATGCGGATGTTTACCATGACAGAAATTAAGTACATCGGCAGACCTTGCGTTTGGTTTTATGTTGGCCGTTATTTCATAAAAGTCATTCCACTCGCTTCGACCATGCTTCCGCTAGCTAGTTTTGCGGAGAGTCCTAATGCTTGTTGATTGTTGATCTCCGATGATTGTTATGTGATCCTTTGCAGCGTGTAGATTTAGTTTCCGTAAGTGTTTTTCTTTTGCTGTTTCTTTACAAATTTTGCCGTTGATTGATTTTCTGTCCGCTTCTGATTGTTTTGGTTGATTGTCCTTGTCTATTTTTGTAATAATAGTATTAGTAGTAGTATTATCGACACATTTGTGTGCATGTCCAGTATTTATGAATGTTCCATCAGTTTGTGTTGATATTGAGTATTTTGTCTTACATATGTTAGGTATTCGATATTATCGTCATTATAATTATGTAGAGGTGACAATGGTGTAAGTGTTCCTGTGAGTGTTTTAGTTTTCTTTTTTGCTGTCCTATGATATGATGTTTGAGAGAAAGAAAGATTACGAGTTGGAGTCATTACCAAATTTGATGTTTCGACGCTACTAGTGGTATTCATAGATTTGAGTGACTTAATTATCAAATCATTATAATAATAATAAATATGGGTGGACAATTCACACACAACACCATCTGACCCCAAACTAAGCAAAGCTTGTGTGATGGCGGCCAGATAGCTGATATAATACTTGTATAGTTTTAAATACATACTTATTATACATAGAAACATATACATTATGCTCGCATTTCTTTTTCAATTCTAAATTTTCCAGGAGTAATTTATCGACTTCCGCGTGTGCTGTTTCTAAATTTATTGTTACCGTTTTTAATTCTTTCTTTAGCTCGGTGATTTCATCATTTTCTATAGCTCTATTAGGTAAGCTTCGTATAGCAGTGCCGGATCTAGGGGGGGGGGGCAAGCCAGGGCCCGTGCCCCGGGCGGCATGTCCAGGGGGGCGCCAAAACTCGCCTTTAATAGACGTGCAACTCATACTTAAATTTGACCACAGAAAAAATTATACTGGCACAAGTACATAAATTTCACTGTTTTTTTTACTGTGATTATATCAACTCGAATGATACCCAGGTGTACTAGTGTACAGCACACGAACCACGATATACGCGAGGTGCGCGGTGTGTATCCATACATATTTCAAAATACGCTCCCGCTCGCCTGCAAAAACCGTACATGCAGCTGCTGCAGCAGCAAAGTTGCTGGAAAGACGGTATAGAACCAGCCTAACGCGTACCAACAGCCTAACTGAAATTGTCTTAGCTTTAGCTTTGCTTTCTCTTTTCTTTTAGCTTGAAATTATAGAAACAGCAATAGCATAGCCAAAGCAGATTTAATTAAGCGGCAGACCCGCAGGGCCACCGTAAGCGGGCGTGCGAAGCGTACCCCGCACACGGGCGTCACGCCATACGCCCCGGTAAAGCGACTCATCACGTCATCATCATAATATCCGATCCAAAATTATCATCACAAATTCTTCTTTACTCATTTTGGGGGAGGCTAGGCACCGGTTTCGAGACGAACCTTTTTTACCGGGGCTGGACGCCTGGAGACACTCCAGGAAAAATGTGGTGCAAGCTTCTGCATAGCACGGCACGGGTGAGCATCAGCACTTTTGCGCGAAAATAGTTTTGCGCAAAACTATTTTCGTAGGCTGCGTCAGGGCATGGGGAGTCTATATTCACTAGGTTGAGTCTTCTATAGAATCATCGTCTCTTTTCTGTCTTCCTGTTCAGCCAGGAGGAGATCATGAGGGAAAGTACGCTAGGTACGTACATCAGGATGACATTAATGGTGTGTGCGATGTTTTGTAGGTGTGGATGTGGCCCATAATCTGCGTAGTCAAGCACACCGCGTGCCAGATTGACCACACCTCCACCGTTTCGCTGTTCAAATCTTGGGCGATCACAGCATTTCATAAGTACCGGCCGGCCTCTGGAATCATCCTCTGGGTGATATTATACTTTACATGAAGTCTATTGGTTTTACTGGTCGCACTATAGATAAGACGCGTACGAATGTAGGTCTAGTATATGCCCAGTTTGATTCGTAGCAGCAGCTTGGAGCCAAGTATTGGCCCCAGCAATATTCGACCTTGATTTCGCTTGCTAGACTTCGTAACTCGTGCATGCTCAAGTTTGCGTTGATGTGGGTGCTCATTTGACTGTGCGTTCCCACCTGATGGCCTGTTCTCGAAGTCACAGTAGTAATGGTAAAGATGTATTCTATTTAGGCATGTTCGTAGTGCATCCGTTTTTCCTACAACGCTACAACATTTAAAACGCTGCGTCATCTGTCGATCCATGCGGGCTGTGAATCGAGAAGCTTCTGTGTTCGAGAAGCTCTGTTAGCTGCAATCTGTGAGTTGCGTGAGTATGTATGTACGCGCTTTCATCGGCAAAAAGAGCCAGGATCTTTGCCAGATTTTGGTAGCACTATTTACTTTGTAAGTGTTCCATATTGAGGGAAAATGTCCGGAAGTGTTGAAGAATGCATTGAATAGCAGCATTAGATATACCGTCGTGGACTTCTTCATCTTAGACTCGTCCTATCGCTGATGACTTCTAAAGGGGCGATCAAATTATTTCCTTTCAATGGTGGTGCCAGAGCCCGAAAGTCGAATGAATTGATTTTTTATTTATTTTGATAGGCAGTTGATAAGTTAGATATTGGATAGTGGTCAATATACCCGGCATCCACAATAGAATACAGTTAGCCAAAATAACAGAAAGGAAAGGAAAGCTGACCGAGTCCGTGCCATGTTTGGCTCATTTTAGTTTAGTAGTGGTCATTTTAGGGCTTGTCATATCCGAGCGTGACGCTAGAATTCAATTCACACCCCACGAAAAATCTGTCAAGGCGCGCCAAAAGAAGTTTATACTTCAAAAAACCGTAGCCGACATCTTGTAGGTATTCATTCTGCCTCATCATGCCAAGAAGCCATTAATCTATTTGAACTGATTCAAAAAGTATATTGTTTTGCCATGGTGGCACCTTGTTGCTGGCCGGGAGAGAAAGCTTCTACACACGCTACTGTTTCTTTTGAGCAATGTGTGTAATCAGGGGAAAGGGGCTAGAAGACTGGGGAAGGTTTCTTAGCTGATTCTCTATCGGTCATGTAAAATTCCTAAGCCTTCCAGACGAAAGAGGTGGAACCGCGGCTATCATTAGCAGCGTGCGTGAGCGTGCCAAATGCGGGGGTTCGCGGGCCCACAAGGGCGGTACTTAGCAGGGTCACGGTCAAAATCGAAGGAGTTTTAGTCGGTAGGAGCACCATGTCCGTCCGTGGTGTCGACCCCGACGACATGTCCTTGCATAGTGGTCATGAGTAGATGCATTGACCCCCCCCCCCTCAAAAGAAAAGAAAGATAAATCAAAGATAAGTGGGTGGGGGCGCCATTTTTCAGATTTTGCCCCGCCTAAAAAATATTGAAGATCCGGGGTTGTCGTATAGATTCGTTAAATAAGGTGTAAGTGCTTTGTTCCTGCGTACCTAATATTATTATGAGTGAAATCAAGTGCTGAACTTAGTGATAGTGCTCTAGACCTTCGTCTCTGTGTAATGTTGTCGATAAAATCAGTCTCTGTTGACGATTCACTACTCTCAGAACACGTTATCTTTCGTCTGTTCATATAAAGTACTTGTGGTGCCGTCTAGTAATATGATTAGGTATCTTTTTTAGCTACTGTCACACCCCGGACACTCGGCCTAAAATCTATACAGACGGTGCAGTTGACATACCTACACTCACACATCTCGCATATGTCGTTCGAACGCATTTACGCATGTGTGCGTGTCATCTATGTCGTGTCGCTGAGTGCTTCTCGCGTTCTTGCGGGGTAGGAAGCTTGAAACTGGCGGGGGGTGGGGAGTGTCCGTTCTATCTGTATTATCTATTCTATGCTACTGTGCACGACCTCCAGTAAGAAACAAAATATTTCTATCTTAAATTTTAATTATTATGTGATGTGAATGGGGCGTTTTCCAGATGAAGATAGACTTGTCAAAGACAGTTCCCAATTTCACCATAAGTGGCGCCAATGTTTCATTTTGTTAGAGACATTTCACCAAAACAAACAGTGGTGCCACACTTGGCAAAATTTAGAACTATTTTTGACAAGTCTATCTTCATCTGGAAAGCGCCCCATTGCTTTTTTCGTATTTGAAACAATTTTGGCAAAATGTTGTCAGTGCGGTATTGCTAAATGTATGTGTAATAGTCAGGTTAGTTAAATGTCATAGTCGAGTTTTTCCAGTTCGTTCACTAAACTTAGTGTCAAATGAATATTATGGTAGGTATCTCAGAAGAAGTACCTAGGTAAATAAAAGTTTGGAACTAACCCGGTGGAGGCCATTACCCCTACACGTGTTTGTTTGTTTTTATTATATTTGTGTACTGTTTATTGGACTTTATTTGGTAAGTGATATATATAATAGTAGCTAGTAGAAGGCAGGGACAATGGAAAACGTTTCCCTGCCAGAAATACCCCCAGATCCTCCCGATCCCCCTAATTCTATGGAAACAGAAACTACGATGACTCCAAACCTTTTGAAGAGGCATCTAACGTCTCAGCCAGACCGATCCGCATCTGTAAAAAAGAATGTTACGAACCCAGACGCAGCATCCGCGTCTATACAACAAATATACGTTCATCCTGCCATGTCTATACTGGGTATTCAACAGTACGAACATATTGACGCCGGACTGTTTATAGTACATGTCTCGAGAACAGAACCTGACCCAACCTTAGGTACAGTAATCAGACCAATGAAGTTCGGTAAATTCTTGCATACAAACAAAATTGACCATGTCTGCCAAGATGGGGTTAAGAAAGTAGGTAGGAATAAGATATCCATCCAATTCATGAATGCTGCAGCCGCCAATAAATTCTTGATCAACCCTGTCCTAAATATCGGCAAATATGAGGCAAGTATACCAACCTATAATGTTACCCGAATGGGATTAGTGAGGGGTGTCCCCGTAGACTGGTCTATGGAGGACTTTGTCAATTCAATCCAAATCCCTGGTAACAGTTACGTTCTAAAAGCAAGGAGGTTAAACCGGAAAAACAAAGTTGAGAATATCATTAATTGGGTTCCTACTCAGACAGTTGTTCTCACATTTAGGGCTCAACAACTTCCAACTAGGATATTTTCATTCTATTCGTCTTTAACTGTAGAAGCTTATCAGTACCCTACCATCCAGTGTAACAACTGTCTAAGATTTGGACACATAAAAAGTCAATGCCGCTCTCAACCTCGATGCTTTCGATGTACTCAACCTCATAGTGGAGACAACTGCGTGGTGCAAGAGTCAGAGGCTTCATGCCTGTACTGCTCTGAGCGCCACTTCTCCACAAGTAGATCCTGCCCAGAGCAAGAAAGACAACGAACAATAAAAATGAGAATGTCAAGAGACGGGATCTCATATCAAGAGGCTAGCAGTCAAACAGCTAAAATAAATAGAAGGTTTAGCCAAGTTGCTGGAAGTGTATCTGTTACCCAAACACATGCCTCTCAACTCCCACCCTCCACTGCCACACAACCTCCCCCATCCTCCTCACCTCAATCATACAGAAAGACGGTCACCCACACCCCTCGTCCAAAAGCTCCCCTTGGAAAATCATATGACCACATTGCCCACCAGAACATCATTGCCCAGGGTCCTTCCTCAATCCCCAATGGATATTCCCTGGAGAGAGCACAATCCCAGCCTCAACACCCAACACCAGACACGCATCAACTCCTTACCCAACTCCTCACAATAATCATAAATATGATAACCCAAGATCCCAATTCCTTACCGTCCATCGTAGCCCATATGATCTCCCAACTCTCATCCTTAATAGGTCACCATGGATCTATGCACCATAGTGCAGTGGAACAGCAGGAGCCTCCGTCGGAAGCTTCCTGACCTCCTTCACCTTATCAACAAGTACAGCCCTGTCTTGGTGGCCGTCTCGGAGACGTGGTTTGTCCCTGGTACTCGATACCGAGTCCCGGGATTCTCATGTCTTCGGAGCGACCGTCGGGATGGTACAGCTGGCTGTGCATTATTTGTTGATCTATCCCAATCATTCTCCCAAATTCCCCTTCCCCCTCACAGTCCCGAAATAAACGCTGTCGCTGTACGTGCGTTCAATTCCTCCTTCATATCCCTATATATCCCTCATCCCTCCTCACATCTCATACCCGATATCCTTCTGATCATATCCTCTGTCCCGTCTCCAGTTGTGGTAATGGGAGACTTCAATGCCCACCACACCTCCTGGGGTTCCTATCATAATGACTCTTTTGGTCGGCTACTGTATGAATCTTTGGAAGAAGTAAATTTGTGCATTGGGAATGACGGCACTCCTACTCGAAGAGTTCTACCTACTCAAAACCCAAAGTCTGCAGTGGATCTTACTCTCTGTTCTCCTGGTCTGCTTCCCTCCCTATCTTGGCAGGTCCTCCCTCTCACCAGTGGTAGTGATCATTTTCCTATATTAATCAGCCTAGGTCTCAGGGTTTCCCATCCTCTCTCCCCTCCACCACTTTTAAAATATAGATTGTCTGGAGCAAATTGGGACTCTTATTCTTCGCACCTGGATCAAAAACTGACATCTCTTCCTAATCCTACAGAAGTAAATCCCATGGTCTGCTACCAAAAACTTGTAGATGCCATAATATCTTCTGCAGAAGAATTCATTCCACTCAAGAAACCCAGAAACAATCTCCTCTCCCCTCCCTGGTGGGATTCTGAATGCACTAAGGCAGTTCACGATCGCAAATGCTCAGAAAAAAACTATAATAGACACATGACCACTGAAAATTTTCTCATTTACAAAAAGACAGCGGCTAAATGTAGGAAAACTCTGGGAAGTAAGAAGAAACAGGGTTGGTTTAACTTCTGTGAAGGACTATCTCCAACAACTCCATCAACCATTGTGTGGAAGCAAGTCCGCAAGTACAGAGGCTCGTATAGAGATAACAACCCCTCTATCAACGATCCTGATTCTTGGTTGGAGGCGTTTGCTGACAACTTGGCTCCTCCTTTTGTGCATCAGAACCCACACCATTCCTGCTCATCCCATTCCCATAACTCTACCACCTATTTCGACTCACCCTTTTCATTCGAAGAACTGCATTTAGCTCTCGATGGGTTAACCGACTCTGCCCCTGGAATAGACGGTATTCCTTACTCCTTCATTACTAGGGCTAATGAGGTTACAAAAAGGTACTTCCTGAATCTGGTGAATTTTATTTTTTGACCAGGGCTATATACCAGATTCTTGGAAAACTCAAATTATTGTTCCTATCCTTAAACCAGGTAAAAATCCTGCAGATCCCAACTCCCGCCGTCCAATAGCCCTCTCCTGCGTAGCTGCTAAGATTACTGAGATTCTTATAAAAAATAGATTGGAATGGCACATAGAAAACAATAGACTTCTTCCAAAATCCCAATTTGGCTTTAGGAAAGGAATGAGCACCATGGACAGTCTCAGTATACTCACTACCGATATCCGAATCGCAATTAAAAAAAAGAATCAGTATGTTGTAGCAGTGTTCCTAGACATAGCATCTGCATACGATAATGTCCAGCTTCCAAGACTCAGGAACAAGTTGTTACAGCTGAGTGTTTCGGAGAAGATGGTACGCTTCATTAGCTGCTTTTTGAATGAAAGAACTATCCTAATTAAAAACCAGAATACCATGCCTATGTCTAGGAATATCTGGAAGGGTCTCCCTCAAGGTTCGGTCCTAAGTCCACCTCTATATAGCCTGTATACAGCCGACCTTGAGCTGACTGTCAACCCTTTTTGTAACATCTTACAATATGCTGATGACATTGCACTATACTACACTGGAGAATCTATAGAAGAGGCTGAGAATGCTCTAAACCCTGCCCTACTGTACCTAGAAGACCATTTAAATGATATTGGGTTGTCTATTTCTCCTACCAAAAGTAATTCTATTGTTTTTACAAACAGAAGATCTGTCCCCAATTTGAATCTAAAATGCGACAATGAACTTATCCCTCAAAAACACTGTGTAAAATTTTTAGGCCTATTGCTAGACACCAAATTAACAGGTGTCCCACATTCTGATTATGTTGCATCTAAATGTGAAAAAAACATTAACATTCTCCGCTCTCTTTCTGGCGTATGGTGGGGCTCCCATCCATTCTCTCAAAAGCTATTATATAACTCTATTATTCGCAGTCACTTTGACTATGGAGCATTCCTACTGGAGCCTGGTAACAAATCTGTCCTGAGTAAATTAACATCAATACAAGCTAAATGTCTTCGCATTGTCTTAGGGGCTATGAAAACTTCACCTACTAATGCTATCCAAGTAGAATCTGGCGACCCCCCTTTACACCTACGAAGACAATATTTAGCCGACAGATTCTATAGTAAACTCGTTCAGAATTCAGACCATCCTCTGTTGCCAAAACTCCAAGAACTACATAGACTGACGTCCCCTCTTGATATAAGAATGCAATCTAATTTGCCATGTATTCTTCGTAGCTTCGTTAAATTCTCTCTCCTCCCCTTCCCTACCGCAAACTTCCCTCTCAATCCCTTATTTACAACTCCTTACCATGCCATAACATATAGGCCATCTATTATACTGGACTTGGGCATTAGTAAAAACACAATAGATCCTAGCAAGACACTTTCTAATATAATTGACAACAACTGGAATGACTGGCTCCCTGTTTTTACTGATGCATCTAAATTATGTAAAGATGGAGATGTAGGTGCAGCCGTTTGGATTCCAAGATACAGTATTGCATTAAGATATAAGTGTCCCCCATTGGCATCCGTCTTCACTGGAGAAGCAATAGCTATACTGGAGGCCATACAGTATGTTTCATCTCATTCTATCCCTAAAACCATCATCCTAACTGACTCAAAAAGTTGTTTGCAAGCTATTGTGGCCAACCAATTCAAAATAAAAACAAAATTTCCTGTAATCCTTAAAATTAGGGAAGAACTTTTTAAGTCCCATAACCTTGGTCTAGAGATAGTATTAGCTTGGGTACCTGGACATGCCGGCATCCCTGGTAATGAAAATGCGGACTTCCATGCCAAACAAGCTACAATCCATGGTAACAATGACCACTTCCATGTTTTTGCCCACGACCTTTCCTCTGTATGTCAACCCCAACTTCTTGATTCCTGGAACACTGAGTGGCAGAAATCCAAGACCATGAAAGGAAAATTCTATGGTCAAATCCAACCCTGCATCCCAACTAGACCCTGGTTTTACAAATTTAAAAAATTTGACAAGCATGTTACTTCTGTACTCTGTCGCCTAAGGTTGGGCTTTGTTTGTACCCCAGTGTTCCTGGCTAAAATAAGAATTAAAGACCACTCCCTTTGCGAATGCGGATTGGCTGATGGCACAACTGACCACATTTTCTTTGAGTGCAACAAAAATCGCGGTTCCTTATACGACCTGATCCCAGATGACCTTCCCCGTCCTGCCTCCTTTTCCAACCTACTCCCCCTAGTATACTCCCCTTTTATTTATGTACTTAATAAGTTTATCAAAATTAATAACATTAAATTATGATTATGCATAATACTATATTCTGGTAAATATTTTATTAATAATGTATCTATATATTTGTCTTTGTATATTTATATCTATGTTGTGACGTCATGTGTTTGTCCCTTTCAGTAGTTATAGACTAACAATCAGTAAACCTACAAGAAGCCAACCGACCAACGGCCCAAGTCTACATAACGCTGCGCCTTCACCGATTAACCTTGAAAAGATTGTACCTGCAACTACACACAAGATACTGGCGAAGTTGCGGTCACGCCGCATACAGAAGCCAAAGATAAAAGAAGAAGAAGAAGAAGTACCTATAGAATTACAAAGTTCCTGATTACTGTAGTGCTTCTCGTTCTTTCAATTTCAATTCAATTTTCAATTCAATACTCAAAAGGTATTGCCATAAAGAAAATATTCCACTGGATAAGGGTAGTGCTACGATAGTTGAATGAATTCAGCTCGTGTTATATCCATTCTAAAATTACATTTCAAAAAGATGTTTCATGTAATATATTACATGAAACCTCTTTTTGAATAGGAGGACATAAATAAAATAGGAGGGAGAATAATAAAAAACAGAACAATAAAACATTTATTTCAAATTGTACTTTACATTCAATATTATAATAATATAGTTTGATTAACAAATTTAGATATACCATTTAGTAGCAGCTAGCCCAGACTTCACACAGGTAAGTCGGAACTTACGTATAGAACAAACGTTTAACTTTTTCAATGTTCGAAGCCCTTGTTTTAGTAGAGATACTACATACTACTATTAGATGTTGTGGTAATTCAGGATAATTGATTTATTATTTATTACTTCATTAAAAATATTGCATTATTCACACAATGTTTTATCCTATTCTTCAGAGTGTCACATCTGCAAAATGATAATTAAGCTGTCTAGCCCCGGGAGGCCAGATTTGGGCAAAACCGGTTTTGAGAATTAAAAACCTTATTTTTTCATTATATACATACTTGAATATTAGTTTATTTTGATGCCTAAGAGATAGGCGATAATATTAATTAATTCATTGTCGTTTACAGACACACAAAGTTTGGTTTCATTTTTTAGTAATGATTTTTTGTGTGACGTCACGACGCCGGCCGCGTCGCGAGTTGGGCTTAATGGGTTAATTTGGATGAATAAAACAATCAAAATTATTACTAGAAATGTAGTGACATTCAAGTTGCATAACTGGAATTGCAAAAGGGTTAAATCAGATGTGAAAATTTGTATTAATCTTTTTTTAGAGCTTCATCATCAACAGCCCACTAAATGTTCCCACTGCTGGGACTCGGGGCCTTCTCTCGCAAGGATAGAGTTAAGGCCATAATCCACCACAATGGCCCAGTGCGGGTTGGTGGATGACACACGACTTCGAAAGATTCTAGGTACATGTCGGTTTCCTCACGATGTTTTCCTTCACCGTTTTAGGTTAGCGGCATTACGCACATGACTTTGAAAATACAGTGGTGCGTGTGGGGTTTGAACCCGGGGTCTCCGATTCGGCAGGCGCTGTTCTCCCGACTAGACCAGCCGTAACTTTCAGAGCTTAGTACTTCATAATCTACTCACACAATGTACCTACTTTCTTAAAGCATTAATCATTCTCATTAGAATGGGACGGGATCTGTATAGGATAGTGTAAGTTAATTGGAGTTTGATGCAATTCCCACTCCAGAAAACAAGAGTTGCAATGTCCACTGACATTGAGATTTTGACAGACATGGAGAAGAAACAGAAATTGAAGCGTAGGGATTGGTAACGGAAAAAAAACTGGCAGTCATAGACACTGACGATAGAACTGAAAATTTATAACTCAGTACTTGACAGCACACTTTGGAAACTACGCAGGTGAAACCGGAGGGCGTTTCTGGTTTGGAATAAATCTTTAAAGCATTGTCATCTAAATAAGCCTTCTCACACGTCATGGCCATTGGCTATCTAGACTAAAGATGTGTAATGGTAACCATGGTAACACGCCATGACTATCTAAAAATGTTTACCCATTTGTGGCCATAGCTCCGAGTTCCCCCGAAAATTTATTTCATTCCGAATCATGATGTTTGAGCTCAATTCACGGCCCACGAAAAATCTGTATGTAATTGAGCCAAAGGAAGTTTTCACTTCAAAAACTAACGAATGCGAATCCGCAGGCAAAATCTAGTACCTATTATTAGTAAACGGCCAGTAAATAAACTGTCAATTATGTACCGACTTGTATATTTCATGGGTAAATTTGTAAGAAATAACTGGTCACACTTTTTTGTTTGTTTTGTTATATAGGTTATGTTTACATTATACATATTTTGCAAATTTTAGACTAGATGCAGCCGTTATGGTATAAATTTAACTCATGTTGATATCTAGAATGCATCATTATCAATTTTTATCAAGTGGGCAGTTGAAAATATTGTCTACTTACGAGTAAAATGAGATTCCATTGATTTTTTTTCACTTTCACATTTCACTGCGGATATTTTAGCTTAAAACACAGGAAACACACATTGTTCATATACTAAAACATAAATGACTTACAAGTCTTTCTCAAACACGTTTCAAATATTATTATAATAAACATATATGAATTAAATCAATAAAAAACAGAATCCAAGCTTTGAACAGACTTTTGTTGGGGAACCCGGTGTCAGATTTGAAAGCTTAGCCAGAGAAAAACCCGGCCACGGTGACAAGGACGTAAAATCAGTATCTCTTTCTCTCGCTTTCACAAGTAATAGGTAATTAGAGCGTCTCGTTCCCGCAAGTTGTGACGTCACTTATTGTGCTCCCCTGGTAGGTATCTATGGTATGTTCATCGAATGTAATCGCTTAAATTAAATCAACTCGAATGTCACCCTCCTTTCTTCTTCCTTGAACGAGTGAATAATATTTAAGCAATAGTTTTATTTTTATATAAATGTTGTTTGATTAAAGTGGCCCCTCTGTATCTTGAGTATACATACAATACATAGGAATGGAGCAGACAACTGATTATCCTCTCTTAACTCTATGGCAAAAACTGAAGTATACACATCAATTTCAAATGTCAGAATTATAGTTGTCATTATGTCATTGTGAGAATGTCACTGTTGTTTAGAATTCGAGATGTGGGTAAACAGAATGTTATGAAATTAATATCGTAAATTACGAGATTTTCATCCAATTTTCAAGAATTAGTGCAGCAAAACTGTAATCAGGAGTTTTCATAGCGATAGAAATGCTCAGTGTGATACCGTCAACCGGGTGAATAGGAATCGAGGGGTGAATAGGGAAAAAATCGAGATTGAAATTTTCATGACCACAGATTACAGAAATAAACCTAGATGAAACCTTCGTGAACGACACTGTGAGGCCCGTAATTAGTCATGTTGACGTAAAATTGTCCAATCAACGTTCCAAATTACTTGTATAATGTTGTCAGTCTTAAGAAAAAAGTCCCACTATTGTTGTCGTAGCTTCGGAAATCTTCACGTATAATAAACACATCAATTAATATTTTAAAATAATAATATTATTACACCGATTATGCAAGGATTTCTTTTAACTACTATTTCCATTCTGTGAAGATAATAATTTTGATTTTGCATGCAACTAGAAATCAACTTGAATCGCAAATAATAAAATTAGTGTTATTTACTTGCTTAGATAGGTTAAACAAAAACTAAAACAATCATCGTTACCACCAAACTAATTTTGATAAAATGCATATAGGCTGTTATAGGTCCAAACAACACACAAAAAAACAACTAACAAAATAATCATTTTAACGGTTCATTTATGTTTCACTTTTTTTTTGACAATCGACACTTTGAAACCAATTAACCGTATAATAAAGTAGCTAGAGGGAAAGAGGAAAAAAGGAGAAGCTACTTTAAGGCTCTTAGAAGTAAATATCTTAATGAGGCTTGGGTAGAACAACTGATGTTAGCGCAGGATATCAGTTAAGGGTGGTAGCGGAAGAGTGTCTATACCAGGGATACCAACGGTGGCACCCACGGACTCAGTCAGGTAGTCTACGGCGCACCTACACATATTGGACAAATGAGTAGGTTTTTTGTACGTCCAAAACTTAATGATGAAAAGGAAACCGATACCCCATCCCCAAGTGCCCGGGAGCTCTGGAGGGAAGCATGATGATGGTACACTGTTATCCTCTGGGGCTAGGGGAGTTAAGAATCTCCGGGCGGGAATCTCAAACCATCAAACGACCTCGACCAGTCTTACGGAACTTGAACAAGCAAATGAAAGGCAACCAAATAAACGATACAGTTTAAGATCAAATACTCGTCCTAAACAAATTAATATAAGAAGAGACTCAAGAATATCTACGTCTACAGGTGTAACCCTAAGTGACCAACAAATCGAAGATAAAACAGAATTTTGCTCATCACCAACATCTAGTATGAGCCTGTTTGACTCCCCAGAGTCATCACCACACCCATTTGCAACTAGTTTTAGATCTCCATCTGCATCAAGCTTAGCTACGCCCGAGGATGTTGTACAAGAGGCAGTCGCCGACAATAATGTACCCACCTCAGGTTGTATACGCGCGCGAAAGAAATGGACACCTAGCATGAATGAATTTATATGGCGCACTTATCTAACAATTACACAAAACGAAACTAAAACTAGAGCATATTTAGAGCAACTTCACCGACACTTCACAGAAAAATTCCCGGACATGAATGTATCGCGGCAAAGGATAGGTGATCAGCGTAGGGCCATATTGAGGAGCAAACTTTTGTCTGAAAACACATTACAGAATATTAGAAAAGAAGTTGAAGAATTTCTTAGGGAAAATTCCCACGTAACCGATTACAATAACCCAACAACTAATCAACCAATAACAACGCAGGCTAGACTTAGATGGACCGACGATATCAATGAAGCCATAACAAAAACATATTATCAAATCACACATTTAGAACAAAATAAAACAGCTTACAGAAAACAATTACACAGCACTATTATAGAACAATTCCCACAAGTAGCACACGTATCAGAACAGCGAATTGCTGATCAAAGAAGAGTCATCGTAAATAATAAATTAATTACAGATCAAAGACTCCAAGCACTGAAAGAGGAAGTCCGTCAAGATCTTATAACTTCTCGGCGCCCTCAAACTTTAATCCACTCATGCGATGAAAACACCACATATGACGACGTACCGTCAACTAGTTTTTGTACTTTTAACACATCAAATCACCCAAACGATACTGATACAAGAACACCACAACAAACGAATGTAACACAAAACACACACATACCACAAATAGTTAATACATTGCAACATTCATACCCTAATAGTATACGACTGAACTCTAAAATCAATGAAACATTCATGAACGATCTTGAAAAACTCATAAATACAGATCCAACAAAACGACCCTTCTTACCACGACAAAATACATCAAGAAAACTGGCATACATTGTGAACTATATAGATACCGACATCCTACCAAAGTATTTATCACAAGACGATAGCTTCACCACCACCCAAACAATTATTTATGCAGCTGCCCATACAGCAGTAACATGTAACGGAGCAAAAACAAAAAACTTAACACCACACAATACTAGACACACAGACAAAACCAACAGTAGTCATATTTCAACCCCGTCATGGAAAAAAAGATTAGAAACCAAAGTCAGAAACCTTCGTAGAGACATTGCCCGTATGACACAATACATTGCAGGAATAAGAAGTCGTAATCTCATAACACATATAGACTCTATAAAATTTAAATATTACTCACACTCACGCCACGAAGAACCGAATTTAACAAATGAACAGGTATTAGATAGTTTGAAACAAAAGTTAAGTGCAACCTGCAGCAGACTACGAAGATACAACAACTGTACACTACGAAAACAACAAAATATCCAATTTCAAAACAACGAAAAATCTTTTTACAGAAATTTAACTCTTAAACGTAACACCACTAACAATACAGCCAATACAGAACTACCAACTTCGAATGCCATGCACAAGTTTTGGTCTAATATTTGGAGTAATGGAATACATCACAATGATAAAGCCGAATGGATAAATTCAGATCTACAAAATACAGCCTACACAGACATGCAATACGAAATAATTCCAGTGGATGTATTCAAACAAGTTATCGCTAAGACCCATAACTGGAAGGCACCCGGAACAGATAATATACAAAACTACTGGTACAAAAAATTCACCTCAACTCACCCCCTACTACATAACTACATTAATCAATTCATTGAATCACCTGATACCATGCCTTCTTACATCACACAAGGTATTACTTATATGCTCCCAAAAGACCAAAACACATATAACCCCGCAAATTACAGACCAATAACTTGCTTACAAACGATCTACAAAATCATGACTTCTTGCATATCACACCTTATCAATAAACACATCATAGATAACAATATTTTGGCGGAAGAACAGAAAGGGTGTATAAAAAACAGTCAAGGCTGCAAAGAACAACTTATTATAGATGCGATATCAATGAAACATACACTCAAACATAAAAAAGACCTGATGACAATGTATATTGACTACCGCAAGGCGTATGATTCCGTTCCTCACAGCTGGCTTCTTTACGTCTTACGTCATTACAAAATCCACCCGCTGTTGATATTATTTCTGGAGAGTGCTATGAAACACTGGACGACAAAACTCACAATTAAGAACGGTAAAGAAACAATAGTCACAGATGAAATCAAAATCAAAAGAGGAATCTTCCAGGGAGACACTTTCAGCGCAGTATGGTTTTGTCTTGCATTAAACCCATTATCTAAAATGCTCAACACGTCCAACGCTGGCCTAACTATATCCAATAGTAATAATAATCACCAATTAAGTCACCTGATGTACATGGATGATATTAAACTCTATAGCAACACAATAACTGCACTTCACAAGCTAGCAGATATCACACAAACTTTTTCAAATGACATAAATATGCAATTTGGAATTGAAAAATGTAAAACTTACTCCATAGAACAACATTCAGTTACATCCCAGCCATATACTCTTAACACAGGAGACAAAATTGACCCAATGGAACCAGAAACTTACTATAAATACCTTGGATTTGAACAAAATCACCAGATTCCCCACAATAAAACTAAATTTGATATCAAAAGTAAATTCCAACAAAGATTGAACACTATTCTTAAATCACAGTTGAATGGGAAAAATCTCATAAAAGCAATTAACACATATGCAGTCCCGGTTCTTACGTACACCTTTGGTATTATTAACTGGTCCCAAACCGATCTAATGAAACTTCAACGAACCATAAACACTTCTTTAACTACACACCGCAAGCATCACCCAAGATCTTGCGTCCAAAGACTCACACTGCCTAGAGAACACGGAGGACGGGGAATCATAGACATCATTAACCTACACAACAAACAAATCACAACTATGAGAAATTTCTTTACAAAACGCCTACAGCAATCACCATTGCACAAAATAATAGCTGAATCCGATAAAAAACTCACTCCCTTAAATTTATCTAATCCTAATTTGCAAAAAAATGAAAGGATAACAAAGCCTGAAGATAAATTCGCCGCATGGGAGCTGAAGTCTCTTCATGGTCGTCACTATCACGATCTGCAACAGTCACATGTCGACAAAGAAGCGTCGAACGCGTGGCTACGCAGTGGTGAGATCTTCCCTGAGACCGAAGCTTTCATGCTGGCAATCCAAGATCAGGTTATAGACACAAGAAACTACCAAAAGTATATAATTAAACGTCCTGATATCAACGACAGCTGTAGAAGATGTAGTAGTAATCCTGAAACCATACAACACATAACGGGAGCATGCAAAGCAATAGTACAAACCGACTATAAACATCGACACGATCAAGTAGCTGCAGGTATTCACCAACTGCTGGCCTACAAATACAAACTCATAACTGACAAAAAACCTTATTACAAATACAAACCGGAATCCGTACTTGAAAATCAGAATGTTAAGTTATACTGGGATAGAACCATAATTACTGACAAAACCATCCATTACAATAGGCCTGATATCACCATTCTTGATAAAGACAAAAAAGAAGTTTTTCTAATAGACATAGCAATCTGCAACACTCATAACTTACAGACAACACATACAGAAAAAATTGCTAAATACACAGACCTAACAATTGAAATAAAAACACAATGGCGCATAAATAACATCCGGACAATACCAATAATTCTCTCTACTACAGGTGTCATTCCCAAAACACTCATCACAAGCCTTGAATTACTCGACATCCACAAATCTACATTCAAACTCTTACAAAAAGCAGTCATTTTAAACACTTGTAGAATTGTTAGAAAATTTCTGAACCTCTAAAAACACTTGGCTTTGGCCCGTGTCTTTGTATAACCTCCGTAATTGGAGAGAACACAAAAGTGTAACTTAAAAATAATAATAATAAGCATGTTTATTTCCTTATATCTTAAATATTACAAATGTTTGATTAAAGTAATATATAACTGTAAAAAATATATTACACTTTTTCTTTAGATATTGGAACCCCTGTTAGGGTATAGGCCTCCTCCAGCTTAATCCAAGTATCTCTCTCTGTCTTTTGCTAAAGTCATCCAATCGTTTCCCACTGTGTTTATGATGTCGTCGATATTGGACGCTGTACACAGACGTCCCTTTCCATTTCGTTGTCTCTGATAGACATCAGACTTCGGTTTTTCGTCGGAGAGGAGGGCGAATTCTCGCGAATTCGTTTTTTCGTCGGGAGAAAACCATGTGCACTTACGATTGTTTCTCTTTTTAAAATATGTGTTCTTAGGCCTGGTGTTTCCCCTTTGTCGAACTTTTGCCAGTCCTAGCATATCAAATAGTAGTTCTACGGATTTTTAGATTGAAGATAGAGATCTTACATTAAATGTTCTTATCTTGAGAGGTTTGTTGCTTGTTAACTTTTTCATTTACTGGAGGGTTGTGGTCTTGCTTCCCCACGATGACCAATCGGCTTGGGGAAGGGTGTTGTTGTTGGTTATTTTTCTGCTTCTTTTTTATAATATTCACGCGAGAGGGGGTGGTTCGTTGTTATATGTTGCTGTCCTTAGTTTTTTGCTCTGTGGCAGTATTGTTAATATTTTTTATTTACAAGGAAGTTAAGCATGCTCGGCTTTACGACTCCTTCAGAGATGCTATTTGATCTTTGTAACAACATGTTTGGTTTCTGTGTTCTGTTCTTTTTATGGGCGTGTGTGTTGGTATTTACTATTGGCTGAACTTTTGAGGTTATGGTGTTTTCCGGAGATATTGGGAGAGACCTTTTGTTATTATTTTTAAGTATTACCAGTTTGTCATATTTTATTATTACTTTGTTACCCCTCTCTTTCTCTATCTTTACCTGTTCTTGGAGCTCTCTTCGTTTTTCCAAAACCTGTATAGGGTAGTCTTCTTTAATATAATATTGCGTGTTCTTTAGTAACCCTCTTTGTTTCATGATACAAATTTTTAATCCGAGAGTTGAAAAAGTAACAATTATTGGACGTGGTCTGTCTCCTTTTAATCCGACCCGCCTTACCTCTTGAATATCTCTGAGCTCTATGACGGTGTTAAAGTGTTTTTTAATAAAACTGGCAATATCATTTTGGAGGTGGTCATATGATGATTCTTTATCTTCAATGCCAAAGAAAACAACATTTTTTTGCCTTGCTTGTTTTTCTAAGAAGAACAGACGCTTCTCTTGTTTCTCTACCTTTATTTGAAGGTTTTCGTATTGTTCTGCCTATGTTTTAAATTTTTCTTCTATCATTTGATTTATATTTCGTGTTACTACTTCTGTCACTTTCTCTCCGCTTTTTTGTATGGCGAGTTTTTGTTCATTCAACTCTTTTTGAATGTGACGAAGTGCATTCATAATGTCCTCCATGATAAAGAAACGTTATTTATAGCACTGGTAGTGTCTTCTATTGGCCTTTTACTGAACCAATAATTGTATGCAGGTGGCGCCCTCTGTTGTTATCCTTTCAAGTTATTTGTTTTGGCGCTCGATTAAAATGTGTCGTATGTTACCAGTACAACGTATTTTCAACAGATGGTGCTTTAATTTAATTTGTCGATAATAATTGCTGAATCATCATCTAGTACAGATTTAGGTTATAAGATATTATATTATTTTTTTTATTTAATTTTTGTAAATAGTCCACATATGATCTCTTATGTTTACACAATGTCACTTCGTAACTTGATATAGGTCGTTAAGGCAGTAGTTTTCCGTAATTATTGTCCACTTGTCACAGTAGCTGATGGTTTCACTTTCAATGATTTTCACTATTTAGGTATTCCCAATCGACTTATTATTTCACTATATCCACGATATATGTTGTAATTCAGTTGTTTATATGTCCGTTATATTTAGTTGTACAGGTTTTAAAGCACTGATTTTATTTTTAAAACCACAAATTACACAGAGCTGATGTTGTTCTTGACACCTTAATTAACCGTATAATATTAAAAAAACTTTACAATATAAACATGTTTCATTTTACAAGCAACGTTACGCATAATATTTACTTCCAAAATATCTTCTTTCAACAAATGATTTGTTTTATAAACCATCATTTTATAACTAATGATATAGCCACCGTTTCACTTAGATGATAATATTTATATCGAATGACATTACAATACAATACAAAACACTTTATTGGCACCATAAACAAATTTGACAACAAGTTACACATATTATAACAAAACAAAATGGGCACAAAAGGCGATCTTATCGCTAAGATCTCTTCCATATTTATAACCTTTTGATTCATGAGGAAACTAAATTGGTAATATTTTCGGCAGTGGTGCAACTAACGAAATAAATAAATACACATACTAATTTTATGATATATGAATGCTTTTGTTTTTTGTACTTGTTTTTAACATTACCATTATCATGTTTTTATCATTAACATTTACCAAAATTAAATTTGAAATTAAATTTAATTTAATAATACAATGTCCATCAGTAATTTGGTCTACGAGTATCTTCAAAAAAAAAACTATATTTTACCCTAACTTCAGGGAAAATAATTTCCATTTAGTATCGCCACACTAACCTATGTTTGTTGAGGTGTTGTGTTCCATTCATTACCAAAATGAAATCGCCTAAATTATACAAATAGCAGTAAAAATATTCAAATATTCCTCTTTCCTTTTTTTGTTTTTTCGAACATTGTTTGAAATGTTTGAAGACACAAGACGGCATATTTTAAAACAAAACTTAAAATGACACGGGACTCCCGTACAACACGGAAGTCCGTTTCGTACTGACTGGAGTTTGTATTTGCTTCGGTGCTTTGTGTTTGTTTTGTCTGCTTCAGGTTCTCTGTTCTGCGCGTTCCATCTGGGTTTATTTCTGTAATCTGTATTCATGACAATTACTCTGAAAATCGACAAATCATATTCTACAAAATGCCAAGAATGTATGGTAGCATACTTATTTTCTGGACTGGCAACATTTATTTACATGAAATTAGGAATAAATTGACAAAACAACATTCTGAAGTTGCTTGTTTGAACTGCCCTCTATTGAGCCGTCTTTTACTTAATCAGTTTCAATAGTTTTACGCTTAAATTTGTGTCGAAACAACTATCTGCGAGTACCGTGTTTATTCTGGAACCTGTGTATCGTAATGTAAGTATAATTTAAAGACTTTAAAACCTATAAAATTGTATTTTGTTATGACAAACCGTTTCTTAGCATAATAAGAGGTTTATAGGTACGTGTCGGGGGTTTTTAGGGACGGTTAGGGGGTCAATAGAAACGAAATGTTTAGTAAATAGGGACGGTGCAGTATGACCAGAGACAGTAAAGGGAATATAGGGACAGAGTTGTCACTTGATTAATAAAGTAATTTTTAACAGACTTGCTCATAAAGTGGCTCTAATTTCAACGCAATCAGCCATATAATGAGAAGTGAGAACTACAATCAAACTGACTTTTTCTGACTGATTACTAATATTCACAAGTGAGTTTTAGAGTTGCTCACAAGTGAGTTTTGTGACAATGTAAACAAACACTTGTTTCTCACTCAACTTCAACTATATTTTTCTATTAACCATCATTATCCACTGTCTAATACAGTTTAATTCATAAATGTAATTTTGTATCCTCTGTCAAATAATAGTACATTATGATATAAGTGCGGTAAGTTGATAATTACAGCCGAGGCTTTATTGCTAGCTCGAGCCGAAGGCGAGAGCTATAATTAGCAGAGGCTGTAATTATCAAAGCGCACGTATGTCATACGACGTTTTATAACATATTTGCGAGGAAATCAACAAAACTCTGACGACATTTTCAAATAAAAACAATACAGCGAAAAAAACGCGCGGAATAATATTTACTTGATCACAGATCACAGCACAGAGTAAATAATCACTATGGATCACAGATTAGCAATGCGCGCGCATCGGCGCCCTTTTTTTTTTTAAGCAACGGCACAGATCCAGCCGGTATGCCATTAATAATAAAGTAAATTAATATTTTTATGTTTTGTTATAGAAAAATTAAAGTAATTTATGGTCTAAATTAATTAAATTAACGAATTTATTAATTCTTTATTATATTTTACCTCCCAAAGTTAATTTTATTCATAAAATGTTGACCACACTTTTCTGACATAAAAACTTTTTACTAAGATTTAAAAAGGTACCGTTCGTTTTAGACGGAGCATATCTCTCTACCTAGTCTGTGGACGGAGCATTTTGAAACCGTGCGTTTTACATTACACATTACAGCACTAGTGCGTAATAAGATACATTACGATACAGAAATGGGTCCAATAAGAGACCCTTTACGAGCAAATATGTTATAAATATTATTACATATTTATTTATCATCGCATTATTCACTAAAATTTATTTGATTACATTGTCAGTTGTTTTTGCTCAAACGTATTTTATACCAACGAGTACTTAGGTAGGTATCTAAGTATCTACCTACCTATCTAAAGAAAATTGTGACAGCCCTTACGGATTTTCCCTTTAGTGCCAATCCCCGTCTCGATTAACCCCATTACGTGTTTAAATAGGGATTACCCATAATTTGAGAATTGTGAGAAACTGGGTGCTTTACATGATCTAGAGTAAAATCCGTACAAATCTTCATGATGCGACTCAAGTTTTCACACCAAAATCATTATAATATTTTCAGCCATAATTAGTGATAAATTTGCCTAAAGTTCAGTTCTGTGCCTATTCACCCCGTTTGACGGTATGTGTGGTGTGACTCACGTGTGTTTTTTGGGTTTTCAAACCAACTGTTGCTGATTCGATCCGGATTGGGATTTTCCTTGTTTACAGTAGTTTAGTAAGTTTTCTTGGTATTTTGTTTATTTGTCTCAGTCATAATTACATTGAAGTGTTGTTTTTCCACTACTAAACTGTGCTAGCAGCACTTTAAACTTTTTAAATCAATAATTTCCGTAAGAACAATTACTTAGGTCACGGAAGGTAGCCATCCATCGAGTATGATTAACTAATAAATGAAATTTTTATTTTTTTCACCGTTTTGATTATAATATAAATTATATACCAATCGAAAGTATGAAGCCCATAGAATATGGAAACGTTAGGTTGCCTGGTCTTTTCCTGTCACAACTCTCGGGTTGCCAGGTATACACAGGTACATTGATACTGCATTTTGCAACGGTCTGATTATTGAATTGAAATTAAATAAAATGAAAGATTATTTTATTAGGAACACGGTGGTATTGCCTGCGAAAAATCAGTCCGGAAGACCAGTTGCCGAATTTAAAAAAATAAAATGTTGCTGCAACCTTGGCCAATATCTCGGTAACTATAAACTTTAGGGCAAATATTATTGAGGTTGATATTGAAGAAAATAAAATTTTGCATCTTTTGTGTCCTGAAAACTTTTCTGTGACATACACGTACCGTTTACGATTTAATAAACCGGGGTTTCTATTGCAGCCGATGATCAAATATTAAATATTAAATTAATCAATAAAACGCATCATACTGTGAATTGAATTAATTTGTCACGCTCGGGTATGATAAGAAAGCTTCGGGTAAACTCGGGACCATGGCTATTGGCCATCTAGAAATAGGTACGTCAGCCAATGGGAAATGCTGAAAGAGCGTGAACTGGCCATCATGGCATGGCCATCTAGAAACGCATCAGCCAATGGGAAATGCTGACGCCTTTCTAGATGGCCATGCCAATATAGCGAGGCCACGCCCTCCGTTTACACCCTTGTAGTTTCCTAGATAAGATATCAAATTCTGAGTTATAAGTTTTAACTTCTATCGGCAGTTCCCATGACTGCCATTTTTTTGACGTGACAACGTCTTATAATTCGATGAAGCCGGCTGCACGCCCGCAAATCATGACGTCATGTGCCGTTAACGCCGTTACCTCGCCGCATGACGTCATGCGGCGTTACCTCGCTCTAAGGCGTAGTTGAAGTTGTCACGTTCAACTATCGTCAGTAAACCGACTTTACAGACAACCATTTTTTTAGAAGTTTTATATCACATTTTGTTTCAGACACTTTAGTGACGATGGAAAATAACGATAATTTTGGTTCGAGGCTGATATCCACCGGCGGTTTAGACATTATAAACCAAGCCATAGACTTATACAGCAAAACAGACGTAGCTACTATAGTGCGAGCAGCAACAGAAGCTTTAAGAAGAACAGAACAAATACCAATAGATTTAACAGCAGACAAATCCTCTGAAATATCAAATGATTTCAGAAAACAAGGAAATATTCACTACGTGAACAAAAAATATGAATTAGCCATAAAATCATACATTGTTGCTCTTACTCATGCTCCTATGAATTCTGATGAGCTGAAATTAGCATACGGCAACATGTCAGCGGTACTGCTAGATATAAATGCTTTCAGAGAATGTCTGCAAAATATTGCTGAAGCTCTAAAATCCGATTGTCCAGATTCTTTACGAAACAAACTTGAAAAACGCAAAACCGAAGCAGAAAAACACCTCATGTCACAAATGATGAATGATATATTATTATTATCTGAAAAAAATATGGTTGATTACTTAAAATTTGATATAAAGCGACATGACACAATCCCGTATGCCAGCACCGACGTACTTATTGATGATGATAAACGAATAGTAAGCGCTGCGGATATCAAATCTGGGACAGTCGTTGCGTACGAGCGAGCTTACGTGAGTCTACCAGAGAAAGGTTACGAGTATAATTGTTGTTACTACTGTCACAGAATGTGCTTCTTCTTCGTCACTTGTGAAGGTAAACAATACTCGATCATTTATTTTTACAATGGGCGTTTCCACATTGGACGACAACGATAATTACTTCATGATGAATGATGACGATATCGGGTGACGATACAACGCGGATTGAAGCAGGATCGCGGATCCTTCGGGCATGGGCAAGTCCCACTGATCGAAATGATAAAACAATGCGGCTAACTGTTATTGGTTATACTCTTAGCTAAAGAATATGTTTTAAATACTTAGATCAGGTTTTTCCGCACGGTTTCTTTTTATAAGTCAGGGCCGGATTTAGAGGTGTGAAGGCCCCAGGGCAGGGCTTCGTTGGGTACGTTGAAATACCCCCCTGTGCTTTCAGTGTAAAGCGTTTGGTTGTAGGTACTCGTATCATGTCACATACCGATATGACATGTGTGAGCTGACGCGTGTCGGTATCGTTATCGTTCTGCATGCATGGAAACACCCATTACCTATGTTATAGTTTTTTTTTCTGTCAACTTCTGTGCTAGGAAGGAGTCCTCCTGGTGGAAAGAACGGCATTAAACAGTTCTTGGAGCTATTTTATAAGTGGAGCTGCTCCAAAATAGTCTCTGTAGTAATCTCATCCTCGCCCACGGCTTTTTTATTTTATGTACCCAAAGTAGTCACAAATATCCTCAATAATATTCAAAGGTTAATAAGGTATTTCAACTACCTTATTACTTATTTTCCTTGGAATGGGATAAAACATATTCAAGTCTTGTCAGGCATTAGAAGTGACATCCGTCACATCTTTAGGTCAAAGTTTTTGAAAATTAAACTCTACTCATTTTAATACAATGTGTGAGCTAAACGCACTGTTACAATGAGACTGAATTGATTTCCTTCAATCTGAGATGTAGTAAAACCTCGTAAAGTCTGGTAGACTATTATAGTCTACTATCTACTAGACTACTACTGATAGTCCTCACCTGGTAGACTATAACTCCTTTTTTATTTTGATTTGATTTCTCGTGAGCAAAGATTCCGAGCCCCAGTAGCTACAACCATTTTTAACCGAATGAAAAAAAGGGGATGTTCTCAATTCGACTATATTTTTTATTTGTTACCTCAGAACTTTCACTAGGTGAACAAATTTTGTTTTTGTTTTTGTTCGATAAGGTAAACTTCTCAAAATATAAATCAAATCTAAATAAATGTTGTGGTTTTTGTAATATCAACAAAAATTAAAAATAATGACGTTGATGATGTATTAACAATTAGAGATCCTTAACAACTAATTTCGCTAGGATATTATCATACACCAAAGATGCTCGTCAATGAGAGGTCGTGGGAGGCGGTGGTCTCCTTCTGCGAGACAGTCATGTCGCGGAGGGAGGTCGAGGAGCGAGAGAGGGAGATGGATCCTCTTGCTCCTCCGCAGAGAAGGAAGCGGACACGGGGGCGAGCCACTCGGGCTCGCACCCCGTCTCCACTTGGAGGGCCTGGGGCGTCGAGCGTTTAGGGCCGCTCGACACCCCTCCTAGGGATAGACCCTCCCGAGGCGGTGACGCGCCACTGGTTTCTGGTGCGTCACTGGAGCCAAATGCGGGGGCTTCGTCCCCCCGCGAGGCGGGCCCGCAAGGGTGCCGGCGTTGGATCGAAGTCGTAGAGGGAGTGCGAAGAGTGATCCAGCGACTTTGACCCACTGCTATGCCGGAGAAACCTGTGGGGGTTTTAGTCGGTAGGGGCACCACTTTCAGTGGTTTCGAGCCCGACACACCTGCCGTGTCCCTACACGGTGGACGGGTGCGTCAATACATTTCCCCCACAAAAAAAAAAAAGGATATTATCATACAAAGACTATTAAGTAATCGAAATAATAACTGTCCTATCTTTCAAGTTGGTTCGAACGGCACACGGTGTGCAAATTGACTTGAAAGTCGCGAAAACGAGACGCATTATTTATGTATGTTTAGAAGATTTATCCGACAATTTGTGAACTCTGTCAATTCATTATTTTAATCGATATCTGGGTAGCGATTCTAAATCCATTCGGTTGCATCCGACACGGAATCTCATCTCTCGGTCTCTATCGTATCTGATTAGCGTGACAGAGACAAGTTCCGATTCCGAACCATTCGGAATCGCATTTAGAATCGCTACCCTGTTGTTGCGTAATGAGAAAACTATTTTTGTGCACTTTTCAGGTTGCTGTGTGGCGCTATTCTGTGGTGAGGCATGTCGAAAGAAGTGCATGGAGGAATACCACCGCATCGAGTGCCATATAGTGGCCTGCACGCCAACCTTCAAAATTGCCGCGAAATTGGCCATCAGAGCTGCCATCAAGATGTCCCTCAAGCTTAGCTGGGAAGAACTGAGGTAGGTCGATTTTTAGCACACATCTAAATTTCTATGTTTATGCTAACACTAGCAGTTCCCGTGGTATGGTATCTGCGTCTGCCCCGTCGGATGAGCGAGAGATCGTCACCTGTTTCAAGTGAAAACTTCTTTTGGCGCGCCTAGACAGATTTTTCGTGGGGTGTGAATTGAATTGTAGCGTCACGCTCGGGTGTGATAAGAAATCTTCGGGTAAACTTGGGACCATGACAATTGGCTATCTAGAAATGCGTCAGCCAATGGAAATGCTGAAAAGGCGTGGCCTGGCCATCATGGCATGGCTGTCTAGAAATACGTGAGCCAATAGGAAATGCTAACGCATTTCTAGATGGCCATGCCATGATGGCCAGGCCACGCCCCCCGGTTTCATCCGTGTAGTTTCCAAAGTGAGCTATCTATCAAATTCTGAGTTATAAGTTTTCACTTCCTATGACTGCCAATTTTTTTTCACTGTTTCGTCATTCAATTTCTTTCTGTCGATCATCTCCGCTACAAACACGGTCGGCAGCGAGAGATTCGTTCCCACGACCACGATACCGATTAACATTGCGGAGCTAGTTGGTCGCATCGCCGCAGACTTAGAAGGCAAAGCCCTGGCGGGAGAACCTCTTATTGGACGTTGCTCGACCAGGTTGGACTATCAGCTGAGCGGCGACGTTCCATCCACTCCACTCCAGTCCCCCGAACGCACTGCTACAGTTGATCTTCCAGGCGGTGAGGTTTGTGCACAGAAGCTCTTCTTCCCCGGGTGGAATAGGGTATCGGACTGGGTCAAAAATACACCATTCTAATTAGTCTGTCAACTAGATCATGGAAAAATATGGGATCCGTATTTTTTTTTAAATATTAAAAATCGACGAAGATAATCGACGGTAAAAACCAAACCTGCTGTAAAGCACACCTTTGGCAAATTTTTTTTTGCAGATTTAGCATCAGAAAAAAATACTGCGTCGAATGGTCCCACTCCCGTGGCTCTACGACCTCTAGAAATTTTTGTACAGCATTGAAATTTTTTTAATTTTTCGAAAAAGACAACATTTCTCTTGCTGTAAACAACACAAAAACGGCCTTTTTCTTTCATTTGCTGATTACAACAATTTTCCTTTTGCAAATTATGTGTGCATTGTAATAACAGCTTCATGAAAATGTTGAGGACTGTGGGTTACAGCAAAATTGCTCATAACAATTAAGTAACGCATGGTATTTACTACATCTATTATATAATCAAACGTGGGTTATTTTAATTTACTACATTTTAAATACATGTGGTGTTATAGACAATCACTAGTTACGCCAACTTAAGCTCACTAAAATTTACCGGACTTTGTTATTTAAGCTATTTTCAACACGATAGCCATCTGCAGATTTTGCTTATTTACCGCCATTGTAAAATACGTTCGCGCCGGTTGCACCGCGGATCACCACGTCGTTCAGTTATGTACGTTACCTACTGTGTGACACTTGGGAAGGCGCGACGAGTGTGCTGTTGTTGTGCTTTACTACCGAATTAGAATAAACGTAAGTGATGAATATGAATGCCTCATCAATGTTTTTTGTTTTATCTTGAATCATTTCAACTAATTTAGAGATATAATTTGGAATAGAAAAGTAAAAGAAATTATGAATGTGAAAAGTAACTTAAATTATCTATTACCTCTTCATGCCTAAATTACTGAACTTCTGAAACATGGGATACTTTTTATCCTGGAAAAAGTTAAATTTACCGCGATTTTTGTACTGGTAGTACCTCGCCTGGCCGCGTGGCTTAGTTGGTAGTAAGTTGTCTGCGAGTCGAGGATCGTGGGTTTGATTCCCACCCAGGGCAAATATTTGTATGATGAATACAAATACATATTTGTTTTGTGTCAGGCTATTTCTATGTATAATGAGTATGTATTTTTAACTTTACAAGGGTGCTACTAATCAGCCTGCATCTATTTAAGATCATATTCTGTGTATTTAAACAAACAATCCTTTTTTACAACTTTTGTTGAAACTCAATACCTACATCATCATCATCAGCGCATTCTAGTCTACTGCTTGACATAGGCATCTCCCATGGTACGTCACTCAGCCCTGTTATCGGCTTGTGCATTCTAGTCTACTGCTAGACATAGGCATCTCCCATGGTACGTCACTCAGCCCTGTTATCGGCTTGTGCATTCTAGTCTACTGCTTGACATAGGCATCTCCCATGGTACGTCACTCAGCCCTGTTATCGGCTTGTGCATTCTAGTCCACTGCTAGACATAGGCATCTCCCATGGTACGTCACTCAGCCCTGTTATCGGCTTGTGCATTCTAGTCTACTGCTAGACATAGGCATCTCCCATGGTACGTCACTCAGCCCTGTTATCGGCTTGTGCATTCTAGTCTACTGCTAGACATAGGCATCTCCCATGGTACGTCACTCAGCCCTGTTATCGGCTTGTGCATTCTAGTCTACTGCTTGACATAGGCATCTCCCATGGTACGTCACTCAGCCCTGTTATCGGCTTGTGCATTCTAGTCTACTGCTTGACATAGGCATCTCCCATGGTACGTCACTCAGCCCTGTTATCGGCTTGTGCATTCTAGTCCACTGCTAGACATAGGCATCTCCCATGGTACGTCACTCAGCCCTGTTATCGGCTTGTGCATTCTAGTCTACTGCTAGACATAGGCATCTCCCATGGTACGTCACTCAGCCCTGTTATCGGCTTGTGCATTCTAGTCTACTGCTTGACATAGGCATCTCCCATGGTACGTCACTCAGCCCTGTTATCGGCTTGTGCATTCTAGTCTACTGCTTGACATAGGCATCTCCCATGGTACGTCACTCAGCCCTGTTATCGGCTTGTGCATTCTAGTCTACTGCTAGACATAGGCATCTCCCATGGTACGTCACTCAGCCCTGTTGTCGGCTTTTCTTCTCCAACCACTGCCTGCAGCCTTACGTATGTCCTCACTCCATTAGATTTCAGGACCTCCTACACTACGTTTACCTAATCACGGTTTCCACTTTAGAACTTGTCTACCCCAACGGTTATCGGTCCTCCTACAGATATGACTAGCCCACTGCCTCTTCAGTTTGCTAAGACGTTGAGCTTTGTCAATAACTGATGACGGATGACTTCATTTCGAATATGATCCCTCAGAGAGGCACCGAGCACAGCTCGTTCCATAGCATACTGTGCGACCTTAATGGACTTGTGGACGGTCTGAAGTGTCAGTTTCTACGTTCCAGCACTGTAGATCATGACCGGTAGAACGCACTGATTGAAAACTTTCGTCTTCTGGCTTTGCGGGATGGGTGACGAGAAGAGAGAGTTTCCCAAACACTGCATAGCCTAGCTGAATCCACACAGGACATGGACTCACATTTGAAATTGTTTTCCAAGTAAAAGCGTTCCCTGGCTATGGAAACCGATCCCATAGTTAGGATCTCGTTCACCATAACATTGGTTTTATCTAATATTTAGACACCGATGCGTTGGGAAAATTCAGTTAAGCTATTCAGCATCTCTTGTATTTCCAGCGTTTCGGCCATCATAACAATGTCGTCTGCGAATCGTAGGTCAGAGGTGTATTCACCGTTTATACTGATGCCACATCCAGTCCAATCCAGTGTCCTAGATAGGTATATCCTTCAATGCAATCAAATTTTGAACTTGAATGGTCAGAGCAGCGGCGTCAAACATATTATCATCTAGATATATCGCCAGTTAATTTGACATCGCTGTAAGGATTCCAGGACAGACCGGGTTTCCTCCGAGTCGAATCCCTTCTAATAGTCCGAAAACGCCAAACAAAGGAGCTGATTGTACTTCTGTATGATTTGCCGCACGAAGTCAATGTGGTCCATATTGCTATACCCACTGTGAAATCCGGCCTATTCTGGTGGTTGAAACTTGTTGAGTCTTCAAATAAAGCAACATGTGATAACAACTCAGAAGGGATATTGGTCGATAGTTCTTCAAAAGGGTTTTGACACCATTTTTGAAGAAGACTGAGTACTTAACATTTGTGTACTTAACATGGCCTTAACAGGATGCAAGCTGATTACCAATAACCTTATTTAGGTATTATATCAGCTTTTTGGATGCTATAATACAATGTTTAATAAGTTTGGGGTCAGATGGTGTTGTGTTTTAAATATCTGCCCATATTTATTTACTCTACTTCTCCACTGGAAAAGTAGCATATTTTCGCCAATTGATCTAGTGGCAAGTAGTAATACGCAAACATCGCTGTGTTCTGATTTGAAGGACAATATTTCTGCCAAAATTATAGGATATTTAGATAAACCCTCTTTTAGGACGGAACGATTTCTGCAGGACGCAGCTGACTGCAGCACAATTCTAGATAATGATTTGGATTTTTAATGTTCCAATAGCGGCGTGATAATGTGATGGACAGGTGTATTGCCTAACATTATCATCATGGTTCGGCATCACGGTCGATCCGAAGGCCTTAAGCAGAAGATAGGTTACCTAAAGTTCTCAATTTCCGATTTTGTGTTTTTTGTGCTCCAAAGGTTTTTTGATTGTTTTTAAATTGAAAAAAATCTTGATTTAGTAGTGGTGATTGTTCCTAAATGTATTAAAATAATGTCAAATTTATATCATCCCATACTTACATCGTTTTTATTTTACTGACCTCTCATAATTTCTGAAAGTAACGACAATTAAATTTACCGAGGCATTAATACTAATGTTATTTACGACATCATTTTCAAAACTAAATAAGTGCCATACGTTATTTAAGACGATATTGCTTAAATGTAAAATGTTTCTTTTGGAGCAGTCCATACATTTGTCTTCTTCATTTACAGCATTTTTGCGTAACTGAAAAAAAAGTGACATTGCTGTAACCCACAAAAACATAAACAAAAACAAACTTTTGGTTAGTTTTAGTTATTTTATTTAATAAACAATTAAATAATGCATTTTGTTTCCAAAAATCACATTTATAGGAATAATAGTTTTTGAGTTATGAATTTTTTTGTAAAATCTCAAAAGTTTTTTGGCTCTGGTGAACATTTTGCATTTTGTGGGTTACAGCAGGTTTGGTTTTTACCGTCGATATAGATATAGACAACCAAACTTCGAGAGTGGGGGGTTGGGACGCCACTCGTGAGTAGAAATCGTACCCACGAGTGACGTCACGCGAAACTTCTAAGCACTGTCGTCATTTTTTATTTATGAAACAAAAACAAATTCGTGTACAATATTTTTAGCAATCTAACTGACGGACTAATTAGTTTTTTTAGGCTTGTAGCCTATTGGCCCTCAGACAACGAATGAAATCGTTGTCTGATGCGCACCACTCTTGTGGGCTCCTCTCGCTGGGGGCGTCAGAACCTCCCGCATTTGTGACGCTCCGGAAACAAGCAGTGTGTCACCTGCTCGAGAAGGTATATCCTTGGTCGTGCGATATACCATACGTGAAGGCGGGGTGACTCTAAGCAGGGCCGGCCTTAGCTGAAATAAATACACCCCCCCCTAGGTTATTGAGATTTGTAGCTTCATCTAGGCGCCCCTAAAGGATACTACACTTTGGGGATGTACAGGTTGTACAAGGTTATTAAGATTTCCCAGCCCCAGCGCCTTTGTAGTATCCGGCGGCCCGGGCGACCGACCCCGTCGCCCCACCCTAAAGCCGGCACTGACTCTAAGCACCCGACGCCCTCTTGTCCGCTTCTGCCTCCACGTATCCACGCACGTACGAGTGAGAGGCTTCCAAGTCTCACTTACTTCCAACTCGCCCACGAGCATCCCGGATAAAGATGGTCAGAATGGTCAAATGGAAATAGTTGGATCACAGCCGTGGATCAGATGGTATAAGTCAGACGTCTACTCTCACGACCGTCGCTAGGTATACGCGTGGTTCTTCACTTATTCGTCGATTTAGAGCCCTAAGCCCTGGTGACCGGCCCCACTTCGGGTCCGTGGACACGCGTGCAGCGAGTGCCCTTACAGAATGACTTTGGCCTGTTTTTCAGCCAGATATCGATCGAGTAACCATCACATTCCAAGTCATTCCAGTCTCTCAGCAAAACTTTTAAGCGCTAAGCGTGCCTCTCGAAGATCGAGATTCAAATGCAGAAGTTCATCTGTCCCTGGGCAGGGTTAGCCACCACACAGCAATATGCCACCGCGGCAAGTTGTTGTGATCTCCAGGGTGCACCACGTTGAGGGTCCCGAGCCTCGCACCTTAGTTTTTAGGCTCCTGCACCTTCCACGCTAGCACAAAGTTTGCTATGCAGTAGAGACCACTTGAGGCCATCTACCATGGTCACCTTTAAAAAAACTCGGTTAGATTAACTAGATTTGGTAGTGGTAGGACTCTTGGCAGAGTCCGCCTGGGGAAGGACCACACCTTTGCCAGTTATTCTACCGCCAAGTAGTAATGTGCAAATATTACCTACTGTGTTCCGGTTTCAAGGGCAAAGTTTCCAGAGAAATTACAGGGCTTAGATATAGAACAACTTAGATCTCTATGTGACGAGTGCAGTGCAGTGCTAGATAATGATGTTCCAATAGCTGCGTGTCACTGTGCTGTTATGTGGCAGGCATGTTGCTTACCATCAGGCACATGTCCTGCTCGTCTCGTCACTCTTTATTAAAACAAATTGGCAGTCATGGAACTGCCTATAGAAGTGAAAACTTATAACTCAGAATTTGATAGCTTACCTTGGAAACTACACGAGTGTAAACGGAGGCCGTGGCCTCGCCTACTTGGCATGGCCATCTAGAAATGCGTCAGCATTTCCCATTGGCTGATGCGTTTCTAGATGGCCATGCCATGATGGCCTGTCCACGCTCTTTCAGTGTTTCCCGTTGGCTGACGTATTTCTAGATAGCCAATAGCCATAATCTCGAGTTTACCCGAAGCTTTCTTATCATACCCGAGCGTGACGAATTAATTCAATTCACAGCCCACGAAAAATCTGTCTAGGCGCGCCTAAAGAAGTTTTCACTTCAAAAAAAAACTAGATGACTGAAGTTAAAACAGGATAAGTCCAATAAATGTATACTCATACTGATCTTGACATTAATTCCAGGTTAGCTTCCCTGGAAATGGGCGAGAACCGACTGAAACGGAGTTCCGTTGCAGAGGCTTTCGATTGCAATGTGCCTACCTCTATTCTCTGTTACAACGACGACACACCCGTAGCCAGAACTGAGATGATCATTTCAAGTCTAGAATGTGCTAAAGTTATGCACTTGATTGAGAAAATACCAAATTATATGCCTAAAGCAGGGATGTTACGGAGCTTCGACTCCGACTCCGTTATGTCGGAAGTTCCGATTAGTTTTACACCTCCGGTTCCGACTCCGGTTCCGATACTTTTGAATCGGAGGTTTTAATCGGATGTCGAAGCATAACTTAGCGGCGGCGCCCTGCGCCGACAGTAACGAACAGTTTCGCAGGAACATGTCGCGCAGGGAATCTCCCGCGCACGAGTGTAATGAAAAGTATACTAAATGAGCACAACATAGAAAAACGCAAAATTCCAGCACCTTATATTAAATTTCCGCCAATATTATCGTATCCACCGATATCGGTAGCGAGCGAATACCTTTTTGGTGGCGTCGATTTATCTACAGGGCGCCTAGTGCCAGAAAACGAAAAAATGACATTTTCGACGCCGCTCACTGATGTTAAGACTCTAAAAACTACAACAAAAAAAATATTGGCGTGTGGGTACAATCAAGACAAAGCACAATAACCGAATAGAATTTTAAAAATAGATCAGATTTTATTACAGAAAAAAATTAAAATGGCACCTGAAAAAACTATTTTAATTCATGTAGTCGAAATTATCAGCGATGACCCTACATTATTTTTTGATAATAAAATTTCGAATTTTACGTTCTATTAAAGTAACCGAACCACAGAATAAATATTAGACCGAACACTTTTTAAATGTATGTTTAATTATTGAGTAATTAAATAAAACTTGGTCAAAAATTGACTCCTGATTTAATATTGATTTCCCCTCCAAACTGTGTCATGCTATTCTCGACTTTATGCATATCATTTTAAGAAGCGCCTCGCGCGGTTGAAATCAGATTTTTTCCTGGCATTAGGCGCACTCAGAAATATCTTAGACTGAGACAGCTTCAAAGCTTATGTTCATGAAGTACATATACCTACACACTTTTGGTGTCAATGTATTTAATTTAATTTGTTTGAAAGCTTTTGTTCATTTAACATACTTTATATGGCACTTTGGGATTAAAATATTGAATTTTATGTTTATTTTTGAATATTCCTTTTTTTTCACTTTTTGTGATATTTCATGAAACAAAACAATGAAAAGTTTGAATGAATGTTTTATTTGTCCTAAAATAAAAATCTCTCTCCTACCACTACTTCTGACCCTACCTCCGACTCCGGTTCTGACTCCGACTCCGACTCCGATAAATCAAATTTAAAAACTCCGACTCCGACTTCGGTTCCGATAAGATCACCTCCGTTACATCCCTGGCCTAAAGGTAACTTATATTATACCTACTATTCTTTATAGGGCTGTCAGCTTTTCTAACGCATTTCTATCGACTTTGTCTTTGCCATTGCTATCTATATTTTTGAAAGAACAGAGAAGAGAGAGAAAGCAATATCGAACCAAATAATCTTTAATCTTTATTTTTCAATTAAGAGTGCGCTTAATGCCAGGGGAAAATCAGTTTTCACCCGCGCGACGCGTTTCTTAATTCGATATACATAAAGTCGAGCATAGCATGACACAGTTTGGAGGAAAAATCAATATTAAATCAGGAGTCAATTTTTGACCAAGTTTTATTAAATTACTCAATAATTAAACATAAATTAAAAAAAGTGTTCGGTTACTTTACTAGAACGTACAATTAGGAATTTTATTACCAAAAAATAATGTGGGGTCATCGCTGATAATTTCGAGTACTCGAATTAAAACGGGTTTTTTCGGTGTCATTTTTATTTTTTTATTGTAAAAAACTCTGACCTATTTTTAAAATTCTATTCGGTTATTGTGCTTTTTCTTGATTGTACCCACACGTCAATTTTTTTTTTGTCATAGTTTTTGGTTTCTTTACTTCAGTGAGCGGCGTCGAAAATGTCCTTTTTTCGTTTTCTGGCACTAGGCGTCCTCTTAATGGAACATAAATGAAGTTACAAAAAAAATGGCAGTCATGGGAACTGCCGATAGAAGTGAAAACTTGTGACTCAAATGTTTTCTCTTTCTAATCTAATCTATTTCTAATTTATTTATAACCTCGTCAGAAGACAAATTATTTGTTAAACCATCGCACAGAGGGGTATTTGAGACATCTAGCTGGCCAAAATTATTTATCGCTCTTAATCAATTAGAAATGGTTCAGTATCTCATAAAACCTTAAATACAAGTGTATAATTTTCAAATAGATCACTTTTATATTTTGCTGCTACCCATCGATGCTTCATTTCTGATTTCATGCGTGCAAAATTACGACTTATGTGAAATCAAATAATTTTCAACATATTCTAATTGGTCGTTAAAATTGAGATCATTTTGTGATCTCATTAGACCAAATATCTCCTTGCGAGTCATTAAAGTACTTCCAGATGGTCCTGAAATAATAAAAACTAAATTAAATCAAAATTTCATATTTTTTTTTACATTTTTAAGTACGATATCTAAAATCGCTCCAGATGACGGAGTAGGAATTAGTAGGAACCAATTTTTTCTTTTTTTAAAAGTAGAAAGTCTATATATTACGAATATATAAAAATTATAGCCGGGTAATGCCGGGCACTAAAACAAAAAGCCTCGTAAAACTAAATTTTCTTGAAAATATTAGGGAATTAAACAGGTATTTTTTCAAATGACGAAAAATAATATAATCCCGTCACAAAATTAAATATTTTAAATATGTAAAATAAGTCACTTACTAGCAGTTTCAGAATCCATAGCCAATTTTGGATTATTCACAACACAACATAAAATAAAAAATAGTTAAAATTGAGTTTTAAAGCACGAATATTGAAAATAAACAACCGCTTCGAGCAATGTCTCAATTTCAACTGACTATATCTTGTTAAATTTGGGGTGGGTAAAAAAAACAACAATAGGGTTGGGTCGCCCAACTACCTGGCTCTTCTAGGAATGCATTTTTTTTTACCTGAGCGTAATTCTGAGAAATGTAATTTTGGCCGGCTAGATCATGTAAATACTCCTATGTGCATCGTAGCTCTATGTACATTCGCATAATCATTTCAACACCGCCAGCTAAATCCATAGTTGCGCCATCTAGTTTTATATCAACGTAATTATACAGAATATTGCACCTCTTTACTGTTTCTGTTGCCCTGCTACTGGTACCTAGGGGCAAACGCAACTCTTTTATATTTCTGTTGTCCTGGTATCTGGAGATAAACGCTGGGCTGTGAGGTAGGTAATCGAAACTCTTTACTGTTTCTGTTACCCTGGTACCTACCTGGCCGTTTTTACCGAGTTTACCCGAAGATTTCATATCCGATCCGATCCATTATCATATCCAAGCGTGACGATTGATGAATCCATTTCACAGCCCACGAAAATTCTGTCTATAGCGTGCCTAAAGAAGTTTTCACTTCAAAAATACCTCGATAACGATAAAACATTACAGTGACCGCTTAACTTCATTTGGAGGTAGACACTGCGTCCCACACTAGGGATGTCCTGTGTTGTGGTTTTCATTGTTTTCTCCAGGGTATATGGCGGTTTCAAACTAAATATGAGTAGGTGACTAATGAGTACCTATATTAAACTCTTCTAATGAGGCGTTTTCCAAATGCAAATTGACTTGTCAAAGATAGTTGAAAATATTGCCAAGTGAGAAAAATTTCACAAAAACGAAGTTTATCTAACAAAGTAAACCATTGCCGCCACCTATTATGGAATTTTGAAATGACTTTGACAGGTCTTTTTGCTTCTTGAAAACGCCCCATTAGGCGGCGGACTGTCAGTTCGCCAAACCTAACAACCGGAGAAACCAGCCGGTTGTTTGGATAAAAAGTCTAATTTTTAGGATTCTGTACCCAAAGGGTAAAAACAGAACCCTATTACTGAGACTTGGCTGTTCGTCCGTCCGTCTGTCACCAGGCTGTATCTCAAGAACGGTGATAGCTAGACAGACGAAATTTTCACATACTATGTTTTCTATTGCCGCTACAACAACAAAAACTAATAATAAAATAAAAATGTAAGGGGTCTCCCACACAACAAACTTGAATTTTACCGTTTCTTGCTGGATTAGTCCGTCCCAAGCCAACTAGATGGCGCCACTAGAAGATTAAAGCGCGCTATCGAGCTCTCTCTCTCCCTCTCGTATTTATTTATTTCATTTTTTCATATATTTTTTTCTCTAAGTTTTACTTCACCGTTCGGAGCTTGCGGCTTTTCTAAGAACCCTTTGTGCGGCAGTCCCACTCGCACTTGGCCACCTTTATTTTTAAGTTGAAGACGTGACGAGTAAGACATGTGAGTCACGGTAAGCAATCTGCAACAATAAGCAAAGCAATTAAACATGAAGAGTCCTAACTGCATATTATTATTATGTGCTGTTCATCAAGAGTCCGCGTAAAAACGGACGGCGTAAAAAAACGCGAAGCGTAAAAACGGTTTATCTCGATTTCCGGCAAAACTACAAATTCTATGGAAATAAGTTGTAAGGCAAAGTTGTAGGGTTTAAAAAGATCTACAGCTTTTGTATTGACACTTTTTTCACATAACCGCAAAATTTATGAGAAAAATTGAAATAAGTGAGTTTTTGGTTTTTAATTTTTTTCTCATTACTTATGCTCAAGTAATGTAACTTATGCTCAAGTATTAAACTTGTTAGTTTATATTGGAAGTTCAGTATTATATGAAAAAAAAAACTTCAATCTAAATGCGTTTTATACCAAAATAAAAAAATCGAACTTATGTGGTATTTTTTTCAAAGCGTTTTCTGAGAACATTTGCCATGGTAATGTATAACTTTTTTTACATTATCAGAAAAAAGAGATTTTAAAGAACAAAAAGCTTACCAACTTTATTGAAAAAGCTGATATTTTGACGGGAGATTTTTCGAATTAAAATTAGGGTACTTTTTCAATATTAAGTTAAGGTAGAAAAAAATATTATTTTCAATAAAAAAATACAGTGTATTTAAGATATAAAAAGGCAAGTTTTGACCAAATTTTTAGAGTAATTTTTGTGTGTTTACCTGAGAAAAAACTTAAAAAACCAAAAACTCACTTATTTCAATCTTTCTCAAAAATTTTGCGGTTATGTGAAAAAAGTGTCAATACAAAAGCTGTAGATCTTTTTAAACCCTACAACTTTGCCGTACAATTTATTTCCATAGGATTTGTAGTTTTGCCGGAAATCGAGATAAACCGTTTTTACGCTTAAAACCCCCCCATCCCCTTCCCGACCTCAGATCGCCCGTAAATTATTTTATCTTTTTTTTTTATAACATTCTCCTCCTTTTCCAATGGGTTTCATCCTATGTACTACTATTTTTTTTTTCACTTGTTATTATTTTTAAAGGCTTCTACCCTGGTCTACTTATCGGTCTCACAATTAATTCAAATCAATTATTTTTCAGGCAACATTTTTACGATATGCATACAATGCCTTTTCAAGACGCAGGTGCGTTGCGGCAGAAGCTTATATACAATTCCATTGGATACAATTGTGAATGCAGAGTTTGTGTTCTCGGGTGGAAACGAGACAATCAAGTCAAAGGAAATCTGACGAAAAGTCAAGAAAGAGCTTATAACGCATGCAAGCGGAACTTAAACAATGGCTTTGCAGCTAGCTGGAAAGGCATTTGCGTCGCGTTGGACAAACTCTCTGGGTGTATCAACACCACAGAACATAAAGAAGTGTACACCGAGATGAGACGAACCATGACTTGGCTTCAAAACGCAAAAACACGGAACGTGGGTTATAAATGCAGGTCATATAGTTTAGTTCCCCTTGATTAAGCGTTTTGCAAATAGCCTACAAAAACTGTTCTCAAATAGGCATTTTAGGATGCCAATACCTACACGTTATAAGTTCTCATTTTCAGAAAAGTTGCCAAAGTTTTATTTTGTTTTAAATTTAACTAAATGAACTATTGCCTCCACCTTTGAGAGTGCGTTCACCCAGCAAACAAGTACTTACCTTTCAAGAATCACATTTTTACACGAGTTATAGCACTATTTTATGTGAATCGTTCAATTCTTGAAAGGTACGTTTTTTCTGCGCGAACGCACACCACACCACCTTTGATTATCTTTGACGGTTGCATTTCTATCGTGAAAACGCCTTAAGGCCTGTTCACACCGGGGGATCTACCGCCTAACGAAAACGCTTTGACATTGCTGTCTCTTTTCTTCTCGCTTGAAATGAAAGAGACGGCAATGTCAAAGCGTTTTCGTTAGGCGGTAGACCCCCGGAGCGGTATTTGCTACCGCTGTGGGTAGAGGTAAATACCGCGCGGTATTTTGTATGAAATTCCGCGGCTAGAGCGAAAGCGGTATGTACCGTCTGGGTAGGCGGTATTTTTTGACGTGATAACGTCTTATAATTCGGTGAAGCCGGCTGCACGCCCGCAAAACATGACGTCATGTAACGTTACCGTTAGTTCGTCCTCCGTGCCATGCGGACGAAGCTGAGCGCTGAGGGCGCCACCCGCCGAGTCGAGCGGTATCACTACTTGCGCTATCAGCGTACTGATTTCTTAAGACGTTTTCACGTTTAACTATCGTCAGTAAACCGACTTTACAGACAACCATTTTTTTTTGCTTGTTTAGCGATACGTTCTGGTATCGCAGGCGGCGAAATCCGCTTTGGTGTGAACAGTAGTATTACTTACCCACTCGGTTTTCTCTACCGCAGGCGGCAGCGAATAGCGCTTAGGTTTGAACAGGGCTTTATAGGGTTATTACGCTCGACTGAATTTAGTTGAAGTGTAATAACATGTATTAATCAGTAAGCTAATTTACTAAATTCTGAAGTGAAGATTTATCGAATCCAGTCGACTATCCTTGCTCCTAAAGAATCTAAAAAATATTATCGATTACATTGCCATTCCGTACTACAGTCGTTCGGAACGTGTTGTAAATCGGCCTTTCAGGTTAGATCTTGGTTGGTGGTATGGAGGGCAGAAGTTAGGATTTTTGCATCACTGCGTATTCGTGAAAATTATTTTGCCAATAAAAACTATATTTTTAACCCCTGACCAAAAAAGGGATGCTATTTTATAGATGCTAAAGTTTGACGTCAATGTCTGTCTCTCTGTGTGGGTCTGTTTTTCTATGGCACTGTTTAGCTCAAACGGATGGACCGATTCAATGCGGTTTTTTAATGTTAGTTTATAACATATTTGCTCGTAAAGGGTCTCTTATTGGACCAATTTCTGTATCGTAATGTATCTTATTACGCACTAGTGCTGTAATGTGTAATGTAAAACGCACGGTTTCAAAATGCTCCGTCCACAGACTAGGTAGAGAGATATGCTCCGTCTAAAACAAACGGTACCTTTTTAAATCTTAGTAAAGAGTTTTTATGTCAGAAAAGTGTGGTCAACATTTTATGAATAAAATTAACTTTGAGAGGTAAAATATAATAAAGAATTATTAAATTTGTTAATTTAATTAATTTAGACCATAAATTACTTTAATTTTTCTGTAACAAAACACAAAAATATTAATTTACTTTATTATTAATGGCATACCGGCTGGTTCTGTGCCGTTGCTTAAAAAAAAAGGCGCCGATGCGCGCGCATTGCTAATCTGTGATCCATAGTGATTACATAGTGATCTGTGGTGATTACTTAGTACTTACTCTGCGCTGTGATCTGTGATCAAGTAAATATTATTCCGCGCGTTTTTTTTCGCTGTATTGTTTTTATTTGAAAATGTCGTCAGAGTTTTGTTTATTTCCTCGCAAATATGTTATAAAACGTCGTATGACATACGTGCGCTTTGATAATTACAGCCTCTGCTAATTATAGCTCTCGCCTTCGGCTCGAGCTAGCAATAAAGCCTCGGCTGTAATTATCAACTTACCGCACTTATATCATAATGTACTATTATGTGCGGTGGTTTTTAAAGTTTGGTTAATATCGATTCATGATGGCCGCCTCCACAAAATGGCGGAAAAAATATTTCTTCACAATCTTCCTAGAGTACCGCACTGCGCTCGTCGACCATAAATCTACTACTGCATCTGAACTATTTTTTCGTTTCGTTCAGACGAACAGAAATAAAACAACCATGTTATATACAAACCACACATTTTTATTGCAGTTTTTTTTAAATAATATAACTTCTAAATCTCACTTTCGACTTCGTGAGATCGCCAACAGAACGAACGCAAACAATAAAGGATGGTCTCCACTCACGATTTTGTAACGTCATTTGATTTTTGTAAGACTCCATTTTTTAATGATAGAAAAAATTAAAAAAAGTTTTACAAATATAGGGGAGAAGGGGGCACCTTAGCACAGGGGCAGATTTGAATATGTTGATTCTTAAACGCAGCTTTGTATTAGTCTATGCCACAACTCGATTTTAATGTTGGCAACACCGGGTATGTCAAACGTCAAGTCACAGAGCGCGTGTGTTTATAAGTGAAATCGAGTTATAACCTCTCTTCATTCTTGAGCCGTCGAAGTTTAAAATCAAAATAAATGTTGTAAGAAATTATCAATCACGTGAGTAAATATTTACCACTTAATTATTTTACATGTTTATCTAATACTTATTAGTTTTTCATCTACATGGTAGTTTTTGCTTGACGGTTGTTTTATATATTTTTTTTATTAATGTTTATCTTTCAAGTGAGTATGGGGCAGATTTGATAAAAAGAAAAGGGGCAGATTTGAACACTATGTTCAAATGTGCCCCGACCCCGTTTTAAATGATATCTTCAAATATGCGTCTTTTCATATATTTTAAATGTAATACTAATTCTAATTAAATACATCACTAATTATAATTATTTATTTATAGGATGGTTAGAACATATAAAAAAAAGCGGGAAAGTACAGTTAATGAAGACGATGTATTAAAAGCAGTTTTAAACGTCATAAACGGAACTATGAAACTTAGGAGAGCTGCTACTATATATGGGTTGACGCCGAGCACACTCTTTTATCGAGTTAAAAAGTATAAAGAAAACATAGCTCCTAGGAGTGAAGTATTTTCAAGTAAATACACTGTTGCTCAGATATTTACCAATGACGAGGAAAAACTGTTGGAAGAATACCTCTTGAAAAGATCAAAAATGAACTATGGCCTCACCTACACAAGTGCAAGATCGTTAGCTTTTGAATATGCAACAGCTTTACGTAAATGTCCAGCAAAATGGACGGAAAATACACAGGCAGGCATAGAGTGGATGAAAGGATTTATGAAAAGGCACAAAAATTTGTCTTTGCGAAAGCCTGAGAACACGAGTCTTTCACGTTCGACAAGTTTTAATAAGCACAACGTGTCCATGTTTTACGATAATTATGAAAGGGTTCTGCAAAAGACCCACTTTACTCCAGACCGAATTTTCAATTTGGATGAGACCAATATTATGACAGTGGTGCAAGCACCTAATGTAATTGCGCAGACTGGTTCAAAGCAGGTAGGTCAGTGTGTGTCAGCAGAGAGAGGCCAGCTGATAACAATGTGCGCCATAGTCAGTGCAACAGGTAATACCGTTCCACCAGTTTTCATATTTCCGCGAGCACGATTTCATGATGTTATGATTAATGGAGCGCCACCTGGAAGCGTTGGTTATGCAAATAGTCCAAAAAGCGGATGGATGACCGGCCCTTTGTTTGTTAAGGTGCTGCAACATATAAAAAAATCCACAAGATGTAGTAAAGATGACAAAATATTGTTATTATTTGACAATCATGAAAGTCATTGTTCTTTAGATGCAATCAATTACTGTCGAGACAATGGTATTGTTGTACTCACATTCCCCCCCCATTGCACACATCAGATGCAACCCCTAGATGTTGCCGTCAATGGGCCATTTAAACAAAAAATTTCAGTGGCACAAAATAATTGGCTGCTCGAACATCCTGGGAGAACCATCACAATCCATGATCTAGCAGGTATTGTGACTCCAGCATATAATGCTTCTCATACGCCTAATAATATAATTTCGGGGTTTTCAAAACCAGGAATCTACCCACTTAACCGTAATGCATTTACAGACGATGATTTTCAGTGTGCAGAAGTCACGAATCGTCCTCAACCTAATGTATTTGCTGAGAATGAGAGCCCCATAGCAGCTAATGCTTTACTTGATATCCCTGATATTATTCAGCCAACAGTAGCTTTACAAAGAGAGTCACATCCGCCACAAACTGTATCTCCTGGCCGAGAAGAAAATGATCAGAGAGATAGTAGTCCAAGTATTTGTAATCAGTTCCTCATGGCATCTAATGCTTCACTTGAAATGATTGATGTTATGCAGCCAACAGAAGCTTCACAAAGAGGGCCACAAACGCCACAAATATCGCCTAGGGTAGAAGACATAGATCAGAGATTCTTTAGTCCGAGTATTTATGATCACAGTAAAGACAATATTAATGAAATGTCTGGTGAAGTACCCGGTCCCGTAACTCCGGAAATGATTAAACCTTATCCTAAAGCCCCGCCACGTAAAAATTGCGCAACAGGACGAAAAAAAGGAAGTTCGCGCATCTTGACTGACACTCCAGAGAAGAATGCAATCGAAGCAGCACATTTAAATCGGATGAAAAAATTAGAAAAGCCTGCTATTCGTCGACGTACAAAAGAAGGCAAGCCAAATACCAAAGTAAAGAAACCTAGAAAAGGCAAGCAACTTCCTAAAGGCAAATCTAAATCAAAAAAGAGTTCTATATTCACATCAAGCTCTGAATCTGATGATCATGACAGTCACTTCTCCATGAATGACGACACAGACTTGGATGCGACTGATGCCAGTAGCAGTCAACATGAAGATGAAGAACTGCAGGATCCAGTTCACAATACTAATTTTACTAGCGGAAATCTGAAAGTAGGGGACTTTGTATTAGTTCAGTTTCCGTCAGAGAAACGAACAGCATCTGTGGCTTTCGTTGCTAGAATTGAAGAAAGGGACTTAAATACTTTTACTGTCAATTTTTTGAAGAGAAAAGGAGATCTGTTTTACTTTCCTGAAAAAGTTGATAGATGGCCAATTACTATTTTGGATATAGTAACAAAACTGCCAGCACCTAACGACGCACCTGGCACGTCCAGAACTGCATCAAAACTTTCTTTTAATTTCAATTTTTCTTTCTTTTCTATGGGATAGGTACCTTACATGTTTATTTTTAAAATATTCTGCAATGTGATTATTTTTGTTACCAAAGTCGAAGTCTGACTAAATTAAGAAACTATTATTTTAAATATAATTACTATAAGACAAGATTTAACTGTAAAAGTTTGATATAAGTTTATTTTATGTTTAATTTTTAAAATATTCTGCAATGTGATTATTTTTGTTACCAAAGTCGAAGTCTGACTAAATTAAGAAACTATTATTTTAAATATAATTACTATAAGACAAGATTTAACTGTAAAAGTTTGATATAAGTTTATTTTATGTTTGATTTTGAGTCTGTGACAATATATATGATTATATTAACAACAAACTAATACTTTATTCACTCTATTTCCTGCATTTAAACCAGTTTTTCAAAACTGCCCCATGTCGATTCAAATGTGCCCCCATGGAGAGGCAGATTTGAACAAATTCGGCTTTTAAAAAAAACAAAAATATCGTCATACAACTTTTATCAAATTGAAACATCTCGTCATTTTTATATTAATCAAAGACTAAGAAAGCTAAGAAAAATATGTTGTTTAAATTTTTCTTTACAGTTGATTTGTTACAAGCCAAAATATAAAAAATGTGCTAAGGTGCCCCCTTCTCCCCTACTTATAATTATTTTTTGCGCAGCAACACATAGTAAAATTATCCAGTGCAACAGATTACATTGAGTAACGTTTGTCTGTATTTATTGTATGTTTAACCAAAAGACATGCGTTGTAACAATCATCATATAGGTATATTTTTATTACTATGATACGATGAATATGAGATAATCACAGCAATCGTTATAATGAAATAAGTAATTCTCCATATTTTGTTCAAGCCACTGAAAATCCATTTTTTGTTATCAACATAGCGCGCCCTCGTCAGAAATCCATAGACATCTTGGATTACCTTATAATGCAGACTTTTTTAATTTACGTGGAACTAACCCGCAATTCACAAATCTCTATCATCAAATATTCAAAAACAAATAACTATTGATAAAACTATAATAATACTAGATGACCACATAAAAAAGATGCTACGTTTAAAAAACGCCAGTGGAGACCAGCCTCTAGATGGAAGCCAGATTTGTTACACAAGAAAAAAACTTATATAAATACGTTAAAACTTACATTTAATGTAACATAACTTAATCTAGTTATAAGTGTAATAACTTTCTCAATAATATATTTATGTAGCTCACTAATCCTCAAATGGGGTGGGTGTTCGGATCGGCGATCCTTTATCTTTCGCAAACTTATTATTGGCACTCTTGCGGGGGGTCTACCGCCTAACGAAAAACGCTTTGATGCTTTGGCATTGCCGTCTCTTTCATTTCAAGCGAGAAGAAAAGGGACAGCAACGTCCAAAGCGTCAAAGCGTTTTTCATTAGGCGGTAGAGGTGCGGGTCACGCATTGGCAACACCTATTTTCTGCTGCTGAGCTTCAGCAACTGCTGAGGTTGTGTAGAAAAGTTGAAATAATTTGTTTTTTATGTTTTATTTATTGAAGTGAAAACTTCTTTTGGCGCGCCACAGATTTCTCGTGGGCTGTGAATTGAATTCTAGCGTCACGCTCGGGAATGATAACAAATCTTCGGGTATACTCAGGACCATGACATTGGCCTGGTCATGGCCAAGCCCTCCGTTTTCACCCGCGTAGTTTCCGAAGTAAGCTATCAAATTCTGAGTTAAGTTTTCACTTCTATCGGCAGTTCCTATGACTGCATTTTTTTATATAATTTGATTTATATAAATGATTTTGAATAATTGCATGTACTTCGTAGAAAATACCTCAGTTTATACTATGGCGACCTAATCAGGCGAAAATCGGAGTCTCACACTGATTTCAAAAAGACAGTACCGTATTGAAAATTATCTTTTGTAAAATTTTGTTTTATAATAGTTGTCATTTAAATTCATTTTTTTTCATTGTACCTAGATCATTTCTTTAAGTGTGTTTTTTCTTATTATTATGTGATTAAAAAAAATAAAGATTTTAAAATAGTTTTTCATTGTTTTACTAAAAATAAATATATGTCTGTAAACATTTTCACTCGTAATCTTAACCCCAAACTAAGCAAGCTTGTATAATATAAATAAAAACTAGACAACTGATTTAGTGTGTTTTCAAAATGCAAATACACCAGTCAATAATAGTACCCAATTTCACCAAATGTGGCGCCAATGTTTCATTTTCTGAAATATCTTTAACGTCCGAGACACAAAAAAAATCCGTGTTCATCACATAGTTTTTCTTTACCTGAGAGGGATTCAAACTAAGAATGCCAATCATAAAATAGGTACGTCATACGAATTTCGTGATTTTTATACCCCTCCCATTGTCACAGTTGGCCACATTTTTAAGACCCTACCTAGTGTGACGTCACATATTTTGCAATTTTCGTTTAAATTTAGTGTTGTAATACTTGGATATGAAATAAGATTTTTTTTAAATGTGACGTCACAAAGTTTGAGACCCGCCCCTTGTCACACTTCATCGAACCCTCCCTCCCTCCCCCTTGACGTGTGACGTAATTTATGGATCGCCCCCAACAACAGACGCGATGGTTCAGTGACTATACAAACTACCAACCGAGCCCACTACACCATTTAAAACGTAAACTATATCCAATCATATATTAAGAAAGTCATCACACATCGTAATAATCATTCATACAAAATAATTACTATAATATTCAATCCAACAATATTTTAACGGTATCTAAATAATAAATTGATGATTTTTTTTCAATAAATTCCAACATATATTTCAATTGTAACAAAAAAAAAACTTTTTTTTAATGATAGTTTACAACTCTTAACCTGAAGCCTCAGACAAAATAAACATACACATACAAAGACTTACCACCGTATGTAGTATAGTACAGTCCGCGAGGTATAAGCTGAGCTTTGCATTAGTGTGAGTGATCACATGCATACGCATCTATTACCAAAAGTACAGTCAGACAACAAACTCTTAAACAACAAGCTGACATTAACTATCCAGGATCAATATGGTAATTGCGAAAAGAAGTATCTCTTTTAGGATTCAAATGGTCAAGGACAGAGAATAACAGAAAAATTTTAATGGAAAAGCATGAGATCCGTCACCTACGTATAACTTATTTACTTAAAACTTCCGAATACCGTATTCAGGGCAGGCCTATCGTTTATACCGATGAAACATATATTGACACCACTCACACTTCATCAAAATCATATTCAGATGGCAGCACTTCTGGTTTGAAGAAACACCTTATTAAGAGAACATGGTCACAGCGTCCTGCGTCTGACTGTACTTTTGGTGATCACTCACACTAATGCAAAGCTCAGCTTATACCTCGCGGACTGTACTTTTATGTCACGAAGCGACGCGAGCTTTACTTGTGGTAACGATGTTCACAGACACTGTGTCAATGTGTGCGGGACCGCGGACGCTCTCACTACCGTCCGAGACGCGAAGGCATTTGTTTTCACGCACACATACTCAGCGTGTTTTTACACTTGACCCACCACGAGACGCGTGTCGCTTCGTGCGATACAACCACTACACAAAATTCGACTTAACTCAATTTTATCTGTTCGAGTACGATTTAAATGTACTCAAAAACTAAACTCTTGGTTCGTGTAAGCTTTGATGAGTATATTTTGAGATACGGCGGCTTATCACTGAGCGTTACGAAAAATGACACACTACCTATATAATTTTATTGTCATGATGCTGGTTTAAAAAATACTCCACTCTAATTAAATAGTACTTCAGGTAGATTATCGAAATATATTGCACGCGTATATTTTGTTTCATCAAATCATTAAAAATCGACAAAAATATCGATCATCAAACTTCCGGAGTGGGGAGTTGTGACGTCACGGCTTCATAAAAATCATACAATGACGAGACGTCACTCGAAACTTCTAAGCACTAAAGTTTCGCCATTTTTTTGTTTGCGAAACAAAATAAAAAATACGTGTACATTAATTTTTAATAGCCCTGCTGAAAGACCTTGGCTTGTCCAGAATAGCAGTAAGTTCTATACTAGAACGAGTATCTAAAGCTGCACTAGTAGGATCATATCGGATTTGGCTGGGCAGGGAGAGAAATACGAGTAGTGAAGGTGAGTGTTGACGTACGTCACTAAGGGGCCCCTTTTAAACCTACGCCCGAGTCACAAGTCTCGGGGTCTACTCGAGATTTCTCTCTCTGCCACACGATGGACCCGGCACCCGCACGGTGAATCCATGGAAAGCTAAGAAGTTCGTCTCGTCTAACGGACTAGTTAAGTTTTTTAGTCATTCCCCACTTACAAGTTTTGTGATCAACATTTATATGTCGATTTATAATCATTTCATAAAACGAAAAATACGTGTTCCGTTTCTATAATATACCTGGTCGACTAATAACAATGGTATATTTTTCCAGTCATCATCTCAACAACAGATTACAGTTCTATTCAATATTGAATCATGTTTCGTATGTAGTTTAGTTGAAAGCTGCAAAAAGCGATCTCACAGATCAAAACACCTCGCACCGTTACCAACGCCATCTAGCACCAAACCTTGATATTACATTCTTTATACTACGCCATATTCTGAAAGCATATTTTAAAATCACAAGACGTACAAACTGGCCGATTTTAATCTGGTTGTATTCCAACAAGACTACACATAGGTGTCTGGACAAGCGTGCTTTAAAAACAATAATTAACTATAATTCTGTATCGTTCAGTTGATACACCAGTGGGTTCGCCAATCAGGATAATCTGGATTTATCGATGCAACTCTTGTCAGAAGGTCAAAATAAGGGAAATTTTAAAATATGCTATCAAAACAGGACTAATAGTGGATGTGTGTTTTTAAAAACTCTCAATGTAAATTAGTGTACCTTCCAGTGAAAGTGTTATTGAAACAAGTTAAGCCGTTTCAAAGATTACTGTATTAAACACATATGTACTTTAAAAAAAACTGACCAGGCAGCTCATGTTTCACAATGACAAATAAATATGTGTGACAGATGAGCGAAACGTCAAATTTGACATTGTCATGAGGTTTCATTTTTTTCAAACAAAATGAAAATTACCATCATTTGTGGCGCAATTAAAGATATATTTTAGACGTTTTTTTTTTGCACTAGGTAAATAACCTCTTTATATAAACATAACATTACTTGTAATTCTTACATTACAAACAGACCGTACACTTTGACTTATTTATAATAAATTAACGTTTTTTTAGGTGATAATTAAAATGCGAAACATATAAAAACACACATCCACACATCATTCCAACTAGTGTCAACGGCAATAAACAAGGTCTAAATATAAAATAAACAATTTATACACAAACTAAAAAACCATAAAAACACTGGGTTATAACGTCCACACATGCGTAAAAAAAATTGGTACGTATACAATATCATTTTGTTTTACAGGGCACAAACTTTTGTGGCAGTGACATAGAATAGATAATACAGATAGAACGGACACTCCCCACCCCCCGCCAGTTTCAAGCTTCCTACCCCGCAAGAACGCGAGAAGCACTCAGCGACACGACATAGATGACACGCACACATGCGTAAATGCGTTCGAACGACATAAATATGCGAGTTGTGTGAGTGTAGGTATGTCAACTGCACCGTCTGTATAGATTTTAGGCCGAGTGTCCGGGGTGGACCGAAAGTGAAACTTATCAAATTAATCTAAGTTGTATAGGGTAATGATACAGTAGCGAAGCTTTTTAGGGGACACATGTTTTTTTTTTAAATCATTAATTTAGGTTTACACTTGACCGCCATCTCGCCTGATGTTAAGCGACGATGCGGTCTAAGATGGAGCGTGCTTACCTAGAAGAAACCGATTCACTCTCGATTTGAAGACACCAAGAGAAAATCGCCATCGGGAAAACCCACCCAGGCAACTCATTCCACAGTCTAGACGTTCTTATCACAAAAGTAAAGTCAAACCTCTTCGTTTGTGTCTTTGGAACATCAACCATGAAACGATGCCGCTTCTTCGAGCTACGAAAAGTCCGATAGAAAAAAGGGCTTGGACATGTTTGTCTTCTAGTAAAATGTCGCGACCGTCGCATTGTGGTATACATTTCATATTAGTTTTGTTAGTTTTATACTTTTAGTCACTAGACTGTAATTTTGTAAGCCCGTAACTAAAACTACCACGAATTACAAGAGTAATTGATTTAAAAAAAAAATAGCATTAATAAAATTACTAAGGTATTGTATCCTACGGGGTCTTATACCATTAGAATTTTATTTAACCATAACTCAGTAAGCATGTGGGCGTTTAGATGTATTTCGTTTCAAATATTAAAACATACAAACCATTGACAACTAATAATTATAAATTGCCGTCTACACTCAACTCTACCGCCTAAGAATTGCTTACATCATTGCTGTTCCATATCATCATCATCTCCATACCATACCGCTGCCAGGTCACACCCTGGACAGTGGGCACTTATTCATGTTATTACAAGTTTTATACAATAACTACTTTAATTTATATATCGACGCTTGAAAAGCAAAAATGACCAACTGACACTTTGACGACTTTACACCAGAGCGTTTAAAAAAAAAATATTTTGAGAAAAAATAAAATGTCCCATTAGATCGGTAAAATTCTAATCGCTTGGTCGCCGAAAACTGCGAGAATAAGTTTTTTTGTCAGGTTACTAATAGACAACAAAACTCGTCCTAGTAAGATCAGAAGTAAGGCAAATCGACGCTGAATATTTTGTTGATTTCAATAATGTAGATATTTGTCATATCTTAAAATTGTAAACACCGTCAGATTATAATCCACCGTGTGAGATTATAATCCTACGGTAGGTTAAGTTAGTTTTATAATCTGACAGTTTTTACAATTTACGGTGACATCTACATCTAAACTCTAAATACTCCAACATGTCGCTTAGTCATTTTTTCCTTTCGAGCGTCGATATCTATTTTGAAGTGGTTGGTTAATTTCTTGCTCTCCCCTTAGAACCGAATAGAAATGAAAGAGACAAAGCAATAACGAAAGCAATTCAATCTAGACGGTAGAGACCCCACGCCTTCACATAACCACGTTTACCTTTAACACTTTACCAAAAAATAACCTCTCTTTTAGCCTTAACATTACCGTACTATTTTACCGATGTTAATAATTACCAATTTTATAATAATCATTATTAATAATAATATTTTTATTTTCACGTGCCTTTTACTTCACTACGTGACGAATATTGCTTAAAACAAAAGCTACGCGTAAACATCGCGCGACGTTGCAACATTGCGAAATACCGAGCAATATCGCACCTTTAGACTGAAAAGGGCATAATTAAAGATTCTTGTCTTTTAGAAAACGCAAAAAATGCTATTGAATAATTAAAAAAAATACTGACAGACACAAGTAACACTGTTTTAAAACAATGTTGCAAGATCGTTTGATTATCGCAACATTACCGTCGCGCAACATTTACTTGCTATATATAACATGCTCACAAAACGACTACAATAATGTGATGAGTTTAGTACATTGCCATGTTAAATTTAAATCCCCCCCCCTTTTTCCCCACATAGGGTGGAAATCCGTCGTCCAAATTATACATAGTCCGAGCGATGGTGCCAATTTTTTGGTAGGTATTTGAGGCGAGGTACCTGAAAACTTGTCACATACCTCTTCTATTAAAACCCCAACACGGAGTTGCAGACCTGGCTGGTGAGTAGCGGGGCGATATCTCTCGGAATTTATAAACTGGGGCTTAACAATGACAATGTTATAACCCAACCTATATAGTCCTTATTCGTAAAAGACTAAAGTTCATTTTAGTTAAAATACTCCGTCAATTTTCGTCGGACCGCTAGTATGCCAAGGAGATTAGTTGTTCAACCCAAACGTAATTCAAAGATTCGAATAAGCCACTCTCTCATCTCAAGTACACATTCTACTGAATATATCCATATATTTTAACAAAAACATCGCCATCAGACATTTACGAGTAAGACCCATAACTCTACACGAAGCAAAATATAGATAAATCATTCAAACACAATACTAAACTTACATAAAATGTTTCGTATATATATTTATAAATATAATTTTAATATAAAACTTAATGATGTTTTACGGAGCGTTTACATTTACCCTTTAAATAATATAAAAAAAGACGAGGGCAACATTATCGTACATAAATGTATAGTATAGTTTTATCTCACGAAGCGACGCGAGCTTTACTTGTGGTAACGATGTTCAGAGACACGCTGTGAATGTGTGAGTGTGTGTATTCACGCACACAAAACTTAAGTGTTTTTCCACTTGGTCACCACTAAACGTTTAAACCATTGCCATCACTCAAGCCTTCTGGCGAATATGTAGAAATACAAATTCGTAAACTTGAGGCTCTTGTATTCACACAGTAATACGACGGTGTCGCCACGCAAAAACAGACAAGAGGCATGGCACGGGGTAAAAGATTACAACACATCGCTGGTTTGCGAGAACAGTCACAAACATAGGATGTTTTTTTTTTTTCAGAAAAGTTATTTGTTATTTTTTTGTTATTAAGTTAAATTGTAATGTTTCAATCTAAAAGTGAATAAGTCTTTTAAATCGTTCCAAGCGTAAAGTCGATGTCTCTCTAGTCAGTAGACAGAGTATCAAAGTTTTGAAATCGTTTGGCATACATAGTTCAACTTTAGCAGATTTTTCAATTACGTCAATATTCTCGAAAACCAGCGATATTTACGACAGTGAACATCTCATAATGAAACTACCTTAGACACAGGGCTAACGAAACGCTGTATAATAGCATTTAAGATAAAATAAATGCAGAATTTGATGGCAAAAAAAAGTAACTTCGTAATCAACTTTTTTCATATTTATGTGCATTTTTATTATAATATAACTTATCCTAATGTTATTTTTTATATTTATAAAAAGTGTATTTTTTTAGTTTTTAGTAGAAATCTCATAGCTATTGCTTATTTTCTATACATGTTAGTGTATTTGTGTGGACTAGGAGGTACGTTTTTGACAATAATTTTGAAAGGAAAATTTTAAACTATTGAAGCTGTGGTTCAGAAAAATAATTGCTTTTCGCTTTAGTATGAAAACGAATGTGGTTATAACACATATTATAATTAATTCCCGGGTAGTATGTGTCAGGTGTGCTATGATTGGTCTCAGTCGACTAGAGTTTCAACCGCGTTCGGCGGTCGTTATCAAGAAAAGCGCACGCGCGTGACCGTTGCTCGTTTGGCGTTCACCAACTGACTTCAAGACTGTCAAACAAGCAGCAGTCATTCACGCGTATTCCTTGAAAAAGGCCGCTGAAAGCGGTCGAATCTAAACTGACTGGACCGACCATAGTGAAGTTTGTACGGTATTCACTCGTACCTTACTTCCGAAAGCTCAAAAACATTTGCGTCAACTCTAAAATAGACAAAACGTTTCGTAAATCATATTTTTTTAAATATTCTGAATAAAACTGACTAAACTTTTACAATAATTGTATCTTAATTTTAACGCGTGTCAAATTCATATTTACGTATTATTTATATCTAGAAAACAAGTCAAATCCTAAATTTAACATTAGAATGAAATCAATTGAAAGCGTACTATACGATATAATGTAAAAACTACTACGTACAAATCTCTGTGCGACGCGACGTGTACTTTACAAAGAAAAAAAAACTTGAAAAAGTCTTGTTACTTATGTTTTTTTTTAAATTATTCACAATATTTAATGACATTTTTCACAGAACACCATCTAACCCCAAACTAAGCAAAGCTTGTAGTATGCGAGCTAGACAGCCGACATAATACATAGTAAACACACATTTATCAATACATAAAAAACAGAATCTTAATTTGTATTAAAACAGTACATAAATTATCATTTTTCACACAACATTATCTAGACCCGAACTAAGCAAAGCTTGTTGTATGGGAGCCAGATAACTGATATAATACATGTACAATTGTAAATACATACTTATTATACATAGACACACCCAGACACAGAATAAATACTTCTATCGATCACATAAATCTATGTACCTGAGTGAGAAATAAACCCACTGCCGCAGTCTCTGTGGACAGATATATGAATTGATGACCGAGTCAAAAATATACAATACTAAGCGCCCCGCTTCGGCTTCGCTCGAATAATAACCTAGATATCAACTGCAGCGCCATCTACCGGGCTGATTTGTGAATCTAAACCTTTCAGGGCCCTACCCAAACGTATATAAAAAAAAATCATTCAAATCGGTCCAGCCTTTTAGGAGGAGTTCAATAACAACGAAAAGTGGCATTGATTTTTATATATATAGACTAATTTTATTAGTCCATCAGGTAGATTATAGAAAAACATGGGACACGTATTTTTAGCTACATCAATTTATTATATATCGACATTAATTTATTAATAATCGATCATCAAACTCACAAAGCAAGGGTAGTGACTTAACATCTACATAGAAGCCGTATATAGACGTGACATCACTCGAAACTTCCAAGCACTGTAACTTCATTATTTTTTGTTTGTGAAACAAAAGAAAATATACGTGTACAATATTTTTTTATAATCCAACTCACAGAGTAATTATTTTTATGTATTTTTGAGTCACACGTCATACCAATTGTTCAAGTTCCAATTGATACAAGAGGTCAGTCTCTCGACTCAATCGGTAAAAATCTGCCGATCGAGACATAGGCAATTGGTTCAATAGGGTACAATCCTAAAAAAAACTAAGAAAACTAAGTAGCCCGTTAGTTAGATTGCCAAAAATATTGTACACGTATTTTTTCTTTTGTTTCACAAACAAAAAATGACGAAGATACAGCGCTTCGAAGTCGTGTGACGTCACTTGTGAGTACCTGCGATTTTTACTCACGAGTGACGTCGCGACTCCCCACTCTCTAAGTTTGATGGTCTCTATATCTTTGACGATTTTTAATATTATGAAAAAACAAAAAATACGTGTCCACTATATATCCATGATCTAGCTGACGGACTAATTAGGATGGTGTATTTTTGACCCAGTCCGGTACCCTAATGAATATTCCAATGTTTGTCTGATCGATACAAGTATTTTAATCACCATGCCTATTTGATTTGACTGATCAATTGCAATGAATTACAGTGCAACACAAAATTTCTTGTAACATTTTTTTTTTAATACATATTTTGTCGTACACGATCGCACAGTGCTATATAAGACAGCTAGATCGAACGGTAGAGGTAATCATTTCACTTTTGAGCTAAACTCGTTTTTTGTCGCGACGCCGCCTACTCTGCGCTTGCTTACATTGCCCGCTCTGAAAAAGACATAGGTACATAATTTATTTACTTACATACATAAGCAGCCCAGCATAAATGTTCCCACTGCTCACAAATGTTAATGTTCACAAGCGAGGAGAGTCAAGGTCATAATCCACCAAGCTGGCCCAGTGCGGGTTGGTGGATGACACGTGACTTCGAAACATTCTAGGAATGTTGATTTCCTCACGATGTTTTCCTTCACTGTTTCTAAGTTAACGGCATTACGCACATGACTTCGAAAAGACAGTGGTGCACGTGGAATTTGAACCCGAGGTTTCAGATCATCAGGTGCCATTCCACCGACTATTAAACCAGCCGTAACAATATTTAAGCGGCCCGATCATGAGCAGATTAGGTATGTATGAGATATGGTATAGTTCTCTGGGGGCCTATATCAGTTATGAAGTTGAGTGTAGTGCTGTAGTGTCAGGTTAGACTTATATTGATTTTGTATTTGATAACTTACTAGGGTAAGTATATTAGATACAATTTGCATGTTATAACTTGTCAGGGTGCATTTTGTGAGCTGGGTCGAATTTAGTGTTAGGTAAGACTTTTGCCTATATTGATATAATATTGGATTCAGTTTTCTAGGGCACTCACTTTACGTGGGCGTTTTTACAAAAATGTATACCCCTCTTGGCACTTTCCGGAACCGTCTATTTTGTGAGCGGATTTTACACGAAGTTTGTTTTACAAGTGTACTAAACTTGTTGTCTGTCTATCTGTCTGTATGTTTGTTTCATAGCAAATGTACATACAGTATAGTACTACTGTAAAACAAATTTGGTATAAAAACCGGTCACAGAATGGAATGTTCCGGAAAGTGACAAATGCCAAGGCATATTTTTTTGTGACAATGCCAGGTACGTATAAGATATGGTATACTTCTCTGGGGGTCTATCAGTTATGACTAGGGTTGAATGTAGTTGAATGCAGAGTGCAGTGACAAGTCAGATGGGTTACCTAAGACATGGAGGAGCAGGGTATGTGCGGGGAGCCCATCTGCGTGAGCACGCGGTCGAGCCACTGCAGCGGACCGTTCAGGTGCAGCTCGATCCAACACGGCGTCGACGTCACCGTCTGCCGCCTGCAACACCACATCACATATATGAGTAACAAGGCCGAAATATATAATCTTGTTATATATATAATATATAACAAGAACAAAATCAACCCCCGACTAACCTCGGTTTTGCAATTTGTAAGTAATTCTACTGGTCAAGCCCTTTCATTTGATATTGAGGGAGTTGTGAAAAAAGAAATGTATTTCGCCATTATGATTGCGGCAATCTTGGATTTTAAATTTGTCATAGTGTTGTTCTACTAGTCAAACCCTTTCATTTGATACCTATATTGAGGCAGTAGTGAAAAAATATTATGTAATTCGCCATTTTGTGGTGCGGCCATCTTGGATTTGAAATTTGTTATAGTGTATAGTATTCTACTAGTCAAACCCTTACATTATATGCCCATATTGAGGTAGGTTGTGAAGAAATATTTTATCCGCCATTGTGTGTAGGCGGCCATCTTGAATCGATATCAACCAAACATAGCTAAGAACACCCGCACGGAAATTAACCTTCAAATAAAACAAAAAACCGCATCAAAATCGTCGGCCTATCCGTTTGACCTCTACAGTGACACATACACAGACAGATATAACACCCCTTGTTTTGGTTGGGGGTTAAAAAGATAATAAGAATCTAAACTTCTCTTACTTCACTCAAGAATACGGGCAACTAAAGTCACTATAGTAGCTCTACAGACAAACAACAAAATGTAACAAGTATTTTACAAAATAAGGAAGGATAACCTGATGAAAAACTTGGAACCGCAAGTTTGTTGAGTTGACATATCTTAATATATCTTCTTAATATGTATATTATATAAATCTCCTGTCACGATGTTTGTCCGCGATGGATTCCTAAACTACTTAACCGATTTTAAATTAAATTGGCACACCGTGAGCAGTCTGGTCCAACTTGAGAGATCGGATAGTTTTTATTTCGATTAATAGTCTTTAAATGACAATATCCGAGCGCAGCCGGAATGGGCCGCTAGTATGTATATATATTAATCTCCTGTCACGATGTTTGTCCGCGATGGATTCCTAAACTACTTAACCGATTTTAAATTAAATTGGCACACCGTGAGCAGTCTGGTCCAACTTGAGACATAGGATAGTTTTTATTTCGATTAATAGTCTTTAAATGACAATATCCGAGCGCAGCCGGAATGGGCCGCTAGTTTATTATAGATATATTTTAATAAAAAGTTATTTTCTTCACCCGGAGATAGATGATTTATTGTGTCCCTTAATTCCTCTGAAAACATTTGCCTTCCTCCTCCTGGACGGTAGAATAAGTAGTTGTGTTGCATAGTAGTGGTAGTAGTAATGGTGCATAGTAGTATGCAACTGTGAACTCGGGGCCTTCTATTGAAAGTCGTGTAAGTAGTACTAAGTATCAGTTTCCTCACGATGTTTTCCTTTACCGTTTTTAAGTTTTTATCCTTTGTACATAATAAACAATCCTACTATAATATTATAAATGTCAATGTATGGATGTTTGGATATTTGGATGTTTGTTACTCAATCACGTCCAAACGTATGAACGGATTGAGCTGAAATTTGGTACACAGCTAGATTATAGTCTGGAAGAACACATAGGCTATTGTATCCCGGAAAAACAATGGGAACGGGAACTTCGCGGGGCGCTACTAGTTACAAATAAAAAACTAATCGGCTGTAAAGAGGGCTTATCAATTATATGCAGCTGTAAAAAGACTCACAATGAAAATATAAACCAGGGATGTAACGGAGGTGATCTTATCGGAACCGAAGTCGGAGTCGGAGTTTTTAAATTTTATTTATCGGAGTCGGAGTCGGAACCGGAGTCGGAGGTAGGGTCAGAAGTAGTAGTAGGAGAGAGATTTTTATTTTAGGACAAATAAAACATTCATTCAAACTTTTCATCGTTTTGTTTCATGAATTATCACAAAAACAAAAAATGAAAAAAATAATGGAATATTAAAAAATAAACAAAAAATTCAATTAATTGAATCCCAAAGTGCCATATAAAGTATGTTAAATGAACAAAAGCTTTAAAACAAATTAAATTAAATACATTGACACCAAAAGTGTGTATATGTACTTCATGAACATAAGCTTTGAAGCTGTCTCAGTCTAAGATATTTTTTAAGAGTGCGCCTAATGCCAGGAAAAAATATGATTTCACCCGCGCGAGGTCCTTCTTAAAATGATATGCATAAAGTCGAGAATAGCATGACACAGTTTGGAGGGGAAATCAATATTAAATCAGGAGTCAATTTTTGACCAAGTTTTATTTAATTACTCAATAATTAAACATAATAAATTTAAAAAGTGTTCGGTCTAATCTTTATTCTGTGGTTCGGTTACATTAATAGAACGTAAAATTAGAAATTTTATTATCAAAAAATAATGTGGGGTCATCGCTGATAATTTCGAGTACTTACATGAATTAAAATAGTTTTTTCAGGTGCCATTTTAATTTTTTTCTGTAAAAAATCTGATCTATTTTTAAAATTCTATTCGGTTATTGTGCTTTATTGTACCCACACGTCAATTTTTTTTGTTATAGTTTTTAGTTTCTTAAAATCAGTGAGCGGCGTCGAAAATGTCCTTTTTTCGTTTTCTGGCACTAGGCGCCCCCTTGTAGATTAAATCGACGCCACCAAAAAGGTATTCGCTCGCTACCGAGCCTGGTGGACACGATAATATTGGCGGAAATTTAATATAAGGTGCTGGAATTTTGCGTTTTTCTATGTTGTGCTCATTTAGTATACTTTTCATTACACTCGTGCGCGGGAGATTCCCTGCGCGACTGTTCGTTACTGTCGGCGCAGGGCGCCGCCGCTAAGTTATGCTTCGACATCCGATTAACCTCCGATTCAAAAGTTTTGGAACCGGAGTCGGAACCGGAGGTGTAAAACTAACCGGAACTTCCGACATAACGGAGTCGGAGTCGAAGCTCCGTAACATCCCTGATATAAACTATCCAAAATTCCAAATTGTGATCACATACAGTATTAATGTCCAGTGTTATTTTACCTTTTTAAATAGTTCTAATTTCGACATACACCTTTTGCAAACGTTACTGTCCTTTACAAAATCATAATATACATACAGCAGATGATTTTGTAAAAGAGTATAAATAATGTTTGGAAAAGGCAACTGTAGTCGCCGTTCTCCCGACTAGACCAGCCGTAACTGGGTAAGTTACGGTGAAACTCACCTATATTCCGCGCCCCATCCTTTAACGAAGCTCATCCGTATGGTGCACATGCGCGTGAGCTGAAACACGGCCTCGAAGCCCTGCGAGACCGATGCGGACAGCAGGGCTGCGAATTCTTGGTTGTTGAAGATTTTTAGGTTGCAACCTGTAACATAAAGGATAGGTATAATAAACTTGACAGATAATGGAAAACAGGTATAAGAACAGGTCATTACGATTATCATCTTCTATATATCGATATCTTAATTCGCAGAATGAATAACTCCATAGTAACAAATATCACAGGTACCACTAAAAACAAATAACAACAATTGAAGCATTAAAAGAAATAATCTATTTTCTTCAAAAAAACATTAACCAACTTCTAAATTCACGCATTTAACACATATACATAATTATATTTTGATTTGACTTGATTTGATTCCACCAAATTCAAAAGTAAGCCATCACTAATGCCATCGAGGTAACGAAAGTACATTTTGGTTGTTTTTTGTTCATATTTCGAAAAACACTACACCGATTTCGATAAAATGTATATGGAACCACCTCTGAACTATGATCTACCAAACAAAAAAAAAAAAACTATCAAAATCGATTTACAATCGGCGGCGCTATCGCGTAACATACATACAAAAAAAACATACGTTGATAACCTCCTCGTTTTCGAAAGTCGGTTAGAAATAAAAATCCCTTTGGAAATTGTGTAAGAAACACATATTTGTATTTTGTTGGGATTTTTGATTTTCTATTTTGATGCTTGTATTTTTTTAATTACGTTTTTGGTAGCCCCTTTGAAATTTGCTACTAGACGTACAGAGTTACTTGTTTCGCAAATTAAGGTATCGAAGGCTTGAATATCTTGATTATCTGTAGACCTTCATTGGTCTATGGATAATTCAGGTGTGCTTAGTGTAAGTAGTTGTTAGGTATGTAGCGTAGTGTAGTTCTCATTATATTTTAGTTTTGTTAATAAAGGCTCTGCCAATTCTTAAAAAAAGGCATCGATGTATAATATAAAAATTAATATGTATGTATGTCCTTTTACATTTAAATTTAGCAAAGTTGTTGTGCATGCGCCAAAGAAGGTTTCTGAGTTAGTACTCAGTACGGCCAATTTTGGACAGATGGTGTAGCAACACGCTCAGGGTACAGCTAGGAACTGATTAAAACAACAATATAATATAATTAATTACCTGGCGGTATTTTACAGACGGTGGCCGGGTGCCAGCCGTAGCGCTGGTTGCAGTTCGGGCTCTGCACGAATATCGACGAATCGCTGAGGCATTCTGCGAACACTTCGCCTGCGAACAGAACAAATTAAACTTTTTTTTTTTTTTTAAATAAAGAGTGACGAGACGAGCAGGACATGTGCCTGATGGTAAGCAACATGCCTGCCACATAACAGCTCCGTGACACGCAGCTATTGGAACATGAAGAGTCCAAATTATTACCTAGCACTGCACTGCGCTCGTCACCCAGAGATCTAAGTTGTTATATCTCTAAGCCCTGTAATTTCTCTGGAAACATTGCCCTTCAATCCGGAACACAGTAATGTTTGCACATTACTGCTTGGCGGTAGAATAATTGGCAAAGGTGTGGTACTTCCCCAGGCGGACTCTGCTAAGAGTCCTACCACTACAGAAAGAGTCCTACCACTACAGCTATGAGTCCTACCACTACTTTGGATCATTAATTAATTACGTGAGGCTTTTGAAGGGGGGTTCAAGTCCGTAAATTACGGCTGGTCTAGTCGGGAGAACGGCGACTGCCGATCCGGAGCCCCGGGTTTGAATCCCACGCGCACCACTGTCTTTTCAAAGTCATATGCGTAATACCCCTCATTTGAGAAAACATCGTGCGGAAACCAGCATATACCAAGATTTTTTTAAAGTCATGCGTCATCTACTAACCAGCTCTGAGCCAGCGTGGTGGATTACGGCCACGACTCTCTCCATGCGAGAGAAGGCCCCGCGTCCCAGTAGTGGGGACATTTAGTTGGCTGCTTGTGCTGTGCTAAGGAAAAGCGTGGTTGGAGGCTCTAAGCCGGGAACCGTAGAAAATAAAAAGACTTAAGAAGTGTCAAGGGACAACCGGGACACAAAATATTGCAACTCATTACTGTTTCTGTTGCCCTGGCAACTGGCTTTCATATTTCTGCTGTCCTGGTACTTGGAGATAAACGCAGGGGTTGTAGAGGTATTAACGAAACTATTTACTATATCTGTTGTCCTTGTATCTGGAGAGGTAAATGCCACTCTTTACTGTTTCTGTTGCCCCGGTACTGATACCTGGATGCAAACGCAACTCTTTCATATTTCTGTTGTCCTGGTATCTGGAGATAACCGCTGGGTGTGTTAGAGGTAGGTAATCAAAACTCCTTACTGTTTCTGTTGCCCTGGTACCTGAAGGTGTGGAGGTAATCGAAATTCCGTTACAACTTTTCGTGAGATTTTTTTCCGTCTAGCCCCCTTTCGTAACGCGCGATAAGGAACTTCGTTCCAACAAATGACGATGTCGAGTAGATTACTAGCGTTCTAACTGGTAGCGATCGCCTCAACAAAATCGGACTTAAAACACATTAGAATAAGGTTTTAAATGTTCCCTACTTTTCCTTTTCTTCTCCTAGTCCAAGACACATGCCAGAAAAAAAAGAACCCAATGAAACAATAGAATTCAATTTAAAAACGTATGTAATTTTAAAATTTAACCATTCGGGAAGGCTACTCTTTCGAACAAAAACATAATTGGTTCACCCAGTCCAAAGTTATGAGGTAACAAACTTAAAAAATACAGTCTAATGAGGCGTTTTCCAGAGACAAATTGACTTGTCAATATGAGTTCTAAATTTTGCCAAGTGTGGCACCACTGGCGCACACATTGCCGCCACCTACGGTGAAATTGGGAACTGTTTTTGGCAGGTCTTTTTGCTTCATGAAAACGGCCCCATTAAGAACTTCCTCCTATTTGCAGTCGGTATTTTACATAACCCTGGTATGAACTTACCGCCAATATAGTAAAGTCTGACTCCTCGTCCGATGTGGCGACGCGTCTGTTCGACCACTTCGTTTCGATTCACATTTGAGAGAAGCCCCAGACAGAATCTGAAAGAAACAATTTGAAAATTAACTTTTCAGACCAATTGTAATGATTAGTTCAAAAATATATCGTTGTAATTAGTCCGTCAGGGAGATTATAGAAAAATATGAGAGACGTATTTTTGACGTGATAACGTCTTATAATTCGATGAAGCCGGCTGCACGCCCACAAAACATGACGTCATGTACCGTTACCGTCGGTCGTTACCTCGCCGCATGTTTGTTACAGTTGTATTAATTATTTCGACCAGTAGTTCAAGCGGGGATGTAGCTCAGTGGTAGAGCGTTCGCTTTGCATGTGAAATGCCCCGGGTTCGGTCCCCGGCATCTAAAAGCTTTTTTGCATTGTTTTGATTTAAAATGACTAAATTCTACTGATTACTTTTTACATACAAATCTATTAAACAAATGAAATTAAAATTTTCTTTTGAAAAATGCTACCATTCCATCAGTATTTTCTTAAGACGTTGTCACGTTCTATCGTCAGTAAACCGACTTTACAGACAAACATTTTTTTTGTACGTACGGAAGACGCAGCGTTGTCAGGCCTTCCCACAAGACAGACCGACGTTCTGGTACCGGTCGGCGGAAATCTTTGGATGCGGCGCAAAACCGGTCTTTGTGGAGATCTTTGGGGCCTTTGTCCAGCAGTGGACGTCTGCAGGCTGATATGATGACGATGTCTGGTTCAGCACATTATTGCAATTACAGCTGTTTTTTACATACAATATGTATATAATATATTTTATAATCGTATTTATTAGTCTATTATAATTCAATATTTAAGTACCTACTAGTATTTTTGTCTTGGGTTGTTCTATTTTTATAACAAATTTGTTTTTATTTCCGTTATTTATTTTTATTACTAATTATATGTATGTTTTTTACTTCTTATTTACTCATCCCATTTTCTGACTTGTCCACATGTTGTTTTCCATCCTAAGGTTGCCTGGAAGAGATCGCTTTCAGCGATAAGGCCGCCCACTGTCGCACTAATTTACTAGTTTTGTTTATTTTTGCTATGTATTTTGTTATTGGTGTGTCAATAAAGAGTATCTATCTATCTATCATTACATTACCTCTCCGAGTTGCTGGTGTCAGTGAATCCGTCCACCGTGATCGAAGGTTGGTTGGCGTTACAGAGGCTGGCTTCGCAAAGTCCAGCAGGGGAAGTATCACAGTACATCCTCAAGCTGTCTCTGGAATCTTACCACTGCAAACAATGTCTCCGACACACCTCTTTGGGTCACTCGGTGAATCCGTTCACTGTGATCGGCGGTTGATTGGCATCGCAGACGCTAGCGTCGCACAGACACTTAGCAAGAAGACTCTTACTACTAAGAACATTGAGTCAGACACACCTCTTTGAGTTGCTGGGGTCGGTGAATCCGTCCACGGTGATTGAAGACTGGCTGGCGCGTAACAAAATGATGTTGGCATCAACGACCTCAATACAAAGTGCCCTCCCAAACTTCAGGGCGCACGGAATCATGTCATCGTTGGGAAGAGCGAGCTCACTCTTTCCGTTCTAGTCGGTTGCAGGAAGCGGAGGACGCCGGACGTTTTTACAGGTATACCATATGTACAACCAAAATAAGTAGAACCATAGCATATCTCGGCGCTGGCGATTCTAGGGTTCAAGTAGATTGGTTGTTTGTAAACCATTTACGACACACACACAGTTTATTACCAATTTCAAGGTGCTCAGGGTACATCTATTGGTTTATATCGTTGGTTGGCATACTACTGCTACTGATCCAGGTGTGGTTCTTTCTCAGGGGGAGTTTAGAGTCACTAGTAAAACATTTGAGGCATACCTCTCCGAGTTGCTGGGGTCCGTGAACCCGTCCACGGTGATGGAGGGCTGGCTGGCGTGAAAGGTCACGCGCGTATTCAGCTCGTAGTAGCTGATGCTGCACCAGAAGGCTGGCTCGTGGTACAACACACTGAATTTTGGACTTTATTGCTTGGTGGTAGAGTAACTAAGGTGTGATACCTTCCTCCCCAGGCAGACTCTAACAAAGAGCTCTACTACTACTGTGCTGTGCTGTGGTACTTCTCAAGGCGGATTTTGCAAAGAGTCTTACAGTCCGCGAGGTGTAAGCTGAGCTTTGCATTAGTGTGAGTGATCACATGCATACGCATCTATTACCAAAAGTACAGTCAGACAACAAACTCTTAAACAACAAGCTGACATTAACTATCCAGGATCAATATGGTCATTGCGAAAAGAAGTATCTCTTTTAGGATTCAAATGGTCAAGGACAGAGAATAACAGAAAATTTTTAATGGAAAAGCATGAGATCCGTCACCTACGTATAACTTATTTACTTAAAATTTCCGAATACCGTATTCAGGGCAGGCCTATCGTTTATACCGATGAAACATATATTGACACCACTCACACTTCATCAAAATCATATTCAGATGGCAGCACTTCTGGTTTGAAGAAACACCTTATTAAGAGAACATGGTCACAGCGTCCTGCGTCTGACTGTACTTTTGGTGATCACTCACACTAATGCAAAGCTCAGCTTATACCTCGCGGACTGTACCACTAGCTAGAGGACATTTGAGGCATACCTCTCCGAGTTGCTGGGGTCCGTGAACCCGTCCACGGTGATGGAGGGCTGGCTGGCGTGGAAGGTCTCCCCCACGCGCGTGTTCAGCTCGTAGTAGCTGATGCTGCACCAGAAGGCTGGCTCGTGGTACAGTACTGGCGCGGCCTCGGCGCCCAGGACGCCCGGAGACGGCGACAGCCGCGTCAGGTCTGAGGGAGACAGAATCAACATTGAAGCCATCTGTTTGTTGTTGTGTAATCGTTATGACCGTCTGTACCGTAGTGTTTTTTTATGTATGTTACGTATTTCTGGCACATATCGGAGTAGGTAACGTTGTTGTCCCACATAACCCTGTGTAGAAGAAACCCACCGACACAATCCAACAATGAATTTTGGGTTCAGCCCTAAGTCCGGAGGTGTCGCGAATTCGTCGCAGTGTCGCGGAGGTATCGCAGTGGCGCGGATTTCGCTCGGTAAAGTAACATAACTCTGAAGGTATTGTCATTACAGAAAAAAGTTCAAGGAAAAAGTTGTTCATTATTAAAAGATCTACACTTTTGATAATCGGTAAAGTTTCATAAAATTGAACGGTTGGGGAGAAAATGGCGAAACATAAAAACGGGAGGAAAAAAAGTAAAATGTTTGCCTTTCGGAAGCAATAACTTGAAAAATATTGATGAAAAAAAGAAAAGTTGTTAATATAAAAGTTAGTGAATTTAATTTAGAAGAGAAAAGGTCTCCACAATTGTTTGCCTAACACGAACAGTTCTCGAGATATCGAATTAAACGCGTTTTCATCGAAATGACCTTGAGCTGACCTCGCCAGAATCCGAATCCCTCAAATTGGAATATATGCTCAGAATGCACCCCCCTATCGATCCTTTATAGTCCCCAAACTACATAATTTAATGTTTTTTTTGACGTGATAACGTCTTATAATTCGATGAAGCCGGCTGCACTCCCAAAAAACACGACGTCATGTACCGTTACCGTCGGTCGTTACCTCGCCGCATGTTTGTTATTACAGTTGTATTAATTATTTCGACCAGTAGTTCAAGCGGGGATGTAGCTCAGTGGTAGAGCGTTCGCTTTGCATGTGAAATGCCCCGGGTTCGACCCCAGCATCTAAAAGCTTTTTTGCATTGGTTTTTGCATTGTTTTGATTGAAAATGACTAAATTCTACTGATTACTTTTTACATACAAATCTATTAAACAAATGAAATGAAAATTTTCTTTTGAAAAATGCTACCATTCCATCAGTATTTTCTTAAGACGTTGTCACGTTCTATCGTCAGTAAACCGACTTTACAAACAAACATTTTTTTCAATTTTTTTTGCGTAATTGCACTGGACTGAAAATATTACTTGTATCGCTAATTCTATCGTTTACCATAAAAACTATGCCTATGCCTAATGGTATCGCTAGAATTTCGTGGTGCGAGGCGGCATCACAACTAATGAATTTTGTGATATCGTGGTGAAGGTCAGGGAATGAACATTATTCTCGTGTTATTTGGCACATAGTATAGTGTGAGTACATTTGTCTAAAAATCTTTTTTTTGTTAAACGAGGAGAAGAAGAGGAAAATAAGAGGGGGGGGGGTGAACATATCTTTGTTTTATGGTAAGTAGACATTAACCTAGTACTAGTGTTCTTGAAGTAAATAAATTTCGTTACATTTCATCTGTCATCATCATCTGTCGCGGGGACAGGATAGGGGTAGACGGGTTCTGCAGTGGAGACCGCGAATCGGCTAACGTAGCGTAGGAGGCCGTGAGACGGTAGATGGAGTGACGATTAACGATAGACGGCTGGTGCCGGTTGAAAACATAAGACCGAGGATCGGACTGAGTGGCGTATTATAGGAGAGGCCTATGTCCAGCAGTGGACGAACACGGGCTGATGATGATAATTATCATCATCATATTTTTTTACAGTATAGTGTTAGCAATATTAGTAATTTATGTAAGTTCTTATTGAAAAAATAGTAAGAATACCGAAATGCACTCTATGGCAACCCTACAATTCCGGGTTTGATTGGTATATAGTCTGTGGCTTGATTGTTTTGGCGGGAAACAATCAAGCTCTTGTTTTTTTGTCTCGTAAAACAGATGAATAAGAAAAATCATATAGGTACGGCAGCAAGTCCAAGCGAAAGGTTTAAATTAAACGTACTAGTGAACCGATAAATATCGAAGTAAAAGTAATAATTGTACATCTGTTACTGAATTTAAGGTACTGTAAAGCGTTTTTGTGAATATATTGTTATACAAAATGTACTAGGCAATTCAGCTGCCCAAGGCAGCTGTGAATAAGTTGGTATGATGAAAGATTGATTCCGAAATATAAAGCTGTAGACTGATCATAGCTGTTTTATTTATGGACTGATTGTGTTCTTAATTTAGAATAAATTACGTACTTAACAATAGAGTGACGAGACGAGCATGACATGTGCCTGGTGGTAGGCAACACGCCTGCCACATAACAGCACAGTGACACGCAGCTATTGGATCATGTAGAGTCCAAATCATTACACGGCGTGTGCATATACACACAGCACTGCACTGCGCTCGTCGCCCAGAGATCTAAGATATTATATCTCTAAGCCCTGTAATTTCACTGGAAACATTGCCCTTCAACCCGGAACACAGTAATGTTTGCACATTACTGCTTGGCGGTAGAATAACTGGCAAAGGTGTAGTACGTCTCCAGGCGGACTCTGCTAAGAGTCCTACCACTACGGAAAAGCAGTATCTCATCTGCAGCCTATAGACGTCCACTGCTGGACATAGCCCTCAACCCACAGAAATCTAAATAATAAGGTACTAGAAGTCGCATGACCGCGTGACATTGTCGCCGCACAGGTGACTTGTAGGCCACCAGTGTTCGAATTGTAGTTTAGTCTTGTTCGAACCGGCAGGCGTGAATCATCTTTAAAAACTTGTGTTATGCAGCATAAACAACTGTGGAAGTTCTTCCACAACTTGCAATTATACCAATAATGAGATTACATTTCACCGATAGGTATTTTATTTTATTTTAATTGTATTTTTTAATAAAATAAACGGAGCCCAATGATTCACTATGATAGTTATAAATTTTTGGTGTGGTCGTCATTTTGCATACCATTGCTGCATACATTAATTAACATCTAAAGTAGTACAAGCATAAACAGCAATGTAATGTAAAATTAAAGATATCGTCATAACCTCTAATCTTCCATGGTACAACCGCAGGTAGCGATTGTGAGTTAGTGCTGTGACGGTCCAATTTTACTTTCCCAAAAATAAACGATGAAAATTTTATTTTAAATTTTACATAGTTTTATCGATAAAGTAACATAATGAATCGATAAAAAAAATTGTACGCAATTAACATTACACCCGTACGTACAATCTTTTAATTCGCGGTAAACATTACTTCATTATTCATTAATTATTAACAAAAGTATATATATACATACTGGCTATAACGCGCGATTGTTCGTCCGTGCAAAATAAATATTAAGATAACTGAGGCAGTATTTATCTATTGTAAGCTTTTATTTTTAAGACTTTATTAGTTTTCATACAAAATCAGCGAGCAACACGGAAGGGAGTAGGCATACACAGCGTTTCCCCTCTGTCAAAGTACAAGTCCGCGTGGACCATGGAGTTTGATAATATACTGTGGCGTGGAATACACTGAGGGCGGGGCTAGATTTGTGAATGGTGCTTTATTTTTTATGTGTTAGTGATTTGGCTGTGTGAGTATGGTCGGCAATGGATCGGTAAAGGTATGTTTTGTATGTAATAGTGCGGCTTTACGCTAGTGTGCAACTTTCCCCTCTCGCAAGAAATGACAGAAAGATTTGAACAATATTTTTTAGCAAAGGCTACTTCCCTTCCGTGCTTGCGCGGAAGATCGAGTTGCTCGATGTACAAAATATACAACAACCTTTGTTCTTCAACTATACCTAAGCCCATGTGGTGTCAGAATTACATAGTTCAGTTTTCGAAACAATAGTATACCCCATGTGACTCACTTATTTTATAGGTAGGCATATTGACTTTGTTGTAGTGTAATACACCTAATTATTGAAATCAATAATAACCTTTATCGAATGTTAAAATTGGACCGTACTTTGAAATATCGATGTTTTAATTTTTGTCAAGCACTAGCGTATATGTGAAATATTGTTAATTTTTCAATGTATTAGTAGGTTCACTGATAAGCGTTTATGGATGTGTGTGGTGCAATCACAGACCCAGGTTGATTATGTGCAGCTATTGGTGTGTGAGTGGAGCTCTATTTGAATACTACGCGCATGTAGTAGTGATCGCGGGGGTAGGGGAAATGTGGCGACAAGCGTTTTGCAAGTAATTTGAGAGTTATGCCATTTCTATTACCTTATTATTTAGATTTCTGTGCCTCAACCAATGATTTCCACAATGACCGGAATGACAATATCACTCTTTGCAGAGTCCACACCACACTTTTCTTTGCCAGTTATTTTACCGCCCAGAAGTAATATTTTTTTTATAGTATAGTGACGAGACGAGCAGGACATGTGCCTGATGGTAAGCAACATGCCTGCCACATAACAGCACAGTCACAACAGCTCTGCGCTCTGCGCTCGTCACCCAGAGATATAAAATGTTTTTTTTTTTATATCTATGTACTTGATTACTAATTATAATGATTAATTATTATCTCAAAAGATTAGAATACAGCTCTATTTCCCGACAGTAAAGCTTAATTTGGATTGACGAGTTTGGCCTTTAAACAAGCAGTCTGACAACTAGATATTCTTGGAATTAGACGCTTTTTTTTTTTGAGTTTGTATATTTAAAGTATTAACTTTTTTTGACGTGAATACGTCTAATAAATCGATTAACGCCGGCTGCATGCACGAAAAGTGTCCCGTTATGTCCCGTTACGCTCATTGTTGCGCCGCATCTATCAATGTTTTGTTATGACGTTGTCACGTTAAACTATCGTTCGTAAACCAACCGACATTACAGATAACCAATATTTATTTAAATATAATAGGTTTACACTTGACCGCCATCTCGCCTGATGTTAAGCAACGATGTTTTGTCTACGATAGATCTTTTGTCTAAGAGAGAGATATAAATACACCAAGATTGTAACCAGCGGGAAAAAGCCCACTCCGGCCACGCATTCCACAGCCTAGACGTTTGAATAACGCTTTGAATTGACAAAATATTATGTACTTACTGAAAACATTACACAACACCATTTTTTTTTGCGCTTTTTTGATAAAGTTCTTTTACAACAATTTCCACAAAACACCAATCTCACACTATCAAGAAGTACGCATTACGTCTGATGCAGCGCTTTGTCAAATAACGACTGTCATACAAAAGTGCTACACTTTTTTTTTGAAGCCTGCAGTCTTGCATATTCATATCTGAGATATAAAGTTATAGATATAAGTAGTACTAGCGGTTTCACGCGCGTTTTAAGGGTTTTTTGGCAAACCACCGACAGATTTTTCGTAGGAATTGAATTCTAGCGTCACGCTCGGGAATGGTAAGAAATCTTCGGGTAAACTTGGGACCATTCAGCATTCTAGATCACCCGCGAAGTTACCAAAGCGAGCTATCAAATGTTGAGTTATTAGTGTTCACTTCTATCGGCAGTCCCTATGACTGCCAATTTTGAAGTGAACACTTCTTTAGGCGCGCTAGACAGAATTTTCGTGGGAAATGGATTCATCAATCGTCACGCTCGGATATGATAAGAAATCTTCGGGTAAACTCGGTAAAAACGGCCAGGTAGGTACCAGGGCAACAGAAACAGTAAAGAGTTTCGATTACCTACCTCCAACAGCCCAGCGTTTATCTCCAGATACCAGGACAACAGAAATATAAAAGAGTTGCCTTTGCCCCTAGGTACCAGTACCAGGGCAACAAAAACAGTAAAGAGTTGCAATATTTTGTACAACTTCGTTCCATCAGGATGTCCCTTGACACCTCCCAAGTATTTTGAAGTGAAAACGTCTTTTGGCGCACCATAGACCACATTATGGAATTGTACGGGCGCCAGTTCGTGCCTAGACCGCGACACGTGTCTCGATCTCCTTTCGCGGTCTCGGCACGAACTGGCGCCCGTACAATTCCATAATGTCAAGTGCCTGTCGCGGTCTCTGCGCGAACCATGCGGACACATGCTGTCACGCAACGAAAGCTCTCAAAAAGCAATACTTTTTCCCGTATTTGTTACATTATTCATTCATGCTCCGCTCCTGTTGATAGTAGCGTAATGTTAAAATGCTTATAGCCTTCCTCGATAAATGGACTATCCAACAGAGAAAGAATCTTTCAATACGGACCAGTAGTTCCTGGGATCCTTGCGTTCAAACAAACAAACTCTTCAGCTTTATAATATTATAGTATAGATAATAATATACAAAATGGTTGTACAAACTCACTCATGTTGTCGTTGTGGTCCATGGGGTCTCCGTCTTCACTGATGTATCCAGGGGGCGGAGTCTCCACCTGGGATGTGTTCCTGGAACGATCATACCGGGTGAGAACAGACAACTGACTCTGACTGAGTGACTGGCCTCGTGGCTTAGAGGGTAGTAACTCGGCTTGCTAAGCCGAGAGTTGTGATATGTGTATTATGTAATTATGTGTGTATAGTATTATTACATAGTTTATATAATATTCTAGTAAGTTAAGTGAAGACTTTTAATTTTCGTCATTTTGTTTTTCCCTCACTCGCCCTATTTTCATTACACATATTTAATGTGTGTGAAAAGAGACGGTAGAAATGTGCTCAAGATTCAAATCACTCCTGTATTTATTTTTAAACATTGATATATTCTATGATTATGCTGACATTATTAATTAATTAAAAGAATGAACCCTACAAATATTTTATCTAAACTAATAAACTAACTAACATATTTAATTTTTTTTCTTATCTGTTGTCTTATCTTATGGTTGTCTGGAAGAAATCACAATTAGCGATAAGGCCGCTATTTAAGGCTCTAGTTGTAAATATTTTCTGTTTTGTACATTTTTTAACTTTACTGGTGTGCATAATAAAGTGTTTTCTGTCTTTCTGTCTGTTGTGGGTTTGATTCCCACCCAGCGCATATATTTGTGACGAATTCAAATATTTGTACTGTGTCTGGGTGTTTCTATGAGTAGTAATGTAATATGTATTTACAACTATATAAGTATTATATCAGCTATCTGGCCGCCATATTACAATCTTTGCTTAGTTTGGGGTCAGATGGTGTTGTGTGTGAAGAGTTGTAAAGTTTATCTTCTGAGGTTTGCCATATTAAGGAGGGATCTCAAACTTTGTGATGTCACATTTTTAAAAATGTCGTATTTCATATCTAAGTTTTACAACATTAAATTTAAACGAAAATGCAAAACATGTGACGTCACACCAGGTAAGGTCTCAAAATTGTGACCAATTGTGACAAGTACAGGGGAGGGGTATAAAAATCATGAAATTCGTGTGACGTAATTTATGGATTAACCCCTTAGTTAGTTAGTTTAGTTTGGGGTGAGGTGGCGTTGTGTGTGAAGTGTTCATTCATATTTATTTAATTAACTTACAGAGTAGTGTTGGTAGGCACCTGCTGCGCTAAAGTAGCCTCTAAGTACATGGCGGTGTGAGACCCGACGGCCACTGTCTGCATTATACTGAAACAATGATTAAACATTCAAGTTAGCATAGCATTAACGGCCCCCTAAATGTCTCCATAGTTGGGACTTGGGGCCTTCTCTCGCAAGTAACGAGTCGGGCAAGAATCCACCATGCTGGCATAGAATAGATGATATAGATAGAACGAACACTCCCCCACCACCCACCAATTTCAAGCTTCCTTCCCCCTCAGGCCGTTTCAAGTACGCTAGGAGCACTCAACGAAGGGCTGGTATCGAACATCTAATTCCTAACAAAATATCATCATGATGTGTGGCTGTGCTGTTTACGGCTATCCGTCAACTATACGAGACAATAAAAAACCTTTTTAAATGTTCTAAGGATAAAATAACATAAGTTTTAATAATATTTATCTCAAAGTTCGTAACTTACACAGTATGGCCAACCTAGTGTATATTTTTACTAAAACTGGTAATAGTTTATTCAGATAGCTCTGTAGGTGTGCATTTTAGTTTTATGACAACGACTGCTGGTTTTTTATCTGACTTCAAAATAGAAAGAGTTTTTGTGTTTCTTTGAAATCAATAATTGTATCACTCTTTTATGACAGTTTTTGTCTAATCCAGGGGTTCCCAAACTTATTTTGTTAAACGTATTATACAGGGTTATTGGTAATCAGCCTGCATCCTTTTAAGGGGATGTTAGGTACATTCAATACAACTTCAACTTTTGTTCTACAGTTTAAAAAAAAATGTGTTTTTTTTTTTTACAAAAAGAAATAAAAAAATATTTGCACGGTCTAAAAGCATCGAACTCTTCGTAACAATTCGTAACAAGAACACGTACGCTATTTAACGCGCAAAAAATGATGTGCCGAAGTGAATAAACACTAAAAAGTCGCTAAACAGTACAAAAAAAGGCAACAAACACTATTTTTTTTTGGGTTATCTATTGAGTTTTAACGAAAGTTGTAGAACAAAAGTTGTTTGTTTAAATATACAGAACATGCCCTTAAACGGATGCAGGCTGATTACCAATAACCCTGTATATATTATAATATTATATATATTATACCTCCAAACCTCTGCGCAACGCCCTAATTTTTTTTGTCTCTTACCGCGTGCCGCCCCCTTTTAGGTCTGCAGCGCCCACAAGGGGCCGTTATCGCCCACTTTGGGAAAGGCTGGTCTAATCTAACGTTGCACAGAACGTGTTCCGTGCTTCTTCAAATGATTATCATAAAATAACTACTCTAGAAAAGCCTTATAGTAGCTAGCGGTGGGTGCCCCTACTACCTACCGCACCTATGGGTTTTAGCGCGCAAGGCGCAGGACCCTAGGTGAGAACTAGGTACTAACACAAACATAACTTACAAACAAACTACATACGCTAATTAGCATACTGAAATCTGGAAAAGAATTCGAGCTAAGGCCTAGCTAAGATCGAACTATCTGACTCAAAACATAAATAAATACTTTTTGATAACAAAAAGTCCCCTATTATTTTGATCGCACCTCGTAAAAACTTGTTTTGATAGATAACCGGTACAGGTGTGTTATAATATCATTAATATCAGAGCAATAGATAACATTACCAGTAAATTATGAGGTAAGTTATCGTAACAAAGAATAATTAGCATAGTAATCTATTGAGATTATCTGTTTTATCATTGTTTTGTACGGTAATAGCTTAGATAAACTGATGTACAATACAGTATTCAATGCCATGTGGTAGTAAATCTATACTAATACCTAGCGGCCCGTTCCGGCTTCGCTCGGATAACCTAGATACCAACTGCAGCGCCATCTGCCGGGCTGGTTTGTGAATCTAAACCATCCATGGCAACGCTAAACCTTAATAATAAAAATAAATGTTTATTTTTATAAAACAATTTTAGATTTGCCATAAGCTCATAATATATCAAGCAGACGCTAATTGATCAGTTATCGAGCGGGGTGAAAATGAATAAATTACTAAAATGGCTATTAAAAAATAGGGGTTGGTGATAACAGGGCAAAAATGTAGGGTTGTATGTACTTTTTAAGGTATGGTCCCATCAAGCTCTGCGGTCAGCCCTGAGTGTTGCTTCTCCATACTCGGCCTGCGCTTCACTTCGGAGGTCGCCGGCTCGCTTCGCTCGCCACCTCCCCCCTTCGCTATGCTTGCCCTCTCATGGCTCGCTCCACTCAGAACCTCCCTTGAGCTTCTGGCGGGAGCCCACCCGGAGTCTCTGGCTCCCGCATTTTTTATATACACTCTAGGGGTAGTAGCGACAAGACTAGGTGGAGTCGGGTTGCTCCGAGTCGGATCTGGGTCCTAAGTAACATAATCGGTCCGATTTGGTTACTTAGAAGTTACGAAGCGTATCCTCTTTTCTCCCGTTACCGGGGACGATGGCACTTGATTTGTGCCATCTGGCCCGGTAAATATTTCACCGGGCCAGTTAAAACTTTTTTTTCCCATCTGGCCCGGTACCGGGCCAAGACACCGGGCCAGATGGGACCATACCCTTTTTAATGCCACATTATAAAAAAATAAAAACAAAAAAAAATATCTATGAAAAAAAGAAAAAAAGCGTTACTATAGCCAAGTGCTACTACTTCCCCCGAGAGGCGGGCTCGCGAGGGCGGTAGCAAGTGGGCCAAAATAGTCGGTTAGTTTTTTTATTGTGACGAGACGAGGAGGACATGTGCCTGATGGTAAGCAACATGCCAGCCACAACACATCACAGTGACACGCAGCTATTAGACCATTGAAGAGTCCAAATCATTACCTATACTGCACTGCGCTCATCACCCAGAGTTGAATGAATGAAAATTCTTTAAGTTCACACCATATAGGTAGGATACATACAATTTAGGAAAAACAGTAAGTGATACATTGGGCAGCCTTATCGCTAAAAGCGATTTTTTTTCAGGCAACCTTGGGATGGACAGAAATATTTGGAAACTTAAAGCGAAACTTAAGATCTAAGATATTATATTTCTAAAGCCCTGTAATTTCTCTGGAAACATTGCCCTTCAAACCGGAACGCAGTAATGTTTGCACATTGCTGCTCGGCGGTAGAATAACTGGCAAAGGTGTGGTACTTCCCCAGGCGGACTCTGCCAAGAGTCCTACTACTACAAAAGTGCGAAAAGTGTCCCTGCGAGTCTGACCCCTGGTCGTGGTGGAGAGACCTGTTGGGGTTTTAGTAGGTAGGGGCACCAAGTCCATCCTTGATGTCGAGTCCGACATACACACGCGCTATGTCCCTGCTTGACTTAAATGCGCGTCGTTGTATTTATATAGTAGATAGAACGGGTTATAGGCGATTCGTCCTAAAGTAAATTCGTCACTATTTGTATTCTCCATACATTCAAAGTAAACTCGTCCCATGTTATAAAAAAACAAATGAAAAACGTCAGAGTTGAATAAAGTTGTTGTAAATTCGTCACAGATTCTTGTTTTATGTCATTTTTGCATAAAGTAGGGTTAGCAAGTAATGTTTATTGTGTTAGGTTAGAAATGAAATATTTTTTTTAAATTATGACAAGAAATATTCATATTCATATTTATTGGTAAAACCGATTTACACGTCAAATTGATTATTAATTATTGCATAAACATGTCATAAACAACATTACTACATTAATAATTAAAGCTTATGAACTTCCTAAATAATAATAAGTTTATATAATTCACAATACAATATACAAATATATAGTTACAGTTGTAACTCAAGGAACTCTTTCACGTCATAAAATGAGTGCTCGACAAGCCAGCGCTGAAGGCGATGTCTGAAGCTTAACAAGCTGGGGACCGATTTAATAGAGTCCGGTACATTATCGTACACGGTTTGACTCATGGCATGTGTGAGCTTCCCTGATTTCACGAGGGTTACCTTTCTCCTTTCGGGATTACAGAATTCACTTGAAGACAGGTGTGTTCTCTCGTACATTGCCATCTGTAATATAATAATTGATGGCAACATGAGAATACCCAGACTTTTGAAGTAAGGTCGACCGGATGTGTTTTGTGCCACCGGCACGATCGCTCGTTTAGCGCGTTTCTACTGACGGAACACTCTCTTCCACTCCGAGCACTGCCCCCAGATTTCTGCACCGTACTGTAGTAGAGAGTGAGAGTCTACTCACCTCGATGTCATTCAAATGTACAGTGACCTTTCTTGGCCAGGGTTTGTTTAAAACGAAAGTTACCTACATTTTAAACACTAGGAAAACCTGTCTTTGTGACATTTATCAATTTCAAAAACAATAATTATTGTATATGGTGTTCATTTCGGTAAATTTTACATCTGTTAAATAAAAAGTGTTTTTAGGGTTCCGTAAAACGTAAAAACGGAACCCTTATAGATTCGTCATGTCTGTCTGTCTGTCTGTCTGTCTGTCTGTCTGTCCGTCCGTATGTCACAGCCACTTTTTGCCGAAACTATGAGAACTACACTATTGAAACTTGGTAAGTAGATGTATTCTGTGAACCGCATTAAGATTTTTACAAAAGTTTTTTAAAAAAAACAAAAATTAGGGGTGCCCCCCATACTGAGAACTGAAGCTCAAAAATGTTTTTTTCATCAAACCTACACGTGTGGGGTGTCTATCGATAGGTCTTAAAAAATGATGTTAAGGTTTTTAATATAATTTTTGTCTACACTGAATAACTTGCGCGAGAGACGCTTCCAAAGTGGTAAAATGTGTGTCCCCCCCCCCTCTAACTTCTAAAGTAAGAGAATGAAAAAACTAAAAAAAATATATGATGTACAATACCATGAAAACTACCAACGAAAATTAGTTTGAACTCGATCTGATGAGTAGTTTTTTTTTAGTATGTCATAAATACACTATTATTAAAACTTCGATCAAAGTTACAACGAACTACAAGAACTATGTGTACTATGTATATTATGTTACTTGCTGGAACGGAACCCTTCATGGGCGAGTCCAACTCGCACTTGGCTACTTTATTTCACTAGTGTAGGTTACCGCGGGATAGCGTTACACTTGACCGCTATCTCTCCTGATGCTAAGCAATGGTGTGTTCTACGCTAAACCATGCCCAGAAGTACAAATACAGCTGATAAATAAAGTGGCCAAGTGCGAGTTGGACTCGCCCATGAAGGGTTCCGTTGCAGCAAGTAACATTATATACATAGTACACATAGTTCTTGTAGTTCGTTGTAACTTTGATCGAAGTTTCAATAATAGTGTATTTATGACGTACTAAAAAAAAACTACTCACCAGATCGAGTTCAAACTAATTTTCGTTGGTAGTTTACATGGTAATGTGCATCATATATTTTTTTTAGATTTTTCATTCTCTTACTTTAGAAGTTAGAGGGGGGGGGACACACATTTTACCACTTTGGAAGTGTCTCTCGCGCAAATTATTCAGTGTAGACGAAAATGATTTTAGAAACCTCAACATCATTTTTGAAGACCTATCGATAGACACCCCACACGTGTAGGTTTGATGGAAAAAAAGTTTTTGAGTTTCAGTTCTCAGTATGGGGGGCAACCCAAATTTTTCTTTTTTTTCAATTTTTCTGTTCAAACCTTAATGCGGTTCACAGAATACATCTACTTACCAAGTTTCAACAGTGTAGTTCTCATAGTTTCGGCAAAAAGTGGCTGTGACATACGGACGGACAGACAGACAGACAGACAGACAGACATGACGAAACTATAAGGGTTCCGTTTTTACGTTTTACGGAACCCTAAAAAACATATTATATACGGTCGAATTGAAAAACCTCCTTTTTTCGAAGTCGGTTATAAAGCCAACAACAGCTAGAAAATATGCCTTCCAAAACGAATGTATGTAGATTTGGTACTTTTTTGTAGTGGTAGCACTCTTTGCAGAATCAGTTTGCAGTTACATGTTCTTCTCATCTCGTCATTCTATACTATAAAAAAACCTATAACTTCATGACCTGTTCAAAAAATGTTTAAATTTTTCTCGAATTATAACATCGTCGCAACTTGTAAAATAACGTTTTGGACGCTTAATATCATAAACATGACTTGATAACCCTACTTTATGCAATAAATTAATAAACTAAAAAAACACGCTTATACAAAAGATCCAACTAATAAAGTTGGCTACTTGTGTGCGAGTGCGAGTTGGACTCGCCCATGAAGGGTTCCGTTCCAGCAAGTAACATAATATACATAGTACACATAGTTCTTGTAGTTCGTTGTAACTTTGATCGAAGTTTTAATAATAGTGTATTTATGACGTACTAAAAAAAAACTACTCATCAGATCGAGTTCAAACTAATTTTCGTTGGTAGTTTTCATGGTAATGTACATAATATATTTTTTTAGTTTTTTCATTCTCTTACTTTAGAAGTTAGAGGGGGGGGGGGGACACACATTTTACCACTTTGGAAGCGTCTCTCGCGCAAGTTATTCAGTGTAGACAAAAATTAGATTAGAAACCTCAACATCATTTTTTAAGACCTATCGATAGACACCCCACACGTGTAGGTTTGAAGAAAAAAAAATGTTTGAGCTTCAGTTCTATAAGGAACATCGACGTTCATGACGAATCTATAAGGGTTCCGTTTTTACGTTTTACGGAACCCTAAAAAGCAAGAACACTTTTTAGTCGGAAGCGTGTTTAAAATTGATCGATTACGTAGCAACGAAACGTAGTCACTGACTGCATATTTTATGTCAGTATAAAATTAAATGTAAACAAAGTTCCTAATCCTGATGATCGTGGTAAGGTGATCGTGTTGAGGTAATAGAGATGAATGGTTGGTGGGACAAACTGTACGAATCATTGCATTCTCATCGGTCCTTGATAAGCAGGCAAAAAACAAACTAATCGGGTTGTTTAGAAATTAGTGAAAATCACATTCAAAGATTCCGTTTAATAGATAAATTGATTCATAGATTCATATGTACCAAGTTGATAAAATCGTGTTAAAAAAGATGTGAAGTGAGAGGTTGTGATGAATTTACAATAACTTAAAAAGTCTGCTTAATGTAGCTGCCTGAGTGGATTTTTCCAAATCGTTAATAATCTTGGTGTGTTGAAATCGAGTTGAATCGGTTTCTTCTAGGTAAGCTTCATCGAAGACCGCATCGTCGCTTAACATCAGGCGAGGCGGTCTAGTGTAAACCTATTCAAGTAAAAAACAAAATGTTATGATTTTGTTCATGTTGTATAGATTTGTTTTTTGACGTGACAACGTCTTATAAATTGGTTTGCCGGGTGACACTTCAAGAAACTGCGTTACGCTCCGCTCACGTTATGCGCTCACAATGAGAGCGAGTGAGAGGGACGCGTGCCTTTCAATTTTTATGTCTGTCTCTCTCGCTCTTAGGCGGGCTAACCATGCCCGAGTCGCCGATTCGCTTTTACCACTCAAAGTCGTTGTCACGTAAAACTTTCGCCCGTATACCGACTTTACAGGCAACCAATTTTTTTTTGTTTATGTTGTATTGATTTGATTACTGTATATGTTGTATATTATGTTTTCTATTTATATTTCTTTGTGTGCCTCTTAGTTTTAATAAATTTAATTATTTAATATACTTACTACATATTTTTTATTCTTTGATTTTTCTGCCGTCTATACATAAAAATACACTATGACGAGTTTACAATTCTCAAACGAGGATTTATCTAAAAAATAGAATAGTGACGAATTTACACACACTTTTTTTCGGGACGAATTAACTTTAGGACGAATCGCCTATAACCCGATAGAACTCACGTGTCGCTATGGTCGAGGTGGTGATGGTAGTCGGTGTAGGGCGGAGGCGCTCGGACTTCGCCCTCGCCGCACCGCGGCACCAGAATCGCCGGGAGCGCTGAAATAAACATATTGTTTAGTTTTTCTGACCAAATATTTTTTTTACTTTTATAGTTTTACACTTGACCGCCATCTCGCCTTATGTTAAGCGACGATGCGGTCTACAATAGAGCGTGTTTACCTAGAAAAAAAACCTATTCATTCTCGATTTGAAGACACAAAGATTGTAACCATCGGGGAAAACTCACTCAGGCAACGTATTCCACAGCCTAGACGTTCTTTTCACAAAAGTGGAGTCAAATCTCTTCGTTCGTGTCTTTGGAACATCAACCATGAAACGATGTCGCTTTTTCGAGCTACGAGCATTCCGATAGAAAAAAGGACAGGGTGGTATCAGATCATGCAAATCAGTTGCACACTCTCCGAAGTGTATCCGATAAAAAAACCGATAGTTCCAGAGATCCTTGCGTTCAAACAAACAAACAAACTCTTCAGCTTTATAATATTAGAATAGATTTTTTAATATGTCTACCTGATGAACTTTTTTTTTTGATAAGTTATCTTGCCTATTTGCTTTGGTAGTTGATGATTTTTCTATTTAAAACACTCACCAGGCGAATCGATCCTGTTGTAATGGTAAGGATTGATGCACACTTCGTCTTTCTTCAGCTGGTATGCAAACTCACAGTGGTCAACCGGCTTTAGTTCATGCTGACTCTGCAATATCAAATAAAAAATGTTTGTCTGTAAAGTCGGTTTACTGACGATAGAACGTGACGTCTTAAGAAAATACTGATGGAATGGTAGCATTTTTCAAAAGAAAATTTTAATTTAATTTGTTTAATAGATTTGTATGTAAAAAGTAATCAGTAGAATTTAGTCATTTTCAATCAAAACAATGCAAAAAAGCTTTTAGATGCCGGGGTTCGAACCCGGGGCATTTCACATGCAAAGCGAACGCTCTACCACTGAGCTACATCCCCGCTTGAACTACTGGTCGAAATAATTAATACAACTGTAACAAACATGCGGCGAGGTAACAACCGACGGTAACGCGGTAACGGTACATGGCATCATGTTTTGCGGGCGTGCAGCCGGCTTCATCGAATTATAAGACGTTGTCACGTCACAATAACTCATTCGGTATGGAAAGTATATATATTTGAAGGGTGCAAGAAAAGGAGCACATGAACATTCTCATTATTTCAAGTAATCAAGGAATTAAACCTAAAACTTTATTTTCTAAGGTTTCACCTCAATTTGGTTTTGATTTGTACTTGTATGAATAAGTGCGAGTCGGGCTCGCACGTGAAGGGTTCTGTAGCAGCAAGTAACATCATACATAAGTTCTTGTAGTTCATTGTAACTTTGATCAATGTTTTTAACTTTAGTGTAACTTTAGTGATCTGGTGTTATAGGAACATATTATGTATAATTTAGAGGGAGGGTTTTATTGTTATTATATTAAAATGTATATTATGTAAAAATCTTAATGCGGTTCACAGAATACATCTACTTATAAAGTTTCAACAGTATAATTTTTAAAGTTTCGAAAAAAGTGGCTGTGACAGACATAACGAATCCATAAGGGTTCCGTTTTTACGTTTTACGGAACCCTAAAAAGGAACAATATCTACGAATATCATGTTTAAAATAAAGTGATCTGCTTTGCCATAGAAAAATGAAGTAAATGAAATAGAAATAAAAACACATTTATATTTGTGAATAAACTGTAATTATTCGCAAATATAAATGGTACAGTTATGTAATAATGTCCATGAGCTCTAAATCTAAGCTTACTTCTTTTCTATTCATGTCCTCTATCACTCAATTCATCCACTCGTCATTCTATATGTCAATATTATTACAAAAGGTATACTAACTTGTAGCTGTGGCCAACGCCACAGTCTGCAGTAGACCACATGCGGCAAACCCTTCCGGTATTGACCGTTCAAAATGTTATCATTCGGTTTAACTCTGAAAAAAGAAAAATCATTTCAGTATTATGTTAAAAAGTAAAGACTCTTTAAGTAAACCAGGTGCGGTCCAAAGGGGAGGAAACATAGAGGAAATTACCCCCAAAAATAAACATTTACACTAATATTATAAAGCTGAAGAGTTTGTTTGTTTGTTTGAATGCAAGGATGTCGGGAACTACTAGTATGAATTGAATAATTATTTATGCATGACTCAGCTAGTTATACAAAAAACAACATTAGACAAAAATTTTTTTTTAAAGTTTCAAAATTAAAAATATTTTGGCCCCCAGGCACGATGCGTTTTATGGTTTGCTGACATCTAATGCTGCTTTTATTTTCCGTTTGTTGTACTAGGTGTCCTAAAAATTGTGTGTTGTGGAATAAAATTTAATTTACTCAATATAAAAAAAAATCTTTAATTATTTATTCATTGAGAGTCATAGCAGTGTGACTCTGGAATGTGCTTCCACTCCCAATGGGTATTCGTCAAGCTCTGTCTAAAGATATTTTCAAAAAGAATCTGTGTGAGTACTATTTGAAGGAACCATCATCTTAGTTGGTCACTCATCTTTTGTAAGTTATCTGTACCTATGTTTTTTTAGCCACTCAAACGACCGGGTGGCCGGTTTTCGATAAGCCTTTTGCTGTAAACTGCCCAGGTGGATTTGGTTGCCATAAGCCCCTCCAAAATTTGAGGCTACAGCCATGCCTGAACTAGACTCTAGCTCAATATTGTGTACAGAACAGAAACATCTTTCCTCTCAGTCACTGGATATCTAACATTTTTGGAACGAAGTTCCTTTTTTACTCTATCAAGGTCGCTCACTACAACAGTATTCTATTGGTAACTTGCTTCATCACCAAACTAATAAATATCAGTTGTGTGAGTAATGTCTAATCTAATAAATCTAATAAATCTAATCTAATAAATAATCTAATCTAATATTTTATTATGTATTTTTTTAATACAATAAATTTATAAATTCTAAAATTAATTCCTCAGAAAATGATGTGAATTGTGGTCTTCTTGCAATAAATAATACTTGTAAGGGTCTTATTTTGACTGGCCCAACCTATAATATCATTATTTGTAAGATTAAAATTTTGATGTATCGAGTTCAAGAATTGGTACCTATTTAAATATAAATTTGTACAGAATATGCCAGAACTTTGCTTATTCTGCATTTAACTTGCTAAATTAATAAAATTATGTTTATCTTCGGTTCCGACTCCGATAAATCAAATTTAAAAACTCCAACTCGGACTTCAGTTCCGATAAGATGACCTCCGTTACATCCCTGCATAGTACATAGCTTATAGCCTACAGCACTCAGAGATCACTTATATATCCAACAGTGAAACAATTTTTGAAATTGGTACAGTAGGTCCAAAGATTAGCGTGTTCAAACAAAAAAACCTCTTCAGCTCTATATTAATAGTGTGGCTTTTATATTATACTAGCGGCCCGTTCCGGCTTCGCTCGGATCATAACCTAGACACTGTCTGCAGCGCCATCTGCCGGGCTTATTTGTGAATCTAAACCATCCTCGAATCCACACACAAACAATCAATGTACACACACAAAAAAAACATTCAAATTGGTCCTGCCGTTTAGGAGGCGTTCACTGTCAAATGATTAAATTACTAAAATGGCTATTAAAAAATTGGGGTTTGTGATAAAATTTAGGGTTGTATGTATTTGTTAACGCCACATTATAAAAAAATAAAACCAAAAAAAATTACCTAAAATTAAAAAAAAATTTTTGGGGTGAACAACCCTTATCACTTAGGGGTATGAAAAATAGCTAGTAGCCGATTCTCAGAGCTACTAAATATGCAATATAAAATTTGGTAAAAATCAGTAGAGCCGTTTCGGATGAGTAAGGAAACAAACACTGTGACACGAGAATTTTATATATAAGATAGCAATTAGTGTGTATCACAAATTTGTAACTCTTCCAATGCAAACATAGATAGAATTTCTATTAGAATGCATGTTTCTAGCAAACAGATGTTATTTCAGCACTTTACGTGTTTCGTTAAGACTTTCTTGAATCTTTTTTACTGTCGCTGAGACCTAGAAACATTGATCTGAGCTATAAGACCACCACTAGTCCAATAGTTATCCTAGGAACCTAGGTATATTGTATAATAATCTTATGGTAGGTATCTAGGTATGCACAAAACATATTTCATTCCAATTTGAAATGTTTGCAGGTCAATGGTCTTTCTAAATTGAAATCTTATAGGAGTCAATATTTGAGCTGAAAGTATTAAAATCTAGAGCACATTCAGTACATACATTCAAGAATATATTGGACACTGTGAATTGTGATTTTTAAACAGAAATTCGAAGATAGGTACATACTTATCCGAAAACAAAACAAAAATTTAGAGTTGTAATTAGTTTTTTGTGCAATTCTGCTTATTTTTAAATTAAACGTTAGGCAGCTGTAAGTAAATCGATGAACAGCAATGTAAAATTTAGTAGAGTATAATAGGCTACCATGACGAGATCATTGGGTTCAATCATCACTAAAGATTGTAATCATATGATTTATCTCGATTACAACGAAATTTCACCCAATATGCCAATATGCCAATATGCTAAATAGCCGCAATTATGAAATACTTCGTACTAATACGAAAAACGCAGTTGAAAACATCACAAATTAGCACTCACTTAAAAAAATTAGGAATTGTGCATAAATTAACAAAACAACATGGGTCTAACACATCGAATGCACAAATCTAATTACCTTCAAGGTTAAATGAATAAACAGCTAGAAATTAATTCACACACAAAACACAGCATGAATAACAAAACCCAGGAAATTATTTGTCAATAGTAAAAAATGCGAATTAGAAAATTTGGTATGTTCAAAACACGGCAGCCATATTGGCAAGGTTCCGATTTGATTGTTTTTGGACAGTGTTTTGACCTTTGCGATTTTGCGTCCTGTCTGCTATTAGGCGCCCGAATTAAAAATATCATAGTCAACTAAACTCAAATACTGACAATGTGCGTTACTTAATTTAGCCAGGTAATGCAAATGTACAATCGGCGAGTTATTTCCGAACGAAAAATACGGAATTTATGAATATCGTCAGCTGATTTCATGAAAACAAAGACTCTGCATCCTTTTTTAGTTTTAATACGACATCACGATTTGTAGCTATCACGTCCACAGTGTAAATGTCCAAGTAATATAAATTCAATTTTTCGGAATATCCTTTGATTAGGTTTTCATTGTCTACAGTTATTTAGCGAAATTTGAGTCTTATTTTCATTGCCATAGAGTTATACATGCTGCAGTGCAATCAACCACAGGAAACGTCACAATTCTTGATTATTGTTATCAAAATTTCTAATCAATACAAAAAATGCTGACCTGGGTATAGTAACACACTTAGTGTGACTGTTTTGACTTGAAACAGCTTTCTCTAGCTCTTCAAGAGCACCACTTTTCTTTAGCTTCTTTACCAAACTCTTGACTGCTTTTTCTGACCATTTGTCTTCTGCGACTGAAGATCCTTCAGGACCTTTTTTCCACCCCAACAGCCGTTTCACGACTGGCGGAGTAAGGGGAAACATTCCTTGACACTTCACTGATTAAATCATTAAACTAAATATTAAATTATTTCCACAAGAAAGTAAACAATAGCATACAAACACTACGGCTCGTATTTAGATAAACTGTCGGCCATATTGAGACTAAATTGAATGAATGAATAGAAAAGTGACATATGAGCATTTGACAGTTCTCTACGTTATTCAGACAATTTGCAGTCATCTCTTTCTGTCGATAGAGCGACTTTATTATTTTCGGATTAATTGAGACATCAATTTGCATTTAATTTAAACAAAATTAAGTAAGATATTATTGTTGTTAGTTTTATACTCAGGTTTTATAGAACTAGCCATCAATACGTTGTGTGGATGTGTGGCATTTGGACAATATTTTGTCTGTAATGTTCTTTCAATTTTCGCTATCTTTGTCTAGCTAAATGCAATTACCATAGACTAAATTTAGAGTTGCTCCTAAACTCCTAATCACTGCCATAGAATAGATAATGTCACTGCCCTAAGTTTCAAATTTTTGCTATTCGAATTTAAGATATTTATTGCTTTCTCTATAACATGGGTTAGTTTATTACTGCTAACGCATCTGAATATTTATATTTGAAGTTAAAATTTCTTTAGGCGCGCCTAGACCGATTTTTCGTGGGCTGTGAATTCTAGCGTCACGCTCGGCAATTGGCCAGCTAGAAATGTGTCAGCCAATGGGAAATGCTGCAAGGGCGTGGCTTGGCCATCAGGGCATGGCCATCTAGAAATGCATTAGCCAATGGGAAATGCTCACGCATTTCTAGATGGCTATGCCATGATAGCCAGGCCACGCCCTCCGGGTACACCCGTGTAGTTTCCAAGGTAAGCTATCAAATTCTGAGTTATAAATTTTCACTTCTATCGGCAGTTCCTATAACTGCCAATTTTTTTTTATATTTGCATATGTAAGACATTGAAAATAGTTGTTTTGAATTTTCTGGCTAAATTTCAACATTATTTATTTGATCAATAATGTTAAAATGATGGATATCAGGCCAACGTTCAAAAACGACCCCACTCAACAAAATCAAAACACCTAACGGAGGCCAATTTTACGTCAGTTTGCGAATAACTGCTCACACTGAACTGAACACTGCTCGCAAGCTTCATGCTTCGTATCGAACACGTATTTTTTTTTGAAAAAAACAGTTTGCGCTACAAACCCTTATGTGATTGGAGGACCCGTGCCTCGTAATGAATACGGGTTTGGAAAGAAAAATAGCTTAACAAATCCGTGCGCATTTCGAGGCAATAATGCCTGCTGCCCACGAGAAGGGAAATAAGCGAACGGATGAATCGATTTTGTTTTTTTTTGTTTGAAAGTTAGATGAATATAGAGTCTTTTGAAAAAGAGAGTTTGGTGAAAATCAATTAAAGATGACCGCCGCCACGAAATGGCGGATAAAATATTTTCTCACAACTGGTGTTCGTGTGATTTTAAACTTAAAAATAACAAATATTAACTTAACAATCAAAATCAAAATTGATGTCTTGATTTTTCATTTCTATAACCCACCTTTATTATACCTATACTAGCAATGCCCAACGCTTTTACCCGCGTAGTTTCCGTTTTCGTTATTACCCCAGGATAACAAGTAGTCTATGTGCTCTTCCACACTATTTTCCAGCACCGTTCAGACATTACGACGTGATTGAGGAACAAACATCCAAACATTGCCATTCATAATATTAGTAGGATACTGACACTTGACTTACCCGCTTGTTACTCCCGTAGGTATTTGCGTTTTACAATTTTGGCGGGAAACGGGTGTCAGGTTATCTAAGTGTGTTGTTTACGCTTTGTCATATGAAGTGACGCCGTACTTGTACGTATTTAAGCCCATTATTCTCAAGAGCGTTTCAAGACGCTTCTAACGGTATCTTTTGTTTATAATTAGTGTACTTAAAATGTAAATAACATTTTTGACACTTGGCTCGATTTTTTTTGAAGCGAAAACTTCTTTAGGCTCGCTATAGACAAAATGTTCGTGGGCTGTGAAATGGATTCATCAATTGTCACGCTTGGATATGATAAGAACGGACTTCTCGTAACTCAAAGAAGCGGCACCGTTTCATGGTTGATGTTCCAAAGACACGGACGAAGACGTTTGACTCTACTTTTGTGATAAGAACGTCTAGGCTGTGGAATGAGTTGCCAGAGTGGGTTTTCCCTGATAGTTATGACCTTGGTGTCTTCAAATCGAGAGTGAATCAGTTTCTTCTAGGTAAACACGCTCCATCGTAGACCGCATCGTCGCTTAACATCAGGTGAAATGGCGGTCAAGTGTAAACCTAAAAAAGGTAGGTAGGTACCAGGGCAACAGAAACAGTAAAGAGTTTCGATTACCTACCTCTAACAGCCCAGCGTTTATCTAACAGAAATATAAAATAGTTGCGTTTGCCCCTCGATACCATTACCAGGGCAACAGAAACAGTAAAGAGTTGCAATATTTTGTACAACTTCGTTCCATCAGAATGTGCCTTGACACCTCTCAAGTATTTTGAAGTAAAAACTTCTTTTGGCGCGCAGGCGCGCTTTTGGACAGATTTTTCGTGGGATGTGAATTGAATTCTAGCGTCACGCTCGGGTATGATAAGAAATCTTCGGGTAAACTCGGGGCCACAGCCATTGGCCATCTAGAAATGCGTCAGCCAATGGGAAATGCTAACGCATTTCTAGATGGCCATGCCATGATGGTCAGGCCACGCCTTCCGGTACACCCGTGTAGTTTCCAAAGTAAGCTATCAAAATCTGAGTTATAAGTTTTCACTTCTATCGGCAGTTCCTATGACTGCCAATTTTTTCGAGTTCTCAAGTGTTCTGAAGATTTTAAATTATAAGCTAGACGTAGGACGAATTGTTTGTTTTAAATTTGTTGTATACAATATAACAAACATGAAAAAAACAAAAAAACTGCATTCTATAGCATAAATTCGATTAAAAAAAAATTTTTCAATACTTCGGGACCATTTTCCTGCCAAAAAAAAAAACATTTTTTATTTATTTTAATTTTACGAAGTTTCTGTGTAAATGAACTTTAATATTAATGTAGTTTATGTCAAAATAAAGACCGGTTCAAGAATATGCCATTAAACAAAAAGTATGGGTATACCTTCCCAAATAAAAATACGAAACAAAAATTTTGCCACCAAAAACCCAACCGCAAAAGATAAGCTTGTTTGGTTTGCATTAGTGGTCCCTAAAGGGATCAGGAAGTTGTAAGCGGTTATTGACAGTTCATAGTTCATATTGTTTTTTTGAATCAAAAAATAAAAATCATCTCAATTTGGAAAACCAGCCTGATCGATGGAATTCAGTCGGATCCGGCCAGACTGAAACTAAGGATTTTATATTTTTGTAATATTTCTTAATTTTGTTTCAGACCTATCGTCCTCTTATTCCTACGTCGATGTATTGATAGAGGTATTTTTAATCGAACCTGAAGAATGTTCCAGTTTACAAGAGCGATATCTATGAACTATGTATTCTCCAGTAGTTTTAGTAGAAAGTTTTAAATATCCCCCATATTCAACTATCTTTCCTACTAACATATTAAATAGCAAAGTTTGGATGTTTGCTGCTCAATCACGTCCTAACGTCTTGACGGATCGGGCCGAAATTTGGAACACTTTTAGATTATAATCTGGAAAAATCCATAGGCTACTTTTTATATCCCAGGAAAATAAAGGGAAAGGGAAACTACGTGGGTTAAACTTCAGGGCGCTGCTGGTATTGGGTACCTCGTACATAAAATTATGATTTTTTACTCCATTGTATAAAGTCATTATTTTCCTTTTGCAAAACATTACAGTTAAATAGAGTTTTGTGGTTTTTAGTAAGTTTCTGATAAAAACAATTTCTAGTTTTTTAGTTCAGCAAACGGCATATAGTATTCATTACCAAACGAATATTTAAATCGATTTTTAAGCTGTTTACAAAAGAATCGATTACTTTTGCTCATCCCTTTCGGAACTTGTCTCTGACATTCAGTAGCATCCGTTTCCGATTTCATGAATTTTCTGCTTTGATTTGTTGATTTTCAGACAGCGTCAGATAAATAAATTCATTTGTTTTTTGCATTTTTATGTGCCAGTTTTCATGAAAAATTTATGAAAATTGCATTGGATTTCAATATTCGGTGAGTTTGTTTCATGATTAGTAGAAAAAAAATAATTTCCGTGACTCTTCTCAGCCAATTTTAGCGGGAAAACTTTTCCAGCCAGCATCTGAAGATGAGCTGGCCAGTTTGAAAGATTTTATTTTATGGCCAGTCTCACTTTAACATAAAACATTGAGAAGTTAAATCATTATGACACATTCATGAACCGTGAAGACAACACTGTACTAAAGTGAATTATATTATTTACTCCTTTTATTTCGGAAAAGTATTTTCCAATTATCTCTTCCGGGAATTGTTATAGAAAATGAAAAATTCCAGCTTTGTCTATCAACTACCTATATAATTGGACATAAATTTAGTACTTACTAAAAGACTGTTTGTTCGTTGTTACCTCACAATAAAAGAACATTATAAATGTACTATTATTGCTCCAATCATAACTTGTTTTCCATAACTAGGATTTCCAAATTGTGATTGATAAAATAATTTGACGCTATGATTGATTATTATTCATTAACCAACTTCAAAAGAGGAGGAAGTTCGCAATTCGGTTTTATGTTTATTTATGCATGCTACGCGTTCCGATTTTGATAATTCTATTTTTATTTAGTAGGTATGTAGTAAAGAGGCAGAGGGCACTATATACGTATATACATTTTATCTAACTCGGTGCAGTGGTTTTAGAAATAGCAATAAGTCTAAGATTAGCTCAACCTTAATTATTTATATTTAATTGAATAAAGTTTAGTCGAGTCTCAGTTTAATTTGAAATTGAAGTCGGTTTTATTTTTTCGTAGCTTATATTATTGTTTTATGTCAGATGAAAATGAAAAGCTTGTACAAACTATTTGACATACTAGCAGCGTGTTGCGGTTTTAGTCGCTCAGCTCTCGATGCTCTTATTTCCCGAGATTATTTTATTTATAGTATAGAGCGACAAGACGAGCAGGACATGTGCCTGATGGTAAGCAGCATACCTGCCACATAACAGCACAGGAACACGCAGCTACTAGAACATGAAGAGTCCCAATCATTACCTAACACTGCAACGCGCTCGACACCCGTAGAAGTAAGATGTTTTGTCTCAGCCCAGTAATTTCTCTGGAAATATTGCCCAGCAGCAAAACAGCCACAGCAATGTTTGCAAAGTACTGGTTGACAGCAAACTAACTAGCAAAGGTGTGGTACTTACCCAGGTGGACTCAAACAGACTGGACAGGAAAGAGTCCTGCCACTACTAAAAAGTAAAAAATGTAGCACGTGCGTCATTCCAGACTACAATCTGTGTTCCAAATTTCAACTCGTTCCGTTCAGATGTTCCGACATGATTGAGCAATAGACATCAAAACTTTCACATTTATAATTTACCTGGGTGACCGAGCTTGGCTCGGTTTAAATATACTAATTATACTTAGACACCTACAGATAAAAGGTTCCAAGTAATAGATTTTCCCAAAAAAAAAGAAATCTTTAAAAAAAGAGAAGCCGTCTGGATTCGAACCCGAATCTATTAATTTGTGGCCGCCTGACTTCTCACCTGAGCTATTATACTGTCGCGCCACGGGGCGAAATTTACCTTTGCATTTTAATGTCTAATGTGACAGTTTTTCATTGGCTAAAAATGCGCAATAAATGACGTTTTCAAAAAATGAAACCTAGCTAGATCGATTTATCGTCCCCGAAACCCCCTGCATACATAATTTCATGAAAATCGTACTAGCCGTTTTTTATTTGAATGAATTGAATTGAATTGAAAAAAAAATTAATTGCTCGTTTAAAGGTATTAGATTAATAAGGTACGTAAATAGAAATAGTGTTCGATATTTTTTTGCTAAACAGCATCTAAACCCAAACACACAGAAATCTAAATAATACTTATCATTTAAATTTCTGTGCCCAAACAAGACACGAACGAATGACTCTACATTTGTGATAAGAGCGTGTCGGTTGTGGAATGCGTAATCTGAGTTGGTTTTCCCGATGGTGTTTTTTTATTTATTTATTTTTTATTTATTTATTTATTTGCACAGTGTACATACATAATTATATTATGAGATAGATCTTATAGCTAAAATCTAAATCTATGTGTACAAAGACCCTGTTAGGGTGTTGCAAAACAGGACGACAACACAGTTACGTCCCAAGGGTAATTATAAAATGTTTTAACATTTACGTGAGGTTATACAAAGAAACTGTTCTAGAAAAGGTCTAGAATAAGATGTCCTATTTATACATCATATACATAAGTTTACATTTACCATCTATCTTCCATAAACTCTTGTAAGTTGTAGTAACTCTTTTTAATAAGTTTGGACTTTATTTCTTTTTTAAATATGCTGTTTTCATCGATATTTTTTAGAGTTTCAGGTAATTTGTTGTAAATTCTGACGCAACGGTAGTCAGGGCTGGATTTGAATAGTTCGAGATTGGGAACAGGTAGAGCTAGTTTTGATTGGCGGCGTTTATTTCTGTCGAAGTTAAAAAGTTTTAAATTTTTCCTTACGAACATAATGGTTTCAAGTATATAGAGGGAGGGTAGGGTCAAAACCTTTTCTTTAATAAAATGAGGTCTACAGCTATTTCTTTGTTTAATGTTCGCTATTATTCTAAGGCATTTCTTTTGTGTTATAAATAGAGCGTTAGCATCGGTGCTGTGGCCCCACATAACAATTGCGTATCGTAGCCATGCGTAAGCGTACCCGTAGTATGCGGATAAAGCGCATTCTTTGTTGGTGTTGGTTTTTAGCACGCTAAGGCCGTAAATAAATTGCGACATTTTTAGGCGAATGTTTTCAATATGATTTTTCCAGTTGAGGTGTGTATCTAACGTTATCCCTAATAAACTGCAATAATTTATTTCTTTTATTTTTAGAGTCTCTGTTATTTTTTTAAGATTTATGTTTGGTTTATGGTGAGTTTTAAATTGTATGATTTTAGTTTTTTTACAATTTATTTCTAGATCAATGTTCAGGAGAAAAGCTCTTAATCTGTTATAAGTTTCAGTAATGATGGAACTAATGTCATAGCTGCTACTGGGGCTACTAAAAAGCAATGAAATATCATCTGCGAATAGAACGCAGAGAGTGTCACACACTTTAGGCAAGTCGTTGATGTATATGAGGAACAGTATACAGCCTAAGATACTACCTTGAGGTATTGACCAGTTCATAGTCGTCATGTCAGATCGTATATTTAGTATTTCATTGGTGGTTTCGTCTAAACTATCTATTTGCACCACGCATTGTTGCTTGTTGGAGAGATAGCATTTCAGCCATTTTAGGGCATCTCCTCTGATACCAACTCCCTGTAGTTTTCCCAGTAAGACAGAATGATTAACTTTCTCGTATGCTTTGGTGAGGTCTAGTAGTAGTCCAATCGCATACCCTTTGTCATTTAAGTGTTTGTATAGAGCTTGGGTGTATTTGTGTAGTGCTTGAGTTGTTGATCGATTTTTACGGAAGCCAAATTGATTTGCGTCGAAAATATTAAATTTTTCAAGGAATCTACTCAATCGGTTTGCCATCGCCTTTTCGTAAATTTTTGATATCGCAGGAAGGATTGCAATTGGTTGATATTGACTGGGATCTTTAGGCTTGCTGCCTTTTTAGGGTTCCGTAAAACGTAAAAACGGAACCCTTATAGATTCGTCATGTCTGTCTGTCTGTCTGTCTGTCTGTCTGTCTGTCTGTCTGTCCGTCCGTCCGTATGTCACAGCCACTTTTTGCCGAAACTATGAGAACTACACTGTTGAAACTTGGTAAGTAGATGTAATCTGTAAACCGCATTAAGATTTGAACAAAAAAATTAAAAAAAAAAAGAAAAATTAGGGTTGCCCCCCATACTGAGAACAGAATCTCAAAAATTTTTTTTTCATCAAACCTACACGTGTGGGGTGTCTATCGATAGGTCTTCAAAAATGATGTTGAGGTTTCTAGAATCATTTTCGTCTACACTGAATAATTTGCGCAAGAGACACTTCCAAAGTGGTAAAATGTGTGTCCCCCCCCCTCTAACTTCTAAAGTAAGAGAATGAAAAATCTAAAAAAAATATATGATGTACATTACCATGTAAACTAGCAACGAAAATTAGTTTGAACTCGATCTGATCAGTAGTTTTTTTTAGTACGTCATAAATACACTATTATTGAAACTTCGACCAAAGTTACAACGAACTACAAGAACTATGTGTACTATGTATACCTATTATGTTACTTGCTGCAACGGAACCCTTCATGGGCGAGTCCAACTCGCACTTGGCCACTTTATTTAAGAACAGGTTTCACAATTGCTATTTTTAAAGTGGACGGAAAAACGCCTTCTGTGAATGATTTATTAATCAAAAATGCAAGAGGAAGACATAGTTCTGATCCACATGATTTAATGATATTAATTGGAATATCATCAATTCCACAACTGCGTTTATTAGGAAGGTTTTGAATGATGGTAAAGATTTCTTTGTCACTCACTGGTTCCAAGAAAATGGAATTGATAGCTGGTTCAATTACTGATGAACTTTGAGTTTTCGATCTAGTGCTGTCTTTTTTGGGTTCCCCCACTGAAGCAAAATATTTATTGAATATAGCAACAACAGACTGTGGTGATTTATATGTCCCTGTTTGTGTATCTAGTTCTATATTTTTCTTGATTTGCCTTGTTTTGGTTCGTTTTGTTTCTCTTTTAATTATATCCCACATTTTACGAGTTTTGTTTTTAGATGAGTCCATTTCTTTGACATAACTCAGTTTTTTTGATGCTTTAATGCAATAATTAAGTAATTTTAAGTAATTTTGAGTATGATTTGAAATGTTCTCTTAATACTTTATCTTTTGATTAATTAGTTAAAATATTAAGAAGTCTTTTGTGTCTACATGATATTTTTAATCCGGTTGATAAGTAACTGTTCTTTTTTTTATCCGAAATTTTAATTGTTTTGTATGGGATGGTGTTGTCGAAAAGTTGTTTTAGTTTTGTTTGAAAAAGGTTGTAGTTTGTGTCTGTATCGTTATTTGATTGAAATATTTCACTCCAATCAACTTTGTTCAGTTCTGATTTTAGGATAGATATATATTTTGTGTTATTATTAAGACGTATTTTCTTGTAAACTGTGTCTTTTTTATTATTTTTGGTCAACTGTTTTTTTTGTTCGAAGCTGTAAATTACACTTTTATGGTCAGAGAGACCATGGTTTTCTACGGACACTGTGTGGTTAATGGCATTTGTAAAGACTAAATCAATGCAAGTAGATGATGTAGCTGTTACTCTAGTTGGATCCTTGACTATTTGATGTAAATTGCGTTCTAACATTTTTGTGATTAATTTTCGGTAATCTACAGAATTGTCAAAGACATTAAGATTGAAATCACCTGTGATAATTATATGTTTTTTGTAGTGGTGTGATGTTAATTTGTCAAATAGACTTTCTAGAAAATCAAAGAAGGTATTAATGCCTCTGTCACCTCTATAAATGGTTACTAAAATAATATTTGGTTTAAGTTCTACAGCACAGCATTCTACAACATGTTCTACGAATAGATTGGAAATATCCGCCCTTTCTGTAAATTTTGAGCCTAATGGTAGTAAAATAGCGGTTCCTCCTCCTTTGTGGTAACGTCGACAAAAGGCAGAGGCCAGTTCGTAGCCTTCAACTTCTATGAAGCTGAGTCTATCTTCGGAAAGCCACGTTTCGGAGAGACATACTGCTTCATACTGGTATTCTTGAAGGACACTTTCTAATAGATGTAGCTTGTTGTTCATACTTCGCATGTTTTGACTCATTATACTGAATCGGTTAGCAACGAAAGGAATGGTTTTTTGTGGTTGATGGATTTGAGGATAAAAAGTTCTGTTCTGACATAATTTTTGTTGCTGTAGGGATGTTTGTAACTGTACGATGATGAGCTTGAGCCGATTTGTGAGATAAGTTTTTCCCTGCTTCATTCAAGTTTTCATTACGTTCTTCACCATTAATAATAAGCTTGTTATTACGAATTATCGCATGATGACCTTCTTTTCTAGCTATGTGAAGCAGTTTTCTTAGATCATTATGTCTCTTCAGGGCTTCATTATCTAAGAACTCACCAATCGCTATTCCTCTTTGGAATATAATGTTTTTGTTCTGTTTGATGTACTTAGTTATTTTTTTACTTAATAATTCGACCACAATCGGTCGACGATATCCGTGTTTTCCAATACGTACAATTTCATCTACATATCCCTCGAGGTTAATACCTAGTGATGTGTGGAAAATATTACTCACACGTTTGTAAAGGTCATCCTCTGTTTCCCATCTGTGTTCATCAAGACCATAAAGAACAAATTTTTTCTCGTTGTTGACTTGTATGTTAATTGAACTGTTGCTTGGAGACGAGTGGTAGTTGTGTTTCTGTACATTCTTTTCTAGCAGGCTGCGTTGGTTTTCAAGGGTGCGGATTTTTTCGGCAAGCCGGTCGATCTCTTCATACATTGTCTTCTGTGAGGTAATCACTTCGTCCAATTGGTAGGAGACTTAAGATTTAATGTTGGCCATGAAGTTACTGACTTCGTCTTGTAAAATAGATTTCATCTCTATTTTCATTAGAGACAATATTTTATTTTCATAGCTGCTAAGTTGAAAATCTAATAATTTACTTATTTTATCCAGGGTCAACGTTCCTTCACTGGTGCTTTTTGAGTTCTGTATCATTTCTTGAGATGTCAATGTGTCACCTAAAACACTATTATCGTCCCTGATTTGTTCTTCAGAAAAGGATTGATCACTATCCGATAGTCTGGATAATCGGTGGTTTTCGGGCCGAGAAAGGTTTTTTTTCAAGTTTTTAGTTTTATTATTACCTGTCTGTAGAGATACGGAGCGTATAGGAGAGTTCAAGTACTTGAGTTTCGGTTTTTTAGAGATGCATGCTGAACATTCCCATAATTTTCTTCGTTCACCTATCAGAGTGCCGTAAAAACGTGTGTCTGACACTTTAGCACATTCTGTATCGTAGATTTGTTTGCATAGACAACACGTCAGAAACCTCCTGTCGGCAATTACCTGTCGACATCCTTGACAGATGAGCCTCTGGCCCTTGTTTCTAGTTTCCATTTTATAATAATATGAGTAAATCACTGTAGTCAGGGAATTGGTGTAAGCGCCCTCTATTGTATCTTACTAATATTACGTAAACCTTTCCAATTAATCGATCAGTGATTCATAAATATCGTAGGGTAAAAGTTCTATAGTGTTCGTATAGATGGCAGAGCGATTAGTTTTCCATAAACTACACAGATGTCGCTATACGGCTTGAAGTCAATAGAAAAATGTTTAAAATTCAGTTTTATTTTCCCACCAAAAACATTTACCGTCATCAATTTCTGTTTCACGTAGTTATAATCTGGCTGGTTCACGATTTCTTGGTCGTTTTATGACACTCTTCTATGTATTAGGATGAATATGAACACAACTGTAATGAATTTAATTGTATTGGAACCAGAAATTAGAGCGAAAATTTCAAATAAATTACCGGTCTTTTCGAAAATTGTTTGTTTTCACTTGCACTTATTTTTTTTATGTTTGAAAATCACTTTCATATCTGCATAGGCACTTCTAGTTTATTTTTACACTCAAGCCGGCCCGAATTTAATCCATTTTCTATTTTTTATTTATTTTTGATGCGGAGAAATTCAATAACAAGTTTACTTTACGGCGCCATCTCGGTTACAATCTTGGTTCTTCAAATCGAGAGTGAATCGGTGTTCTAGCTAAGTACGTTCCATCCTTCGAATATTTACTTGTCAAGTCAAGTAAATAATGCGATCTACGATGGAACCTTTCATTATTTACTTGACTTGACAAGTAAATAATGAAAGGTTCCAGCGTAGATCGCATCATCGTCGCTTAACATCAGGCGGTCAAGTGTAAACCTGTAGATAGATAGATAAACTCTTTATTGCACTTAATAAGAAAACAAAAATATACAAAACATAAAAAACAAAGTAGCAATTGGCGGCCTTATCGCTAAGAGCGATCTCTTCCAGGCAACCGCAGGATGGAAAAGGAGAATTGAATAATAGAAAGACGGGGAAGCACAAATAATGAGTGGAAGATACTTCTGATTCTATAATTTTGAAAGTTAACTCCAATACTAATAATATATAAAATATAATGTCTCTATAACCTAAAATACTTTTAAAATATACTACATAAACCTACAAAATAATAATTGTACATGCTAATACATAAATACGAATGTAATATAATATATACTAATGCATAAACAATATCATGTTTTACTCATGGAGATTTATGTACGATTTAAATATAAGTGACAAATTCAACTAAGTGATCATATAGACAAATAGATCTGATTCACCATTTTTTTAAAAACGGCAACGGATGGAGCTTCTCTGGTGGATACAGGCAAAGCGTTCCACAGTTCAGCAGCCCGAAAAGCAAAAGACTTGCCGTAGAAATTTTCGCTGCGTGCCGAAGGCATTTGGAGTACCAAATTGTTCTTAGATCGGAGAGGCAAAGAGTGCGCATCGCTCCAGAAATTAAAAACATCTTTCAAATAACGCGGTGATGAAGGGTTAAATAATATATTATAGAGCAGAGACAAGGTATGAGCATTCCGACGAAGGCGAATGGGGAGCCACTTGAGCTGGATGCGAAACTGAGATACGTGATCATATTTGCGCAAGCCAAATATAAATCTTATGCAATAATTTTGGAGACGCTCAAGTTTATTTAGCTGGTCTTCATTAAGATCAAGATAACAGATATCTGCGTAATCTAAGATGGGAAGAAGAATAGATTGTGCAAGTGCAACTTTAGTAGCAGTGGGTAAAAAGTTTCGTAGTCTTCTCAACGATCCACCAGAAGCGAATAGTTTGCTGCTGACTGTTTTCAGTTGATGTTCCCAGCTTAACGTACGATCGAAAATTACGCCAAGGTTTTTGACCGATTCACTATACGGTATTACAACCCCGTTAAAAACTACTTGTGGAATGGAAGCCCAGTCAACTCTGGAGATCATATATGGACTACCAATTAATATAACCTGAGTTTTTGTAGGGTTAACGCTCAAGCCAAAGGAGTTACTGTAGTAGTAACAAGAAGAGACGTACTTCTTAGCATTCCATGGATTCACCGTGCGGGTGCCGGGTCCATCGTGTGGCAGAGAGAGAAATCTCGAGTAGACCCCGAGACTTGTGACTCGGGCGTAGGTTTAAAAGGGGCCCCTTATATTGACGTACGTCAACACTCACCTTCACTACTCGTATTTCTCTCTCTTCTTTCTCTCCCTGCCCAGCCAAATCCGATATGATCCTACTAGTGCAGCTTTAGATACTTGTTCTAGTATAGAACTTACTGCACTTCTGGACAATCCAAGGTCTTTAAGCAGGTTATAGAGAGATTTTGCTGGTATACCTCTCGCTCCTACTTCTCTAGCGTATAAATTAACTACATAGCCATTTTTTGTTAATTCATTTTGTATAGTATTTATGCCAGAAATACCGACTTGGGGCCCATAGCAAGTCTAAACATTATTATTTTGCTTTTATACCGATTTTAATATTTACCCCCTAATTGCAAACAAGTACCGAAAAGAAATCACTTACGTAGGGTTCCCGGCGTCGTCCAAAGCCCTGTTTGGTTATTAGGAATAGGGAACGGAACACGGGAATAAGGAAACCAAACCAGAAAGTAGTTCCGTAGACTTCCCGTTCCAGAACGATCCTGCGTTGTAGAAGGGGCCAATCCAGTAGCGCACTTCACAATTAATAGTCCAGCACTAATCCAGTAGTCACAATTAATGTTAATAACGTGTTCCCGCACAATATTAAAGCTTTTATCCAGAAAAGCACCAGTTAGAAAAAACAACCCGTCATTGTCGTTCCCGCGACCAGAGACAACGTACAAGTGACAGCCGGCTGTCAAACATAGATCCGCTATGATTTTCCCGGCCGATATAATGTTGCCCGATTATACGGAACACATTTTGTAGGTCGTAATTTAAAAAATTATAAAACCCGACTAAAAAACAACACGTAAGAAAAACACTGTTGGTTGAATTAAAATGCTTGAAATTATTCCAAATGGCATTTAACTACACAACATATTTACATATCTGTAATGGTCTTTAAATTCTCTGTATTTTGATACCCTACTCGATATGCTAGATAACATTTTTTTTTCAACTACTCACAATTTTGCCTCAAAAATCGGCTATATTGATTTTTTTTCATTTAATACCTATCTAAGGACACTTGGGTAATTGAGACAAATGTAACGATATCTGAATTGTCAAAATCCGTGCAGCCGTTTGGAAGATACGTGGGAATAAAGAAATTTACAAACATACAAGATACGCGCGAAAAACATAACCCTTCTTTCAGTCGGGTAAAAACTAAGCAATGGTTGCACTATGGAAGCCAGTTAATTGAATTGAAAGTCAAGGTGGCATAAGCAGCCTACTAAATGTTCCCACTGCTGGGACTCGGGACCTTCTCTCGCAAGGAGAGAGTCAATGCCATAATCCTCTACGCTGGTCAAGTGCGTTTTGGTGGATGACATATGACCTCAAAAGTTCCTAAGTACATGTCGGTTTCTTCACCAATGTTCCTCCTTCAGCGTTTATAAGTTAGCGGCATTACGCACATGACTTCGAAAAGACAGTGGTGCGTGTGGGATTTGAACCCGGTGTCTCCAGATCGGCAGGCGCCGTTGTCCCGACTAGATCAGCCGTTACTTTTGCAGTAAAGCCTGATGGACATCTGTAGTGGTTTTGTAGTGGTAGGGCTCTTTGCAGAGTCCGCCTGGGGAAGTACCACACCAGTTATTCTACCGCCAAGCGGTGATGGGCAAACATTACCTACTGTGTTTTGATTTGAAGGGTAATCTTTCCAGGGAAATTACAGGGCATAAAGATCTTATGCATATCTGATGATATAGGAATCTGAATAAGTTACGGTGGTCTAGTCGGGAGAACGGCGGCTGCCGATCCGGAGACCCCGGGTTCAAACCCCACACGCACCACTGTCTTTTCGAAGTCATGTGCGTAATGCCGCTAACTTAAAACGGTGTAGGAAAACATCGTGAGGAAACCGACATGAACCTAGAATCTTTCGAAGTCATGTGTCATCCGCCAACCCGCACTGGGCCAGCGTGGTGGATTATGGCCTTAACTCTCTCCTTGCGAGAGAAGGCCCCGAGTCCCAGCAGTGGGAACATTTAGCGGGCTGTTGATGATGATGATGATGATGATATCTGATGATGAGTGCAGCGCAGTTCTAGGTAATGATTTGGACTCTCCATGTTGCAATAGCTGCGTGTCACTGACGTCACTGTGTTGTTATAAGCAGGCATGTTATTTGACCATCAGGCACATGTCCTGCTCATCTCGTCACTCTATACTATACAAAAAAAATGTTGTTTGTCGTATAACGTGTGCAAAAAATTGTGCCTATAGCACAAATCCTAATTAATTTGTTTTAACTAATCCGCTACGTGCATTTGATCGCCTTTTCGCCTGATGTTAAGCAACGATGCGGTTTACGACGGAATGTGCTTACCTAGTAGAAACCGATTCATTCTCTATCTGAAGACATCAAGATTGTAACCCTTGGGAAAAAACCACTCAAGCAACGCATTTCACAGTTTAGGGGCCATCTATAAATTACGTCACATGAATTTCGAGTGTGTGTTATTCTAGAATCTAAACTATAACACACATACCTACACCTACTCACTACATACGCATTACTGTGTTCTGGTTTGAAGGGCAATGTTTCCAGTGAAATTACAGGGCAGGGCAGTGCGGTGCCGTGTAATGATTTGGATTCTTCATGTTCCCATAGCTGCGTGTCACTATGCTGTTATGTGAAGACTTGTTTCTTACCATCAGGCACATGTCCTGCTTGTCTCGTCATTCTATACCTTACAAAATAACCACATAGGTACACTTTATCTAACTGAACAAAAAAAATATGCCAATTTTCAATATGCTTCGTTCAGACGTTACGACGTGTTTGAGCAACAAACATACAAATGTATAAACTTTCGAATTTTTAACATTAGTAGGATTATTTATTAGAGTCATCCGTCGATGCCGCTTCGCAAATTATTTGTAGATATAATTATGAAAATTCCAGTTCAAGGTTTATGTAGTCATTTATTTGTTTGACACATGAAATAATATGTTTCAGACTGACGTGAACCGATCCTATTACCACTTTTATGGACCTTAAATTTGTTTAGTTGTACCATCAATGGTACTAGCGATACATACATATTTCTGATGGTACTACTGATCTGCAAATAATTTTGTCTCTAGTACCATTAATGGTACTAAAGATACAAAGTTGTGTCATTTGTACCATCAATGGTACAAATCAATGGTACTACTGACATTAAGGCTTCTTTTTAGGTATTTTTTGTGGTTGTGTGCTCCAGTAGTATTTAGTAGTAGGACTCTTTGCAGAGTCTCTCTGGAGGAGTACCACAACTGTGCCAGTTATTCTACCGCCAAGCAGTAATGCGCAAACATTACTGTGTACCAGTTTGAAGGGCAATGTTTCCAGCGAAATGACAGGGCATAGAGATAAAACATCTTATATCTCTGGGTGACGAGCGCAGTGCGGAGCCGGGTAATGATTTAAACTCTTCATGTTGCAATAGCTGCGTGTCACTGTGCTGGACGTCTACTCTCTTTCTACAAAACAAGTAATTTCGTAATTAACTCGGGATTTTCCGATTACTCCGGTTCTACTTCGATCCGTCGTTTCGTCGAACAATGTTCGGTCGGACGAAGCAAAGTAAAACCGGAGTAGAAAAGTCGCGATATTGTTTCGAAATTATGTTTTTCGTAGAATGAGAGTAGACGACCTGTTGCGTGGCAACCATACTGCTTACCATCAGGCATATGCAACGCTCGTCTCGTCGCTCTATAATAAAAAAATGGCTGTCGTAGGAACTGCCGATAGAAGTGAAAAATTATAACTCAGAATGTGATAGCTTACTTTGGACACTACGCGGGTGAAACCGGAGGACGTGGCCATGACCATGGCCATCTAGAAATGTGTCAGCATTTACATCAGCTAATGCTGACGTATTTCTAGATGGCCAATGGCCACGGTCCCGAGTTTACCCACACATTTCTTACATTCCTGAGCGTGACGCTAGAATTCAATTCACAGGCCACGAAAAATCTGTCTGTGGCGCGCCAAAAGAAGTTTTCACTTCAAAAATGAAACCATTATCTTTCAGTGACCATGGAAGAGGACCAGCCTCTGGTCCTGTGCCTGGAGAACGTAGCTGGTGAGGAGCTGACCCTGAGGATAGAACCGGAAGACGACTTCCACACGTTTCTCGACAAAGCTAGGTAAGTTTGTTAAAAAAAAATTACACTGTTTTGACCATTCTTAATGTATACGTTATATGTTAAGGCCTGTTCGCACTGGAGGGGTATTCGCTACCGCTGTGGGTATCGGTAAATCGGTAAATCGCGCGAAATTCGCGCGGTATTTTGTACGTACGGCCTGGGTAGGCGGTATTTTTTGGTGTGAACAGTAACATTACCGCTTACCCACTCGGTTTTCGCTACCGCAGGCGAATACCGCTTAGGTGTGAACAGGCCTTTATACAGGCAACACTAACTATTTTCTGATCTGTGCTACCGTTCCTTTTTAAGCGACTACGACTTCAAAAAAGTGTTATCAATTCTACAACCAATACAATGTATGTTTACCGTTTTCTTAAGCAAGCCCGAACTGATTTTGATAATTAATTTTTTGTTCGAAATGGGTACCTAATCATTAAGTCTATGATTCCATTCAAATTTATGAACTGTGTGAATTTAATTTTTAACTTGGAGACGGTTGTTCTGTTTTCCTGTGTGTGTAGGTACTTATGTAGTGGTAGGACTCTTGTAGTGGTAGCATGTGGTAGGACTCTTGGCAGAGTCCCCCTGGGGAAGTACCACACCTTTGCCAGTTATTCTACCGCTAAGCAGGAATGTGCAAACATTATTGTGTTCCGGTTTGAAGGGCAATGTTTCCAGAGAAATTACTGGGCTTAGAGATATAACATCTTAGATCTCTGGGTGACGAGCGCAGTGCAGTGCTAGGTAATGATTTGGACTCTTTATGTTCCAATAGCTGCGTGTCACTGTGCTGTTATGTGGCAGGTATGTTGCTTACCATCAGGCACATGTCCTGATCGTCTCGTTACTCTTTATTTAAAAAAAACCATGCCAAATGACCATGCCATGATGGCCTGTCCACGCCCTTTCAGCATTTCCCATTGGCTGACGTAATTCTAGATGGCCAATAGCCATGGTCCCGAGTTTACCCGAAGCTTTCTTATCATACCCGAGTGTGACATGAATGAATTCAATTCACAGCCCACGAAAAAACTGTCTAGGTGCGCCTAAAGAAGTTTTCACTTCAAAAAAAAAATGTGTGCACGAGTTATCTATCTATATATATATATAAAACTCAAAGGTGACTGACTTAGTGATCTATCAACGCACAGCTCAAACCACTAGAGGGATCGAGCTGAAATTTGGCATGCAGGTAGATGTTATGACGTAGGCACCCGCTAAGAAAGGATTTTGATAAATTCGACCCCCAAGAGGGTTAAATAGGGGATGAACGATTGTATGAAACTTTTTATTCCTTTGAGATATTTGAATGAAATTTCGTACACAATAAGTTCAAGTAAAATCATGAAGGACGTATGAAAGCGTTTTTCAAATTTCAGTCTCCAAGGGGGTGAATTAAGGGATGAAAGTTTGTGTGAATTTTTTTATATCTCTTGGACATACCTATTTGCATGAAACTTCGTAAACATTTAGGAAAACGGTTAAATTACCCCGCCGATCACATTCGGTAACTTAAAAACTCAAAAACTACGATCGATTTTACATCTTCTATCTATCTTCTTCTATATCTTCTATCTATATATATATAAAACTCAAAGGTGACTGACTTAGTGATCTATCAACGCACAGCTCAAACCACTAGAGGGATCGAGCTGAAATTTGGCATGCAGGTAGATGTTATGACGTAGGCACCCGCTAAGAAAGGATTTTGATAAATTCGACCCCCAAGAGGGTTAAATAGGGGATGAACGATTGTATGAAACTTCTTATTCCTTTGAGATATTTGCATGAAATTTCGTACATAATAAGTTCAAGTAAAATCATGAAGGACGTATGAAAGCGTTTTTCAAATTTCAGTCTCCAAGGGGGTGAATTAAGGGATGAAAGTTTGTGTGATTTTTTTTATATCTCTTGGACATATTTGCATGAAACTTCGTAAACATTTAGGAAAACGGTTAAATTACCCCGCCGGTCACATTCGGTAACTTAAAAACTCAAAAACTACGATCGATTTTACATCTTCTATCTATCTTCTTCTATATCTAAAACTCAAAGGTGACTGACTTAGTGATCTATCAACGCACAGCTCAAACCACTAGAGGGATCGAGCTGAAATTTGGCATGCAGGTAGATGTTATGACGTAGACACCCGCTAAGAAAGGATTTTGATTAATTCGACCCCCAAGAGGGTTAAATAGGGGATGAACGATTGTATGAAACTTTTTATTCCTTTGAGATATTTACATGAAATTTCGTACACAATAAGTTCAAGCGAAATCATGAAGCACCTATGAAAACGTTTTTCAAATTTCAGTCTCCAAAGGGGTGAAATAAGGGATGAAAGTTTACATAGAAACTTTTCATTCGTTGGTGACATCTAAATTTCCTCACATGTTTTCTATATGAAGCAGGCTAGCCGGAAGGTTTTTTTTCAAATTCATACCCCAATGACGTAAAGGATACAATTTTGTACGAATTTTTCTGCTTTAAACATGTTCTTCTTATATATAAAATTCTCGTGGCACAGTGTTTGTTTCCTTACTCCTCCGAAACGGCTTTACTGATTTTAACCAAATTTATGAAACTTTTTATTCCTTTGAGATATTTACATGAAATTTCGTACACAATAAGTTCAAGCGAAATCATGAAGCACCTATGAAAACGTTTTTCAAATTTCAGTCTCCAAAGGGGTGAAATAAGGGATGTCTATATATATAAAACTCAAAGGTGACTGACTTATAGTGCATTCCAATAAGCTGTGTAGAAAACCAAAACAAACCAAAAAAAAGGTGATACCATAACATAAACATCGTTTAATCTTAGTATTTTTATGAAATAGCCTTAAAATATTTTTCACAAATAGAATTCGACTTTATTGCGATCTTAAATACCATATACTTAGATTTGTATTGATCAAATAATTATATACTATCTTATTTTAAAAGTTATTTAAAGTAATGGTAGGATGATAGAAATATGATTTTAAGTACTAGCAATTTGATCTGTGTTTCTCAAACTCTCAATGTTGCATTCAAGACATTTATACTTCTTTTCATCAAATTATTCTTATTAAGTACGCGCCTATTTTTCTAACATACCCATATTGCCCATCATGCCCATATTGTGAAAATGCCCATTTCCATTATATTCCAGTATGGATTAATTTTACTCTATTTATTTTTGTCATTAATTTAGAATTTTTAATTATAATGTAATTTGATTTTAATATAATGTATTATTTGATTTTTATTGTAATGGGATTTTAAATTGACGTCTACTTTTTTTTAAATTATTGACTTGTATTGGTAATATTTGAATACCTTGAATATGACATGCAACTACTCGTTATCAATAAAAGAGTAAGAGTATGACTAAAGAACTCCGAGAAAAAGGTTTCTTGTGTCGTAACGAGTTGAGAGAAAATCGCAAACCTCTAAATACGTGTTCCACATTACGCTGTTTACTATCAAAAGCATGTATAGTTTTCACTCTAAAATGACATACATTTTGTGTTATTTTGATCGAAACTTTTGTATGTGTTTACAGAATATTACGTCATAGTGTAATGATCAGTTTTGGGTAGTACGAGGACAATTCGAACGAGATATTTTTTTTATAAATAAATACTGGTGGACAATTTACACACAATACCATCTGACCCCAAACTAAGCAAAGCTTGTGTGATGGCGGCCAGATAGCTGATATAATACTTATATAGTTTGAAATACATTTTTATTATACATAGAAACACCCAGACACAGTGCAAACATTTGAATTCATCACACAAATATTTGCACTGGGTGGGAATCGAACCCACGACCCTCGGCTTCGCAGGTAGAGCTACTACCAACTAAGCCACGAGGCCAGTCTTATTTAATTATTGTTAAAAATAAAAGGAACGTTTTCACATAAGGAAACATCTAAATTACTTTTCTTCTAGTGTTACATTCTTCTCCGAACTCAAATGCTTTGCCTTTCCTTTTTTTACATGGGGGAAATAAATGTACGTATGCCCGCCATATTCTCATTATGAAATGAGAGGAAATCTCCATCTACCCTCATTTGGGCTTCAAAAATTGCACGGTGACTAACACTACACACAAGACTAACCATATCACCAGGTTTCTCCAAACTAAGTGCGCTATGCACACATTTATTTATTAGAGGATTTCGCGACGCCGATAACTGTAAACTGGTTAGTTTTCGGTTATTGACATCGTGGTCATCGCGTCGTAGTTGAAATATATACCTATGTTTTTTATTTTCCAATGCTTCCCGAACCATTCTTGCGTAGTAATGACATTCGGTAGATAGAACCTTCGGGTCAGTCGCGCGCGGGCGCTTGTCACGGCGTGACGTGTATCGGTCGTCGATAAACCGGTTCCGTATCTAGCTCCGTGCGGCTAATCTAATTTAAGTTTATTTATTCGATTACAATGCAAATAGTGCAAAATGGATGAAAGCAAGACATCGACTTCCGAATTGCAAGATGAATCGCAGGCAACACGATCAGACGAAGGTAGACAGATAAACGGCGAGAATATAGTGAATCCAGATAATACTGAGACGAATACCCACATACAAAATGAGAAAACACCACAAAAGAGGAACAGAGCTGTAAACAACGAGGAGATTTGGGAGACAGTTGGAAGAAAAGGTAAACGCTTTGCTCGATCCACTGAAATAGATGAAACTACCAGAATTGCGGAAGAATATATTGAAGTCAGTTTTACTGGGACAGAAAAGCTACCCAGACAGTTCAAATTAGCAAAAGCATTGAAAGAACAAAGAATACAGGATGTAGTGCAAGTTAAATATATAAATGCTTATAAAGCGTTATTACGTTTAAGTAACGAAGAAAGTGCAGAGTTGTTATTGAAGTGCAAACTATTTAATGAGAACGGATACCGATGTCAAAAAACTATGGAAATAAACCAAACATATGGTGTAATCAACGGCATTGACCTAGATCTCTCAGACGAAGTAGTTTTACAAAGTTTATCTTGTCGTACCTTCATTCTGGGTGTAAAAAGACTAAAACGCAGAAATTCCCTTGATGGTCAGTGGATTCCGAGTGAAGCAGTGAGGGTATGTTTCAAAGGTGATGTGTTACCTTCACATGTATATATCTTTGATATGAGAGCAACCGTAAATTCCTATATTTATCCAGTAACTCAATGCTCACTGTGTTGGAGATACGGCCATTTGTCTAGAACCTGCTCAGCTACAAAACCAGTTTGTCCTAAATGTGGAGGAAATCACAGTAATTGTGAAACGACTGAATTTACTTGTAATAATTGTGGGGGTAGACACATGACACTTGCAAAAATCTGTCCAATTTTCAAAAAGGAAAAAAATATACGCGAGTTGATGGCGTATCGCAACTGTACATATAAGCAAGCTCTTGCCATTTACAAATCGCAAAATTTACCTCAAACTGAACACAAGCTACCCCTCGTATATTATGACTCAGATCAACAGGACACTCGCTCGCCTCATTTTGAAACCCAGGAACAACTAAGTAGAAGCGCAACACAAAATACTAGTAGTTATGCAGAAATGACCAGGAAGAAAAATAGAAGAGAAAAACGTACAAAGACAAAAAATGACACATTGTCGCAGGGCAATAATGACGTGGAGACAGATATGGATATAGAAAGCATCGAGGAAGGAAATTCTACAAAAGACGAAGATTTGACAGATAAGGAAGCAAAGAAGAGAAAATCAACTTCGTGGAGCATATTATGGAAGAAACTCAAAGAGAAGATATTGGACAAAAATGTTTCGTGGGATGTAAAGCTCAGGGATTGTTTGAGCATTATTTTTAAGGAAGCTGTAGTTTTTATTCTGCATAATATGCCCGACTGGCCTATTTTTAACTTTATGAACAATTATGGATAGTAATTTTTCAAATATTTTAGATGTAAATACCGGGTATTCCATTCCAGTAGTTAACCTATTGCAGTGGAATGCGCGTAGTCTTAGACCTAAAAGAGACGAGTTTGAGTTATTGTTAAATCAAGAAAAAGCGCATATAGCACTTGTGTGTGAAACGTGGCTTGTTCCAGATAGTATCTTTAAGATCAATGGATATAATATTTTTAGACTAGACCGGAGCGATGGATACGCTGGAATAGCTATAATAACACACCGTTCATTGCAAGCCCAAAAATGTGTATTTAATACGTTTAATCCACAAATACAGGTACTTCACGTTAAATTGTTAAACTGTAAACATTTAGAGAATATTATATGTATTTATTGTCCACCTACAATAACACCACGTACAACTTCATCCGACTGGGATCAAATATTCACACGGTTTAACCAAAAATCTCTAATTGCGGGAGACTTAAATGGTCACCATCCTAATTGGTCGTCTAAGCGAGATACAAGAGGAGCTCAAATTTTCGACGCAATATCTGATAATACCTATGTGACTTTAAATGATGGCAGTCATACTGTAATCAAACTTGTTGAGGGTACTTTACAAAAAACTTCTCCAGATATTTCACTGGCTACCTCGGACATCGCGCTTAGATTTAAGTGGAGGGTATTAAGTGAAAATTTGGGTAGTGACCATTTAATCATTAAGGTAAAATTTGAATTGTACACGACTCAGGCACGGGAGACGCGTCGGAACTATAAAAATGCGGATTGGCTAGGTTACAGACAATACATTGAAACTCAATTAACTAATTGTGAAATGCCAGTAGGCGTTCAAGACGCATATAATAAACTTATAGACATTTTAAACAAAGCAGCCGAAATAAATATACCTAATATTAAAACTTGTAACTGCCCTATTAGACAAAATCAATTTGTATCGAAACCATACTGGTCACAAGACTTATCTAGGATTGTTGCTGAGCGTCGCTTGGCATTAGCTAAGTTCAGAAAGAATCCCACCCCAGCACAGTTGGCATTTCTTAAAGACAAAATTCGCCAGGCTCAGTTGGCCATACGACGTGCAAAAACAGAATCTTGGCAAAAAATGTGTAGTAGTATGGGCAGTGTCACTACTTGTAGCGAAATGTGGGATAAGATGAGATGGATAAAAGGCCTCAGATCAAATAATTTCACAATTGATCGAGAAAAAGCTGAATCTCTTTTGTGTAGTTTAGCGCCTGATTATGTGGCGACAGACATGCCTTGTTTTGTATCTCGAAATAATCATCTGTCAGTCCCTGTAACGTTAGCAGAACTTAATAATTGTATCAAAAAAACAGACACGGCACCTGGGGATGATAATATTTCTTATTCAATGATTAGAAATTTACCTAACGTAGGCAAATTAGTATTGGTAACCTTGTATAATAAAGTATTGGGCTCAGGTTCTGTTCCAGTACAGTGGAAAAATATTAAGATAGTGCCAATTCCAAAACCAGGAAATAACAATAGTTCTTTTTCTAATGTAAGACCAATAGCACTGCTCTCATGTCCATGTAAGATATTTAACACGATAATTAATCGCAGACTCGAATGGTATCTAGAACGAAACGATTGCTTCTCTAACGAAACCGTAGGGTTCAGACGAGCAAGATCTTGCCTGGACAATTTATCAAGGTTGGTCGGACGTATTCAAATCGGTTTCTCAAATGACCTCCCTACTGCGGCCTGTTTTATAGATGTAAAAAATGCTTATAACAACGTAAATTTAAATAGTTTGATGAAAATTTTAGATGATCTTGGCATTGGTGATGTAATTTGCAAATATTTGTGGAATTTTCTTCGTGAAAGAACATTAAAGATACGGGTGAATGGCAGTACTTTTCAAAGGGTAACAGGAATAGGAATCGCTCAAGGAGATCCAATGTCCCCTACTCTATTTAATGCAGTTACTTACAAGGTTTGCAAAATTATTAATAATGTGTATATATCACAATACGCAGACGACTTTGTGGTATATAGCAGTCGTAAAAAAATACCGGATGCTGTAACTGAATTAGAAACTGCTTTAACCACTATTCTAGGGGTTTTGCATGAATTGGGACTAACTATGTCTAAAACTAAGACGAAAGCTATTTTATTTACAAAGGGTAAAACTAGGCAAAATTTGAATTTAAGAATAGATAATGAAGAAATAGAACAAGTAAATAGCGTGAAGTACTTGGGTATGTGGATTGATAATAATCTAAAATGGGGTCTACACGTCAATGAAATACAGAACAAAACATTACAATTTTTGAATGTGTTTAAAGTGCTAACAGGATCAAATTGGGGAACACATCCTAAGCATCTTCGCCGTCTTTATATAGCAATCATACGAAGTAGATTAGACTATGGCAGTTTTTTGTACGACACAAGTGCCAAATACCATCTTTTTAAACTCGATAAAGTTCAAAACCAATGCATGAGGGTCATAGGAGGGTTTATCAAAACCACACCGACACATGCAATGGAAACAGAACTTTGTCTACCGCCACTTCATATTCGTAGACTATACCTTGCAGGTAAATTTTGGTTTAAATCGCGTTCATTTGATGCAAACGTAACCATAAACATCATTAATGATTTGTATGATCTTTGCCAAAGAAAAGAATATTGGCGAAGGAAAAAAACCCCGTTGTTAATAAAAATCCATGCCAAATGGAAAAATCTGAAAGTTCAGTCCTGGCCTAAACTACATGTCTACAGTATGAATGTTTGGAGTAGTTATTTTAGCGTTTCACAGAACATAATTTGTAAAATTGAGGGTATTGATGCTGCAAAAAAGAGCTATAATCCCCGAGAATTACGTAATGTGTGCAATAATTATCTTGATTTGATTTGTAACCAATCCTACACCATTTTTACCGATGGATCTAAAATGAACTCTACCGCTGGAGCAGCGTTCTATGATCCACAGGCAAATATTCGGGCAAAATTTCGAATAAATGAAAATATTTCCACCATGCACAGCGAATTGATAGCAATCGCAGAATCATTGTCGTATCTGGCGGATCTGAGTGCTGAGCGATTTGTAATAATAACGGATTCCAAAAGTGCACTGCAGCATTTGGCTCGTATAACCTCGACTTTTCGAGGACATCCGATTGCCTACTCTATATTGGATGGTATATACAAACTTACCACTAGCAATAAGTCTATAACTATCCAGTGGGTGCCCTCCCATGTAGGAATCGTCGGTAACGAGGAAGCAGATCGAGCTGCAAAGGAAGCCATTACAGATGGGATACCACTCAATTGCCTTCCAACTCATACTGAACTTATTAAAAATGTAAAAGAGTTGTGCAGAAGTATATGGAAAGAGCATTTCGACGAGCGATCTCGATCTGTAGGTATTTGGTACAAGACAATACAAAATGATCTTCCTCGATACCCATGGTTCGACTCTATAGAGATGGAGAGGCAATGTGTGGTCGCTCTGCTCAGGCTTCGAACTGGTCACATTCATGGTAATAAGTTTAAGCATCTGATGAAAATAGCAGAATCCCCACTGTGCTGTTACTGCGGAGTGGTGGAGGACGTGCATCACGTGTTGCTGGAGTGTGAGCGGTTCGGGGTCCCGCGCGCGCGCCGCGACAGCTCCGCGGTGGGTGACTGCAACAGTGCGCTGGCTTGCCCGGCCTCCGCGCAGGCCAGGGCACTGCTGCTAACATACCTTAAATTTGTTAATTTTAAGTGCCCTTGTGGGACGTGTTAGGGTAAGAGAGCTGGTCGGGTATTAAATAAGGTTTTTATTATTGTAAATGTAAAAATATGTACATATATGATTTTACGGGGTGGCATTGTCTGTAAAGACAAAACCTCATAACTCAATAAAGATTTTAAAAAAAAAAAAAAAAACCTTCGGGTCGTGGATCTCGATCCAATGACCAGTTTTAGCATCAATCAAATGTTCAGCAATTGCAGATTCTTGTGCCTGACGATTTTTTACAGCGGCAATGTGTTGATTGTTCCAAGTCCCAGCAGCAGTGGGAACATTTATTTGGGTGTTTATGATATGCATACATATATATTTAGCCTTTTTATGCGGCGAAAATTTAAAAGGGCAAACAATGAAAGGTACTACAAACTATCTTGTAAAACAATGGTTGAGAAATGCTGGTCTGTCATATTTTGAGTGACATCGATTTGTTTACCTTTTATTCACAGAGAATTGGAATGAGGTATAGTGATCTATCAACGCACAGCTCAAACCACTAGAGGGATCGAGCTGAAATTTGGCATGCAGGTAGATGTTATGACGTAGGCACCCGCTAAGAAAGGATTTTGATAAATTCGACCCCCAAGAGGGTTAAATAGGGGATGAACGATTGTATGAAACTTCTTATTCCTTTGAGATATTTGAATGAAATTTCGTACACAATAAGTTCAAGTAAAATCATGAAGGACGTATGAAAGCGTTTTTCAAATTTCAGTCTCCAAGGGGGTGAATTAAGGGATGAAAGTTTGTGTGAATTTTTTTATATCTCTTGGACATATTTGCATGAAACTTCGTAAACATTTAGGAAAACGGTTAAATTACCCCGCCGATCACATTCGGTAACTTAAAAACTCAAAAACTACGATCGATTTTACATCTTCTATCTATCTTCTTCTATATCTTCTATCTATATATATAAAACTCAAAGGTGACTGACTTAGTGATCTATCAACGCACAGCTCAAACCACTAGAGGGATCGAGCTGAAATTTGGCATGCAGGTAGATGTTATGACGTAGGCACCCGCTAAGAAAGGATTTTGATAAATTCGACCCCCAAGAGGGTTAAATAGGGGATGAACGATTGTATGAAACTTCTTATTCCTTTGAGATATTTGCATGAAATTTCGTACATAATAAGTTCAAGTAAAATCATGAAGGACGTATGAAAGCGTTTTTCAAATTTCAGTCTCCAAGGGGGTGAATTAAGGGATGAAAGTTTGTGTGAATTTTTTTATATCTCTTGGACATATTTGCATGAAACTTCGTAAACATTTAGGAAAACGGTTAAATTACCCCGCCGGTCACATTCGGTAACTTAAAAACTCAAAAACTACGATCGATTTTACATCTTCTATCTATCTTCTTCTATATCTAAAACTCAAAGGTGACTGACTTAGTGATCTATCAACGCACAGCTCAAACCACTAGAGGGATCGAGCTGAAATTTGGCATGCAGGTAGATGTTATGACGTAGGCACCCGCTATGAAAGGATTTTGATTAATTCGACCCCCAAGAGGGTTAAATAGGGGATGAACGATTGTATGAAACTTTTTATTCCTTTGAGATATTTACATGAAATTTCGTACACAATAAGTTCAAGCGAAATCATGAAGCACCTATGAAAACGTTTTTCAAATTTCAGTCTCCAAAGGGGTGAAATAAGGGATGTCTATATATATAAAACTCAAAGGTGACTGACTTAGTGATCTATCAACGCACAGCTCAAACCACTAGAGGGATCGAGCTGAAATTTGGCATGCAGGTAGATGTTATGACGTAGGCACCCGCTAAGAAAGGATTTTGATAAATTCGACCCCCAAGAGGGTTAAATAGGGGATGAACGATTGTATGAAACTTTTTATTCCTTTGAGATATTTACATGAAATTTCGTACACAATAAGTTCAAGCGAAATCATGAAGCACCTATGAAAACGTTTTTCAAATTTCAGTCTCCAAAGGGGTGAAATAAGGGATGAAAGTTTACATAGAAACTTTTCATTCGTTGGAGACATCTAAATTTCCTCACATGTTTTCTATATGAAGCAGGCTAGCCGGAAGGTTTTTTTTCAAATTCATACCCCAATGACGTAAAGGATACAATTTTGTACGAATTTTTCTGCTTTAAACATGTTCTTCTTATCGTCGCTGCGCCTGACAAGTTCCATATGTGAAATTTGTAAGGTTTTGGGAAACAACAAAAAACGTGTTATTTAATTAACAATCAGAATAACTTAAAAAGTATTAATGCGGTATCATAGCCATTTATTTGAGACATATAAAAAATACAAAATTTGCAACATGTATTATTTATTATTTAAGAAACAAGAATGTTTTTAAGCAAAAAACAGCACATAACTGGTTTAGAATAGTCCAAAATAATGAAGTATGTGCAGTATTACACATGACGAGTTTGGCAATGTTACAATGTTATTATTTTAGGTTTAGTATTATGTGTTCTTTAGATTTCTTACATAACAAATTTGAATAAAGTTATTAGGCACTACTAAAACTATCTCGTAAATCTAAAGTAACTCATAAATCAGTCGTTTTTAACAATTACAAAACCTATCAAACATAATGAGATCAATTATGGCCCTTTTAAACAATTATCCTAAGCTATAATTTAAATATCACAAATTATTATTATTACGATTGCAATAGTAGTGCTTTAGCACAACATAACATAACATAACATTTTAAAATACCTATAGTTATTAAAAACTTGTACACTTAATAAAAAAATAAATCAAAAACTTCTTTATAAAAATCAAACATGATTCAATAACACCTGTCAAACAAACGTTGTGTTACAGATCAAACAAATTATTATCGCTTATTTTTTAAAATAATAAAATTTCAAGTTATTGCTTGTATTTAAGGTTATCATAAAACATATGATAGTCACGGTGCATGAACGGTTTTAAAGACTGAAGACTATCGTATTTGGTTTCTGGTAAGGGTTTGAGGGCCCCCTGAGCTTGAGGGCCCCGGGGCACTGCCCCACCTAGCCCCTGGGTAGCTACGCCACTGCACACACACATACACCCTCACACACAAACGTACAGACACACATCAACTACAAAACAGTTCAGTGTCTTGGGTCTGTTGACTTTGTAACGCTAAAAAGTAAAGTGAAGGAATAACTTATTAATATTCCCACACAGTCCACACTAATAATAAACTTTCCCATTTATCGCACTTGATATTATAGTGTACTAAGTATGATAATATCAATATAGTACATCAACAAATTATGTAGGTACAGTGTTATTATTGTTATTTTAGGTAGTTTAACGCAAAAACACGTTACAAAAAACATAGGTATGTATTTGTTTTAATTAATAACTTATTTATCAATAAATTGAGGATATCATGATTAAAAAGACTAGAAACAACAACTACGGAGTGATTTCACTATAGACTTACCACTTTTATTGCGTTTTGCCACCAAAAAGGGTTTTTATGTTGTGGTTCACACCACAACGCTCACATTGCTAGCACAGTTGGCGCGCGAATGAAGACGGAACACAAATCCCGTATGTGCATTTCTGCACATACGATTTTTTCCAAACGGTCAAAACACTTGAAGAATTTGTTAAAATTGTTTCTAGTAGGAATATCACAAAAAGGACTTTATCAACACATAGAAAAAAAATCAGAGATAAAATTAGTACGAAAAAACGAAAATGAAAAAAATGCACAAATGGAATTTGGCAAGCGCAACGACGTTATATATAAAATTCTCGTGTCACAGTGTTTGTTTCCTTACTCCTCCGAAACGGCTTTACTGATTTTAACCAAATTTTATATGCATATTCTGTAGGTATGAGAATCGGCTACTAGCTATTTTTCATACCCCTAAGTGACAAGGGTTGTTCACTAAGGCAAAACAACGTTTGCGGGATCAGCTAGTAATACTATAAAAAAGTGCTCTGACGGGCTACTTTTGTGATACGAACGTCTAGGCTATGGAAGGCATTGCCTGAATGGGTTTTTCATGTCGGTTACAATGTTGGTGTCTTCAAATTGAGACTGAATCCGTTTTTTTCTAGGATAGCAAGCTCTACGATAGACCGCATCATCACTTAACTTCAGGGGCCTTTGCGGTCAAGTGCAAACCTATAACCAGTTAAGACACCTACTTATTTGCATGCATATTCAATTAATTGACCATGGAAAAAAGAATGAGTTACGTATTACAACGTGAGTTTTCCAAAATTCAAACATAGAGATGGTAAAATAGGGAATTGAAGTTACATATTAACGCATAAGCCTACGCTTAGGTATATAATAGCCAATCTTTATTTAAATTATCATTCGACGCTCATGCTATCCAATATCTACAATAAAAAACTTATCGAACGCGGGCGAAGCCGCGGGTTAAAGCTAGTCATACATAAGTTACTGCTTGTTCAAAAAAAATGTGTGCACGAGTTATCATACATAAGTTACTGCTTGTTCAAAAAAAATGTGTGCACCAGTTATCATACATAAGTTACTGCTTGTTCAAAAAAAATGTGTGCACGAGTTATCATACATAAGTTACTGCTTGTTCAAAAAAAATGTGTGCACGAGTTATCATACATAAGTTACTGACTATACTATACAATAATTAATACCTACACATTTTTGTTTAAAAAGTTAAGTATGTGTACCTACTGTTTGTTGTTTTCCTCATAGCCTTACCTATAGCCCCTGAAAGGTTAGGAACTCGTACATTGAGCTATGAAAACAAGTTGCGTCTCACGCCAAAACATAATTAATTAAATCAAATTTATTGATTCATTCATTCATATGGCTTCAAAACATCAACATTCTTAATTACCTACTCTGAACAAATATTTAATTTATGTTAGTAGTTCATTAGCAGTCGCGCTAGGTTTAAGACCTGCTGCCTGTTACGGCTGGTTCGACTGGCCTCGTGGCTTAGTGGGTAGTAGCTCTGCCTGGGAAGCCGAGGGTCGTGGGTTCGATTCCCACCCAGTGCAAATATTTGTGTGATGAATTCAAATGTTTGTACTGTGTCTGGGTGTTTCTATGTATGATAAGTATGTATTTAAAAAACTATATAAGTATTATATCAGCTATCTGGCCGCCATATTACAAGCTCTGCTTAGTTTGGGCATAGAATAGATAATATAGATAGAACGGACACTCCCCACCCCCCGCCAATATCAACCTTCCTCCCCCTCGCGGACGCGAGGCGGACTCAACGAAGGGTTATTATATCGGACGATAATTTTCTATGAGAATACGACCATGATGCTGTATTATTTAACAAAATGGTACCAAATTTTTCGTCTATTATACGAAACAAGAATAAGAGATTTTTAATTTCATAAGAATTTCTACAAAGATTGAATCATTTTTATAAACTGTGTTAAGCTATTCTGGTTAGAATTACGCGCCAACACTGAAGTCCTGTGACTATAATGAAATACGTGATATGTGGAGTGATTAATTAATATATTGTCAGAATAAAGTTTTCTCTTTGGGTCAATTCGTACATGGTACCTTTATTATCTCCTATTTTGTTTTAAATCTTCTCCCTTCTGATTGTTGATGAAAGTTATACAAATTTACCTACACTAGAGATCGAACACTAACTAGGTAAGATTGTAAGCCACTTAGGCAGGTGAACTCACGGGTCACAGCTATTCCATAAAATAATTTAGTAACCCTAGATGACACGCACACATGCGTAAATGTGTTCGAACGACATATGCGTAGTTGTGTGAGTGTAGGTATGTCGACTTCACCGTTTGTTTGGAGTTTAGCCCGAGTGTCCGGGGTGTGGTTTGGGGTCAAATTTAATGGTTTTGTGTGTGAATTGTCCACCAATATTACTTATTTATTTAGATTCCCACTTTTTTTTTATAATAAAGAGCGACGAGACCTACAGGACGTGTGCCTGATGGTAAGCAACATCCCTGTGCCACATAACAGCACAGTGACACGCAGCTATTGGAACATGAAGAGTCCAAATCATTACCTAGCACTGCACTGCGCTCGTCACCCAGATATCTAAGATTTTATATCTCTAAGCCGTGTAGTTTCTCTGGAAACATTGCACTTCAAACCGGAACACAGTAATCACACCACTTCCGGGATTCACTCGGGTTTTCGTTACAAACATGCGCGCGCATCGTAAAAATAATAATGATGTACTCTAGTTAATATTTTTCCAATTATGGGCCGAATGATGGACAACTACAACTAACTTATTTCCTTCGAAAAAAAAAACCGACTTCAATTAATACCCGGTTTACATTATTCCAGTCCAGCGACCGAATCCAGCGCTGGATTGCTTACTGGAATAATGGAAACCGGCACTGGAATGCATTGGCACTGGATTGATGCATTCCAGTGCCGGTTTACGTGATTCCAGTAAGTACTAATAATAATGTAAACCGGGTATTAAATTAAATTCAGGCACCCGACCATATTTCATAGGAAGTCATCGAGGTACGAAAGCAAATTTTAGTTGTTTATTGTTCATATTTCAAAAACCACCAAACCAATTCCCATAAAAATTAAATGGGACTGCCTCTGAACTATGGTCTACCAAAAACAAACGAACCTTCAAAATCGATTCATGGTTGACGGTTGGCTGAGTTATCGCGTAAAATAAATTGTACAATATTTTTTCCTTTTTTTAACTTTTAAAGGTTTACACTTGACCGCCATCTCATCAGATGTTAAGCGACCATGGAGCGTGTTTACTTAGAATGAATCGATTCACTCTCGATTTGAAGACACCAAGATTATAACTATCGGGAAAAACCGACTCGGGCAACTCATTCAACAGCTTCGGCGCTCTTTTCACACAAAGTAGAGTCAAACCTCTTCGCCCGTGTCTTTGGAACACCAACCATGAAACGATGTCGCTTCTTTAAGCTACAAGAAGGCCGATAGAAAAAAGGGCAAGGTGGTATTAGATCATTCAGATCATTCAAAATCATGCAGATCATTCAAAACCGAATTGAGAACTTTCGACTTTTTTGCAGTCGCTTAAAAACAACACCTTTGCCAGTTATTTTACTGCCAAGCAGGAATGTGCAAACATTACTATGTTCCGGTTTGAAGGGCAATGTTTCCAGAGAAATTACAGGGCTTAGAGATATAACACCTTAGATCTCTGGGTGACGAGCGCAGTGCGATGCTAGGTAATGGTTTGGGCTCTTCATTTTCCAATAGCTGCGTGTCACTGTGCTGTTATGTGGCAGGCATGTTGCTTACCATCAGGCACATGTCCTGCTCGTCTCGTCACTCTTTATTAAAAAAAAAAACCTTTTTGAAGATATTTTCTTATCGGTTCCTACATTTATTTAAAAATCACTCGTTAAAGTTTAATTTCCAAGGCTAAATCGAAGATGAAAACGAGGATGTCAAATCGTTATAGACCTCCAACCTGACATTGAGCGAGTTGGCTTTATATGTCAAATGTGTAACATACCGGATTTGCATTGTTTAAGTGGGAGTGGCCTCAGCTTAATGGCTAGACAGCTACGAATAATTACACTGTAGAATTATATGTATTAGGGATCATTAATCAATTAATTTGTTTGGTATGAGTAATAATTTGTTTATATTAAACAGTCACAATATAATCTGTAGAATTGGGATGGCTAGATCAACAAGATCATAATTGAAATTATTGATATACCTCGACTACCTATTTGAAATTTGTGATAGTGTATAGTCTGTAGGTATAGTATTCCACTAGTCAAGAGAATGTGTCTTATTTTAGAAGTTACAGGCCCCCTGTAACTTCTAAAGTAAGTAATCCCTTTCATTTGATTATTTTTCCTAAATGCAGACTGCAGAAAACGAATAACTGTAATGGTTCGCTTTTATTCGCTTCTATTATAGTATAATCCAAGTACCTACAAGTGGACGGTCTCAATGAAACTAGGTTTAAAACTGAAATAAAAAGCTGGGCAGCTTTTTTTAGCAAAGTGTATTACACTGTAGGTGATTTTATAAAGAACAGTAGTAATGTTTGGAAAGGAATTATGTCGAAATTGAAACTATTGAGTAAGGTTAAATAATACTGGACATTAATGTAAATTTTATAAGTTCTGTAAGTATGTATTCATTATTTGGATAATTTGTACTTTGTCACAACAAAGCCATTTTTACAGCTGCATCTAATTGGCCTTTACAGCTGATTAGTTTTTATTTGACATATTTTTTTTATTATGTACCTACACAGATCTATAATTTTATTGTAATTGACGTCACCAAGTGTTCTTTTGAAATAATGATTCGAATAAATAAATTGAATTGAATTGATACCTATATTCCTCCATATTTATGGATATTAGAGGTTGTGAAAAAAAAAATCCCGCCATTTTGTGGAAGCGGCCATCTTAATCGATATTAACTAAACATAGCTACCACGGCAAGGAAACTGGCTTTCATATAAAAACACACATCTAAATCATCATCCGTTAGAACGCTACGGTGTCACAGAGAGATACATACAAAGACAGACAGACATACATCGACGTCAAGCTTATATTTTTTTGGTGACAGTTTTGTTGCTGGATATTGTTCTATAACTAACATTTTTTGTTTATATTTGATTATTAATTTAAAATATTTTAATTTCATTATTTTTACTATTGTTTTCCTTCTTATTTTTCAATACTTTGATATCTTAATTACGTGTCACAGTTTATACCAATATAATATATGCTTGGTATCGACCGTGCCAAAAGGCTCATAGAAAACGACACCCTTGTCTAAAAAGTTGCTAGTCTATTGTTTTTTTTATCGGAAACATTTTCTGCAACTGATCTGCATAAATATGATCTAACAAACTTGCTTGTTGTGGCGGTGGTTCTAATCGTCAGGGGTTATGTCTCAGCTGGAGGCTCTAAAATTGATCGAGAGACGTGCCAAAAGGCTTATAGCCAATGACACCCTTCCTTTTTTCCAAAAAATGGTTGTCTGTAAAGTCGGTTTACTGACGATAGTTGAACGTGACAACGTCTTAAGAAAATACTGATGGAATGGTACTGACGACGTCATGCGGCGAGGTAACGGCGGTAACGGCACATGAAGTCATGTTTTGCGGGCGTGCAGCCGGCTTCATCGAATTATAAGACGTTATCACGTCAAAAAAACATTCAAAATCTCGAACAACGCAGAAAAATGGCTAGCTTTTCGGTTTTTTATCGGATACACTTCGGAGAGCGTGCAACTGGTCTGTGTAATCTAATACCACCTTGTTTGTTTTTTCTATTGGACTGCTCGTAACTCGAAACAGTAATCGTTTCATGCTTGTTGTTGCCAATACTCAAACGGCATACCTCTTTGTTCGTGTCTTTGGAACATCAACCATGAAGCGATGTCGGTTTCTCGAGCAGTCCCAAAGAAAAAGGGGCTAAGTGGTAGATATTAAATTAAGCAGATCAATCGCGCACTCTCCGAAGTGTATCCGAAAAAAAACCGATAAGCTAGCAATTTGGCGGCGATGTTCAAGACTTTGAAGTCTTTTTCGCACAAGAGTATCATTTTGTCTATGAAAGAATGTTTCAATAACTGCGTGTCACTGTGCTGTTAAGGGCAGGTATGTTGCTTACCATCAGGTACATGTCGATTGGTTATAACCTTGGTGACTTCAAGTCGAGAGTGAATCTGTTTCTTCTAGGGATATATATTTTTTTAAATTATACGTTATAACACATTAAATCACACACACACACTCCCATGTATTTGACACACACGCATAAATACTCGTTTGTTTATTGTTAAAGTCAAATGTGGTCAAATTGAGAATCCTACTAATATTATAGATGTTTGTTGCTCCATCACTCGTAACACGTCGAACATAAATATGATTACGGATCGGGCTGAATTTTTAAATACATACCTGTATTTAAAATATAAAAATAAATAATTATAAATATTGGTGGACAATTCACACACAACACCATCTGATCCCAAACTAAGCGAAGCTTGTACTATGGTGGCCAGATAGCTGATATAATACTTAAAAAATATAGTCCAGTATATTTAAAGTATAGTCCAGTAAAAAAACCCATAGTTTTTATCCCGATAAAATAACGGAAACTACGCGGGTGACACCGCGGGGCGCTCCTAGTCGATTAATATTGCTTTATGGTCGAATTTTCGACAACTAGTTGATTTAATATCACAAAATGTTTGCAATGTCAATATAATCAAAATAAAATAATACTTACCGTCTAAAAGTGTAATAAAACTTCTAATTAAAGAATAAAATACAAATTAAACTATGAATTCAAGGCAGTTTAGAAGATTACAGACAGATGGACGCGCGAAACTGGTTTTTATCATGTATATTAAATTTGAGCCAAATAATTGGGCTAATTAATTAAATGTTGAGTGAATGTCAGAATACGTACAATTGACAGTTTAACGGGTTTTTATCGTATACTTTTCGGAGAGTGTGCAACTGGTCTGCATGATTTAATACCTTACCCTTTTTAACCGACTTTAAAAAAAAGTAGGTAGGTTTCTCAATTCGATATATATTTTAATCTTATATATATAAATCTCCTGTCACGATGTTTGTCCGCGATGGATTCCTAAACTACTTAACCGATTTTAAATTAAATTGGCACACCGTGAGCAGTCTGGTCCAACTTGAGAGATAGGATAGTTTTTTTTTCGATTAATAGTCCTTACTAATATGACGAAATCCGAGCGAAGCCGGAACGGGCCGCTAGTTAATATATATATATTTATTTATTTTTTATGTGTGTTCGCGGATAACTTCGTTGTTTATGACCCGATTTGGATGATTATTTTTTTGTTGGATAGGAGACATTCCAATGGTGGTACCATGATAAGGAAACCAGGATCTGATGATGAGATCCTGCAGAAATTGAAGAGAACTTGTAAAAATTGGAGGGGCGACAAGCGCGATTGTTAATTTTTCCATTAAGTATTTACAAGCACTAATTCGGTTCTTTATTTTGTTAAAATTATTTTATTATAATATTTTACATCACTGTTTGTACCGTCCACCTGTATAGTTACAGATATACTGTTATTAGGTATGTCGGTGTCGGGAACTGACAATATTTCACCAATTCAAAAAGCGTCTGACGTTCACGTTCCGCCCCTTTACCGCCTAGCTGAATCGGCTATGGCTTTGCTATTGCTGTATCTATCATTGCAAGTGAAAAGAAAAGAGACAGAAATATCAAAGCTAAAGGTACAAGTTCGCGCCGCAACCGCGACGCGAGACCGCGACCGGAGACCGCGACCGGAGACCAAGACAGGCACTTGACACTATGGAGTTATATGGGCGCCAGTTCGCGCCGCGACCGCGACCGCGACCTGTCTCGGTCTCCTGTCGCGGTCTCAGCGCGAACTGGCGTCCATACAATTCCATAGTGTGAAGTGCCTGTCGCGGTCTCCGGTCTAGGTCTCCTGTCGCCAAAGATTATGTAGCCTGGGTATATTGTCTTTGCCTGTCGCGGTCTCGTGTCGCGGTCTCCACGCGAACTTGTACCTTAAGACAGTTTTAGTTAGGTGGTAGAACCTCCGGGGGTCTGCTGCCGAACGAAAACTCACCTTCGTTCGCACCTTTGGGATGGATCGACTAAGTATCAGCTGGAAGCTCTTGAATCGATAGAGACGTGCCAAAAGGCTCATAGGCAACGACACTCTTGTGCCAAAAAGACTTCAAACTCTTGAAGATCGCCGTAAAATTTCTAGCCTATCGGGTTTTTATCGTATAGGCCTCAACCACAGTACGGGCCTAAGGCGGGCGCGGGCGCGGGCGCGGAAATTTCAAACATAAACTCTGCGCCATCACTTAAGTTCTCTGACGAAACAGTTGAACTACTTTTATAAAATCAGTTTTGTTTATCGTTATCGTTGTAGAATGCAACAATGGCTCCACTCACGACCGGTCGTGAATGGAGACGCGGATCTACAAAACGCGCCTTTGTGTCCACAGTGCAGGCGGCCTAGCCCGGCGGGCTTGAGCGACTAAGCGGGCGGAGATGTCAAACGTTCATTTGTTCGCGCTAGACGTGGGTAAAAATGAGTCTTTGGCGAGATTGAAATATTTGCATCTGGATCAGTCGATCAGTTGTAAAATGATGACATGATCATTTGTGCCATTTGGAACACTGAGTCAAAATAATGATTTAGATATAGATAGATAGATATGATATTTATAGATAGATTTACTATCTAAATCTTTACTATCTCAATCACATTTACAGTTTTTTACGGCCTTCTAAAAAAAAGGGGTATAGTAATGTAGACGCTGATGTCAGTCTGTCTGTCTGTAGACGCAACAGACAGTCTGGTGCGCCAAAGTTCTCAAAAGGATGGTTCAATTTTGATGCGGTTTTTTGATTTGAAATTCAGTGTCTTTGCGGTGGTTCTTAGTAATGTTTGATTAATATGAGTTTAACATGTTCGCCTGCATAAAATAGTAGACCAAAGATCTTTTCACAACCTATTTCAATATGGATATCAAATGAAAGGGAAAGTAGTAGAATTCTATAACAAATTCTATCAAATCCACTATATCAGGTGGAAATCTGAATATTTAATTATGTTCTTGTTATATTTTAACATTACTGTAGATTGTGTAGATACATACCTACTATCATATTTTTCATATTTGTAGAAGTTTTATTTATAACGTAAATATGAACAAACGGTTTAAGCAATCTATTCAAACTTCGAAAACTTGGTTCTAAAGCAATGAAAAACTTATTAATTTAGTTTGCAAGTTGCAACCTATGCGATACGCACGACGTTAATTCCGTTTTGTTTCTCAATCTTAGTACTACACAACGCAGTTTTATTTTTTTCACGCTTTGCCGCGATTTGATACTGCATTCGTAAATTATTGAATATTGTTAGCAATCGTACAACATACAATTCATTCAAACAGTGACTGCTAACTCGTGATTGTGAACTGATTTCGTTCCAAATTAAACACTTTTACCAGGGCATCATGTATGAGTCAAAAAACAAACAAAGAATTATATTTTTTTGCATTGCCTTTATAATTATATTAATCTGTGCTACAATGCTGACTACCTACATAACGGAAGGTTAATTTATTTTTTTATTATATATGTCGACAACACTTGCGCATCATTCCGCGTCAGACAGTGACAGAGTTACGCGTTAGAAGAGAGCGCAAATGTTTAGGTGAATATCGCGATAGGCATTGAGCGCTAATGCGAGCTGAATTGCACTTTGTTGTGTCCCAACAAGAGTCGCTTTTTATAAAAAACTTTCGCTAAGTGAGTTTGCTGTACTTGAACAAATATTTATTTTGTGCTTTTACCATCCAACTGTTCCAATTATTCGGATCACAGTGATGTTTCGGTTCACTGAGTCGTTTCAGTAAATGAGCTACTTACATACGTCTAGTTCAAGCGTTTCGTCCTCACATCTAGTTGGCGAGCGACCTAATGCGCATGTTGCGGGGGTATCAAACCTTTTCAGTCTTGTCGCTTGGCGACAAGATTGACGTTTACGCGGCTGGATATATTTTTTGGTACAATTATGATAAATACTGAATTGAACTGTTTAAAATCTGTTTCATTTTTCCGCAAATTTATAAATAATTCCTTCTTAGAACTAAAACTATACAAAAGTTTGCATTTTCTTTGATGATTTAAGCTATATTTTTTCAAGGATCTATTAAAATGTTGTAATGGACATTCGAGCGTACTACGCGATAAAAAAGCTTTTTGGGTGTTTTCCTGCAATTATGAAACAATTTACCACATTTTTCCCTGTTATAAATTATTTCATGTACGTCATGCAAATCGTCGCCTATAGTTTGCGACACCTGACGTAGGTCGCGCGCCCGCTGCTCACTGTGGCCACCCACCCGCACCCGCGCCCGCGCCCGCGCCCGCACCCGCGCCCGCGCCCGCCTTAGGCCCGTACTGTGGTTGAGGCCATACACTTCGGAGAGTGTGCGACTGATCTGCATGATCTAATACCACCTTGTCCTCGAAAAAGCGATGTCGTTTCATAATTGATGTTCCATAGACACAAACGAAGAGATTTGACTCTACTTTTGTGATAAGAACGTCTAGGCTGTGGAATACGTTGCCTGAGTGGGTTATCCCCGATGGTTACGATATTTGTGTCTTCAGTTTTTTTCTAGGTAAACACGCTCCATCGTAGACCGCATCGTCGCTTAACATCAGGCGAGATGGTGGTCAAGTGTGAATCTATAAAAGTAAAAAAAAAGAAAATTGTCTTAGCTTTGATGTTTCTCTCTCGATAGAGACGGTATTAGTAAAACTTATGCCGATTTAGTTAGGCCACGCCACCGCCAACACTACCATGTTGGTGATGCGACTCAATAGATTTTTTCCTACCAAAAGCTAAAAACATGTTTACTTCAATAATTTATATTCTCCGACAAAACAAAATTCGCCTTCAATTTATAATTAAATTCAGACATTCCACCAAATTCAAAAGAATGCAATCAGAATGTCATCAAGGTATACGAAAGTTAATTTTAGTTGTTTATTAACACGCTTTTATAAGAAAATCTTAATTTGACCCACTTCACGGTCTTTGATTAGGATGTAATTTTGCACACGCTCTGAGTTCTGATGACAATATATCACTAGGTAAGAAACGTCATTACAAATCCAATATGGCGGCCTCCCCAAGATGGCGGTCCACCCCCATGATGTGGGTATCAAATGAAAAGGTTTGCTGTTAGGAATACGAAAAAAATAGTAACGTGATTTAAATCCAATATGGCGGACGTCCAAGATGGCAGTCAGGCTATTTGAAATATCATGGGGGTGCCATGATATGAGTATCAAATGAAAGGGTTTGCTGTCAGGAATACGAAAAAAAAATAGTCATGTGACTTAAATCCAACATGGCGGACATCCAAGATGGCGGATTGGCTATTTGATATGCACCCCCATGATATGTGTATTAAATGAAAGGGTTTGCTGATTAGAATACGAAAAATATTATCACATAACCTAAATCCAACATGGCGGCCGTTCCAAGGTGGCGTAAAGCGTGTTTTTTAGTTTTTTAAACTATTATAATTTATTATATGTTCATATTTCGAAAACCACAACACCAATTTCGATAAAATGTATGTGGGACTACCACTGTATCATAGATGTGTACGTATGTGATAGTACCAGTGTATCATAGATGCCTAAGGTTCGAAATAAAACTGTTATCTACTAAACAAAAAAAGAACCATCGAAATTGATTCACAATTATTATTGACGGTGCTATCGCATAACATAGATATAGGTACAAAAAATACGTTATATTGTATTTTACTACCGAATTGTGAATCTCCTCTTTTTTAGGGTTCCGTACCCAAGGAGTAAAAACGGAACCCTACTACTGAGACTTGGCTGTCCATCCGTCCGTCCGTCTGTCACCAGACTGTATCTCAAGAATGGTGATAGCTAGACAGTTGAAATTTTCACAGATGATGTATTTCTATTGCCGCTATAACAACAAATACAAAAAAAAATGGTTGTCTGTAAAGTCGGTTTACTGACGATAGTTTAACGTGACAACGTCTTAAGAAAATACTGATTGTGTTAAGCGCCATCTAGGTAAAACATTCTGAAGCTTTTTGAAAAGCTGTTCAAAGCGCCATCTCTGGGTACATCATTGTACTAGCACAAGTTCTTAACTTCGTATCGTCGCTTTTTTAAAACATGGACAGACTCCTTGAACGTAATACACATTTCACTCACTATATGGTGCGAAAAGTAATAAGGCGAGGTAACGGTGGTAAATATTATCTATTCTATGGCGGTAACGTTACATGACGTCATGTTTTGCGGGCGTGCAGCCGGCTTCATCGAATTATAAGACGTTATCACGTCAATAAAATAAAAATAATATTTAGGGGGGGCTCCCATACAACAAACTTTTTACCGTTTCTTACTCGATTAGTCCGTCCCAAGCAAACTAGTTGGCGTCACTAGTAAAAATAGAACGCGATATCAAATTCATCGTCAGAATCATGTCATCATCAAAAATCAAAATTAAAAAAAAAGCCATAAAGGTTTTCGCCGTTTATTTGCTAATGGCACGGAATCCTTCGTGCGGGAGTCCCACTCGCACTTGCCGGTTTTATTTGAAGTCGTTTGATTATCAAATAGATGCAATCTATATTTTAGTCAGTCATATTTTAAGTAAAATTAATGCACAACATCGAAATGACCTTTGAAATTCAATGCATGCAAAATGTGTATGATATTAAATCACTCTTGTTTTTAAGTCGGGGGACTCAAAAAGGTGTGTGGTAATTATTCAAATTAATAATTGCCCATACTTTTTTACCGACTTCAAAAAAGGAGGATCTCAATTCCGTTGTATTTTTTTTGTACCCTATTTGTAGGGATGTTACGCGATAGCTCCGCCAATTATTGAAGTGAAAACTTCTTTAGGCGCGCCTAAACAGATTTTTCGTGGGCTGTGAATTGAATTCATTCGTCACGCTCGGGTATGATAAGAAAGCTTCAGGTAAACTCGGGATCATGGCTATTGGCCATCTAGAAATACGTCAGCCAATGGGAAATGCTGAAAGGGCGTGGACAGGCCATCATGGCATGGCCATCTAGAAACACATCAGCCAATGGGAAATGCTGACGTATTTCTAGATGGTCATGCCAAGATGGCGAAGCCACGCCCTCCGGTTACACCCGTGTAGTTTCCAAGGTAAGCTATCAAATTCTGAGTTATAAGTTTTCACTTTTATCGGCAGTTCCTATGACTGCCAATTTTTTATTAATATGTTTTAATTAATTTAATTTAATCACTCCACAGACTCTGGGGTCCGTGACCTATGTCATTACAATAATCTTTTTTTATTTACATAGTTCTTGGATAAAGAGCGGGGGTGGGGGGGGGAGTAGGGGGGGAGTGACTTTTTCAAACCTAATTCTAGTACTAGTTAGTCCGATTTCGTCTGTTGAGCCGATCACTACCGGTTGGGATACCGATAGTAATCGACTCGACATCGTCATTTGCCTAAGCCGCCTACTCCCGGCCCAGAGCCTCCACTACTGCCGCATTTCTGTCTCTAATGGCCATCTGTAGATTGAAATCTCGAATGGTCTTTGGTGATGCAGCCAACGCTCGCCACACGAACCGACCGATGGCGTCGTCGGTGTCGTGAGCGTAGTATGTGAAGGTCCCCGTGTGCCGTGAGATTGCAACAACCGCCAATTATTATTTATTACTGTGAATCGATTTTGATAATTCGTTTTTTGTATTATAGTTAAAATTTCTGAGGACCTCATGGTCTAAGATCCGGCTGCAGAATCTCTACGTTCATCGCGTATTTAATCCAATTCACATTTGAACAAACATTTATGATTAGGAGAATACATTGATAATAGATTGCCAGTCAATAATTGGCCGCAAGTAATTTTAACTAAACTTATGTTAATTAATTTTCGAAAAAAAATTGCGCTCACTTGTTTTTTAAATAAAATATCATCCACATCATAGCAATGTATGTAAAGAATTCGAAAATCGATGGGTGCCGGTGCACACTCGGCCGCAACTACTTCGCAGACAGGTGTAAACAGGTAATATTTTGGTGTATTTATACGTTCATAACGTACATTAATGATTTATATATCAAATGAAAGCTATTTTTTTCTGTTTATAATGATATACGGTTGCTTAATTAAATCTGTCCGCAAATAAGGGTTGCCGGCTGTTAAAAATTAAAATCTTAAAGATAGAGTGAAAGAGAGCTAGCGCGTATCATCACTAGTCAGACGAGGATAGCGATTGCCAGCTGTACATGCTTCCTCATAGGGACAGCGTGAAGTATTTGGACCTGCATCTCGACCGTCGTCTAACCTGAAACCAACACATAAAAAGAAAAGGGAAGAGCTGAATCTTCGGTTCAAGAATCTTTACTGGATCTTGGGAAGAAACAGTGTACTCCCCACTGATAATAAATTGTTGATATACAGGACCATCTTAAAACCAGTTTGGACATAAGTCGTCCAGCTCTGGGGTAGTGCCAGCAACTCTAATATTAGAATGTTTGCAAAGAATGCAGAATGCTATACTGCGCACCATATGTACGTAATGTACCATGGTTCATTCGTAACTCCGAAATATATCAATACGCAAATATCACCACAGTGGCGGAAGAAGTACGTGCTATGGGAGAAGACTGTTGCTGCACCTTTGCGACTGCCTCGCTGACATTACCATATACTAAACGTCTCAAAATAAATGACATGTTGCCAATAGTTTAATGGCAACAATCCATGAGTTATAAATATAGAGTAGTGGTTCTAATGGGGACCACACTAAACCCGCTTTCAGCACCATCAGCTATCAGCTATCAGCAGCCATCTGCTTATAGCACAGCTGATTGCAGATAAACCCGAAAAAAAGGGTTAACGAGGATGAAAATTTCGTATAAACGCTTTGGCTTTACGCCAACGACTTACAAAACGGAAGTGAAGCCGCGAGCAGAAGCTAGTGGTATATATAAAATAAGTTGATTTGGCCAAAATGGTTATAACGTTATGTATTACGAACTCTAAAACAACGTGATTTTCATGTTAGAATAAAAATGTTGCAGCTGTTGAGAACACTGGGATTCGACGCATGCGCAATACCTTTAAAGCATCGTGCAGCTGGCAATCGCTATCCTCGTCTGACTAGTGATGTTACACGCTAGCTCTCTTTCACTCTATCTTTAAGATTTCTCATTTTTAACATCCAGCAACCCTTATTTGCGGCCAGATTTAATTAAGCAACCGTATATCATAATAAACAGATAAAAAATAGCTTTCATTTGATATATACATCATAAATGTACGTTATGAACGTATTAATACACCAAAATATTACCTGTTTACACCTGGCTGCGAAGTAGTTGCGGCCGAGGGTGCACCGGCACCCATCGATTTTCGAATTCTTTACATACATTGCTATGATGTGGATGATATTTTATTTAAAAAACAAGTGAGCGCAATTTTTTTTCGAAAATTAATTAACATAAGTTTAGTTAAAATTACTTGCGGCCACTTATTGACTGGCAACCTATTATCAATGTATTCTCCTAATCATAAATGTTTGTTCAAATGTGAATTGGATTAAATACGCGATGAACGTAGAGATTCTGCAGCCGGATCTCGTACTATCAGAAATTTTGCATAAAAAATAAACATTTTGCCAATTCGCGGTCTCCACGTCAGAACCCGTCTGCCCCAACGGTTCTCGGTAATGTTCTCGGGTCTGCGACAGATGTGACCGCCCCATTGCCACTTTAGTTTGCTAATACGCTGAGCAATGTCGGTGACTTTTATTCTCTAACGAATTACTTCATTGCGTAGTGTAGGACGCCTTGAGACTAGATGGAGTGACGATATTCGAAAGGCAGCTGGTGGCGGTTGGAGAAGTAAGACCCAGGATCGGGCTGAGTGGCGTATCATTGAATGAATGAATGAATGAATCATGATGAATGATGATGATCAATGAACATCAATCCAGTGCCAATGCTTGCCAAATGCATTAGTACCTAAAAAGGTGGTGGTTTTTATCGTCGGAGGGCTAAGTACCAGCTAGAGGCTCTGGAAGCGATCGAGGGGCCAAAAGGCTCATAGGCAACGACACTCTTGTGCAAAAAAAAACTTCGAAAAAAGAAGTCTCGAATATCGCCGCAAAATTGTTAGCTTATCGGAATCGCTTCGGAAAGTGTGCAACTGATCTGTGTGATCTAATCTGGCCCTTTTTCTGTCAGACTGCTCGTAGCTAGAAAAAGCGATATCGTTTCATGGTTGACGTTCCAAGCACTCGAACGAAGAGGGTGTGGGTCTAGTCAATAAGAACGTCTAGGCTGTGGAATACGGTGCCTCAGTGGATTTTTCGCTATTGGTACGATCTTGGTGTCTTCAAATCGAGAGTGAATCGGTTTCTTCTAGGTGAGCACGCTCCATCGTAGACCGCATCGTCACTTAACATCAGGCGAGATGGCCGTCAAGTGTAAACCTACTATAATCGTTAAAACAGGGTCCACTCGTGGTATCGCGTCCTACTTTATCCAACGCTCCCTTTCGGGCGGTAGGGTTAATGTATTTTATCCACCTGAAAAATTTGAACAATTTTTTTTTTAATAAAGAGTGACGAGATGAGCAGGACATGTGCCTGATGGTAAGCAACATGCCTGCCACATAACAGCACAGTGACACGCAGCTATTGGAATATGAAGAGTCCAAATCATTAACTAGCAGCCTAGCACTGCACTGCGCTCGTCACCCAGAGATCTAAGATGTTACATCTCTAAGCCCTGTAATTTCACTGGAAACATGGCCCTTCAACCCGGAACACAATAATGTTTGCACATTACTGCTTGGCGGTAGAATAACTGGCAAAGGTGTGGTACTTCCCCAGGCGGACTCTGCCAAGAGTCCTACCACAACAGTACTACCTACCACTGCTACTCTAAATGCATCGAACTGATACCGGAAAAAAAACATAGGACTAAAAAGAACATCGTTGATCCCCTGTTAAATTAAAGTACCTGGGTTACCGAGCTTTGCTCGGTTTAAATACTAAAAATACTTAGATATTCTTAAAAAAAAAATATTTGAAAAAAGAAGAGAAGCCATCTAGATTCGAACCCGCAGCTATTAATTCGTGACCGCCATGAACGCCCGACTTTCTGTTTGAGCCAATTATGCTGTCGCGTCATGCGGCGAAATTTACCTTTGCATTCTAATGTCTATTGTGACAGTTTTTCATTGTCTAAAACGCGCATAATATGCGTTTTTAGACAATGAAACCTAGTTAGATCGATTTATCGTCCCCGAAACCCCCTGCATACATAATTTCATAAATATCGTTCCAGCCGTTTCCGAAATTCAGATTCTATATATATATACATATATAGGTACAAGAATTGCTCGTTTAAAGGTATAAGATATATATATATACATATATAGGTACAAGAATTGCTCGTTTAAAGGTATAAGATATATATATATACATATATAGGTACAAGAATTGCTCGTTTAAAGGTATAAGATATAGCGTGCTGCGACATAAAGATAAAATCAAAACAAATAAACATTAAGATTTTAGTTTAGGTATTTATAATTTATGTTCAACTATTGTGCTATTTTGCGTTGGGTCATAAAAAAACAAATTAATGTAGATAAGTCTAATAAGGATGCAGAGCTGTTAGAAGATCCGTGTCTGATTTATTTATATCTACGTATCTATAACATTTGTAATTATATATGCTCTGATGATTTATACATAATACGTACTCGTACCTACTTATTTTGTGTTGGTCTCAGTATCTATGTCGCAGCCAACTAGCTAAATCAGCCGTTCAATTAACAGCCTAGCATCTTTACGAAACAGCGTTAGAACAGCATTTCAGCCATTTGATCAAACAACTGGGCAAATAATTTGGATTGTTCACTTTTAAAACTTGCCCAGCCTATCCATTTTGTTTACTTATTAAATCTGTTAATTTCCACTTTCCACCATCTTGTTCCGATACTCTCCTAACTGTCAAAATGGCGTCGGCAAACATTAATTAATATGTGTACCTGGATTATTTTTCCAAAACTAATCTAACCCAGCTAACATTTTAAAGTATTACTTTTAAGTAAATAAATAATTTGATTTGTCAGTTGCTTCATCTTTTTCATTTTTGTCACATGCTCGATGTCTTCAGCCTAAACATAAGTCAGTTTATTATATGTTGTAACAACCGATACCATTCAGGCCGCTTGTGAAACGGTATTGTTTATTGATATGTACAGAGACTATGCAATAAATGAGTATGAGTAGTAGGCTTGACAGGCTAGCCTATTGATTGAACAGCTGATTAAGGTATTTGGCTGCGACATCTAAATTAACTCGTGAATCAAAAACTTTGTTCCCTTTTTTACGAAACTTGTGCGGGCGGAGGTATATGAAGCATACTAATGGTTGATTTGGAAAAGAAGCGCAGAATTCAGATTTTAAACTGTCTATGATTTAGTTGCTCGAAGAAAAACCGACTTCAATTTACAATTTATTAAATTCAGACATTCCTCCAAACTTCTTATGAAACTATCACTATGTCGGCGTCGTCTAGACTCTAAATAAATGAAAAAAATGTATATTTTTTGTTGATATTACAATATATTACAAAAACCAGGACACTGATTTCGATAAAGTTTATATGGGACTACCTCTGCACTTTGATCTACCGAACAAATAAATAACCATCAAATTTGATTCACAATTGGCGGAGCGATCACGTAACGTACAAAAAAAAAAATTTGATTATTCGAAAATATTTGCAGGCGGTTAAAAAATAGGGGTCTATATAGAGTGGCATAACATTTTTTGTCCTATTTTAGGTAGGCATAACGTTTTTAGGACTAATTATAATTTTCCATAACAACTAAACGCATAACTGTCTTCGCATAATGTTAACTAGCATAACCTGACCTAACCTGAGATGAAACATAACGATAACTTAGCGTAATGTTTAAACGCATAGCCGTATATAGCATACAGATAACTTAGTATAATGTTTCGACGCATTACTATAAATAGCATAATGTTTAAAGGCACACATTGAGAAAAACATAACAATTCTTAAACATAATGATCAACGGCATACATTTTAAACGCCTAACTAAAAAACGAGTGCAAAGAGCGGACTGTCGCAACATTATTTAAATAAAATACGTCGGTGTGTGAAATGCGGGTGGGTACTTTGACAACAATATTTATAATTTTGTAGGCAGAAATCACCCAGGTTTTTATTTCTTAGCAAGTAAAATTAGTCAAGAAATAAACCATCAACTCATAGAAATAGAAAAAACGGAAAGGGGAACATCACTACCAAAAAAAAGAAGAGAAACACAGACAAACAAAGTCGTATTGATAACATCATCAATAATAAAGAAAACTATACATCAAAAACAGCATTTTTACTAGCGATAGCTAGTAATTTAAAATTGAAATGAAAATGTTACCTCGTCAAATACGAGGACATTATTTAATTCATTTCATATATTTATATTGAATTGCAATATTACATTTTGCATGTTATATTAAAAGCAATAATAATAACAGCACATGAATATTTCAATTGAGCTTTATTTTCATATTAAATATGCCTTGCGTTTTATGGTAGGTACAATAAAAGGTCTTTATGCAGTAGTATAACAATTTTTGTACTCATTTATGTAGACATAACGTTTTTGGGACTTAAAAACCTACATACACTTAAGACATATGGTGCACTTTTTGACTCCGGGTGGGCTCCCGCCAGAAGCTCTGCAGTCAGCCCTGAGTGTCGCTTCTCCATACTCGGCCTGTGCTCCACTACGGAGGTCGCCGTTGCGCTTCGCTTGCCACCTCTCCCCTTCGCTACGCTTGGCCTCGCATGGATCACTCCACTCAAGACCTTCCTTGAGCTTCTGGCTCCCCGGTTTTTAAATACACTCTAGGGGTAGTAGCGACAAGACTAGGTGGAGTCGGGGTACTCCGAGTCGGATCTGGACCCTATATAACCTGGTTATATATTATGTAGCACAACAAATAATAAAAAAATGCCTAAATGCGTCTGAGCAACAGTCGAATTGAATTTAGTACAATAGATTTTTATGATTAAAATACATTACGCCAAAAAATTATTATGCAAAAGTTACATTATGACACTATATTATGTTATGCTACATTCATTATGACAAAGTAAATTAGGGGAAAAAAATTATGCGATTTAAACGGCACCTTAAAAAAAAAATTGGTTGCCTGTAAAGTCTACGGGCGAAAGTTTTACGTGACAACGACTTTGAGTGGTAAAATAATTTTACTAAAATAAACTACCTTCACATTATCACTACACAATCGTTTTACAATTAACTGGCAACGTGTAAACTTGTATGCAGGCGCCTAAGCGAATCGGCGACTCGGGCATGGTTAGCCCGCCTAAGAGCGAGCGAGACAGACATAAAAAGTGAAAGGCACGCGTCCCTCTCACTCGCTCTCATTGTGAGCGCATAACGTGAGCGGAGCGTAACGCAGTTTCTTGAAGTGTCACCCGGCAAACCAATTTATAAGACGTTGTCACGTCAAAAATAGGACAAATAAAAAATGCCTAAAACCTATTATGCGTCTCATCAATAGTCGAAATAAATGTAGTACAATAGATTGTTATGCTTAAATGACGCCAAAAAATTATTATGCGAAAGTTGCATTATGACACTATACATTATGCTAAATTCATTATGACAAAGTAAATTAGGAACAAAAAGTTATGCGTTTTAATAGGCTCCCAAAAACTATACGTGTGATTTTTGCATATCAAGAAGCCCCCAAATAATCTATGATAATAATCTTTATTTGGTACCTGCTACCGATAAGTAGCAACCTTAAAATAACTGAATAACATATTTATTATCTGTATCATGGTCAAATTTAATTTATATATGATACATTTAAGTCAGAATGTGATATAAAACATGCCAGGTTTTTATTGTTTTTTGATAGATTTTTTATTAGGAAATTAAATTAATGGTTTCCATCGCAAATAAATAACACCGAAATAGGAAGGACGGTCGGAGTAGTAGAACTTGAGTGATATTGAAGTGGGCGTAACAATAATCTTGGATTATAACCAAAATTCACTTGATTGATCGACTTTTAGCTAATCTAATGTAATCTATTCTATGCTAATAGGCGAATATTTTATTTTTAGTGTTATGACTCTTTCCATGTATACTATCTATACTAATATTATAAAGCTGAAAAGTTTTTTGTTTGTTTGAACGCAAGCATTTCGGGAACTACTGATCCGAATCGAAAGATTCTTTCTCTGTTAGATAGTCCATTTATCGATGGCTATGTTTAACATTACGCTACTATCAACAGGAGCGGAGCATAAATGAAAAATGTAACAAAACCGGGAAAAAATATTGCTTTTTGAGAGCTTTCGTTGCGTGACAGCAAGTGTCTATCTTTTAAAGGTTGCGTCATTAGACCCTTTTTTTGTGTGAGTGAAATGCATTGACGCACCGTCCACTGTGTAGGGACACGGCAGGTGTGTCGGACTCGACACGACTAAAAGTGGTGCCCCTACCGATTAAGGTCCTAAACGCCCGACACCCCAGGCCCTCCAAGTGTGGGTGACCTCCAACGGGGTGCGAGCCCGAGTGGCTCGCCCCCGTGTCCGCTTCCTTTTCCGCGGAGGAGCAAGAGGATCCATCTCCCTCCCTCGCTCCTCGGCCTCTCTCCGCGTCTTGCAGAAGGAAACCATCGACTCCCACGACCTCTCATTGTCGAGCATCTTTGGTAAGATGGTTGGCAACGAGAGGTCCGCCCCCATGACCACAGCTAGGGATCGCCGCGGTTCCTCCATGACCCATGGCCATGACCCTTTGGACTCCGTGGAGAAGAGCCTCCTCTGTGCGGTCCAACCGACACGGGAGCGCCGTACAGGGCCATGGAGTGCACCACTGCCATGCCATGCCAAGAGGATTTAGAATACCTACTATGCGATAAAAATATATTTTAGTGGACATTTCTCACACAACAGCATTTAGCAAATTAAGCAAAGTTTTTTTTATTTTTGTAGTTTTAACCTACAATAGACTGCATCTCGCGATGATGCCGTATACGATGGAGCGTGCTTAACTAACAAATACCTTAAAACTGATTCACTCTCGATTTGAAGACACTTATATTGTAACCATAGGGGAAAATCCCACTCAGGCAATGCCATCCACAGCCTAGACGTTCTTATCACAAAAGTAGAGTCAAACTTTTTTCGTTCGAATTTTTGGAACGTCAACCATGAAACAATGTCGGTTTGTTCGAGCTACGAACAGTCCAACACTAAAAAAGGGCAAAATGGTTCGATGGTTAGATAATGCAGATTAGTTTCATACTCTACGAAGTGTATCCCATAAAAAACCGATCAGTTATGTGTGATAAATACTATGGGCAGGCAGTCAGATAGCTGATAATGTTATTAAGTATGTATTTTTGTGACTAAGTTTCAGTCAAACCCTTTAAGAGACAGCATAGGCAGAGTTTAGTTATGCATTAGTATTTATTTTGTTCCTAAGTAACTACGTAGTGACTGCGTATAATACTTTTGATCATTCATGCTCTCTAAAGGGCGATTTAAACTGAACGAACATAGAGCTAGAGCTGGAACAAGAGCATTCTTTCTCGATCTTTTAGTGTAAACGAAAGATCGTTCTTAGCGTTTTCCATATTATATATTCCATAGAATCTTTGCGAACGCAAACAAAACAACGAAATAATGCTCTACCTACGTTTGTTTACTATTTTTTTTTGTTTTTTTATTTATTTATTTATTTAGTATATAAAAAAAATCATTCATTCATTTGGAGTAAATATATATTTACTCCAAATGAATTTGATACAGTGGGGATAGAATGAGCAGTCGCTCGTCTGATGTAAATCGGTCTTTAAAGGATTCTTCTTCCAACGTCGTGACATTGGCAGGCCACTCTTCCTTCTTCAAACATGGTTGACAAAAGCAATGGCTGACACATGCGTCATATTCGTGAAAGGGTGTTCGTCGTAAGAGTTGAACTGCTGCTCTAATGTATAAACTAGCACAGAGCTCTAAGGTTTTCTCCAAAATGTTTAATGTCGCTCATATAAAAATAATGTCTATGCTGAAAATGTAGAGCACGGACCCTCTAATATGTGGTGGTTAAAGTTTTGAATTAAAAAGTCCTTTCACGATGTACCAACTTAACAAATAAATCTTGTTGAAACATACTTTTCAAAACATTGTAGACTGACTGCAGAAATACATAAATATAAAATCACTTTAATTTACATATTATGTAAATTAAATTACAAATCAATACAATTAAATACAATTTTAAATACGTAAACTTGTTTAGAAAAATAAAGCACCTATTTTATACCTAACTACAGATAGTGCAATCCACGAAGACGCGCCCCACTATTCCTCCTAACCGTTTATAGTATATGTGTGCAAGCTTCCGTCAATGTTGAGTGTTATCGGTACACACTAATGAGGATCCGTAACGTTTTTAGTTGAGTATGCAGATTTATAGAGCTAAGAAATCCTTAACAAACAGTGTAAAAATTTTTGTTCTACGACAAAAATTGACGAAGTTATGACCGAATTACTAGCGAAGTTCACCGAGTGGCCGTCGCGATAGCTGTGACGTCACTGTGACGGTCGCCGCCAGTTAGCCGTTGGCAGCGATAAGGCGCGCAGTGTTTTGTTTCTTTAATTGTGACTTTAAAACAAATTAAGTGTCCGATTTGTGTGTAATTCACTTTTTAAACTATGTATAAATATTGTATAGTGCCAAAATGTATAAACGCTTCTATTAAAACGCCAGAAAAACTATTTTTTAACGTGCCGAAATACCCAAAATTTCGTAAAAAATGGTATTCGGTTGTAAAAAGAGATCATAAAACTCCACCCTCTGCCCAGGCTACAAGACATTGCTTTGAAGATCATTTCGATGTGAGTACCTACATAACTATACCTATTATTTGGTTAATATTTATTAAAATAAGGTGGTACCTACTAGGTATTAAGTGCAGTGTACCTTTCTATTTATCTTATTTTAAGCTGCTGTATTAATAGAAACATACCTTCTTACTTTTTCTGAGTATTGTGTATAAACCTACGTACCTACCTATTTGCCCGTTCTCATTTCTATGTAATATTCCAAGGTTAAAGCACAGAAACGTACTTAGGTAAAAATCAAAGAGTGAATGATATATTATTTATTTTTTAATCATCTACACAACAGCGGTGCATTTATGTATCTGCCTCAGCTATGCCTTACTGTTAGAAGCAACTACATTAATATATCCTACTAATATAACACTCGCATAAATTGTAACACACGTAGCGCAGTCCGCTTGGTCGAACATAACCGATTACCAAGGTTTCAATCATCATCATCAGCGGGGCTTAACTAGTATTTTTATATTTCAGTTGGAAGAAGATATGGAAAATTACGTAAAGTTTAAGTTGGTTGGAGGAAAGCTTAAACTGAAGAAAGGAGTTTTGCCTCATAAGTTTGAATGTCAAAAGCCTCAAAAAAAGAAAATTGACCGACCAGGTTATAAGAAAAGACAAGATTTAGAACTAGTAGTTTTGGAGAAAAATGGCAACATGGAACAAACAATGTTTGCTTCAGCGGCTTCTGGTTAGTTGCCACCGTAACACCTATCTAAGAACATGCACCAATCAAACCCAACCCCATAACTGAAAACTGCATCAAAATCAGACAAGTAGTCTTGGAGAAAAATGGCGACATGAATTGCACAAACAAACATCCCCCCCCCCCCCCCCCCAAACGCATAGACCGTCTGCGTTGCGTCGTGGGTAATAAAAAAAACAGAAATAAAATATATGCATAAAAAATGTTTTTGCTTTATATTCAAGTCATCCTACCTAAGTACATACTGAACGAACGATTTGTAACAAAACGCGAGATGGCAAAAAAAACAGCCATGACATCTTATATTGGATTCTGTCATACCTATATCAGCAAGTGAGAGAACCATGCACTAAATAAAGCGCAAGTTGGTTAAAAATCATTCGCGAAATGATCTACATATGAATGAACGAAAACAATTATTTCATTTACATTTGATAGTATAAACACTACTCTTAAGTTCTGAATATGTCCCTGTACCTACACTTTACATTCAATTTATTACATAGGCAGGTGTAATAAAATGAATGTAAAGTGTAGGTACAGGGACATATTCAGAACTTAAGAGTAGTGTATATACTATCGAACGTAAATGAAATAGTTGTTTTCGTTTATTAATATGTAGATCATTTCGCGAATGATTTTTTAACCACTAACTAACAAATTAAAGATTACTAATAAGTACCTACGTACGTAGATAAATAAGCAGCATCCTTACCTTTGTAGTTTCCAACCACGGATTTCAACGCTGGTGAATTTGGAATGATTACCTAGAAACCTAGATAATCAAATACCATAAAAGAATCCACTTTAGAAGATTATCTGACTGAGCTTGCACAAAACCCGCTTCTACTTTATTAGTACTCATATTACTTATGTACGTTTTATACTTAAGTATCAAAAAATTACACTCCAACAACACTTTATGTAAATAAATTGCCAAATATTAGGGACCAACCGAGTCGCACGTCGCCGCTGCTACGTCGAATGTGCCGGCCGACCGGCCGGCCGCGCTCGGTTCCGTCACAGTGACGTCACGCGCTCCCGCGTGCATTGACTTTTAGCGACAGGAACGGTATATGTTTATTATTTAATATCTTCGTAAGTAATGGTCCGATTTGGATAATTCAAAAAGATATATGATCCTTATGTCATAAAGAATAACGTGGATGATAGATCTATTGAATTTGCTATAACTTTACTGATCCTCATTACCTATGAATGCACACGCATACTACAATGACTGTAGAATGGTTCGCGACTGACGCTCGCAGCAAACGCGATTGGTGGAGAAAAAAATTGGTGGGGCGCGTCTTCGTGGGTTGCACTATCTATAGCTGTTCGGTCTCTAAAGGTATGACTTTTAAATTAATAAATATTGGACATCTCTCACACAACAGTAGGTATCTTCTGTCAAACGTACTTCCATCCGATGATATATTTTGTAGTCTAGCAAGTAAGTGTTGCAAGCCCTAAAGGATAGATTTGATGATACTGTTTTCTGTTAACTTTATAAGACAACTTGGCAATTTTCACTATAATTGTTTAATAGTAAAATGTAAATAATTTTAACTTTTGATACGAGCATGTAGGTACTTATTCTTATGAAATAGTCACTAAAGGTTATAATTATTGAGGGTAGGTAAATAAAAGAACTGAAAACAGTACACAGTCGTCGCCTCATTTTTGGCTTTTTTTATTTTTCGTATTAAATTTATTTCTTATATCCAAAGTACAAAGCGTTCGTATAATCTAATGGGCCGTACAATCCCTGGTTATAGTCTCCTCCTAGGTAAGGACTGCTTTCTAGAGCAGAGTAAAGTGATGGATCAGGGTATTGGACGTATCCGAATGGGGCAGATGCTTCGGCGATCTGCTCAGGGGCAACGACGTACATTATTGGGGCAGATGCGTCGAATACACTATCAGCCGAAGCGGCGTATGGGACTGGAACAGAAGCAGAAACGACTGGTTCAGCTGGAGTCGATTGCACAACTGGAGCAGACTGTACGGGGGGTGGGACGACAGATGGGACTGGGGCAGTAGCAGCTCCAATGGCAGACCGAACGTCAAAAGAATCTGGGCCAGTTTGGTACCTAGCCACATTAGCCAAAGCCGGGGCGACGGTTGCAGCCTGGTAACTTCCAGAGTTTGCGTATGATACTGCTGGGGCTACCGCGGCGGGTGCGTTTCCATTGTTATAAATAGCCGGGGCAACTGAATTAAATCCATACCTTCCATTGTTGGCGTATGAGAGAGCAGGAGCAACGGCGCCATACCTCCCGGCGTTATAGGAGGCGAAAGGGGCAGCCGTACTGTACTGGTTGTACGCGTAGTTGGGAGCGGTGGTGCCGTAAGCTTGGGAATTGTAAGCGATCCTGGGAGCTGCAGCACCATATACTCCAGAGTTGTATACGGAGGGAGCGGTGGTTCCATACACTCCAGAGTTGTATACGGAAGGAGCGGCGGCTCCATATACTCCAGATTTGTATACGGAGGGAGCAGCGGTTCCATATACTCCAGAGTTGTATACGGAGGGAGCAGCGGTTCCATACACTCCAGTTTTGTATACAGACGGAGCGGCAGTTCCATATACTCCAGAGTTGTACACGGAGGGAGCGGCAGTTCCATATACTCCAGCGTTGTACACGGAAGGAGCGGCGGATCCATACACTCCAGTTTTGTATACGGAGGGAGCGGCGGTTCCATACACTCCAGTTTTGTATACAGAGGGTGCGGCAGTTCCATATACTCCAGCGTTGTACACGGAAGGAGCGGCGGATCCATACACTCCAGTTTTGTATACAGAGGGAGCGGCAGTTCCATATACTCCAGAGTTGTACACGGAAGGAGCGGCGGTTCCATATACTCCTGATTTGTATACGGAGGGAGCAGCGGTTCCATATACTCCAGAGTTATATACGGAGGCAGCGCCAGTTCCATAAACTCCAGATTTGTATACGGAGGGAGCAGCGCTTCCATACACCCCAGAGTTGTATACGGAGGGAGCGCCAGTTCCATAAACTCCAGAGTTATACGCCCCAGTAGCGGAATAAGATGCACCAGAGTTGGGGTACGCAACCCCAGGGGTGGATACACCTCTGACTAGGTTCTTGGCGATGATAGAGGCCTCTCTGGCGACGGCACCGTCGTTCCGAGCTTCTACTGTCTTCACGGCGTCTACGTGACGCCATGCTTGCTCTTCGATCGCATTGGCGGTTTGGCCTTCAATTTCTTGGACCTGGGAACAAAATAAGGTGTTGAATCAGATTGTATCCTAATTTGGGACAACAATGTTATTGTTTTGTGTAACATATTAGTTATTTTTTCTTAGTTTTCAGTTTCTTGGATTATTTCCTTGTTCAAAGATTTTTTTAACTCTCAATTTTAGTCTGTATTTAATAAGAAATAAAAAAAACTGTTTGGGTGTATTTGTCTTTCAAAGCTTTTGAATTTACCTACAAAAGTTAAAAAAGATTCTACCAAGTTTGGCTTATAATTTAAAGTTAATGTTCGCTCTAATATTACCAGCGTCTATAAACTAAACGTTAAACGCCACCTCGTTGAGACTAAACCTTGATACGTAAGCGCAACAGTTTGTACCATCAGATGGTCCTGTACTTTTTTGGGACAACATATTTAATGGGTCTGAAAAACCAATTTTTGCTGCTGTTTGATTGATGTCGTTCAAGAATTTCTAGTACTTATCCAGGACAGCCATAAATAATTTCCTTACCTTATAGCCGACTTGTTTCTCAGCATCAACAACTGCCCTGACATGATCGGCCTCTGCCACTTGTGCGTCTCCGACTTCGACTTGTGCTTCTATGGCCGCTCCGTTGATATCACCCGCGGATATCGTGGGTGGAGCCGGCTCGAGCCTCTGGCCTATAGGTAGGCCAGGATCGGCTACGACGTACGCCAAAACAGCGGCTACAATCTGAAATAGATCATTAAGTTAATAAAACTAGACCGCTTGCGACACCGCCTGCTCTTCGCGTTTACAATTTTGGCGGGAAAACGGGTGTCAGGTTACAAAACCGCGGTGTTTGTGCTTCGACATAATTATGAAGTGCCGCCCTACTTGTATTCGTTTGAGCCCATTTATTCTCAAGAGCGTTTCAAGACGCTTCAAGCGATATCGTTTGTTTAGAATTAATGTACTTAAAATGTAAACTAACATTTTTGACACTTGAGATTTATTTTTGCGATTTCTCAAGTAGTTGATCAACTATTACATTAATAATTTATGAAGGAGATGTATGGCTTAAATGTGTTGTATACGAAATAACAAACTCGAAAAACCAAAAAAAAACTGCATTCGATAGCACAAATATATATCTATTTTTTTATTTTTTCAATACTTCGGGACTATTTACCCGCCAAAAATTTTTATTTTAGTTTTTTTTTATTTTACAATTTTTCTATGTAAATGAACTCTAATTTTAATGTGAAATATATCAAAATAAAGACCAGTTCAAGTAGACGCCATTAAACACACATTTATCGGTATTCATTTCCAAATAAAATCACGAAAAAACATTTTCCCCGCCAAAAACCCGTCCGCAAAATTAAGTTTGTATGTTTTCGTCATCAACCAAGTTTTTGGGTACTATATTACACACCGGTGTAGCAAGCGGTTCAGAACTTATACCGATATCCGTGGAAACTATGGGCAGTTGGGGAGCCGAGGCTAAGTTCAGCGGGATAATGCTGCCAGCATTTTAGGCTCCTTCGCGCCAAGAATAGAGCAGATTGGGTGATTTGGTAACATGTTGTGATGGTGACACTTAAATTATATTTTTGTTATTATACGTTTTTTATTTAATTTTAAGTTAGTACTAATCAAATCTTTGTTACGGGTCTGGATCTGGTTGCTATAATACAATAGTTTACCAAACTAGAGTCAATTAATTAGCAGAAGGAGGCAAAAGTTGCGTTGGGTTGACTCTTTGGGAAAGGGGGTTGTCATAGGGATCACTCTGGTCAGTTCTTGGTCTAAAACATCTCCCTGGGGATACGGCGCGAGAATGCTTTTGGACATGGGTCTAACAATTACGGGATAATATTATTTTTGATTACACAACTTTTTTGTGTATTTGTCTATTATTAATATGTTGACAGTGTTCAATTAATACAAATACTTTGTGTTGGACACTTGTAAAATAATTTGTCTGAGGTTAGACGTGATCGAATAAAAATAAACAAATGTTCGTTATGTTTCTAGATCTGAGTTTGTTTTAGGACAGTGATTACTAAGTGTCGGGTAAGATAGGGCTGTGAGAAGTGTCCGTACGTATTTCTTTCCCTTTTAGCTTTACTATCATCGTTACCGATATTGTCTACTTGTGATCCTTTGTTAGTTTTATCCAGGTGTGGCCCGCAATCATATCCTTATGTGATTTGGGCGGCCCACCCTATTTTTTTTCCGTGATTTGGATAAATAACTACATTAATTATGTCATAGTTAATTTTTACTTTTTTATCATCCACCTTTTTGTTTACTCCGAAACGTCGCTGTCTCGTTATTATATTAGCGCGTAGATTTTGAGTTTGTTGATCTCATTTTTAAGTCTCATACTGTAGTGTGTGTGTGTGTTTTGTTTTTAAATCAAAGTCAGTTGGGTACATGAATAAAAATCTGCATCTGCCAATATGATTCAATAATCTGCAATATGGCTTATCCTCACGCAAATCGTCTATTAAACTGCGAGACTTTCGTTCCGCCATTTTGTTATTAAGCTGGTCTCGGAGAACGTATGAATCCTACTAATATTATAAATGTGAATGTATGGATGTTTGGATGTTTGGTGCTCAATCACGTCCTAACGTATGAACGGATCGGGCTGAAATCCGGAACACAGATAGATTATAGTCTGGAAGAACACATAGGCAACTTTTTATCCCGGAAAAACAACGGGAACGGAAACTTCGCGGGTAACACCGCGGGGCGCTGCTAGTATATACTATTTATAATTTTGTTTCCATCATCATCTGCAGCGTATCTCCTTACAGGGCGATTAATTTGGCGGAAAATGTCGTGAAATGTCACAAAATGTCCACAAAAGCCCTACTGTAAGTGTAAAAAGTAGTCGTCGATATTAAAATTTACTTCATGGTAGAACACGGCCTTAACAGAGTCAATTCGTTTTCCGTATACACGGTTAACATTTTCGATTTTTTTGTACTGATTCGTGTACATTTGATTATGAATAAATATTTTTGATTTACAAATTAGCGACTTTCTCAAAAATATAGTTTAGAAAACACAAAGAAACTCCGTATCCAAGACCAATATAAATAATTAAAAAATAGAATCAGAAAAATATCTAATTATTTATATGTGGTACTGAATCTTATAACTTTAAACGAGCAATTCTTGTATATAAATATGTATATATATATAGAATCTAAATCTCGGAAACGACTCCAACGATTTTCAAGAAATTATGTATGCAGGGGGTTTCGGGGACGATAAGTCGATCTAGCTAGGTTTCATTTTTAAGAAACGTATATTATGCGCGTTTTTAGACAATTAAAAACTGTTACATTAGACATTAGAATGCGACGGTAAATTTCGCCGCCACGCGCGTCAGTATAAATAGCTCAGGTGGGAAGACGGGTGGTCACGAAACGGTAAATCCGGGTTCGAATCCAGACGGCTGCTTGGTTTTTTTTCAAGTTCATTCTTTTTTTTTATTTTATATATTTCTGATATTATATTTAAGTTTTTATGAGAATCTTTTATGAGAAATTTTCTCTGTAGGTAACTAAGTATAAGCAGTGTTTAAACCGAGCAAAGCTCGGTCACCCAGGTACTATTAATTTATAAAAAAGTAATAATTAATATTTCAAAAGATAAACTATTTAAGTAGCTTTATTTAAAATGTATGTAAATTTATGAGACCAGTAAAGTTTGGGGGCGTTTGAAAATAATGTGGACGACATAAGCTCGGGATCGGAAGAAGTGGATAGAAATAAGAAGACCTTTGTGTAGCGGTGCGAATATTCAGATTACCTTTTTAAAATAAAATTATTAATTCATGTTAATTTATAAGATCAGACTAGGTATTTATTCAGATAGTTATAAAAACAAAAGGCCATTATTTATTGAAAAACACGAAAATTATGTAAGTATCACAGAAAATAATCCTTTATTTTAGAAAGGATATTGTGTAAAAAAATAACGACATTTTTTCGGTTTGAAAATTGTTTCAAACCATTCCAGCACTAATATTCGATTGATATAAAAAGGACATCACCACATCACTTAATTTAACTATAAAACACTTTCAAATTATGATGATCGATCACTAATGTAAGAAGATGCGTACACGCACTAACCAAAATTCTCATGGTGCACTTCAGTTGACGGCCCGAAAACTACTGATAACCTGTTTTAATTTTCGCGCCTTTTATACTTTTCGGATTTAAAAATAGAATACATGAAAAAAACAAAAACAGTTAGCTGTCAAGTTAAGGGCGGGAAAATAGGGCGGAAAATTGGTGAGAGAATTGCGGAAAGCGCGCGAAAGCGGCTCGATTTTTTTTTAACGGTCGCGCATTTCCAGCCAGTTTTAAATTATGACCTATGAGGTCACGATTGGCGGCAAACTAGTTTATATATTAAATTTAATATCATTGATATGCCAATTGTCACCTACGCTTGTTTGATGCGCTCAAATAGCTCGTAAATAGCTCGATTCGAGTCTGGCCAGTGACATTTGTACGCAAATTGGCGTGGCAAGGTTTTTCTCACGAGCTTTGATGATTCGGTCACTATCTGTTTTCTAAAGTTTGAATCATATTTATATGGGCGGGATTAGTTTTAATGTTAACTTTTAATTTATAATCATTTATCAAGGTATTCGTATCATTACCTACGTTAATTAACCTCTGATACTAATATTTTTAAATGGTTTTTTAATAAATGTATCAAACTAGCGTCCCGGCTTTGCTCGTGCAATTCCCATTCCCGTTATTTTCAATGATAAAAATGTAGGTATATATGCTATTCCAGCCTATAATCTAATTACATATACTAATTCAAATTTCAACCCGACTCGTTCATACGTGTCGACGTGATTGAGCAAAAAATATCTAAGCACAACACACTTTCGCATTTACAATAACATATCGTTTTCAGTGGTTATAAATATTTAAAAAGATTTTAGTGTAAAGGGTAGTTAGTGTTGTTAGACATAGGTTAGGCATAGGCAGGATATCAATACAGGCTGAAAATGATGATGATTTTAATATTACACTTTTACAAAAAAACTGAGCTTAATAAAAAAAAACTGTTTCTGGTTCCTAATTGCATATAACTTTTAGAAAACTCTGTAAAATTCAATATCTTAGGTAGAAAGAGCCTCAATGGAATCGATTAATTTCACATACAAAAATCCAAAAACGAAGGTGTTTCTGTTTTTTTTTTTAATTTCGATTTTTAAAAAAACCCAAAAATACCAGTTTTTCTACAACCCAACTACTGTTCTTCTTTTTTTTCTTAACGAGCCCAGTGAACCCTCTGAACTAATACATTTACCGTCGTGGGTTTTTTCAAAATTTTCAGTTTAGCAAATATATTATTTCGAAACCGACTCCTATTCTTCTTTTTTTCTGACGTCCACATAAAGACGCCTATAAAAAATATAAACGATAAATATGTGGATTTTATACATGGTAGTAGTAATTGTAACTATTGGGAAAAAATACATACGTATAGTCAACGCATTCCTAGACTTCCTAGACATGTGGATTGCGTTGCCTGTGTGGTTTTCTCCTAATGGTAACAATTTTATTGTCGTGTTTCCTAATCGAGCGTAGGTCAATTTCTTTTAGGTAAGCTTCATCGTTAACCGTATCGTCGCTTAACATCAGGCAAGATGACGGCCAAATGTAAATGTGTAAAAGTTAAATAAAAAAAAGCGGCCAAGTGCGAGTTGGAATCGCCCATGAAGGGGTCCGTAGCAGCAAGTAACATAATAAACAAATTCTTGTAGTTCGGTGTAATTTTCATCGATGTTTTAATAAAAATATGGTATAATGCTTGAAAGACAGTTTCTGTACAATAATTATTATAATACAGTAAAGTAGTAAAGTAGCAGTAAAGTAGTAAGTTACGGCTGGTCTAGTCGGGAGAACGGCGCCTGCCGATCCGGAGACCCCGGGTTCAAACCCCACACGCACCACTGTCTTTTCGAAGTCATGTGCGTAACACCGCTAAATTATAACGGTGAAGGAAAACATCGTGAGGAAACCGACATGTACCTAGAATCTTTCATTTCAAGTCATGTGTCATCCGCCAACCCGCACTGGGCAAGCGTGGTGGATTATGGCCTTAACTCTCTCCTTGCGAGAGAAGGCCCCGAGTCCCAGCAGTGGGAACGTTTAGTAGGCTGTTGATGATGATGATGATGAGTAAAGTAATAATTTCAAACTTTGAAAATGTAGACAATTTGTATGCTCTTTCTTTTGTCTTTATTTTTTATTAATTGACATGTAAATTGTACATTTATGAATAAAGTACTTACTTTGACTTTGTATTGGATGTCGCAGACCAACTACAAACTCTCCAAAATGTATCCTAAACAAAAATGATGACACGTGGTGTCATGGGACACCAGGTAAGAACGAAGTTCCTTCAGGGCCTCTACCGCCTAACGAAAAACGCTTTGACGCTTTGACGTTGCTGTCGCTTTTCTTCTCGCTTGAAATGAAAGAGACGGCAATGCCAATGCCAATGTAGACCCCCGGGTAATAAAAAGCAGCAACACAATTTGCAAAAAAAAAAAACTGCTACATTTTACTATATTTATGGTGCGATCATCTAAAAAAATTGTCAGTCATAGGAAGGAACTGTTAGAAGGAATTGTAAGTCACAGGAAGGAAGGAACTCCCAAAGGAAGTGAACACTTATAACTTGGAATTTAATAGCTCTCTTAACGTTGTTCTTTGTTAATACCGTAGATGGTGTTGTAATAAAATAAAATATCTATTACAAAGGTAGATTTTTATCCCGGTAAAATGACAGGATTAAAAACTACGCGGGTGAAACCGTAGGTCACTGCTAGTCTGGAATAAACCTTCAAAGCACGGCCATTTAGATTAGTATTATAACCATGGCCATCTAGATTAGTATTAAAGCCATCACACAAGCTTTGCTTAGTTTGGGGTCAGATGGTGTTGTGTGTGAATTGTCCACCAATATTTATTTATTAAAAGCATACCAATCTAAATAAGTTATCTATAAATGCGTTACGCGTTTTACGTGTCACTTCCTTTATATACTTTTCTTACGGCTTTAATCCCATTTATTTTTTCAATTCAGGCGCGTAGCTGAAGCCACGGCGCGGCGTAACGATATATCGTAGCAATTAATCTGTGTAAACTGATTTGCGCAGATTTATCGATCGTATGTATGAAAATTGGCAGTCATAGGAACTGCCGAAAGAAGTGAAAACTTATAACTCAGAATTTGACAGCTTACGTTGGAAACTACACGGGTGTAACCGGAGGGTGTGGCCTGGGCATCATGGCATGACCATCTAGAAATGCGTCAGCATTTCCCATTGGCTGACGCATTTCTAGATGGCCATGCCATGATGGGCAGACCGCGCCTTATTGGCATTTCCCATTGGCTGACGCATTTCTAGATGGCCAATGGGTATGGTCCCGAGTTTACTCGAAGATTTCTTATTATAACCGAGCGTGATGGTAGAATTCCATTCACAGCCCACGAAAAATCTGTCAAGGCGCGCCAAAAGAAGTTTTCACTTCAATAAATCTGAACGATAATCTGCAACGATTTGTCATACACACGACGAAAAATCTGCGCAAATTGGTTTGGACAGATTTATCGCTACGATATATCGTTACGTGTGTAGCTGGCTTTAATCGCCGTCTTCTCCGAGTATGCCGTAAGGATGCTTCGTTCGAATACATCATATCAGATCCTCATTCTTATAGTTCATTGGACGCTATGTAATAATATGTGCTGATCTAATACATCCTTGATGATATCCGTCCGACGGGCCCGGTCAATGTCTTGTTTATAGGTACCATGTACGAAACTCGATCTATTTAGTCTCTAGTTTACATCAAACGTACCAAAATAGATATATAAATTATAAACAACGGGCCAGATGCAAGTCAGATACGCGTTCAAAGGGTTCCGTACATAGTATTATAGCATAAGTAGCCCGCTAAATGTTCCCACTGCTGAGACTCGGGGCCTTCTCTCGCTAGGATAGGGTCAAGGCCGTAATCCACCACGCTGGCTTAGTGCGGGTTGGTGGATGACACATGACTTCGAAAGATTCTTGGTACATGTCTGTTTTCTCACGATGTGTTCCTTCACTGTTTTAATTTAACTTAGCGGTATTTCATAATTTAATATTAATAGTTTTTTTAGTTTTTACAGTTTGTGAGGGTGCTTTAGGGCTATCTATTTTAGTCTCTTTAATTCGAACTCTTGGGAATGGTTATTTTAAAAGATTTAATTTATTATAATGATAAAGTTTTTAATAATAATATTTTTATGATTCCTTTATGTTTTATAAAAAATATATTTTGAATGGTTCAAATAATAATATTTTAATGATATTTTTATTTATGAATTTAAGTTTCCTTGTGTGTCCTTGTTTCCTAAGTGTATCCTTCATTTCGTCGTTCACTTTGTTCGTCATTAAAAAACACCGATGATCTCCGAATGTCCTAACAGGTTTTCATGAATAATTCTCGATCAAGTCAATAAGAAAAAAACATCTGAAACAGTTTAGGAATAACCATTTAGGTAGTAGGTATTATGAAACAAAACAGAAGCACAAAACTAGTTAAAATAAGAAAAAAAAGACATTTTGTTTGAACGTAAATAAACAACATTTTGTGTATTTTTTCGCTTGTGTTAGCGTTATTCGTTACGGGATATTTGCCGTAGTTTTATGGTGAAACGAGTCCCGATGTTCAGATGTCCCAATTAGATGTTTAGATGACCATGTGAAGTAGCAATTCATTCATAGGAATATATCACAGGAAATACTGTAAGTACTTATCTATTTTATGATTCTTAAATATCTTCATAACTTTACTTACCTACCACTTTTCGAATGCAGAAGATAGAGTGGCACAACCGCAATACCCAATCCTTTTCTCCTGCAGTGCCACCGCGTTCGCTATCTAAGAGAGGCGACCCCGTTAAGAGGGCGCCTAGTGCCAGAAAACGAAAAAAGGACATTTTCGACGCCGCTCACTAAAAACTACGACAAAAAAAAAATTGACGTGTGGGTACAATCAAGAAGATGCACGATAACCAAATAGAATTTTAAAAATAGATCAGAGTTTTTTACAATAAAAAAATAAAAATGACACCGAAAAAACCCGTTTTAATTCGAGTACTCGAAATTATCAGCAATGACCCCACATTATTTTTTGGTAATAAAATTCCTAATTGTACGTTCTAGTAAAGTAACCGATCACTTTTTAAATTTATGATTAATTATTGAGTAACTAAATAAAACTTGGGCAAAAATTAATATTGATTTTTCCTCCAAACTGTGTCATGCTATTCTCGACTTTATGTATATCGCATGTATAATACCTACCACCTTATGAAACGCGTCGCGCGGGTGAAAACTGATTTTTCCCTGGCATTAGGCGCACTCTTAAGGGGTTTTGTGTGTAGGGAGAGCGGCTCATTGTAATACCGGCGGTCCTCTGCCGCCGCGGTATCGACCCCACAGCCGCCGATGCCTACCCGGCAACATCGCGGCATACCTCAGTTGCGCCGGTGCCGATACACCGCGCAACCTACATGGCCGCATCGTCGTCGGCTTGGAGGCAAAGCGTAAACGAGCGGTCCCATCACGGGTTCCTTTTGGCTTTACCGTGGCTGACGCTGTACCCTGATTATGAATGCCGATCGACTCTGATTTGGAATGACAATCCTTGTCTCTGTCATTCTAAACGGATAAGACAAGGAAGGAGGTTCGATTCCGTGTCGATATCAATGCGACTAGGTTGAGAAGCCCTACGTAGGCCAGGGCTGCTCAACTCCCCTGCGTCGTCAATGCAGGAATCTTTCGGGGGAAGAAAGGATAGTAGTATGTGTAGTGGTAGGACTCTTAGCAGAGTCCGCCTGTGGAATTACCACACCTTTGCCAGTTATTCTACCGCCAAGCAGTAATGTGCAAACATTACTGTGTTCCGGTTTGCAGGGTAATGTTTCCAGAGAAATTACAGGGCTTGGAGATATAACATCTTAGATCTCTGGGTGGCGAGCGCAGTGCAGTGCCAGGTAATGATTTGGACTCTTCATGTTCCAATAGCTGAGTGTCACTGTGCTGATATGTGGCAGGCATGTTGCTTGCCATCAGGCACATGTCCTGTTCGTCTCGTCACTCTTTATTTAAAAATATAGGGTGGACTCCAAAATTCGTCTACCCTAACAATAGCCAGTGTCAAAAAACATGTTTCAGAAGTTTGTTATCTATTTCCTGACCATACTCGTTTTGATCAACGTCTATCGTCGATTTTAAACCATTTGTAAATGCCCTCATTATGTATTTGCTACTGTGAACTTGAAAATAAATAAATAACTCAGTGATGTCACGGAAGTCGACCATATAATTCAAATTAGCACGCTTATCAAATGTCTTAAATTCGTCATCGGGCTGATGCAAACTTGATCTGTCTAGCAAAATAGTAAATTAATAAAACTACGCTTTTAATTATAGTTTGGCATAATCGCCTCAGGGAGAGGATGATATTGAAATAGTTTTCGCTTTTTTGACTGACTGCAAAAAAGGGAGAGGTTTTCAATTCGGTGTTTTTTTTGAAGTGTAAACTTTATTTTGTTTACTTGTATATTACGCGATAGCTCCTACAATATTATTGTAGATCGATTTTGATGATTCTTTTTTGTTTGATAGATGACAGTCAGAGGTGGTCGCATAATAATTTTCACTGTTTTTTAAAAGGCCTGTTTTCATTTTGATTAGTGCTAAGTGATTAGTGCAGGGATTTAGTGATTAGTAGTAAACACGTGGACACCGATTGATTATTGCGAGTGTATAGTAATCAACTGCGATTACTCCCTCGCACTCGCAATCGCACTCGCACTACTCAAAATGAAAACAGGCCTTTAGTTTCATTGTTTTTTTTCTCTTTTAAGTCCTTTTATATCTGCTCCTAAAAATACTTCTAGCCTAGAAAGAGAGAAAAAAATACTACCTACAAATATGTGAAATCGGTATTTTTCGCTAATTGACCACCACATCGTATGAGGTTTTTTAATTCTTCAGAATGCACGTATGTCCAAATTATTATAAATATATTCCATTTCAATTAAAAGGTTATCTGGAAGTGATCGGTTTTTGCGATAAGATCGCCTTTTGTGCCCATTTCATTCTTTTTGTTTTTCTTAATGTTTTTATTGTGCAAGTAAAGTGTTTTTGTATTGTAAACTCGCGTATGCGTCCATGCACGCACTCACCCGCAAATACATCTTTACTAATATCATAGAATCTATACTAATATTATAAAGCTGAAGAGTTTGTTTGTATGTTTGTTTGCTTGTTTGTTTGTTTGAACGCGAGGATCTCGGGAACTACTGGTCCGAATCGAAAGATTCTTTCTCTGTTGGATAATCCGTTTATCGAGAAAGGCTATAAGGCATATATAACACTAGCTGTTACCCGCGACTTCGTACGCGCAAAATAAATACTAAGGTAACTCAGGCAGTACCTATTTGTATACCCAAACACATTTATGGTTACTAAAACAGCTTATAATAAAACAACTGTATACAGTTTCATCAAAATCAATTCAGTTGGTTAGATCTGAAAGCGTAAGAGACATTCGGCCCCCATTTCCAACTCGAACTCCAATTTCACCCCCGCACAGTTCGAAATTACAAAATTGCAAGAACAAACATTCGTTTGCTGCGTGTCATGTAGATACATGACACGCAGCAAACGAATGTATTAAAAATAAGTATTCAGAGTTTCATGGTTTTATCTTCAACGGTTGGGAAATTTCATATTGACATTCATCCCCCATTTCAACCCTAATTTCACGCCCGTACAGTTCGAAATTACGAAATAGAAAGAACAAACATTCGTTTGCTTCGTATCTAGTGTCTGTAAATTACAAAATTGCTAAAACAAACAATTATTTGCTTCGTGTCGAGTGCCTATATTACAGAGTTTCATGGTTTTATCTTCAATGATTGGAAGCTTTCATGTATACTTTCATCTTTCATCCCCTATTTCAATCCCAATTTCATCCCTATACAGTTCTAAATTACAAAATGTATTAGAACAAACATTCGTTTGCTTCGTGTCAAGTGTCTATATTCAGAGTTTCATGGACTTATCTTCAACGGTTGGGATCTTCCATGTTGACATTCATCTCCCATTTCAACCCCAATTTCACCCCCGTACAGTTCGAAATTACAAAATTGTTAGAACCAACATTTGTTTGCTTCAAATCAAGTGTCTATATACAGAGTTTCATGGTTTTATCTTCAACGGTTGGGAAATTTCATATTGACATTCATCCCCTATTTCAACGTATTTATTTTGCGCGCACTATAAAATTTTTGTCAATTAAAGTTGAAACCTATTGACATTTTTGCTAATATATTGTATTAGCATTTACATTAGCATATATATTATACAACATTCAGATAGTGCATGCACTTCGTTGTTTTTTCCCCAAATATGCTTTTTTATTTTAGATGTTTTGTAAAAATACTTGAAATGGTTCTTCATAATAACAAGGCGAAGAGATGAGAAAATATTTTATGTCATCCCCTCTTTACTTGGATGTAGGTAGGAGGAGGAGGCCAGCTATGTCAGTAATGTGCAAACATTGGATACTCTATTCCACATTGAAGGGTTACGTTTCCAAAGAAATTATAGGACACAGAGACGGTTTTTTATAGTACATAATATGCAGTGATTTGGATTTATTTGTTCCTGTTTGTTTAATACCTTATCTTATATATAAAATTTTCGTGTCACAATGTTAGTTACCTTACTCCTCCGAAACGGCTTTATTGATTTTTACCAAATGTTATATGCATATTCTTGAGAATTGGCAACTATCTATTTTTCATACCCCTAAGTGGTAAGGGTGGTTCACTCCAATTTTTTTTTATTTTTTTTTTATAATTAATTTATTTTGTTGTTATTTTTTTATAATGCGGCATTAAAAAATATTTTTTTACCCTTTTATCACCAACCCCTATTTTTTAATAGCCATTTTAGTAATTTATTTTCATCCCGCTCGATAACTGATCAATTATCGTCTTTTTTATAAATGTTTTCACTCTTATTTCGATTAAAATTTTCCGGAGCTTACGGCAAATCTAAAATCTTAATATATATAAATCTCCTGTCACGATGTTTGTCCGCGATGGATTCCTAAACTACTTAACCGATTTTAAATTAAATTGGCACACCGTGAGCAATCTGGTCCAACTTGAGAGATAGAATAGTTTTTATTTCGATTAATAGTCTTTAAATGACAATATCCGAGCGCAGCCGGAATGGGCCGCTAGTTGTTTTATACAAATAAACATTTATTGTTATTATTCAAGTTTAGGGTTGCCATGGATGGTTTAGAATCACAAACCAGCCCGGCAGATGGCGCTGCAGTTAGTATCTAGGTTATTACCCGAGCGAAGCCGGAACGGGTCGCTAGTATTATTAAAAAAATATACAGTCGAACGTAGAATCTTTTTCTTTTTTGAAGTCGGTACCACTATCTGAATAATTAAAGGTTTACGCTTGACAGCCATCTCGTCTGATGTTAAGCGACGATGCGGTCTTCGATGGAGCGTGCTAACTTAGAAGAAACTGATTCACTTTCTATTTGAAGACACTAAAATGGTAAACATCGGGAAACCCCTACTCAGACCCAAGCATCCCACAGCCTAGACGTTCTTATCACAAAATTAGAGTCAAACCTCTTCGTTCGTGTCGTTGGAAAGTCTAACATGAAACGATGTTGCTTTTTAGAGCTACGAGCTACCCGATACACGCTACGAGCGGTCATAAAAAAAAGGACAAGAGGCATGGTGGTTATTGGATAATGCAGATCAGTAGCACACTCTTGTAAGTGTATCCGATAAAAAAACTACAAGTTAGAAAAGTCATTTAAATTTGCATAGTCAAGATTTTGAAAGACTTTTGCGAACAAGTGTGTCGTGGCCTTTGAGCCTTTTGGCACGTCTCTCTATCGATTCTAGTACCTCCAGTTGATACTTAGCCAATCCATCTCATCGTTGCGAACCCTCCTCTACTCTCCTTCTAATTCTTTATTTCTATTTCCTTATTAGAGCGAGCAAGAACGATTTCGGCTTTTGACCTTTTTTAATAGTGCACATGTTTATCGATCGAACCACGACAAGCAAGCTATTTTTTATTTAAAAAATAAAAAGCTTCAATTTTAGCCAATGTGTATTATTTATTGCTTCTAATGTGTATTGACATTAATAATTATGATTTTTAACGAACAACGATTTATGATCTGATGATCATTTATTGTTATTGTGGTACTAGCAGTCCACCCCGGCTTCGCCCGTAGTAAATATATAGATAGACTAGCTGACTCGGCAAACGTTGTTATGCCATATAAATAATTTCTAGGTAATTTCTAGTGATTTCTAGTGATAAACGATAATAATTGATCAGTTATCAATGATGAAAAATGATTAAATTACTTAAATGGCTATTAAAAAATAGGGGTTGGTGATAAAATTGCAAACATTTGTATGTATTTTTTAACGCCACATTATAAAAAAATAAAACCAAAAAATTTTGTCCGAAAATTAAAAAAAAAATTATGGGGTGACCAACCCTTGTCACTTAGGGGTATGAAAAATAGCTAGTAGCCGATTCTCAGACCTACTGAATATGCATATAAAATTTGGTTAAAATCAGTAAAGCCGTTTCGGAGGAGTAAGGAAACAAACACTGTGACACGAGAATTTTATGTATAAGACGAGAATTTTATATATAAGATTAACTCTTTATTGCACTTCACAAGTAAACAAAGTTACAAAAATATACAAAGACTTAACAAAATAAAGTAACAATTGGCGACCTTATCGCTGAAAGCGATCTCTTCTAGGCAACCGCTGGATGGAAAAGGAGAAATGAAGTACAAGAAGACGGGGAAGTACAAACAAATATATTTAAAAGTTTGTAAATATGATAATACTTGTAGTAAGTAGGTAATAAATAATAAATATAAATAGAGAAATAAGAAATCTGTCCAAAAATGAAAATGAGAAGGGCTCTATTAAATTAATTTATCTTCTTTATAATGCCAACCATGGACGTATCAAAAAGTCTCGGACGTAGTCTCGCTAAAACAAAAATTGTGTCCATCGAGTCGGCCACATAATATGCACGTGTGCGCTGTCACATACGGGCTCACACGCACACATGAGTGGGTCATTACACGCCCTACTTGTGTATAAATATGTGTGCGTGTCAGCCTATCAGTGACAACCTGACAACGCACACGTACAAATGTGGCCGACTCTAGTGACACAGTTTTTGTTTTAGCGAGACTACGTCCGACTTTTTTATACGTCCATGATGCCAACTAGTAGAAAGCGTCAAGTCAAGATCAACAATGATTTTTGCTTGTCCTTCTGATATATACATAAATACATTGCCAACTAATTTACTAACTCGGCCACGGAAGTTAGGTTAGGTTTTTTTTAATTTGAACGCATACCACAAAAGATGCTAAAAATAACCACCGTGATGAGTTATATTTACAGTGGGGCTTACATTTTTTTTTTATAGCATAGAGTGACGAGACGAGCAGGTCATGTGCCTGATGGTAAGCAACATGCCTGCCACATAACAGCACAGTAACACGCAGCTATTGAAACATGATAGTCCAAATTATTACCTAGCACTGCACTGCGCTCGTCACCCAGAGATCTAAGATATTATGTCTCTAAGCCCTGTAATTTCTCTGGAATCATTGCCCTTCAAACCGGAACACAGTAATGTTTGCACATTACTGCTTGGCGGTAGAATATTTGGCAAAGGTGTGGTACTTCCCCAGGCGGACTCTGCTAAGAGTCCTACCAATACTAAATTGAAGAAAACTAGAAACTAGTGTCTGAGATACTATATTCAGAAGCGCGTTGGTTGTCGCCGACTTAGTAAAATTTAGAAGGTAACTTATATTTTCTTAGGCGAATAACGCGATTGAAAAGAAGCTTGTTTAAATAGCACCCATATAAATACGTGGAAGTACGTACGTATCCAACGGTGATAGATTTCAGTCCAGGTTTTCGGTCCAGTAGTTCCCACGATTAGCGCGTTCAAATAAACAAGCTCTTCAGTTGTCCGTTTTAAACTTCAGGGCGGCCTTGTCTGCGAATGGAAGGGAAGACATTTTATTTACTACTAGCTGCACGCGCGCGCGTTGCTACGCCACCTATCGAAAATCCGTCGTACCAATTCAAATTTTGAACAAAAACGTTCTAATGACGCAACCTTTAAAATATGCCATATGCTGTCACGCAACGAAAGCTCTCAAAAAGCAATATTTTTCCCGTTTATGTTACATTTTTCACTCCTCCTCGGCTCCTGTTGATAGTAGCGTAATGTTAAATAGCCTATAGCCTTCCTCGATAAATGGACTATCCTACAAAGAAATAATCGTTCAATTCGGACCAGTAGTTCCAGAGATCCTTGCGTTCAAACAAACAAACAAACATACAAACTCTTCAGCTTTATAATATTAGTATCGAAGTATAGATACACATAGATTGTAGAACCCAAAATGGACCCTCCCAAACTTTAGGGCGCACGCAATCCTGTTATCGTTGGGAAGAGTGAGCTCACTCTTTCCGCTCTAGTCGGTTGCAGGACGCGGTGGACGCCAGACGTTTTTACCTATCATTATTCGTTGTCAACAACCAAAATAAGTAGAACCACAGCAAATCTCGCCGCTAGCGATTAGGTATAGGGGTCAACTAGATTGGTTGTTTGTAAACCACTTACGATATACGATACACACAGAGACGCAGTTTATTACCAATTTCAAGGTGCTCAGGGCACATCTATTGATTTATATCGATGACTATACAGTTGTTTTTATAATAAGGCTTTTTGTTTGAACGCGATAATCTCAGGAGTTTCTGAACCGATTTTAAAAATTCTTTCTCCGTTGAATATGTACCTACAGGATCCCTGAGTGCTATAGGGTATATAATATGGGCCACGGACGAAGACTAGGCGGATCGCTAGTACCTATTACACATAGCCTCTTCACTAATCTTCGTATGCAGCTCAAGTGCCTTCCCATTCGCTTTCGTCGGAATGCTCATATTTTATCTCTTGTCTATAATGTACTGTTTAACCCCTCGTACCCACGCTATTTGAAAAACCTGTTTACATTCTGGAGCATCGCGCACTCTCTGCCTCTCAGATCGAAACATAACTTGTCGCTTCAATCGCCCTCAGCACACAGTCAATTCTACGGCAAGTCGTTTGCTTTTCAGGCTGTTCAGCTATGGAATGCTTTGCCTGTATCTACTAGGCAAGCTCCATCGCTTGCTGTTTTTAAAGACCATGTGAAACAAATTTACTTTTCGCAGTCGTCACCTAGTTGAAATAATCACTCTTAATTGTGTATCCATACTTAAACTTTTAATGTATGTATTAGTATATTATTATTTTTTATACAAATTATTATATGTATTAGGATGTACAATTATTTTTATGTAGGTTTATCAGTATGATTATTTTATTATTATATTTTATATTGATTATTTTTTTTTAGTAATGTTATAGAAGTATCCACCTCTTTTAATTTGTACTTCCCGTTTTCCTATTTTCGTATCTGTTTTTCCATCCTACGGTTGCCTGGAAGAGATCGCTTTTAGCGATAAGGTCGCCCATTGCTACTTTAATTTTAGTCTTTAAGTTTTTATGTCTTTTATTTTAAATTTAGTGCAATAAAGAGTTAATCTATCTATCTATCTATCACTAAGCCACGGATTGACGAAATTACGTCAGTCAATTACCTTATGATCTACGTACCTTCCAAAAAAATCTAAAAAACAAATGACTCAATTAATAACAAAATAATATTTTACAATTATTATTTGAAATAGACGAGACCATAAACTTGAGCGGTGCAAACTGGAAAATTATAATATAAATACGAAATTGAAAAGACTGGACATCCTTGGAACCAGGCCTTTACATTTATATGTCGAAGATTCGTAAATTAAAAATATGATCCAATTATTACGAAATTACGAAAATATCACCTGCGTATCGTAGACAAGATTTGTACTTATTCGCTTTTAACATTAACTAGCGGTCCGGCCCGGCTATGCCCGTCGTACATAATAAATAGCCTATAGCATTCAGGGATCATATACAATTGTACATACCCGTAGTACGTAGTTTAAAAAATATAATTTTGTAAAAAAGAAGAAGCCATTGGCACCCGACCCACAGTCTCAGACTAGTTCGGGAGCCTTTGGATCACTGTTATTGTAAACTTGTTGTTATTATGTCAAAAAAAAAGTTTAAAAAAAATACCCAACGGTAAAATAATTTATGAAATCGGACCAATAGCTTCTGAGATTAGCGTGTTCAAACCAAACACCTCTTCAGCTTTATAATATTTAGTATAGATGTCACGTCCAGCCCAATCCAGTATTTTAAGCATATCTTCCAATGCGTTTGAGAACAACTTCGGGGAGATTACGTCCCCTTGTCTCACCCCGCGACGTAGGTGGATGTCTTTCGTCTACGAGTTATAACTTGAATGGTAATAGCTGTGGCGTCATGCAAAGATCTCATCACCTCGGTATATCGGTAGACAGTAGACAGCAATATTATATTGGTGGACACAAATCACACACAACACCATCTGAACCCAAACTAAGCAAAGCTTGTACTATGGAAGCCAGATAGCTGATATAATACTTATATATGGTTTTAAATACATATTTATTATACATAGACCACACCCAGACACAATACAAATATTTGAATTCATCACACAAGTATTTGCCCTGGGTGGGAATCGAAGCCACGACCCTCGGCTTCGTAGGCAGAGTTACTATCCACTAAGCCACAAGGCCAGTCAAATATATCGCCAGTCATATTAGCATCGCTGTAGGGGTTCCAGTACTGACAAGTTTTCCATTCAGTCAAATGTCTTCTCATAGTCCACAAACGACAAACAAGGGGCTAATGAGGGAGCACGGTAGATATGTGGAACTCTCCACTATAATGGTGGTCTACCCTCTAAATCGAGGGGTGTTTCATACATGCTCGATGCAAGCTATAGAGACGCTTTCGTCTATTTCAGTTGCATGAACCACTTGATCCGACAAGTGAAAGCCTCGTAAGGTGTTAGTCGATACTCTGTTTTTACCCTACTGAAATGGTTATATTTTTCGGGCGTATCTTGTATGTTTGTCAATTTCTTTATTCCCACGTATCTTTCAAACGGCTGGATGGATTTTGACAATTAAGATATCTGTTGACTCGTCTCAATCACCCAAGTGTTCTTAGTTAGTATATTGGTGTATCACTTAAAAGTTTTTTTATATTGTGTTTTGCAGTTGGATCTTTTAAAATTAAAGTTATGTGTTTATTATTAGCTGATACAGATCCGGATTCAACCTTGACGACGACACTGATCAATTTCTCTAAAACTTGTTTACCGATGCGAGCGACATTCGTAAAATAATAGTTCATTAATATGTTATCAGAATCTGAACTATGCGCGAAAGAATTTTTCAAGATGATTGACCTGTATTTTTATTACCACACGCTAGACGAACAGGATACGAGATACGAGGCTAATGCGTCAAATAAAATTTAAAATACCTAAATAATTCTGTAGTAACATTTTGTTTATCACAAAAATGCGCAGTTTGTAGAAGAAGAAAGAAGAATGCTCGTAGCTCGAGAAAGCGACATCGTTTCATGGTTGATGTTCCAAAGACGCGAACGAAGAGATTTGACTCTACTTTTGTGATAAGAACGTCTAGGCTGTGGAATGCGTTGCCTGAGTGGGTTTTCCCTGTTGGTTACAATTTTTGTGTCTTCAAGTCGAGAGTGAATCGGTTTCTTCTAGGTAAACACGCTCCATCGTAGACCGCATCGTCGCTTAACATCAGGCGAGATGGCGGTCAAGTGTAAGCCAATAAAAGTTAAAAAAAAAAAAAGCAGAAAAAAAAAATTGCCAGATGTGAAAACTTATAACTCATAATTTGATAGCTTACTTTGGAAACTACACGGGTGTAACCGGAGGGCATGACATCGCCATCATAGCATGGCCATCTAGAAATGCGTCAGCATTTCCCATTGGCTCACGCATTTCTAGATGGCCATGCCATGATGGCCTGTCCACGCCCTTTCAGCATTTCCCATTGGCTGACTTATTTGTAGATGGCCAAAGGCCATGGTCCCGAGTTTACCCGAAGCTTTCTTATCATACCCTGGCGTGACGAATGAATTCAATTCACAGCCCACGAAAAATCTGTCTAGGCGCGCCTAAAGAAGTTTTCACTTCAAAAAGAAAACAGCGTCACTTCGGGCAGATAGAAGTGAAAACACAAAATGTGTTAGTTAAAATTATTATAGGTAAGGTATTGTCGCCGTAAAATTGTCAACACCGTCTGATTGTAATCTAACGCGTGAAAATATATAGTAGTGGTAGGACTCTTGGCAGAGTCCGCTTAGGGAAGTACCACACCTTTGCCAGTTATTCTACCGCCAAAAGCAGTAATGTGCAAATATTACTGTGTTCCGGTTTGAAGGGCAATGTTTCCAGAGAAATTACAGGGCTTAGAGATATAATATCTCTAAGATATCTGGGTGACGAGCGCAGTGCAGTGCTAGGTAATGAATTGGACTCTTCGTGTTCCAATAGCAGCGTGTCACTGTGCTGTTATGTGACAGGCATGTTTCTTACTATCAGGCACGTGTACTGTTCGTCTCGCCACTTTATACTATAAAAAAAGCACACGGTAGGTTAGGTTAGTTTGTAATTTGACGTTGTTAGATAATGATGATTTTTACAAATTTACGGTGACATGTAGGTCCATACATACATTACAGATATACATATATGTTTGTGTGCTTGCACCCCTAATCATAGTTTTCAGAAATATGTACCTATCCACACACAATTTAAATGCCAATAATTTTTATTCTTTTGTATTTATAATTGTTACATAAATTATATTCATTTCCAAATTCAAACCATAGGAAACATTATTGCTTCCGCAAACACATTCTCTCAGCAAATATTTTAAATATTTGAACTTAATGTCTGATAAAAGTGTGTATTGTTTTCTTTCCAGGTCTGTCTTAGGCTATGATATCGACCTAGCGTCTCTGACCAAAGACCAGCCCGTTGATCTAAATGAAAATGTGTACCAATTCCTAATTAACCAAGAACAAACCAATCCCGATATGGTGCAAACATTAGATCAAACGGAACAAAACGAAAACCAAGAATATGTTTTAGACGACGGAACTGAAATCCGAGCTTCTCAAATACATTTCGACAATGAAGACGCTCCAATTGATATAACACTCGAGAAGTTACCATTTGTCAAAGTGCATGCTGATGCCGATGATGATGATGAAGTGAAACATCAAGTTTATGAAGACATAACATATACAATTACTGCTAGTCCTATAGGCAGCTTGAAAGCGAGTCCTAAATTTAACCCTATTAATGGAGTACCCTTTAAATTAGTATGCAATAATACAACAGGCTTTGAAGCTCAGTTCACAAGATACTTAGAAGAAAATACAAAAACATATGCAACCCTTAACAATGTTACTAAAAAGAACAAGTCACCAAGAAGTCTGATCAAAGAAAACTTTAATGGCAAAGAAGAATTTAGATATACCAGAGAAGAGATATTGAATATGCTCAAAGATTCCCCAGTTACAAGTATACCTTATGAAGTAAATGAAAAGAAGCACGTAAGAAAGACGGATCCTACTAGAATGATACAAAAAAGCACAGCAAAAACGTTAGATGTCGACGGATTAGTAATAGCAGATGAACAGAACAGGAATTGTTTTGTCTGCGGAAAAACTGTTTTAGACAAACTGTATATTTTTGACAAAGAAGACCAGAAGCTACACAAATGCTCACCGCAGAAAATTGTATCGACTCAACTGAAAGTTATATGCGAGGAATGCCTCCACGATAATTTTCAACCATCCAGAATGAAAGGAGTCAACCAATTCTTAAATTCTGAAGAATACTTAGTGATTAAAAACAACCAGCAGTACATATTCCAGAAGATTAAAAACTTGGAAAGCACAAAGAAGGTCAAACACAGAGATGAGTTTGTCAAAGTGGAGATTGGATCAGATGGAGAGATAGTGACTAAACCTATTGACAATGATGATGATGTAGTTATTATAAATGATGATCGAAAAGACAGCTCCAGTGATATCGAAGTGACCGGAGGAGAACCAGAAATTGATAAGATTATAGATAATTTAGACGAAGCGGATGAACAAGTTAAGCAGTTTTTGGGGAGATACGAAGACGATGGTGCAGAAGTCAAAGAACTGAAATGCAGGTATGATTACCACACAGTTTTAGTACAAGTAGTTTATAGTTTTATTGGTGTTTTGATGTATAGGACTAGGGAAATAATTTACACTATATGTAACTGCAACGCAACGCAACCAAATTCGTACCGCCATATTTACATTTTTTTTTTAATACACAGTAAAGACTGACGGGATGAGCAGTACATGTGCTTTATAGAAAACAACATGCCTGCCTGTAATAGCACAGCGTCACGTAGCTATTGGAACATGTAGAGTCCGAAATCACTATGATTTGATCTCCATGCCCTGTAATTTCTCTGGAAAGATTGCCCTTCAACCCAGAACAAAGTGATTTTTGCACATTTTTTGGCGATTAAATAACTGGCAAGCTCTTCAGCTTTATAATATTAGTATAGTTGCGGCAGTTTAAACATTTTCAAAAATACAGTAATTTAATAGTTTAATGGCTGCATATTACTGCAGGTTTTGCGAACAAGTGTTTCAGTCTACTTGCGAGGTTGCATCGCATTGCGATGTGCACAAGCATGATATCGAAGACGACGTCGTATACCCTTGCCCGCTGTGCGATTATGGTAAGTACCGAGTAATTATACGTATTTTATACTAGCTGTGTTTGCGGTTTCACACGTGTTTAAGGGTATTTTGTTTGTGTCGTGGAACTCTTTTTATTTTCCTCAAGTAAGAGTAGCCTAAGTTATGTATGAGAACATCACCTATCTAGTAGTGAAAGCCCCGTCATAATCGGTACACTCGTTTGGGAACATACAAAGAGACATACAGGTAGGCAAACATTGTAAAAAAGTCAAAGTTCTTTATTCATAAATGTACAATTTACACGTCAAATATTATGGAAAAAAAAAACAAAGGAAATAGCATACAAATAGTATACATTTTCAAAGTTTAAAATTAACATTTCACCGTACGATAACAATTACCGTACAGATAAGTGTCAAACTATATAAATATTATATTTATTTGTTACAGTTATTGTAATTAACAATCTAATTTTTTTACCATTTGATCCTAACCTAACCATCACTCTCTAAAAACTCGCTGTAACTATAAAATGTTTGATCGACAAGCCAGTATTCTAATCTGTTTCTGAAATTACCGAAACTTGGGGCTGATTTAACTATTTTAGGAAGAGTGTTACATACTTCCGGTCCCATAATGTGAGTCAGCTACCGTGACTTCGTGAGAGAGTGTGGTATAGCATTCAGCTTGTCGGCGTTGCGTATATTGCAAGAATGTCTCTCTCCTCGCGTGTTGTACGAGTCCAAATTGTAAAAATGTAAAATGTAAAAAACGTTTATTTGTGCATAAAAAACTAAAACTAAATAATACACTCACCGACTAAGCTAAAACAAGAGGGTAGACAAATTGTAAACAGACAATAAACTGAGTCGGTAAACGCTGAATTCCCACACTAGGGTGACCTGTGTTGTGGGAGTTCAGGCTTTAAATTATTTCTGACATATACAGCCACTTGATAGATGAACATAGCAGGTAACGTAAGTATGCCAAGCTCTTTTAAGTTATTTTGGTTTTTGTACCTTCCATACATATGCATGTTGTAAAAGCGGTTAGTTTAATAATACAAACAGACACATTTTTGCAGAAGCTTTGATGAAACAAAAAATACGTATCCACTGTTTTTCCATAATACATGACGGACTTTTAATTATAATGGTATATTTTTTACACTTTCGTCTCATCCCAATTTATTAATTGGTTTTATAAAGTTCGTCATAGATACCTAGTTCGTTTTATATAGGTACTTACTATGAGAATAAAAAAGCATTTTATTTCTTGCTTGATCTTAACTAAACAGATAAAAATTAAACTTAAACAAAATAAACTTACAACAGAAAAAAAAATTAAACTTTTTCTTACTTTATTAGTTGTGCAAGTTTGTCAAATTTAAGTGCAGCTAATTGAAAAAACTCTTGCACGAGTGAAAGCCAAATAATATTAATTAGAAAACCCACGCCATACTTTCATTTTGTATTTTTCTATTCTTGTTCCCTTGTCATCTTCTTCTAGTATTCTTGATTCTGATAGTCCGATAAAGTCGTATTTTATGCATAGATTTCCAATTTTTTTATTCAATAACTGATTGATGGTTTCACTGATTTTGTTACTTAGTGCTTCAGTCAGCTCTAGCAAGCGACTGTATTCTTCTTACATTGTACTGTAAGCATGGACGTATAAAAGTAGGACGTAGTTAAAAAAAAAGAAAACTGAATAACTGTACTCGCTAAAACAAAAACTGTGTCCATCGATCCATCCATGGCCACGTAATATGCACGTGTGCGCATCACACGCTGACACACACAGGCTGTCACGCATACATACATCAGTGGGTCATTACACGCGCTACTTTTTATATGTTGCGTGTCAGCCTATCAGTGACAACCTGACAATGCACACGTGCAAATGTGGCCGACTCTAGTGACACAGTTTTTGGTTTAGCGAGACTACGTCCGACTTTTTTATATGTCCATGACTGTAAGTTACAAAGTAAAGCTTGTTCTTAATTTTATACATAGGTTTTGTTGTTTTTTTTTTCACTCAATTCATGCAAAAAATTATGACTATGATATTTTTTCTCCAGGGTATCCTAATCCCAAATGGCTGAAAGGTCACATTAAAGCTGCACATGAAAGGAAAGAGAAACGAACTAAATACGATGTTGACAAAGGTAAGTTGTTTTATAAAGAATATCTTGTTTAATACAATACAGTTTGATAGCATGAGCAGGATATGTGCCTGATGGTAAGCAATACACCTGTCTATAACAACACAGTGACACACAGCTATTGGAACATGAAGAGTCCAAATCATTACCTAGCTCCGTACTGCCCTCGTCGCCCAGAGATATACCTAAGGTGTTTTATCTCTTAGCCCTTCAAACCGAAACACAGTAATATTTGCACACTACTGCTTGGCGATAGAATAACTGGCAAAGGTATAGTACTTCCCCAGGCGGACTCGGCGGACGTAGTTGTGTGTATAAAAGAGGCCTATACATACTCGTAGCATTCTTCTAGCGAAGTACTTTTAATATTTGTCTAAAAAACGAGGTTTTAGTAACTGTATAGAAGCTCGCACAAGGCTCACAAAAGGCTAATTTACTGCACTGGTTTGAGTAAAATTTAACAGTAAGTTTTTATTATATTTCAGACGCAATACAAAAAATCCGTGGATTAGGATTATCGTCTGAGAGCACAAAAAAGCCAAGTGTTGGTGAAAATAAAGGTTTGTCGCTCTGTATTCAACGTCAGAAGTACACTCAAAAATGTTTTTCACAGATGAAACCTAGTCACTTTTATTGCTAAAAAATAATTGAAAAAAACTGCCGATAGAAGTCAAAACTCAGAATTTGATAGCTTACTATGGGAACTACGGATGAAACCAGAGGGCGTGGTCAGCATTTCTAGATGCCTACGCATCTACGCATTTCTAGCTGGCCAATGGCCATGGTCCCGAGTTTACCCGAAGATTTCTTATCTCTCCCGAGCGTGACGCTAGAATTCAATTCACAGCCCACGAAAAATCTCTCTGCGGCGCGCCAAAAGAAGTTTTCACTTCCATAATGAAACGATACCTTCAAACATTTCGGCGTCATTGAGCAACAAACGTTCAAACTTTCGTTTGCATCATATTAGTAGGATTGTTTTAAGTTTTCTATTTTCTGTTCATAGATGAATCTGAGAAAAATGAAGAAAGTTTCCATAATATTAAACGGCATGTTACCACTATGGTTAGTCTAAAAATGTATGCAGTATCGGTTTGCTATGTTTAGATTTAGATCTATGTAAAAGTCATTAAAGAAAATTATTTTATTAGTTTGAGTAATATCTAGTTAATTAATATTTCATTACTAAAATCAACAAAGAGTCAAAAGTAAGAGTCTTAGCCAAAAAGGCGACTTTAGACGAGAAAACTAAATATTATAACAGTTTGATATAAAGTGGCCAAGTGCGAGTTGGACTTGCCCATGAATGGTTCCGTTGCAGCAAGTAACATAATATACATAGTACACATCGTTCTTGTAGTTCGTAGTAACTTTGATCGAAGTTTCAATAATAGTGTATTTTTATGACGTACTAAAAAAAACTACTCATAAGATCGAGTTCAAACTAATTTTCGTTGGTAGTTTACATGGTAATGTACATCATATATTTTTTTAAGATTTTTCATTCTCTTACTTTAGAAGTTAGAGGGGGGGGGGGGACACACATTTTACCACTTTGTAAGTGTGTCTCGCGCAAACTATTCAGTGTATACGAAAATGATTTTAGAAACCTCAACATCATTTTTAAAGACCTATCGATAGACACCCCACACGTGTTGGTTTGATGAAAAAAAAATTTTGAGGTTCAGTTCTCAGTATGGGGGGCAACCCTAATTTTTATCTTTTTTTAATTTGTTTGTTCAAATCTTAATGCGGTTCACAGAATACATCTACTTACCAAGTTTCAACAGTGTAGTTTTCATAGTTTCGGCAAAAAGTGGCTGTGACATACGGACGGACAGACAGACAGACAGACAGACAGACAGACAGACATGACGAATCTATAAGGGTTCCGTTTTTACGTTTTACGGAACCCTAACTAGTATGATACGTGACAAAATCCGAAAGAGGAAATCTGCAGAAGAACGAAAATCACCGACGTAGTTCTTAAAATTAGCAAGTTGAAGTGTACCGCTCGCAGTACCGATAACCGCTGGGGAGTAAAGGTTCTCGAATCACATCACACATCAACAGCCCACTAAACGTTCCCACTGCTGGGACTCGGGGCCTTCTCTCGCAAGGAGAGAGTTAAGGCCATAATCCACCACGCTGGCCCAGTGCGGGTTGGCGGATGACACATGACTTCGAAAGATTCTAGGTACATGTCGGTTTCCTCACGATGTTTTCCTTCACCGTTTTAAGTTAGCGGCATTACGCACATGACTTCGAAAAGACAGTGGTGCGTGTGGGGTTTGAACCCGGGGTCTCCGGATCGGCAGCCGCCGTTCTCCCGACTAGACCACCGTAACTTAAGGTTCTCGAATGGCGACCACGAACCGGCAGACGCAGTGTAGGACGGCCCCCCACACGATGGACCGATGATATTGTCTCGGTCGCGTGAAGTCGGTGGATGCAGGCGGCACAAGACCGGTCATTGTGGAAATCATTGGGGGAGGCCTATGTCCAGCAGTGTACGTCTGCAGGCTGCAGATGATGATGATACGAGTAGATAGCGCTTTTTATGAGTTGAATATATTTTCTCCAATTCAAGGTTTGTAATAGTTTTAATCAACTTTTTGTGTCTTAGTCTAGAAGCTTCGTATTTAAATAGTTTAAATAATGTATTTACCGAAACACAACATAAAACATTAGTTATAATTAAAGTACATTCTACGTAATTTAAACCAAATGGTAGCTTAGTAATAGTTCATAATATTTAGGTTGTGTAGTCTACATAATATTTCTCTATATCGCTATATTTCTACACTAACTGTGCAGATTAACCCACAACTGTGCTTTTCAACTACAAACCTTAAGAGCAAAATCCCACGACTGAAAGACCTTTGTTATTTTATAAAAGCTGTCAATATTTCTGTGTGTGTTTCCAACAGGCGTGGTCCAAAGAGGGCACAGGGGTGACACGGGACATGAATCCCCCTTCCCTACTCATACCTATAGGTTAAATTGAAAAAAAATTGAATGACGCATAGGCTACGTTTTACCGTGGTAAAACAACTGTGCTTCTAGTTATGTCTTTTTTACTCGACACGTTGTTATTATTGGTGGCCCCCTCCTAAATGTCCACCCCGTTTGGGTCCAACCCTCTGTCAAACACCCTTAAACTATACCCTTTCTTGATTCTTGGGCTTTCTCTTGGGCCCCAAGAGAAGCTTATTTTCTTCTTGGCTGGGCTTCTCTTGGTAAAAGAAAAAATTGGCAGTCATAGGAACTACCGATAGAAGTGGAACTTAAAACTCAGAATTTGATGGCTTACTTTGGAAACTACACGGGTGTAACCGGAGGGCGTGGCCGCCTGGTCATCATGGCATGGCCATCTGGAAATGCGTTAGCATTTCCCATTGGCTCACGCATTTCTAGAGGGCCAATACCCATGGTCCCGAGTTTACCCGAAGATTTCTTATCATACCCGATTGTGACGCTAGAATTCAATTCATACCCCACGAAAAATCCGTCTAGGCGCGCCAAAAGAAGTTTTCACTTCAATAATTACGGCCATAATACACCACACTGGTGTGTCCGTAATACATTTGTATGTGAGATAGGGTTACGTAGGTGTGTGTGTGTAACTACAATAGGAATAAGTTTTAGCTTAAGTTTTGTTTTCCGCACATTCTAGAAGCATCCAGAGCTGATAATGAGTACGGAAGTGAAGCAGGAGAGTTTAAGCAGCGACGAAGAGATATGGATCGTTCAGACCGCCGAGGAGACCGCGCGCGATGACAAGGCTCGGAAGGGACATAAGTGTCATGGATGCAGGTATGCTTGGAATTACTGGACTGCTTTTTAATCCCTGAACAAGAAAAAAAAACGTTTTTAATTATTATCCGCCGACTAGCTTGGATTTGAAATAAATTTGTTACAGTAAGTATAAGTAAGTTATATTAAGTATTAGTCAAACGCTTTCATTTCATACCAAAATTGAGGGTGTAGTGAAAAAAAAACGAAATTCGCTATTTTGTGGTGGTGGCCATCTTGGATTTGGAATTTGTTGTAGTGTAGAGTGTTTTACTTACATTTGATAACCATATGAGGGTAGTATGAAAAATCCGCCATTTTGTGAACGCGGGCATCTTGAATCGACATTAACCAAACAGCTAAGGACCACCGCCATGAAACTGGCTTTCAAATGAAATGAATTGCATCAAAATCGAGCCGTCCGTTTGAGTGCTACGATACCACAGATAGACACACACACAAACAGACATCGACCTCAAACTTATAACACCCTTCTTTATTAGATTAGATTTATTAGAGATTAAGATATATCAATGTTGATGTATGCTATTTAATATCTCTTTGAAAAATCATAAGTGATATTAAACCATAATTTAAAAGTTTATATTAGTCAATCTGTTTCAGCAAATTTTTCCCATCCGCGGCTACGCTCGCCTCTCACAAGTGCACGCGTCGCGCTCAGAAACGGAAGTCTGACGATGAAGTGCATACGCCCAGGGACACCGTTACGAAGGTAATGTGTAGATTGTTTACTATAGATAGATAGATAACTCTTTATTGTGACAAAAAACATAAATATTACTGTAAAAAAAAACACTTACGAACTAGCACCACAAATGGTGGCCTTATTGCTTAGAGCAATCTCTTCCAGGTTAAAGGTCGGTTAAAGGAAATTCGCCTACATACATGGTTAGGCGAAGCGAAGCGGTTATTATATGTAGAGTTCAGAGTACGTAAACGTAGCGCAGGCATAGATATAAACCATTTATTTGATGTGCCCTCCCAAACTTCAGGCGCATGGAATTATGCCATCGTTGCGAAGAGTGAGCTCACTCCTTCTGTTCTAGTCGGTTGATGGTTGTTGATTCTAGTCACCCTGAGACTAGATGGAGTGACGATATACGGAACACAGCAGGCAGTGGATGAAAATGTAAAACTGAGGATAGGACTGAGGAGTGAGCCATGGGAGAGGTCTATGCCCAGCTTTGGACTACGATAGGCTGATCATCCTGATTATTAGTAACCACTGTATTTTAACAAAAATCGTTTCAAGGCCCACATAGTTTGGAATGTAATACAGTTCTGTGCAGTATACTCTTAATATGTGTTTATTATATTCTGTTTTGTGAATAAATAAATAAATTAGTAGGATATCGTGAATGAAATAGTTTTCATTTCAGATGGTGTTACAAGGACCCCATCAAATTGTCGACCCGGGGAATAACGATTTACTGATTGAAGTAAGTAAAAGTTCTTCGTTCATAAATTAACAATGCATACGTCGAATAATTAAAATAATGTATTAATACGTGGGACACTCAGAAAGTTTTGAGAAACTAAAAAACTAACTTGTATGAAAAAAAATATTTTTACTAAATCTTTTCAAAGAACTCTCCACCAGCCTCTGAACAAAGTTTCATGCGTCTGAACCAATTTTCAAAACATTTTTTCCAGTCCTCCGCAGACACCTCTTCCACGGCCTTCTCAAACGCTGTTAGCGCGTCTTCCGGCGATGAAAACTGTATCCCTTTGAGCTGATTTTTAATTTTAGGGAATAAAAAGAAGTCGCACGGTGCCAAATCAGGACTGTAAGGAGGGTGCCCCAAGACTCTGACCGGTGTGGAGTCCAGGAAGGGCCTCGTTTTGATCGCAGAGTGCGCGGGCGCGTTGTCGTGGTGAAGAAGGACCCGGAGCACGGTGTTCGGTCGCTTGTTTCTCATTACAGAAAAAACTTCTGGCAAGCATTTTATCCTGTACCATTCGGCGTTGATACTGCTTTGGGTGTCGAAGTGGAATTGAAATTAGGTTCCCCGTCAAAGTGAATAAACTAACGATCAAAATTTTCCTTGCGCTCCTCGATCGCTTTACTTTCGTAGGTGTTGGTTCATTTTGAAACAGCCAATCTGTCGACTGACGCTTTGTTTCTGGATCGTATTGATAAATCCAGGATTCGTCACCTGTCACAATGTCGTAAACGCGCCGTGACGAGCCTGCATCAAATTTTTGTATCATAGCACGGCACCAATCCACACGGGCCTGCTTCTGACTTCGGTTGGGTTGTGCGGCGAAGGAGCTCGTGCAAAATCTTGTGAACACTAAACTTCCTGAACCAATCTGCAAAGTATGCTGATTCTCTTCGTACGTAATGCGTCTGTTTTCTTGAATTACATTTTTTACTGCCAGCACACTTTCTTCGGTGACAGCCGTCGTAGGACGACCACCCCTTTGTTCATCCTCCAAAGTAAAACGACCATGTTTGAACTCGCTATACCAGCGATAGATAGTTGCTTTTGAAGGACCTTCATCCATAAAACCAATTCGAAGTCGATCAAATGACTCGTCAGGTTTTAAGCCACATTTGAAATCGTAAAAATCATAGCACGAAAATGTTCTCGACGCAGATCCATTTTTTAATGAAACAAAAAAAATTATATTGGCTCTCAAAAAAATGCGATAGAGAATAGAGAAATTTGAAAATCGAACAGATGTATTTTTACTTTTAAATAATCGAAGTTTTCAAAATAATAACAAGTGGCCAGTGTCTTATACATAAAAACTTTTTTTCGCAAAACCTTCTGAGTTACCTGGTATTATATTTATGCTTCACATGCGATGCTATGGGATCATAAGAATTCCAAGTATTTAAATGAAAGTCATCGGGAAACCCATTGTAGATTGCTCGGTGGAAATGATGGCTCGGGATTGTTCGGCTTGCTTTGCGAGCCAGCATCGGCCGAGCTAGCCTCGGCCGAGCCGCTCCCCCGAATGTGGCTCGGCCCATGCGCCCAGTGTAGACGTGGCTGTTAACGATAGTGTTATGTTTTCAGAGGCAACGTAAGAAAGCGAAGGATCACTCCGAAATTGTGACCTGTAACGATTGCAACCAATCTTTTACGTCTAAAGTCAGGCTAAAATTTCACATGTGAGTACAATTGAGAAAAAACTATTTGATTATCTTAGCCCTTATCGTAACAACGAGCTTAAACAACGCTGTGATGCACGGGTCTTCCTCTAAACAAGTATGGAAGGGTTAGGTCAGAGTTTACCATGCTGGCAAAGTAGTTGGCAAACTTCACTTGCCTTTGAAGAATAAAATCTTCTCCAAAAAGCTGATTTCATCGCGATGGATTTCCTTGTCAGTTTTATAGTTAGCAGCATTACGTGTACGTAATGACTTCGAAAAGACGGTGGTGCGCGTGGGATTCGAGCCTGAGGCTCAGGATTCGGATTGGCAGCCGTCGTTTTCCCAACCAGACCAGCCTGAACTTATTGCTTCATTGCTTTACTTCAGCCTATATATTGTCTCATTTCAGAACAACGGTCTCATTCCCCTCCCTCCAGTTTACCCGTGTCCAACCCAATATTTATGTAGCGTGTGTTCTATAAGTGTGGACGTAAAAAGAGTCGGACGTAGTCTCGCTACAACAAAAACAGTCCTGCTGTCCATGGATCACATAATATGCACGTGTGCGCTGTCACATTCAGTCTGACACGCACACATACACACATCGGTGGATCATTACACGCGCAAACTTGTGTATATGTGACTATGTGTGCGTGTCAGCCTATCAGTGACAACCTGACAACGCACACGTGCAAATGTGGCTCTAGTTGCACAGTATTTATTTTAGTGAGACTAGGCCTCGGAGTCTTCTTTCGCAAGAATAAACTCTATTCCACAATCTTCCACGCTGACCCACTGTGGATCGGCGAATGACTACTTTTGACCTTGACAGATTCTACATAGAGCATGTCGGTTTTTTTGGCAAGGTTTTTTAGTTAGTGGCAATACTCACATGGCTTCGAAAAGAGAGTAGTGCACGTTTATTCAAACCAAATTTCTGCAGTCGCCTTTTCCACGAGTAGACCAGCCGTAACTTTTACTTATCTTGACCTTCGATCTGTACTAGTTAACGGTGACAAATTATACAGTAGTGGTAGGACTCTTGGCAGAGTACGCCAGTTATTCTACCCCCAAGCAGTGGTAGGTAGTGCAGTGCTAGGTAATGATTTGGTATCTTCATATTCCAATAGCTGCGTATCACTGCGCTGTTATGTGGCAGGCATGTTGCTTACCGTCAGGCACATGTCTTGCTCGTCTCGTCGTCTATGCTATGAATAAAAACTTTACTTACACTTGGAAATGGTTATTATCTATGGTGGTACTGCTCGTCTCGCCACTCTTTATTAAAAAAAAAAAACAAAGTTTATATGTTTGTTTTCCAGGCAGTTCCACGGCCAAGGCTCTCTCTCCTCGCAGTCGTACACCTGCTCCCAGTGCGAGCTGGTGTTCGAGACGGAGACGGAGCTGTTCGACCACGTGCACTTCCAGCACGACAAGCGCAAGCGCTGGCAGTGCGCGCACCCCCACTGCGGGAAGACGTTCTACCTGCGGTGAGGCTGCTGATGATGATGTCACACTAAACTTCGCTGTGACAAGCTTACTACCCACATCACTGTATTGACACTGCCCTGCTCTCATTAACACCCTCGTATGCTCTCATTTACATACTCACTCGCATGCTCTCATTCACTCACTAGCATGCTCACATTTACTGATTCGCATGCTCTCATTTACTCACTTGCATGCTCTCATTTACTGATTTGCATGCTCTCATTCACTCACTAGCATGCTCTCATTTACTGTTTTGCATGCTTTCATTTACTCACTTGCGTGCTCTCATTTACTGATTCGCATGCTTACATTTATCTCTCACGTGCATCATCTCGTTAACCCACTCACATGATCTCATTTACTCACTCGCAACGTCGCATTTACTCACTCGCATGCTCTAATTTACTCACAATTACATACAAGCATGCTCTCTCTTACTCACTCGCATGCTCTCATTTACTCACTTGCGCTCTCATTTACCTACTCCCTCGCATGCTTTAATTTACTCACTCCCATCCTTTCATTTACACGCAATAACATATACTCGCATGCTCTCATTTACTTACAATAACATACTCGCATGCTCTCATTTATTCACTCGCATGCTGTTATTTACTCATTCGCATGCTCTCATCAATTCACTAGCATGCTCTCTCATTAACTCACTCAAGTTTGTCAATTTTCAGTTGCATGTCAACATTGTCAATTTTCAGTTGCATGTCAACATCGTCAATTTTCAGTTGCATTTCAACATCGTCAATTTTCAGTTGCATGTCAACATTGTCAACTCTCACTCGAAAACCGTCTTGATAAAATTAACACGTATTTATTATCAAACAGGGCTACCCTTACGAAGCACAGTCGCACGCACACAGACACGCGTCGCTACGTGTGCGTCAAGTGCGGGAAGAGATTCTTCGACAAACAAACTTTGGACGAGCATGGCGTTACACATTTACAGGTTGGTGTAGTTCGATACTTTTGGCGTCTCTGAATAGTAAGAATAAGAAATTATTTATTGTAAAACGGTGTAAAATATGTTTTAAAAATTAAAAAAAAGTGTAAGTAACAATGTTCTACTGTACCAATAAGCATTATCATTACACTAGCAGCCCGTTCCGAATTCGGTCGGATATTGTCATATGTATATATAAAGTCTACTAATTGAAGTAAATGTTTATTTTTCACTTTGGTTCAAACTGCACACGGTGTGAAAATTTGATTAAGGAGTCCATCGTGGACAAACTATTTGACGTGTAATTGAAGAAGCCTATGTGTTCTTCCAGATTATAATCCAACTCTGTGCCAAATTTCAGCACGGTCCGTTAATACGTTACAACGTCACTGAGCAACAAACATCCAAACATTGCAATATCCCACTAATATTATAAATGTATTTGTATGGATGTTTGGATATTTGGATGTTTTTTGTTCAATCACGTCCTAACGTCTGAACGGATCAAGCTGAAATTTAGAATACAGATAGATAATAGGCTGGAAGAACACATAGGCTACTTTTTATCCCGAAAAAATAACGGAAACAACGAGCACGGGAACGACGCGAGTAACACCGCGGGGCACTGCTAGTTGATATATAAATGTATAGGTATACCTCCCCAAATAAAAAAATGTTCTCGCCAAAAAGCCACCAAAGCACCGACCGCAAAGTTAAATTTGTTGGTTTTTGTCATTTGGTGTAGGTACTTTTGTTAACAAAGTGTATTCAAGCGGTTAGACTATAGACTGTAACGCCATATATTGGATTTTTAATGCAAAATCCGTTGTCGTCAGATCAAACCGGGCGGTTTCAGTGTCACATCTGCTTGAAGCAGCTAACCCGCGTTTCTCGTCTCCGTATGCACGTGCGTGCGCACATATTAGTATGTTACGACTAGACTGATTAGTCTACTTGTAACACCATCTATTGGAATCAAGCTGTTAGTCTACTTGTTACGACATCTATTGGAAACATACGGAAGACGTTAGCCCTGGCCTGCGCTCCTGTAATGCTAACATTGTAATGTTGGCAATGATGGGAGCGTGCTTCCCGCGTTTCACCCCGCACGCCCCGCACGATTGCCCCGCTTAGGCGCTTAGACGGCTTGGTCGAACGACTGTATGATTTCATCATCATCTCATCATCATCTGCAGCCTGCAGGCGTCCACTAATGGAGATAGACCTCCCCCAATGATTTCCACAATTACCAGTCTTGTGCTGCCTCCATCCACCGACTTCCCGCGACCGAGACAATATCATCGGTCCATCGTGTGGGGGCCGTCCTACACTGCGTCTGCCGGTTCGTGGTCGCCATTCGAGAACCTTTACTCTATGCCCATTGCCATTTCAATAGATTATGATTTAATGGACTGTGATAATCCGTTGTCGTCAGATCAAACCGTACCAGTGTCATATCTGCCTGAAGCAGCTGACGCGCGTGTCTCGTCTGCGCATGCACGTGCGTGCGCACCGCGAGCGAGCGGCGCCTGCGCGTGCGCCCGCATGCGCGCACTGCGGACGCGCCTTCCGCGACGCGCGCGCCGCGCAGGTATGTCACAATGAGGCGCGCAGGTATGTCACACTGAGCCGCGTAGGTATGTCACAATGAGGCGCGCAGGTATGTCACACTGAGCCGCGCAGGTATGTCACAATGAGGCGCGCAGGTATGTCACACTGAGCCGCGCAGGTATGTCACAATGAGGCGCGCAGGTATGTCACACTGAGCCGCGTAGGTATGTCACAATGAGGCGCGCAGGTATGTCACACTGAGCCGCGCAGGTATGTCACAATGAGGCGCGCAGGTATGTCAAACTGAGCCGCGCAGGTATGTCACAATGAGGCGCGCAGGTATGTCACACTGAGCCGCGCAGGTATGTCACAATGAGGCGCGCAGGTATGTCACACTGATCCGCGCAGGTATGTCACAATGAGGCGCGCAGGTATGTCACACTGAGCTTCGCAGGTATGTCACAATGAGGCGCGCAGGTATGTCACAATGAGGCGCGCAGGTATGTCTCACTGAGCCCCGCAGGTATGTCACACTGAGACGCACAAGTATGTCATACTGAGCCCCGCAGGTATTTCACACTGAACCGCACAGGTATGTCACACTGAGCCGCGCAGGTATGTCACACTGAGCCCGCAGGTATGTCACACTGAGCCCCGCAGGTATGTCACACTGAGCCGCGCAGGTATGTCACACTGAGCCGCGCAGGTATGTCACACTGAGCCGCGCAGGTAGGTCACACTGAGCCCGCAGGTATGTCACACTGAGCCCCACAGGTATGTCACACAAGCCACGCAGGTATGTCACACTGAGCCCCGCAGGTATGTCACACTGAGACGCACAAGTATGTCACACTGAGCCCCGCAGGTATTTCACACTGAACCGCACAGGTTTGTCACACTGAGCCGCGCAGGTATGTCACACTGAGCCCCGCAGGTATGTCACACTGAGCCGCGCAGGTATGTCACACTGAGCCTTTGCCAGTTATTTTACCGCCAACCAGCAATGTGTAAGCGTTACTGTGGTCCAGCAGTTTAAAGGGCAATGTTTCCAGAGAAATTACTGGCCTTAGAGATATAACCTTAGATCTCTGGGTGACTAGCGCAGTGCTTACTAATGATTTGGGCTCTTCATGTTCCAATAGCTGCGTGTCACTGTGCTGTTATGTGGCAGGCATTTTGCTTACCATCAGGCACACGTCCTGCTCGTCTCGTCACTCGAAACCGCGAAAATCAGCGGTCACGTGAGTTTTGAAATAAAACCAGCACCCGCCGCGGGTGAAAATATTTCCATGAGTTTGAGACTGAGACTCTTAACTTTACACTTGATCGCCATCTCACCTGATGTTAAACGACGACGCGGACTACGATGAAGCAACGTAGCTTACGTAGAAGAAACCGATTCGCTCTCGACTTGAAGACACTTAAATCGGGGAAAATCCACTCAGGTAGCTCATTCCACAGCCTAGCCGTTTTTATCACAAAAGTAGAGTCAAACCTCTTTGTTAAGACCATCTACACGTCTTAAGGTCGCACAGCATGCTATGTTCGTAGTTTCTCTGAGCCATTGTATGTGAAACGAAGACATCTGTCACAGGACCAAAGTTATCGACTATAAAAAATAGTAGCGATTTGGGAAACGTAGCGTAACACATCCAGAAACCCGATGGATTGACGATTACATAATAGGGTACTACAATCCTCAAAAAAACTAAGTAGCCCGTTAGTTAGATTGCCAAAAAATATTGTACACGTATTTTTTCTTTTGTTTCACAAACAAAAAATGACGAAGATACAGCGCTTCGAAGTTTCGTGTGACGTCACTTGTGAGTACGATTTTTACTCACGTGTGACGTCGCGACCCCCCACTCTTGAAGGTTGATGGTCTATATCTTTGACGATTTTTAATATTATGAAAAAACAAAAAATACGTGTCCAATATTTTTCCATGATCTAGCTGACGGACTAATTAGGATGGTGTATTTTGACCCAGTCCGGTACCCTATTATATCATTGTACTCTTAGGCTGCGTGCAGTAACTGGAGATGAAAAGCCAAGGATAGAGCTGAGTGGCGTATCATGGGAAAGATCTATGTCCAGCAGTGGACTGGGGTGGGATAATAGTGATTGGCCAGAAATTTGATTTCGCCGGTAACATACAAAATACATGTTGTTCATTGAAATATTCATCATCATCAGCCTATCTTAGTCCACTGCTGGACATTGGCCTCTCACATGGCCCGCCACTCAGCCCTCCTCGGCTCCTACGTCTCCAACGTATAGCGGATACGTATATATCCACTGCCTGCTGTCTTCCGTATATCACTCCATCTAATCTGATGTCCTACGTTTACCGATTCTTGGTCTCCACTCAAGAACACGTAGAATTGAAGTATTAGGCTTACCCAATGTTTATTATTTGTAGGAACACGCTGTAAAATCGCAGGAGTGCATAGAAGCGTTCTCAAAGAATGTGAAAGAAGAAAACGAAGAGCCAGCGGTCCAGCTATCGCCCACCAGTGGGCTTGTGAGGCACACCATTCAAGTTATTGGTAAGTTTTAGATAATAAGTCCGCCTTTGTAATAAGGTAGTGGTATAAATTTAAAAAAATTGGCAGTCATAGGAACTGCCGATAGAAGTGAAAACTTATAACTCAGAATTTGATAGCTTACCTTGGAAACTACACGTGTGTAACCGGAGGGCGTGGCCTCGCCATCATGGCATGGCCATCTAGAAATGCGTCAGCATTTCCCATTGGCTTACGCATTTCTAGATGGCCATGCCATGATGGCCTGTCCACGCCCTTTCAGTATTTCCCATTATGCTGACGTATTTCTAAATGGCCAATAGCCATGGTCCCGAGTTTACCCAAAGCTTTCTTATCATACCCGAGCGTGACGAATGAATTCAATTCACAGCCCACAAAAAATCTGTCTAGGCGCGCCTAAAGAAGTTTTCATTTCAAAAATTGGCAGTCATAGGAACTGCCGATAGAAGTGAAAACTTAAAACTCAGAATTTGAAAGCTCATTTTGGAAACTACGCGGCTGGAACCGGAGGGTGTGGCCATGACCATGAGATAGTCAATGGGACATGCTAACCCATTTCTAGATGGCGAATGGCCATGGTCCCGAGTTCACCCGAAAATGTCTTATCATTACATGACACTAGAATTCGATTCACAGCCATGAAAAGTATATCTGTGGTGAGCCAAAAGAACTTATCACTTCAAAAAAAATGGTTGGTAAAGTCGGTTTACTGACGATAGTTGAACGTGACAACGTCTTAAGAAATCAGTACGCTGATAGCGCGAGTAGTGATACCGCTCGACTCGGCGGGTGGCGCCCTCAGCGCTCAGCTTCGTCCGCATGGCACGGACGACGAACTAACGGTAACGTTACATGACGTCATGTTTTGCGGGCGTGCAGCCGGCTTCATCGAGTTATAAGACGTTGTCACGTCAAAAAAAAATACACCACCGAAATGAGAAACTCCTCATTTTTTTAAGTCAATTAAAAAACTGATCGGCAGTCGCCGTTCTTCCGACTAGATCAGTCGTTACTTATATTTAATTATCCAAATTCCAGAATCCCCTGAACCAGCGAAGCATATAAAGCGTCAAGTGGCGACCCCGGTAGCGGAACCGCTGCTTTCGAAACTGTCTGACAAAGCGCGCGCACTCATACGCATTGTGGAAATCGATAAGGCGTTTAGATGTGAATACTGTGAAGAGTGAGTTAATCTTTGTTTTTAACATTGTCATCATCGGCTCTTCACCATCGTCATTGTGACTACTACATCATCATTATCATCAATACCATCATCATCACCATAAAAACCATCATCACTTACAATATCATCATCGTCATCTATATAATCATCACCTACAATAACATCATCATTACCATCAACATAATACTATCATCATATGTAATACCATCATCATCACCATCAATACCATTATCATCACCATCAATACCATCATCACCTACAATATCATCATCACTGCTGTCTCCACCATCATCATCATCAATACCAACATCATCATCGATATCACCATCACCACTAACAACAAAGGCTATGTGATATTCTAGACTCTAATCTGTGTTCCAAATTTTAATCCGATCCTGTCATACGTTTCAACGTTATTTAACGACAAACATACAGACTTTCGCATAATTTATGGTAGATAGAGAAAAGTTTAGATATTTGCTGTTCATTAAATAGAACGATCACAGATCGGGTTGCAATTTTTTAAAAAAAAATTTATAGCCTAGAGTGACGAGACGAGCAGGTCATGTGCCTGATGGTAAGCAACATGCCTGCCACATAACAGCACAGTAACACGCAGCTATTGGAACATGATAGTCCAAATCATTACCTAGCACTGCACTGCGCTCGTCACCCAGAGATCTAAGATATTATGTCTCTAAGCCCTGTAATTTCTCTGGAATCATTGCCCTTCAAACCGGAACACCAAGCAGTAATGTTTGCACATTACTGCTTGGCGGTAGAATATTTGGCAAAGGTGTGGTACTTCCCCAGGCGGACTCTGCTAAGAGTCCTAACACTACCTAATTTGGGACCAACACAGTTATATAGAGTATTAGTTTACTCTGGAAAAGCAGATGAATTACTTTTCATCGCAGTAAAGTTACAAGAATGGGAACTACGCAAATAAATCTGCTGGTGTAAGATAGTATATTTCACTGTTGTTCTTTCTCGTAGCGTGTTCTACATAGAAGAAGGTTTGAACAAGCACAGAGAGATACATAAAGGAGTGAAGAATCCATTCACCTGCCACATCTGTAAAGTCAGCTTCGCTACTTATTCTAGGTAAGCTTGTTCTCTTTGTATTTAACTAGCGTCCTTTTATATTCTTTATTTTCTATTTCCCTTAGGGTTTAACGACTGGACGTCTACTCTTTTTCTATGAAAAACGTAATTTCGAAATAAACTCGCGACTTTCCTACTCCAGGACGTCTACTCTGTTTCTACGTAAACGAAATTTCGAAAAAAACTCGCGACTTTCCTTCTCTCGTTCTACTTCGTTTCGTCCGATACAACATTGTTTGACGTTTAAATGTTCTAAGCATACTCTAATTAGAGTGGGCTTGAAACATTTAAATGGACAAAACGACGGATCGAAGTAGAATCGGAGTTGGAAAATCGCGAGTTTATTTCGAAATTACGTTTTCGTTGAATTAGAGTAGACGTCCAGTTCTACTTCGGTCTTTGATCCGTCGTTTCGTCCGTTTAAAAAAATGTTCTAAGCCGCCTCAAATTTGGCGCACCACATATAGATGTTTCGTGGGCTGTGAATTGAGTTAAAGCGTCACGTTCCTAAATGAAAGAAATCAACCGGGACTCGGGACCATGGCCACGCCCTCCGGTTTCACCCGCGTTGTTTCCAAAGTGAGCTATCAACCAGCATCACCCATAGAACGTAAATTTTTAAAAACGTTTGTTATTTTATGTAATTTATAAAAAAAACTACTGCACTTATGGACTCAATTTGTCAAAGATGATTATTATACGGGATCAAGGAGCAAATTTAAGCAGTTGTCATATTTTTAAAACCTCGCATTTAAAAGCATTTAAAACTTTTGCGTAACATGGCGCAGTTACGTTCTATTGGTGCTGTCAAAAAGAAAATAAACGGTTGGATCTACTATAGTCCCTATAACTACCAATTTTTTATTCATCTTTTTAAAAAAATATATATAAGAAATTAAACGAAAATACGTGTAAAAATAAGAAAAGTTTAAATTGTAACATAGGTAGCCCCACTAAATGTCAATAAATATATTAATTCAGATGTACGACTCATAAAACGACCCACGGGTTTTACAAACGCGGCGGAGAGGCGCGAGCAGTCTCCGACTTCCCTGTCGTCAAGCATTTCCTCTGTGAGGTAAATTAATGTTTTTTTTTTTCATCTAGACTAGAATAGAGTAACATCGATTTATTGTTGTGTCAATTTGTAATTCTGTGAGTTTTTTTAGTGCTTTTGAGATTTTGTTTTGTTTCGTTTTAGTGTTTGTCAGTACCTTGCTTTGCATTGTTGTGCGTTGCAGTGCATTTTCAATTCAATTTAATTCTTTATTTGTGTATATGTTACGGCTAAAGATGGGTCTGAACATAAACTTAAGATTAGCCGGCTAAACTTAGGTTTATCTTCGAGAAGCGGCTAAAGTTCGATATCATGTTAGTTTGCGTCGTGATATTCCATCTTTAGCCGGCTAATGTGCACATTAAACGAAACGGCTAAAAATGTATTCGATGGACGCGCCGGGTCGGCGAAGGGCTTGAGGGGGCGGTGGGGAGACAATGCGCGCACGGGAGACATCATCATCAATCCAGATCCGACTCGGAGCACCCCGATTCCACCTAGTCTTGTCGCCACTACCTCTAGAGTGTCTTTAAAAAATGCGGGAAAAAAATGAGTGTCGCTTCTCCATACTCGGCCTGCGCTCTACCACAGATCAGAAAATAGTTACTTCGTAACAGATGCATCACTTCCATACAAAAGTGCAAATACCTACACGATAATAACCTAAACTGTCGTATACTACTTACCTACTGTTACTTGTAAGCAAAAATACACCTTAACACACTCACGCAGAGTTGTAAATGCCGTGCGCACCGTGTGACTTGTCGTCTGCTTACGTCATTGACCAAACGTGCTAGGGTTGTACGAAATGGTGGTAGGTGGTAGTAGTGGTAGGACTCTTGGCAGAGTCCGCCTGGGAAAGGACCACACCTTTGCCAGTTATTCTACCGCGAAGCAGTAATGTGTAAACGTTACTGTGTTTTTTTAAAATAAAGAGTGACGAGACGAGCAGGACATGTGCCTGACGGTAAGAAACACGCCTGTCACATAACAGCACAGTGACACGCAGCTATTGGAACATGAAGAGTCCAAATCATTACCTGGCACTACACTGCGCTCGTCACCCAGAGATCTAAGATGTTATATCTGGGATAATATATATTAAATATCTGGGCCATCTACTTACCGAGGACCTGAAGGACATATTCGACATGGAGCGGGAGCGGAGAGCGCTGTCAGTACGGGCCAATATGATAGCTCGCAGATTTGCGCGCTGTTCTACCGAGGTGAAAGTGACACTCTTTAGAACGTACTGCACTTCACTGTACACGTGCGGTCTGTGGGCAGACTACACGCAGAAGGCGTACAGTGCTCTCCGCGTCCAGTACAACAATGCGTTCCGGGCGGTGCTGGGGCTGCCCCGCTTCTGTAGCGCTTCAGGGATGTTCGCGGACGCGAGGACAGACTGCTTCGAGACGACTATGCGCAAACGGAGCGCCTCCCTGGTGCGCAGGGTACGGGCCAGCCCCAACGCCATCCTAGCGATGATCGCCGACAGGCTTGACTGCCCATACATAAGGCATAGCTGCAACAGACATGTGACTGTCCCAATGCCGGTTAGGAAATTTTGACTTAAAAACTGATGACATTTGAATACTTACTAGCAAAATTAAAATTGACGTTTATTATAGTGACATATTTATATTATTGTATTTGAATTATTATTTTATTGTAATTGATTTAATTGAATAATATTTTTGTAATAACATTGTGACATTGTAATTCTATGAGTCATGTAACTTGCAATAAATAATTTTGATTTGATTTGATTTGATATCTCTAATCCCTGTAATTTCACTGGAAACATTGCCCTTCAAACCGGAACACAGTAATGTTTGCACATTACTGCTTGGCGGTAGAAGAACTGACAAAGGTGTGGTACTTCCTCAGGCGGACTCTGCTATTAGTCCTACCACTACAGTACTCCATTAGAGAAGCCCATTCACTTGATACCCATATAGAGGTAGGTTGTGAAGAAATATTTTGTCCGCGATTTTGTGGAGGGGGGCATTTGAATCGATATTAACCAAACATAGCTAAGAACCACCGCACAAAAATAAACCTTTTTAAAAAAATCGACGTCAAACTTAGAACACTTACGACGACTAGAACTACTAAAACTATTAGAACGACTAAAAAAGTTAGTCGGGGGTTAAAAAATGGTTCACAATTAGCTGAGCTATCGCGAAACATACTTACATCCAATAAAAATTAAGCCCAGAACCGCCTCCTTCTTTGAATTCGGTTAAAAATTCTATAGCTTTTTTTTAAGTAGGTACGTTTTATAGTCAATTGATACTGAAGTTTATTTTGGTTATACAATGTAGGTAGTTGTAAGTTGTTTTCATACCGTCGAATAAATGAACAAATTAGTATCATTCATTATGTACATGAATATTAAAAAAAGTATCTCGTCAAAATTTTTATTAAACTTAATGAGACATAATAAAGATGGGGTAAAAGGTATTTCAGACAAAATAATGTGTATGCATAACCTCTACTGTATCTATTCAAAATAAATATTATACATATTACACACTACTGTTTCTATATTCTGTTCGATTGAAATTTGAAACCTACCAAAATTTAGCTCAAAAATAAATATTAACAATAAAAACACTTCCCTTGCTTCCTGTTTCGGCAATTCAAAATAAGATAAATTACTTCTACATTTTAGTTTCTTGCTATTGCAGATTGCAGCCATTCACAATACAATAACGCCGCGACATTATTTATGCGCGCACTCAGCGTTCGTTCGCACGTCAACTCGGGCAAACGGCCGGCGGCCTTGTGATTTTAGTACACCCAGGAGGACCCGAACGAGTAGGTACTTAGCTCGCGCCGTTTAGCCAGTGACGAGGGTGTGGCTCTACTACGCTTGACCTCGTATGGCTTGCTCCACTCAGGACCTCCCTTGAGCTTCTGGCTCCCGCATTTTTTAAATTCTGAGCCCACCCGGAGTCAAAAAGTGCACCATATTATGTCTTAGGTGTAATTAATATTTTGTAATTGTAATTTTGAATACCTACATAGGTACATAACAGTATGTGTAATGAGAGTGATTATATTTTATAAAAAAATTCGTGTCAAAATAGTAAACATTATTACATTGTTTCCTTCTTCATTTCTTTCTACATTTTTAGCCAAGTGCCTGCAGTTACACTTAAGTTTAGCCGGCTAAAGATAGAAGGAACTAACATTAACACCTCCTCGAAAATAAACCTAAATTTAGCCGGGTAATCTTAAGTTTATGTTCACACCCACCTTTAGCCGTAACATATATAGGTATTTACAGATGTATGTATTTAAAACAGATATATACAGACATATTCTGCTTTTCAGCATTTGAAAACATTAAAACAAAACTTAGCAACGGTAAAAAAAAATTGCATGATTAGAAAATAGGCACAAATCTAAATAAATAAATAAAGTTTAGTGTATTGCAAGGCATTGCTGTGCACTGCAGTGTGCGTTGCATTGTGTTGTGTTGCAGTGCATTGTAGTGCATTGCATTCCGTTGCAGTGTACTCTAGTGTGTTGCGTTGCATTGCATTGCGTTGCGGTGTATTGCATTGCGTTGCGGTGAATTGTAGCGTGTTGCATTACATTGAGTTTCGAAGTGCACCGCAGTGCATTGCATTGCATTGCTGTATGTTTCATTGCGTTGCAATGCATTTTAGTGCGTTTCAGTGTATTACATTGAATAGTTTCTATATCCCCAGGACTGTGGCCGGTCTTACCTGCACTGGACGTATCTCCAAGTGCACCGCCGCATGAAGCATCCGAACGATAACTATCAGCACAAGTGTACGCACTGCGAACTCACTTTCCCTAACAGGTACATTATAAGTATAAGTCAATGTACAGTAGCCAAATAAACATTGTTGTTCTTTTGAGAGGTACTACAGGTCTACGAAGTCCGATAAACGATATATCGGCCGAACTTATGGCGTTTCTTAAGTTCAAAGTTCAAAGTTATTTATTTGTAAATACAAAATTTACATGTCAAATAGAATCTAATAATTAATCAATAAGTACATAAAACAAATAAAATAAAATGTCAGCTTAAACATTGGGCTTATAGAGCAAATATGATCCGGTTTTAGTTTTTGCTATATAAAAACTCATTCATGGAGTAAAACGTTTTTTGAACGAGCCAGTTTCTTAATTTTATTTTGAATGCGTGATTACTACAAGCATCCGTAATATCTGCCGGCAATCGGTTATAAACCTCGACACCTACAACGCCTGTCAACTTCCCAGACCGAACCAGCCGCGTGTGAACGGGCGCGAGATTATTTACATTGCGGAGGTTGTATTTAAACGAGTGGCCAGCGCCTCGCCTTTCAAATGAGTGTAGGTTATGTCTCACGTAGAGAGCCACCTGCAGTATCACTATGGATGGCAGCGTCATAATCCCGAGTGACTTAAAATAGGGTTTCGCTGACGTTCGGCGCGACACTTGAGCGATCGCTCTTATTGCTCGCTTCTGCATTCTGAACGCTCGCAGCCTGTCGGCGGCGAGCCCCCAGAGCTCAGCCCCGTTTTGCAGAACCGAGTGAACAGTCGCAAAATAGCACGTACGTACGACGTCAGCGGAAACCACCTTGGACAGTCGACTCAGGGCGTAGCACGCACCACCCAGCCTTGAGCACATCTTGTCAATGTGCGAGGCCCACGTCAGTCCACGGTCGAGTTCGAAGCCAAGAAAAGTGGTCGAATTTACCTGGCTTATCGGCACTCCGTCAATCGTCAGTCTCAGCTCGCCTTCCGGACGCATGGACACCGAGTACTGGATGAAGTGTGTCTTTTTGAGGTTCAGGACAAGACCGTTCATCTTGAACCACTCCACCAGTCCCCTCGCGGCCTCGAGCAGACGCGCCTGCAGCTCGTCGAACGTGCTTGCAGCGACGATTACGGCCACGTCATCAGCGTACATGAACACTTCGCCGGATGCGATGAAGCCTGGCAAGTCATTCAACAGTAGGGAAAAGAGAATATTCGAGACCGAAGATCCCTGGGCGACACCCATCGACGTAGTCAACGGTTCCGATCTTGTATCGCCGCTGTCCCCGACGACTACCTGCTTTCTATTTTGCAAGAGGTCTGAAAATAGTGCGAGGGCGGGTCCGTTTATGCCGTAGTGCGCGAGCTTTGCAGCTAGGACGTCGTGATCGGCGACATCGAAAGCTTTCGATAAATCGCAGCATATCACGGCGACCCGCTGTTTTTTCTCACTTGCCTCCATTACGCGCTTGACCACTTCTCGCGCGAAACACAATTAGTCCGTTGATCGGATCGGGCGTTTTGTTCAGTTCGAATTCCGGCCGACATAGGTTTGACAGTTTTTGTGTCGTAAACCTTACTCCGAAAGCATTTAATTACCTTACCGATAATTCGGGCAGCTGTTGGTCGGATCCGATTATTCGGAGGTTGTTTTCGTAGTACATCTGCTGAGTTATTATGAATGTTATTTCCAGGGTTGGATTTAGATTTTAGGTGTGAACGCCTCGGGGCAGGAGCTAATAATCTTGTCGTAACCTCGGCCGTTGTGTAATTGTAACAGGGGGGCCTGTTACAATTTCTCAATCAACAACCCGGAACCTTAACTTAGAAGATGTTTACTGTGGAGGCCCCGGGGGATATGCCCCGGTTGTCCTCCCCTAAATCCGGCCCTGGTTATTTCTGCTCATAAAAGGTGCTATTAATCTATCGCGGTGCTATCTATCTAGGCCTTCAGTTGTATGTAAAGGCCGATTTAAACTGAACGAATATAGAGCTAGAGCTGGAACAAGAGCATTCTTTCTCGATATTTTAGTGTAAACGAAAGATCGTTCTTAACATTTTCCATATAAAAGATCGAGAATGAATGCTCTTGTTCCAGCTCTAGCTCTACGTTCGTTCAGTTTAAATCGGCCTTTATACATATTTATTCCATAGAATCTTTGCGAACGCTAACAAAACAACGAAAGAATGCTCTACGTTTGTTTACACCAAATGAATTTGATACAGTGGGGATAGAATGAGCATTCGCTCGTCTGATGTAAATCGGCCCTTTACGCTATAGCTCCGATAATTGTGAATCAATTATGATGGTTCTTTATTTGTTTGGTAGATCATAGTTCAGAGGTCGTCCCATATAAATTTAATCGAAATTGATGCGGTAGTTTTTGGAAACAAAACACTTAAATTTACTTTATCTGGACGACTAGGTGATAGCCTATGAAATTTAGTCAAATGTCAATTTAATTTTAAATTGCAGTCGGTTTTTGTTTTTTTTTCGGAATTAATAAATTATTACTTTTATTGATATTTGTCGTTCTTATTATTATGAATAAATAAAAATATTATACCGTCGTTTTATTCCTGTTTAGCTGGAGTTTGGCGTACCATCGCAAAAAGATGCACGGGAAAATCGTTCAAAACGACGGTTCCAAAACTGTGGCACAAAATTACAGGTGAGTTAGAATTATTGTAGATACGTTTAATTAGATCGATAAATAGGAACACAATTGAGTTACATCTGACCATTTTATTATAAAAAAATGGCAGTTATAGGAACTGCCGATAGAAGTGAAAACTTATAACTCAGAATTTGATAGCTTACCTTGGAAATTACACGGGTGTAACCGGAGGGCGTGGCCTCGCCATCATGGCATGACCATCTAGAAATGCACCAGCATTTCCCATTGGCTGACGCACTTCTAGATGGCCTTGTCATGATGGGCAGGCCACGCCCTTTTAGCATTTCCCATTGGATGACCCATTTCTAGATAGCCAATAGCTATGGTCCCGAGTTTACCCGAAGATTTCTTATCATATCCGAGCGTGACGATAGAATTCATTTCACAGCCCACGAAAAATCTGTCTAGGCGCGCCAAAAGAAGTTTTCACTTCAAAAAGTATGGTGTCATAAGGGCACCTACTCTCTTTTTACGAAAAACGAAATTTCAAGAAACACTCGCGTCTTTCCTGCTCCGGTCCGTCGCGTTCGTCCGTTTAAATGTTTTAACCCTACTCTAATTGGCTGTAGCCGAACTATGTTCGATCGGACGAAACGAAGTAGAAACCGGAGACCGGAGTAGGAAAGTCGCGAGTTTATTTCGAAGTTACGTTTATCTTAGCAAGAGCGTAGACGTCCTGGGGGGCTACCGCCTAACGAAAAACGCTTTGACATTTGCTGTCTCTTTTCTTCTCGCTTGAAATGAAAGAGACGGCAATGTCAAAGCGTTTTTCGTTAGGCGGTAGACCCCCTAGTAGGAACGAATTTCCTTCTAATAGTATAGAACCTTGTTGGTTCTATACTATTAGAAGGAAATTCGTTACACACAATTTGTTAAAAAATATTGCTTGATTTTATTCTGACTGAATCTATACTATGTGCCAAATAACACTGGATGTTATTTTTTTTATAGTATAGAGTGACGAAACGAGCAGGACATGTCCCTGATGGTAAGCAACATGCCTGCCACATAACAGCACAGTGACACGCGAACAGAAGGAGTCCAAATCGTTACCTAGTAACTCCACTTCGCTCGTCACCCAGAGATCTAAGATATATTATGTCTCTAAGCCCTGTAATGTCACTGGCAACATTGCCCTTCAAACCAGAACCACAGTAATGTTTGCACATTACTGCTTGGCGGTATAATAACTGGCAAAGGTGTGGTACTTCCCCAGACGGACACTGCTAAGAGTCCTACCACTACAATTAGGTACAATTTATTACACTTAACTGAATTTATTACCTAGCGACTATACTATGTGCCAAATAACACGAGAATAAGGTTCATTCCTTGACCTTTACCACGATATCACAAAATTCATTAATTGTGATGCCGCCTCGCACCACGAAATTCTAGCGATACCATTAGGCATAGTTTGTATGGTAAACGATAGAATTAGCGATACAAGTAATATTTTGCGATATTTCTAGAGTAGGTCAGGGAATTAACCTTATTCTCATGTTATTTGGCACATAGTATAGTCAGTGCATCCTCACTCGCTCAAGGTCGCGCGGTTTTAGCCTACAGCTAGACCGTCCCTCCCAGGGAACAAGTGCCAGTCGGTTGTCGGACGCACGGCTGAGCGCTCGCGCAACACGTTTCCCGCGCATATTGTTATTAGATATGTCGACAACCCTCCGCGCTAGACAGGGACAGAGTTACGCGTTAGAAGAGAGCGTAAATGTTGCGCTAATGCGAGCTGAATTGAACTTTGTTGTGTCCCAGCAAGAGTCGCTATTTATATAATTGTTTTCGGTAAGTGAGGCTTCTGTACTAATATTTATTCTGTGGTATAGTCGCTAGGTAATAAATTCAGTTAAGTGTAATAAATTGTAATTGTAGTGGTAGGACTCTTGGCAGAGTCCGCCTGGGGAAGTACCACACCTTTGCCAGTTATTATACCGCCAAGCAGGAGTGTGCTAATATTACTGTGTTCCGGTTTGAAGGGCAATGTTTCCAGAGAAATTACAGGGCTTAGACAAAACAACTTAGATCTCTGGGTGACGAGCGCAGTGCAGTTACTAGGTAATGATTTGGACTCCTCATGTTCGCGGGTCACTGTGCTGTTATGTGGCAGGCATGTTGCTTACCATCAGGCACATGTCCTGCTCGTTTCGCTATACTATAAAAAATATATCATTCAGTATTCTAGCCTACGATACTCAGAATCAAGGATTACTTAAATTTTTGCCTAAAAAATAACAGAATTTTATTAAATTTAGTTACGTACTGAAATTTCTTTCAAATGGTTCTCCCAGGATACCTTGCAGAGATTGTGACGAAATTCTGCCGAACAAAAATGCACTCTATAAACATAGGAAGAAGGACCACAGTGATGCGTTACTCCAAGAGGGTTATATGACGAATGCCGCCAACGCGTTGGGTGATGGGTAAGTAAACTCATCTACGGTTTTATTAAAAGACTAGACGAAATTCTGCCGAACAAAAATGAGCTCTATGAACATAGGAAGAAGGATCACATTGACGCGCTCCTCCAAGAGGGCTATATGACGAAATCCTACCAACGCATTAGGTGATGGTTAAGTAAAATCAACTACCATTTTATTTACAAAAAGACTGACAGTGACCGATGGTTTTAGCTGCGTAGTTCTCGTTTTGGTCACTTTCCTGGTATAAAAAGTAGCCCTAGTAGTAGGGTTCGTCCATTAATCACGTGATCCATGTGATAATTTTGGGATTTAAAAAAGTTATCTCCGATTTGACGGGTTTATGAGTCATGCCATCGCAGAATGTGTCACTTACTTAAAAAGAGTTTCCCAAATTGGAAGTATCTAAGTAGGTGTTAGATAGTAGGTATAGATGAATTAAGAGAATCTGAATCTAAGGATACTTTATTTGTGACTTTTGTTTCATACGTTGTTTCTGTCCATGCTTAGATCAACAATTCTTAGGGGACGAACCTACTTCTAACATACCCCTCTCGTGCCCACATGAATGTCCAATAATCTTTATTGTCAAATATAGTCAGCTGCGTTTTGTAAAGCGTTTCGCAGATGCATGTTTTGTTTAGGGCTCCCGCACAAAACCACGAATTCGCAACGCATCGGACATATCTGCGAATTCGCACGAATGCATCGCAAGAACTTCCGATTTCATTCGCATCGCGCATTTCTCCGATATAACGTCATACTGGTCATAACGGTGTCACCACCATTTTAGTCAGCTCTGAGACAGAAGAAGAGAAATACGCTCTTCAAATATGAAGATATGCTAATTCTAAAATAATTTAAAAAAATATCTTCTTCTATTCTCAACCCATAATACTTGCGAGTAAAATAGTTCCCATCAGCATTCATAATCGTAATATGTGTATGAAACCAAAGACATTTTTTCTTTCATATCTACTTAGCAATAACAGTACAACGATATTTCTGTGATCCCGAAAAACACGTCCAACACGGCTGACTACCGTTGAAGGTACCCTAAGACCCTAACCAACGGTTTGCCGCACGAATTCGCATTGCATCGCAAGTTCCTCCGATGCGGCGTCGCATCGCATCGCAGTTTTGTGTGGGAACCTTTACACTTGACCACCATCTCGCCTGATGTTAAGCGACGATGCGGTCTACGATGGAGAAGAAAAAAAAAACGATTCACTCTCGATTTGATACAAAGATTGTAACCAACAGGAGTACCCACTCGAGCAACGTATTCCGCAGCCAAGACGTTCTTATCACAGAAGTAGAGTCAAATCAGAAGGCCGAAGCAGCCATTTACAACAATGTTACTTCCCGGGTCATCAAGGGAACCATGACAGGACAGTATATGGCAGCCTACAGTGCAGAAAATGGCTTCGTGACACTGAACGAGAAAGAGACAGAGCGCGCGGGAATGCCTGTATATGCGACACCACCAAACGACCCTATTGTAGTTACCGCCCGATGCACCAAAATTATGTTAGACGACAAGATCCTAGAGATGGCCAAAATTATCGAAGGGAACTCAAGTGTCACAGCGGCTTGGGAAAATTGGGAAGTACCAAGAATACAATGGGTCAATGGTGTTCCGGGATGTGGAAAGACAACATGGGTTATTAGACACTTCGACGTGGACAAAGACGCTATCATCACCACAACAACTGAGGCAGCAAAAGATCTAAGAGAAAAGCTATCGCACCGCATTGGAAACCTGGTCAAAACTAGGGTGCGAACTATGGCTTCTGCTCTCGTAAATGGATTCGGAAAAGAGAGGTTCAGTCGCCTCATGGTGGATGAAGCCCTCATGAACCATTTCGGAGCCATTGTAATGGTCTCACGCCTGTCTAGTTCTGGAGAAATTGTCCTCATCGGAGATGTCAATCAATTGCCTTATATCGATAGGGAAAATCTCTTCGAAATGAGGTATCACCGCCCGAACCTGGTAACAAAGATCAGCCAGGAGTTGCTCTGCACACATCGGAACCCAATGGACGTCGCATATGCGCTGAGGGAAATATACTCGGTTATGTACCCCTCGGCGCCTCGTATAAAGTCCCTAGAGCAGAGAAGGTATAAGGGAGCGCAAATACCCAACACTCAACCAAACACCCTCTTTTTAGTTCACACTCAAGAGGAGAAGGAGACCCTGACAAACCAGGATTATGGTTCAGGCACCGGGTCACGCATCCTTACCATCCATGAAGCTCAGGGACTAACATACGAGTCGGTAATCGCAATAAAAACTAAGGCAAACACGAAGCTGCACGAGAGCGTGCCTCATGCGGTCGTCGCAATCTTACGGCACACGGGGACCTTCACATACTACGCTGACGACACCGACGACGCCATCGGTCGGTTCGTGCGGCGAGCGTTGTCTGCAACACCGAAGACCATCCGAGAGTTCAATATGCAGATGGCCATCAAGGATAGAAATGCAGTCGTGGTGGAGGCGCTGAGCCGGGAGGAGGCGACTTAGAAAATAAAATAGTCCTAGAATTAGCAAGAAAATGTTCCCTACTCTCCCCTATTTCCTTTTCTTCTCCAATCCAAGATTCATGTAATAAAAAGAAAACGATTGACAAAGGTCACGGACACCGGAGTCTTTGGAGCTGTAAAATTTAAATAAAAAAAAATAAAAAAAAAGTAGAGTCAAATCTGTTCGTTCGCGTCTTTGGAACATCAACAGTGAAACGATGTCGCTTTTTCGAGCTATACGCATTGAATAAACAGTTATTTTCAAGGATCAACTTATTTTTTTATCTTATTATTTCCATTTATTTTATGCGATAGAAAAAAGGACAAAGAAAAAAAAAATTTGCATATAGTCGGTTTGTTTACGGACAATAGTTTAAAGTGAAAACGTTAAAACAAAACATTGAAAGATGCGGTGCAAGCGTACAATGAGCGTAACGGGACATAACGGGACGCTTTTTCGTGCATGATGCAGCCGGCGTTCATCGATTTATTAGACGTCGTCACGTCGAAGAGCTTTTAATAAAGAGTTTTCTTATCTTATATTTTCAGTCGTTTGCCGGCGGGCGCGGAGTGGGAGTGCGGCGCATGCGCGCGGCGGTTCCTGGAGCGAGCCGCCCTGCGAGACCACGTGCGCGCGCACCATCCGACGCGCGTCACGCTCCTCGAGGTAACTCTCTGCGAGACCACGTGCGCGCGCACCATCCAACGCGCGTCACGCTCCTCGAGGTAACTCTCTGCGAGACCACGTGCGCGCGCACCATCCAACGCGCGTCACGCTCCTCGAGGTAACTCTCTGCGAGACCACGTGCGCGCGCACCATCCCACGCGCGTCACGCTCCTCGAGGTAACTCTCTGCGAGACCACGTGCGCGCGCACCATCCAACGCGCGTCACGCTCCTCGAGGTAACTCTCTGCGAGACCACGTGCGCGCGCACCATCCAACGCGCGTCACGCTCCTCGAGGTAACTCTCTGCGAGACCACGTGCGCGCGCACCATCCCACGCGCGTCACGCTCCTCGAGGTAACTCTCTGCGAGACCACGTGCGCGCGCACCATCCAACGCGCGTCACGCTCCTCGAGGTAACTCTCTGCGAGACCACGTGCGCGCGCACCATCCAACGCGCGTCACGCTCCTCGAGGTAACTCTCTGCGAGACCACGTGCGCGCGCACCATCCCACGCGCGTCACGCTCCTCGAGGTAACTCTCTGCGAGACCACGTGCGCGCGCACCATCCCACGCGCGTCACGCTCCTCGAGGTAACTCTCTGCGAGACCACGTGCACGCGCACCATCCAACGCGCGTCACGCTCCTCGAGGTAACTCTCTGCGAGACCACGTGCGCGCGCACCATCCCACGCGCGTCACGCTCCTCGAGGTAACTCTCTGCGAGACCACGTGCGCGCGCACCATCCAACGCGCGTCACGCTCCTCGAGGTAACTCTCTGCGAGACCACGTGCGCGCGCACCATCCAACGCGCGTCACGCTCCTCGAGGTAACTCTCTGCGAGACCACGTGCGCGCGCACCATCCAACGCGCGTCACGCTCCTCGAGGTAACTCTCTGCGAGACCACGTGCGCGCGCACCAGCCAACGCGCGTCACGCTCCTCGAGGTAACTCTCTGCGAGACCACGTGCGCGCGCACCATCCCACGCGCGTCACGCTCCTCGAGGTAACTCTCTGCGAGACCACGTGCGCGCGCACCATCCAACGCGCGTCACGCTCCTCGAGGTAACTCTCTGCGAGACCACGTGCGCGCGCACCATCCAACGCGCGTCACGCTCCTCGAGGTAACTCTCTGCGAGACCACGTGCGCGCGCACCATCCAACGCGCGTCACGCTCCTCGAGGTAACTCTCTGCGAGACCACGTGCGCGCGCACCATCCAACGCGCGTCACGCTCCTCGAGGTAACTCTCTGCGAGACCACGTGCGCGCGCACCATCCAACGCGCGTCACGCTCCTCGAGGTAACTCTCTGCGAGACCACGTGCGCGCGCACCATCCAACGCGCGTCACGCTCCTCGAGGTAACTCTCTGCGAGACCACGTGCGCGCGCACCATCCAACGCGCGTCACGCTCCTCGAGGTAACTCTCTGCGAGACCACGTGCGCGCGCACCATCCAACGCGCGTCACGCTCCTCGAGGTAACTCTCTGCGAGACCACGTGCGCGCACACCATCCAACGCGCGTCACGCTCCTCGAGGTAACTCTCTGCGAGACCACGTGCGCGCGCACCATCCCACGCGCGTCACACTCCTCGAGGTAACTCTCTGCGAGACCACGTGCGCGCACACCATCCAACGCGCGTCACGCTCCTCGAGGTAGCTCTCTGCGAGACCACGTGCGCGCGCACCATCCCACGCGCGTCACACTCCTCGAGGTAACTCTCTGCGAGACCACGTGCGCGCGCACCATCCAACGCGCGTCACGCTCCTCGAGGTAACTCTCTGCGAGACCACGTGCGCGCGCACCATCCCACACGCGTCACGCTCCTCGAGGTAACTCCACCCCCCGCTTATACACTACCAAGACATCTACTCTCTTTCTACGAAAAACGTAATTTCGAAGTAAACTCGCGACTTTCCCATTTAGTACATTCCATGTTGAACTAAATTATAATAACGTTGCTGTAATTGAGACCTTTTTTGACATGTAACTGTACCTTTCTTAGGAATAAAAATCTGAATCTGGAACAAACACACGAACTCTCACCGTCATAAGATTGAGATGTTATATTCGGAAACTTGACTATAAGTAGTTCTCACACCGCACGCTAAATCCGGATCATCATCATCATCAACAACCCACTAAACGTTCCCACTGCTGGGACTCGGAGCCTTCTCTCACAAGGAGAGAGTTTAGGCCATAATCCACCACGCTGGCCCAGTGGGGGTTGGCGGATGACACATGACTTCGAAAGGTTCTAGGTACATGTCGGTTTCCTCACGATGTTTTCCTTCACCGTTTTAAGTTAGCGGCATTACGCACATGACATCGAAAAGACAGTGGTGCGTGTCTGTTGGTTTTGAACCCGGGGTCTCCGGATCGGCAGCCGCCGTTCTCCCGACTAGACCAGCCGTAACGTAAATCCGGATAGCTACGCCAAATAGCGTCACTCGATCACGTGATCACAATAAAGTGGTCTATTGCAACTTTGTTCCAGAGACCCGGCGTGAATCCGACCGTGGACGAGGTGATGAACGCGCTGGATTCGCACTGTATACCGCGGGATAGGGTCGTCGAGATCAACCTTATGACATTCCTCAAGGTAAGTTTAAATATACAATATTATAGGGGAAGTCCGGGAGAGTTGAACCACTTTTGAAGTGAAAACTTCTTTTGGCGTGCCTAGACAGATTTTTCGTGGGCTGTGAATTGAATTCCAGCGTTATTCGGGTATGATAAGACATTTTCTGGTGGACTCTGGATGCTAGAGCGAGAAAGATAATACCTTTACGTGCGCCAGAGCAAGCAAGTGAAAATAGTCAACTGCTCTTCGCTGTTGTGTTCCTGTGTTTGGTATATTTAATTATGTTTTTTATCACGACACTAACTGCTAGGTACTTACCACATTAATTGAACTTGTCACGAAATATTAGATTTGCATTTCACATCCATGGCAAAAAGTTTCGGTTGTAAAATACCTGTAAAATAAATAAATAAGCAAATACTACATTTGCGACTCAAACGCTATTTCCACCAACCCACGTAAAAAAATGTTTTTAATTTTTTCTTGGCCATGGATATTAAGTCATTCAGCCGCATGTTACTCTTGTGTCGCTATGCTTCCTAGGCTTAGATAAAGTATTAAACTTTTTGTTACTAGATTTATTACATTTCAATTTATAAATCGATTTTATTTTTAATGATTAAAATTATTTAGTGCCTACTATAAAAGTAGTTTTTATTTTAGTTTTCACTTCTGCTGTGCCCGCATATTTTTTTTGTTCAAAGCTTCGTATGAAGAGGTTTTTTTTTATAAATAAATATTGAAATAAAAGTTTGACTCTACTTTTGTGACTGTGGAATGAGTTGCCCGAGTGTGTTTTTCCTGATGGATATTTGATTAATCTTGGTGTCTTCAAATCGAGAGTGAATCGGGTTCTTCTAAGTGAACACGCTCCATCGTAGACCGCATCGTCGCTTAAGTCTGGACTAGCTGTACCAAACGTTATACCCCGTTTACATGATTCCAGTCCAGCGACCGAATCCAGCGCTGGATTGTTTACTGGAATAATGGAAACTGGCACTGGAATGCATCAATCCATTCCAGTGCCGGTTTACATTATACCCCGTTTACATGATTCCAGTCCAGCGACCGAATCCAGTGCTGGATTGCTTACTGGAATAATGTAAACCGGCACTGGAATGCATTGGAACTGGATTGATGCATTCCAGTGCCGGTTTCCATTATTCCAGTAAGCAATCCAGCGCTGGATTCGGTCGCTGGACTGGAATAATGTAAACGGGGTATAATTCCAGTAAGCAAGCCAGCGCTGGATTTGGTCCCTGCACTGGAATCATGTAAACGGGATATTACACGTGTATTCATTTAAAATGGAGAACGTTGTGTAAATGTTCTCTAATATTTATTTATCATGTTTCAGGGTACAACGAATATAGTGCCGAACTGCGCTCGAGCTTTGTCGCTTCTGAGCAACGTGCCGAAGACCACGATACCGTGTCTGAGGAAACAACGCACCCTCGGTATGTAATAGGGTACCGGACTGGGTCAAAAATACACTATTCTAATTAGTCCGTCAGCTAGATCATGGAGAAATATGGGCCACGTATTTTTTTGTTTTTTCAAAATATTAAAAATCGACAAAGATATAGAACATCAAACTTCGAGAGTCCGGGGTCGCGACGTCACTCGTGGCATCTCGTGGGTAAAAATCGTAGGCACGAGTGACGTCACGCGAAACTTCAAAGCGCTGTATCTTCGTAATTTTTTGTTAGTGAAACAAAAGAAAAAATACGTGTACAATATTTTTTAGCAATCTAACTAACGGACTAATTAGTTTTTTTGAGGATAGTACCCTATTATCCTAGTTCCTGTATTTAATTGGCTTTTTTGCAACTTATACCTGTCTACTACCGGTTCGCCCCGGCTTTGACTTGTATACTGTGCAGCCTATAGCTCACTCAGAAATCACGTACAAATCCAACGTTAAAAGAGATTTTAAAATCGGCCCATTAGTTTGTGAGATTAACGCGTTCAAATAAATGAACTCTTCAGCTTTATAATTAAGAATCAAACGAACTAAATATAGGTTTGAAGGGCAATGTTTCCAGAGAAATTACAGGGCTTAGAGATATAACATCTTAGATCTCTGAGTGACGAGCGCAGTTTAGTGCTAGGTGATGATTTGGACTCTTCATGTTCCTATAGCTGCGTGTCACTGTGCTGTTATGTGGCAGGCATGTTGCTTACCATCAGGCACAAGTCCTGCTCGTCTCGTCACTCTTTATTTAAAAAAAAAAAAGAAAAGAACTAACCATGTGAAGTTTGATTCCAATTATTTAACGTCTCAACCGAAGACGATTAGTATGGATTGTATCATTGAACTTGTATGTATGTCATCACATAACTCTTCACAATCAATTGGTTCCGTACTTTTAATTGACAGATTAGCTGTACCATGCGCGCGTTGGTACGCCACCTGTCAAAAATAAATTGGTCGTACCTACTCAGAAACCTTCTTTGGTTCACAACTTTGCCAAAGATCATCACATGATCTCTGATCGACTCTCTAAAGAACATACAGACAAGATTATACTCATAGTAAACGGAAACATCTTAAACAAATGAAAATGAATGAACGGAAATGAATTAACAAAAAATGGCTATGTAGTTAATTTATACGCTGTAGAAGTAGGAGCGAGAGGTATACCAGCAAAATCTCTCTATAACCTGCTTAAAGACCTTGGATTGTCCAGAAGTGCAGTAAGTTCTATACTAGAACGAGTATCTAAAGCTGCACTAGCAGGATCATATCGGATTTGGCTGGGCAGGGAGAGAAATACGAGTAGTGAAGGTGAGTGTTGACGTACGTCAATATAAGGCGCCCCTTTTAAACCTACGCCCGAGTCACAAGTCTCGGGGTCTACTCGAGGTTTCTCTCTCTGCCACACGATGGACCCGGCACCCGCACGGTGAATCCATGGAATGCTAAGAAGTACGTCTCTTTTGTTATTTTATGTACTTTTCAGTGAATCCGTTGGAAGAGTACAAGCTCCGTCGTTCAGCTAATATGCTGGCCAGTATCCATCGGCCGGCGATCTTACAACGCGCAGAAAATATGCCCCCGCAGATAGTACCTCTAGAGGCGAACCTGGCTAATACGCTTCAGGTAAGTGTCGCTCACAGATTAGATACCCTGTTGATCGGCGATGATACGAATCTCGCCTACTGTCACAACTCACCAGCGGGGGCGCAAGACGAGGTACAATACCGCGCTTGTAATTAGCCGAATATCCGTGTGACGTGCACTACTTTTCACGAATGATGGGACAAAACGAGATAGAGTTATACAAACTTCAAAGGACAGAGCAGTATGCAAAGAAAGACATCAACGGGCTCCCATTGCGCTGAACTGAGCAAGGAGCTGAATGTTAATGTATGGATATTTGGATGTTGCTCAATTACGTCGTAATTGTAACGTATGAACGGATCAGGCTGAAATTTTGAACATAGTCAGATTATAGTCTGGAAGAACATATAGGCTACTTTTTATCCCGGGGAATCGACAGGAACGGGAACTACGCGGGTAAAACCGCGGGGTGCTGCTAGTAATACGAGTATTATAAATGCGAAAATTTGAGAAGATGGATGTATGTCTCTTTCACGCAAAAATAACTGATCTGGATACAATTTGGTACACAGACAGCTAATAGTTTGGAATAGCTATTTTTTATCCCGGAAAAATAACGACATCGGGGACGCGGGCGCTGCTAATATGTACATAAATAATCGTCCCTTCTCTATTTTATTTCATAGTCGTCATCGCCACTGAATGAAATATGTACCTAAGGACACATTTCACTCAAAATACATGACCTACACATTTGTACAGCTTTTGAAAGCAATAAATCATTTCATTGTTGATGTTCCAATGTCGAACGAAGAGATTTGCCTCTACTTGTGTGACAAGAACGTCTAGGTTGTGCAATGCGTTGTCCGAGTCGGTTTTTGTCTATGGTTTTAGTCTTTTTATCTTCAAGTCGAGAGTGAAATGGATCCTTCTAGGTAAACACGCTCCATCGTAGACCGCATCGTCGCTTAACATCAGACGAGATGGTGGTCAAGTGAGAAACTATAAAAGTTAAAAAAAAACCCACCAATTTGTCTATAATTTTTACCACAAAGCCAAGTTTTCAAATTTATAACGGTTTTTTATACTATTTTAGAATCCGCAAACCCACAACGTGCAGTTCATACTACAAGACGGGACGATAGTCAACACCAACCCGCCACAGACTGGCTTGAACGTGTCCACCAACTAAGATTCACATATATATATTTTTTTAATTAACCTCTATTATCCCACTGCTGGGCAAAGGTCTCTCCCAATTCTCTCCACTTAGTCCGGTCCAGAGCTTCCATCGCCCAATCTTTATTAAATGCTCCGAGCTCGTCTTTCCAGCGCGTTGGAGGACGGCCCTGGGGTCGACTAGCCGATGGTGCCCACTCTGTAGCAACTATGGCCCACCTATCGGGGTGCATTCTGCTTACATGACCCGCCCATTGCCATTTAAGTTTGGCAGATCTATATCCTACATCTGTTACACATGTAATGGAAGATTCACATTAAAATTCATTAATACAGGGTTACTGATAAATAATCAGCCTAACTGTACTTACTGTACTGGTACAACTGTTTAGGGGCGTATTCTGTATATTTTAACAAACAACTTTTGTTCCATAATTTTTGTTAAAACTTGATAGATATCCCAAAAAAAAAAGAAATCATAAACCGGCTACAGATTTTTTTTGGTCACGTGATCAAACTTCTCATTTAATAACTAAGCATCTGAAAAATGAGATAGCCTCTAATAAACTAAGTAACTCATCTTCTTTACAATACCAATTAAAAATGTTAAAGAAAGCGTCAAGTCAAGTTCCACAATTATTTCTACTTGCGTTTCTGAGTAAGGTTAAGTTGTGTCAGGATATTTTTGAAGTTTGGTATTTTAATGCATACCACAAATTTAGATGCAAAAAAATAACCACCATGCTGAGTTATATTTACAGTGGCTTACATAGAATAAATAAATAAATAAATAAATATTGGTGGACAATTCACACACAACACCATCTGACCCCAAACTAAGCAAAGCTTGTGTGATGGCGGCCAGATAGCTGATATTATAATACTTATATAGTTTTAAATACATACTTATTATACATAGAAGAAAACTAAAATCTAGTGGCCGAGGTACTATTATTCAGACGCGCGTTGGTTGTGGCCGACTTAGTAATTTAGAAGGTAACTTAGAAAATAAATAGTGTTTGTGTTTTCTCTAGCACTGCTTTGCGGCTTTTTAGTGTTTATTCACTTCGACACATCATTTGTCGACCGTTACAAAGCGCTCTCGCTCTTGTTACAAATTATTACGTCAAGTTCGATGCTTTTAGACCGGCCAAATACACCTTTTTTTTTTTATTTTGTATTCGAAAAAAAAATACGAATTTTTAAAAACTATAAAACAAAAGTTGACGTATTTAATGTACTTAACATCCCTTCAAAAGGATGCAGGCTGATTGCCAATAACCCTGTATATAATGCTTCATTTATTTCACCATCACAATGCACGTATAGTTTACTCTTATTTTCAGCCCCAAATGTAACAAATCTTGTAATCCGAATAGCTGATATAATAATATGAATATTTATAAATGTATTACCACCCAGAGACCCACAGAACAAATATTTGTAACTGTTTATCACACAAATATTTGCACTGGGTGGGAAGCAAATCTACGACCTATAGCTTCCCAGGCAGACTACCCACTAATTAGACCAGCCATCTAATCCACCAGGCCAGCCAACTAATCCACCAGGCCAGCCAACTAATCCACCAGGCCAGCCAACTAATACACCAGGCTAGCCAATTTAGCCTCTAGTCCAGCCAATTAACCCATTATGCCAGCCAATAACGTTTTGTTACAGAAATTTGATGAGCCTAATATCATGTCAATGTAGCATTTATTTATAGCAAATATTTTTACCCATTTAATACTCAAATCTGTAACTCTAAAAACGCCACATTACGCTCGAAGCATGTTTGTTTGTTAAATGATATGGTTAATTTTTTTTTGTATTATACACTTAGACACAGTTTTAACGATAATAATGAATTTAATGTAATATAATATAATATAAAAGTGAACGTTTAGAATTGTGGTTTTATTTTAGACTAGCTTTCGCAGCAGCAGCAGACAAGCCTATTTAGGATAGGATGATGGTAAACATGGAGGAAAGGAAAAAAGGAAATTTCGCCTATATAAAATATGACAAACTCATCATTAAAGAAAACCACTTAATCACTAAGACTAGAAGGAAGAGAGAAATGTCAACATCTCCGCCAGCGGAAACACAGCCAAGAAAACAGCAAACACTAACAGCGTCAAAAAATTATAGAAAAAACGTGTTCGACATGATGAGAGTACGATCCCACTCCTTTACAACAACTTCAACTGACAAGAAAGAATAGCAACTAAACACAGGTGATCGGAAACAAAACCCAAATAAGCAAAATAAAAAAAATACTATAACTAATCAACCTCCCCCAAGCCGATTGGTCCTCGTGGGGGAAAAAGACCATGACCCTCTAAAGCTCATCAAATGTACTTCAGATATACACAAATAGCTACATTTAATGCAAGATCATTACGAACTCCTGAGAAACTACTTGAATTGGAACTTGCCATTGCAGACATGAAATGGGATATAATAGGAATCAGTGAGATGAGAAGATACGGAGAAGGGATTGAAGACTACGGGAAATATATTCTACACTACAAAGGTGACATACCTGGGATGCATGGAGTCGGCTTTCTGATCAAAAAGAAACTTGCTCATAAAATTGAAGAAATAAAAGGAATATCCGGCAGAATAACAACATTATACATAACGCTACCCTTAAACAAAAATGAAAAATGGTCTATAATACAAGCATACTCGCCGATAGAATCAAATAAAAAAGAAGACATAGCAGAGATTGAAAATTTTTATGAAGAATTACAGTCAACTATTAAAAATTCTCATAAGAACATTATAGTAATGGGCATAGCTGGGCATTAACTCGTTAATCCGTTAATCGTTAATTAACGAAGTTAACATTTTGATTAACGGATTAACTTTTAAGTTAACTTTTAAAAACGTTAACGGACATTTTAACTTCCGTTAATTATGCAGAAGTCCGTTAATCGTTAATCCAATGCTTACTATTTACCGCACGGCACCTCGGCTCGGCGCAAAAAACAGGTTCAGACAAGTATGAAACGAAAAGTGCTGGGTGCAGTGTGACCATATGTGGCGGGTTCCTGGAATTTTGGCAGGATTGAGGCGCCATTTTAGCCTGTGGTATGATTGGTTGACGTTATATGAAAACAAATATAAATTTGTTATCATAAGTCATATTTCCGATAATCTCGATTTCTTTTTGGCTGAAAATTTGAGCATAGACATACTCGAATTTGACTGACGTTTAACCAAAGAAAAGTTAAATAAAATGAACAAATCAATGTATAAGAATGAAGAAATGGAGGTCTACAATGAAAATTCCACTGTTTAACAACTTACTAATATTATAAATGGCAATTTTTGGATGTTGTAATGTTTGTTGTTACATCACGTCAGAACGTCTGGGAACGGGAAAGGATTGGGTTGAAATTTGGAAAACAGCCCTCAAACGCTGCAGTTGAATGTCTGCTATCCACGGGTAAGACATTTTAACACCAAAGCGAGCCTCACTTTCAGACGAGAACTTCGACATGTTAATGTTCATGAGGGGAAATAGATACCTATGCACATTATGCCCGACGATTAAATGGCACATTAAATTAAATTAAATGAAAATAATTGGCAGTCATAGAAACTGGCGATAGAAGTGAAAACTTATAACTCAGAATTTGATAGCTTACCTTGGAAACTACACGGGTGTAACCGGAGGGCGTGGCCTGGTCATCATGGCATGGCCATGAATGAATGAATGAATCTATACAAAACAGGAGTCCACTGGCTCCGAGCTAGTTAGAACTGTGTTTCGGAAGCCAGTGGCATCTTCCAACTTGTACATGAAAATAAGTTACAAATATTGAAATTAAAAATAATTAAGAATACATCAATAATACACTAACAATACATTAATAACAATTTGATAGCAAATAGAAAATTAACAAAAATGAACAGACATTTCTTCAAAACAGTTATAAGCATTGAATTGATAAGATTATGATAATACAAATTGAAAATTGATATTTAAACTTTTTGCAGATAATAAATAAATAGTTCACGGCAGATATTTATCAAAAGAACTACATTCTGATAATCACCATGGAATTGCCAATCACAACACGCGATAGTGCGTACGTACTACTTTAGATATAATTCTGTAGTATAGTAGCCAGGCCACGCCCTTTCAGCATTTCCCATTGGCTGACGCATTTCTAGATGGCCAATAGCCATGGTCCCGAGTTTACCCGAAGATTTCTTATCATACCCGAGCGTGACGCTAGAATTCAATTCACAGTCCACGAAAAATCTGTCTCGGCGCGCCTAAAGAAGTTTTCCCTTCAATAATAAAATTAAACTCTACAAGTATGTATTTGGTTTTTTCCTAACCTGTTAACTTCCAGAACCTAAACCAACAGGTTTTATAAGTTCACTAACGCAACGATATAAAAATCCAATACGCATTAACGGATTAACGATTAACGTTAACTTCCGTTAATTCTTACGAAATGTAACGCTTTAACGTTTAACGAAGTTAACTTTTTTTGTAACGGATTAACGATTAACGAAGTTAACTATTTGATTAACGGTGCCCAGCTATGGTAATGGGTGACTTCAACGGACAAACAGGAAAGTGTAATAGTATTGGAGAAGAATACATTGTAGGAAAATATGCACGCGGTAAAAGAAGTAAAAATGGAGACAGGCTAGTTACTTTTGCGTTTGAGAATAAATTAAGAATCTTGAATAGTTTCTTTAAAAAAAAAGAGTCAAAAAAATGGACTTGGATTTCTCCAAACGGGCGTTATAAAAATGAAATTGACTTTATAATGACAAACAATGTTAAGATCTTCCAAGACGTATCAGTCATACATAACCTAAACTTTCATTCGGATCATAAAATGGTTCGTGCTAAGTTAACGGGTACACCTGTAAAGAAAAACAGAAGATTCCAAAATGAAAATAAAAACATTACATGCACTGGTAATACTGAACAGCTCATAACAAACCTGGAAACTGTAATAAGGAAAGAGACAGAAGATTCAGAATCAATCCAATTAAGATATGAAAACTTTGTGAATGCACTAATTACTGAAACCAAAAAAGTGAACTTTGAAAGTAAGAAACTTATTTCTGATCACACGTACCAGTTGCTACAGGAAAGGAAAGAACTATTACAAAGAAAAAAGGACAAAAACAATCGCATGAAAATATCTGAAATAAGCAAAAAGATAAATAATAATATCAGAAAAGATAAAAAAGTAAAAAAGCAAACAACATTAAAAAAGCACATTGAAAGAACCGGTGGAATAAAAAAGGCCATTAAATAATTAAATGTTAAAAAGGATTGGATGCTAAATGCGAAGAACAAATATGGTAACTCTACGTACAATAGAATAGAAATAATTAAACTAGCTACAGATTATTATCGAAATCTATACCACAGCAAGAACCCAAAAGTATATTCTGGTGAAATAAATTATAAAAATTGTGAATCAGTACCAAAAATACTTATAAAAGAAACATTGAAAGCAATCAGCACACAAAAAAGAGATAAAACACCCGGAACAGACCAAATTACAAATGAATTGTTAAAATCTACCGCAACGGTGATTGCTCCTATACTAACAGATTTATTCAATGACATTATAGCGACTGAAGACATCCCTGTAGAATGGACTAAATCAATAATAATATTACTGCACAAAAAAGGTGACAAAAGAGAAATAGGAAACTATCGACCAATCAGTCTGATGTCCAATATTTATAAAATCTTTTCAAAAATAATATTATCTCGTATCACATCAACACTTGACCAAAATCAACCAAAAGAGCAGGCAGGTTTCCGTAGTAAATATGCGACCATAGATCATATTCACGTACTAAGACAAGTTCTCCAAGGATACAACGAGTACAATAAAACATATTACCTGGGATTTGTCGATTACAATAAAGCTTTCGATTCTTTGGAACACAATTACATCTGGGAAGCATTAAATATTCAAGGAATTCAAAATAAGTACATACAAATACTTAAAAACATCTACTCAAAAAGTATGGCTCAGGTGAGGCTGGAAACAACTGGAGAAGAGTTCCCTATAGAGAAAGGCGTTCGTCAAGGGGATCCGATTTCACCCAAATTGTTCTCAGCATCCCTGGAGATGATATTTAGAAAATTGGACTGGGAGGGGCATGGGCTCAACGTAAATGGTGAAAATCTGAATCATTTGCGTTTTGCAGATGACCTGATCCTGTTTTCTGAGTGTCCAAAAAAGCTAGAGCAAATGTTGCAACAATTGTCCGAGGAAAGCGGAAAAGCAGGACTTTCTATGAACACACACAAAACAAAAATAATGACAAACAGTTCACAAACATACTGTATCCAAGTAAATAACGAAACTATAGAATATGTAGAAGAATACATATACCTAGGACAGTTAATAGCGCCATGTGATACAATGCAAAAAGAAATTGACAGACGGATAGCTAGTGCATGGAGAAGATTTTGGTCACTAAGTGAAATTATGAAAAACCCAGATATGTCAATTAAAGTAAAAAGAAAAGTGTTTAACATGTGTATTCTACCATGCTTAACATATGGCTGTCAAACATGGGCATTAACAGAAAAATTAACAAATAAAATAATGACATGCCAGAACGGAATGGAGAGAAGTATAATTGGTGTCAAAAGACGAGATAAAGTTAGGTTAAAAAATATAAAAACTATAACAAAATTCAAAGATGCGAGAAAAATATGCAAGGCATTAAAATGGCAATGGACAGGACACATGCTAAGGGAACCGATTGAAAAATGGACAAAAAGTATAACGGAATGGAACCCTAGGGATGGTAAAAGAAGCAAAGGACGTCAACAAAAAAGATGGGAAGACGAGTTAAAAAGAATCGCTGGTCCAAATTGGATGAGAATAGCAAAAGACAGGAAGATCTGGAAAGCTCTAGAGGAGGCCTTTGTCGAAGGACAAGCTGAGGATAAAGATTCCAATCGTTTGTAAAAATATAGTTGATAAAAAAAAAAAAAAAAATTGTAAACTTGGCAATAAAGGCTCATTTTATTTTATTTTATTTTATTTATTTGATGGTAAACAGTTCCAAATAGTGTCATTTACACAAAAAAAAAACTAAACTTAATTTGTATCGAAATCTGTGTGGTGGTTATTGGAATATCAACAAAAAACTAAAATTTGTTTTAATTTATCTGGACGTTACTATCTAGGAAAAAAAAATACTAACCGACCAACTAGGTGGACAGCGTGGTTGGTCGGTTGGTAATAGACGTAGCACACGACGTATTTTAAACGCGCAGACGACGCGCTGATGTCGCGCGTATACGCGCTTCAAACGAGATAGTTATAGTTTATGAAAGTTGATAGTTTATGAAATTTGGTCAAGTGTTTGAATTTAATTTCAAATTAAAGTCATATTTTGTGTTTTCGGAGCAAATAAATTATACACAACGATAGGTCTACAGTACACACAATAACTTATCACACACGTATAATCTTAGTGTCCGGCTCCCAACGGTAGCAATAAAAAACAATTACAAGTTGAATTGAGTCGTCACAGCAACACAACAGTGACAGACGCGGCTGAAGGACCTAGTATCCATGGCCAAGAATAAATTGAAAATTACCGTGACAGGCGACAGACAGCAACAGTTGACTATCTTTCTCGCTCTGGCACACCGCGGTCCCGAGTTTACGCGAACATTTCTTTCATTTACGAACGTGACACTTGTGCTCAATTCACAGCCAATGAAAAATCTGTGTGTGGTGCGCAAGTTTTCACTTCAAAACGAATATTTTTGTGTTTTTTTTTTCGGTGAAAATAAATGGATGAATTTGTTAATAAAACGGCATAGTTTTGAGTTTTGAGACTATAATAGACAGGCAAAATAAACGATACATTACGATAGGTTTACAGTACACACGATAACTATCACACACGAATAATCTTAGTGCCCGGCTCCCAACGGTAGCTGCGGATCTTCTGCGCCAGCGATCCAGTGGCAGATGGTTTGGTGGTGAGGGATTCCACTGAGGTATACACTGAGGAGGGAAATTACAATATTGTAAGCATTAGAGGTCTACAAATACTACGTAAGCACTATAGGGGGATACCCCCCGTATGTGTTTTGCTTATTTTTCATGACGGGGGGCGGGGGACGCTCTATATGGTGATTACGTCCGCAATACTTTTTTTTTTTGACACAGATGGCAACCCACACATTATCTACAGGGGAATGCTTTTTTCGAATTTTTCAAGCTACCCACATAGCTTGAGATACTTAACATTTTTTTCAGTGGTAGGGCTCTTTGCAGCGTCTCACACTCTTGCCAGTTATTCTACCGCCAAGCAAGTTATTAATTTGACATATTTCTTCATACATCTGTCACTCATACTTGTCATTAAAAACGGTTTATGCACACTGTGAGTGTGGAAATAGTTGATAAATAAAGAAATAGAAGCCAACGACATAAGTTGAAGAAAACGCATTGTAGCTGATAAAAGGACATTGCTGCTATAAGTTCTAGATATATGTCGGGAGAACGGCGACTGCCTTTCCGGCGGCGTGGTTTTGAACCCGGGGGGGTTAAACCACGAGCACGCTTACTGACTGTCTCTTCGAAGTCATGTACGTAATGCCGCTAACATAAAAACGGTGAAAGTTAACATCGTAAGGAAACCGACATGTACCTAGAATTTTTCGAGGTCACGTATCATCCACCAACCCGGACTGGGCCAGCGTGGTGGATTGTGACCTTGACTTTCTCCTTGCGAGAGAAGGCCCCGAGTCCCAGTGTGGGAAGAGAAGGAAGGAAGAAGCAGTGGGTACACTAGTGTGGCTGCTTATGCTGTAATTTCTAATTACCAATATTAGTAGACGGATCACAAATGAGAGTGTCATCGGTTTTCCTGGACACGCTGTCAGACTTCCTCGAGACAGTGCCGAGCGTAGTGGATGTCCCGGTGCGCTTCACCGAGCCGTCGCAGCTGAGCGACTCGCTGGCCGTTTGGACGTTGATGCTTCCTACAGGAATAAATTAATAAATAATAAAGATGTCTAAAATCTGATTAGGTAATCCTACTAATATTAAATGTCGGCGCGTCTCAGATGTGGTAACACCGAGAAGTGACGATTTTCGACGTCACTAGCGAAGCGTCGTGTCATGTCGTGTCTATGGTAGCGGGGCGGCCATTTTGAAAAAGGACTTTTCAATTTGAAGCGGCCAGCGCACCACGTTTGCGACGAATCGTTACAATGTTGTTAATATTCAAATTTAACTTTGTAACCCACACGCCGTAATAAATTATGTTTACTGATGAGGGCCTCCTGCGCCTTTATATAAATTTCAATGTTTGGATGTTTGTTGCTCAATCACGTCCTAACGTATGAACGGATCGGGCTGTAATTTGGAACACAGGTAGATTATAGTCTGGAAGAAGACATTGTAATTGTTGAATTTACGTGCTCCCGAAACTATCCAAGGAGGAAAGAAATTTAATCTTTTTTTAGAACGTGAGAATTTACTCATAGCGACATCTGTGGTAATATAGCCGAAGCTTTAGGGGGCCGTCAAGAAGCAACGACTCCTGTGGGCAACGTGTTTCGCCACCTAACTCATAGATGGCGTAACCGTCATTTAAGAAACCGGAAACATATGTATTCTGGTAATTTGTAGAACCTTCCTCGAAGCTCTGCGATTATCGACCTTAAGGCATTGAGAACAGACCCGGAAATGGTGAGAGGTCCTCTGCCAGTCACTCAAAGTCGAAATCACGAGCTAAGAGTCCAAAGTTCGTCGCATGAATTGTCCACCTTTTTGACGAGAAGGATGAACGTAGTCATTCAATTTTCTGTGCTCCTAGCTGCAAATCGTGAATAATCCTGAAGGTGCAGGTAAGGATTCGATTCCTGTAGCTGCAAGTCGCTTATAAAATAAATCGTGGATAATCCTGAAGGGGCAGTACATAATTCGGTATTTCGATTTCAGAGAAGTGTCCGGCAGGAGGAGATTACCCCCGAGACTTGAAATCGTGTGACCTAAGGTAAAAGAGGTCAACAGCTGTGCCTATCCAGGAGACTGTTCCAGCGGGGCTAGCACGGGCAGTGGACAATTACTCCACCGGGAAAGGAAATAATCTCTTTCCCCCTTGTCAATTTTGTCCACTTTCAGAGCACGGACTCGCCGGTGGATAGTAATTATTCCACGGTGGATATACGGCGGGAGTAGCGTTATCACTTCAGTATTGCCGTTATAAGAAAATTAAATAATAAAGTGGCCAAGTGCAAGTTGGACTCGCCCATGAAGGGTTCCGTTGCAGCAAGTAACATAATATACATAGTACACATAGTTCTTGTACTTCGTTGTAACTTTGATCGAAGTTTTAATGATAGTGTATTTATGACGTACTAAAAAAACTACTTATCAGATCGAGTTCAAACCAATTTTCGTTGGTAGTTTGCATGGTAATGTACAGCATATATTTTTTCATTCTCTTACTTTAGAAGTTAGAGGGGGGGGGGGTCACACATTTTACCACTTTGGAAGTGTCTCTCGCGCAAATTATTCAGTGTAGACAAAAATTATATTAGAAACCTCAATATCATTTTTGAAGACCTATCGATAGACATCCCACACGTGTTAGGTTTGATGAAAAAAAAAATGTTGACTTTCATTTCTCAGTATGGGGGGCAACCCTAATTCTTTTTTTAATTTTTTTATAAAAACTTAATGCGGTTCACAGAATACATCTACTTACCAAGTTTCAACAGTGTAGTTTTCATAGTTTCTGCAAAAAGTGGCTGTGACATACGGACGGACAGACAGACATACATGACGAATCTATAAGGGTTCCGTTTTTACGTTTTACGGAACCCTAAAAATGACGTATTTAATAATCAGTTTTTCTGTCAACGTTCGCTCTTTTTACTTTTATTTTTTTCTGTGCTGCGTTTTGAGGTTTTATATGTAGGTTTATTTTTGTAAACAACTATAAAACATTTTCTCATCTAAATCACATACCTTAGTATAGAGAACGCATTTAGATATAAAAATGAGTAATTATATAATTCAAAATATAATTATAATATGCTCGCGACATTATGTATGAGAGAGATTTACTTATATCGCCACCTCCAAATCAGACGATAGTTTGTCCCCTGTCATATTATGTCAATAGAAGAGTATTTATCTCCGTTTTCCCGAGTCCGTGCTCTACAGCGGGGAGTAGCGAGATATAATGTCCACGACAAGCGTCAAGTGGAAACATTTTATCCCTTTCCCCTGTTGCCATGCTATGCAAGGTGGAAATGATTATTATATCCACTGACAGGTGGATAAAAATGGTGGAAAGACTATTAGTCCACTGCCCGTGCTAGCCTCGCAGGAGGCCAAAACAAGGCAGGCCACTTCTTTGCACCTTGCGGCGATCTGCTCTGCACCTTGCGGATACCAGCTCTGCGCTTTGCACCAACAATCACCGCTTTTCATCACCATCATCATCGCTTTCCATCAGCTTGTAAATCGCTCAAGATCTCGGGTGGGTGGGTTCCAACTATTTAATACTTCTGCGTACACCTTCCCCGCGCTTCTGGCGTCCAGAAGCAAACGGAGGAAGGAACGCGGGCTGTGACGTGCTGCTAGAGACGTCACGGTTTCTCTCATTGATTTAGATTTTAAACCCTGTTGACGTCCTGCTGCGTGAACGTACCTTATTTTAATTGTGAAAAGGGGACATTGTATTTTTCCTAAAGTCAAAACACTGATATTTCTTTAATCATCAGATTGTTGTTCGCGACAAGCGGGCTGTAGATGTAACGTAGATACTTGCAGGGTTTGATTGATTGAGCCCATAGGAATCTTTTAATGATGTGTAAATGCAAGGAAACTTAATACTTGATGTAGTGATCAGCAGTCAATTTATTTCATGTTAGAATTTTAAATGCAATGCAGAAAATAAGCATCTGTATTTGTGTTACTAATTGGCATTTCAAGGAATGCACTAGCTATTGTTATCAGTTTGTTTGCTTTCAATATTAGAATTCTTATATTTAAACGTTACCTTTTCTATAAAATAAATTCAGAACTTGAGCACCTATTGCGGTATTGCTATTGTAAAACGTCAGGGACGTTCTTTCATTGTATGTATATTCAAATGTAAACCTGGTCTATATTAATACCTAAAAATAGATTTCAGACCATATGCACTCATTCTCTGTATATTAACATCGGATCTTTCGAAATCGTGTCAATCGTGTAATCTATAGTTTATCTTTCTTATATTGTAAAAACTGGCTTAACCAGAAGGCTCAGAAGCCTGAGAGGATCCGATGATTTAAAATTTTGTATGCTAACATAATTTAAGCTAGGTTTTAACCTGCAGTTAGCTGTAAGTTACACCTCTCTAATTTTCTGTGTAATAAATGTGTGGTTCCGATCAATAAGCAGTAATAAACGTGTGAATTTTTTGAAGTGTATTGTTATTTTTATCCTGTTAAGGAATATAGACGAAGTAAGGGAAACTAGCCCGTTTAACACCTTACAACATATGCTACTTTTTATCCCGATAAAACAACGGGAACGGGAACTACGCGGGTAAAACCGCGGGGCGCTGCTAGTCTTTTCATATATTAAATGTGAAAGTTTCTTGATTTATGTTACGCTTCCAAGAGAAAGTAACGAAAGGATTTGGATGAAATTTGGTTTTGGTAGATAAATTATAGTCTGGAATAACATATCGAGTACTTTTTATCCCAGCAAATTAATCTAGAAAAAACCAATTCACTCTTAATTTTAAGACACCAAGATTGTAACTATCGCGTATAACAGCAATGCGGCTAGGTATTGCAAAAAATCCGATCAGGCAACGCATTCTTTATGATTACGATGGTAGATTGGTGCACAATGGTGAAGACATTTTAACCAACATCAAATAAAACTGGCCAAGTGCAAGTGGGACTCCCGCTCGAAGGGTTCTGTGCCATTAGCAAGAAACGGTAAAAAATCAAGTTTGTTGTATGTGAGCCCCCTTAAATATTATTTTTATTTAATTTTTAGTATTTGTTGTTATAGCGGCAATAGAAATACATCATCTGTAAAAATTTCAACTGTCTAGCTATCACCGTTCTTGAGATACAGCCTGGTGACAGACGGACGGACGGACAGCACTGTAATTTTTGTTTATACGTTTAATCTTAATATATGTAAATCTCCTGTCACGATGTTTGTCCGCGATGGATTTCTAAACTACTTAACCGATTTTAAATTAAATTGGCACAATGTGAGCAGTCTGGTCCAACTTGAGAGATAGGATAGTTTTTATTTCGATTAATAGTCTCTAAATGACAATATCCGAGCGCAGCCGGAATGGGCCGCTAGTGATTTATAAATAAAGATGAATATGGTTGCGATGACAATGGTTAAGATTTTTTTTCTGTAATTCTGTGTCCTGTATTTATTACAGATTTCAAAAAGAAGGTGATTATCGATTCGGTTGTATGTTAGTTGTAGTGGATACCTTCTTCAGTCATCATGTCCACGCGCGGGTGCGCGCCGCAGTTGTGGTACTTGAAGAACCGGTCCCGCTCCCTGTGCTGGGACTCCACGTGCAGCTTCAGATCAATACTGGAAATATTCATTTATTATTGAAGTGAAAACTTCTTTAGGCGCGCCTAGACAGATTTTTCGTGGGGTGTAAATTGGATTCTAGCGTCACGCTCGGGTATGATAAGAAAGCTTCGGGTAAACTCGGGACCTTGGCGATTGGGCATCTAGAAATGGGTCAGCCAATGGGAAATGCTGAAAGGCCGTGGCTTCGCCATCATGACATGGCCAGCTAGAAATGCGTGAGCCAATGGGAAATGCTGACGCATTTCTAGATGGCCATGCCATGATAGCGAGGCCCCGCCCTCCGGTTACACCCGTGTAGTTTCCGAGGTAAGATATCAAATTGTAAGTTATAAGTTTTCACTTCTATCGTCAGTTCCTATGACTGCCAATTTTTTATTAGACAAGGGCGGATCCAGCAGGTCTACTACGAAGTCCGATAAACGATATATCAGCCAAACTTATGGACGTTTCTTACCACGAAACACAATCAATCGGTTGATCGGATTCGAATTCGAAATGAACGAAACGCCATAGGAACTGACGAAATAAAATAAAAATATGTATATAATCGTTGTCAAGTCACAAGACCGTGCGACAAGTGCACAGCAGTACAAAAATCATGCAACAAGGAGAAATTATCGAGGGTTCCAACCCCCTCCCCCGCTATTCAGTTGGACAGCTTACAAGTGACGGCATAGTGCTGAATCTTATTACTTTAAGATTTTTGACAAAGCCTTTTTACAGCTGCATTTGTTGACGAGTCTCTTTTACAGCCGCTTTTCATTTTGACATTGTTACTTTATCTTATTATGTACACAGATTATTTGCCTTTTTGTTAATGACGTTATCAAAGTGTTCTTAAGAATTTATGGTTCGAATAAATGAATTGAATTGAATTGAGTTATACCCTTCTATCATCCTACATAGGTCTCCTGGTGGTTCATTTACTACGCAAATTTTATTCACGGGCCTGTAGTGTATATAGACTTAGAACATTTAAACGTAAAACAATGTTCGATCGTAGGAAAGTCGCGAGTTTATTTCGAAACTACGTTTTTCGTAGAAAGAGAGCAGACGTCCTGATTCTATTTACACGCGCACCGCTGTCTTTACGATGTATTCATGTCCGTAATTCCGCTAACTATCAGGCGTATGTCCCGCTCGTATCGTCACTATTCGAGTATTTATATGTTGTGTATAGTTATATATTATCGTAAACCGCATCGGAAATGGCGGTCAAGTGTACCAAAACCTATAAAAGTTTTAGGCTCTACAGACGAACCCTTTTATCAGAGGAAGTTACGTAGAAATGACGTAAAAGTGGGTTGGACCCGATAAATTGCATCAACTCCCTGTCTCCAAAAAATCAGACCGAATAATTGCCAACCGTATGATTTAAATCGTATTTCTACGACTTTTTGGCTATGGTACAATATACGTTTGAGTAATCGAAATCGTACACAAAATATGACTGAAAGAAGGGTTATGGTTTTTGCGCGTATCTTATATGTTTGTATATGTCTTTATTCCCACGTATCTTCCAAACGGCTGGATGACAATTAAGGTATCGTTAGATTTATCTCAATCACTCAAGTGTCCTTAGATATCCTATGTACCAAATAACACGAGAATAAGGTTAATTCCCTGACCTTCACCACGAGGTATCTTTTTGTGTTCAGAAGACAGTGGTAAGCCTTTTGCCAGAGTCTGTCTGGGGAAGTACCTTATCTTTGCCAGTTATTCTACCGCTAAGCAGTAAAGTGCAAACATAACTATGTTCCGGTTTGTAGGGCAATGTTCCCAGTAAAATTACCGGGCATGGAGATAAAACATCTCATATCTCTGGGTGACGAGCGCAGTGCAGTGCTAGGTAATAAAATTTGGACTCTTCATGTACCAATAGCTGCGTAACCAATATCACTGTGCTGTTATGTGGCAGTCATGTTGCTTACATGTCTTTCTCTTATTGTCACTCTATATTTTAATAAAGGCGTGGGTATGTTTTATTTTTTACCGTTGAAATTATTTAAGTTAGGTCTATTTTATTGTAGAAATTAAATGAAACCAGAGCGTAGCGATTCTAAACCCTCCGACATGGAATCTCACATCTCGTTCTTTGTTTTATCTGTTTAGAATGACAAAGGCAAGGATTATCCGCCGTTCGGATTGCGCCTAGAACTACTACCCAGTACTACTTTTATCTGCAATATAAATTCAAGATCCATCACCATCGATGAATATCGATCATCCCTGATCCAGACGGTATTGAGTTCATCTTTATATTTCCTTCATTTCATTTACATTCACAGCCCATGAAAATTCTGTGTGCGTGCGCTATAAGAAGCTTTCACTTCAAAAAACATCTCAAATGTTTTCGTCTGTAAGTTAATTAATTATGTCTTCAACCTTTTCTCAGAAGTAAGTCCCATGGCAACACCTATGTTTTTTGTTCTGAATAGGGCGTAACTAGGGTATGTAATATCGGAAGATTATCAATTCCGGAACTGAGTCACGATTCTAAATCCCCAATGTCGGAATTCCGGAACAGCTCCGAAACTGGAAAAATATTTGGATAGTACAGAAAAGTAAAATTGATTATTATTAGTGCAGTAACTTTAAACATTACCGTAGGTGTTAAATCCGGTAGATCTGATTTTTTGCAGACTTGTTTATGATGTTGGACTAATGATTGTCCCAAGTTTGTGACCTCGAGCGACGAACGCAACTTTGTCAAAAATCGAAAAAACCGCGAAAAAATCGTAAATTTTTAAAATTTTGGCGATTATATCCCTAAACGACTAGTTTTTGTAAAAACTTTCTTATGGCATTTATAAAGTAGACTAAATTTGCTACAATATGATACTAGAATTGTCTCTGTACACCCAATAGTTTCTGAGAATAAGTCTTTCAAAGTTTATATTTTTTTTCGTACTTCGCAATTTTTAGCAATATTTTAACTCCTACTTGACCACTTTATGGCACAGTTACTGCGGTTTTTAACCCCCGACCAAAAAAAGAGGTGTTATAAGTTTGACGTCGAAGTCTGTCTGTCTATCAGACACACACACATACAGGTCTGGCTCTCAATGTATCTGTCTCTGTGTGTATCTGTCTATGGTCCTGTAGAGCTCAAACGGATAGGCCGATTTCGATGCGGTTTTTTTTATTTGAAGATAAATTTTTGTGTTGATGTTTTGAGCTATTTTTGGTTAACATCGATTCAAGATGGCCGCTTCCACCAAATGGCGGACCAAATATTTCACCACAATCTACCTCAATATGGGTATCAAATGAAAGGGCTTGACTAGTAGAGTACTATACAGTATAATAAATTTCAAATCACAAAATGGCGAACTCCATAATTTTTTTTTTCACTAATGCCTCAATATGGGTGTCAAATGAAAGAGCTTGACTAGTAGACTACTATACACTATGAAAAATTTATATTTATACCATATTTATACCATTTAGAGGTAGTTGTGAAAAAAGAAACTTATTTCGTAATTTTGTGATTGCGGCCATCATGGATTTGAAATTTGTCATAGTGCATAGTAGTCTACTATTCAAGCTCTTTCATTTGATACCCATATTAAGTTATTAGTGAAAAAAAAATTATGTAATTCGCCATTTTGTGATTTGAAATTTGTTATACTGTATAGTATTCTACTAGTCAAGCCCTTTCATTTGATACCCATATTGAGGTAGATTGTGGTGAAATATTTGGTCCGCCATTTGGTGGAAGCGGCCATCTTGAATCGATGTTAACCACAAATAGCTCAAAACATCAACACAAAAATGTATCTTCAAATAAAAAAAACCGCATCGAAATCGGCCCATCCGTTTGAGCTCTACAGGGCCATAGACAGATACACACAGAGACAGATACATTGAGAGCCAGACCTGTATGTGTGTGTGTCTGATAGACAGACAGACTTCGACGTCAAACTTATAACACCTCTTTTTTTGGTCGGGGGTTAAAAACCGCAGTAACTGTGCCATAAAGTGGTCAAGTAGGAGTTAAAATATTGCTAAAAATTGCGAAGTACGAAAAAAATTATAAACTTTGAAAGACTTATTCTCAGAAACTATTGGGTGTACAGAGACAATTCTAGTATCATATTGTAGCAAATTTAGTCTACTTTATAAATGCCATAAGAAAGTTTTTACAAAAACTAGTCGTTTAGGGTTATAATCGCCAAAATTTGAAAAATTTACGATTTTTTCGCGGTTTTTTCGATTTTTGAAAAAGTTGCGTTCGTCGCTCGAGGTCACAAACTTGGGACAATCATTAGGCCAACATCATAAACAAGTCTGCAAAAAATCAGATCTACCGGATTTAACGCATACTACTCCATACATTCAGGCGACAAAGTTCCTGGACTATATCTATTTATATACAAATATACTTTTTATTTTTAAAATTAATAATACATTCTAAAGTTCTACAACAGTGGGCGGCAAATCATTACCTAGCACTGCACTGCGCTCGTCACTTTCAAGCCAAATGAATTACTCCACTGAATGATTTATTTATTAAATCTTTAATAACTTACCGTGTGTATGTGTATCTATACATCATGGCTGCGTTTAAAAAGAAGTTAGTGGTCAAAATACCGACATTGGAGTAACGATATTAAAGTGTTTCAATTTCGAATTTTAAATATCGAAAAAGTTTCTCCAAGATTTCGGAATTCCGGAATACATGCCCTAGTTTTTAAAGTTTTTGGTCTATCGAAACTGAACCTTCATCATCATCAACAGCCCACTAAACGTTCCCACTGCTGGGACTCGAGGCCTTCTCTCGCAAGGAGAGAGTTAAGGCCATAATCCACCACGCTGGCCCAGTGCGGGTTGGCGGATGACACATGACTTCGAAAGATTCTAGGTACATGTCGGTTTCCTCACGATGTTTTCCTTCACCGTTTTAAGTTAGCGGCATTACGCACATGACTTCGAAAAGACAGTGGTGCGTGTGGGGTTTGAACCCGGGGTCTCCGGATCGGCAGGCGCCGTTCTCCCAACTAGACCACCGTAACTTAAACCGTAAACTGAACCTTACCAGTACTTAAATAAATGTATGGAATTTACCAGGGCCATGTCTTCTATCTCTTTCAATAATCTGTTAGTTTGGTACTCGTCTTGTTTTCACGAAGATAACCGTTTCCACGAAGTCGTTCCCATACGGTTGGTATTGAACAGACATGTTAACTGCTCTTATTGGTTTGTACTGAGTGCCGACTTCTACGTAGTAATTAATAAATATAAACATAAATATTGGTGAACAATGCACACACAACACCATCTGACCCCAAACTAAGCAAAGCTTGTGTGATGGCGGCCAGATAGCTGATATAATACTTACATAGTTTTAAATACATACTTATTATACATAGAAACACCCAGACACAGTGCAAACATTTGAATTCATGACACAAATATTTGCACTGGGTGGGAATCGAACCCACGACTCTCGGCTTCGCAGGCAGAGTTACTACCAACTAAGCCACGAGGTCAGTCAATTATATTCTCTTTGCTTTGATCAACGACCGGTCCGTTCGTTGCACGGTCGGAATCGTACTGACTGGTATGTACGTGTGTAGAGTAAAAGCCGATTTCTATTTCCCTACCGCTTCTATGTAACTTCCTCTGATAAAAGGGTACGTGTGTGGTCGTTTTTAGGCTTCACTGAGATAAAAGACTATTTATCGAAACAAAAACCGTCTTGCAAGAACAAAACATACATAAAAGTTATTTTCGTGAATATCGATTGACTATGGTGAATTCACTGGGAACAAATATATAAACAAAATATAAATTGTATTGTACCTCTGGGTGAGGAGAGCAGAGCAGTGCTAGGTAATGATTTAGACTACTAAATAAGGTCTCTGGAGCAGCTGAATCTTAAGCGGTTCGCGCGGAGACCGCGACAGGAGACCGCGACCGAGGGGTCTACCGCCGAACGAAAAATGTCATCGCTGTGATGTTTCTCTCTCTTTTATTTTCGCTTGAAATTATAGAGACAGCATTAGCAAAGCGATAGCTGATTTAGTTAGGCGGTAAATGCGCAGAGACCACGACAGGCACATAACATTATGGAATTGTATGGGCGCTGTTCAGTTTTGTTCAGTTCGTGCAGTTCGTGCCGAGACCGCAACACGTGTGTGTCTCGGTCTCCTAACGCGGTCGCGGCTCGAACTGGCGCCCATGCAATTCTATAATGTCAAGTGCCTGTTGCGGTCTCCGGTCGCGGTCTGAGCGCGAACTTGTACCTTTGTCGGTCCATACTGATCATACCACCCCAACAAATAGTAAAATATTTGTAACAACTACACTGTTTTTTTACTGAAATATATACTTTAATATTATTAATTACCTGCAGTTGAAGACCTCCCCGCAATACCGACACGTGTGGGTATCCAGCCGCTCCGACGAGGAGAGCGTGTGCTCGGTCTGACGCCGGATGTGGCAGCAGCTACTCGCGCGAGTCTGAAACGAGTCCGATCTCTCGGAGGAACTGGAACTGCGGACTGTGTCTTTCACCCTGAGAAACAGGATGACACAAATAAAAAATTGGCAGTCATAGGAACTGCAAATAGAAGTGAAAACTTGTAACTCAGAATTTGATAGCTCACATTGGAAACTACGCGGGTGAAACCAAAGGGCGTGGTCATGACCATGGCCATCTCGAAATATTGATGTATTTCAAGACGACCATGGTCCTGAGTTTACCCGAAGATTTCTTTTATTTACAAACGTGACGTTTGAGCTCAACTCATAGCCCACGAAAAATCTGTAGTGCGCGATGGGGGTCGTAACCATAATCATCTTTGTTCATAAAATAATAGACGTCAAAAAAATTGGCAGTCATAGGAACTGCCGATAGAAGTCAAAACTTATAACTCAGAATTTGATAGCTTACCTTGGAAACTACACGGGTGTAATCGGAGGGCGTGGCCTCGCCATCTTGGCATGGCCATCTATCTAGAAATGCGTCAGCATTTCCCATTGGCTGATGCGTTTCTAGATGGCCATGCCATGATGGCTTGTCCACGCCCTTTCAGCATTTCCCATTGACTGACGTATTTCTAGATGGCCAATAGCCATTGTCCCGAGTTTACCCGAAGCTTTCTTACCATACCCGATCGTGACGAATGAATTCAATTCACACCCCACGAAAAATCTGTCTAGGTGCGCCTAAAGAAGTTTTCACTTCAAAAACATTACAGTAACGTCAAATATAAAAATAGTGTGTGTGTACTTGTGTAAGAACACTAGTAACTATAGTTCCTTCTTTCAATTCCCAGCCCACGACAAACCTGTGTCTAGTTCGCCAAAAGAAGTTTACACTTCAATAAAATAATATTTTGTAGTGGTATAACTCTTTGCAGAGTATGTGCATGTTCCAATACCTACGTGACACTGTGCTGTTATAGACACGTTTACCTTCAGACATATGTCCTGCTCGTCTCGTTACTCTGTTTTACAAAAAAAAATGGTTGTCTGTAAAGTCGGTTTACTGACGATAGTTGAACGTGACAACTTCAACTACGCCTTAGAGCGAGGTAACGCCGCATGACGTCATGTTTTGCGGGCGTGTAGCCGGCTTCATCGAATTATAAGACGTTGTCACGTCAATAAAAGTGGCCAAGTGCGAGGGCGACTCCCACACGAAGGGTTACCATTCGCAAATAAACGGCGAAAACTTCTTTGTCTTTATCTGAATTCCGTATACGTAAACCATCGCAGTTTCCACAGACAGGTTTTCATCCAAAAAGTTTAACAAAAATTTTGATTTTAACGACGAGGGCGATAGCGCATTTTAGTGTACTAGTGGCGCCATCTAGTTTGCTTGGAATGGACTAATCGAGCAAGAAACGGTAGAAAACAAGTTTGTTGTATGGGTTTTAATGAAATATTTAGTGTAAATATTTATTTTATTTTAAATAAAAAATATTTATTATATATTAATTTTATTTTATTTTTACCTTAATATGTTGTTATAGCGGCAATAGAAATACATCATCTGTGAAAATTTCAAGTTTCTAGCTATCACCGTTCTTGAGATACAGCCTGGTGACAGACGGACGGACGGACGGACAGCCAAGTCGCTGTAATAGGGTCCCGTTTTTACCCTTTTGGTATGGAACCCTAAAAATCAACTTCACATAGGTACTACGCTAACGACACTGACTACGACATCGGTCGGTTCGTACGGCAAGCGTTGGCTGTACCGAATACCGTCTGACAGAACAACAACTGACCATTATGGAGATAAATACAGCCGTAGTGAAGGCTCTGAGAAAATAGCAAAATTGGACTAAACAGGCTAGGTTTAATTAATTAGGTTGAACATTTTCCCAACTCCCCCCTATTTTCCTTTTGTGCGCCTAATCCAAGTAACGAAACCTCCTTTTATTCTTTCACAGAATTGTTTAGAACTATTGTAATTCTTACGAGCGAGCTTATAATTTTCTCAAAAACTATCTAGATGCTATTCCGAATCGAATGATGAATCATAATCTTAGGAGAATTCAAAAATTTGACTTATAAAGCACTTGTCGCCTAGGACGAACCGGTGAAGGGTGCCGGCAATCGTTGGCAATGGCACGGCCTTCTACCGCCTAATTTAATCGGCTTTTACTTTGCTATTGCCCTCTCTATCATTTCAAATGAAATGAAGAGAGAGAGAAACATCAAAGCTAAGACAGTATTCGTTCGGCGGTAGACCCCCCGATCTTTATAAAGATCTTATTCTTTATCCAGCAGTTGACGTCATTCGGCTGATATGATGAGGTGGAGGTGTTCATCACACCTCCTCATTCTTTGGAGTCTGTTGAAAAAAGTCCAATACATATATGTTTATTTACAATATAGTACTCACGCCACGAGTAGGTTGGCTTCAGAGGACCGTGTTTTCTTGATTTCGTTCAGGATATGTTCCGGGTCCGATATTTTGTCGAAGAAAGAAACGATCTTCTTCAGCTTCTCTTCAGGGATCTTCAGTTCCTGTTCCGTCTGGTTGACGTAGCCTGATTTGTACGTTTGCCCAGTGCTGGACAAAATAGACACGTTGGTGCCCAGCTGAAAGAGTATCAGGAGGTAAAATACCTTTTGTCAAACACGCTTCCTTTCACGGTGAAATATAAGCAACTACTAGCGTCCCGCGGCTTAACCCACGCAGTTTCCGTTATTTTCCCCGTGATAAAAAGGAGCCTATGTCTCATCCCAGACTATTATAATCTAACTGTATTCCAAATTTCAACGCGATCCGTTCATACTTTACGATGATATTGAGCAACAAATATAAACAATTATAATATTAGTAAGAAAGAGGATGTGATGTGGGATGTGTGTGTAGCACTCTACGGTTTTACTTACCAGCATATTAAAAAATAACCTGTCTGTTCTTCCAGACTATAATCTAACTGTGTTCCAAATCTCAACAATTATTGGAGATTGAGTAACAAACATGCAAACAATGATATTTATTTTGTAACGTTAGTAGGAAGGAGGATGCATGTGTGGATGGATGGACGTATGTAAGTATGTACAGATAACAAATACCTTGGTGATACCGATGTGTTCGTTCTCATGCATCAGTTTGTCGTACTCAGTTTCGAAGCCCTCGTGGCAGTAGTGGCAGACGAACTTGCGATCCTTGAAGTGGCACAGGTTCAGATGATCGTTGTAATTTATTATACCTGAAACATATACATTTGCAAGATAAGGCGAGGACCAAAGGTAGGGGTCATAAGTCTACGTTAAATCGAAAAAACCTGAATACTTACAAAATATCGAAAAGTACGTTGGCTACTTTTTACAATTAGAATGGCAACTACTACTATTAGAATGGTATATCGGTATTTTTTAATATGAAGAGACGATACGAGCAGTACATGTGCTGATGGTAATCAACACGCCTGCTACATGACAGCACAGTGACACGCGGCTATGTAACATGAACGAGTGCAAATCATTACCTAGAACTGCACCGCGTTCGTTACTCAGAGATATAAAATCTTCATTTTTTACTAAGTCATAATTTCAATACAAATACAAAAACCTTTATTTAGGTAATATAAGATACAGATAGCGGGCGAGTTGAATGCAGAGCTTAGGAATGCGGTAGTGCTGTGCGCGACAGTGACAGCACTACACTGGCGACAGTGACAGCACTATACACTGCAGGCGCGTGAGGTGGGGCGTGCGGATAGCGGGGGGAGATGCTCCCGCTCTTTACCTCAGTCCCCGACTGCATTCAACTCGCGCGCTATCTGTACTCGTATTACAAAACATTATTACAACAAAAAAAAAGTTGGCCCACACAAACTGGCCTCTTCGAGAGCCATGCAATATGTCTGGCAAAGCAGTTTATATTGGTCTGAATTTTAAAATTATAAAAATAATAGACATCTGATAAAAGTCTTCTTCATTTTTAGGGTTCCGTACCCAAAGGGTAAAAACGGAACCCTATTACTGAGACTTGGCTGTCCGTCCGTCCTTCTTTTACCAGGCTGTATCTCAAGAACGGTGATAGCTAGACAGTTGAAATTTTCACAGATGATGTATTTCTATTGCCGCTATAACAACAAATACTAAAAATAAAACAAAATAAATATTTAACGGGAGCTCCCATACAACAAACTTGATTTTTTACAGTTTCTTGCTCGATTAGTCCGTTCCAAACAAACTAGATGGCGCTACTAGTATACTAAAACGCGCATTCGACTTCGTCGTTAAAATCGTAAGGTAAAATAAAAAGTTTAGAAAAGCTTTTGGTTGAAAGCTTGTCTGTGGAAACTGCGATGGTTTATGTATACGGAATTCAAATAAAGCCAGAGGGTTTCCGCGTTAATTTGCATATGGTACGGAACCCTTCGTGCGGAAGTCCCACTCGCACTTGGCCACTATTATTAGCTTTTAATCGGTTGTATCGTATCTCAACTAAGCACATCGATAAACTCACCATAGAATACCATGTTACACCCTACGAAAGGGCATTTCCGTGGCGTGGTGTCCATCAGGCAATGTCTCTGTACGGCCTGTACGTACGTCAGTATTGACGGGTTCTTTAACTCCCGCAGTGCACTATCGGAACGAACCTTTTTCGCGCGCTTTATCCTGAAAAAAAAAAAGATTGTAAAATAAATGTGTATGTTTAGTTACCTAGTGACCGCACCGCAGAAGTGAAAAATAAAATAAGAAATAAATTGACAGTCATAGAAACTGCCGATAGAAGTGAAAACTTATAACTCAGAATTTAATAGCTCACTTTCGAAACTACGCGGGTGAAACCGAGGAGGGCGTGGCCATGAGCATGGCAATCTAGAAATGCTTCAGCATTTTCCCTGTTCCCTGTAGCCTGTGCCCTGTGCTATTCTAGACTATAATCTGTGTTCCACACAACCCATTTGTTCAGGTACTCCGACTTGATTGACTAACAAACATACAAACTTTCACATTCATAATAATATTAATAGGAGATTTACTCTGGGAACCACTTTAAGTGATGTCGTTGATAAATTAAGTGTTTCTTTTTTATTTTCGGCTTCCAAACCAAAAATCATCATCAAAATCGTCAACATCTACATAAAAGCGTTACGACGTCACTACCATGCTGGCACATTTTTTAAAGTTCTACTTCTGACTTAGCGAAAATGGTAAGAGTACATTTTTACTGTGCGCGCGTACCATTTCACGAAAAACCGACTCCCTGATGTTAGCTTGTCAACATTTATCTCACGAAGCGACACGCGTCTTACCTGCGGTGACAAAGTGTAAAAACATGCTAAGTATGTGCGCGTGAAAACAAATGCCTTTGCGTCTCGGACGGTACTGAGAGTGTCCGCGGTCTCGCACACATTGACACCGTGTCTGTGAACATCGTTACCACAAGTAACGCGCTTCTTGCGATAAAACGACTATAACTAGCTTCAGGGTAGCGATTCTAAATACATTCAGTTGCATCCGACACGGAATCCCATCTCTCGGTCTTTGTCTTATCTGTTTAGCATGACAGAGACAGGGATTGTCATTCCGATTCCGAACCATTGGCAATCGCATTTAGAATCGCTACCCAGGTTAATGCTTCTTACGCTGAAGACTTGAACATAATTATTATCTATTCTATAGTTGAAGTTAGACTACTTAGCACGAGGAATAAGTAGAAGAAGTTTTTTTTTTTTTTAATAAAGAGTGACGATACGAGCAGGACATGTGCCTGATGGTAAACAACATGCCTGCCACATAACAGCACAGTGACATGCAGCTATTGGAACATGAAGAGCCAAAATCATTACCTAGCACCGCACTGCGCTCGTCACCCAGAGATCTAAGTTGTTATATCTCTTAGCCCTGTACTTATTGCATGCGCATATAAGCACACGCATACACACACATGTCTTTCTTTCTTTCATCGGAAATAGGTTGCGCTGGACTGACATCTCACGTAATATTTTGATGCTAATTGATGAACTTATGGTACCTTTCTCTTTTTTTTACGTCAGAATATACTAAACCTGCGAAACCTTAAGCCACGTCTTCTTCTCTTCTCTTTATAGGTCAAAATCGGGTCACTGGCCGTGTACAACTTCTCTTGGGGTTTGTACGTCTCACCCCTTATCCCAAACAGCCGCTGCACAAAGCATTGGAGCCTTGTAAGCTTACGTCTTTCAACCACATATGGTATAGGGGGATGTAGGTTATTGAGCAATTGATACTCCTTGAAACAGCGCTCCTTTTGACAGACGCAAGTCTGACAATTGTGGTGACAGCTCTTCTGACAGGCGGTCTGACAGTTGCAGACGGAGTTCTCGGCGTAGTTGTCGGTGGTTTCAGCGAATTTGTCGATTTTGGCGGTCATTTGTGTGGAGATGCAGGATTGGTCGGCGTTTAGTTCGCGGAAGACCGCGTTCGTGAGGGAGCAGTTTTCGAATTCAGAGTTGTTGTCGCCGCTCGTTGTTTCAGTTGTACCTGAAAGTCAAATGGTATAAATAGCCTTGAAAGCCAAAATTTGACTGCCCCAGTGACTTGGTAATAAGGGCTCCCACAAAACCGCGCTGCGATGTGATACGACGCCGCATCGCAGGAAGTTGCGATGTGATTTCATGCGGCAAACCGTTGGTTAGGGTAACCATACCTTCAACGGCAGTCAGCCGTGTTGGACGTGTTTTTAGGAAGCGTAACACGGATCGCAAAAATATTGTTGCACTGCTGTTATTGTTAAATAGATATGAAAGAAAAAGAAGATTTTGGGTTCATCCATTTATTACGATTATGAATGCTGATGGGAACTATTTTACTCGCAAGTATTATGGGGTGAGAATAGAAAAAGTTTTTTTTTTATTACTTTATAATGAGCATATCTTCATCTGAAAAGCGTCTCAGAGCTGACTAAAATGGTGTCACCAAGTATGACGTAATATCGCAGGAATGCGCGATGCGAATCAAATCGTAAGTTCTTACGATGCATTTGTGCAAATTCGCAGATATTTGCGATGCGATGCGAATGCGTGGTTTTGTCAGGGAGCCCTTAGTCTGCATGCGAAGCTGTAGGTAGGTGGACTCGATTCCTACTTAGTGTAAATATTTGTGTGATAAATACAAATAAATATGTGTTTTGTGTCTGGGTGTTTCGATGTAAAATAAGTATTGTACCTATTTACAAACATACCTATACTTTATCTATTTATTTATTTATTTATTTATTTAATTAGGCGTACATAACAGATTACAGTTAATGTTAATTATCAGATAAATTATAATATTGTGATGTTCTAAACTGTTATCCAAAGCATGCACACACAACTTAACTAGAATATTGAGGCAGTCACTAAATTAAATACATACAATATAAATCAATAACTTTAACTTAACTCATACCTACATGCAACTAAAACTATAGCATAACTAAAATATGTAAACGCAACCAAGAAATACTTTATAATTTGAAAACTTTATAATAATGAAAATCGACTTTAGCGAACATATGGCGTAAATACTATCTTCCTAAGTTCATTTTTAAATTTATACATTTTGTTATGAAATACATCAATTGTGTCGTCACAGATTACAGAAATAAACACAGATGGAACCTTCGTGAACAACATTGTGAGGCCCGTAATTAGTCATGTTGACGTAAAATTGTCAAATCAACGTTCCAAATTACTTGTATAATGTTGTCAGTCTTAAGAAAAATGTCCCACTATTGTTTTCTTAGCTTGGGAAATCTTCACGTATAATAAACACATCAATTGATATTTTAAAATATTAAAATTATTACACCGATTATGCAAGGATTTCTTGTTACTACTATTTCCATTCTATGAAGAAAAGAATTTTGATTTTGCATGCAACTAGAAATTAACTTGAATCGCAAATAATAAAATAAGTGTAATTTACTCGCTTAGATAGGTTAAACAAAAATTAAAACAGCCAAATCTGTACCACCAAGCTATTTTTGATAAAATGCATATAGGCTACCTGTATGTTATAGGTCCAAACAACAAACAAAAAAAACGAACAAAATAATCATTTTAACAGTTCACTTATTACTCACCTTTTTTTTTTTGACAAAACAACACTTTGACTTTATAGACATACTAGCTGGTACCCGCGACTTCGTCCGCGTGAAATAAATACTAAGGTTACTCAGGCAGTACCTATTTTCATACCCAGACACATTTACGGTTACTAAAAACAGCTTATAATAGCACAATTTTATCAAGATCGGTTCAGTTGTTTAGGTGTAAAAGCGTAAGAGACATTCGTCTCCCATTTCAACTCGAATTTCATACCCATACAGTTCAAAATTACAAAATTGCTAGAACAAACACTCGTTTTCTTCGTGTCAAGTTCTATACACAGAGTTTCATGGTTTTATCTTCAACGGTTGGGAAGTTTCATATTGACATTCATCCCCCATTTCCACCCCAACTTCGCCCTCGTACATTTTGAAATTGATAGAACATCCATTTATTTGCTTCGTGTCAAGTGTCTATACACAGAGTTTCATGGTTTTATCTTCAACGGTTGGGATCTTCCATGTTGACATTCATCCCCCATTTCAACCCCAATTTCACCCCCGTACAGTTCGAAATTACAAAATTGCTGGAACCAACATTCGTTTGCTTCGTGTCAAGTGTCTGTATTCAGAGTTTTATGGTTTTATCTTCAACGGTTGGGATCGTCCATGTTGACATTCATCCCCCATTTTAACCCCAATTTCACCCCCGTACAGTTCGAAATGACAAAATTGATAGAACAAACATTTAATTGCTTCGTGTCAAGTATCTAGATACAAAATTAGATAACTTTGAAAATCACGAATTTTCATACAACCGTTCATCCCTTGTTTCACCCTCTTAGGGGTTGAATTTCGCAAAACCCCGTCTTAGCGAGCGCCTACGTGCTAAAAGGGACATGCAAAATTTCAGGTTCCTAGCATTTTAGTTTCTGAGATTCCTTGATGAGTGACCTTTCGCTTTTATGTATATAGATAACCTTTTGATTCATGAGGAAACAATTTTTTTTATATTTTGGGCAGTGGTGCAACTAACGAAATAAATAAATACACATACAAATTTTATGATGTATTAATGATTTTGTTTTTTGTACATTTTTATGTCATAAATTACTCATTTTAGAAATTTAACATTTACCAAAATTAAATTTGAAATTAAATTAAATTGAATAATTCAATGCCCATCAATAATTTGGTGTACGAGTATCTAAAAAATAAATAATGTATATTTTACCCTAAATTCAGGGAAAATGATTTCCATTTAGTATCGCCACACTAACCTATTTTCGTTGAGGTATTGTGTTCCATTCATCACCAAAATGAAATCTCCTAAATTATATAAATAACAGTAAAAATATTCAATGTTTCCTATGAAATTATATTCCTCTTTCCTTTTTTTGTTTTTGGGAACATTGTTTGCAATGTTTGAAGACACAAGACGGCATATTTTAAAACAGACACGGGACGCCCGTACAACACGGAAGTCCGTTTCATACTGACTGGAGTTTGTATTTGCTTCGGCGTTTGTATTTCCTTTGTCTGCTTCAGTAGCTCTGTTCTGCGCACTCCATCTGGTTTTATTTCTGTAATCTGTGTGTGTCGTGGTATTTTTTATGAATTTCGTTATATTGGCGACACATTCTCACTATAGGGTTATAAAATGACGTATTATTGGTGTAAACCTGCAACGAAAAAATCCTAGCATGATAGTCGCGGGCTCTAGGGGTGATGTTAATGTTGATACTGGAGAGAAGAGTGGGGGAGTCTATATGAGCATGCAATATCTTAAGAGCGCGCCTAAAGCCAGAAAACGCAAAAAAGGTCATTTTCGACGCCACTCACCGTCGTTAAGAAAGATAAAACTATAACAATAAAAATATTGACGTGTGGGTACAACCAAGGAGAAGCACAATGACCGGATAGAATTTTAAAAATAGATCAGATTTTTATACAATAAAAAAATAAAAATGACACCGAAAAAACCCATTTTAATTCGAGTACTCGAAATTATCAGCGATGACCCCACATTATTTTTCGCTAATAAAATGTCTAATTTTACGCTCTATTTAAGTAACCGAATAGTTTTTTGAATTTATGTTAAATTTTTGCGTAATTAAATAAAACTTGGTCAAAAACTGACTCCCGAATTCAAATTAATTTCCACTCTAAACTGTGTCATGCTATTCTCGACTTTATGCGTACCAGGTTAGATATTAAATAGACCTTTGGGTCCTGGTCAGTTGTCGGGCAACGCTCGATGTGGAAGGTTGTTTACGGACGCTCTGTCAGGCAAATGCGTGCGTGAATTAAAAAAATGGGATGAAAGGATAATAAGTTTTCTGCGAAAAAAGAGAACTAAACGTAAACATTTTGGAATTTTAGTCAGGTACTTAATGTATGTTTTAGTTAGGTAAGTCAAATTTTGTTTTGGAATAGGTTCGTAGTATGTACAATAATAGGTAAAAAAGTAGGTAGGTATCTATTATTGTTAAAAAGATAAGTTTACCAACATTGTTTTTAATAAATTTAATAAATTTTAAAAATTCAATTTAATAAAAGAGCAATGTGGTAGTACATGCAAAAACCCAAACAAGTCATTGTGTACATAATAAATTTTGTATGATGAATAAATTAATAGTTTTAAGTTTTAGTGACAATTGAAACAAACGATCAGAAAATATTTATGAATTGAGGTCTGCGGAAAATAATGTTTTAAGTATTTTTTTAACATAAACTTTTCAGATTAAAGAAATGCAAACTTGATGAATATGTTTATCAGCAGACGATCCATCGTGGCACGTCTGCTGAGCATTAGATCTATTAAAATAGGGAGAAAGGAGAATATATATTTCATGGTAAACTTTCCAGCATGTGTCTTGATATATATGTTTTTGGTTAACCCTGCACGCGTTTGAAGAAAACTCGTGGAACAGTCCGTACGTGCCGGCTAGATCATTATCACATATTCTTATTATATATTCACAGTGTTTATCAAATATTATATTATATTATATATTTGTTTTATTATTATTTATTTGTATTATTATATATCTATATGTATATATCACCAGAAAGCCCTTAAAATATAGTTTACTATTATATTAACTTCTAGGTACTTACTACATTAAATAATCCTATCACGAAAAGCAAAGTTTACATATTACGTCCGTTGTAAAAACGTTTTGGATTTCACAGCACTAATAAAAGAACACAACACACAATAGTACATTATGATATAAGTGCGGTAAGTTGATAATTATAGCCGAGGCTTTATTGCTAGCTCGAGCCAAAGGCGAGAGCTATAATTAGCAGAGGCTGTAATTATCAAAGCGCACGTATGTCATACGACGTTTTATAACATATTTGCGAGGAAATAAACAAAACTCTGACGACATTTTCAAATAAAAACAATACAGCGAAAAAAAACGCGCGGAATAATATTTACTTGATCACAGATCTCGGCACAGAGTATGTAATCACTATGGATCACAGATTAGCAATGCGCGCGCATCGGCGCCTTTTTTTTTAAGCAACAGCACAGAACCAGCCGGTATGCCAGTAGTAATAAAGTAAATTAATATTTTTGTGTTTTGTTACAGAAAAATTAAAGTAATTTATGGTCTAAATTAATTAAATTAACGAATTTAATAATTCTTTATTATATTTTACCTCTCTAAGTTAATTTTATTCATAAAATGTTGACCACACTTTTCTGACATAAAAACTCTTTACTGAGATTTAAAAAGGTACCGTTCGTTTTAGACGGAGCATATCTCTCTACCTAGTCTGTGGACGGAGCATTTTGAAACCGTGCGTTTTACATTACACATTACAGCACTAGTGCGTAATAAGATACATTACGATACAGAAATTGGTCCAATAAGAGACCCTTTACGAGCAAATATGTTATAATAGTACATTATGATATAAGTGCGCTAAGTTGATAATTACAGCCGAGGCGATATTGCTAGCTCGAGCCGTAGGCGAGAGCTATAATTAGCAGAGGATAGCCCTTTCAGCATTTCCCATTGGCTGGCATATTTCTTGTTCACCGATTAACAATGCGCGCGCATCAGCGCTTTTTTAAAGCAAGGGCACTGATCCAGCTAGTATGACATTAAGACATTAGTAATAAAGTAATTGAACATTTTTGTGTTTTGTTATAAATAAATTGTTGTGAGTTATAGTCAAAATTAATTAAATTGATAAATTAAATATTTCTCATTATATTTTATTTCTTATACTTAGTTAGTTTTATACCTAAAATGTTTACAACTTTTCTGACATAAAAACTCTTTACTAAGATTTAAAAAGGTACCGTTCGTTTTAGACGGAGCATTTTGAAACCGTGCGTTTTACATTACATTACCGCACAAGTACGTAATAAGATACATTACGATACAGAAATTGGTTCAATGAGAGACCCTTTACGAGCAAATATGTTATAAATAATATTAACTTTACCACGTTTGCCTATTATTTGCATTGCATAGTTTTTTTAGTAGATTACAATAAAATACAAACCGTATTCACATTTTTCGGTTTAAAAAAAAATGTTCTTTGTCGTGGGGCAAAATGGCGTCGGACGATCGCGACACAGAAATGGCGGAGTACCATTCGTATTTTTTATTTTTTCAGGCCAAATGAAAAGAGACGGCCCATTTTCCATGGGCATTTGCCCCACAGCAAAAGTGCAGGAGACTCGACCAAAATTGGATCATTGTATAGGATTTTAAATATAATTATATTGAGGAACTGTTAATGTTTTTATTCTGCATAGCGGGGCTTAAAAGATATCAACTAAAACGTTGAAAAAAAAACGCGATGTGTGAGTTTCGAACGAATCGAGCATATTTTACATTCTTGTTGGAGTCGAGTTTCGAACGAATCGGATGTTGTGTCAATTTTGTTCACATTTTTTTTATTTTGGCGTCGCACGCCTTTTGTGTTTTCCCATATTACGTATTTCAATATTTTCAAGTTTTACTAAAAACCGTCAAAGAAGTACGTTCACGAACATGAAATAGTAATTTGAAATAACCCACCTAATAATTATATTGCACATTGCCACTCGAAAATACACAAGTTAAAGAAAATAATACAATGAGGTGACATGTTTTTTTCACGTTGGCGCCAAAACTAGAATGTCGCAATCCGGGCAAAATGACACAAGCACGTTCACTTTACGTAAACGTCAACAGAAGAAAAAAAGAGAAAAAACATGGCTGGCTTTAGGTACAGTCATTAGAGTACTTTTAAATCACACCAATTTGCAATCCCCGCTTGGCACGTTAGTTTTGAATGTACAGTTTGCATTATTTAATTAAATGTTAATTTACTTAAATAACTTTTTTAGGTCTCCGGGGCTAATTAAGTACCTAAACTTGAAACGACGTGGGGCAAAAATGAGCAGTCTCCTTTATTTCTATTGTAATTGAAATTCCGTATAAATTTATTTGCGTAATTGAAATTCCGAACAGGCTAGTACCAACACTATAACGTGTTAAAACGTACCTATACATGTCACAATCCGTCCAATAGAGAGCTTTGCTTACGCAACTATGCTTTGATTGCTTTGCGTAAAGCACGTGAAGGGCTAATGATGCTACGGTAATTAAGAATAAGGTAGTAATGTAATGAAGAAAGAAATAAGTCCAGTAGTTTTGAAGGTATAGTAGGAAGGTTTTTCCTTACAAACAATGTGATCTTTCTTGTTTATAAAATTGTTGGTTTAAAATTAGCAATAGACTGATGCCCTTTTTATATATAATATCGTAAAACACGCATTTATTTAATTATAAAACACGACTACATATTAAATAAATAAATGACTAAATCTTGTGATTCAGTCATATTTAGTTTTCATTTCTTTCATTCGACTGTTTTTCAATAAATGGTTTATTGTGTGTATATAGACAATAAAAAACAAATTGATGTATTTTTTTAAAAACATCTATGATTAATCTGAATGTTTTCATATACTGGATTTTGGGGAGCGATGACCTTGAGTAATCGTAGCTTCTATCTTACTCGCGGCGACGCGGCGTATTGGAGAGGGGAAGGGCGACGCGCGGGTGAAATTTGATTTTTTCCTGGCACTAGGCCCGCTCTTAAAGAGGCAGACAAATTCATTATAAGCACGTCTATCAGATCTTTCACAGTACAAGGTTTGCTTACTTTATGACTACATGGTGTTGTGTAAGAAATGTTCACCAAAACTTATAAATTTATTTAATATGAAGTCTTCTGCATGCGCGTTCCAAAGAGGGGGGGGGGCTCACAGAGGACATTACCAACCAAACGTATAAGTTAAATTAAAAACCAAGCCCGGCCTCCGCGCAGGCCAGGGCACTGCTGCTAACATATCTCAAATTTGTTAATTTTAAGTGCCCTTGTGGAACGTGTTAGGTTAAGAGAGCTAGCCGGGTATTAATTAAGGTGTTTATTATTGTAAATGTAAAAATATGTACATATGGTTTTACGGGGTGGCATTGTCTGTAAAGATAAAACCTCATAACTCAATAAAGATTAAATTTTTTTTTTTTATTAAAAACCATAACCAAAACAAAGATTCAATATCTGGAACGGCAACTACGCGGGTACAATCATGGGCGCTAAAAGCTACGTATTTTTGACGTGATAACGTCTTATAATTCGATGAAGCCGGCTGCACGCCCGCAAAACTGTCACGTTCCGCCGTTACCGTTAGTTCGTCTTCCGTGCCATGCGGACGAAGCTGAGCGCTGAGGGCGCCACCCGCCGAGTCGAGCGGTATCACTACTCGCGCTATCAGCGTACTGATTTCTTAAGACGTTGTCACGTTCTATCGTCAGTAAACCGACTTTACAAACAACCATTTTTAGGGTTCCGTAAAACGTAAAAACGGAACCCTTATAGATTCGTCATGTCTGTCTGTCTGTCTGTCTATCTGTCTGTCTGTCTGTCTGTCTGTCTGTCCGTCCGTATGTCACAGCCACTTTTTGCCGAAACTATGAGAACTACACTGTTGAAACTTGATAAGTAGATGTATTCTGTGAACCGCATTAAGAATTTTACAAAAGTTTTTTAAAAAAACAAAAATTAGGGGTGCCCCCCATACTGAGAACTGAAGCGCAAAAATTTTTTTTTCATCAAACCTTCACGTGTGGGGTGTCTATCGATAGGTCTTAAAAAATGATGTTGAGGTTTCTAATATAATTTTTGTCTACACTGAATAACTTGCGCGAGAGACGCTTCCAAAGTGGTAAAATGTGTGTCCCCCCCCGTCTAACTTCTAAAGTAAGAGAATGAAAAATCTAAAAAAAATATCTGATGTACATTACCATGAAAACTACCAACGAAAATTAGTTTGAACTCGATCTGATGAGTAGTTTTTTTTTAGTACGTCATAAATACACTATTATTAAAACTTCGATCAAAGTTAAAACGAACTACAAGAACTATGTGTACTATGTATATTATGTTACTTGCTGGAACGGAACCCTTCATGGGCGAGTCCAACTCGCACTTGGCTACTTTATTATTTACTTAGTAGATTTATCGTATTTCTCTCGGTGTGGAACCGGTGCGTTTTTAGAGGCACTGCATGCCGCATGCCACCGAGTGCCCCACAAAAAAAGCAATGTGTAGGTACTGCTATTATGTATTAGGTAAGTACGTATTAAATCAGTTACGTGAATTTATTTTAGTGTTGTGCGTGTTGTTAACTACTAGTTGACGCAATCAAGCGGTAATTGAGTACAAAATGTTGTAGTGGTTCGGCTTTTTCCAGAGACCGTCTGAAAAAAAATCTAACTTTGGCCAGTTATTCTACCGCCAAGCAGTAATGTCTAGGTATGCGTCACTGTGTTGTAATTTGTAGGGCAAATAAACTACGAGAAAGTACACGGCAAAACATTAAACATGTTATAACTTAGGTCGACCAGCGCTGTGCTGTTCAAGGCAGAAACTTTGATTATTCATATTGAAATAGCAACATCGTGCTGCTATCGACAGGCGCTTACCATCAGGCGCATGTCTTGTTGATCCTGTAACTGTATGTTGTTCAAAAAAATGGCATTAAGGAGCTGCCGATATAAGTGAAATAGTTTTCACAGAATTTTAGTTTAGTAATAGTTTACTCAGAATTTGATAGCTCACTTTGGAAACTACGCCGGTGAAACCGGGAGGCGTGGCCATGAGCATGGCCACTAGAAATGCACCAGCATGGTCAATGGTTACGCTATCACCTCGCGACTACCATTAGCAGCATGGGTAATGGTGGTCGCGAATTTTCCCGACCCGAAGATTTCATATCATTCCCGTGCGCGACACTAGAATTCAATTCACAGCCCACTAAAAATCTGTCTATGGCGCGCCAGAAGAAATTTTTACGTCAAAAATAAGATACCTGCGCAGGCGTCGGTTTTGGTGCGGTGAGAACGCTTGCGCCTCCGGTTTCGGTCAGGCTTGGGTTCTTCGTCGCTGCGCGGGGATTCCGATCTCTGCTCCGGGAGTAACCCTGATACAAATAATATTATTTATTACACATTTTAATTTTTTAACTTCTTACGTGGCATGGGCCCACCGGTGGATCGCCGCGTTCCTGTTAATTTAAATCTAAATTCCTGTTGATTGAGTCTAAATTTGCTTAACTGAGCCTTCTTTCGTGTCAATCAATGGTTAAGAACTTACCTAAGTAGGTACCTATATTTCTTTTGGCGCCTTTGTGATAAAATACTAAAGTAAATTTCAACGGTGTCAAAGGTGTGCGTGCGCATCGGTGTAATATACTTCAAGAAAAACCTATAACCCTAAACGTCTACTCTCTTTTTACGAAAAACGTAATTTCGAATTTCTGCCGATGTTTCGAATCCTACGCGCACCACTGCATTTCGATCTCATTGTCTTTTTAATCATCGATATAAAGCAATTGATATAATTACTTTTACTTTTATCGATGTTTTTAATCACTTGTCGAAAGCATGTGCGTAATGCCGCTAACTTAAAAAAAGGTACGCCAACTTAAAAGGTACATTGAAAGAAGATATATCATCGAGACACTGGCGTATACCTAGAATCGTCCAAAGGCACGCGTTATCCACCAACCCACACTGGACCAGCGTGGTGGATTATGGACTTGACTCGCTCCCAGCGGCAGAAGGCCCCGTGTGCCAGCAGTAGGAACATAATTATCGTATTCTATGCTAAAGTTATGCTACATATTTACAAGTACCTACTTCGATTTACAAACGTTGCTAAAAGATTATTTCAAGGCACTTGGTGCTCATCTAAGTCAATCGTAATTTTTGCTGAATTTATATTTTTAATTCTCCAGTTTGAAGGGCAATACTTCACTCGATCACGTCGCAACGTCGGAACGGATCGAGTCATCGCCAGCGGCGAGGTATGTTGCGGTTCTACTTATTTTGGTTGAGTGTTATTTACAACTACCAATCTACTTGACCCCTAGACATCGCTAGCGACGAGGTATGTTGCGGTTCTACTTATTTTGGTTGAGTGTTATTTACAACTACATACCAATCTACTTGACCCCTAGACATCGCTAGCGGCGAGATATGTTGCGGTTCTACTTATTTTGGTTGAGTGTTATTTTCAAGTACCAATCTACTTGACCCGGACATTGCTAGCGGCGAGGTATGTTGCGGTTCTACTTATTTTGGTTGAGTGTTATTTACAACTACCAATCTACTTGACCCCTAGACATCGCTAGCGACGAGGTATGTTGCTGTTCTACTTACTTTGGTTGTTGACAACGAATAGTGATAGGTGTAAACGTCCGGCGTTCACCGCTTCCTACAAGCGACTAGAACGAAAAGAGTGAGCTCACTCTTCCCAACGATAACATACCTAATTCCGTGTGCGTGAAGTTTGGGTACATCCATTGATTTACATAATGTATAGATGCATAAAATCATATTTTTATCGTAACACAAAAACATGATTTCACCTACCTATGACACTAGCGTCATAAATCTGGAACAGTTTCTTCAGGCACTTGTATTTGGCTTTCAGCACTTCATGTTTCTTCTTCGGCACCCATTTCTTGGCGGATGCCTCCTCATTCTCCTGCTCCGGTATACTTGTCAAGGTAGTACGTTTGTACATCTTTATACGAAACAAATAACAAAGGATTTTGGTCGTCAAATAGAAAATTACACTCACTATTACAACGGAATTTTGAAACGGTATCATAACGCGGGGAAAATTGTATTTTTATTGTTAATAATAATAAATGTTTAGACGGTTCGGGTGAGCCATTTTTTTTTCAAATGACGTGAAATTTTGTTTTATAATGTCAGGTTAGAAATGCGGTGGATTTAGGAATTCTGCTGCAAGCGGTGTAAATACGCAAACCTCGGATGTGGTTTTATTTTTTTAAATACATATAGGTGTAATTTTCGTGTGATAAAAAGTAGCCTATGTTTTATTCGAGACTATAATCTATGTTCCAAATTTCAACCTGGACCGTTCAACCGTTCAAACTTGATTGAGCAATCAACAAAAATCAAAGCTTTCGAATTTATGATATTAGTAAAATAGTAAGGTTTCAGGCTAGTATCCAGAATAAATCACAAAAAAATAAACTATATGACTCGTTTTTACTGGACAATATCATGGAGAGTTTTTTTTTACTTCGTACCTGCATTAATGTTCATTCGTAATTACAAGACTGCACTTTCCGATATCAAGAGAACACTTCTTATTCCCACATTTTACAGACTTTAAAGTCTTATACCGAGCTATTCAACACCTCATTTCCACGCAGTCTTGTACCCTATAATAGAGCTATAATATAATGTTCTTTCACTAAGGTCTTCCCACAACATCACTATAGGGAAGGGACTTTAAGACAAAATATATTCTATCTAAGATGCAAAACCTGCCGATGATACCCCTAATCTTTGTAGACATGTATTATTCAAAGGTGACAGTTATAGTGCTCACAGACACTAGAATATGGTACGTGACAGACCACGAACCGAATGGTACGCCGTGCCGCTTCGGAACGTACGATCGAACGGTCTAGGCGTGTTTTTGCCCTCGACGCGTCAACATTATTTGTCTTGTGTCAAGTCCTCAAGTCGCTTGTTTCATCAACTCGACAAAGCGCATTAGTTTTAAGAATATAAAAATGATTGTTGCTGTATCGCTTTTGACTTTACCTATTCCTACATATGGGTACATACTTAACGTCATTCTCCATCTCAACATATTTAAAATGACGATTTTAAAAATGTTAACATGGATGGAAGAAAATGACGATTTTTTTGCAAATGTCAGCACTTGCACTTGTCGCTCGCACTGTGTTCGAACAAAGTGTCGAATGATTACTAAACCTAACTATGTATAATAAGTATAAATTTAAAACTATAAAAGTATTATGTCAGCTATTTGGCCGCCATCATACAAGATTTGCTTAGTTTGGGGTCAGATGGAGTTGTGTGTGAATTGTCCACCAATATTTAACCAAAAATCGATTTGATTCGCCGTTCACATGACTGCCACTAACTTAAAACGGGGAAGGAAAACATCGTGAGGAAACCGACATGAACCTAGAATCTTTTGAGATCATGTTATATCATCCATCAACCCGCACTGGGCCAGCGTACTGAATTATATATAGCCTTGAATCTTTCTTTGCGAGTAGGCCCCGAGTCCCAGCAGTGGGAATATTTAGTAGGCTGCTTATGCACCGCAATACACTACTCTACTTCGTGACCTGACGATCAATTCGTAAAAAAACATATTCGAGTTTCTGTAACAATTATTGGAACCAAATAGAATAGGTAAGGTTCGTAACGAACCATATTTGTGGTGCACACCAACTACATATATTCATGCGTTTTATTTCCATCGTAGCTAATAATACTGTTTACTATTACTGGGGCACTCAGATTGTTTGTCCCTTTTTGTATGAATATAGAACTGTTTTTAACTGTTTTTGTAAGCGATGATGCAGTCTATAATGGAGCGTAGGTACGTGTAAGAAACAAATTCGATCTCGACTTCAAGACGCCAAGATTGTAACCATCGGGAAACCCTCTCAGGCAACACATGCCACACACAGGCTAGGCGTTGTCATCACATAAATAGAGCCCAACCTATTCGTTCGAGTCTTTACAATGTCAACCATGAAACGATATCACTTTTTACGAACAGTATGATAGAGAAAAATTGGCAGTCATAGAAATAAAAACTTAATACCTACTAACTCAGAATTTGATAGTCGTTCGTGTTCCCACTTTTGGGATGGGTCGGCTGTACGTACTGTACACAGAAATCTAAATAATAAGGTAATTATTTAGATTTCTGTGGTACTGTAAGTACCAGCTGAAATCCGTAGGCTTCAAAGTCTTGAACACCGCCGCAAATCTGCTAGCTAAACTTTTATATCGGATACACTTTGGAGAGTGTGCACCTGATCTGCATGATCTAGTATCATTTAACCTTTTTGAAGTGAAAACTTCTTTTGGCGCGCCACAGACAGATGTTTCGCGGGTTGTGAATCGAATTCTAGCGTCACGTTCGGGAATGATAAAAAATCTTCGGGTAAACTAGGGACTATGGCCATCTAGAAATGCGTGAGCATTTCCCATTGGCCATGCTCATGGCCACGCTCTCCAGTTTCACCCGCGTAGTTATCAAATTCTGAATTATCAGTTTTCATTTCTACCCTATTACTGCTAACTTTTTTTTATATGTGTCTCTTATCTAACCCAGTAGGGATGGAGGGAGGTTTATACCATAGTCCACCACGCTGATTGCAGAATGACAAACTTTTAAACTTAGAACTTGTTTTATTTAAAATATTTAACTGAAATAATTCCAACAAGCAGATTTCCTCGCGATGTTCCTTCACTGTTTTTAAGTTAGCGGCATTACATACGGCACATGACTTCGGAAAGAGCGGTGCGTGTGGGGTTCGAACTAGGGGATTCGTTTTTGTTCGTGGTTGTTGACAACGAACAGCGATAAGTATAAACGTCCAGCGTACACCGGTCCCTACTATCGACTTAAACGGAAATAGTGAGCTCACTCTTCCCAACGATAACATAATGCCGAACGCCTGAAGTTTGGGAGGGCACATCCATAGATTTATACCGATGAGCAGTACATGATTAGAAACTTTTTGTATGGGTGAAATATTGTGACTCCGCGGCATCGACATGCGTAATCGCAGCGTACATTTGTAGCTATTGTTAGCAATATTAGTAATTTATATAAGTTCTTATTGAAAGAATAGTAAGAATACCGAAATGCACTCTATGGCAACCCTACAATTCCGGTTTGATTGGTATATAGTCTGTGGCTTGGGCGTTTTGGCGGGAAACAATCTAGCTCTTGTTTTTGGCTCGTAAAACATGTTAGTAAGGAAAATCATATGCAGCAGCAAGTCGAAGCGAAAGGTTTAAATTAAAAGTACCTACTAGTAAACCGATAAATATCTAAATAAAAGTTATAATTGTACATCTGTTACTGAATTTAAGGTACTGTAAAGCGTTTTCTTTAATTAAGTAACATATTATAAAATGTACTACTTCAGCTGCACGAGGCAGCTGTGAATAAGTTGGTATGACGAAGGATTGATTCCGAAATATAATGCTGTAGACTGATCATAGCTGTTTTATTTATGGACTAATTGTCTTCTTAATTCAGAATAAATTACGTACTTAACACTATACAGGTGAGATACTGTGCAACTAAAATTCAAAGTTATATATTTACACTTCTTTCGGCAGTCCCTATGACCGCCAATCTTTTTAAATCTAATTCTAGCGTTATAAACATCCTTGCGATTGAATGAAAACAGCCTTGGAAATGTATGCCTTCCTTTGTTCCTCTTATCTCATCAATACCATAGATCGTAGATCAATACAACAATAATCTGCTTGAGCTAAGCGTATTATAGTTAGAATTACAAAAATCTACCCGCATGTGTCTAAAAATAATTCCACTCGGCAATGTTATAAATATACCACAAATCAGTACTGGCCACTCACAACGCTACGAACCTCCATCGTGGCAACATCGCCAGAAAACAGTCAACATGACAGGTCGTGGAAAAGGCGGGAAAGGTCTCGGAAAAGGAGGCGCGAAGCGACACAGAAAAGTTTTGCGCGACAATATCCAAGGGATCACAAAACCAGCGATCAGAAGATTGGCCCGCAGAGGAGGCGTGAAACGAATTTCTGGCTTGATTTACGAAGAAACCAGAGGCGTTTTAAAAGTTTTTCTTGAAAATGTGATCCGAGATGCTGTAACTTATACGGAGCACGCTAAAAGAAAGACTGTGACAGCCATGGACGTAGTATACGCGTTGAAAAGGCAAGGCAGGACGCTGTATGGTTTCGGAGGCTAGTGTTTAAGGTGGGTAAAATTTGACAAGGCCCTTTTCAGGGCCGCAAACATTTCTATTGTTTCTAATATCGTACAAGAGACGAACTTCTTAGCATTCCATGGATTCACCGTGCCGGGTACCGGATCCATCGTGTGGCAAAGAGTATCTCGAGTAGACCACAAGACTTATGACTCGGGCGTAGGTAAGGGGGGTCTAAAAGTAGGTTTAAAACCCCTTAGTGACGTACGTCAACATTAATTTATTAAATTTTATTGAATTATTTAGTCATCAAATATACGTAAGTATCTATAAGAATTTATTTATTGCTGCTCTGTTTAAAAATAGGCCTTAAAATGTAAAATTGTGTATCTACCTTTAATGGTTAGTAAATTAACTATTCACATAAATATATTAAGTAGGTACGTGCAATCTTACCAATACTCATTTTTAACGCGTAAGTTTGTAAAAATGTATGGAGGTATGTTTGTTATCTTTCAAACAAAAACTACTCAAGGGATTTGGATAAAATTTGGTACATAGACAAATAGGGAATTTTTTATGCAGGGAAAATAACCCGTTATTTTCCCCGGGGTATAATAGGAGTAGCAGCGCCCCGGGCGCTGCTACTATTAAAATTATCAATGTCTGTTTGGATATTTAGATGTTTGTTGTTCAATCACGTCGTAAGGTCGTAACGTGTATGAAGGGATCGAGCTGAAATTTGGAACACAATTAGATTGTTGTTAGCAAGATCGTGCGTTGCGATGGCTGACACATGCGTCATACTCGTAAACGGGTGCTGCTTGCGGTATTCGAATGCCTATGGTTTCCTACAGACTATACCTAATCTAATAATTGTGATCCAGAATCCAAATTTCAGCCCGATCCATCCATACTCCGTCATACATCCATCAATCACATCGCACCGACGTGATTGAGCAAAAAACATCCAAACATAGACATTAACATGTCGGTGACGCCACCTCATAAGATCAAAGCGGCTAAATGTTTTGCTTCAAAAAATTAACTACTACGTGAATTACATCCTTCAACTCAACTTGATTGTTTACGCCGTGATTGTCATCAATCAAACCAATTGCTTTCTTCTTCCCACATCCATCTCTCCGTCTCTCTCGGTCTCGTGCCAATGGAACCCAGGCTCGACGTGTCATTCAGTCAAATATGTAATACTAGATCCATGCTATAATACCGCTTCCTCGCCCGGACTAGCGCTAACCCTTTTCTTCAACGAGCATGAATTGGTCTCTTGTAGGTATTAAGCTATAGGCGAGATAACTGTCAAACATAATCTATTTTATTAACAAATAAAACATATTGATAGACTTTTCTCACTCAGCTCCATTTAACCCCAAACGAAGCTAAAGCTTGTACTATAGAAGCCAGATAGAAGATGATATAATACTTAAATAGTTGTGAATTCATACTAAATGTACCAACATAGAAACTCGGAGAGAACAAATATTTGTATTCATCACACAAATTGTTGCATTGGGTGAAAATCGAACCCACGACCCTCGGCTTCGCAGGCATAGTTACTACTCACTAAACCACTTTCCGAGTCGAATAAAGGAGTGATAGTAGTGCGATAAAAAAACTTGCTATGTTTGAACAGCTACTTTTGTTTGCACTCAATTTTTTCCACCTACCCTCAAATTTCGCAATCTATAACCAGTATAAAAACGAGTACCTCCCACAAACATCACCATTGTTCCCGAACTCAAGCCATGGCTCGTACGAAACAGACCGCCCGCAAATCGACCGGGGGCAAAGCACCCCGGAAGCAACTGGCAACAAAAGCGGCCAGGAAGAGTGCACCAGCGACGGGTGGTGTCAAGAAACCTCACAGATACCGCCCAGGGACTGTCGCACTACGAGAAATCCGACGGTACCAGAAAAGTACAGAACTGCTAATCAGAAAACTACCTTTCCAACGGCTTGTGCGAGAAATAGCCCAGGACTTCAAGACAGATCTAAGGTTCCAGTCTTCAGCTGTCATGGCACTGCAAGAAGCGAGCGAGTCTTACTTGGTTGGGCTGTTTGAAGACACCAATCTTTGCGCAATCCACGCGAAAAGAGTGACGATTATGCCAAAAGATATGCAACTGGCTAGAAGAGTAAGGGGAGAACGGGCATAGGCTTAGTAACTTAGATACGACTAAATCTTATTTATTTTTAATCTGATAATATAACTAGGTAACGTTAAAATGTAGATTGTAAGTTTAATGTAAGTACTCGTTATGTCGATGTTAAGTTTTTAATAGACGACAAAGCCCTTTTAAGGGCTGCAATTATGTATGTTTCTGATATGTACACACATCATACTAAGCACGCAATTGTTATAAAGGCGAAACTTGGCGTCGAAGTAACTATTTTCTAATCTGTGTTGGTGACCTATGAACAGATTTCCGTTGATTTTAATGAAATGAACTGCGTAGTAAGTGCGTTACCTAAATATTAATAAATCTATAACTTTTAGTGATGTTTTAGTTATTTTACCGATAGATGTGAAAACATTACTGCTTTCCGCTTTGAAGGGCAATGTGATCGGAGAAATATCAGCCATAGCATATAACCAGAAAATAATTCACATCTCTTGGTGACGCGCGGAGTAATGTTTTGGACTTTTCTTGTTCAAATAGATGCGCAACACAGTGGGTGTTCTGGGCTGGCGTTTTGTTTAACAATAAGGATATGACTTTCACGTTGCACGTCCAGTATTTCAATACTATAATATATCTATTTTAGCGAATATTCGTCACACAACACTGTTCACCTATTCAGCTCTTTTTTTGCTGTGGGAAATGCATTGACGCATCATTCGCCTCATTCATAACGCATCCGAACGATTTAAAAACGGAATGATCCTTGTTTTTTTAGATAGTTTATAGTGACGAGACGAACAGGACATGTGCCTGATGGTAATCAACATGCCTGCCACATAACAAACAGCACACGCAGCTATTGGAACATGAAGATTTCATATAATTACCTGGCACTGCACTGCGCTCGTCAACCTGAGATATAAGATGTTTTATCTCTATGCCCTGTAATTTCACTGGAAACATTGCCCTTCAAACAGTGGTAGGATTGTGGTCGAATATGAGAGCGGTCCAGCTATTATTTATTTTATTTATTTATTGAATAATAGGCGAGCAGCATTCGCTGATATGCCTATATCTCAGTGTTTAAATATGTAACAAAATTATAGGTAATTGTCTGTTAAAATGGTATTGTCTTTCGCTATCCAGAGTCTGCCTGGGGAAGTACCATACCTTTGCCAGTTATTCTAGCGCCGAAACAGTTATGTGCAAACATCACTGTGTTCCGGTTAAGATTAAGCAACTTATGTCGTCGTGGTCGTGGGTTCGATTCCCACCCAGTGCAAATATTTGTGTGATGAATTCAAATGTTTTTACTGTGTCTGAGTGTTTCTATGTATGATAAGTATGTATTTACTATAAGAGCATCATATCAGGCATCGGACAGCTATACCTTTGCTTAGTTTGGGGTAAGATGGTGTTGTCTGTGAATTGTCTACCAATATTTATTTATTATTCATCATTTATTTGTCTTCTTAATATCTAAGTTTTTTTATTTGTTTATTATTATATAGAAAAGATACACGATGATTTATTGGTTGACGAGCGCAGTGCAGTGCTAGGTAATGATTTGGACACTACGTGTTCCAATGGCTGCGTGTCACTGTGTTGTTATGGGCAGGCAAGTTGCTTACCATCAGGCACATGTCCAGCTGCTGGACAAAATAAATGATGAATAATGAATAAATATTGGTGGACAATTCACAGACAACACCATCTAACCCTAAACTAAGCAAAGCTTGTACTAGATATAGCTGTCCGATGCCCGATATACTCAATACTCAATCATTTATTGCATATTATGGTACAATTGTTGGTCTTATCTAAAAGTACATGTTATAGTTACTAATGTCACCATAATTACCCTGATTGGATGTGGCAATATAATTCGTGTCGTGCGGAGCGGATCGACTTATTCTATAATAATTGATTTATCGGCAAGATATTTCGTCAGAATTTATTTGTTTTAGTTTGTAAGGCAATTTGTTGTATAGTTTTACTGACATCGAGTTTGGACCCGAGCTATGCAATGTTAGTTATATATATACTATATATAGTCACTCTATTCTATAAAAAAAAAAAGTGTGTGCTTAAGACCACACGGCAGAAGTGAAAACTTCAATATCTGATTTTTGTATTAGGTAGGTATAATGCCCGGTTTACATTATTGCAGTCCAGCGATTGAATCCAGCGCTGGAATGCTTACTGAAAAAATGTAAACAGGCACTGGAAAGCATGAAACAAGCCAGAAATTAAGGTTAATTTTTATTTCCCCACTAGGCCATAAAGATCACAGTAAGCTCAAGACAAAATTTGATTTGCTGTTTGTATGTTAAGTTGTTGAAATATTTTAATGGAGTAATGAAAGCTAAATTCGTTTTTGGAGGGATAAATATACTAAACTCAGGAACACAAGAGCGAAGAGCAATTAGTTGACTATATTATTATGTTTATATATAAACATATATATTTAAACACTGAATATTTACTATTTAATTTATTTATTAAGCCCAGATCAATTCACAACATGATGTTTGCTCTAATTACTAGTTTAATACAATAACTACATACTTAAAAATAACTACTTAGTTTAGTTAAGTAGCTCTACTAAATGTTTATTATGTTTACAAAGTATTCTGAGTTATAAGTTTTCAATTCAATATAATTTGCAAAACATGGGTTGTACAATGTTTATATTGTTACATAATGTTGATAAAGGTCCGCCATGATTTAACCTTATGGCAAGCAAATATATGTTATAAGTTTATCTTTTAAAATTCACATTACAGAATTGATTATATAAAATGACAAAAACAATAAAAAGTCAAATTTACATGTCTAAGGTACACAATATTTGGGTCAATAAATAATACCAATATTAGTTATAGACTACAGGCCCGTGAACAAAATTTACGGGTCAAATGAACCACCAGGAGACCCATGTAGGATGATAGAAGGGTATAAAGTAATAAGATTCAGCACTATGCCATCACTTGTAAGCTGTCCAACTGAGTACAGTCCCAGAGGGGGATTGCAAACCTCGATCAGTTCTCCTAGTCACATGATTTTTGTACAGCGTTGCAAAATAATGGATTAGAAGAGGTTTTGGAACTGTATGGAACCAATGCTGTACATAATCAAATGACCATATTTACACTGTAAATAGTCAGCACATCATAATTTTTTCCAACAAACTAATAATTCAAAATCTAAAATTTATATTTTTTATAGTTTCCATACCTCTTCTAATCTATTATTCAATAGATTTACTGTCACTCACGTTACTGTCTGTACCATAGTATTGTGTCCTTGATTAATAATAGTTTATGGATTTCCCACCAAGATAAATCAACAGATGTGCCCTGAGCACCTTGAAATTGGTAATGAAACTGCGTCTCTGCGTGTATCAAAGTGGTTTATAAACAACCAATCTAGGTACTTGACCCCTATAATCGCTAGCGGCGAGATTTGCTGTGGTTCTACTTTACGTATTTTGGTTGTTGACAACGAATAATGATAAGTAAAAACGTCCGGTGCAGCCGACTAGAACGGAAAGAGTGAGCTCACTCTTCGGAACGTTGACATGATTGCGTGCGCCCTGGCCGATCTATGGGATTTCCAATGTGTTCTTGTCCAATGTTGTCCCAGAATATGTCTTCTCGTGTCGTTATCGTGAATGAATTTTATTTATATCAGGTTAGATTCTCTTAGTACCTAGGCCCCGTGTTTGTTTTGAATGCATTTGTCTAAATTGCAAATCGCTCCCGTAGAATGCAGTTTTCGTGTGTGATATGTCACTTAATTTCGGGATTCTCGTCGCCACTTTTATAGGAGTTGGGTCGAGTATGATTATTTGTATGTAAACACAGAACATTCACTTTTTACTATTTTATCCAAATTTTATGAGAATATTAAATTAATTTTGTTTACAATAAAAACAATTGTTTGTTTGCTTTGACGTTGACGTTTGAATTTGAAGCACGCCGGCAGTGTTGCCACTTCGATTTTGAGCTTGTCGCCAAATAGTGTTAAAAAGTCGCCGGTTTTGATTGAATTAATAAGGGAATAAACATGAGAACACAGTTAGATACAGTCTGGAAGAACACATATGCTACTTTTTATCGCGGGAATTTAGCTGCTAGTAGAAATATAAAAGGGCACTGATCTGAGTACCTACAATATTAAATAATTTACATTAAAAGGAACAACTTAAGGTAAAAATTTACATTAATAACACGTAAGATTTAAACGAAAATGCAAATTATTTAATAGAATGGTAATAATGTAATTGGGAAAGTCCCGGCTATAATGTGCGTAAATTTATCTGTATGTATAGAAATTGGAAGTAGAGTTTATGGTAGACTTCCATGTTTTTTTGTTTGAGAGATTGAGTTAATTTCCTTATAAATATGATCTGATTCCCAATGACGTTGTGTTTTTCCTTCTCCAACCTTCTTCACTACACTAGTATATTCCCCTTTGTCGGTAACACGTCGTCTAAATCCGCTAAAAGGTTTAATAAATTCGCCAGTTTCAGCGACATAGTCGCTAAGGTGTCAACACTGGTAGCCGGTAGCGAGCAGCGAGAGAGAGAGAGAGTATCTATTGTCCCATGTCCACCTCTAACAATTATCTTTCTCGGTCTGGCACGTTTGTTGACCACATTATCTTTCTCGCTCTAGCATCCCGAGTTTACCCGGAACTTCTTATCATATCCGAGCGTGATGATCACGTGATCATTAATCCATTTCACAGCCCACGAAAATTCTGTCTATAACGCGCCTAAAGAAGTTTTCACTTCAAAAAGTGAAGTCAAACCTCTTCGTTATTTCGAAACAGGGTACTTAGAGAAAGAATTCTGTCAAGCAAAGTTGAAATGAAACGTTTGGACTTTGTGAATGCATTTTTTAAGTGAAATCTTATTTTGGCGCGCCACAGACAGATTTTTGGTGGGCTGTAAATTGAATTCTCGCGTTACGTTCGGGAATGATAAGAAATCTTCGGGTAAACTCATGACCATGGCCATTGGCCATCTAGGAATGCATCAGCATTTCTAGACTTCTTCATGTCATGGCCACGCTTTACGGTTTTACCCGCATAGTTCCCAAAGTAAGCTATCAAATTCTGAGTCATAAGTTTTCACTTCTATCGGCAGTTCCTATGAACTAAGTAATTTGACAAGATATACGTCAATCTTTTCAATGGACATTGGTTAAAATGGGCAAAAAAATCCAACAAATGTAATACACCACCAGACCTGTGTATACTGCTATTACGCATGTCGGTACGCGATTTCAAAATATTTCAGGTATTCGAAAGGCACGTAAGGTACCTACATATTCCCCTCCACTGCTCCGCCGCCGCTCGAATTCTACGTTGCTACGTCGCCACGTTGGCGTGTCGGTGATAAAAAACTGTAAGATTTTCCAAAACGTATCTATATTCAACTATTAAAAATTACTGAACACGCCAAAACAAAATTCAATTACAAAACACGCGTACCTAACTAACTTCAGTGAGTTATATTTAGGGGTATGTGCGTAAACATCTTAAAAATTCACTCTGAAGAAACAGTTGTCAGCCAACTTCTAAATGTCGTTTTTTGGCTGTTGGTGTGCGTGCGTATATCACTCTCATAATTATTTCCAAGCGCACCAAAAGATAATTATATAACTTCAAAAAAACCTGTTTTATCACATTTTTGGGACATCGATGTCATTGGCTAGAAAATACTCGCTACTCCGACTCCTACCCGCTAATTGCCGGACCAAGAAATCTATTAAATTGGCCGTAGTCGCTCGCCTGAGTTTGATTTCCCGTGTTGAATAGAAAACCAAAATGTCTTCGAAAGTGGTTAAGAGAAAAAAATCCAAAACGAAGTCATCCCGAGCAGGATTAATCTTCCCCATCAGCAGGGTACGAAAATTTCTCCGAAACGGCAATTTCGCACCACGAATTGGAAATGGATCAGCCGTATATTTAGCAGCAGTATTGGAGTATCTATCAAGTGAAATCATAGAACTGGCCAGCTTATGTGCATCACAGAACAAGAAAGCCAGGATAAACCCAAGACACGTTTTGGCCGCGATCAGAAACGATGACGAGCTAGATGCAATGCTGAAAGACGTGACGTTTCCACACGCTGGTGTGATGCCAAACATTCAATCCGTTCTGCTGCCCAAGAAAACCGCGAAGGCTGATCAGAGTGGGTAATAACTGCGACAGCTGATTGGACTGAGCAAAACCTGCGACAGCTGATTGGACTGAGTAAAACCTCCGACAGCTGATTGGACTGAGTAAAATCTGCGAAAGCTGATCGGACAGAGTAAAACCTGCAAAAGGTGATCGGACTAAGCGAAAACTGCGAATCTGATCGGACTGAGTAATACCTGCAAAAGGTGATTGGACTGAGCTAAAACCGAAAAAGCTGATCAGTCTTAGCAAGAACTGCAAAAGCTGACTGGACTTAGCAAAAACTACAGCTGGAACGAACTGAGTAAAATCTGGGAAAGTGATTGGACACAGTAAAAACTGCAAACCCTGATCGAACAGACCAAAAACTGTGAAACCTGATCAGACTGCGTAAAACTAAGAGGTTTTGACAAAGTCTCGTGCCGGACAGCGATTATGTTTGGAATCAAGTTAAAGGTATATTAATTCCACCGTTTGTCAAAATTTTTGTTAGTAATACCTGTGGTAAATTATTCAATAATTATTTATTTAAAGAGCTTTTATATTAATTGTAATTATTCAATAATTATTTCCTTGATGTTTTCTGTTATTATGAAATAAATTAAATGTTGCAAGCAATTAAAGACATATAAGAAAGTTTTGTTTTTTCCTTTATATTTTTTGAAGTTTTGGGCGCAATAGTTGGAAGTTTAATAGGGTACAATTCTCAAAAAAACTAATTAGTAAAACTAGTTAGATTACTAATAAATATTGTACACGTATTTTTTCTTTTGTTTCACAAACAAAAAATGACGAAGATACAGTGCTTCGAAGTTTTGCGTGACGTCACTCGTAGGTACGATTTTTACCCACGAGTGACGTCACGACTCTCGAAGTTTGATGTTCTATATCTCTGTCGAGTTTTTATTAATTTTTGAAAAAGCAAAATATACGTGTCCCATATTTTCCCATGATCTAGCTGATGGACTAATTAGAATAGTGTATTTTGACCCAGGCCGTTACCCTATTTGTTTTTTATATAGTGCAGAGTGACGAGCCGAGCATTGCACGTGCCTGATGGTAAGCAACACGTTTGCTCATAAAATCCGTGTTACGCAACTATTGGTACCTGAAGTGTTAGCACTGCTGAATGAATTAATTACTTACTGAATATTAAGTTGTGTATTGTAGATTATTTTCAAAGTACCCACTTAGAATTTTAGTAATAGTAATGATAGGACACTTTGACGAACCCGCCTGGCGAAATCCCACATCTTTGCCAGTTATCCTTCCGCCAAGAAGTAATGTGCAAACATATTTGTGTTCCGGTTTGAAGGGCAATGTTTTCTATGTTATTTCTATGTAATCACAGTGTGATTTCTCGGTAAATAGAGATAAATCTTTTTTTTTTTAAGTAAAGAGTGACGAGACGAGCAGGACATGTGCCTGATGGTAAGCAACATGCCTGCCACATAACAGCACAGTGACACGCATCTATTGGAACATGAAGAGTCCAAATCATTACCTAGCACTGCACTGCGCTCTTCACCCAGAGATCTAAGATGTTAACTTCTCTGGAAACATTGCTCTTCAAACCGGAACACAGTAATGTTTGCACATTACTGCTTGGCGGTAGAATAACTGGCAAATCTCAGGGTGACGAGCGCTGTACAGGGCTAGGGTAATGATTTTGACTCTTCATGTTTCAACAGCTACGTCACACTGTGCTGTTATGTGGCAGGCGTGTTGCTTACCATCAGGCACATGTCCTGCTCGTCTCGTCACTATATACTAAAACAATAAAACAACATTTCAGCATAACCAGCCCACTAAATGGGCTCGGGGCCTTCTCTCGCAAGGAGAGTTATGGCCATAATCCACCACGCTGGCCCAGTGCGGATTGGTGGATGACACATGACTTCGAAAGATTCTAGGTACATGTCGGTTAGCTCACGATGTTTTCCTTCACCGTTTTAAATTGAATTAAGAACATGACTTCGAAAATATAGTGGTGTGCGTGGGCTTTGAACCCGGGGCTCGGGATCGGCAGTCGCTGTTCTCCCGACTAAACGAGTCGTAACTTTCCCACAGCTGGGACATAATCTACAAAGCTGGGCTAGTACGTACAGGTTGACAGATTTGAATTCCGTCTTCACATAAGAGAGTTATTTGTAGTGGTAGGACTCTTGGCAGAGTCCGCCTGGGGTAGTACCACACCTTTGCCAGTTATTCTGCCGCCAAGCAGTAATGTGGAAACATTACTGTGTTCCGGTTTGAAGGGCAATGTTTCCAGAGAAATTACAGGGCTTGGAGATATAACATCTTAGATCTCTGGGTGACGAGCGCAGTGCAGAGCTAGGTAATGATTTGGACTCTTTATGTTCCAATAGCTGCGTGCTACTGTGCTGTCATGTGGCAGGCATGTTGCTGACCATCAGGCACATGTCCGGCTCGTCTCGTCACTCTTTATTTTAAAAAAAAAGGTATTAATTCATTTGTATGTACGGTGGAGAAGCAACCTGGCATGCTCCAAGAAATTCGTGTATCGAAGACATGTGTAGTACGCCAATCTGTATGTTTTGTAGTAGCAGGACTATTTGCAGAGTCCGCCAGGTGAATTACCACACCTTTACCAGTTATTCTACCGACAAACAGTTATATACAAACATTAAGTACTGTTTGCAGTGTTCCGGTTTGAAAGGTAATGTTTCTAACAAAATTACAGGACAGGACAGATAAAACATCTTATATTTGCGGGTGGCGCAGTGCAGTGGTAGGTAATGATTTGGACTCTGTCCAATAGCTGCATGTCACTGTGCTGTTATGGACAAGCATGTTGCTTACCGTCAGGGTCACGTCCTGTTCGTCTCGTCACTCTATAGGTACTTACTGTATTAAAAAAAAACCTCCTTGGCCAGAGTGTTGGATTTCAGCCTTGACTATGCCTATGCTGAAAGGAATGACTAAAAGTAGGTATTTTATCCGGACACCGTCCTTAATTTGTCAGTGACATAGGATACTTTTAAATGAAATTAAAAGGCGAATTTTGTGATAACAATATATTAATTAGTACTTCGTTAAACTTAAAGTATAAGTAAGCTAAGTAATTATGTGTGTACTGACGCACGCAAGAAGCTATACTTATAATTATTAAGAAGTATTACAAACGCTATCGCACTACTAATGCTCCTGCGGTGACCAAAATTTGGCTAGGCAGTAAACGTCAAGTCAATGCGAAACATGCGTTCGTGCGTTTTAAGTAGTGGTCCACCAAGGTTCTGGGCCCAGCTGGGTCCTGGGCTAGCCCAGGACCCCACATGACCAACTCTTCGGCCTTGGGCCAACTATACTGTCATAGAAGCCTTAAAAAAGGTACAAATTCTGTGTGTCGAGTTTGTGTGTATGAATGCAGGCGCTTCGTAAAAACCCTCTGAAAAAACAATTGCCAACCAGCGTCTTCATATCGTTTTTTGGCTATCAGCGCACGCGTAAGATTGAAAATTCATTCTCATCATTATTTCAAAAAGCGCGCCAAAAAGAAGAAACTTTGAAAATATAAATAAAGTCAGTAAACGCCAATATTAGTGAGTATATGGGTCAGTATCATCTGGTGCACGTCTCTGAAGACGGTGCGGACGTTGTCGGTGTCAGTGGCGGTGGTGAAGTGGAAGTAACACTCCCGAGGGCGGGACGCCTCGAGGATGACGAACCGTTCCGCTGATGCTGAGAGATTCTTCCGCTCGCGTTTCCTTTTCGTAATATCCTGAAAAGGAACACAAATGTTATTCTTGTATTTTTTTTTGCAGTGTAAACTGATTTAACGCACTACACACAGATTTTTGACACTATGAATGAAGCTCATCGACACGGTCGTAAATGAAAGAAATGTTCGGGTCAACTCGGAACCTGATGCATTTCTCGATGGCTATGCTTAGAAGACTAATCTAGGTGGGCATGTTTATAATACTAATCCAAATGGCCATGCTTAGAAGACTTATCTAGACGACCATGCTTTGAACATTTATTCTAGACTAGCGGACCCTGCGGTTTCACCTATGTAGTTTCCAAAGTGACCAATCAAATTCTGAGGTAATAAGTTTTCAGTTCTATCAGACTGGCGATAGAAGTGAACTTTAATAGGTTTACACATGACCACCATCTCGCCGGATCTTAAGCGTTGCAGTCTACATTAGAGCGTGTTTACCTAGAAGAAACCGATTCACTCTCGATTTGAAGACACCAAAATTGTAACCAACAAATAGATTTATAATTTAGAGTGACGAGATGAGGAAGAAAAACGCCTGATAGTAAACAACAAGCCTCCCCATAACAGTCAAGGGTCACATAGCTATTTGAAATGAAGAGTCCAAATCACTGCCTATAATATGCACTGGTCACCCAGTGATGTAGTTATACCCAATAGTTTATCTGGAAATCGAAACAATGCAATGTTTGTATGTGCAAACATTACTGTGCTGCTTGGCGGTTAAATAGCTGGCAAAGGTACATCCCCAGGGGGACTATCGGTCTATTCGGGAGAACAGCAACTGCCGATTCGGATGCCCCGGCCTTCTACCGCCTAACTAACGCAGTTTTGGCGTTGCTATTGCTGTCCCTATCATTTCAAACGAAAAGAGAGAGAGAAACATCAAAGCTAAGACAGTTTTCGTTCGGTGGTAAACCCTGGACGTCTACTCTAATTCAACTACGTTATTAATCGGTAATCTACTTCGTTTCGTCTGATACAACATTGCTCGACGTTTAAATGTTTTAAGCAAACTCTAATTAGAGTAAGCTTAGAAGATTTAAATGGACAAAACGACGCATCGAAGTAGAATCGGAGTTTGAAAATTGCGAGTTTATTTCTAAATTACGTTTTCGTTGAATTAGAGTAGACGTCCATAGTAGTTAGAATAGCACGCGCGCCTTTGTTTCCTTGAAAGCCATGCGCGTAATGCCGCTAACTAAAAACGTTGAAGGAAATCGTATGGAAGCCGACATTTTCTAGCTAGAATCTTTCGAGGTCATGCGTTGTCCACCAACCAATACTGGGCCAGCATGGTCGATTAAGACCTTGCGAGAGAATGCCCCGGTTCCCAAAGTAGTTGAAACATTTATTTAATGCATTCTAATGTACCTAGGTAGTGTAAGTAATGTATTTTTTTGTAGTGGTAAGACTCGTGGCAGAGTCCGCCTGGGGAAGTACCACACCTTTGCCAGTTATTCTACCGCCAAGCAGTAATGTGCAAACATTACTGTGTTCCGGTTTGGAGGGCAATGTTTCCAGAGAAATTACAGGGCTTAGAGATGTAACATCTTAGATCTCTGGGTGACGAGCGCAGTACAGTGCTAGGTAATGATTTGGACTCTTCATGTTCCAATAGCGGGTCACTGTGCTGTTACGTGGCAGGCACGTTGCTTACCATCAGGCACATGTCCTGCTCGTCTCGTCACTCTTTATCTTGAAAAAAATCGGTGATATGGACCTGATAGTCGATGAAGCTCTGATTAGAAAAAACGAAGAAAGACAAAGCATCGCCGCAACGTCGCTTGCGTATCGACATTTCATCAAATTAGGTTGAGTAATGTGGATAATGTAACATTACATATTGACTACAATATGTAAACGTACATTTTACCTCTATTTTCATCTCAAAACTAACATTTATTCATAGAATTCTTAGATATTTACATACAATGTAACATTACATATTGACTACAATATGTAAACGTACATTTTACCTATTTATTTACAATTGTTAATATTAAAATAAAGTTTATTTTCTCCAGATTCAAAGAGGATTAGTTCTAAAAACTATACAACCTTATGAAAAAGGGTAGAGGTTGCTAAGTGACGAATGATGTTTATAGTAATGACAATATGTAAACAAATAAAATTTTTAGAAAAACGTAATTATTATAGATTTAGAATGAAATATATAATACCAGAACAATATCATAATAATAAGAAAATTATTTTCTATCGTATGAACACAATTAAAAGGAAATTAGTGATATGAAAATTTTGGTATGTAAATATCTAAGAATTCTATGAATAAATGTTAGTTTTGAGATGAAAATAGAGGTAAAATGTACGTTTACATATTGTAGTCAATATGTAATGTTACAATAGGAATATAATATAAACTTAATGCGCTTCTGTCTCCAGTTCTACTGCTCGTTGAAAACGTGCCCCGTATGCTGTCGGTGTTACTACGAAACGCTAAATTCATACTTTTTTTACAGGCTTGCACTTGACGATGTGGTCTACGATGGACATTTGTGATACATAGAACGTGACCAAAAATAAATGAAGAACTAAATAACATACAGCAAATAGACTCCTGATAAACAGCCTGGTCCGTGTGTACTCATCAGTGCCGTCGTGGAACTGGTGGTAGGCGGGGAAGTGGTGCCCGACTCCCCGGCCTGACTCCACCTGAAACAATACAATATTATGTTTTTTTTTAAAACGGGCAGTCTTTTTTACAAAACTAAAATACAATGAGAACTACAGTACGCTACATACCTAACTAACCACTTACACTAAGAACACCTGAATTATACATAGACCAATGAAGGTCTACAGATAATTAAGATGTTCAAGATGTTTAGGGATACATTTCCATGTGTTACATTGGTATGCGTTCATTGCGTTGTAACGACAAGCATGTGCATTCATTACTGCGTTCCGGTTTGAAGACCAATGTTTCCAGAGTACCTAATAATTAAGGAGCAATGAGATAAATCATTTTAAATATTTGAATGACGAGCGCAGTGCGGCACCAGACAGTACTTTGGTGTCTTAATATTTAAATAGCTGCAGGTATGACTGAACTGTATTGCGCAGGCGTGTTGATTTAAAAAAAAAATTGTTTCTCTTTTTTTTGTTTATTTGTTTCTTTGTAGGTCCTCCCTATCTCCATGTTGCTAAACTGTTACCTACGCTCCTGAAAAAATCAAAAGCTAGTCTCGACGAAAATGCTATTAACAATAGGTAGGTAAGATCGTTTTGTGTTCTTTTTGGTAACTTTTTTATAGAAATCGTAGCGAAGCCGCCATATTAGCATGGCGGTGATACAAACCAATAAGATTTTTCCTTACCAAAAAGCACAAACTGAAGGCGGTTAAGGAAAACTTCAAATATACTAAATTTTAGATCCAACTTAGTCTCACCTTCTGCTGTAGAATATCTTGCTTGTTTAAAAACAGGATCACACCAGCTTCTAGTAGGAACCTGAAATATAAAACTCTAATTAAGGCGATTACAAAAAAAAATTTTTAAACATTGCCGCCAGATGACGCTGACTTGATTTTAGTGCCAAAATTAAAAGTAAAACTAATCTAACGTAACAAAGTAGTAAAAAAATATCAAAATACATTTTTTTTATTAGGGACTTGCATTTTTATAAACCGTCATTCATCAACGGAACACAACACGCAAATAGTAAGACTATAGGTACCTAAATAACAATAATGCACTTTAACAAGTCACAGAAAAAAATGTAAACACCATCAATCCTACTAATATTACAAATGTCATCCTATCCTACGCTATGCTATAACCTATATAGGTACCTATATTGTTATTAATATGTAGGTTTATGTTTAATAGTATTGTAGTGTATTTATATTAGAATACTTCAAAGTTACTTTTCATGGTAAGTTCAATTAATTTATAGCCTAAGGTAGTTATAGTATATTTTTAATTGACGATATTTAGATACAATTTTCCTGTAACATAGGTACGTACTTATTAAATTACTTTACGGGTTGATTGTTTGGGGAAACAGTCTCATTTTTTTAAATTTAATATTTAGCCTCCACCGTGACCAGGTTTCGTGGTTTTTGACAGAATTTCGAATTGTATGTGAGCAACATTATTGTACTAGACATAAGCTCTAATTTATAAATAGCACGTATGCCACGAGTGATCCAACTCCCACAAGCAGCACACATTCACGAGGATGATATCAGCAATTTTAATTTCACAGATTTTACATTGATTAATTTTAGTGATTTTCTACGAATTTGACGCAACCTTTGAGGAAAGAAAAATAGTATTAATTATTAAATTATTATTTACCTGCTCTGCCAAACATCTTCAAATAGAACCAAAGCCTCTTTCAATCTGTTTTGTGTGTGATCTTCTCTTAAAGTTTGATCGTAATCGCTACAGGCAACCAGGAACCAAATCGCGTGAATTCCTTCAAATACCTGAGTAAATAAAACTGAATTAATTTAAAAAAAAATACTTTAGATTGTATTTCTTCTATCAATGTGTTTTCATGTTAAGAGGAAGATGAGAAGATCGTAACAAAAGAGACGTGTTATAAATTTTGAAACTAATATCTACTTTACTAAATTAATCAGACAAATTTTACTAACTCATATCATCATCATCATCATCAACAGCCCACTAAACTTTCCCACTGCTGGGACTCGGGGCCTTCTCTCGCAAGGAGAGAGTTAAGGCCATAATCCACCACGCTGGCCCAGTGCGGGTTGGTGGTTGACACATGACTTCGAAAGATTCTAGGTACATGTCGGTTTCCTCACGATGTTTTCCTTCACCGTTTTAAGTTAGCGGCATTACGCACATGACTTCGAAAAGACAGTGGTGCGTGTGGGGTTTGAACCCGGGGTCTCCGGATCGGCAGCCGCCGTTCTCCCGACTAGACCAGCCGTAACTTACTAACTCATATACCTATCTATGAAAAAATGAGTTCCACACAAAAATGGACATTATGATCTACAAAAAACATTGAGGGGATGACATAGCAAATCATGTGCAGTTCGAAAACAAGATTTTGCAAGGTACTAAATTTAATTGTGTTTAATTAAAACTTGTTTTGTAGCGGTCCTACACTTTGACGACTTCTTTTGGAGTGAGTCATATCACATGTTTCCCAGTTGAACTACCGACAAACAGTATGCAATCATTATCCACTGTGGTTTGAAGTGAAATAACAGGGTAAAAAAATGTTATTTCTCAGGGAGACTGGCGCAGTGCAGTATCAATACTGATTTGGACTCTTCATCTTCAAACAGCTCCGTCACACTGTGTCAATAACAAGCATGTTGCTTTTTTTTTTTTTATTCAAAATTGCTACTCCACAGACTCCGGGGTCCGTGACTTTTGTCATTCAAAATCTTATTCATTTTTACATATTTCTTGGATAATCAGAAGAAGAGGAAAATAAGGGGGGAGTTGGGAACATTTTAAACCTATCATGTTGCTTACAGTCAGGTACATTTATTGCTCGTCCTATTGCTATGCCTTTTAATTAAGTGTAAGAAAAAAAAATATTTTACCAGGAGCTAGAAAATAAAACTTGTTAGGTAAGTACCTGAATCCATTTTTTCCTTTCCCCTCTTTGGCCCCCAACATCAAACATCCAGAAGTCTTGAACTCCGCCGTGCATTGACTTTGGTACCTGGAATATTGTAACAATTTTAAAATCTAATTGGTACAGTTATGTAGGTTTTGAGCTGTACCTACGCCAAATCAATTTTTTGATAAGTATAACAATATTTAAATTTAACACAACTAGGTACATTGAATCGACTAAAAACGACGGTTTGAAATTTGTACAGTCATGGGATTCTACAACAGATTATAACGTTGCATTTTAGTAGTGGTAGGACTCTTAGCAGAGTCCGCCTGGGGAAGTACCACACCTTTTCCAAATATTCTACCGCCAAGCAGTAATGTGCAAACATTACTGTGTTCCGGTTTGAAGGGCAATGATTCCAGAGAAATTACAGGGCTTAGATACATAATATCTTAGATCTCTGGGTGACGAGCGCAGTGCAGTGCTAGGTAATGATTTGGACTATCATGTTACAATAGCTGCGTGTTACCGTGCTGTTATGTGGCAGGCATGTTGCTTACCATCAGGCACATGATCTGCTCGTCTCGTCACTCTATGCTATAAAAAAAAAATGATATATTACAACTATTAATCAAGGATTTATCTGTAGCAACATAATCTTTTAGTCCCCAGTACAAGGATCTAAAATTTTATTGCCACATATCTAGGTACAAATATAAAACTTTTTCTGTGCCTTCTTTGCGAAATCCGAATTTCGGGTATCGAAATATTCAGGATGGTGGACACTCCTTCGGCAGCATGGTTTTATTCGGACATGTTGACCACTATTTTTAAATAGTTTAAAAATAATGTCTTGACTTTTTATTAATGTTATGTATTTTTAGTCATGTTAAACAGACAAAATACAATATCAATTTCCACCTTTAAACTAATCCCCGAAAAATTATATTATAGCTAAGTATTATAGTGTTTTAACTGTGTCGAGTCATTTCTCTTCGTTCAAGTCATGTTCTAATGACTTGAACGGAGAGAAATGATTCTTTCTTGATGTGCAAAACTAACGTAAGTAGTTTTTTCTTAGCTCGAAAAGAAGATAATGCTTTTAGTCATACGCTGCCTTACCTTAACTTTAAATTCAATTTTCTGTATGCCTGTAGTTTTCTGTCGACACCGGAGTATGTCCGCGTCTGATGGCATGTAATCAGCTTTTTCTATCAGATCTATTCTATCTAAAAAGCTGCAAAAAATCAAATATATTATGTTTCATTCCATTTTAAAAGTTCATTGAATCGCCATCTTTTGGCGAAAGTGGGAACTATTAACAATATTGCGATGAGTCGTTTTGAAAAGTCAAATAGACTGTCCTAACACTTGGTTAAATTTCAGTGACTGAATTAAGAAACAAATTTAAAAGCAATGGTTCGTCCACTGATTCAAAAGCTAGTTTAGAAAGAAGTTAGAAGCAAGCAATGCTCGTTTCTGAATTAAGTATCTATGCTACCTCACTAAATGCTATTACACTTCACTGAATTCAGTAGCCACTAAATTAATTCGACTAAATTTTCCAAACTGTAATAAGCCTTTTATCAATCCGACCGCGTTGGGAAACAACAAGGTAAGTACTGGCACAGTATCAAGTTAAACAACCAGTAGTTCATCGCCTTTGATCTTGGGAGAAATGCAGATAATGTCTAGACACGGGTAGGGTTGTCGCAAACAAAAAAACGTGGCACCAAAATAAAATTAAAACATATGGAAGACATCAGCCCTGAGCCGCGCTCCTGCAATACTAACATTGTTATTTAGGGAATGCAGGAGCGCGCTTCCCACGTCTCACCCTGCACGATTGACCCGTCTAGCCCATTAAGCCCGACTCGCGACGCGGCCGGCGTCGTGACGTCACACAAAAAATCATTACTAAAAAATGAATCCAAATTTTGTGTCTGTAAACGACAATGTACTAATTAGGTAATATTATCGTCTATCTCTTAGGCATCAAAATAAACTAATAATCGCGTATGTTTATCATGAAAAAAGAAGGTTGTAAAGTCCCAAAACCGGTTTTGCCCAAAGGAGACGGCTCATTTCTGCCCCACGTCGTTTCAAGTTTAGGTACTTAATTAGCCCCGGAGACCTAAACAAGTTATTTAATTAAAATAACATATAATTAAATAATTCAAACTGTACATTCAATACTAACCTGCCAAGCGGGAATTGCAAATTGGTGATTTAAAAGTACCTGAATGACTATGTATAAGTAATTTTGTATTAAGGTACTGTAGTTCCATAAAACCAAACTAGATGGCGTTGTACGGCGCTAAAACACGCTTGCGAAGTTTTTGTGAATTTAAATAAGCCTGTTAAGGTTTACTTCGTAATCTATCTTCGGATCAGTACCCAATTTGAACATTCTTATTAATTGTACCTTTGTGTACAGATTATAGTCAAAGTCAGCCATGTTTTTCTCTTTTATTGTTTAGTTGAAGTTTACGTACAGTAAGAATTCGTTCGAAAATCGATTCGCTCGAAACTCACACAACACATGGAATTTCTTTAATTTTCCAAAGGTTTCGTATTTTTTTTGTGGTTTGGCCGAATCTCCGGTCCTTCTCTGTGTTGAGTCGACATTATTTTGAGCACAGTACCTAAGTCGCAAAGGAATGAATTTACTACCTTCTTTTAGTAGTAAGTACATAATCACGTTCTTGATTACCTACTTGCGGCGTTATTTTTTTTCAATGTTTTAGTTGATATCTTTCAAACCCCGCTATGCAGGATAAAAACATAAACGGTTCCTCAATATATATTAAAAATCCTATACAATGATCCAATTTTGGTCAAGTCTCTTGCACTTTTTCTGTGGGGCAAATGCCCATGGAAAATGGGCCGTCTCCTTTGGCCTCTTGGGGTATGACTTCGTCGAACGACTGTATGATTTAATAGACTGTGGTACTGGTCAAGTGCTTGAGCTTAATTTCAAATTTAAATATGTGATTGATTTTCGGGGAAAAATAAATTATTTGTCGTACAAAGTGACAAAAACGAACTTACTATTCTGCGCTATCTATTAGTTGATATTCGTTTGATCTCTTGAAGCATTCCCTCACTCCTCCGTCACGCCACAGAGTTCGGACGTGGTCGAAGTATTCCTGAAATAATTTTAAATTTATACTAATACTAGCTGTTACCCGCGACTTCGTCCGCCCTAAATAAATACTAAGGTAACTCAGGCAGTAGGTACTTATATGTATACCTAGACACATTTACGGTTAAGTACCAAAAACAGCTTATAATAAAACAATTTCATCAAAATCGGTTCAGTTGTTTAGGTTTGAAAGCTTAAGAGACATTCGTCCCACATTTCAACTCCAATTTCATCCCCATACAGTTCGAAATTACAAAATTGCTAGAACAAAAATTTTTTTGCTTCGTGTCAAGTGCCTATATACAGAGTTTCATGGTTTTATCTTCAACGATTGAGAGCTTCCATATATACTTTTATCCCCCATATCAACTCCAATTTCATCCCCATACAGTTCGAAATTACAAAATTGCTAGAATAAACATTCGTTTGCTTCGTGTCAAGTGTATATAAACAAAGTTTCATCGTTTTATTTTCAACGGTTGGGAACTTCCATATTTACATTCATCCCCCATTTCAACCCCAATTTCGTCCCTGTACAGTTCGAAGTTACAACATTGCTAGAACAAACATTCGTTTGCTGCATGTCAAGTGTCTATAAACAGAGTTTCATGGTTTTATCTTCAACGGTTGGGAGATTTCATATTAACGTTCATCCCCCATTTCAACCCCAATTTCACCCCCGTATATTTCAAAATTACGAAATTGATAGAACAAACATCAATTTGCTTCGTGTCAAGCGTCTATATACAGAGTTACGTGGTTTTATCTTCAACGGTTGGGAGATTTCATATTGACATTTATCCCCCATTTCAACCCCAATTTTACTTCCGTACAGTTCGAAATTACAAAATTGATGGAACAAACATTTAATTGTTTCGTGTCAAATGTCTAGATACAAAATTTGATAACTTTGTAAATGGCGAATTTTCATACAACCGTTCATCCCTTGTTTCACCCTCTTAAGGGTTGAATTTCGCAAAACCCTGTCTTAGCGAGCGCCTACGTGCTAAAAGCGATCTCCATGCAAAATTTCAGATTCCTAGCATTTGTAGTTTCTGAGATTCCTTGATGAGTGACCTTTCGCTTTTATATATATAGATTACTAGCGGCCCGCTCCGGCTTCGCTCGAATAATAACCTAGATATCAACCCAAATATAACCCAAACGTATACAAAAAAAAATCATTCAAATCAGTCCAGCCGTTTAGGAGGAGTTCAATGACAACGAAAAGTGGCTTTGATTTTTATATATATAGATAGATAATAATGAGTTCTGCAAAGTCGTAGTAAATGATTTTGTTCTATCATCAATAGTTTTCGCAGCGCACGCGACGTAAGGAATTTTTCAGGTCATTTTTTTACACCTTATGTTACATAATTGGAGTTTTAGTAAGGATCCCTATTTTTTTTTAAATATAATATAGCCTATGTTACTCAGGAATAATGTAGCTTTCCAAAGGTGAAAGAATTTTTGAAATCGGTCTAGTAGTTTCGGAGCCTATTCATTACAAACAAACAAACAAACAAACAAATCTTTCCTCTTTATAATATTAGTATAGATAAAGCTGCAGAGTTTTTTTTTTGCTAGAACGCTAGGGTCACGGGAACTAAGTATTGGTCCGAATTGAAAGATATTTATCGAGGAAGGCTATACATATAAGATTACGTTACTATCAATAGGAGTGGACCATGAATGAAGAATGTAACAAAAACGGGGAAAAATTGCATGCATACATGCAATAGATCAGATAAGAAAACTCTTTATTAAAAGTCACAATGCAAAAGAAAAACAATCAACTATATTTATTAAAATTTTACTTTTCAATTGGCGGTCTTATCGCTTATAGCGATCTCTTCCGGGCAACCGTGCACGGATTAGATACAAAAGATGGTAACATGGTAAATGATAATGATAAATGCCTTACGCTGCAGTGTTAAGGCCTGTTTTCATTTTGACTAGTGCGAGTGCGATCGCGAGTAAGTAATCGCGACTGATTACTATGCACTCGCAATAATCAATCGGTGTCCACACGTGTTTGCTACTAATCACTCAACATCTGCACTACTCACTCGCACTCACACTAATCAAATTGAAAACAGGCCTTTAATCAAAATGAAAACAGGCCTTTAGTGACGCGATTACCTCAGAATATTCGTTAGGCCCGTCCGGTCCCATTCTTAGCACGAATTGTTGAGAGACGATGTTCTTCGGCTGCTGTAACGCGATGCTCAGTGGAGCCATGTTGCGGACTACGTCATAGATCGACTCGTGCACGTTGTGACGTATGTGCTTGATCTTCTCTTGACGTTCTCTGGAATATTGAAAGTGAAAGTATGTTTGGAATAAAATGACGTAACAACATATTTTAGCTAACTTGTTGTAAAGGCAATGGTAATTATTAAAATTAGATGTGGCAACACTGTTTGCAGTCTAACCTCATTCTGTTTCCATAGGACGTTGCCGAGAAACACACGCGAGGGTCGCGTTATTATTCTGTTTAAAAAGGGCGTTGGCGACAAGCACACGCACTTACGCGAGGGTCGCGTTATATTCTGTTTCGAAATAAGCGTCCCGGACGGACGCACGCGAGGGTCGCGCTTTGCTTCTGTTTCCAAATAAGCGTTTCCGAGGAACGGACGCACGAATTGATTTTGTTTTACACGCGCGGTCGCGAGAACGAACTTGTGTTTTTGAAAAAAGGATTTCAGTGCTTCGGAAGGAAACCGACCACACGGCGAGGACAGCTGACAAGTATATACAGATAGTTCAACTCATCTGTGCGTGCGGCGCTATGTGTGCGTGCGCTTGTAATTATACAACTTTCATTTGTGTGGTAGTGGCACGGCAGTCGTCGTCCGAGCAAAACGTGACGAGCATACAAAGTAACTGTATATGTACAAGCTTACCCACACATAGGCCCGCGCGCACAGATGAGTTGAACTATCTGTACATGTATTTAAACCTCAGACACGGGGAACAGGGGTTAGTTCGTGGGAAAGTTTAGGTATACACTTTATATAGACGTGGGACTCCGGTCACACAAGGTACCGTGTCATAATCCTATAGATTTTAAGATAACGTCCCAATCGTTTTTATACGGAATGATAGCAGAGATTCTTTTAGTATTTAGTGGTTTTACCAGTTGAGCTAACCATTACAGACCAGATCGTGGCGGATTCTCAGGCTGGTCGCGTAATTTAGCCTACAAAGCGAAAACTTTTGAAGTGATTATTTGTAAAGTGAAAACTTTTGAAGTGAAAGGTTATGAAGTGAAAACTGTTGATGTGAAATTTTTGAAGTGACAGCTGAAGTAAAAAATTTTGTATTGAAAACTTATTCGTGACGTGACGTCACAACCCCCGGAATTTTGATGATCTTATATCTTTGTCGATTGTTTAAATCCTGACGGACTAATAGGGTACAACAATCCTCAAAAAAGCAAAGTAGCCCGTTAGTTAGATTGCCAAAAAATAATGTACATGTATTTTTTCTTTTGTGTCACAAACAAGAAATGACGAAGATACAGCGCTTCGAAGTTTCGTGTGACGTCACTTGTGAGTACGATTTTTACTCACGAGTGACGTCGCGACCCCCCACTTTCGAAGTTTGATGGTATATATCTTTGACGATTTTTTATATTATGAAAAAACAAAAAATACATGTCCAATATTTTTCCATTATCTAGCTGACGGACTAATTAGGATGGTGTATTTTTGACCCAGTCCGGTACCCTATTATATATTTTGAATAGTATCTTTTTGACCCAGACATATTTATCCCAAGTATATTTACCTTGTATTGAATCCCTGAACGTGTAATATTTTCATTTGTTTGATAATGGTTGTCTTTCCACTCTCTCCTGTACCCAGGAGCAATAGTTTGATGGCCTGGAACAAGGGATTACAAAATACACTATGACAAAATTTCAAATCCAAGATGGCCGCCACTTCCAATGCCCAAGACGCAGGCCACATTTAAATTGCATTGGGCACGGGCGGCGTCTTAATGCAATCAAATTTCATACGAATCACATGAAAATAAAGCACAACTTAGGATACACTGAGGTATGAAATGGCGAGTCATAACCAAGCCTAAGCCTCGACATCAGTGTGTCCCAAATTGGGCTTTATTTCCATCTATTTCGTTTGAAATTTGAATGGAATAAGGAAGTCGATCGCGGCATTGTGCGCGCCCGATGCCATATAGATGTAGCATGCGGCCAAAATACCAATGTTTCAAATGTGTTACCTCTTTCGACGTTTGCATATTGCGGTCGTTTGAGTCCAATTTGTTTGTGACTAATTAGTTTTTAGGGTTCCGTACCCCAAGGGTAAAAACCCTATTACTGGGACTTGGCTGTCCGTCCGTCCATCTGTCACCAGGCTGTATCTCAAGAATGGTGATAGCTAGACAGTTGAAATTTTTACAGATTGTGTAAGTATTTCTATTGCCGCTATGATAATATATATATAAATATAAATATATTAATATTTAAGGGGGGCTCCCATACAACAAACTTGATTTTTTAGCGTTCCTTCCTCGATTAGTCCGTCCGAAGAAAACTAGATGGCGCCACTAGGAGGCTAAAACGCGCTAACGAATTCGTCGTTAGAACCACAACGTAAAATCAAAATTTTAGTACTTAAAGCTTCTTAGATGAAAGCCTGTCCGCGGGAACTGCGGAATTCCGAATAAAGCCAAAGAGGTTTTAGCCGTTAATTTACTAATGTTACGCAACTCTTCGTGCGGGAGTCGCACTCACACTTGGCCGGTTTTATTTTAGGATTATAGCATATTGCTTGAGAACTAACAGACCTCATTATATGTCTTGATCCACTGCTTTATTTCTCTGTCGATCTGTTTCGAGTGGTCTTCATCATCATCAGTGCCCTTCATGCACGGGAGCAAACGCATTTTGGGACCTGAAACAACGATTTATTGTATTATCTTCACTACATAGTATAAAACAAAGTCGCTTTCTCTGTCCCTATATCCCTATGAAATGAAATGTTAAAACTACGCAACTGATTTTGATGCGGTTTTTTTAATATGTGTGATCCAAGAGGAAGGTTTTTATGTAGAATACATGCATAGCACAATAGAGACACACTGATAATTTTAAAGATTTCTGAAATAAAGGGCTTAGAGATATAACAACTTAGATCTCTGGGTGACGAGCGCAGTGCAGTGCTAGGTAATGATTTGGACTCTTCATGTTCCAATAGCTGCGAATCACTGTGCTGTTATGTGGCAGGCATGTTGCTTGCCATCAGGCACATATCCAGTTCGTCTCGTCACTCTTTATTTAAAAAAAAATCATAAACACAATGTATGCGCTTAAATTGCAAACGCTGGCTGAACCCTACGATATAGATCAAAATAATGTACCGCAGTATTGTACACCTTAAAAAGGTTTACAAAAAAGCGCATTAAGGTAAATGTCTATCTCTTAGGGATAACCCACAATAATCATTTTTATTAGTATATTTAGTATCAGCATTGCACCCGTGCGAAGCCGGGGCGGGTCGCTAGTTTTAAATAAATTAATTAGCGTGCGTGTTTGTGATTAAACTCCTCTTAAACGGCTGGACCGATTTTGATTAAATGTTTTGTGTGTGATCAAGTGGATTCGAAAAGGTTTGGATTGATAACTTCTGTATTTTGATACTTGTGTATATTATCTATTATCTACTTGTGTACAGGATAAGGACTGTCGGGTCCGCTAGCAGTTATGGTTTTTGTAATCAAACACCTGCAAAATTACTTTGCCGATTTTTATCACATATTTTGTGTAACTTTGGTAGATCTGTGAAGAATGTATCTGTACACCACAATTCATATCGCTTTAATTAGTTTGTTCTTAAATCACATTTTAACATCACTATACATACTTAGTGAAATAGGTGGACCGGACCACACCGAAAAAAAAACTTTGTTTTTTTTTACGGCTTAGCATTTATTTATTTAGAATTACAACGCTTTATAATGGGTATATTGATGTAACAATACAATACACATTATACCCTGTACATAATTGACTGGCCTCGTGGCTTAGTACGTAGTAGGTCTGCCTGCGAAGCCGAGGGTCGTGGGTTCGATTCCCACCCAGTGCAAATATTTGTGTGATGAATTCAAATGTTTGCATTGTGTCTGGGTGTTTCTATGTATAATAAGTATGTTTTTAAAACTATATAAGTATTATATCAGCTATCTGGCCGCCATCATACAAGCTTTGCTTAGTTTGGGGTCAGATGGTGTTGTGTGTGAATTGTCCACCAATATTTATTCGGACACAAGTTAGAGCTGGCGCGGCAACTGAACAAGCTGAAGACCTCAAAAGGCGCAAATATAGCTGTATTGATAGCGGATACATGTTTGAGCCTTTTGGGGTCGAAACTTTGGGACCGTGGGGACCGAGTGCCAAGAGAGTTTATAAAGACGTATCCAAACGTCTTTGTGATGCAACTCGTGACCAAAATGCAGGCCTTTACTTTTTGCTCAGCGAATAAGTATCGCCATTCGACGTAGCAACGGGGCCAGCATTTGGGCACGATGCCCACTGGCACTGGTCTTCTAGATTAAGTTCGTGTACATTTTGTAAATAAATATATATATGTATTTGTATATATAATTGATACTTTTTAATCTTATGTTATTTTTAATATTATTTTGTAAATTCTTCTTGTTTTTATTTATTATTATTTATTTATTTAATTAATTTAAACGACTTGCAATTGGTGTGTGGTGAAATTATGTAAATTTTGTTCTAATCTGAATTTAAAATGGTGGTATAGTTTTTAAAATGCTTTATATTAATAAAGCTTAGACCGTCTTATTACGAAAGCGAAGTCTCTGGAAAGTTAACCATGAACTTAGTACTAAACGCTAACTTTTAGGGGATTGATAGTAGTCTGCGTTAATTCAAGTACTGTATTTTAATTAGTTTGGTACATTTTTAGTTTGTTAATGTAAGTACTTATTATATACTAGCGATATCCAGCGGTTTTACCGTTTCGAATATTTTTCTGGGATAAAAAGCAGCATTTATTCCAGACTATAACCTGTCTGCGTTCTAAATCTCAATCCGATCCTTTCAGGCGTTCTCACGTGATTGAGCAACAAACATCCAAACATTGGCATTAATAATAATAAACAAATAGGACTAGTAAGATTTAATTTCATTCAAATCTGTTCAGCCATAGATAAGTGAGAATAATAATGAAATAAATATTGGAGGACCATTCACACACAACACCAGCTGACCCCAAGCTAAGCAAAGCTTGTACTATGGTGGCCAGATAGCTGATATAATCATCATCATCATCATCATCAACAGCCCACTAAACGTTCCCACTGCTGGGACTCGGGGCCTTCTCTCGCAAGGAGAGAGTTAAGGCCATAATCCACCACGCTGGCCCAGTCCGGTTTGGCGGATGACACATGACACTTTGAAAGATTTTAGGTACATGTCGGTTTCCTCACGATGTTTTCCTTCACCGTTTTAAGTTAGCGGCATTACGCACATGACTTCGAAAAAACAGTGGTGCGTGTGGGGTTTGAACCCGGGGTCTCCGGATCGGTAGCCGCCGTTCTCCCGACTAGACCACCGTAACTTATAGCTGATATAATACCTACTTATATTTAGTTTTTTTTTAATGTAATCGTATTTTGCGGACAGGCTGATTGAAATGCACCCCCATGATATGGGTATCAAATGAAAGGGTTTGCTGTCAGGAATACGAAAAAATAGTCACCTGACTTAAATCCAACATGGCGGACATCCAAGATGGCGGATTGGCTATTTGAAATGCTGAATGGTATACGAAAAAATTATCACGTAACCTAAAAAGCGTGTTTTTTAAACTATTATTGTATTCTTATGATGTTAATTACTGTTATACGATGTCATGTAAAATGTTCAAATAAAGAGATTTTATTTTATTTCTATTTATTATTTTAGTCATAAATACATACATATTTTACATAGAAATATCCAGACACAGTACAAATATTTGAATTCATCACACAAACATTTGCACTGGGTGAGAATCGAATCCACGACCCTCGGCTTCGCCGACAGAGTTGCTACCCACTATGGCACGAGGCCATAGACATAGACAATCACAAACTGTCACCTTCACCTGTAATTCTCGACTATTATCGCTTATCACTATGCAGGTTTTTATGGATTTCGATTAAATGTCGGTAAACTCAAGTCAAATCGGAACTTTGAAAAGTGCACTAACATTTATCTATTAGCAATTTTACGGGCGTGTAATAAGAATTGATAAAAAAATAGTAAGAATCATTGTTTTGAGATTATCATTTCATAGAACAGTACTTACCTACTTGTTTAGATAGAGAACAATAAATACTATTTGAACCTCCGACATAACACGATGGATGGTAGGAACGGGTGGTAGTTATATGACATGTTTGTGTAGGTATATCCTACTAATATTATAACATTGCCATTCAGCGTGGTAATACCGCCAGTTTAATTACCACGTTTTTGTAGTGGTAGAACTCTTGGCAGAGTCCGCCTGGGGAAGTACCACACCTTTGCCAGTTATTCTACCGTCAAGCAGTGATGTACAAACATTACTGTGTTCCGGTTTGAAGGGCAATGTTTAAAGAGAAATTACTGGGCTTAGAGATATAACAACTTAGATCTCTGGGTGACGAGCGCAGTGCAGTGCTAGGTGTCATTGTGCTGTTATGTGGCAGGCATGTTGCTTACCATCAGGCACATGTCCTGCTCGTCTCGTCACTCTTTATTTAAAAAAAACATGCTAGGTACGCTTCCGATTAGTAGTGGCCTTGAACATCTTGATTATCTGTAGACCTTCATTGGTCTATATATAATTCAGGTGTTCTTAGTGTAAGTGGTTAGTTAGGTATGTAGCGTAGTGTAGTTCTCATTGTATTTTAGTTTTTTAATAAAGGCTCTGCTCAATAAAAAAAAATTATAAATGTCAATGTATGGATGTTTGGATGCTTGTTGCTCAATCACGTCCTAACGTATGAACGGATCGAGCTGAAATTTGGAACACAGATAGATTATAGTCTGGAAGAACACATAGGCTTTTTATCCCGAAAAAACAACGGGAACAACGGAAACTACGCGGGTAATACCGCGGGGCGCTGCTAGTGATATATCCCTCACGGATGAATCGATTTTGATTTGTTTGAAAGGGGAAATAGTCCGGAGTTTCATCAAAATTGGTTTAGCCATTTCAAAGTTATCGGTTCTTTTGTTAGCTGCAGTATCTTAGACGCATAATTTGAATCAATTGTGTTGGATATTTTTTTAATTATAATATAATAATAATAAATTTACTTTAATGTAGTATCTCGACACGCGGATATATAGATATATTAAAAATAAGCAGCGCCCCGCGGTTTTACCCGCGTAGTTCCCATTGTTTTTCCGGGATAAAATGTAGCTTATATGTTCTTCCAGACTATAATCTATCTGTGTTCCAAATTTCAGCCCAATCCGTTCATACGTTATGACGTTATTGAGCAACAAACATCCAAACATTGACATATACAATATTAGTAGGATAGTAGGATGTCAATGTGAGCTGTTTATGTCGGTATTTGAGTTGTAGTTTGGCTTGCCCCACGGCTATGTACCATGCAATTTTGTTGTGTAACAAGTGCAAAAACATAAATGTGAAATGAGAGCCAAGTTCAATTTTTGTAAATCCCTAAGTAGTTGGCTGCAACGTCAGAAAAAGTGAGATTTAAATGGGTGCCAAGTTCAATGGTCGATCCTGAAATGTATTTATAATAACACAAGCAGCGCCCGCGGTGATACCTGCGTACTTCCCGTACCCGTTTTTTTTTTGGGATAAAAAATGTAATCATCCAGACTATAATTTACCTGTAACCTGTTTTCCAAATTTCAGTCCGATCCATTCATACGTTACGACGTGATTGAGTAACAAACATCAAAACATTGATCTTTATAATATTAAAAAAATTTAGTTGTACGTAGGTACTTATTTGTTTGTTAGTTCGGTCCCCGTATGTGGTTGTTGTTACAACTTTAGGTCACAGTTTATTTATTTTCGTTTGTTTTAACAATAAAAAGAAAATAAAATACCTATTTATTTTTGGCTATTATGATTTTTAGGATTTCGATGCATCTCTATTTTTAACCGACTTTTAAAAAAAGTAGGTTTCTCAATTCGACCGTATATTATTTTTTTCTGTTTATTTTCCATTTAGAATAAAATTAAACTGCTATAGGTAAAATAACGTCAGATAGTAATCTTAGATGTTAGATTTTAGATTGTAATCTATCGGATTAGGATTTTCGATGAGACATACCTAGGTAGGTACTTTGTTTATTTTACTGTACCTATGCTTTGTGCATGATGCAATAAAAGTTTGTTGATATATTTTCACCGCTATCTTGCCTGGACGTCTACTCTATTTCTACGAAAACGTAATTTCGAAAAAAAACTCGCGACTTTCCTACTCTCGTTCTACTTCGTTTCGTCCTATACAACATTGTTTGACGTTTAAATGTTCTAAGCATACTCTAATTAGAGTAGGCTTAGAACATTTAAACGGACAAAACGACGGATCGAAGTAGAATCGGAGTTGGAAAGTCACGAGTATATTTCGAAATTACGTTTTCGTAGAAAGAGAGTAGACGTCCTGATGTTGGTCGACGATGTGGTATAAGAAGGAGCATTAAAACAATACTCAAATTGATATAACATTCGTTCGTTAACCTTTACGTGATGTTATATGAAATGTCGCGTTCAATCGAAATGTATCCCGCAGAACCAAACAATTATCTATTTACAAATAGGGTTTAAGTACAGACCAATGACAAAAAAAAGTAATAAAAAATCCAGTGGCTGGAAGAAATCGTATACAGCGATAAGGCTGGCTGTTGTAGCACTAGGTATTTTATTACTAGGTACTTTTTTGTCTAAATCTTTTATCTGTTTTTTATTTTATTTTAGTGTGAACAATAAAGAGTAGGTACCTATCTATCTATATAAGTATGTATTCTATAATTTTATATATCTATTGTGTGTAAAATGTCGATCAATATTTATTTCTTTTATTTATATCTTAACCTATTTTACTGTATGAAATTTTTTTTTTACTTTTTTTACTCTGGAAAACTTTCCATTCCAACCGGAGTGCACTCTTTTTGTTTCTTATTGTTATTGCTTGTTTTTGAAGTCAAAGTCAAAGTTATTTATTCATAAATGTACAATGATTAAATAAAATAAAATTTATTTTGTTTACAAACTTATTAATGACAATTATAACTTATCTACCAATATAATAAAGCTGAAGAGTTTATTTGTTTGAAAGCGCTAAACTTAGGAACGACTCGACCGATTCCAAAAATTATTTCACGGTTGGAAATGTAGTTTACGTAATTCCTGAGAGCTATAAGTTATATATTATGTAGGTATCACGGGCGTAGCCAGGGCGGACAGCTAGTAATTGCGTATTATAAATAAGTATTGGTGGACAATTCGCACACAACACCTTCTGACCCCAAATTAAGCAAAGCTTGTATGATGGCGGCCAGATAGCTGATATATGTACTTTTAAATACATACTTATTACTAATACTACTAATGTTTCACAAACATTTTTTGACAAAACATCACTTTAAAACCAACGAATCGCATAATATTCATTGCAAAAACTTTACAACACAAAAATGTTTCATTTTACACACAACATTTCGCATGATATTTATTTCACAAATACCTTACATCAACATGTTATCACCTGTATTTTGTTTGTAGTATATTTCACTATAGTATTATGTTTAATACTGGGATTTGAGTCTAAATATGTGTCATATAAAAGAACAAGTGTTCGATTATTTAAAGAAATGGGTGTGACTGACAAAATTTAGTGTAGATGGCGCCGGTGCAATACCATTCACTTCTACCCGCCATCTCAAAAGAGTTTTAGAGGGGCTGGCGCTATAAGTAGACGGAGCTAAGCCGTTGAAGGGCATTCTTTTCTGAAATTTTATATGAGAAAGATCTAACAGTTGTCGATATAAAGTGTTACATTTATTTAATTGGTTAACTTATACTCAATTGATAACATCAGAAGTGCTATGAACACCACGCCTGGAAATCACAACGGTGAAGCAAGCGTCGCCCGCAGTTAGTTAAAAATGTTGTTCTTGGATCAGTGGTTTCAGTAGTGCGTAATGTACACGTAAGTAAGCAACAGTTTAATATTACGATTTACTTTGAAGAAACGATGTATAAAATTGTTTTAACCTTGTTATCTAACATTGCATTTCAAATGAAACTTTTGCAAATCACCGACAAGTTAAATCTATTAATTATTATCTCGTAAAGGGGTACTGTAAAATAACCTTCAATTCCGGGAACTGCTCTCTTTCTCAATTAAACGAACAATCGACCACAAACGACTACTCCATGTTGGTCCGTCCGTTTGAAGTAAAAAAATATATCACATCTTTGAAGCCCCGTAAAGCTCCTGGACCAGACGCCATCACCAACCTCCTGATTAAAAATCTTCCTCAAAAATGTTTAGTACTACTTACCAAAATCTTTAACGCTTGTCTAGCCTTGAGTCACTTTCCACTTTTGTGGAAAGTTGCCAAGGTCATTGCAATTTCCAAACCTAAAAAGGATCCTTCAAATCCGACATCCTACCGGCCAATCAGTCTTCTCCCGTGTTTAGGAAAACTTTTTGAAAAAGTTATCTACAGGCGCATAGTCCGGACGGCTGGTAGTCGATTAATTAACGAGCAGTTTGGATTTAGACAAGAACATTCCACGGTTCAACAACTTACCAGAGTAGCCGAAACCGTGTCTCATAATCTGAACCTACACCAGTCGACTGGCATGGTTCTTTTAGACATCGAGAAGGCTTTTGACACGGTCTGGCATAAGGGTTTACTGCACAAGCTGTTTATAATTGGATTACCAATCTCCCTAATTAAACTGATAAAATCTTACCTTTCTGATCGTACTTTTAGCGTTCACATAAATAACCACTCATCTTCACCCAAACTAGTCCCTGCAGGAGTCCCCCAAGGATCGATAGTTGGTCCTATACTTTTCCTTGGGTACCTAAATGATATACCCATCCAACCAAGAACCAACATTGCCTGTTTCGCAGATGACACAGCGTCTTTTTCCTCTTCTCCTGACATTGATTTAATTATAAGCCGCCTACAACTTGCCATTGACTTACTATTGACCTTCTTTAATAAATGGAAACTCAAAATTAATAGTGCTAAAACTGAAGCAATAATGTTTACTAGACAACGCACGCTCCCATCCCGAACCCTTAAAATTGAGAATTTTAAAATACCTTGGAGTCGTTCCGTTAAATACTTGGGTACAATACTAGACTCAAAACTTAACTGGACAGCAAACACAAATAACCTTTGCGTTAAAGGCATCACAGCGTTAAACGCGTTAAGCCCTCTCATGAACAAGCGATCATGCCTCAGCAACCAAACAAAACTACGAATGTATTGCACCCTGGTCCGACCTTGTATCACGTACGCATGTCCTGTTTGGAGTAGTACTTGCAAATCTAATTTCAAAAAAATACAAGTTATTCAAAACAAAGCTGTAAAGTATGCTTATAACACAGCATATTGCACCAATCTTCATAAATTTCACCGCAAAATAGGTCTTCCAAAAATCGATGCCTATGTGTACAATTTATCTGAAAAGTTTTACTTACATAAAAACCGTGTAAGCAAAAACCCACTTATTTATAATTTATGCCGAACCCGTAACAAAAATCTCACATTTATCGATAGATATTATCGATACAAGTTACCTCACCATCTATTCCTAGCGTGCAACGACTAGACAGCGTACCATACATCGGCCCAGCCCGGGCGCCCGGTTGCAAATGCACCCTTATTACTAGTATTAAAATGACGAAAACAGCTTGCAGCCGCGGACGACCGTGTAAGTAACTGGCTCACTAGCTCCTGTCGCCTAACCGCTTGCTGACGCCAAACATTGTTCCAATATTACCCTCAGTAAATTTATTACAAACGAATTACCCACATTACTAAAAATACGCAACCTACTTGGGTTCGTTATTATTTTTAGCTATAATTTAACCACATAATGAACTAAATGTAATGCTTAATACACTAAAGCTTACATAAACTTTTCTAAACAACCGTAACTTTTTACAAACTATCACACATACATTTACGTATTAATTTGATCAATCTCCAGCTGAAAGTTTTAAATGGACCTGCGTGTCTACTAAACAAAATACTTCGTTGCATTGTACTACTAGGATTAGACACTGGTAATTTGTACTATTGTAAATATTTATGAATATTAATAAAGACTTTTTTAAAAACAAAAATAAAAACAAAAAAAACAATCAGAACATTTCGTAGAATGAAACATCTTTGTTTTTTTTTAAAGTTTGTGGATACTGTTTTACGAAACTTTATGAGAGGGTAGCTTATGTTGTGGACGAGTTGTTGCGAGGCACAGCAACCATAGATAAAAAGTGTAAATCAGTTGGATATTGGTTTAAATATCTTTCAGGGAAACTGTTTGAAAAAGGTCATGCATTTTAAAATATAACACAGTAATAGAAAGTGTTACATCTTTGATTTGAATTTGGTTACCGTAGTTGGGTTACAAAGTGGTTATATTCAGTGCAGTTATAAGATACCCTTATGGTTGAAATTAGAAAGATTTTAGTCAGATGATGCCGAGCTATGTACGTTACCAATGAATTGTTTTGGTATTGTTTCAAAAAATGAGACCCTTTAATTCACTTGGGCGCGTTTATAAAAGGCCATTATGTGAGAAAAATATGAAACCTTTGAATAGGTACGATTAGAAGACTTGAAGATATATGTAATTGAAAGTCAAACCCAATCGAGCAGTGCAATGGCTCTAGGATGTTGTCAGGTATTATGATCGATTGCTGATATGTTAACGTTTGAATAACGTAGTGAAGTGCAATGGCTTCGATCCATTGACAAAGTAAGTGAGTGAAACCGTAATTTCTTGGACATAAACTGACGTACCTTGTGTCGGCCTAAGAGTGTAACTGCTAGAGAAAGCATTAAGAGTGAAAATAATGAACTTTGACTGTGACTGTGACTTTGACTTTGACTTTAATGCCGCGTATCTAGAGTTACCAGGCGGCAGCTAGGGAAAGGTGTATGTTTGAGATTTATGGAGAATGTGGGCAATGTAGTGACGTACCTCGAGTTGCGACAATGAGACAGCGCAACTGCCTGGGAAAGCTATTCATTACTCATCTTAAGTGGATTTATGGAGAATGTGGTAATGTAATGACGTACCTTGAGTTGCGACAATGTGACAGCGCAACTGCTTGGGAAAGTAACTCGTCTTAAGTGGATAATACTGGAAGAGTAAAATTAACTTTGATAAAATGAATATATTGTGCATTTTGTTCGCAGCAACTACACCAGACTGTGACACTGCCAAGGTTGGCAGCGTGCGCAGGAGGGCCGTGTTATCACCTGTATTTTGTTTGTAGTATATTTCACTATAGTATTATGTATACTGGGATTTGAGTCTAAATATGTGTCATATAAAAGAACAAGTATTCGATTATTTAAAGAAATGGGTGTGACTGACAAAATTTAGTGTAGATAGCGCCGGTGCAATACCATTCACTTCTACCCGCCATCTCAAAAGTGTTTTAGAGGGGCTGGCGCTATAAGTAGACGGAGCTAAGCCGTTGAAGGGCATTCTTTTCTGAAATTTTATATGAGAAAGATCTAACAGTTGTCGATATAAAGTGTTACATTTATTTAATTGGTTAACTTATACTCAATTGATAACAAACAAATGTTTTATTTTACAAACCAATTGCATGGCAATCGTTTCACTTAAACAATGTATCGAATGATATTTTGTTTTTTGTCCATTTTTCATTTCATAAATTATTCTTTTTACAAATTTATCATTTACCAAAATATAATTTATAACAAATATTTTAAAAGTACCCGAAACATTGTCTATATAAATTATCAATTCTGATTTGGTTCTATCATTTACTTTAGACTACCGCTCCGATTAGGGTCTATCACTGAGATTTGACTCCGGGTGGGCTCCCGCCAGAAGCTCTGCGGTCAGCCCTGAGTGTCGCTTCTCCATACTCGGCCTGCGCCCCACTACGGAGGTCGCCAGGTCGCTTCGCTCGCCACCTCCCCCCTTCGCTGCGCTTGGCCTCGCATGGCTCGCTCCACTCAGGACCTCCCTTAAGCTTCTGGCTCCCGCATTTTTATATACACTCTAGGGGTAGTAGCGACAAGACTAGGTGGAGTCGGGGTGCTCCGAGTTGGATTTGTGTCCTAAGTAACCTAATCGTACCGGTGTGGTTACTTAGATATTAAAAAATTACAATATAGTTTTTATGCAATTTAATAAATGTTTGTTTTATAAATTGAAATGATTCCCAAACAACACATTATAAAATGAAAATTTGTCAAACGTTGGTTTTGTATATACGCATTTGGTAGTTCACAAAAATATTAAAAGAATCATTTGTCAAGTAATACGTTATACGTATTTGTCAAATAATTAGTTTGAGATATAACCAATTTGTTAAATATTTTTTTATGTAATGATCATTTCACTACCCGTGAGTTTGTCTTACGTTGGTTATCACATGTCGGTTTGTGAAAAAAGGTTTTTCAAAAGAACGGATACCAGAAACACCCAGACACAGTGCAAACATTTGAATTCATCACACAAATATTTGCACTGGGTGGGAATCAAAACCACGACCCTCGGCTTCGCAGGCAGCGCTACTACCAACTAAGCCACGACGCCAGTCATTATAATATGACTTATTAGTAAAAAAGTTACGGCTGGTCTAGAAAGTTACGGCTGGTCTAGTCGGGAGAACGGCGACTGCCGATCCGGAGACCCCGGGTTCAAACCCCACACGCACCACTGTCTTTTCGAAGTCATGTGCGTAATGCCGCTAACTTAAAACGGTGAAGGAAAACATCGTGAGGAAACCGACATGTACCTAGAATCTTTCGAAGTCATGTGTCATCCACCAACCCGCACTGGGCCAGCGTGGTGGATTATGGCCTTAACTGACTCCTTGGGAGAGAAGGCCCCGAATCCCAGCAGTAGGAACGTTTAGTGGGCTGTTGATGATGTTGATGAGTAAAAAAGTTCGGTTAATTAATGCTGAGGTGCTAGATTTAAATCCCATCTGCACATTTGAGTAGGAAGGTTGTTTTGAAATACGGACGTACTAATTTGTCACCGCCATTGGGGAAACCCAATGACACATGAAACATGAAAATGTTGAAGGAAACATCGTAAGGAAACCGGCATTCAATAATCTTTCTAGGTGACTGCTATTATTGTATGCTATTAACTATAGGTTCGTCTGGACCACCACCTTTAATGACGTTAAGCTTCTATGCATATCATGGAGCGTGCTTACCTATAAGAAACCGATCTTGACTTGAAGACACCAACATTGTATTCATCTAGAAACACTCACTCAGGCATCACATTCCCCGATAGACAGTATTGTTACGAAAATAAATAAACCTAAAGTTTAAGCTTTTGAACCATCAATCATAAAACAATATCGCTTTTTTGAGCTACGGACAGTCTGATGTAAAAAAGGTCAAGGTATAAGCAGATCAGCTGTATACTCTCCGAAACGTATCCGATAATAAAATAATAAGCTCGCAACTATGTGACGATTTAAGTTCTAATTGTAATTAATATTTTGAGGAAACTTGCAAAATACTTACACTGTTGCAAATTCTTTTATCGCACTAAAATGATTGACCAAAATAAATGATAATAATATCAAAATACCAATGTTATGTATTTCACTAGTCGGCCGCAGCCAAATCACTGTAGCGAATTCAATTATAATCAGTAATTTATCTTTAATTGATAATAATACCGATAAATTATTATATCTGATAGTTATCTGATATCACTTTAATGTATTCTGATTAGAGAATTTCTAATAAATGAAAATGCAGTACCTACTTATCCAGTGTGATGCTCGAATCCTGTTTCGCCTGATTGGTGCTATCAATCTTTGAATTGAAAACTTCTTTTGGGCACCCCTTAAAAATTTTTCGTGGGCTGCGGTCGTGAATGAACGAAATCCTCGGATGAACTCGGGACCATGGCTCTAACCCATTGGGTCCCTAACGTTCTGCACGTCCCTTCTCGGAAGCGCTGGGGCGTCCCTTCTCGGAAGCGCTGGGGCGTCCCTTCTCGGAAGCGTCCGACCTAGCGGCCAAATTTGGCCTCTCCGTGCTAGACAAGCTAGGCCATTGCATATTATCAGTCAGGTCATCTAGTCTAGATGGCCATGACTAGACATATTCCAGACTAGCAGCACCCTCCGGTTTCACCCGCGTAGTTTCCAAAGTGAGCTATCAAATTCTGAGTCATAAGTTTTCACTTTTATCTACAGTCCTTTTCAGCCCAGTTCCAGTATTAACAAAACTAAACTGCAATGAAAACGGTACGACGCGATGATAGATGCCTAACTACTTACACTAAACTCAATTAAATGATCCATTAAGCAATGAGGGTCTAGAAACAATCAAGATGATCGAGTCCGTGCCCAGGATGCTGGCAGCATTGCCATGATGAATGGCAATGCCTGACGCCAGCACACAACAACAGTCACACATCGCATCGAACGATTCGGTAAGGATTTTGAAAATGAGATCAGCGTAGCGATTCTGAAACCATTCGGTTGCATCCGACACGGAATCTCATCTCTCGGTCTTTGTCTTATTTGTTTAGCACGACAAAGACCGAGAGATGAGATTCCGTGTCGGATGCAACCGAATGGTTTCAGAATCGCTACCGAGGTCTTATATTCAATACCACCACCATAAAGCAGTAACTATTTTCTTATCTGTGATATCTATTATCTATACTCTATACTAATATATAAAGCTGAAGAGTTTGTTTGTATGTTTGTTTGTTTGTTTGAACGCTAGGATCTCGGGAACTACTGGCCCGAATTGAAAGATTCTTTCTCTGTTGGATAGTCCATTTATCGAGGAATGCTATAGGCTATTTAACATTACGCTACTAGCAATAGGAGCGGAGCATGAATGAAAAATGTACAAAAACGTGGAAAAATTTTGCTTTTTGAGAGCTTTCGTTGCGTGATAGCTGGTGTCTAACTTAAAGTTTGCGTCATTAGAACCTAAGGTAACCGAATTTGTTCAAAATTTGAATTAGTACGACCAATTTTTGATAGATGGCGTAGCAACGCGCGCATGGATCAGCTAGTATAGCTATAAAGCACAAAGCACCACAACGGTTCAAATATGTCACAGCTCACAGCTTCCGAAGTTGCATATTTTCGTCGTTTTTGTTTGGTAGGTCATAGACTAGAGGTAGTTTTATTTTCATTTTATCGAAATTGGTTAAGTGCCTTTGGAGAAATTGACAAAACTAAAATATAATATTTATGTGCAATTAATGCATCCGTTTGTGGTTTCCTTTAGGAAGTTTTGCACATATTGTAATCGGTTGTCGGGTTTAGGTACAAAGAAAAATAATTAATTGAAGGAACTGAAAAATATAATCATCATCATTTATTCATCTTTACTTTACTAATCTAGGATCTGTGTCCTATCTCAGGCTCAAGATTCTAGACTATCACTGTAACAAATTTCATTTAAATCGTTTCAGTAGTTTAGGTGTCAAAATGTAACAGACAGAGTTGTTTTCGCATTTGTGGTACTTACCTATTAGTTGTGAGAAGTAGGGATGGTAGGGATGAATGTATCTTATTTGGGCAAAGGGGCATAATCTTGGCATAGGAGTTAAATATATATAAATGTCCCATTGATAGTATCTAGAACGTAGAAAGATTTTAATCTTGAATAACACATAAATTATGTCCACTAAAGTTCCTAAGGTGATAATCCTGTTAGTATTAGTAAAACACGATTATATCTTCAACCTCTTTATTTTAAAAAATCTCAAAATAAACTCATCCCAAATTAAGATTTAACAAACCTTCTCCTTTAATTTTTAATAAATTCAATAATCCTGATTTTTCTGTCGGTTTGCTAGTAGGTTTCTTTGTTTGTATGATTTTAGGTTTCTTTTGTTTTGGTTTTCTTGTGCGATTTTTGTTACGATCTGTGTTTGAATATTGATTCGATAGTATCGGAAGACTAGTAGTGGTGGATATTGTTTTTGGTGGTTTTGTAATAGGCGTGGTCGATGGTACTATTATTACTCTTGAAGTGTTCGTCTGTGGTTTACTAATTATTACAATACTATTTTCTGTGTTTATTTCGTCACTAACTAATTCTTTGTTTTCTTTCTCTTTCTTCTGTTCTGGGTCTTGTTTTGAAGACTCTGTTGGAACTATTATTGGCTCTGTTCTTAAATTCGTGTTTTGTGTTGTAGGTTCCATATCAGTAATGGTTGTTTTAATCTTTGTTACATCTATGTCTGTAGCTTTTATTGTTGATTGCAGTTCAGTGATTGGTTCTATGTTAGTTGTCACTGTGGTATCAGTAATTTCTTCTTCGCTGACCGAAGTTATAGCTTCTGTAGTTGAATTTTTACTATTTGTTATTGTTTCTTCAATAGCGTTTTCACTGCTGCTTGTAGTAGATATTTCTTTTAATATTTCTGTATGTGTTGTGATGGCTGGCGTAGTGATCTTTGGTTCTTCGTTAGTGGATGTATTCATGTTCGGTTGTGTATTAGTCGATGTATTAAATACAGTTAATTCTTGACTAATTGATTCTGCTGTCACTATGGTGGATCGTTCATAAATTTCTACTGTTCTAGCTGGGGTTATATCTTCTATACGTGGTTCAACAACTCTTGTACTAGATTCTGTATTTGATTCAGTAGTTTCTACGTTGGTTGTATTTAAATCTATATTACTCATATTCATAGTTGGTTGAAATTCAGGGGTTGCTTCTATTTTGGTTTTAGTTGCCGGAATAATACTTTCTTCAAACGAATCAGTAGTAGATGCTGCGGTCGTTGATTGTGTACTACTTGTGGTTATTTTTTCGCTAATATTTTCTTTACTATTTGTAGACTTTTCTTCATTTAAATTTTCTGTGATTGTGGTGGTAGTTGTGTTGGTTTCTTCATTATTTAACATAGTAGTGCTCGTGTATGATTTTGTATTTGTAAATTCATTAAATGTGGTTAAATCGAGATCACTAGATCCACTTATTATTGTTCTTGAATCTTCATTAGCTGTACTAATTGTGGTCGAGTTTTCGGCACTGGTTTCGATAAAGTCTATGTTAGATTCTGTATTCACTTGGTTTATTTCCATGTTTGTTGCATTTGGATCTGTAGTCTCTTTCATTATCATAGTATTGGTTGTAATTTCAGTAGTTGATTCCATGCTGCCTGTAGACGTTTTATCAGTTATTGAATCAATATCAAACGTATTCATTGTTAAATCTATACTGGTTGTCATTTGTGTTTCAGCTGTTAATTTTGTATCAATTGAGTCTGTACTAGATATCGTAAATTCTTCAGTTGTTGTCCTTAAAATAGTCAATGTGCTAGTATTTATTGGTTGTTCATCACTTGTTAATTCTGTATTGCCTATCCTATTACTGTTATTTGTTATAGCTATGTCTGTAGTTTTTATTGTTGATTGAAGTTCAGTGATTGGTTCTATATTAGTTGTAACTGTGTTGTCAGTAATTTCTTCTTCGCTGACTGGAGTTATAGCTTCTGTAGTTGAATCTTTACTGTTTGTGATTGTTTCTTTAATATCGTTTTCACTGCTGCTTGCAGTAGATATTTCTTTTAATATTTCTGTATGTGTTGTGACGGTTGGCGTAGTGATCTTTAGTTCTTCGTTAGTGGATGTATTCATGTTTGGTTGTGTATTAGTCGATGTATTAAATACAGTTAATTCTTGACTAATTGATTCTGCTGTCACTATGGTGGATCGTTCATAAATTTCTACTGTTCTAGCTGGGGTTATATCTTCTATACTTGGTTCAACAACTCTTGTACTAGATTCTGTGTTTGATTCAGTAGTTTCTACGTTGGTTGTATTTAAATCTATATTACTCATATTCATAGTTGGTTGAAATTCAGGGGTTGCTTCTATTTTGGTTTTAGTTGCCGGAATAATATTTTCTTCAAACGAATAAGTAGTTGATGCTGCGGTAGTTGATTGTGTACTACTTGTGGTAATTTTTTCGCTAATATTTTCTTTACTATTTTTAGACTTTTCTTCATTTAAACTTTCTGTGATTGTGGGGGTAGTTATGTTAGCTTCTTCATTATTTAATATAGTGGTGCTCGTGTATGATTCTGTATTTGTAAATTCATTAAATGTCGTTAAATCGAGATCACTAAATCCACTTATTATTGTTCTTGAACCTTCATTATCTGCACTGATTGTGGTCGAGTTTTCGGCACTGGTTTCGATAAAGTCTATGTTAGATTCCGTATTCACTTGGTTTATTTCCATGTTTGTTGCATTTGCATCTGTAGTCTCTTTCATTGACATAATATTGGTTGTAATTTCAGTAGTTGATTCCATGCTGGCTGTAGATGTTTTATCAGTTATTGAATCAATATCAAACGTACTAATTGTTAAATCTATACTGGTTGTCATTTGTGTTTCAGTTGCTAACTTTGTATCAATTGAGTCTGTTCTAGATATCGTAAATTCTTCAGTTGTTGTCCCTAAAATAGCCAATATCCTAGTAACTATTGGTTGTTCATCACTCGTTAATTCTGTTTTGCCTATACCATTACTATTATTTTTCTCACTAGATTTTGTTGAATCCGTATTCTGCTGAGAGCTTGTTTTCGTACCTGATTCTGTATTAGAAAAAGTTTCTGTAAATTTTGTAATAGATTGATCAGTAGTATCTGAAAATGCTGTAGTAGGAGAAACTTTATCTTCGGTATTGTCTTTGGCTGTCTTTTCGTTTGTTCTACCTTCGTATTCAGTAATATCTATCTTTTTATTAATACAAGTTAATGGTTTTGTAGTTGTAGTGGGACTGCAATTATTACCATTAGAATCTGTAATGGTTTCAGTCACACCATATTGTTTTGTCTGAAAGTGACAGTTTTGTTTGCAAGTTTTCCAATTATTTTTAGAATTATTATTTTTGTTGAGGTGTTTGCTTTTTCTTGGCTTATGTTTTTTCGGTTTCTGGGCTGTGCTTTGTTTTTTAAGTATACTTATCAGAATATAATCTCTTTCGTAATTTGGTTTTGTATGCGGTATAAGTGGGATTTTATTGTGCATTTTATAGGTCGTTTTTTTATTGAATTTGCTAAATGGGATGTTGTTTATCGGATATGGATGTTGTGTTTGTAATTTATAGCCCTTCCTTACAATTTTCCTGGTGTCGACGTCCTCACATAATTCATCAAACAAATTCGGTGGCCTATAATCACTTGGATCAGGGGTTTTGACGTATTTTTTCGACATGAATGGATTAACATATTCACCACTTCGATCATCTATTGAATCCGATGATGTGTAATCATTATTAACGTGAAATCTATCTCTTCTATATAATGTCTTGGGAGGCCTATAATTTACATTATAATTGTTTTCGTCTGACAGGTCTAATTGGTTTGGCCACTTAAATTTGTTTTTAGTACGCTCACTCGATACAGGTAATGGACGAAAATTATTATTTGTTCTGGCATGTAAAAAGTAAGAATGCTCATTATAATCTTTAATTTCATCATTTTCTCGTTTCCTAAATGTGTTATCATTGGTATACCATGCAGGTAGTCTGTCGAATACTTCTTTGCCTTCGTTGCTATTTTCTTCTGATGTGAGATCCGATGCATCATCTTCGTTGAAATGACACCAATTACATGTAGCTTCACTGCTTATCACCCGTGTAGCTAGCGCAGTGCAGATTAGCTGTAAACAAAATTAGATGCAAGGAATAAATTTTACTGTTTGACTTTATTAGACGACAGGCTCGTGAACAAAATGTATGTGTCATATAAACCACCAGGAGACCTATGTAGGATGATAGAAGGGTATAAAATAATAAGATTCCGCACTATGCCGTCACTTGTAAGCTGTTTTTTGTTTACGGGCCTGTAGTCTATAAGATAATAATTTAATGCTAAGACAATCAACAAAAGACATTAGACAGTTTGCATGTTTCCGGCATGATTTTTGAAGTTATCCTTCTTTTGTGCGCGTTAGGGAAAAAATATGAAATTTTCACGATGCGCGCGCACACCGTCATTAAAAACCGACACCCTGAAATTAGCTAGTCAACATTTTAGTGAACAAAGTAGCTAACTTTAGATTAATACATCTTGCGTTAAAGATATTATCTATTCTATGATTCAATAGACTTCTTAGCACGATGAATAAAGAGAAAAAGTATTAACTGTTTCCTTTATATACGCAAAATACTGCAGAATCGCCAATATCGTAATCGAGGAATTGACTTTCTTACATAGGTAAATAATATACATTACGTATAGGTGCCGGCAAAAAAGTTGAACCAATGAAGTTAGCTGCGCAGAAACGTTTTTAAGGTATCTTTGGTGGAAGTGTACATGCGCGAACTTTCCCCTTCCACGTCAATTTTGGGTCAACTTGTTTGCCGGCCACTATACGTACATAAGTAGGTACATATTTTTTTCTACATTTAGTAATAATCATCAACTATCGTTCTTTTTCATTAAATGCTTTCTACAAACCTAGAAATGCATACTAATTTTAAAGATTATAGAAAAAATATATTAGAGGCAGAAGTCCCGAACCTGTTAGCCCTCACACAAAAAGAGGAAGGGGAACAAACACTTTTACAACTACTGAATAGAATACTCACTAATAAACAGATAGACTTCATTAAGAATACCATTCTACTGATAAAAAATACCAAAAACTTAGCTATTTCAATGTATTCTGACGCTTCATTATCCTATCTACCCCATACCGTTTTACTTGGAATAACAAATGACAAACAGAAATACTTATTATTCTATACCTATAATTTACTGTATAATTTAACAATTTTACGATAAACTGCTGAAATTGTGTCTGAAAAGTTTTCTGTTCAGTTCTTAATACGACGATATACATAATGCTTTAAATTCTTATTACCTTATAGCATGAGCATTGGGAGTTCACAACATGTTCTCACTGCTGGGGCTCTTGGGCCTACTCTTGCAAAGAGAGACTCAAGGCCATACTCCACCACGCTGACCCAGCTCAGGTTTTTTAAAACTTTTATAGGCAGTGGTGGTAGGGGGTGGCCAACAAGGCAATCGCCCGGGGCCTCGCTCTTGCAGGGACCTCGCGCAAAACCGCAAATGGAACAAAGATACCAAACATTTCAGCTTTATCGTATTTGATTTTGATCCCTAATTATTTATTCAGGCTATAACATATGAAATTTTCACGATGCGCGCGCACACCGTCATTAAAAACCGACACCCTGAAATTAGCTAGTCAACATTTTAGTGAACAAAGTAGCTAACTTTAGATTAATACATCTTGCGTTAAAGATATTATCTATTCTATGATTCAATAGACTTCTTAGCACGATGAATAAAGAGAAAAAGTATTAACTGTTTCCTTTATATACGCAAAATACTGCAGAATCGCCAATATCGTAATCGAGGAATTGACTTTCTTACATAGGTAAATAATATACATTACGTATAGGTGCCGGCAAAAAAGTTGAACCAATGAAGTTAGCTGCGCAGAAACGTTTTTAAGGTATCTTTGGTGGAAGTGTACATGCGCGAACTTTCCCCTTCCACGTCAATTTTGGGTCAACTTGTTTGCCGGCCACTATACGTACATAAGTAGGTACATATTTTTTTCTACATTTAGTAATAATCATCAACTATCGTTCTTTTTCATTAAATGCTTTCTACAAACCTAGAAATGCATACTAATTTTAAAGATTATAGAAAAAATATATTAGAGGCAGAAGTCCCGAACCTGTTAGCCCTCACACAAAAAGAGGAAGGGGAACAAACACTTTTACAACTACTGAATAGAATACTCACTAATAAACAGATAGACTTCATTAAGAATACCATTCTACTGATAAAAAATACCAAAAACTTAGCTATTTCAATGTATTCTGACGCTTCATTATCCTATCTACCCCATACCGTTTTACTTGGAATAACAAATGACAAACAGAAATACTTATTATTCTATACCTATAATTTACTGTATAATTTAACAATTTTACGATAAACTGCTGAAATTGTGTCTGAAAAGTTTTCTGTTCAGTTCTTAATACGACGATATACATAATGCTTTAAATTCTTATTACCTTATAGCATGAGCATTGGGAGTTCACAACATGTTCTCACTGCTGGGGCTCTTGGGCCTACTCTTGCAAAGAGAGACTCAAGGCCATACTCCACCACGCTGACCCAGCTCAGGTTTTTTAAAACTTTTATAGGCAGTGGTGGTAGGGGGTGGCCAACAAGGCAATCGCCCGGGGCCTCGCTCTTGCAGGGACCTCGCGCAAAACCGCAAATGGAACAAAGATACCAAACATTTCAGCTTTATCGTATTTGATTTTGATCCCTAATTATTTATTCAGGCTATAACATGACGGTAAATTTAAATACAGTTAATTCATTCATTCATTCATGACTTTATAGAAAAACTCATTATGTCGTAGAAGGTACTTGTAGTTCACTATCGAAATATGTAGTCCTGAGAGTTATTGCCACTAAACTATTCAGCAATCTATTTTCAGCAGACGCAACTGTGACGAGTTGCGTCTGCTGAAAATAGATTTTCGAAACTTAAAATTAATAAAACATTTTTGAGGAATTCGATAACACAAGATCGGCTTGCATGCTTTGCTAATCTTTCGATAATTCTTTGATTCAAGATGTGATATGTATAGTCTAAGGAAAAGCCGCTAAAATCAATGTTAAAATGTCATGCCAATCTCTGTACCTATTTGTTAATTTTGTAAATCTTTCTATATAAAATGTATCAATTTTATGTACTAAGTAGTATAGTTACTATATACTATCTACTTTATAGACTACAGGCCCGTGAACAAAATTTACGTAGTAAATGAACCACCAGGAGACATATTATGTGGGATGATAGAACGGTATAAAGTAATAAGATTCAGCACTATGCCGTCACTTGTAAGACCATCCCCCCTTGGACAGAATGAATCATTATTTCAATCCATTATTTCAGAATGCCGTACAAAAATCATGCGACAAAGAGAAATGATCGAGTCTTGAAACCCCCCCTCTTCAACTGTACTCAGTTGGACAGCCTACAAGTGACGGTATAGTGCTGAATCTTATTACTTTATACCGTTCTATCACCCACACATAGGTCTCCTGGTGGTTCATTTACTACGTAAATTTTGTTCACGGGCCTGTAGTCTATTAGTGATTCTCGTCAAATATGACAAACAAGTACCTACCTACACCAAACAACCAGACCTATTGATTTTCGCAACACATACTTTTCACGAAGGTAAAAGGGCCTCGCAAAGACCTGCCGCCCGGAACCTAGCAATGGGTTTTAATGGGTTTAAGCTGTTTATAGGTTTACACTTGATCGCCATCTCGTAGGTTGATGGCCCAGCATGACCATTGTTTAAATTAGAGTTGAACATGAAACAAACGTGCGTGCGGAAGACTGCACGGTAGAAGTGAAAATCATTATCTGAATTTTGTGTTCTATAGGATTATCATGGATCGTATTATTAGCATAAATGAAGAACACTTGTTCTTCACTAACTATTTTAACTAACTAATTAGTGTAACTATTTTTTTTAATATTATAAAAATGAAAATAGTAAACACCGCGATGTAGCGACTGTCTCATTCTCGCTCGGGTACCTCGGCGACCTCGAGTTCACTGAATAGTGGGATGAATGAGCTTTATTCACAGCCTGACAAAAAAATATGTGTGCGGTGCGCTGAAAGAAGTTGTCCTTTTTTTTTTTAACTATGATAGGTTCGCACTTAACCACCATCTTGCCTGATGTTAAGCGACGATGCGATCTACGATGGAACGTGCTTACCTAGAAGAAACCGATTCACTCTCGATTTGAAGACACCCAGATTGTAACCATCGGGGAAAACCGACTCCAGGAACGCATTCGACAACCTAGACGTTCTTATCACAAACGTGGAGTCAAATCTCTTCGTTCGTGTTTTTGGAACATCAACCATGAAACGATGTCGCTTTTTTGAGATACGAGAATTCCGATAGAAGAAAGGGCAAGGTGGTATTAGATCATGCAGATCAGTTGCACACTCTCCGAAGTGTATCCGAAGTGTGTCCTTTCAATAATTAAACGCATTCTAACGTAGACTTACAGATGGTGGAGTCGGGGTAATAGCGACTGCCGATCCAGAGCCCCGGGTTCAAATCCCACGCGCACAGTGATCGCAGCGCACAGTGACGCAGACAGTGGTCTTTTCGAAGTCATAAGCATTATGCTGCTAACTTAAAACGGTCAAGGAAAACATTGTTTGACTGGCCTGGCTTAGTAATAATTCATTTATTTGTAATAAATCGTTTTTTTTTAAATCTCATAAATAATAGATACTAAAAAACTCTGTTCATACATTTTCCTATCAAAAGGTTAAAAAAGATGTTATTTAACAAATACGTTATTAAACATTTTTTTTTATGAAACAGATTTTTTCATAAACATTATTTTCATCAGAGATTATATTTATCTTATCTTATATATAAAATTCTCGTGTCACAGTGTTTGTTTCCTTACTCCTCCGAAACGGCTTTACTGATTTTAACCAAATTTTATATGCATATTCTGTAGGTATGAGAATCGGCTACTAGCTATTTTTAATACCCCTAAGTGACAAGGGTTGTTCACTAAGGCAAAACAACGTTTGCGGGGTCAGCTAGTTCTTATATATACTAACTAATATTATAAAGAGGAAATATTTGTTTGTTTGTTTGTAATGAATAGGCTCCGAAACTACTGGACCGATTTCAAAAATTCTTTCACCTTTGGAAAGCTACATTATTCCCGAGTAACATAGGCTACGGCAGATGGCGCTGCAGTTGATATCTAGGTTATTATTCGAGCGAAGCCGGAGCGGGCCGCTAGTTATATATAAAATTCTCGTGTCACAGTGTTTGTTTCCTTACTCCTCCGAAACGGCTTTACTGATTTTAACCAAATTTTATATGCATATTCTGTAGGTATGAGAATCGGCTACTAGCTATTTTTCATACCCCTAAGTGACAGGGGTTGTTCACCCCAAATTTTTTTTTTTTTTGATTTTCGGACAATTTTTTTTGTTTTTATATTTTTATAATGTGGCGTTAAAAATACATACAACCCTAAATTTTTACCCTTTTATCACTAACCCCTATTTTTAATAGCCATTTTAGTAATTTAATCACTTTTCATCCCGCTCGATAACTGATCAATTATCGTCTTTTTGTCATCATGTAATAGTTTGCCATATAATATGCCATTTAAATTATAACATCATGTAATAATTTATAAGGCAAAACAACGTTTGCGGGGTCAGCTAGTTATCAAAAAATAAGTATATCACTAATAAGTATCTCACAAACAACGCATTTGTGTATACATTTTTTTTAAGGTGAAAATTTCTTTCGGCGCGCCTAGACAGATATTTCGTGGGCTGTGAATTGGATTCTAGCGTCACGCTCGGATACGATAAGAAATCGTTGGGTAAACTCTTTGGGACCATGGCTATTGGCCATTTAGAAATGCGTCAACCAATGGGAAATGCTGAAAGAGCGTGGCCTCGGTATCATGCCAGGCCATCTAGAAATGCATCAGCCAATAGGAAATGCTGACGCATTTCGAGATGGCCATGCCATGATCCCCAGGCCACGCCCTCCGGTTACACCCGTGTAGTTTCCAAAGTAACCTATCAAATTCTGTTATAAGTTATAATTTTTCACTTCTATCGGCAGTTTCTAAGACTGCCAATTTTTTTAACAATAGAAGACAATGGATAACTTATTAAAAATCGCGAATACAAAGTTTTAAAACCACGGTTTAAAAACATTATTGTTCATTGATCTATAGTGTAGGTGCCTGAATTTTTTCATTTTTGTATTTTCATAATTAATAAGTTTATAATGTTTATTCAATCGAGGTCTGAAGGAGTGTAAGCCGGGGCAACCGTTTTTAGACGTATTTTCAACCCTCTGTAAAAGTTATAAATATTGGTTCTGCAGTTCCAGACTTTTTATTAGTAAATATATCATCTTTTATTTAAATTGGAATTATCTTAAATATTTTTTGAAACGTAAATAACGAAACACTATTTTTTATTTCCACTAAATTGTTTGTAACTATCGCAATATTTACGAGCGACTTTTCTAAAAAATATTCTATTCCGAATGGAATGACACCTCAACCATAATGATAGGAGAAGAAGAAATATTTTTTACCTAAAAAGCACTTGTTGACCAGACTATAGGTAATCCGCTGGCTTTCTTCAATTAGCAGCTTAACAGTAGCCACATTATTTTCGTTGATAGCAGTTGATGGCTTGAAGGCCCGCCCTTCACGAAATTCGTCATGTAAAGAAACATGACCTCTCTCAAATTCAGGAAACTATCACCCCACGATGCTCATTGCTCAAACAATGTGCTTCTCTCCCAAAAGCATTTTGAAGACGAGCGGCATAGTCTTGCGGATAGAGAAATCTTTTAAAATCATAAAAAAATCGCCGCATCACAATCAATCACCTAAAATCTTTTCGACTCCATTTTCGTTGCGTACGTGGAACTTTGATGTGTAATAAAAACAATTGACAAAGTAAGGCTGGTGCAGCGGCTAATTCAGCTGAGCTACTCAAACGGCGCAAATATGCAACCCTCGAAATAGGTTACATATTTTTGGGGCTACATATTTTTATACATAGCCCTTTGGGTTTGAGATATTGGGCCAGTGGGGGCCGGGAGCTCACCTCATCTTCAAAAGTCTTTCCGAGCGTTTGGTCAATGCGACGCGTGACCAAAATGCTGGCGTTTATTTGGCCCAACGCATAAGCATTACCATTCAGCGTGATAATACCGCCAGCATGCTCGGTACGCTTCCGATTAGTAATGGGCTTGAACATCTTGATTATCTGTAGACCTTCATTCTATGTATAATTCAGGTGTTCTTAGTGTAAGTAGTTAGTTAGGTATGTAGCGTAGTGTAGTTCTCATTGTATTTTAGTTTTGTTAATAAAGGCTCTGCCCGTCTCAGCACTGCACTGCGCTCGTCACCCAGAGATCTAAGATATTATATTTCTAAGCCCTATAATTTCTCTGGAAACACTGTCCTTCAAACCGGAACACAGTAATGTTTGCACACTACTGCTTGGCGGTAGTATAACTGGCAAAGGTGTGGTTCTTCCTAAGAGTCCTACCACTACAATAACACCCAATAGTTATAAAAAACATCCATTTAAAATTTCAAATTGGCTAAAATACGATTTAGATATATGTTTTTTTTTTCAAAACAATTTCACATGCGTTAATGGCAATGTTAAAACCCTGACTTAATCGTTTGGCTTGTTTTTTTAATTCTATTTGTATTAAGGTACGACATATAAAAATATTGACTAAAACAATAACATGTTTTTTTTAAGCTAACTTTTCATTTTGCCACGTTTTTCACCAGCCAGGTCTGCAGTTCCGTGTATATATTTATATATATACAGGCTGACTGTTTGAACACTTTAGATATTCAAGGATATGATGAATCATAGTCACATGAAGGGCTTAAAAATATGTAATTATAAAAATACAAATAAATTACAAAGAAAACCTTCATTACATTAATGTGCGAAGACACGGAAATTATGGACAACACAGTGCCTATCTCTCGCCAGGTTAGCTGTATAATTACTATGCAGTATTCTGTAACACGAGTGAATCCCCGGCGCCGCCGCCGGCCGAGCGCTCTAGCACAGAATAAGTAATAGCTAGTATCAGCGAACGGGGTTAACGACCGTAGGTACGTCAAGACAAGACGGTACTTTTGGCGCAGCTGTTTAATTTTAGAGGTATTAATACGCACGCTGATCTGGTGACCCTACTTATTTTTATTAGCGGATAATTAAAGTTAAACTAATTAAATTTTAAGCACCTATTTTTTACGTAAATATAAAGAGAATCGAGTACTGAACACGATATATCAATATCTACAGTGTTCAACCAGTCAGCCTATATATATAATATATATATACGAGTATAGTAGGAGAGCTACATGACAAGGTGTCAGTTTACCTCAAATACCTACTCAAAATTTGATCCCAGCTCTCGGTGTATGCAGTGTTGTGAGCATTCGGGCACTATGCACACTTTGAATTTAAATGTACAAACCAATCATTACATTTGCTATCAATTGAAATCAAATAAATACGCAGTCTTACACCGTCAAACAGCTTAATCCGACTTTCACAGTAGGTAACAAACTTTTTATAGTTACACCGAATTTTTATAGAGTGATGGTGAAGTCCTATAAAAATGTATACAAAAATTTGACACGGGTCAGTACAATTGTTATAAAAACATATTATAGGTACTCATAAAATGCTTAAATGCAGTTTTCTGTAGAATAATTATTATAATACAGTCAAGTAGTAATTTCAAACTTTGAAAATGTATACAATTTGTATGCTCTTTCTTTTGTTTTTATTTTTTATTTTTATTATGAATAAAGTACTTTGACTTTGGTACAAGTTAGCTTTGCTTTCAAATCTGAGGCTAGATGGTGTTGTGGTTTTTGCTTGAGAAATCTTAACCTAGGGGGGGGTATATTTGTCCCCAACGAAGCTCCGCTCCGGGGCCTCCACACCTCTCCTCTAAATCTGGCCCTGAATATCGATTAAACATTGAATAATTAACACAAAAATCAAAAAGCAATCATTTATTGTTCAACTGTACATTAGGGATGTTAATAATTCTTCAGAATTTCTTTTATTTTGAAGATTGACGCTTGTTTACCATTAAAAAAATCATAAAAAATATCAGTATTTTCGATGAGAATATTTATACAGTAGGTAACAGAGCAATTTTGAATTTTCCCGGTAAAACACTAATGACTGACATGACATCACTAGTTGCAAAACATAGGGTGCGATTCATTATTTTATGTCCAGTTTATGTGTTTTTTATTTGAATACAAACAATCAAAAGCGTAGTCGCTAAGATTATATAAGAACTATTATAAAAATGTAGAGAAGTAAACAATCTAGTCAGTCTTCGACAGCTTGTTTTGCGACTAGTGACGTAATATATAAAAATTGCCTTTGCCAAATATTCTACCGCCAAGCAGTAATGTGCAAACTTTACTGTGTTCCGGTTTGAAGGGCAATGATTCCAGAGAAATTACAGGGCTTAGAGACATAATATCTTAGATCTCTGGGTGACGAGCGCAGTGCAGTGCTAGGTAATGATTTGGACTATCATGTTTCAATAGCTGCGTGTTACTGTGCTGTTATGTAGCAGGCATGTTGCTTACCATCAGGCACATGACCTGCTCGTCTCGTCACTCTATGCTATAAAAAAAAAAAGTAATAAGTCATACTGGTGTTTGCAGTGACGTGACAACAGATTAAAAATATAGCATTAAAAACATTTATTTTACTAAGTAACATTAAATTACAAAAATTTGATTTTCGATATTACAATTTTTACAATTCGATTTCGATTTCGAATTTCGATTTTCTATTATTACAAGCTATCATCCAATTGGTGGACAATTCACACACAACACCATCTGACCCCAAACTAAGCAAAGCTTGTGGGATTACCACCAAACATTAATTTGTGATTAGTGTGAACATCCCTATTAGATGGTAGATTACAATAATTATGTGACAGAACGCGTCATGCAAATAGAACAAGTAGATATTCAAAATAGTTCGTTTTTATCCAGTCTTAGCATTCGTCTAATCGTTAATAGTTATTTGTTATACAAGAGTGCAAAGTTGTTTTTTAACCGCATGCTTAATTTTGATGACCGAGCCTGCGAAGGATTCTAAAATGATCACTCGCTGCACTCGTGATTCAAAAGTTAGAATCCTGAGCGTAGCAAGGGAATCAAAAGAGCACAAGATAAAATACATTTGCACTCGAGTGCAACGGGTCTATATGGGGTGGCATAACATTTTTTGTCCTACTTTAGGTAGGCATAACGTTTTTAGGACTAATGATAATTTACCATAACAACTAAACGCATAACTGTCTTCGCATAATGTTAACTAGCATAACCATATATAACATAACGACAACTTAGCATAATGTTTAAACGCATAGCTATATATAGCATACAGATAACTTAGTATAATGTTTCGACGCATAACTATAAATAGCATAATGGTTAAAGGCACACATTGAGAAAAGCATAACAATACTTAAACATACTGATCAACGGCATAAACTTTAAACGCCTAACTAAAAAACAAGTGTAAAGAGCGGACATAAATAAAATACGTGGGTGTGTGAAATGCGGATGGGTACTTCGACAACAATATTTATTATTCGTAATGTAGGTATCTACTAATTTAATGGAATATCTATGCAGGACTATGCAGTAGTATAACAATTTTTGTACCAATTTATGTAGACATAACGTTTTTAGGACTTAAAAACTTACATACACCTAAGACATATGGTGCACTTTATGACTCCGGGTGGGCTCCCGCCAGAAGCTCTTCGGTCAGCCCTGAGTGTCGCTTCTCCATACTCGGCCTGCACTCCACTACGGAGGTCGCCGGCTCGCTTCGCTCGCCACCTCCCCCCTTCGCTACGCTTGGCCTCGCATGGATCGCTCCACTCAGGACCTCCCTTGAGCTTCTGGCTCCCGCATTTTTTAAATAAGTCATAAGTCATTTATTAATATCGTTAAAGATACATGTCATTTTTACACATAATTGAATTACATGTCATTTTATTAAAATTTACACATTATTGAATTACTATTTTACATATAGTATTTGCAATTAATTCAATTATTAATATTTAAATAAATTATTAGTCAGCAGGACAAAATACAATACAAAAATAAATTACAACGAAATGATACAGAATAAAAACAATAAATACCTATTTTTAATTTACATTGACATTGGTCAGATCAGAGTACTTGTAAAATACCTGTTCGATAAGCCAATTTTTGAGTTTGAGCTTGAATGAACCCTTTGTGGCCGCATCCCTAATTTCGTGCGGCAGCCGGTTATACACTTCTGTTGCCGCCACGTGTACCAGTTTGTCCGACTTGGCCAGCCGGTGCGGCACCGCGCGCAGCCGGTGCGCGTGCCGCGCCGCGTCGGGCGCGCGCGTGTCTCCGACGTGCGAGTACTCTTCGGGGTGGTCCCTGGCGTACAGCGCCGCCTGGAGACACACTAGACCCGTTATTGTCAGTATTCCCATGGACCGGAAGTACGATGCCAATGGTGTATCCTGTGGCACCCGTAAAATTGCTCGTACGGCTCTTTTTTGCATTCTAAAGACGCGCTCCCATTTGGCAGCACGCCCCCAGATCTCAACACCGTATTGGAGCAACGAGTGCACGGATGCAAAGTAACATTGCCGGACCATGGGGTACGGTAGGATGGCCGACACGCGCCCCAGAGCGAAGCAGGCACTGCCAACTTTACCGCAAAGCCTGTCAATATGGTTTTCCCAGGTCAAAGCACTGTCGAGTTGAAAACCGAGGAACGATGCAGAGTGTACTTGATCGATCTTAACGTTACTGATCTCGACTGTTAGGTTTCACTCTAGGGGTAGTATCGACAAGACTAGGTGGAGTCGGGGTGCTCCGAGTCGGATCTGGACCCTATATAACCTGGTTATATATTACGTAGCACAACAAATAATTAAAAAATGCCTAAATGCGTCTGAGCAACAGTCGAGTTGAATGTAGCACAATAGATTTTTATGATTAAAACACATAACGCCAAAAAACGATTATGCAAAAGTTACATTATGACACTATATGTTATGCTACATTCATTATGACAAAGTAAATTAGGAAAAAAAAATTATGCGATTTAAACGGCACCTTAAAAAAATAGAACAAATAAAAAAATGCTTAAAAACTATTATGCGTCTCATCAATAGTCGAATAAAATGTAGTACAATAGATTGTTATGCTTAAAACACATGACGCCAAAAAATGATTATGCGAAAGTTGCATTATGACACTATACATTATGCTACATTCATTATGACAAAGTAAATTAGGAACAAAAAGTTATGCGTTCTAATAGGCTCCCGAGTGCAACACGTAACTTTTCATCCCACCTCAGCGAGGAAATTATTAAATACATTGTGCATAAATAATAACAGTTTCAGTCAATTCTGTTGGCGTCAAACAAACTTTTTCGTCGCTAGAATCACTTATTTTCGGTTTTCACTTGTTTTCAATTTTCCTGTTTTTAACTTTGAGTTTGTCGAGTTTGAGTAGATTTAGCCATGTTTTTAACAATAACAATGTGACGTGAAAATATGGCGGGTTGACCGGTTGAGGCAAAGATAGGGTTGAGGTAAGGAGTTTCGTCTGTGTACATGAAAAAGTGTCCGCACAAATGCATTAAATTATGGTAGCGCCACACCCCGGACACTCGGCCTAAACTCCAAACAAACGGTGAAGTCGACATACCTACACTCACACAACTACGCTTAAGTCGTTCGAACACATTTACGCATGTGTGCGTGTCATCTAGGGTTACTAAATTATTTTATGGAATAGCTGTGACCCGTGAGTTCACCTGCCTGTGTTAAGTGGCTTACAATCTTACCTAGTTAGTGTTCGATCTTTAATGTAGGTAAATATAACTTTCATCAACAATCAGAAGGGAGAAGATTTAAATCAAAATAGGAGATAATAAAGGTACCATGGACGAATTGATTTTTAGTTAAGTAGGTACACTTACCCAAAGAGAAAACTTTATTCTGACAATATATTAATTAATCACTCCACATATCGCGTATTTCATTATAGGTAGGCTAGTCACAGAACATTAGATTAGGTACACAACAACGTTCATAAGTTGCATTTTAAAAGGCGTTATCACAGTTCACTAGGTATATCAGACTATCATACACTGCACAAACTACTTATTAATAATTAACACCTCATGTCAGCGACTAGTAAAGAGAAAGCACATGATTTTTCAACTCAAAATTCCAAATTAAATGTTGTAAACAAACATTATGTCGGACGTCGGATAATGTTGCTAGTTCCGGATTTAATTTATTACTAATACTTAAAAAAATATTACTTTTGTATGTTGATAAATAGTGATTTATTTATTCGCATTATAGTAAGGATCGCATAAAACTTTAAATATTGTGAGAATAGTGAGTGAGTCTATTATACTCAAATCACATTTTAAGGTTGAAGTCATTACTTAATAATTTATTTGCGCCGAATAAACAAAAATCAGTTGTAATTTCAAATTAAATTCAGAAACTTACTTGACCAAATTTCAACGACAATCATAAAAAACTTAAACAAAAATAAACGAAAGTAAATTTTAGTTTTGTTTTCATATTTCAAAACTATGATCTACCAAAAATAAGAAACATCAAAGGACATGACCCAAATCGTACCCTGACCTCGGCACAAAATAATTGTATCTAATCTCAAAAAAATCGAATAATTGCATGTAAATATATTTTAGGAATAAAAATTACACCACTCCCAGAACCCAAATTAGTGGCTAACATGTTTTTTTATCAGTGTAGTTTTGTAGGCGTTTTTTTTTAAAGTTCACCTATAGATTTTTTAAAGTTAAACTGTTTAGTTAAAATAAAAAAATGCAATCCGATGTAATCATCATCATCATCTTCATAACATCTGAGCATATACCTCTCTTCAAGTACGCCTCATATCCCAGACCTATGCTAGTGCTGTGCTTGTGCTAGCACTTGTCCAAATTTGACCCGCGATGTAAGCATACTGACAATTGAATACAAAGTCCAAAGTACATTACCAAAAATAAGCGTATTATCATGAATTATTTTACTTACACTCGTTAAATTTGAATTCCAAGGCCACCCATCGCGAAAAGAACCTAAGCATATTCGTGCATTGTTTGATATATCTCTTTATGACTCAGCCGGTTTATATTATTGTTCTATCATTAACACCAAATTATACAATATATTTTGTTCCATAAAACGAGCTTTTGACACGAACTTCTACAAAACTTCTACAGGCAAAAAAACGCAGGTTAGCCACTCAAACGGATGATGATGATAGTTTAGAATATTATTACTAATAACTTAAAATCCGAGGTACATCAAAAACCCCAGGTGTGGCACCTGGGTTTTTTCAATGTGATTTGGGCTTATGTCCTTTGTTTCACAATAAATGGAGCTATCACGTAACAAACATATAAACGAATTGAGATCCGTCTCCTTTTTTGAAGTTGGTTAAAAATGAAACTAAATCGTAGTAGTACCGGTAGTACTAGAACCATTAAAGTTTATAAGTCAATGTCAAAGCCGTTAATTACTGAATAAGTTTTAGTTTAAAAATATCGTAATTTTTTTTTGGAACTATCCATTCCAATAGTCAATGTACTCGTATCCTCTTACTGCTTTTAATGAACGGTTGTTGCGAAATCTTAAATAAGCATACTACTAGATGAAATCCTATATTCATTGTTCACTATTGACCGACATAATATATACATGGACGCACATAAAAGTACAGATAGTCTAATATAGAACCTCTTTCTTTTTTTTGAGTCGGTTGAATGCTAAGAAATAATCACTTACCAATAAATCTGAATAGTTGCAATCTTAGTAAAAAAATCCACTAAATTGGCAACACTAGTGACTAAGCGAACTATACTCCGCGCCATCACTCGTTACCATACGTTATTGGCGCCACTGACGTATTTCACAACGATTAACGAAAGCCGCAGTTTAAAAACAACGAGTTTAATAATTTCGTCACAGCGAACACAGCGTCATGGTCGTATTCTCATAGAAAATTGTCGTCCGATATAACCCTTCGTTGAGAGCTTCTCGCGTCCTTGCGGGGTAGGAAGCTTGAAACTGGCGGGGGGTGGGGAGTGTCCGTTCTATCTGTATTATCTATTCTATGGTAGCGCCACATTAGTATCACGGTAAATTAAAGGAAATAAATAAATAAATATAATTCAGAATTCACGAAAAACAAATCTAGCTACTAATGTAATAGTAATGAAAAAGTCACAGTTTGGGCAGGACATGTAGCTGGACTACATGACAATCTCTGGACCAGAAAGACAACATCTTGGTCAGGACCATCAGGCCAAAGAAAAAGAGGTAGACCAAATATACGCTGGACAGACGACATCATAAAAATAGCAGGTAGTTACTGGAGGCAAGCTGCAGAAGATAGAAAACGTTGGCTATCTCTGCTGAGCCTTTACATTCCACTGAGAGAAAAATCGAAATATATGCACGAAAAATTACAATAAATAATCGTATATGAGAAGTTTATTTTAACATATTTTTGTATCTAATAATTTTAGTAGCAACAAACTTACAATACAATTTTTGCAATACAACATCAATTATATGTATATTTATATGACTTTACTTTGACAAGAATAATCAAGAATTTCTACAATCAAATTAATTTAGCATGCACACTTTTAAATTGCCAATGTCTATATTATTTTAACAAGAAATAAAATATTTTTCATCCCACCAGCTCGGAAAGAGTACTTTTGCTCCTCGATATCAGGGCGCAAAAGTCGTTTTTACCCTCTAGAGGTTAAAGTAAATTTGAATTTAGAACACCGTGTGTACTGAGGTTTTGAATTCAAAACATAATTTAACCTATTTATTTCTACCTCCTTGGTGCCGAATTCATCATACATTTATTTTTAATTTGTTAAAAACTCATACTCGGAACCTCTTTGGTGAACTTTTTTTTAAATGCTTTGCGCGCAATTTTCTTTTCACGTATGGAGGATAGAGGTAAAGAATGTTATTTCAAATGGCAAAACATTTTGAAATGCTATGAATGAATCAATTGTAATCGAATTGAAGTATGCTGAGTTGCCGAGTTAAATAATTAAATATTATTGACTACTAAAATAGTAACTAATAGATAATTTCAACTACTTGTGCAGTACAAAATAACGTAGTAAATATAACATCAAATAAATAATTACTATTTTGAGAAAACATGTAGGTACAATATATTTTGAAGTCAAAACTTCTTTAGGCGCGCCAAAGACAGATTTTTCGTGAGCTGTTAATTTAATTCTAGCGTCACGCTCGGGAATGATAAGAAATCTTCGGGTAAACTCGGGACCATAGCCAATGGCCATCTAGAAATGCCTCAGCCTTTCCCATTGGCCATTTAAAAATGTGTCAGCATTTCTAGATGGCCATGTTCATAGCCACGCCCTCCGGTTTCACACGCGTAGTTTCCAGAGTAAAAATCTAATTCTGAGTTATAAGTTACCACTTCTATCGGCAGTGCCTATGACTGCCAATATTTTTCTTTATTAATTTCCTTTAAAATGTACCCTGATGCAAATTTGGCGCTACTATAATGTAATGCATTTGGGTGGACATTTTTTCATGTACACATGAAACTCCTTACTTCAATCGGTCAACTCTCCATATTTTTACGTCATATTGTTATTGTTAAAACCATGGCTAAATAAACTTAAGTTTAAAACTTATAAAATTGAATACAAGTGATAAACCGAAATGCCATAATAATAAGTGAGTCTAGCGACCAAGAAGTTTATTTAACGCCAACAAAATCGACTGAAACTGAAAATGCGCAAAGCGTTTAGTAATTTCCTCGCTAGGGGGGGATGAAAAATTACGTTTTACACTCGAGTGCAAAGATTTTTCACCTTGTGCCCTTTTGATTCCCTTGCTACGCTCAGGATTCTAATTTTTGAATCCCTCGCTACGCTCGTGATTCAACTTTAGAATCCTTCGCTTGCTCGGTCATCAAAATTGAGCACGCGGTTAAAAAGCACTTTGCACTCTTGTACAACAAATAACTATTATTATTAGGGTTCCGTACCCAAAGGGTAAAAGCGGAACCCTATTACTGCGGCTTGGCTGTCCGTCCGTCCGTCCGTCCGTCCGTCTGTCCGTCTGTCCGTCTGTCCGTCTGTCCGTCTGTCACCAGGCTGTATCTCAAGAACGGTGATAGCTAGTCTAGTTGAAATTTTCACAGATGATGTATTTCTATTGCCGCTATAATAACAAATACTAAAAATGAAAACATTATTTAAGGACGGCTCCCATACAACAAACTTGATTTTTGCGCGATTAGTCCGTTCCAAATAAACTAGATGGCGCCACTAGTAAAAATAGAACGCAATATCGAATTCATCGTCAGAATCATGAGCCAAAAATCAATATTTTAATATAATTATTTGCCTGTCTGCGGAATTCCTTATACATCACAATGATGTATAAGGAATTTCGAATAAAGCCAAAGAGGTTTTCGCCGTTTATTTGCTAATGGTACGGAACCCTTCGTGCGAGACTCCCACTCGCACTTGGTCGGTTTTATTTTATTTATTTATATGCCTGATTGCGGTGACATTAGAGTCACTTTATGAACAAGTGTGTTGAAAAAATTATTATAATTCGACTGGCAGGTCCCAAAAATTAATGAACCTATTTTTTGAGAATATGTTTTATCATAACTTAATCCAAATTAAATTTCAAATTGCCTCAAATACAATTTTCATCCCACCACCTCGGAGTATTTTTGGTCTTCGATATCTGAGTGCAAAAGTCGTTATTTTCCTCTAGAATCTAGAAAGTTAAATACTTTCTAGATTCTAGAATTGAATTTAGAACATCGTGTGCACTAAGTTTGTGAATTCAAATCATCACCTATTTGGTAGTGGTAGGACTCTTGGCAGAGTCCGCCTGGGAAAGTAACACACCTTTGCCAGTTATTCTACCGCCAAGCAGTAGTGTGCAAACATTACTGTGTTCCGGTTTGAAGGGCAATGTGTCCAGATAAGTTACAGGGCTTAGAGATATAATGTCTCAGACCTCCGGAGCAATGGCACTGGATTGCTGCACTTGGATGCTTTCCAGTGCCGGTTTACATTTTCCAGTCAGCAATCCAGCGCTTGATTCGATCGCTAGACTAGAATAATGTAAACCGGGCATTACTTTTCGCGCAATTATTCTCTTTTCACCTATGGAGTAAAGAGGTAAGGAATGTTATCTCAGATGGTGGAACATTTTAAAAAGTGTTTTGTTATGCTATAAATTTAACAATTCAAAAATCTTCCTTACCATTAAATGTAGCAATTGAAAACAAATTGAAGTATGACTGAGATAAAACAAAAAAATATAATTGTCGACTAAACTAGTTACCTACCTACTTATAGCAAATTTCAACTATTTGTGTAGTACAAAATAATGTATTAATATAATCTTAAACAAATAAATGGACAGCCGATAGAAGTGAAAACTTGTAACTCAGAACTTTATAGCTCACTTTAGAAGCTATGCGGGTGAGACCAGAGGGCGCTGCTAGTCTGGAATAGATTTTCAAGGCATTGTTGTTAAATAAGTCTTCTAAGCATGGCTATCTAGAAATGCCTGGCAGTGTTGGTTGTTAGTGTCTTCCAACCTAGAGTGAATCGGTTTCTTCTAGGTAAGCACGGTCCATCGTAAACCGCATTGTCGCCTAATATCAGCCGAGATGGTGGTCAAGTGTAAGACCGTAAAAGTAAAAAAAAAAAACTAAAGATTTGGTATAGCGAAAGGCGTGCATCTGCATGCGAAGTGGTAAGGGGCGACGCGCAGACTAGTCATAATGTTAACAATTAATACAAAAATACTTCATATTATTCATTTTTTATTTCTTCATTTCTTCGCCTTCTTTTCTTTGGCATAATTGATTTAGTCTTCTTCAATTATATAGTAGTTGTTATTTTCTGAATATTTCTTTGGTGTTTCACTTGTTATCTCCGATTTCGCTTCAGGCGTTTGTGTTGTGGCTGTGCTACTAATCTGTGTAGTTTTTGGGCCTTCAGTTTCGGCCCCTTTTGTATTAGTTCCTTCTGCAGTAGTTTCGTTTGTATTGTTTGCGCTGTTTAGTTCACTGGTAGTCTCATTATCTCTAGTAGTTGTATTTTCAGCAGTACTTTCTGTAGCTGCACTACTAGTTTCTTCTGTATTCGTTGTGTTTGTCGGTGCTCTAATATTTTCATTACCTTCACCAGTTGGTCCCTCAGTAGTACCTCCTGCATTCGTTTCTTCACTAGTTTCGTCGGCACTCATTGTACTTGTCGCTTCACTAATGTTTTCATTATCTTCACTAGTTGATCCCTCAGTAGCACCTTCTGTAGCGGCTTCTTTACTAGTTTCATCGGAACCCATTGTACTTGTCACTTCACTAATGTTTTCATTATCTTCACTAGTTGTTCCCTCAGTAGCACCTTCTGTAGTAGTTTCTTCACTAGTTTTATCGGAACTCATTGTACTTGTCGCTTCACTAATGTTTTCATTACCTTCACCAGTTGTTCCCTCAGTAGTACTTTTTGCAGCTGTTTCTTCACTAGTTTCATCGGTACTCATTGTACTTGTTGCTTCACTAATGTTTTCATTAGCTTCACTAGTTGATCCCTCAGTAGCACCTTCTGTACTGGCTTCTTCACTAGTTTCATCGGAACCCATTGTACTTGTCGCTTCACTAATGTTTTCATTAGCTTCACTAGTTGATCCCTCAGTAGCACCTTCTGTACTGGCTTCTTCACTAGTTTCATCGGAACCCATTGTACTTGTCGCTTCACTAATGTTTTCATTATCTTCACTAGTTGATCCCTCAGTAGCACCTTCTGTAGCGGCTTCTTTACTAGTTTCATCGGAACCCATTGTACTTGTCACTTCACTAATGTTTTCATTATCTTCACTAGTTGTTCCCTCAGTAGCACCTTCTGTAGTAGTTTCTTCACTAGTTTTATCGGAACTCATTGTACTTGTCGCTTCACTAATGTTTTCATTACCTTCACCAGTTGTTCCCTCAGTAGTACTTTTTGCAGCTGTTTCTTCACTAGTTTCATCGGTGCTCATTGTACTTGTTGCTTCACTAATGTTTTCATTAGCTTCACTAGTTGATCCCTCAGTAGCACCTTCTGTACTGGCTTCTTCACTAGTTTCATCGGAACCCATTGTACTTGTCGCTTCACTAATGTTTTCATTAGCTTCACTAGTTGATCCCTCAGTAGCACCTTCTGTACTGGCTTCTTCACTAGTTTCATCGGAACCCATTGTACTTGTCGCTTCACTAATGTTTTCATTATCTTCACTAGTTGTTCCCTCAGTAGCACCTTCTGTAGTTGTTTCTGCACCAGCCTCATCGGAACTTATTGTACTTGTCACTTCACTAATGTTTTCATTATCTTCACTAGTTGTTCCCTCAGTAGTACTTTCTGTAGTAGTTTCTTCACCAGTTTCATCACTTATCATTGTGGTTGTTGCCTCACTAGTAGTTTCATTATCTTCAGCTTTGGTACTCTCAGTGGATTCTTGGTTTTGATTGGTGAATCCTTGTATGGTGGTTTCTGACTCACAGTTATCTGTGGAACTACCACAATCAGAGTTGTCATTGGGACATACATTGTCTCCACCACCGTTTTCGTTATCATCGTTATTTCCACATTCACTATTGTCATCACAACTTCCACAAGAGCCATCGTTATCGTCATCACCATCATCGTTACCTCCGCAACCACCGTCGTCATCATCGTTGTTTCCACAGCCACCGTCATCATCCTCATTACCATTACCTCCGCAGCCCCCATCGTTATTATCATCGCCATTATCGCTACATCCGCAACCACCGTCTTCAGCATCATCACCATTATCGCTATCTCCACAACCACCGTCGTCTTCATCGTCATCAGTGTTGTTTCCACAGCCACCCTCATCATTATCATCATCATCACATCCGCAGCCACCGCCAGTATTATCATCACCATCATCGCTACCTCCACAACCACCGTCGTCTTCATCGTCATCAGTGTTGTTTCCACAGCCACCCTCATCATTATCATCATCATCACATCCGCAGCCACCGCCAGTATTATCATCACCATCATTGCTACCTCCACAACCACCGTCGTCGTCATCATCGCTGTTTCCACAGCCATTATCAGCATCATCAACACCACATCCGCAGCCACCACCATTATTATCATCACCATCATCGCTACCTCCACAACCACCGTCGTCTTCATCGTCATCAGTGTTGTTTCCACAGCCACCCTCATCATTATCATCACATCCGCAGCCACCGCTAGTATTATCATCACCATCATCGCTACCTCCACAACCACCGTCGTCATCATCATCGCTGTTTCCACAGCCGCCATCATCATTGTCATCATCATCATCACTACCTCCACACCCGCCGTCGTTATCATCATCACTATCATCGCTACCTCCGCAGCCACCACCGTCGTCATCATCATCGCTGTTTCCACAGCCACCGTCATCATTGTCATCATCATCAACACCACATCCGCAGCCACCACCATTATTATCATCACCATCATCGATACCTCCACAACCACCATCGTCATCATCATCGCTGTTTCCACAGCCACCATCATCATTGTCATCATCATCATCGCTACCTCCACAGCCACCGTCGTTATCATCATCACCATCATCGCTACCTCCGCAACCGCCATCGTTGTCATCATCACCATCACCGCTACCTCCGCAACCACCGTCGTCGTCATCACCGGTGTTTCTACATCCACCGTCATTATCATCTGTAAAATAACCTCCTTTATCATTGTCGTATTGTTCACCGTTTCCATAGTTATACTTATTATTCACGCAATTATAGTCTTCGTTTCCACAACCATAAGGTTTATTGTTGACGTATACTGGATAATTTTCATCATCATTTTCATTGCTGTCGTCGTAGTCATAGTCTACGTCTGAATCTTCCAGGTAATAATTGTTTCTTCCATAATTTGCGCCTTCGATAGAAACCACCAGGGCGGCGAATCCGAGACATATGAACTGCAAACAGTAAGGAGAATTTAAAAATAAAACCTCTAATCATTATGTGCCATTATTGACTAAATTAAATATGGTCATCAAGACACGCTTCCTTAGCCTCTTTAGATGGTTATCACGCACAATATCATAGTTTTTTGATTTCATTATCATCATTACGTTTAGCCTAAGTCCAAAGCATACACTAGACATAAATCTCTCCTGTCTCATCTTTGGCTTTTCTTTTTTTTTATAGTATATAGTGACGGGACGAGCAGGACAAGGGTCTGATGGTTAGCAACACGCCTGCTCATAAGAACACTGTGTCACACAGCTAATGACTTATCTCTATGCCCTGTAATTTATCTGGAAACATTGCTATTCAAACCTGCTATCACATTCTTCTTCTCTAGTCACTATGTTACGTGCCTTATATTGATTGCCACGGCCATATCATGACTCCATCAAATTTCAGGGTATTGGAATCCTCCAATACCCTGAAATTTGATGGAGTCATGATTTTGACGTTTACCAATATGCGGTTCATAAACTTTACTCTACCTAACTTAAATTCTGCTTGTTTCACAATAAAGTTTTCGTATTCAAAATAAATGGGGTCAAGGTCTCTTACTCCTTCCCCTTAGTAGAAAGGATATTGTGCGCTAATCTATTTTGTATGAGTTTGGTTCATTTTTCCATCTTCATCAAACCGATTCATTTTCAACTTAAAGACACCAAGATTGTCCAACCTATCTTAATAGGCTTAGCAGGCTTTTAAACTACATACGTCAATAGTATATGGGTACTAGCGGCCCGTTCTGGCTTCGCTCGGATCATAACCTAGGCACTGTCTGCAGCGCCATCTGCCGAGCTTATTTGTGAATCTAAACCATCCTCGAATCCTCTTGTACACACACAAAAAACAAAAAAATCAATCAAATCGGTCCCGCCGTTTAGGAGGTGTTTACTGTCAAATGATTAAATTATTAAAATGACTATTATAAAATAGGGATTGGTGATAACAGGGTAAAAATTTAGGGTTGTATATATTTTTAATGACACATTATAAAAAAATTAAAACACAAGAAATTGTACAAAAATAAAATAAAATATTTAGGAGTGAACAACCCTTATCACTTAGGGGTATGAAAAATAGATGGTAGCCGATTCTCAGACCTACTGAATATGCATATAGCATTTGGTAAAAACCAGTAAAGCCGTTTCGGAGGAATAAGGTAACTAACATTGTGACACGAGAATTTTATAAATAAGAAATACAAATTTTAAAAATCTAACATTGGTAACCCTAAACTTTACTAATAAAAATAAATGTTTGTTTTTATAAAACAATTTTAGATTTACCATAAGCTCTACCATAAAAAAATTAATCGAAATAGAGTGAAAAACATTAGCAAAAAAGACAATAATTGATCAGTTATAGAGTGGGATGAAAAATGATTAAATTACTAAAATGGCTATTAAATAATAGGCGTTGGTGATAAAAGGGTACAAGTTAGGTATAAGTTACGGTGGTCTAGTCGGAAGAACGGCGGCTGCCGATCCGGCTACCCCGGGTTCAAACCCCACACGCACCACTGTCTTTTCGAAGTCATGTGCGTAAGCCGCTAACTTAAAACGGTGAAGGAAAACATCGTGAGGAAACCGACATGTACCAAGAATCTTTCGAAGTCATGTGTCATCCGCCAACCCGCACTGGGCCAGCGTGGTGGATTATGGCCTTAACTCTCTCCTTGCGAGAGAAGGCCCCGAGTCCCAGCAGTGGGAATATTTAGTGGGCTGTTGATGATGATGATAAAAGGGTAAAAGTTTAGGGTTGTACCTATGTATTTTTAAGGCCACATTATAAAAAAATGAAAACAAAAAATGTTGTCCGATTTTGTCCCTTATCACTTCAACATCATCAACATCAACAACAACAGCCCACTAAACGTTCCCACTGCTGGGACTCGGGGCCTTCTCTCGCAAGGAGAGAGTTAAGGCCATAATCCACCACGCTGGCCCAGTGCGGGTTGGCGGATGACACATGACTTCGAAAGATTCTAGGTACATGTCGGTTTCCTCACGATGTTTTCCTTCACCGTTTTAAGTTAGCGGCATTACGCACATGACTTCGAAAAGACAGTGGTGCGTGTGGGGTTTGAACCCGGGGTAGGCGGATCGGCACTTAAGGGTAACTTATCACTTAAGGGTATGAAAAATAGCTAGTAGCCGATCCTCAGACCTACTGAATATGCATATAAAATTTGGAAAAAATCAGTTTAGCCGTTTCGGAGGAGTAAGGTAACTAACACTGTGGCATGAGAATTATTTTGTGTACATAATAAAATAATACCAAAAAATGTATAATGTCAAATAAAAATTAATCAGCTGTAAAGGGGCCTTATCAATTAAATGCCGGGCTGTAAAAAAGACTTTGTTCTGACAAAATACAAATTATCCAAATGTTCTAATAAAAATTTACATACAAGATACATAGGTTTTGGAGCGCAGTTCTGCGGAGCAATTCTAAACCCAGTTGCATTGATCTCGACACAGTACCAACCTTTTTGGTCTTTGTCTTATCCGCACATACATTATTTGGAAAACTCTTATAGAGGAAACTTCGAAAATTAGCTTGTACATGAACAAAGAAAAATAACCATTGACTAACTCAAAACCAGAAACAGTCGACAAGCAACCTCTAGATCATAGCAGAGACATAATATCTCACAAAAACAAAACCAACAAAGAGAGGGAATAATAAATAGCAAAGGGCTGGAAGAAGTACCTTGGTATTTGAAAAAACTAACGAAATCCATATAAATAGAAACAAAAGTTGTTTTAGAGATTAACAAGAACAAATAGGCAGGCGGCAGACAGATAAAAATTCTAAAAATGGTAATTTCATGTAAGTACCAGATTTAGTTTTACATGTATTTAGAAAAGCTTCCGATTACGAATTCAAATCAAATCGTTTGTTCATCCAAAAATAGTCCTACATTTATGTTGTCATATTACTCTGGGTTTTAAAAACCCGTATCTTGGTGGCTAGTTCCTTCCTATGGTAACAAAGATGTACATTGCTCGTATAGACCAGGCCTTCAAAAATGGTAAAAAATGAAAAAATTGAAAGGAAAAGGATGAAACCCATTAGAAAAGGAGGGAAATATGATGAAAATGAAAGGAAAAATAAATCACAGTCGATTCAAGTTCGGGAAAAGGGAGGGGGTGAGTTTTAAGGGTGAAAAATGGTTTATCTTGATTTCCGGCAAAACTACAAGTTCTATTGAAAAAAGTTAAATAGCAAAGTTGTAGGTAATAAATAGATCTACAACTTTTGTCTCAACATTTTTTTCACGTAACCTCAAAATTTCGATAAAAAAATCAAATAACCAAGTTTTTTGTTTATCTTATTCAAAAAACTTTTTTTTTTCTACGAAATTTAGTGAAAATTTGCCTTATTATGTCCCGAATATACTGTAGTTTATTTGATTTAAAATTATTACTTTTTGCCTTATTTTACCTTAATATCAAAAAAGCACCCTAATTTTCAATCGAAAATTCATGGGTCAAAATATCAGCTTTTTCCAATACGTCTGGAGGCTTTTTGTTTGTTAAAACCTCTACCTACTTTCTGACGGTGTAAAAAAATATACATTAGCATAGTAAGTGTTCTCAGAAAATGCAAATTTGTACTGTATATTTTTTTTTTGATTTTCAAAAATTATCGACTCTGGTCTAGTGGTGTATTATAATATTCAATCTATTCTATTAATTTTCTAAAGTTTAACATGCAGAAAAACAAACAGACATTTTAATTTCATTTAATTGTATTAACATGGAATTTATAATTATACTAGCAGTGACCCGCGGTTTAACCCGCCTAGTTCCCGATTCGGTATTTTTCTCCAGGATAAAAAGTAGCCTATGTGTTCTTCCAGTACTGTAATCTAACTGTGTTCCAAATTTCAACACAATCCGTTCACACGTTACGACGTGACTGAGCAACATACATCAAAATATCTAAAATTTGCAAATCTTATTTAACTTCAATTGTTTTCATTTGACTCAGTCTCATATTAGTCCACGTCATTGCTTAGCATCATCGATAACGATGTCTAGCGAGCGCCATTCTAGAAAAAAATATTGAAACTTTTAAAACTAAAAAAATATATATATACTCACTAAGAATCCGGTCTTCATGTCGTCGTTCTGATAAAAGTAAGTCGATACTCGACTATTTATTCAGGAATAATATTAGTTATCTATGCACATATATTGGATATAGGGTTGTCACAACTGTGAAAGACGTGGTTGTCCAATGGTGAACATCCAATCCAATCTCATCCAAAGAACATCCAATTTGAGAATCGTATTTTTAGACATCCTAAATATTTTTCCTAGCAGACATGTGCAAACATCTGTGTGTTCTGGTTTGAAGGGCAATGTTTCCAGTGAAATTACAGGGCATAGAGATAAACATCTTATATTACTGGGTGATGAGCGCAGTGCAGTGCTAGGTGATGATTTGGATTCTTCATGTTCCAATAACTGCGTGTCACTGTGCTGTTTTAGGCATGCATGTTGCGTACCATCATGTTTGTTTATCCTGCTCGACTCGTCACTGTATACTGTAAAAAGAGAAGTTTGTCACTTCGAATTTGGAAAAATGTTCTGGAAACGAATTTGTGCTTAAAAGTTTAGTGTAGGAACAGGGCTGGAATTCTCATACCTACCAAATGTACACTATCATCATCATCAGCCGCAAAACGTCCACTGCTGAACAAAGGCCTCCCCCCAAGATTTCCACAACGATAGGTCCCGCGCAACCTGCAACCAGCGGTTTTCAGCGACTTTTGTGAGGTCATCTGTCCATCTAGTGGGAGGCCCTCCAACACTGCGTCTTCCGGTTCGTCGTCGCCACTCGAGAACCTTTCTTCCCCATCGGTTGTCAGTTCTTCGAGCGATATGGCCTGCCCATTGCCACTGCAGCTTGCTTACCCTTTGAGCTATGTCGCCCACTTTCGTTCTTTTGCGAATATCTTCATTACGGATTCTGTCGCGCAAAGAGACTCCGAGCATAGCTCTCTCCATAGCTCGCTGTGTGACTTTGAGCTTTGTTATGAGGCCCACAGTTAAGGACCACGTCTCAGTTCCATAAGCCATCACTGGCAACACGCACTGGTTAAAGACTTTTGTTTTTAGGCATTGGGGTATTTTGGACTCAAAGATGTGTCGAAGTTTCCCGAACGCTGCCCATCCGAGTTGGATCCTTCGCTGGACCTCTTTGTCGAAGTTGGATCTACCTAATTGAATCTTTTGACCAAGGTAGACGTATTCGTCAACAACTTCGAGTGTGGTATTCCCAAAAATAACCGGTACAGGTGAGACATGAACATTTGACATGACCTTCGTCTTGTCCATGTTCATCCTCAAACCAACCTGTTGGGATACTCTACTGAGGTCCCTGAGCATTGCACCGAGGTCCTCCAGCGACTCCGCCACAATAACTATGTCGTCGGCAAACCGAAGGTGAGTGATGCATTCGCCGTTGATATTGATGCCATGTCCGTTCCAGTCCAGTAGCTTGAAAACGTCTTCCAGCGCGGCAGTGAACAGTTCCGGAGATATAACATCTCCCTGTCTCACGCCTTTCTGTAGCTGGATATGTTTTGTGCACTGGTCCTGTAACCGGACAGACATTGTGGCTTTGTTGTAAACACACTTCAACACTTCGATATAGCGATAGTCGATGCGGTATCGTTGGAGAGACTGAAGCACTGCCCAGGTCTCGATGGAATCGAAGGCTTTCTCATAGTCCACATACGCTATACATAGTGGCCGATTATACTCCTCGGTTTTCTGTATAATCTGCCGGAGCGTAGGTATGTGGTCTATGGTACTATAGCCTTTTCGGAAACCGGCTTGTTCGGGTGGCTGAAAGTCGTCAAACCTGCGTGCGAGACGATTCGTGATTACCCTCGAAAACAATTTATAAGCGTGGCTCAGAAGTGAGATGGGTCTGTAGTTCTTCAACAAGGTGTTGTCACCTTTTTTGAAGAAGAGCACCACCACACTTCTGCTCCACGCTTCTGGCGTATTACCGCCAAGTATGACGGAGTCGAACAGCTTCTGGACCTTCTTCTTCTTAAGTACCGGTTTTCCACCCGCTCTCATAAGCTCAGTCGTAATTCCGTCGTCGCCAGGTGCCTTGTTGTTTTTAAGTTGTTTGAGGGCCATCCTAATCTCATACAGGCTGACTTCCGGGATATCTTCGGTAAAGTGCCGGGTAAGCTTGGCTCTGGGCTCTTCTGCCATGCTAGCGACAAGTTGTGCTTGTGTAGAGGTGTATAACTGTTCATAGAACCTCTCAATCTCCTCCAAAATCTCGGGCTTCGACGAGACTACGTTACCGCTATCGGTCTTCAGTTTGGCCAGCTCTGCAATATGTCCAAACCTGAATAAATTTTTGAAAGTGCATTTTGTATTTCATATAAATATCATAATCATATAAGTATAAATATTAAAATCATCAAAATCTATCGAGCCCGCTACATTGGCACGTCGAGGACACAATCCCCTAAGATTTTACCCTATCAAAAAATGCTCAACTCGGCTAAAAAGTTTTCATTTAAAAAAAAAATGTCCAACCCTGGACGAAGGTGGGGTGTGAGTCACTAGTCTCGTAAATACCATGTGTGACAACCCTAATCAATAATTTCAAAACTATTGTATAGAACTTCAGAATAATACTATTACGGAAAGTAGAATTGCAATTACTAGTATAATTAAACAATTTGCTTTCAAATTTTCAGGTAAACGTGTGTTTTTACCAAGAGTGTTGCTTGCTCACTGTATATCGACCCCAAATTTCTATGGGCCCATTTAGACTGAGTTTCTGCTTTAGTTCGAGAAATGGTACGCAAAGTACCACTAGCGCTCAGCATAACATTATCGTTTCTAATCCTACTACAGTAAAACTCCAATTATCCGAATTAATGGGGACTGGGACCCATTCGGATAATCAAATATTCGGATAATCGGATTTAAAAAAAAAAAATTGCCATTGGAGAGAATAAAAGCTACGTTTTGATATTGCACTATTTTTTTATTGAATTAAATGAAAGAAACATGAAATTTTCACATGTTTTAAATATAAATAAAATGTACTTATGTACAAGTTTAGAAATAAAAATCATTGTTTTTTAAACATCTCCGCCAATGTAAGCTGTTTTGCGGTCTTCAACCGTTTTCGGGCAGCCAGGTCACGCATTCGCTTGACGGTGAGCAGTTGCAAGTGGTCACACTCGGGCTGACGCTCCATCCACTTCAAAGCAGTCTCGAGGCCGTTGTGCCTACACACGCGGGGGGAAGTCAGTGTAGGCACAACGGCAAGTTAAGACAAGTCAAGTCAAGACTTGACGCGCAAACACTGGCTTCGCTTGTGATTCGGATAATCGGCGATTCGGATAGTGGGAGTTCGGATAATTGGAGTTCTACTGTACCTACTAATACTAAATGTCCATGTTTGGATGTTTGTAGCTCAATCACGTCGGAACAGCTGAACGGATCGGCCCGAAATTCGGAATACAGTTAGATTATAGTCTAGAATAACACGTGTTAATGTTTATCGCGATAAAATAAGGAGAACGAGAACATGGCGAGTAAAATCTCAAGACGTTTCTAGTTGTTAACAAAAAGCTACCAACAAGGGTCCATGGAGTTTAAGTTTAATTTGACTGGCCTTGTGGCTAAGTGGTTAGTAGCTCTGCCTGCGAAGCCAAGGGCCGTGGGTTCGATCCCCACCCAGTGCAAATATTTGTGTGATGAATTCAAATGTTTGCACTGTGTCTGGGTGTTTCTATGTATAATAAGTATGTATTTAAAATTATATAAGTATTATATCAGCTATCTGGCCGCCATCACACAAGCTTTGCTTAGTTTGGGGTCAGATGGTGTTATGTGTGAATTGTCCACCAATATTTATATTATATTTATATTTCATATTAATGTTCCAAAAAAAAAAAAAAAAAAATGGCAGTCATAGGAACTGCCGATAGAAGTGAAAACTTAGAACTCAGAATTTGATTTGATTTCTGTTGCCCTGGTATCTGGAGATAAACGCTGGGCTGTTGGAAGTAGGTAATCGAAACTCTTTACTGTTTCTGTTACCCTGGTACCTACCTGGCCGTTTTTACCGAGTTTACCGGAAGATTTAATATCCGATCCGATCCATTATCATATCAGAGCGTGACGATTGATGAATCCATTTCACAGCCCACGAAAATTCTGTCTATAGCGCGCCTAAAGAAGTTTTCACTTCAAAAAGGTTGTCTGTAAAGTCGATTTACTGACGATAGTTAAACGTGACAACGTCTTAAGAAATCAGTACGCTGATAGCGCGAGTAGTGATACCGCTCGACTCGGCGGGTGGCGCCCTCAGCGCTCAGCTTCGTCCGCATGGCACTGACGACGAACTAACGGTAACGTTACATGACGTCATGTTTTGCGGGCGTGCAGCCGGCTTCACCGAATTATAAGACGTTATCACGTCAATAAGGAGAACGAGAACATGGCGAGTTAAATCTCAAGACGCTTCTAGTTGTTGACAAAAAGCTACCAACAAGGGTCCATGGAGTATAATGTTCCAAAAAAAAAATGGTTGTCTGTAAAGTCGGTTTACTGACGATAGTTGAACGTGACAACGTCTAGTATTTGTGTTAAGCGCCATCTAGGTAAAACATTCTGAAGCTTTTTGAAAAGCTGTTCAAAGCGCCATCTCTGGGTACATCATTGTACTAGCACAAGTTCTTAACTTCATATCGTCGCTTTTCTAAAACATAGACAGACTCCGGGAACGTAATACACATTTCACTCACTAGATGGTGGGAAAAGTAATAAGGCGAGGTAACGGCGGTAAATATCATCTAATCTATGGCGGCAACGTTACATGACGTCATGTTTTGCGGGCGTGCAGCCGGCTTCATCGAATTATAAGACGTTATCACGTCAAAAATGTTTTTGTTTAAAACATTGATCATCTCTATGATCATTGTATGTATTTGAGTTCTGAGATTTGTATCTATGATCATTGTATGTATTTGAGTTCAGTAATCCTAAGCACAGCACGAGCAGCCCACTCTTGCACCCCTTGGGGTCTAGGATTCTTTTTTCACGATGACACATTTTATCGAAGGAATCATCTTTTCTTTTTCGTTTTTTTTTTTTTATATGTTTGTACTTGATCACCATCTCTCGTCTACGATGGAACGTGTTGGTCTATGATGGAACGATTTAACCCGGCAAAGTATCAACGCAAGTTCCATCCAATCTCCGTGGCATGAGAGTCATACCTACCATCAGGTATTTTGCCATTAGGATCACTGGAGTCAAATATGCTTGGGACTTGGGACATTGCTGGTAGTAGTAGCCCAGTGTATAGTATCATCAGGCAAATGTCCTGCTCATATCGTCACTATACCCACTGTAAAAAATGTCATTGATACTGGCGCATGGCGTAGCGGACAGTACACAGTATAGTCTGTGAGAGTGTGAGTTTAGAGAAGGAAGATCACGGTCACCGTTTTTATTTTTGGCAGCAGCACATTGTCAACGATGGGTTTTAACCACCGACTCAACAAACAACATAATATCCCCATATTATCATAAGATTTCTCGAACCATGAACGTGCGAGAAACTACGTCTAAATGGGTCTTTAACCTTTATTGGAACTTGTGGTATGGGTTTGGTCCCGAACAACATTTAGTAGGCACCAAGAGCAGTGGTAGGACTCTTGGCAGAGTCCGCCTGGGGAAGGACCACACCTTTGCCAAATATTCTACCGCCAAGCAATAATGTGCAAACATTACTGTGTTCCGGTCTGAAGGGCAATGTTTCCAGATAAATTACAGGGCTTAGAGATATAACAACTTAGATCTCTGGGTGACGAGCGCAGTGCAGTGCTAGGTAATGATTTGGAATCTACATGTTCCAATAGCTGCGTGTCACTGTGTTGTTACTTGCTTACCATCAGGCACATGACCTGCTCGTCTCGTCACTCATTATTTAAAAAAAAAAAAAAAAAAAAGAGGAATAATAATGAAATATCAAGCATACAACATGTGTTACTTGAGTGTGGTCAGGGCAGAATAGCTGAGAGTGCGCTGTACAATTTTACAATGAGTCCAGTCAACTGACTCGACTGAAAGTAACAAGTCCAGTCAACTTTTTTTTTTCAAGGAGAATCCCTCCGGGGTACTCAAAATGTGGGACTCTCCGCCACAATGGCGGCCTGCCCACTAAAAGCCCCTGGGGTGTTTCATCCGTACGCTGAAGTGCAGGAGCTACGAGAATACTTTCGCACAAAATTCTTAATGAATCCCACCGCGGTACTCAATATGTGGAACTCTCCGTCACAATGGCGACCTGCCCACTAAAAGCCCCTAGGGTATTTCATCCGTACGCTGAAGTGCAGGAGCTACGGGAATACTTTCGCACTACACCACGACCCCGGCAGCGATGGTCCCCTGGTACAATACAATAACACTTTATTGGCACCACAAACAAAGTTGGTACCCGTCTCAACAGGGATGCTTTCTCCAACCCTCTTTCACAGCGCGCACGCCATCACTGGGGCTATACTCAGCCGGGCCCGCCTGCGCGGGCCTCCACGGGCCTGGGTTGCGGGTTGCGGGACATGCGGCAACCGTAGGATAAGGTCTCGGACCCCGGGCTTGTGATTGCCATGGAGCCAACCAGGCCTTTTCGGCCGAGTCCGACCCTGGCTATACTTGTCAAGCGACTTTATATTCAAAAATTTGGCACTAAAAATATTAAATTACTAGCTTTTACCCGCGACTTCGTCCGCGCGAAATAAAAACAAAGTAACTCAGGTAGTACCTATTTTTGTACCCAGACATATTTACGGTTACTAAAAACAGATTATAATAAAACAATTTCATACAATTTCATCAAAATCGGTTCAGTTGTTCAGGTGTGAGACATTCGTCCCCCATTTCAACTCAAATTTCATTATAGATCATCAAGAAATTACAAAATTGCTGGAACAAACATTTATTGGATTCGTGCCAAGTGCCTATATAAAGAGTTTCATAGTTTTATGTTCAACGATTGGGAACTTCCAAATTGACATTCATCCCCCATTTTAACCCCAATTTCACCCCCGTGCAGTTCGAAATTACGAAATTGATAGAACAAACATTCGTTTGCTTCGTGTCAAGTGTCTATATACAGAGTTTCATGGTTTTACCTTCAACGGTTGCGAACTTTCAATTTTATATTCATCCCCCATTTTGAACCCCAATGTCACCCCCGTACAGTTCGAAATTACAAAATTGCTAGAACCAACATTCGTATGCTTCGTGCCCATTGTCTATATACAGAGTTTCGTAGTTTTATCTTCAACGGTTGGGAACTTTCATATTGACATGCATCCCCCCCATTTCAACCCCAATTTCACCCCCGTACAGTTCGAAATTACAAATTTTATAGAACAAACATTTCATTGCTTCGTGTCAAGTGTCTAGATACAAAATTTTATAACTTTGAAAATCAAGTATTTTCATACAACCCTTCATCCCTTGTTTCACCCTCTTAGGGGTTGAATTTCGCAAAACCCCGTCTTAGCGAGCGCCTACGTGCTAAAAGAGACCTCCATGCAACATTTCAGATTCCTAGCATTTGTAGTTTCTGAGATTCCTTGATGAGTGACCTTTCGCTTTTAAATATATAGAAGAAGAAGATAACTAGCTGAACGCGCGCGCGTTGCTACGCCATCTATCGAAAATCGATCGTACCAATTCAAATTTTGAACAAATTCGGTTACTTTAGGTTCTAATGACGCGGGGTGCGGGGTTCGGGAACCTCCGCGTGGTGCACCCCGGGCATCACACAACAACTTGCCCCGGCGGCATTTTGTTGTGTTATGGCTAATCTCGGACGAGACGGAAGGGCTTCTACACGTGACCCGAAAGGGCCGCGCGTAGAAGCCTAGATGGTGCGGGGTCCCCTGGGAGCTGTCTGCTACGCAGAGAGCTCCCAGGTGGACCAAGGGGAGGAGATCTCCAAAGAGATCAATGAGATGCTGTGCGTGGCGACATCTGGCGTTTTTCGCTGGGTGTCGCGACGCACAGCAGCCAAGTCTCAAGGTTCGGGGGTCGCTGAGGGGAGTGTCTGGCACGTGAGTCCGAGATCGCGCTGCTTACAGGGCGCGGTCTCGGGCTTGCGATCCAGGCATGGTCGGCGGGAAGCCGGCCGCTAGACCCCCACCCAGGGGAGCTATACCCTTTAATTTAGTAATTAAAAATGGCACATACAAGTGGTTTTAGAGGTTTTACCCAGGAGGGTCCCCGAGAGGGGGAATCCCTCCACGTCTCAGAAGAGACGTGCAGCCCCGCGTACTCTGGGGGGGGCGAAAACCACAACACAAACAACAACGACCATGGCGAACCAAACACTGACACCGACAGCACATGTATTGGCACAAGGGAGGCACGCGTGTTGCTCACGCGTGTCGAGACGGCGGCGATGGCGGACGACAGCGACGACGAGTCCGCCGGTAGTGGGAGGCTGGAGCTGTCGTTGCCCGTTCCCTCCGAAGGACGCTCTCGCAAGAGAAGCCTAGAGAGGGAGGGCTACGACAGCTGCCGCTCCCACTCCTGCTCCGGGTCTAGTGATACCTTGGAGGGCCCAACGGCCACCAAGGTACCCACTGCCCGGAGAGGGAGAGGGAGAGGCAGGGGCAGGCCGCCTACTACTAGCGGCGAATTCGTCGGCTTGGCCAAATCGCGGGCCGAGCTCAGCCTCGCGAGGGCGGAAGAGCAGCGCCTGCTGCTCGAGGAGGAGCTCTACGACGAGCAGCAGGCGAGGAGCGAGAGGGCGAGGTCCCTCTTCGCGAGGCGGCGGGAGGCCCCCGAGTTCGGCGGAGTTGACTCCGTCGAACTCGCCAGGGTGGTGAAGGACTCGGTGGCCACCATAACATCGGTGGCCACCAGGTCCGGAAACCTCAAGGGCACGTTCGTGCGCGCCTTGAAGGAGGCAGCAACTGCGGTTGATGCCTCCTTCAAGGAGCTCAACGAGCGTACGGCCACGGAGGAGGTGGCTCTCCTGAGGGAGGCCAATAAAAAGCTCATGTCGGATCTCGCTGAGATCCGACGTGAGCTTGCGGAGCTGAAGGCTGCACGGGAGAGACCGACTCCGGCCCCGGCAGCCACAGTTCCGCCCCCTCCCTCGGGACAGTCGCCTCCTCTGGAGGATGTAATGCGGGCGGTCATGGTGCAGGTGGGCACCATGATCTCCGCCCGCTTCGCGGGTTTGGAGGAGCGGTTGCTACCTCCACAGCGCCTCAGGCCGCCTCTTGCGGCGGATAAGCGCAGGGAGGAACCGCCGCCGGTGCCAAGCACCTCGACTGCTGTGCCGGGCTCTGCGCCTGCGCCAAAGCGACGCAGGCGCAAAGCTGGGAGGACGCAGGAGCTCCCACCTCCGGAGAGAACTCTTCTTGAAACCGCGACTGCGACTTCGCGACCGGCTCCCTCGTTGGAGACATGGTCCGAAGTCGTCAGGCGCGGTTCCAAGAAGAAGAAGAAGAAGAAGGCGGCGCAAGGGCCGCGGTCAACCCCGGCTAAGGCGAAGACCCCTAAACTCCGCCCCCCCCGTACTGCAGCGGTGGTCATCACGCTGCAGCCGGGAGCGGAGGAGAGGAGTCTCTCCTACGCCAGGGTGTTGGGGGAGGCCAGGGGTCGAATAGACCTCGCGGCCCTCAACCTCCCGCCCTTGAGAATGCGCACCACCATGACGGGGGCGCGCATTCTCGAGGTGCCGGGAGAAGAACGGGAGGCCAAGGCTGACTGCCTGGCCTCCAAGTTAAAGGAAGTGTTCGGCAACTCCCAGGAGTTGACGGTGTCGCGCCCGACCCTCACCGCAGACTTGCGTGTGAGTGGTTTGGACGACTCCGTCAACTCCGAGGAGTTGACGAGAGTTCTGGCGCGGGCAGGGGGATGCCCAGCGCCAGAAATCAAGCTGGGGGACATAAGGCGGGGCCCAGGTGGCATGGGCACCGCCTTTGTCAGGTGTCCCGTCGTTGCCGCCAAGAAATTGGTGGCAAACGGCGGGCGCCTGCTGGTGGGATGGGTGGCGGCGTCGGTCAAGCTCTTGGAAGCGAGACCACGCCGCTGCTTCCGCTGCCTTGCACTGGGCCACGTTCAGGCCCAGTGCAAGTCAGCGGTTGACCGCAGCGAAGAATGCTATCGCTGCGGTCAACTTGGCCACAAGGCCAAAGCTTGCTCGGCCGCCCCCCGCTGCTCCCTTTGTGCAGCAGCGGGAAGGCCTGCGGGGCACCTGTCTGGGAGCAGCGCCTGTGCTGAGCCCCCATCAAAGACAGGAGCTCCCAGGAGGCAGTCTGCTGCGACCAACTCCGGGTCGCAGCTGACCGGCTCCACGGCGGAGCAGCGGGGCAGCATGGAGGAAAGTTAGTATGGCGCCCATACTAACTTTCCTCCAGGCCAATATCAATCACTCCGCCCGTGCACAGGACCTTTTGCTCCAGTGCATGGCGGAGCGATTGATCACGGTGTGTGTGGTGGCCGAACCATACCGGGTCCCCCCCAGGTCAGACTGGGTCGGGGACCTGGATGGTCTGGTGGCAATCACCACACAGTCGCCGGCCCTCTCGCCCACTCTCGACAAAGTCACTAGGGGAAGTGGCTTTGTCGCGACTGAGGTGGGAGGCACCGTGGTGGTGGGGGTGTACTTTTCTCCCAACAGGGTCCTTGCCGAGTTCGAGAGATTTCTCGGCGAGGTAGGGACCCTGGTGGGACGGAGTCGCCCCCGCCAAGTCATCGTCCTCGGTGACCTCAACGCCAAATCTGTGGCGTGGGGGTCATCGACGACAGATGCAAAGGGGAGGGAGCTGGGGGAGTGGCTCGCGGAAGCGGGGCTCTGTGTCCTCAATAGAGGCACAGAGCACACGTGCGTGCGGCAATGGGGAGGGTCGGTGGTCGATGTGACCTTCGCCACCCCGGAGCTCGCACGCCGTGTCCATAACTGGAGGGTGCTGGTCGATGAGGAGACACTATCCGATCACCGCTACATATCGTTTAGTGTCTCCCCATCGACAGCGGATGGAGGACAGGGAGCCTCCCTGCCGGTGACGGGCCCGCGATGGGGGTTGAAGCGCCTGGACTTGGAGAAGCTGCAGGAGGCAGCCATTGTCCAGGCGTGGAACCCGGCTCCATCACCACCGGTAGACCTAGACGCGGAGGCCGATGCGCTGTGCATGGCGATGTCGCACGTTTGCGTTGCGGCCATGCCCCGCGTAAAGGCCCTCCCAATGAAGCGTCAGGTCTACTGGTGGTCGGAGGTGATTGCGGAGCTCCGGCGGTGCTGCGTAGTGAGGAGGCGTCACTACCTGCACTACCGGCGGAGGAGGCTCCAGGAGCCGGCGGAGTTGGACGCCCGCTATGCCGCCTACAGGGCGGCGTCGCGGGCTCTCCGCACTGCCATCGCCGAGGCCAAGTCGGCATCGTGGAACCAGCTGCTGGAGACACTGGACCGAGATCCGTGGGGGCGTCCCTACCTACTGGCGAGGCGAAAGCTTCGCCCATGGACGCCTCCAGTCACCAGCATGCTGGAGCCACGATTCCTGCGGCGGGTGGTCGAGGGACTGTTCCCGGCTAGCCCGGGAACCGACTTTGTCCCTCCCACGGCGATGGTGGCGCGGACCGAAGACTCCGCCGAGGAGGAGGAGGGGGAGGAGGACGAGCTTCTCGACGTCTCCGAGGGAGAGTTGGGAGCCGCCGTCCTGAGAATGAGGGCCAAGGACACGGCGCCGGGGCCTGATGGCATACCCGGCCGTGCTTGGGCCCTCGCTCAGGACGCCCTCGGCCCTCGCCTCCGGGATCTCCTGAGTCGCTGCATGCGCGAAGGGAGATTCCCGAGGCGATGGAAGAGGGGGAAGCTCGTCCTCCTCCGGAAGGAGGGGCGGCCCGCGGACGAACCCTCGGGGTATCGTCCGATCGTGCTGCTTGACGAGGCGGGCAAGCTCTTGGAGCGTGTCATCGCTGCCCGCCTCGCCAAGCACCTCGAAAGGGTGGGCCCGAACTTGTCCGAAAGGCAGTTCGGGTTTCGTAGAGGTCGTTCGACAATCGACGCTATTCGTCTTGTCAACGACCTCTACGAGGGTGTATCCGGGGACGGGGTGTTGTTGGCGGTGTCGCTAGACATAGCGAACGCCTTCAACTCCCTGCCCTGGATCACCATAAAAGAGGCGCTGGGGTACCATAGAGTGCCCCGGTACCTGCGGCGCCTCCTTGGGGACTATCTCTCTGACAGAGAGATAGTCTACCCAAGAAGGGATGGGGAAGGTTCCAGCCCCATGTCACGAGGGGTTCCACAGGGGTCTGCTCTCGGGCCACCCCTGTGGAACCTCGGCTACGACTGGGTGCTGAGGTGCGGTAACCTGCCTGACATCAGCTTAATCTGTTACGCTGATAACACGCTGGTTACCGCAAGGGGGGGGACCTTTCGCCAGGCGGCGATCCTGGCCACTGCGAGTGTAGCGGCCGTGGTGGCCAGGATTAGGAGTTTGGGCCTGGAGGTGGCGCTCCACAAGTCTGAGGCCATCTGTTTTCATGATGGCCCCAGACGAGCGCCACCTGCAGGCGCCAACATTGTGGTGGGTGGGGTTTCCATCCCTGTCAAGCCGACACTGAAGTATCTCGGTGTCGTGCTTGACAGCAGATGGAACTGGGGGCCGCATCTGCGTCAACTAACCCCCAAGTTGACGCAGACTGCGGCGGCGCTGGGCCGGCTTCTGCCCAATATGGGAGGCGGTGGAGCGCGCTGCCGCCACCTTTACATGGCGGTGGTGCGCTCCATGGCCATGTATGGTGCTCCCATATGGGCAAGAAGGTTGGGCCGCGGGGAGGAGGCTCTCCTCCACAGCGCCCAGAGGGTGATGGCCGTGAGAGTGTGTCGGGGCTACCGCACACTCTCACACGAGGTGGCGTGCGTCCTTGCGGGATCGCTGCCCTGGTGCCTAGAGGCCGAGGTTTTATCCTCGGTCTACTGGCGCCGGGTGCGAGCCCAAGAGGACGAGCTGCGCCCTGCCCCACAGGAGGTGGTGCGGTGGCGCAGCGATGCCAGGGCCATCGCTCTGGAGAGGTGGAGAGAGCGGATTCTCTCTGGATCCACTCAGAGGGGGGCCGGCGCTCGACGGCTCCTCGAGGCGCTGCGGCCCATACTCACTGAGTGGGTCCAGAGAGACCATGGGGTACTTACCTTCCGGACTACACAAGTGCTCTCGGGACATGGATGTTTCGGGAGATACTTGTGTAGGGTTGCCGGAAGGGAAGAGACCCCGGTGTGCCACCGGTGCGGTTGCGCGGAAGACACTGCGCAACACGCACTGGAGGCATGCCCGGGGGAAGAGGACGCGCGACGTTCCCTAGTCGCGGTCCTGGGGGCAGATCTCTCATTGCCGACCATCTTACCCAAGATGCTCGACAATGAGAGATCATGGGAAGCTTTCGTCTCCTTCTGCGAGACTACTGTCTCACGGAGGGAGACGGAGGAGCGAGAGAGGGAGCTTGACCCTCTCGCTCCTCCTTGCAGGCGGAAGCGGACACGCGGGCGAGCCACTAGGGCTCGCACCCCGTCTCCGCTCGGAGGGCCTGGGCCATCGGGCACTGCCTGATGGCCCACGCTCCTCCCGAGGTGGGGGACGCGCTGCTATAGGTTTTCCAGCGCGTCCCAGGAGCCACAATGCGGGGGTTCCGACCCCCCGCGAGGCGGGCCCGAAAGGGCGAATGGTGGTGTCAGAGTTGCGCGGGCGAATGCGAAAGCGGTTCCGCAACTCTGACACTGCACCATGGTAGGGAAATCTTGTGAAGGGGGTTTAGTTGGTATTGTGCCCTTCTGGCACCGAGTCCAACACAGTCCAACACTGCAACACTGCGTGCGTAAATGCATTCCCCTACACAATAAAAAAAAAAAAAAAAAAAAAAAAAGGTTCTAATGACGCAACCTTTAAAATATGGCATATTCTGTCACGCAACGAAAGCTCTCAAAAAGCAATATTTTTCCCCGTTTTTGTGACATTTTTCATTCATGCTCGGCTCCTGTTGATAGTAGCGTAATGTTAAATAGCATATAGCCTTCCCCGATAAATGGACTATCCTACAAAGAAAGAATCGTTCAATTCGGACCAGTAGTTCCAGAGATCCTTGCATTCATACAACAAACATACAAACAAACAAACTCTTCAGCTTTATAATATTAGTATAGATGATAAAAATCAAACAGAGAGTGAAAGCAAATGAAATGTATACCTAACTCAGAGTTTCAGTATTAAATAGTACTAATATTGCAAGACCGATGATCGGGCTGAGTGGTGAATTTTGGGAGAGGTCTATTGCCCAGCAGTGGAGGAATACAGGCTGATGATGAAGGTTGCATCATACGTCACCTGTATAGTTTCAAATGTACTGGTGTTACGTCTGTCAGTGATGTGAACTCACAAGATTTCATCCGTCTAAAGTGTTCTAACGCTGAGGTTCCGCTCAGCATCCCCGCCGGGCCGCCGTCTCTACGTCACTGCACTCGAACCCATAATAGGTAGTACATTATGATACAAGTGCGCTAAGTTGATAATTACAGCCGAGGCGTTATACTATAATTCGCAGAGGCTGTAATTGTCAAAGCGTACGTATGTCATACGACGTTTTGTAACATATTTAATAAATAAAACTCTGACGACATTTTCACTTAAAAATAATACAGCGAAAAAAAGGGCGCGGAATAATTTGTACTGGTTCAGTTGTTCACAGATTAGCAATGCGCGCGCATCGGCGCCTTTTTTTTATGGAACGGCACAAAACCAGCTAGTACCTAAGATGCCATGTAATAAAGTAAATTAATATTTTTGTGTTTTGTTACAGATATATTGTTGTAATTTATGGTCAAAATGAATTAAATTAACGAATTAAATAATTCTTTGTTATATTTTACCTCTCAAAGTTAATTTTATTCATAAAATGTTGACCACTTTTCAGACATAAAAACTCTTTACTAAAATTTAAAAAGGTATCGTTCTTTTTAGATGGATCATTTTGATAAGCCGTGCGTTTTACATTACATTACCGTACAAGTAGGTAATGAGATACATTACGATACAGAAATTGATGCAATAGGAGACCCGTTACGAGCAAATGTGCTATAAATTAATAAATATGGGTGGACAAGTCACACACAACACCATCTGACCCCAAACTGAGCACAACTTGTATTATGGCGGCCAGATAGCTGATATAGTTGTAAATACATACTTATTAGACATAGAAACTAATCTAATAAGTAATATTGCTCTAGAACTTTATAGATTTTGGGTAGTACTTGGATATTTTTATTTTTATTTAATTAAGAGTGACGAGACGAGCAGGACATGTGCCTGATGGTAAGCAACATGCCCGCCACGTAACAGCACAGTGACACGCAGCTATTGGAACATGAAGAGTACAAATCATTACCTAGCACCGCACTACGCTCGTCACCCAGACATCTAAGTTGTTATATCTCTAAGCCCTGTAATTTCACTGGAAACATTGCCCTTCAAACCGGAACACAGTAATGTTTGCTCATTACTGTTTGGCGGTAGAATAACTGGCAAAGGTGTGGTACTTCCCCAGGCGGACTCTGCTAAGACTCCTACCACTACTAAATGTACATACAATACACAGAGATGTTTAGCATAAGAGGTGTGGTGTTTGTTGAATAAAAAAAAATCAATTAGATTATAGACAAGTTAGATTATACGTAAAAGCAATTCTTTAATACAGTCTGATTAGTTTTTTTTCCTTTTTAATACAATTAACTTCATTACGCGCTTCAAACTACAATCATTTGAGTCTCTCCAGCCGCTGCGGTAGCGACTATCGTTGTCGATGCAGCCACTAGTTTACTAATAACTGTTGTTGTTTCCACAGCCATCGCTGCCACAACCTCCATAATTATTAACATGATCATTGTTATCATAACTGTTGTTTATGTTGTCATACCTATCATCATTATTGCCGCAGTTGTTGCCACAGCCGCCATCATTGTTGTTACGGCCACAACCTTTGCTTCCGCACCCTCCATAGTTATTAGCACTGTCACTGTTATCATAATTGTTGTATATGATGACAGCTATGTCATCAATATTTCCACAGTTGTTGCCGCCACATCCGCCATCGTTGTTGTCATAATTGTTGCTATCGCCACAACCATTGCTTCCGCAACCTCCGTCATTATTAACACCATCATTGTTGTTTACGTAGTCGTAGTTGTCATCATTATCTCCACAGTTGTTGCCGCCACAACCACCATCGTTGTTGACGTGGCCATCATTGTTATCATAATTGTTGCCATCCCTACAGCCATTGCTCCCGCAACCTCCGTAATTATTAACACCATCATTGTTGTTTACGGAGTCATAGTTGTCATCAATATTTGCACAATTGTCACCCCTACAGCCACTTTTGTTGTTCACATAGTCATTATTACTGTCATAATTGTTGTCATCGCCACAGCCATTACTGCCGCAACCGGCATAATTATTATCACTATCGTTGTTGTCATAACTGTTGTTCACGTAGTCATAGTTGTCGTCATTATTCCCACAGTTGTTGCTGCCACAGGGATTGCTGTTGCTATCATCGTCATAATTTACACGGTTGTAACTTGCTCCTTCGGACACCACCACCAGGGTAGCGCAACCAAAACAGATGACCTGTGAAGAGAAATCGAAATTTATGATTTTAAACTTTTTTCTTCTGTGCTTAAATTCTAAATAGTTAATTATTTATGCCACGTAAAAAAGACGTGGTCTCAAAACATCTGGTTGCAATTATAGTGAGGTTGTACTAACTAATGTTTGCACATCTGATTATTTTTCCAAGTACGTATTTGTGTTTGTTGACACTTTTTAAAGCCATAGGAAAAGATCGTGAGAAATCCTTCATTTTTTTCAAAAACCAACATTATTTCCAGAACAACTAACTAGTTTTACGCCGCTATGCTACTTTGATTCACATATTTCATTAAACTTAGTTGTTTTTTTTTTAAATTATTTTATTATCAAATATCAAAGCAATTAGTTTACTGAGTGCTTGATTCATAAATCGAAGTCAGTGAGATGGTTTATCATGAAAACAAAAAGAAAATAAGTAGCATTAGGTATGAGACCACGTCGTAGTGTAAGGAAAAACTATTCCCTAGAGAACTTTGCTTTTTTTTCGTGATAGGCTATGCCCTTTTTTAGACTAAATATGAATAGGTTAGTTTCAAATTTCACAGATAAGCATTCAGTCTTTCCGACGTAATTGATCAACAAACATCTATGAAAACTAACGCAGTTATTTTAGCTAGCGGCTTACTCACGTGTGACATGTTCAGTCCAGCCCAACTTAAGTTTCAGGCTATGCAGAACGGGATGCGGTCACGCGCGCAATCCTCTCAAAATGGCCGCCAAATGCGCCAGTTACTTAAGTCGAGCTGAATCGACAATATCACACGTAACTTGAATTGATTTAAAATCCTACTAATATTGATATTAATGAAATAAAATAAAAGTAATTTAATCCAGATTAACAATCCACAATTAAATAATATTATATATGATCATACCTATTTAATTTATAATATTTTATAAACGCGAAAATTTGTAAGTATGGATGGCTGAATGGATGTTTGTTACTCTTTCACGTTAAAACTACTAAAGGGATTTGGATGAAATTTGGTACATACATAGAAAATGGTCTGGAATAACACATAGGTTACTTTTCATCCCGATAAAATAACAGGATCGGGAACTACGCGGGTGAAACCGCGGTGCACTGCTAGTAATTTATCAACTTTATTAATTAATTAAAATGAAATATGAAATTTGTACAGTTGACGTGGCCGTGTTTAAACAAAACAGAACCAAATTACTTACTAAAAGCTGGCTCTTCATTTCTCTTTACTGATAAAAATGTACGTGAATTCGTCTATTTAAAGAGAAATAATAATATATATCTATGTACATAAATTAAGGTATATGTATTCAAAATTTTAAAAAGTCAAATACAGAATAAGAATAACAGAAAACAGATAAGGTTAACCAGAAACTGCAGGTCATTTTATCATATTTTTTTTTATACCAACCCCGCAAGTTCAGAGACTTCGTCCTATTGGCGGGTAGTTTTTCTTTACATTGTGCTAATATTTTATGGCTGAAGAGTTAAGTTTGTTTGAACGTGCTAATATCAGGAACATGTGGACCGTTGGATATATACCTAAATACGGAGTCTCGGAGTGCTATTATAGACTATACATAATATATAAGTATCACTGGCCAAGCCGGTGCCGGGATACTAGGCATAGTATAATGACAATAATTTGGATTTTTTTTTCTGGTCATGACAAGGTTAGTTGATTTTTTTATTTAAACCATTTTTATATCTCTAATATTATGCATTTAAAATGTCGTGTTTGGAATACCAAGCCCCTATCAGTTTAATGCACTCTTTATGCCTTACCCCTTTATGAATAATCTAATTAGTCATACAATTACAGTTGCTGCTGTAGAATAACTAAAAAATGTCGATGATGCCCACATTTTATTGACCGTGATGTTTGTTGAATTCCCCCCTAACTCCTGATCAAAAAGAAGGGTGTTATATGTCGACATATCTATGTATATATTTTTATATTTTTTTAAATAAAGAGTGACGAGACGAGCAGGACATGTGCCTGATGGTAAGCAACATGCCTGCCATATAAGCATATAACAGCACAGTGACACGCAGCTATTGGAACATGAAGAGTCCAAATCATTACCTAGCACTGCACTGCGCTCGTCACCCAGAGATCTAAGATATTATATTATCTCCAAGCCCTGTAATTTCTTTGGAAACATTGCCCTTCAAACCGGAACACAGTAGTGTTTACACATTACTGTTTGGCGGTGGAATAACTGGCAAAGGTGTGGGTACTTCCCCAGACGGACTCTGCCAAGAGTCCTACCACTACTAAATCCTAATACGACTGGCCTCGTGGCTTAGTGGGTAGTAGCTCTGCCTGCGAAGCCGAGGGTCGTGGGATCGATCCCCACCCAGTACAAATATTTGTGTGATGAATTCAAATGTTTGCACTGTGTCTGGGTGTTTCTATGTATAATAAGTATGTATTTAAAATTATATAAGTATTATATCAGCTATCTGGCCGCCATAGTACAAGCTTTGCTTAGTTTGCGGTCTGATGGTGTTGTGTGTGATGTCCACCAATATTTATTTATTTATTTAATCTCAATGCTTCAAACCGGAACACAGAACCTAATTTGTGCACATTACTGGTTGGAGGTGTGGCTATAGAATAACTGGCAAAGGTACAAAAAGTAACTAAAGTTAGTAAAAACTCAGAACTACGTGCGTAAAACCGTAAAAACGGCTAGTATTTGAAAACAAATACCTAATGTTAAAATATAGAAACATCTTACTAAAATGTAGACTTCGTCCATCCGGTCTTTTAAAAAGTAGTTAAAACACCTACTTTAAAAAAAAATATCTCTATCTATGCACATTTACGAGTGTTCTAGAAGTATTGTAATGTTTTAGTAGGTAAATGGAAATACGGTTCGAAATTCACCCCACACGCACCACTGTCTTTTCGAAGTCATGTGCGTAATGCCGCTAACTTAAAACGGTGAAGGAAAACATCGTGAGGAAACCGACATGTACCTAGAATCTTTCGAAGTCATGTGTCATCCGCCAACACGCACTGGGCCAGCGTGGTGGATTATGGCCTAAACTCTCTCCTTGCGAGAGAAGGCCCCGAGTCCCAGCAGTGGGAACGTTAAGTGGGCTGTTGATGATGATGATGAAACACTTCTCCCTATCTCACCTAATGTTTAGCAATGAAGCGTGCTTACCTAGAAGAAACCAATTCACTCGAATTGATGAATATTGTAGATGCAAGCCTATCCTAGCCTAGCCTACAACTCAGATCAACTAGGTATAAGATTTACAACGCCAGTCTGAAAACATCAATATAAATAAAGTGTGTGAATTGTCCACCAATATTTAAAGTGGCCAAGTGCGAGTTGGACTCGCCCATGAAGGGTTCCGTTGCAGCAAGTGACATAATATACATAGTACACATAGTTCTTGTAGTTCGTAACTTTGATCGAAGTTTCAATAATAGTGTATTTATGACGTATTAAAAAAAAACTACTCATCAGATCGAGTTCAAACTAATTTTCGTTGGTAGTTTACACACTTTGGAAGTGTCTCTCGCGCAAGTTATTAAGTGTAGACGAAAATGATTTTAGAAACCTGAACATAATTTTTGAAGACCTATCGATAGACACCCCACACGTGTAGGTTTGATGAAAAAAAAATTTTTGAGTTTCAGTTCTCTGTATGGGGGGCAACCCTAATATTTCTTTTTTTTTAATTTTTTTGTTCAAATCTTATTGCGGTTCACAGAATACATCTACTTACTAAGTTTCAACACTGTAGTTCTCATAGTTTCGGCAAAAAGTGGCTGTGACATACGAACGGACAGACAGACAGACAGACAGACAGACAGACAGACAGACAGACAGACAGACATGACGAATCTATAAGGGTTCCGTTTTTACGTTTTACGGAACCCTAAAAATATATTGTATTCTGCCATCTGCGAGTGGCGATTTGCATGATGTACGATATTGCCAAAATTACAGAGGACAAAAAAAATTCGGTGCTGCCAGTAAAGAAGAAAAACTACGATTTGTTTACTTTTTTTCAAACCCATATTTCGTTCATCAGACAAACGATCTATTGCATCCATGGCGAACTGAATCTATCGGTACAGCACTTCCAAACACGATTGGTCCAGTCGTGAGCTCTCAGCACGTCAATATGACTTCAGTTGCAGAGTTGCACTGTCTATAGTATAATATTTATAAATATAATATATGCTGTATTCAAAAGTAGGCAGAATGACCACAGCTGTAGCTTATTAATCTATTTTATACCTAAGTATATCACTTTTTCGACTATTAATCGTTTTTCTGACTTCGATATTTCATATTGTTTTTCAACTTTCACGATATGTTTACGTTATTTAGTCTTCTCGTGACCGCGGCGGTTGTAACACTGCCGAAACGTCGAGGTAAGTACACAATGATTTACATTGTGATGAAGCCCCGTACAATATAGTTTTGAAGTGAAAACTTCTTTAGGCGCGCCTAAACAAATTTTTCGTGGGCTGTGAATTGAATTCTAGCGTCACGCTCGGGTATGATAAGAAATCTTCGGGTAAACTCGGGACCATGCCCATTGGCCATCTAGAAATGCGTTACCCAATGGTAAATTCTGAAAGGGCGTGGCCTAGCCATCATGGCATGGCCATCTAGAAATGCGGCAGCCAATGGGAAATGCTGACACATTTCTAGATGCTCATGCCATGATGACCAGGCCACACCCTCCTGTTACACCCGTATAGTTTCCAAAGTAAGCTATCAAATTTTGAGTTATTAAATTATTTTTTTGTAGTAGTAGAACTTTTGGCAGAGTCCGCCTGGGGAAGTACCACACCCTTGCCAGTTATTCTACCGCCAAGCAGTAATTTGCAAACATTACTGTGTTCCGGTTTGAAGGGCAATATTTCCAGAGAAAATACAGGGTTTAGAGAAATAACATCTTATATATCTGGGTGACGAGCGCAGTGGATGGTAATGATTTGGACTTTTCATGTTCCAATAGCTGCGTGTCACTGTGCTGTTATGTGGCAGGCATGTTGCTTACCATCAGGCACATGATATGCTGCTCGTCTCGTCCATCTTTATTTAAAAAAATACATTATTCGAAATTTCAATTTAGTAAAATGTGACATGTCATTGGGCTGGCACTCGCATGACAACTCACCAACTAATCCAAAACAGTGCAAGATACCACAATCACCAAAACTTTTTGTTTGATTGTTTGAAAGTTGTTTGAAATTTGATTATTGGAAATGATTTGAAGCTGTCAAAAAAGAGTTGCTAGACCAAAAAAGCACTCTCAATTTTGTTTGTTTTTTTCGTAAAGTAGCAAAAATTACCGTTACTTCATATTGAAGCTTGTAATCCACGGACATGATGATTGCACATGGGTAAACAATTTTGAAAACCGCTCAGTTCCCGAAGTGTGCAATCAAATTCTGAGTGTTAAGTTTTCACTTCTATAGTCCCATCAGCAGTCTCTTTGACAGCCAATTTTATTGACGTGACAACGTCTTATAAATTGGTTTGCCGGGTGACACTTCAAGAAACTGCGTTACGCTTCGCTCACGTTATGCGCTCACAATGAGAGCGAGTGAGAGGGACGCGTGCCTTTCACTTTTTATATCTGTCTCTCTCGCTCTTAGGCGGGCTAACCATGCCCGAGTCGCCGATTCGCTTTTACCACTCAAAGTCGTTGTCACGTAAAACTTTCGCCCGTATACCGACTTTACAGGCAACCAATTTTTTTTTTGAAGTGAAAACTTCTTTAGGCCTGCCTAAACAGATATTTCGTGGGCTGTGAATTGGATTCTAACATCACGCTTGGGTATGATAAGAAATCTTCGGGTAAACTCGGGACCATAGCTATTGGCCTTTTAGAAATGCGTCAGCCAATGGCAAATGCTGAAAGGGCGTGGCCTCGGCATCATGCAATGTCCATTTAAAAATACATCAGCCAATAGGAAATGCTGACGCATTTCTAGATGGCCATGCCATGATGCCCAGGCCACGCTCTCCGGTTATGCACGTGTAGTTTCCAAAGTAAGCTATCAAATTCTGAGTTATACGTTTTCACTTCTATCGGCAGTTCCTATGAGTGCCCAATTTTTTTTAATTATTTCGTAGCCATGGATACTAGTCCTTCAGCCACATCTGTCATTGTCATTGTCATGTCGCTGTGTTTACTATATTCCATAAATATATACATAAACCTTTTCATTTTTGATTATTCAAATTAGCCAATAGTTTTTATTAGTAATTTCTTATTTTAGTTTTCACTTTTTGCGTGCGGTCTTAAGCACACACATTATAAAAAATCTTGGCCATGGATACTAGTCCTTCAGCCGCATAACAGTGTTGTGTCGCTGGCGATTTGCTGTATTTACTATATTCGTCGCTGAGTCTGACAAGCACCATACATAATTATGTGCATTTTATTGATTTTCACTTTTGCATAAAAATTTAATCTCTGTTTCATTTTCTTTGTGTGTTGATAAAATATTTTTTGTGATATTCCAATTAAGAAACTATTACTTACACCAAATTATTTTATATTGCAGTGATATTGGATCATGAAGAGTCCAAATCATTACCTACCACTGCACTGCGCTCGTCACCCAGAGATATAAGATTTATTTTAACCCTATGCTCTGTTATTTCACTAGAATTTTATTAAATCACATCACATCAATTGCCATACCAATTTATATATGATTGTTTTTCTTGTTCTCTGTACACAGTTTATATTTTAGTACAATAAAGCATAATAGTAATAATATTCTTTCGACCGAAGATTTAATTATGATTTGACATTTATTCGTAACTTTTGAGCGACCTTAACTGGTAACACGGACGTCCATCTTTCTTTTGCTTCTGTCATATACGTGATCGCGCGTGCTTAGGTTAGAATTTTACTATTTATCGAATTAAATTTGTTTTTCCTCGTTATTTCAGTGTAAAAACGTAAAGAATTTCGTTTTGCAGATAACCAAAATGCAGAACGACGCTGGTGAATTCGTTGACTTGTACTGCCCGAGGAAATGGTAAGTGCCTCAGAGGTTACCACGAATGACCACATTGTTTTCTTGTAATTACTTGATTCTCTCGGAAAATTCCTGAATAAGTATGTCTAAATACGTAATTTAACTTATATTCATCTATTCGAAATACCAAACTGAGCTTTAGCAGGTAAATTCAAAATATATACCATCCCGCTGTACTTGAAGTCGTGGTGCGTGCGTCCAAACGAAGTTCCCAAAGTAGCGAGTGATTCTCTAAACTACATTGAATGTTTATTCATTTGGAAAACTCAGAAATTCACGATAATATATTTCAAAGCAGTATAATAACTTTTTTCTTGTATAAATGATACCAGATGGATGTTATTTTGTTAAATTTTAAGTGATAGTGATCCCGACATCAGTAAAAAATAATTAAAATCAGACAACTGACACTTGCATGGTATAAATAACAACCATCAGCTGACGGCGCTGACGCAGATATATCTTCTGCAATGCAATTCCCCAAATCATTAGTAAGCGGACATGGGATAATTACCTTTTGACATAGCTCATAGTTTTGGTAGGTAGTAGGAACCACTTAAACCCAACTGCATTCATCATCAACAGCCCACTAACCCAACTGCATTGTTTATGTCTAATTAAAAAGAATAATTATTGTTCTGCTTATTCTTTTTTTTTAATGTTGTTCCACCCATTTCTGTTTCAAGGCTGACCTCCCAGATTAATTAGTTCATCTGATGAGCACAACACACTCCTTTTGCTATAATACAGCTGTTTCATGTAATAACACATCAAAATCCAAAACATACAAATTTTGGACTTAGGCAAATAAGTTTCTTTGAAAACATTTTGCTTTGTGTGCTATGCGTGGTACCCATATCACAGGTTGTCCTAGTGTGGGTACCAGTAGACTGTTTAGATACTTTCATGTTTGTCAATTAAGTAGATACTAACTTGTTTTCCTTATATTTTTTCAGCTCGGCATCCAACCGTCTCATCCACGCCAAGGACCATGCCTCAGTCCAGCTTGTGATTGCTGACATTGACCCCGCCACCGGCCGTGCCGCTGACACCTCCAAGATGTACGTCGTGTGCGGAGCCATCCGTCGCATGGGAGAGTCAGATGACTGCATCGTCAGGTTGACCAAGAAAGATGGCATACTGACTAAGTGAGTACATATCTAATTCATTGATTCTCCTATTTGAAAGTGGTATGAAAATCTGATGATTTTTTTCTGGAAACATTGCCCTTCATACTGGAATACAAAGATGTTTGCATGTTACTGCTTATCAATAGAATAACTAAGCAAAGTTTAGTAGTTCCCCAGGCGGACTGTAAAGAATCTTTCCACTACTAAAGACCATTTCGTTTATCACCACTCAAATCTAACTCTGCAATTCTTCTGTTTCAAACTAGACGTTTGGAGCACAAAGAAGTGATAATGGAAACTAGTTTAGTTAGTTAGTTTAGTTTGACGGGGCTGTTTCCGCACTTAGCCTCTCAAAGTGGGCCATTGTGCGTGGCTCATACTTCCCTATCACTCCAACCATCCCAGGCTATCCCAGAAGGCAAGCAACCTATTCAGGTTGTTGAAGGCTGCTGGGACTGCTGCTGGGGAGTGGAGGAATTCTGCCCGTTGATCCGCCACGCTCCTGCATTCCACAATCACATGCTGTGGCGTTTCTTCTTCCTCCATGCATCCTCTGCACAGAGGGCTATCTGTTACACCTAAATTGAATAAGTGTTTGTTAAGGGGACAGTGGCCAGTCATAGTACCTATGACTTTACGGATCCTATCCCTGCTCAGTCTGATAAGGTTGCGGGCAAGTTTTTTTGTTGCTACCGGAACAGCAATTTTTGTTTGCCTGCAACCTTCAATGTTTCTCCATTCCATTGAATGTGCTTTTTCGGTATTTTCCTGCAGCCATGATTTTATTTGGGCCTGAGGTATAGGCATTAAAGGTTCCGGACCGTATGTATAATGGAAACTAAAGACTGGTACTGAGTTTCATTTATCATCTTTGAAATTTAATTCATTAATTTTGTTTCCCGAGTTTAAAGGCCCCGAGTCCCAGCAGTGGGAACGTTTAGTGGGCTGTTGATGATTGATGAATTTTGTTTCATCTCGAAGCAATTTTTATGTTATCACCTCTCAAATTTAATTCATCAATAATTCTCCAGTTTCAAACCACATCCAAGTTATGGCTGGTCTAGTCGGGAGAAAGGCGACTGCCGATCCGGAGCCCTCGAGTTCAAATCCCACACACACCACTGTCTTTTCGAAGTCATTTGTGTTATAGCGCCATAACGCACACTCAAAACGGTGAAAGAAAACAAAGTGAGGAAACTGACATGTACCTACAACCTTTCAAGGTCATGGGTCATTCATCAACACACTCTGATCCAGCGTGGTGGATTATGACCTTGACTCTCTCATAGGAGGCTTCCAGAGTCCCAGGTGTGCAAACATTTAGTGGGTTGCTTATGCACCGCCATACAAGCACTCTGCTTCGTGACCTGACAAACTATTGCTGTGCTAAACCACACCTATATCAGTAATTTTCCTGGTTGAATGCAGTACAAAGATGTGATTCAAATTTATGACTATTGTTGTTGTGTTCTTCTGTCTTGAAGCAACTGACGAACAGAGAGATTTACACTACCGTTGTTGTTTGTTGTATAATCAGGAAGATTGTGGAATATTTATTTATTGACGTGATAACGTCTTATAATTCGATGAAGCCGGCTGCACGCCCACAAAACATGACGTCATGTACCGTTACCGTCGGTCGTTACCTCGCCGCATGTTTGTTACAGTTGTATTAATTACTAAGCGACGAGGCCAGTCAATTTTCAGATTTCTTCCTCTACTCTCAGATATTTCCCGCTCATTACCCTTTCACAGTGGAAGGGCGGGCATTTAGTCTTTCGATTTAAGTACCAGCTACTACCAGATAGCTTATACTAATCTGTGGCTAACATATAGCCTATGTGATCCAAGGAAAATAATTAGAGATCCGTGAAAAAAAAGACAAGCCCTTAAAACGCGAGTAAAACCGAGGGCACAGCTAGTTTAAATAAATCCAAATCATTTGATACCTAGACTTACAAAAACGAATCTATTTGTACTGTCTGTAATTTCACTAGAAAAATTGCCTTCAAACCAGAGAACAGTAGTGTTTGCATAACACTGCTTGGTGGGTAGAATAAGGCCTACTGTCCACGCACGCGTCTTTTGTCGAATGCATGCATCCTACGAACAATCGCAAGACGTGCGGCTGTCGTGTCGTTGTCGTTTCGTGGACACAGACTTCATTATTTGTACGCAAGATGCAAGCATTCGTCTTGCATCCGACAATTGTCGAAATCGTGCGGATGTCGTGCGGCTTCGTGGACAATGGCCTAACTGACAAAGGTAATTTTCTTACTTCCCCAGGAAGACTACAAAGAGCCCTACTATGTACAACTATAAACAGTTTCTACAAGGCATATAAGATTTGTAAAAAAATACTAATATTATTTATTTCTATTGTTTCAGGAACTACTGAAGTTTTAGTTAGTAAGAAGTTTTATTTTATAAGGAATAAAATCATAAAAATCTATTCACCAACTTTTATTTTTAAATCTATAAATTATAACGTAAAATGATATCGGAAGAAAATTAAATTGTACAAAAACTTATAATATCGAGTCATCGTGAAACCGGTTCCAGCTTCTGAAAGAGAAAGAAACAAACATTTAGTAATTGTGACGAGACGAGCATGACGTGTCCCTGATGGTAAGCAACCGCTCATTGTTATGGGCGTGTCACTGTGCTATTGCGTACGTCACGCAGCTATTGGAACATGAAGAGTCCAAATCAATAGCCATGTAATCATGATCAATGTAAGTTAAATATATGTGTGTGCGTACGTACGTGCGGACGCATGCAAAAGAAGTTCATCATAATCGACCCACATTGGTCCACTACTGGACATAGACCTCTCCAGTAATACGCCCGATCCTCAGCTTTAGGTTGCAAGCTGCCTTTCTTAAATCGTCACTCCACCTAGTCTCAGAGCGTCCACAACATCATCGATATAACCAATGGACGTGCCCTGAGCACCTTGAAATTGGTAAACTGCTCTCTGTGTGTATCGTAAGTGGTTTACTAACAACCAATCTACTTGAACACTAGAATCGCTAGCGGCGAGATATGCTGTGGTTCTACTTATTTTGGTTGTTGAAAATGAATGTTAACTGGCCTCGTGGCTTAGTTGGTAGTAGCTCTGCCTGCGACGCCGAGAGTCGTGGGTTCGATTCCCACCGAGGGCAAATATTTGTGTGATGAATTCTAATGTTTGCACTGTGTCTGGGTGTTTCTATGTAGGTATAATAAGTATGTATTTAAAACTATATAAGTATTAGGTATATCAGCTATCTGGCCGCCATCACACAAGCTTTGCTTAGTTTGGGGTCAGATGGTGTTGTGTGTGAATTGTCCACCAATATTTATTTTTATTTTATTACTAGCTGTTACCCGCGACTTTGTCCGCGCGAAATAAATACTGAGGTAACTCAGGCAGCACCTATTTAAATACCCATACACATTTACGGTCACTAAAAACAGCTTATAGTAAAACAATTTTATACAATTTCATTAAAATCGGTTTCATCATATCAATGGGAGACATTCGTCTCCCATTTGGGAGACATTCGTCTCCCATTTCAACTCCAATTTCATCCCCGTACAGTTCGAAATACAAAATCGCTAGAACAAACATTTATTAGCTTCGTGTCAAGTGCCTATATACAAAGTTTCATGGTTTTATCTTCAACGAATAGAAACTTGGGAACTTCCATATTGACATTCATCCCCCATTGCAACCCCAATTTCACCCCCGTACAGTTTGAAATTACGAACAAACATTCGTTTGCTTCGTGTCAAGTGTCTATATACAGAGTTTGATGGTTTTATCTTCAACGGTTGGGAACTTCCATATTGACATTCATCCCCCATTTCAACCCCAATTTCACCCCCGTACAGTGTGAAATTACAAAATTGATAGAACTTACATTTAACTGCTTTATGTCGAGTGTCTAGATACAAAATTGAATAACTTTGAAAATCACGAATTTTCATACAACCGTTCATCCCTTGTTTCACCCTCTTAGGGGTTGAATTTCGGAAAACCCCGTCTTAGTGAGCGCCTACGTGCTAAAAGGGGCCTCCATGCAAAATTTCAGATTCCTAGCATTTGTAGTTTCTGAGATTCCTTGATGAGTGACCTTTCGCTTTTATATATAGGTATAGATAAGTATTATATCAGCTATCTGGCCGCCATCATACAAGCTTTGCTTAGTTTGGGTTACGAAGTAACTATTTTCTGATCTGTGGTTTGGGGTCAGATGGTGTTGTGTGTGAATTGTCCACCAAAATAAATAGTGATAAGTAAAAAACGTCCGGCGTCCACCGCTTCCTGCAATCGACTAGAACGGAAACAGTGAGCTCGCTCATCCCAAGGATAACACGATTCCATGCTCCCTGAAGTTTGGGTGCCCTCCCATCTTTGTATTGAGATCGTCGCACAACGCACAACATTACGTTTGCCGATTCGCGGCCTCCACTCCGAACCCTACCCCAACAGTTATCGATTCTGCGACAGATATGACCAGCCCACTGCCACTTCAGCTTGCCTATGCGCTATGTCGGTGACCTAAGAATACACGCTTAAATTTTTAGGTAGGTAGGTACTTAGTTGAGACCAGCTTTTATAAAAAAAAACTACTAACGCGCAACTAACTTACGCGACGTCTTTACGTAGGCGATTAAAAGCGAACGCGATTCGATGCGGCAGCTTTGTCCTACATGCGCGCGAATTGTCCCGCACCGCCGCGCCGCCGCCATTCAGTCGGCATTATGGCACCGCAACAAGTTCGCGCGAAAATATCAAACGTCACGTAGGCCACTTACATAGGTGTTGACTGTTTGTTGTTTTCGCACCGCGCGGCGCCGCGTCGGTGTGCGTGCGCAACGGTAAAAATATTATACGGTCGAATTGAGAAACCTACTTTTATTTGAAGTCTGATAGGTATATATATACAATCTAATTTTTTTTTCAACGCGCCAAAATAAGTTTAGGTACCTACCTACCTTCAATTAATTTATTTTCTCCGTAAAAACAAAAACCGATTTAAGTTAAATTCAATCCAACCACCAAATTCAATAGGAAGCAATCACAAGTGTTTTGTGTTATATTTTATTATTATTATCCACGTATTTATTTCGTTTCTTAAATTTAAGTTTTTACAATATTTATATAAACGAACATAAAAACATTATAAAAACTTAAACCTAGATAGCCGCCAGCAGCGGGGCAGGGCCCAAGCTACCGGTGGTTAGGGCTGCAGAGAGAGGAACCTCCTGACGATGCGCGCTGTGTCGAGGATGACCGCCTTTTGCATCTGACCCTTGATCCAACCGTCTAGCGAAAGTCTCTTAAGGTGTTGGTCGAGACTTTTCGCTACAAGGCCGTTTGCCGACACGACTATTGGGACTATGATCGTCGAATCAACATCCCACATGGCGGTAACCTCATGAGCCAAGTCAAGGTACTTGCTTAGCTTGTCCTTCTCGGCTTTCACGAGGTTCTCGTCATGTGGTATGGTGACATCGACGATCACAGCCCGGCGCTGAGACCGGTCTACCAGCACGATATCAGGCTTATTGGCGACAATAGTCCTGTCCGTGATGATAGAGCGGTCCCAGTAGAGCAACGCACGACCGTTCTCGAGAACTGGCAGAGGTGCGTACTTATAGTACGGCACCTCGGACTCGACAAGGCAGTATTTAAGAGCAAGTTGCTGGTGGATGATCCTGGCTACTAGGTTATGTCTGTGCAAGTACTCGCCGTTAGCAAGATGCGAACAACCGGAAATAACATGACGAAGAGATTCGCCTGGACGGCGGCATGCCCGACAAATGTCGACCGTACCGTCCTTCATTATGTATTTCCGGTAATTGTTCGTCTTGATAACTTCGTCCGCAATTGCACAGGCAAAACCCTCGGTTTCTCCGAAGAGGTCCCCGAAGCGCAGCCAGTTCACCGAAGCGAGCAGATTCACATCGGGTCCCGTCAGGGCCCGATAGAATCGCCCGTGCAGCTCCTTGCTCTTCCATACTTCCTTGCGATCATCAGTGCTGAGTACCGATGGTTTGCGCCAGTTCTCGTTTGCCAATGAAAGAGGCGTGAAGCTCCTGTCAACTGCCACAACATCGCGATGCATCCCGGACTCGCTGTTGCGGAAATAATCCCTGAGACTGCATATCTCGCGGTTGTGAAGGTTCTTGGCATTTAGTAAGCCTCGACCCCCCCATTTCCGCGGGATATACAGTCTCATAACAGACGAGCGCGGGTGTAGCATGCGGTGTGTTGTGAGCAGTTGACGGACCTTTCTATCCAGGGCGTCGAGCTCAGTCTGAGTCCATCTCAGTATGCCAAAGGAGTATATATCAGCAGAGGCATTACCCAACCGTTGAAGGCTCGCGCCTTGTTACCGCCTGACAAAAGACTTTTAAGTACTTTTGTCAGCCGGCAAAAGAAACGCTCCTTCACCGATTTCTTAATGTCATCTGCTGATATACCCAACGACTGTGACATACCGAGATATTTGTAGGTCTCGTCTTCTGAGAGGGATCTGAGAGTTATAGTCTCGGAAAGTTGTAAATTCTCTGAATTTACTACTTTCCCTCGCTGTACATGCATGACCGCACACTTGTCGACACCGAACTCCATCTTGATGGCGTTACTAAAAACCTCTGTGGTTTTTAATAGCTCCAACAAGTCTTGGCGTTTCGGTGCAAAAAGTTTGAGGTCGTCCATGTACAGCAAATGAGATATAACCTCACCTCCTCTACGAAGACGATAGCCTAATTCTGAATCTCTCAGCAGGGTGCTGAGAGGATTCAGACTTAGACAGAACCATAGGGAACTCAGACTGTCTCCCTGAAATATTCCCCTTTCAATCTTTATCAAGTCCTCCGAAACAAACGAGCTGTCTACGCTACCTGGTTGACGAAGGACTGTGACCCACTGTCCCATGCATTTGCTTAGAAAAAGTTTTAGAGTTGGATTTATTTTGTACAACTCTAAAACTCTTTCTAGCCACGAATGGGGCACCGCGTCATAGGCCTTCTTATAGTCAATCCAAGCAGCGGAGAGGGCTCCCTTGTTTCGTTTGACTTGTTGGCAAATGGTCGTGTCAATGAGGAGCAGCTCCTTAGTACCACGGGACCCAATCTTACATCCATTCTGAGAGGAGGCCAAAACGTTATTTGCGACAATATGCGCGTTAATTTTTGCTCTCAGAATGGATGTAAGCAGCTTATAGATGGTAGGCAAGCACGTGATGGGTCTGTAGTTCTTTGGTTCCGTGGTACTACCAGACTTATGGAGCAGGAAGGTGACTCCGGTGGTCATGAAACTGGGAAGAGAACCCGTCTCGAGGGCTTCTTGGAATTGTGTTGCCAAACGCTCATGTGAGCATCGAAACCACTTTATCCAGAAGTTGTGCAATCCGTCCGGCCCAGGACTTTTCCAGTTCTGAGCCGTCCGGATAGCACAACCAACGTCTTCGAAGTCTATTGAAACAGACTCCATGGTTTCGATAGACTCACACGCACGCTCGACAACACGCATCCAAGTTCCCTCTGTGTGCTCGACAGGCACCGTCCAGATGCTGCGCCAGAAGTTTTTCGTAGCGCTGGCATCCGGTAGCTGCCCATCGCTCACACGTCGACTAGTTCCCTCCCAGTTTCTATACACCTTCCTTTGATCACTTTGGAAGTCGCGGTTTTGCCGATATCGACTCACACGCTCTCTGTAGCGGCGAATACGGTTTGCCCACGCATAAACTTTCTGCTTCAGATAGTCAATGCGTTCCGTAACATTGGCTAGGTAGTGCTGGGGACTGATACCAGTCCCAGCGAATGCCTGTGTCACGAAACGCATGACTCGGGGACGACTGTTCCCCTGACTGAAGCAGATTAGCTTTGCTATAAGAGTCCTGAATGTGCTGATACGCCGTTCTATTCGCATTTGCCATGCGGGTGCATCTCCGGCGGTTCGCGTTGTACGGTCAGTGTCTGGAAACTTGACACGTGCAACGCGACACGCCGCGATAGCACCACAGTAGAGAATAGAATGGGTATCAGTCAAATCTTTGCTAGTACCTAGGTAGGGCACTAGCAAAGTATTCAGGGCTCCCATCAAAGCTAAATTCCGTTTATGGGTGGGTAAACGTGGTAAGCGCGGCCTAGAGTTGGGTGTGAGTCGATATTGGAATATCGCGTCTTCCAAAGCACTCCTCAGTTGCCCTCTTACCTGGTCGGATATGCTATTACTCGCCGAATCTCCCTCCTCGATATCGGGGCCGACCGGCGTCGCAAGTGTCGCCGCTGTCATTGGCATTGAAGCCAATGTCAGCGTCGACGACGCGACGGGCGTATCCCGGGTCGAGGCAGAAGCTGGGCGAGTACGTTGTTCCTCCAGGCGTAGCCGATCAAGTGTCGAGTCATCCAACAGTTTGCACCGGCGGATAGCTCGAACCTGATCAGAAAGTCGTTGTGCGGATACGGCGACGGTTGGTTCAAGGGTCTGAAACAGAAGTAACATCCTGGCACAATACGCGGTCAGGTTAATTCCTCCTTCTGTAGCCCCGTAATAGGCGCGCATGCAGTTCTCGTTCATTTGTAGAGTCCATCGCATGCGACGCACTACACCACCGGTAGCGGGGGCCGGGCGCGAGGTAGAATGCCTCACAGGCCCCAAGCGTGCCGGCAGCGGCGGACGGCCACGACGTGCAGGTCTTGTCGGCGCCGGGGTCCGCGTCGTGTCCTCGTCACTCGATGCACTTGTATCGCGGGGAGTCATGAAGGCTTCGTCCTCCGACGATGTGTTCTGAGGTGACGGGACACGAACTGGTGACGGTCGTGCGTTGTTCGTATCCGCTTCCCTTCTTTTCGATCGCGTTATCATTGTTGGAATTATGTTTTCTCTTCATTTCTTGAATTATTTACGTTATTTTTATTGATGTCGTTTGACGTCCAGTTGTCAAAATGTATTGTTGTTGAATATATTGTAAATTAGGCTTTATTGAATTACCTTTGATGCTGTATTATATTTTGCTAAATTTTTCTTTCTATTTTGTGTAAATAACGGATGAAAAAACTGTGGAATATCGGTGAAAACGAATAAAATTAACACGCGATACAAAAAGAACGTCCATTGGCGACAGCGGTTTTTTTTTTTATTTTTTTTTATTTTTATTATTATTATTTATTATTATTATTTATAATTTATTGTCATTCTAAACAGATAAGACAAAGACCGAGAGATGAGATTCCGTGTCGGATGCAACCGAATGGTTTCAGAATCGCTACCCTGAACTAAGATCTAGCAAACAAAAAATTACCATCAAAATCGATTCACAATTGGAAGCGCTATCGAGATGGAGTAACATACAAAAAATACAACCGAACTGATAACCTCTTCTTTTTTTTGGAAGTCGGTGTTAAAAACAGTACCTAGTTACTAGCGGCTCGTTCCGGCTTCGCTCGGTATATCGTCGTAGGTACAACGACCATTGAAATAAAAATGATCCTATAAAGTTCAATCCATCATCATCATCCGCAAGACGTCCACTACTGAACATAGCCCTCCCCCCTAGATTTCCACAACGAACGGTCCTGCGCAACCTGCAACCAGCGGTTTCCAGCGACCTTTGTGAGGTCATCTGTCCATCTAGTGGGAGGCCGTCCAACACTGCGTATGTATTTTTTAAGCGAAAACTTTCTTTAGCACCCCACAGACATATTTTTGTATATTCGGGTTAACTCGGGACTTAGCCATTTAGAAGTGCGTTAGTATGATGACGCCCCCCGGATTCATCCGTGTAGTTTCCAAAGTGAGCTATCAAATTCTGAGTTATAAGTTTTCACTTCTATCAGCAGTTCCTATGACTGCCAATTTTTGAAGTGAAAACTTCTTTAGGCGCGCTATGGACAGAATTTTCGTGGGCTGTGAAATGGATTGATGATCACGTGATCATCACGCTCGGATATGATAAGAAATTTCGGGTAAGCTCGGGATGCTAGAGCGAGAAAGATAATGTGGTCAACAAACGTGCCAGACTGAGAAAGATAATTGTTAGAGGAGGACATGGACAATAGATACTCTCTCTCTCTCTCTCTCGCTGCTCGCTACCGGTTACCAGTGTTGACACTTTAGCGACTTTGTCGCTGAAACTGGCGAATTTTTAAAACCTTTTTAGCGGATTTAGACGACGTGTTACCGACAAAGGGGAATATACTAGTGTAGTGTAGAAGGTTGGAGAAGGAAAAAGCTTATGTATTCTTCCAGACTGTTATTCCCTTAATAATTCAATCAAAACCGGCGATTTTGTTTCATAACTATTTGGCGACAAGCTCAAAATCATAGTGGCAACACTGACGGCTACCAACTCCAAAAGACTTTTCTTTGGGCGGGAAAACACGACGGGTGCTTTATAATTTTCACAATCAAATTAATTAGTTTTGCTGTGTAAATATTTCGTTTCTTTCGTGTAAATATTTAGTTTTGTATACATATAGTCAATAGTATAAATAAATATGAGCGTCGCTAGCGACGGGGGTGACCCCGTCGAACAGACCAGAAAAAGAAAACTATTGAAGCCAAATCCAAGTGAAAATGTTTCTTACAAACTATTTAGAAAAACCTTTATAAGAGAAAGAGACTATTCCCAGAAAATCGTAGTGGAGTCTCCATTGTAGTGTATGTGGAATCGACGGAACAGGAGAAAGTCGGTAACAAAAATCCTATTACACTCACCAACCTTTTTGCGGACAATGTTAGGGGCATCATAGGGGTGCACCGTGCATACAAAGTTGGAATAACTTTTAAAAAGCCGGCCCCGGCCAACAACTTTTTGAACATGGACACTTTTTTTACTAACCATAAATGTGTATACAATCTGGGTATACAAATAAGTACTGCCTGAGTAACCTTAGTATTTATTTCGCGCGGACTAAGTCGCGGGTAACAGCTACTTTGTATATAAATAAAATTTCAATAAATATTTTTACTTTAATTTCTGGCTTGTTTTACTCGTTTATTCAACTAATACGATCCATAATATTTTATTATAATACGACATACCTACCTAATACAAAAATCAGCTAATGAAGTTTTCACTTCTGCCGTGTGGTCTTAAGCACACACCTTTTTTTTTTTACCGTACCTATTATCACAGTCTACTAAATCATGCAGTCGTTCAACGAAGCCGTCTAGACGGGGCAATCGTGAGACGCGGGAAGTTCGCTTCTGCATTGCATACATTGCAATGTTAGTATTGCAGGAGCGCGGCTCAGGGCTGACGTCTTCCGTATGTTGTTATCATATTTTGGTGCCACGTTTTTTTTTGTTTGCGACAACCCTACCCGTGTCTAGTCTACATTGGCGTTTCTCCCAAGGTCAAAGGCGATGAACTACTGGTATGGTAAATACCAGGGATGTTACGGAGCTTCGACTCCGACTCCGTTATGTCGGAAGTTCCGATTAGTTTTACACCTCCGGTTCCGACTCCGGTTCCGAAACTTTTGAATCGGAGGTTAATCGGAGGTCGAAGCATAACTTAGCGACGGCGCCCTGCGCCGACAGTAACGAACAGTTTCGCAGGAACATGTCGCGCAGGGAATTTCCCGCGCACGAGTGTAAGGAAAAGTATACTAAATGAGCACAACATAGAAAAACGCAAAATTCCAGCACCTTATATTAAGTTTGCGCCAATATTATCGTGTCCACCAGGCTCGGTAGCGAGCGAATACCTTTTTGGTGGCGTCGATTTAATCTACAAGGGGGCGCCTAGTGCCAGAAAACGAAAAAAGGACATTTTCGACGCCGCTTACTGATGTTAAAAACTATAACAAAAAAAATATTGACGTGTGGGTACAATCAAGAAAAAGCACAATAACCGAATAGAATTTTAAAAATAGAACAGATTTTTTTACAGCTAAAAATTAAAATGGCACCTGAAAAAACTATTTTAAATACATGTACCTACTCGAAATTATCAGCGATGACCCCATATTATTTTTTGATAATAAAAATTCTAATTTTACGTTCTATTAAAGTAACAGAACCAGAGAATAAATATTAGAACGAACACTTTTTAAATGTTTGTTTAATTATTGAGTAATTAAACAATTGACTCCTGATTTAATATTGATGTCCCCTCCAAACTGTGTCATGCTATTCTCGACTTTATGAAGATATTACTCATATCATATTAAGAAGGGCCTCGCGCGGGTGAAATTAGATTTTTTCCTGGCATTAGGCGCAGTCTTAAGAAATATCTTAGACTGAGACAGCTTCAAAGCTTATGTTCAAGAAGTACATATACACACTTTTGGTGTCAATGTATTTAATTTAATTTGTTTGAAAGCTTTTGTTCATTTAACATACTTTATATGACACTTTGGAATTCAATTAATTGAATTTTTTGTTTATTTTTTAATATTCCACTTTTTTTTTCATTTTTTTTGATATTTCATGAAACAAAACAATGAAAAGTTTGAATGAATGTTTAATTTGTCCTAAAATAAAAATCTCTCTCTTACCACTACTTCTGACCCTACCTCCGACTCCGGTTCCGACTCCGACTCCGACTCCGATAAATCAAATTTAAAAACTCCGACTCCGACTTCGGTTCCGATAAGATCACCTCCGTTACATCCCTGGTAAATACATATAGGTGGCGGCAAACAAGTTGACCCAATGAAGTTAGCTGCGCAGAAACGTTTTTAAGGTCTCTTTGGTGGAAGTGTACATGCGCGAACTTTCCCCTTCCACGTCAATTTTGGGTCAACTTGTTTGCCGGCCACTATAGTATTTCTTTATACGTCAAAACGTACCTATCGTCTGTCTACCCTCCCCTGCCGCCGCAGCCGGGCTTGCCCCCGGGCGGAGGCCGGCAGATGGTCTTCTTGGTGCAGGCGAGCGCCGGGAGCGCGCCCAGGGCCAGGCTCGCCGCCCACCACACGCACCACCACAGGAACTGACCCAGCTGACGACAAATACAGTATACAGCTTTGATACACCACTAATGGCCGAATACCATCGATTTAAACCGGCAACGTGAGGCCCGCGAGGGTGACATTTTTTTTTTGACGTGATAACGTCTTATAATTCGGTGAAGCCGGCTGCACGCCCGCAAAACATGACGTCATGTAACGTTACCGTTAGTTCGTCCTCCGTGCCATGCGGACGAAGCTGAGCGCTGAGGGCGCCACCCGCCGAGTCGAGCGGTATCACTACTCGCGCTATCAGCGTACTGATTTCTTAAGACGTTGTCACGTCTAACTATCGTCAGTAAACCGACTTTACAGACAACCATTTTTTTTAAAATAATTTATTCCTGGCTCACATAGCTATATTGTTGGGGACCGAGCCACCTCCGTCCGTGGGGAAGCACCTGTATATTGAAACCCCACACGTGGTCCCCGGGTGGTGCTAATCAGGTGACAAATTACCGGTGGTAGGCTTTGGCCGTGGTTGGTGACCAGTGACCACCTACTAGACTAAGTCACGACGCCAAGCGGTCTAGCCGTGTTCCGACGTGTTGTCTAGTGACACCATTAGGGGAAAATGGTTCAGAACAGTTGCTGCACAACTGCAAGACCGGTCTGTCACACACCAATACTGTACATCGGGAAGCTAGTCATGGAGGGTAGCGGGATCCGAGGCACGGTTGCCGCAACCGACCGCAGATAGTTGGGGGCCCAAGTAGTGAGCTAGCCACTCATGAAAGGCTCCCTATTGAGATTGCAGCGGGATACGCTATCCTGCCGGTTGGCGACCGGATGACAAGGCCAGATAGACCTCCCCGGGGGGGCTCGGGCGTCCCCGCAGTCTCCAAGCTAGCTCCCCACTGGTGTATTCGTGTTGTGACCAATGGCCAGTAGTGTGCGGCCTCGTTCTACTGCCGTTTTCCCGCCGATTCTCTCCGAAAAACAAATATCCTTCAAATCGAGAGTGAATCGGTTTTTTTTTCTAGGTAAACACGCTCACTTGACCGCATCGTCGCTTAACATCAGGCGAGATGGCGGTCAAGTGTAAACCTACAAAGGTTAAAAAAAATAAAAAAATTGGTTGTTGACATCGAATGGTGATAGCTAATAACGTTCGGCGTTTACCGCTTCCTGCAACCGACTAGAACGGAAAGAGTGAGCTCACTCTTCCCAACGTTGACATAATTCCGTGCGCCCAAAGTTTGGGAGGGCACATCAATGATTTATATCGATGGCGAATACATCTCTAGCATGAGAGCCAAATACACGGCTCAAGGCCGTAAACCGATCGCAGCATTAAGGCCGGTTTGCATTTTGATTAGTGGGAGTGTGATTGCGAGTGAGTAATCGCGACTGATTACTATTCACTCGCAATCAATCGTTGTCCACACGTGTTTGCTACTAATCACTGCACTAGGTACTCACTCGCATTAATTAAAATGAAAACAGGCCTTTACGGATTAACTCTGGCTTCATCTTCATCAGACAACGGCGGATCCAGTTTTGGCATCAGGGGGGTCCCGTAGTCGTGGTCATGTCATGAGACATTGAGCCATGTCATCCGGATATTCACTGATTTTGAACGCAATCCGAACGGCTCAAATTCGGAATTACAATTATTGTCTCTGTATTTCTAAACGGATACAACAGACCGAGATGTTTGATTACGTCTGGCTTCTGAATCGCTGCGCAGGGAGCGTTCAAGTATTACCTACGTAACGCAATGTTTGGAACGAAGTTTCTTACGGCAGGCTTGGAGAAGATAGGGACTTTGCTGCGCGACCGAACTGAAAAAAATATGAGACGAAACCGTAAGAAAACTAGATAATGGAAGTGACGCGTAAAAATGCCCATGACCAATGTCTATGCCAATGTTACAAAACGTATTTTTCAGAACATCATGCCATAAATTAATAAAATTAAACAAAAATGTTTTTGCTAATTGTTGCCGAAGAAACTTGGTTCCTACCTGGGTAGCGATTCTAAATGCAATCCGAATGGTTTGGAATCGGAATAACAATCCCTGTCTCTGTCATGCTAAACAGATAAGACAAAGACCGAGAGATGAGATTCCGTGTCGGATGGAACCGATTTAAACACCCCTCCCCATTTGTAACCCATTGTAACGTTTTTTCCACCCCCTCACTCTCCCCAAACGTGACATAGTATCGAAGTGGTCATTTTTAACCTAGAAATCACCACACAACTTAGTTAATTTGAAATCCCTAGTTTTAAAATTTCTCTGCGACCGCACCGTAACGTTTTATAAGTTACCCCCTCCCCCCAAAGTGCGTTACGTAGGTAATATTTGAACGCCCCTTCATAAGGAGTTTTTTCCACCAGATATGTTGCTATGGATGTGTTCGATAGGTATACACCAACAAGCATAGCGATGGTGGCGAGGAGTTCACCTCATCATCAACAGCCCACTAAATGCCGGGACCAGCGGTAGAGCGGCTAGTGGAAAAGCGGCCCAAGCCCCAAAAGATTCACAGATTCTCACCATGTTCGCGGAGTGGTCACCAGTACTTGGGCTTGCACCCGCCGGGGCACCGCGGAGGCCGACACGAGGGCTTCTTCTTGCACGCCAACGCGCCCACCACCTGTCGACAGCGCGCTCGTCATCAACCCACATGCCTACCACTGCTGCGCGTATAGATCAGCATACATCAATCGTTTATTAAAGTGAAAACTTCTTTTGACGCGCCTAGACAGACTTTTCGTGGGGTGAGAATTGAATTCTAGCGTCACGCTCGGGTATGATAAGAAATCCTCGGGTAAACTCGGGACTATGGCCATTGGCCATCTAGAAATGCGTCAGCCAATGGGAAATGCTGAAAGGGCGTGGCCTGGCCATCATGGCATGGCAATCTAGAAATGCGTGAGCCAATGGGAAATGCTGACGCATTGCTAGATGGCCATGCCATGATGGCCAGGTCACGGCTTCCGGTTACACCCGTGTAGTGCCAAAGTAAGCTATCAAATTCTGAGTTATAAGTTTTCACTTCTATCGGCAGTTCCTATGACTGCCAATTTTTTTCTAAATTACTATCTATATTTGGCGATCTCTGACCACAGATCACAGTCATTAGAAGTCAATAAAGGCCTGTTTTCATTTTGATTAGTGCTAGTGCGAGTGAGTAGTGCAAGTGTTGAGTGATTAGTAGCAAACACGTGTGGACACCGATTGATTATTGCGAGTGCATAGTCATCAGTCGCGATTACTTACTCGCGAGCTACGAACACGAAAGTGTTAGCAGTTGGGGAGCGTCGTTCGGGGCTGACGTTTGTGGCTTATTATGATTTTACTTTGTTCATCATTAGGTACCTATTGTTAATAATTAGGATTTTTTTATAGTTATGAAAAATGTTTCCAATAATTTTGCTGATACTTAACAATGTTGTTATAAATTGAGTTAAAAAAAAATTAAGGGACCCCCCTAGGCGCCCAGCTTCCATTTGAGGAAGGAAGTATTCAAGATGATGATATACCTACAGGTGTTTATGTGCATAATGTAATTAGCTCGGGGTTTAGTTTTAAAGTAGCCTATAAAATTTCATTGATACACTAGCGGTTCGCCCCGGCTTCGCCTTATCTTACGGAGATCACGTAAATGTCCAGCGGTGAAATAACTTTTGAAAGCGGTCCCGTAGTTTCTAAGATTAGCGAGTCCTAACAAAAAACCTCTTCAGCTTTAGGTATAATATTAGTATAGATAATATAATATCTTAATAATCTGCATAACTTAATACCACCTTGCCCCTTTTTCTATCGGACTGCTCGTAGCTCGAGAAAGCGACATCGTTTCATGGTTGATATTCCAAAGACACAAACGAAGAGGTTTGACTCTACTTTTGTGATAAGAACTGGCTGGAAAGTCTAGGCTGTGGAATGAGCTACCAGAGTGGATTTTCCCCGATAGTTATAATCTTGGTGTCTTCAAGTCGAGAGTGAATCGGTTTCTTCTAGGTAAGCACGCTTCATCATAGGCCGCATCGTCGCTTAACATCAGGCGAGATGGCGGTCAAGTGTAAACCTATTCAAGTTAAAAAAAAAAAACGAAGGATAGGTACTACCTACTCTTCACTTACTACCAAGTGGGCTTAATTCCTCCCATGACCGATTCACCGAAGCTGAGCTCTTGAGACGGTACAATGCAAGGCTCACACGCACTTATTTTAATTAAGTACGTGATCCGCCCTGAGAGCTATACTTAGGCCATAGGTATATTAAATAAATAAATATTGGTGGACAATTCACACACAACACCATCTGACCTCAAACTAAGCAAAGCTTGTATGATGGCGGCCAGATAGCTGATATAATACCTATATAGTTTTTAAATACATACTTATTATACATAGAAACACCCAGACACAGTGCAAACATTTGAATTCATCACACAAATATTTGCACTGGGTGGGAATCGAACCCACGACCCTCGGCTTCGCAGGCAGAGCTACTACCAACTAAGCCAGTCCTATATATTATGTACTATGTACCACGAGCCAAGCCAGGACGGGTCGCTAGTTTATTTTTATTATACTTAGTATTATTGAGAGCTGAAAAGTACCTGGATCAAAAAACAGACCAGCGCCCAGAGTCCGACACTATTCAACTTCATATTTCTCATTAATCTGTGTTTGGATGTCCGTTCGTCTGTCGGGAACCACTACATTGTTGATTTTGTTGTTTTTTATTTAATTTTACCCATAATTTCGATGTGTCGTTTCTCTTCAAAACTTCTTTTGTTTGAGTCGAGCTGTCAGATTTTTGAAAGAAGTTTTTTCAGCCAGGGTTGACAGGTGTCAGAAGGAACAAAGAGAATTATCATTTTTTGAAGACAGAACTTCTTAGGTATCATTGCATTTAACCGGCTTCTAAAAAGGAGGAGGTTCTCAATTCGGTTGTAGGTTTTTTGAAGTGAAAACTGCCTCTTGAAGCACCACATACAGATTTTTCGAGGGCTGTGAATGAAGTTCATCGTTAAGCGCGTAGATGAAAGAAACGTTCGAGTGTACTCGGGCCCTAACGCATATTATAGATGGCCATGCTTAGAACCTTAGAAGACTGATCTAGAATCTATATGGCCATGTTTAGAATACTGATCTGGACTATGCATGTCACAGTGCTGTTAAGGACAGGATTATTGCTTATCATCAGGTAGGTACATGGTACACGCCCGGCTAGTCTCGTCACTCTATAGTCTATACTACCAAAAAAATTGGCACTCATGAACTGCCGATAGAAGTGAAAACTTATAACTCAAATGTTTTCACTCTGACTTTGATATCAGCTTACTTTGGAAACTACGCGGGTGAAACCGGAGGGCGTGGCGTGAGCATGGCCATGGTCCCCAGTTTACCCGAAGATTTCTATCATTCCCGACCGTGATGCTTGAAGCCCACGAAAACTGTATGCGCCAAAAGAAGTTTCCACTACAAAAAATAGAAGCGTAGGTAATTATGTTTAGGTCTTTAGGCCGATTTATATTAGACGAGCGAATGCTCATTCTATCCCCACTGTATCAAATTAGTTTGGTGTAAACAAATTGTTTTGTTTGCGTTCGCAAAGATTCTATGGAATATATATGTCGGCGCGAGCAACATTACGTCATCGCTGCCTACGCTCGGAGCGGGAGCGGAGCGGACAGTCGCTTGCCTGCGCTCGGAGAGTGAACACCTAAGCTATTGGAATCTATGCTAATTACAGCATGCATATGGCTGGGCAGGGAGAGAGATGCGAGTGGATGAGGTGAGCGTCAACGCGCGTTGGAAAGGGGCCCCTTAAACCTACGCCCGAGTCGCAAGTCTTGGGGTCTACTTGGGGTTTCTCTCTCTGCCACACGATGGACCCGGCACCCGCACGGTGAGTCCAGGTGAAGCCAAGAAGTTCGTCTCTAAACTTTGACTTAAGTGAAGTTGAGTGGTGTTAATTATCCTTGAAATGGAATAACGTCGGCACGGCTGACGTCACGCTGCCAAGAAGCAATAATAGGCCAACCTACTTTGTTACCTGAACTTAATAAATCCTATTGTGTTTGCGAGTTCGCGAGTTTTCATCCAACACTACCCACCGGCTACGCCCACAGCAGAAGAATGCGATTACTGATGATGATGGCGAGACTATGTCCGCCGACATCAGAAGCGGGATTCGTGATGGATGAGAACAAAGAAGAAAATCGACCCAGTGGCAATCGACCACAAGCAAGGCGTTTCGAGGTGAAGCATCATCGTGGTTAACTGAGAGTGCCCTACAAAGGAATTACGTGGAAACAAGGTGCTTTTACATTTCGACCGAAGCGAAAGTGGGTGCTGTTATTCAAATGAATCGCGAAAACCCAAGTGATATCGAAAACTACCCGCATTTGCCGATTAATCACTTTGTTACCTAATTCTTGGAAAAACGTAAATGAAGATGAAATTACCGCATCGAAGGTTCACAACCCACAAGTCGATGTATCAATGAAGCTACTGTGAGAGGAGAGCAGACGGAATACGGAAGAATTCATCTCAACCGAAGATCAAGCCAAAAGTAGACGTTCCTGCCTGCCGGTTGGTCTGTCTTCGTGATCCGCCTGGCTGCTGGGCTGGCGCACCCGAGTGCTTGCCTGTTGGCTGGCAAATCCAACGTGCTTGCTGATGGACAGCGGGTCTGTCGAGGTGCTGCCTGCCGGCCGGCACCGAGATCAAGTTGACGAGTCGGAAGTCTACGCTCAGCGAGGAGCCTCAGATGTCAATCAGGTGTGTTCGTTTCTAGTTGTCATTAGTGCCTATTCATTCAGTTTTAATTTAAAGATTGCAATCGCTGTAATCGAGTCCCAGCAGTGGGAACGTTTAGTGGGCTGTTGATGATGATGATGATGAGGAGGAGGCCGAGACGGCGGGTCAGAGTCAAAGGAATGAAACGGTATCATCAGATGAGGATACGATCTCGGTAGCTAGTTCGCACACTATGACCGCCAGCTCGGCAACCCTCTCAGCATCGGAACGCGAAGAAGACACTTAATTGTGAGTCGTGAGTAGCGCACTAATTATGTGTCATTCTCAACATCACAGCTTAGGCAATTAAGAGTCGGGTGACTTCACGCCATATGAGATGACGTTGGGTAGAGGCGCGGGGCGGGGTATAACTACTCCCTGCTATGGCATTATTTGCATGAGGTCAAATATTGCCGGGGGTTGTGCTCGAGCTGCGGGGCCGTCCGGTCCAGGTCGTCATATGAGATGGCGAGCTTGGTCGAAGGGACACCTTGCACCGATACTATCTGCAAGAGGTCAGATATTACCAGAAGCTACTTGTGTGTTTAAGACCCGAAGTCGTCCGTTCCAAGTCATCATATGAGATGATGATTCGGTCGAAGGGACACCTCGGTCGAGTGTTATTTGCACGAGGTCAAATAGCACACACAGTGTACGTTTGTATCAGGGGAAGCTGCGAGGTCGTCCGGTCCATGTCGTCATATGAGATGACGAGTCTTGGTCGAAGGGACACCTCTAGCTGGTTTCATTTGCATGTTTCAAATGAAGGATGTTGTATTGGCGTACGCGTACATGTGTAAAATTAGGTCTTGTATGTCAGGATAGGACGAGCATAGTAAATGTGGTGATCCTAGTGGTTTTATTTCTTTCTTTACAGATTAATTGAACATGAGTCAAAGGAGAGGCGAGAGGCGCACGAGGACGTGCGCATGTCAGTCTGGCCGTGTCGGCGCGAGCAACATTACGTCATCGCTGCCTACGCTCGGAGCGGGAGCGGAGCGGACAGTCGCTTGCCTGCGCTCGGAGAGTGAACACCTAAGCTATTGGAATCTATGCTAATTACAGCATGCATATGGCTGGGCAGGGAGAGAGATGCGAGTGGATGAGGTGAGCGTCAACGCGCGTTGGAAAGGGGCCCCTTAAACCTACGCCCGAGTCGCAAGTCTTGGGGTCTACTTGGGGTTTCTCTCTCTGCCACACGATGGACCCGGCACCCGCACGGTGAGTCCAGGTGAAGCCAAGAAGTTCGTCTCTAAACTTTGACTTAAGTGAAGTTGAGTGGTGTTAATTATCCTTGAAATGGAATAACGTCGGCACGGCTGACGTCACGCTGCCAAGAAGCAATAATAGGCCAACCTACTTTGTTACCTGAACTTAATAAATCCTATTGTGTTTGCGAGTTCGCGAGTTTTCATCCAACACTACCCACCGGCTACGCCCACAGCAGAAGAATGCGATTACTGATGATGATGGCGAGACTCGGCCCGCCTACATATAAAATGGAAAACGCTAAGAACGATCTTTCGTTTACACTAAAAGATCGAGAAAGAATGCTCTTGTTCCAGCTCTAGCTCTATGTTTGTTCAGTTTAAATCGGCCTTTTGAGGAATGCGTAGGTACAGTGTTTTGCAGTTTTGTAACCAGGGGCGTAGCTACCGCCGTATATGCCGTATCAATTATACGGGCCCCCGAGTTACGGGGACCCCCGACGTGCGTAAGCAAAATAAAAAAAAACTTGCCAATTTTTTAATTTTTCTAATTTTAAACTTACAAAAAGTTACCCAAGAACTTCAAAGGGACATGATCGCCTGTCAGACCTGTCACTATTGCCCATAGAAGCAGAAATTTTAGACAAACTGAAGTCATCATCAGCTATTAAAAAGGCCAGTATGGTACCTAAAATATTTAATATAGATTGTTTCTAAAAAAAATTGAAAACAGAGACAGATAGATAATTTCGACATTATTTTTTAAATTTTATGTAAGTAAACATTTTTTGAAGTGAAAACTTCTTTAGGCGCGCTATGGACAGAATTTTCGTGGGCTGTGAAATGGATTGATGATCACGTGATCATCACGCTCGGATATGATAAGAAATTTCGGGTAAGCTCGGGATGCTAGAGCGAGAAAGATAATGTGGTCAACAAACGTGCCAGACTGAGAAAGATAATTGTTAGAGGAGGACATGGACAATAGATACTCTCTCTCTCTCTCTCGCTGCTCGCTACCGGTTACCAGTGTTGACACTTTAGCGACTTTGTCGCTGAAACTGGCGAATTTTTAAAACCTTTTTAGCGGATTTAGACGACGCCGACGTGTTACCGACAAAGGGGAATATACTAGTGTAGTGTAGAAGGTTGGAGAAGGAAAAAGCTTATGTATTCTTCCAGACTGTTATTCCCTTAATAATTCAATCAAAACCGGCGATTTTGTTTCATAACTATTTGGCGACAAGCTCAAAAACATAGTGGCAACACTGACGGCTACCAACTCCAAAAGACTTTTCTTTGGGCGGGAAAACACGACGGGTGCTTTATAATTTTCACAATCAAATTAATTAGTTTTGCTGTGTAAATATTTCGTTTCTTTCGTGTAAATATTTAGTTTTGTATACATATAGTCAATAGTATAAATAAATATGAGCGTCGCTAGCGACGGGGGTGACCCCGTCGAACAGACCAGAAAAAGAAAACTATTGAAGCCAAATCCAAGTGAAAATGTTTCTTACAAACTATTTAGAAAACCCCTTTATAAGAGAAAGAGACTATTCCCAGAAAATCGTAGTGGAGTCTCCATTGTAGTGTATGTGGAATCGACGGAACAGGAGAAAGTCGGTAACAAAAATCCTATTACACTCACCAACCTTTTTGCGGACAATGTTAGGGGCATCATAGGGGTGCACCGTGCATACAAAGTTGGAATAACTTTTAAAAAGCCGGCCCCGGCCAACAACTTTTTGAACATGGACACTTTTTTTACTAACCATAAATGTGTATACAATCTGGGTATACAAATAAGTACTGCCTGAGTAACCTTAGTATTTATTTCGCGCGGACTAAGTCGCGGGTAACAGCTACTTTGTATATAAATAAAATTTCAATAAATATTTTTACTTTAATTTCTGGCTTGTTTTACTCGTTTATTCAACTAATACGATCCATAATATTTTATTATAATACGACATACCTACCTAATACAAAAATCAGCTAATGAAGTTTTCACTTCTGCCGTGTGGTCTTAAGCACACACCTTTTTTTTTTTTTCTTTTGTGAGTAATCATTACCCTTCATAATCTTTACCCCCAAAAATTTTTTTATACGGGGCCCCGCCAAGGCACGCTACGCCACTGTTTGTAACGATACTCTTTATTATTAACCTAAGTCATAGAATAGATAATATAGATGCCTAATGCCTAAGTGTACTAAATAGTTTGCACTCACTTCAACAATAAATTATTCCAATTATGATTCATCAGCAGCCTAAGAGCAGTTGGTCTGAGTAAGCAGCTCACTAAATGTTCCTACTGCTGGGACTCGAGGCCTACTCTCGCAAGGAGATAGTCAAGGCCATAAGCCACAATCCATCACGCTGACCCAGGGGTCTACCGCCGAACGAAAAATGTCATTGCTTTGATGTTTCTCTCTCTTTTCTTTTCGCTTGAAATGATAGAGACCACATTAGCAAAGCGATAGCCGATTTAGTTAGGCGGTAGAAACGCCAGTGCGGTTTGATGGATGACGCTTGGCATGGATAGATTCTTGAAACATGATAGATAGATTAACTTTTTAACATGCCCGTTTTTTTCGAGGTTTTCCTTCGTCATTTTTTAAGTTAGTGGCATTAAGCATGCGTGGTCCGAAGGGGGATGGTCACAGGGGACATGACCCCCCCCCCCCCCCAAATCGTATACGTTACATTAAAAAGTATTTTTTACTCGATTAATTGTATTTCTACTCGTGACCCCCCCCCAAATCTGAGGTTGTGTACTGGTGACCCCCTCCAAAATTCGACGCTGGGACGCGTATTTCCATTCTATACAACGCCAGAACGCAGCCATAGGAAACTGGTGGCGTATATATTGTAATGTCGTTTTAAAATCTGTTATTACAAACCATACAAGAGTTTTGCGTACTGATCGTGTATAGTTTGTAACGTGGATGCTCGCGTCGCATCTTTCCATTCTATACAACGGCAGAACGCAGCCATAGGAAACTGTTCGCGTTCGAGTATATTATATTGTAATGTTGTTTTAAATCTGTTATTACAATGCATTCAAGATTTTTCCGTACCGATTGTGTATGTTGTCGATCCGATGAGGGGCTATCACTGAGATTTGACTCTAGGTAGGCTCCCGCCAGAAGGTCAGCCCTGAGTCGAAGTAACTATTTTCTGATATGTGCCTGAGTGTCGCTTCTCCATACTGGGCCTGAACTCCACTACGGAGGTCGCCGGCTCGCTTCGCTCGCCACCTCCCACCCTACGCTTCGCTAGGCCTCGTATGGCTCGCTCCACTCAGGACCTCCCTTAAGCTTCTGGCTCCCGCATTTTTTATATACACTCTAGGGGTAGTAGCGACAAGACTAGGTGGAGTCGGGGTGTTCCGAGTTGGATCTGGGAAACCAACATCAACAATAAATCAATTAAGAGCTAGGTCAATAAATCAAAATGGCGAGCATGCAACTGCTCACGTACAAATTGTAATTTTAGAGTTTTGCGCGCCTATTCCAAAACATACACGATTAGTTCGTATGCGTACTGGCGCTGTATATTTTGGAACAACATAATACTTCTACGTTACTACAAAGTATACGCGAGTATTTGCGTACTGGTCTTGTATGGTTTGGAAGAATTTAGTAAAAAACGTATTTCTTATCTATACGTGATTAGTTTCATACCCTTGCGTTCTGGCCTTGTATAGAATGGAAAGACGCCGCTGGGACCGCGCCTGGCCGTAAGTTCAGTAAACTAATATGGAGATATCTGCCAACAGAGTATCTCTCTACTTAGTTACTTGATTTTAAAAGAAAAACAAAATTGTTTTTCCTTCATAATGTTTTTTATAAGCTAAATGATTTTATGAAAATGAAATTATCAGAGAGCTCTTTTTTGATGTGAAAATGTGTATGTAGCTGAGGTATGTAGGTATAATTGATTATGGAAATTTGACATTTTATAATGATATATTTTTATTTATGCTGATTTTGACGTAATTTGTTGTTGTTAATTTTTGTTTTCATTTTTGACTTGTTAGCTTTGGCATTGAACTGAATTACTGTAAATTATTTTTAAATTATTAAGAAACTTATATTTGTATCTGACTTGCATAATGTAACGCACCATGGTTATAAGGTCAATAAAGAATCTGAATCTGAATCTTAGTCTGTGATGCCAACCCACATTTGACCATCGTGCTAGAGTGTGGTCTTGACTCTCACGTCTCACTCAATGTTCGCTAATCATTTTGGTACTTCCATTTTCCCATTTGGGCTTAGTTATAGTTATTATTATTATTTTAATGGGAATTTTCAATATTCTCTCGTGAAACGAGGTTATTCCACATTTCGCGGGCCTAACGGCCAAACGAAAAGTGTCAAATACGGTTGTTATTGATTATTATTATTATTTAGGCATAGTTCTAAACCATTCTGCTTTCTTCTTCAATCGATAATAAGTTGGTACTTGACCACCGTTTCATTTGCTGTGAAGCGATGACCCGGGGGTCTACCGCCTAACGAAAAAATTGGTTGCCTGTAAAGTCGGTATACGGGCGAAAGTTTTACGTGACAACGACTTTGAGTGGTAAAATAATTTTAATGTGAATATTCATTCGTATAGTAGGAAGAAGGATGAAATAATAGTAACAATTTAAAACATTTATTTATACAAAGAATTATATTTAACGAACGCAACGAAACGTGTAAACTTGTATGCAGGCGCCTAAGCGAATCGGCGACTCGGGCATGGTTAGCCCGCCTAAGAGCGAGAGAGACAGACATAAAAAGTGAAAGGCACGCGTCCCTCTCACTCGCTCTCATTGTGAGCGCATAACGTGAGCGGAGCTTAACGCAGTTTCTTGAAGTGTCACCCGGCAAACCAATTTATAAGACGTTGTCACGTCAAAACGCTTTGACGCTTTGACATTGCCGTCTCTTTCATTTCAAGCGAGAAGAAAAAAGACAGCAATGTCAAAGCGTCAAAGCATTTTTCGTTAGGCGGTAGACCCCCCGGTCTACGATGGAACGCGTGTACCCAGAAGAAACTGATTCACTCTCGCCGTGCTGATAATGTCTAATCGCATGTCGCATGGACATAAACGGACTTCATGGGATAAACCAAACTTCAGACGCACGGAATTAAGTTATCGTTGGGAAGAGTGAGCTTACTCTTTCCGTTTTAGTCGATTGTAGGAAGCGGTGAACGCAGGACGTTTATACCTATCGCTATTCGTTGTAAACCAAAATAAGTAGAACCGCAACATACCTCGCCGCTAGCGATTCTAGGGGTCAAGTAGATTGGTAGTAGTAAGCCACTCACGCTACACACAGAGATGCAGTTTGTTAACAATTTCAAGGTGCTCAGGGCACATATTTTGATTTATATCGATGTCTAAGGGAATGTCCACTCAGGCAAGGGTTTCACAAAATGTTTGCACAATATGTCGCCTGTGTAGCTACTGATATATCTAGGTACTTACTGTTATTACGTATGTCGGTGGCGCGACCACCAAAAATTTCACCCTTCCAAAGAAAAGCGTCTAAAGGTGCGCTTATACGGGCAACTAAAATTGCTCAATTCCAGTCAGTACTCGTCAACTATGACGTCACGACTACATCAAGCAATTTACGGCAACGGCAACAAGCATGAATACAGCGCAATACAATATTGAGAGATATGGCGCAACTTCATCAACTAGGCACCATCTGACCTCTCGCTTTCCCCGCGGAAGCAAGACGGGAAGCCGCAAAAGAAACAAGTGCGAATAAGAAATGTACAAAAATTGCTAGGAATTTCCAAGCCCATTGGATATTCGTCAATTCGTATCTGCGACATTGAGCGATATGACATATCTGGAGGAATTAGAAGCAATATCGCCGAAATAATTGCCGCAATTTGTTGAAATTGCTCCATTAATTGCTCCAGATCGGTCCATTCGTGTCGCCGAGCAATTGTTGCCCTCGTGTAAGCGCACCTTAATGCGTATATTCTACCCCTAAATCTGCTTTGGCTTTGCTATTGCTGTCTCTATAATTTCAAGCGAAAAGAAACGAGAGAGCAACATCAAAACTAAAGGTGCGCTTACACGAGGGCAATAATTGCTCAGCGACATAAATGGACTGATCTGTAGCAATTTTAATAAATTGGGGCAATTATTTCGGCGATATTGCTTCTAATTGCTCCAGATATTTCATATCGCTCAATGTCGCAGATACGAATTGACGAATATCCAATGGGCTTGGAAATTCCTAGCAATTTTTGTATTTTGTATGTATCTCATTCGCACTTGTTTGTTTTGCGGCTTGCCGTCTTGCTTCCGCGGGGAGAGCTAGCTAGCTAGCTAGCTTTGCCAAAAACGATCGCACCCAGATACGCCTATTCCTTTTCTTTCATTTTTGTTTTTGATTAATAATAAAAAAGCGCTACAAGACGCCGCACCAAGAACAATGTCGTCCATAGCGAGCGAATACTGAAATGCTCGTGTAGGACAGTATTGCCTAGTTGATGAAGTTGCGCCATATCGCTCAATATTATATTGTGCAGTATTGATGCTTGTTGCCGTTGCCGTAAATTGCTTGATGTAGTCGTGACGTCATAGTTGACGAGTATTGACTGGAATTGAGCAATTTTAGTTGCCCGTATAAGCGCACCTTTAGACGCTTTTCTTTGGAAGGGTGAAATTTTTGGTGGTCGCGCCACCGACATACGTAATAACAGTAAGTACCTACATATATCAGTAGCTACACAGGCGACATATTGTGAGCCTCTGTTCCGCTGGACTCCCACCGCTTAGACGCTACGGCCCTAAGTCGGTACATTACCGAGTTCCGGTTTGAAGGTCAATGATTCCAGAGAAATTACAGGGTTTAATATCTTAGATCTCTGGGTGACGAACGCAGTACAGTGCTAGGTAATGATTTGGACTCTTCGTGTTCCAATAGCTACGTGCCACTGTGCTGACTGTGCTGTTATGTGGCAGGCATGTTGCTTACCATCAGGCACATGTCCTGCTCGTCTATACTATAAAGAAGTATGTCTGTGACGCAACCCCATTATATTTACTCCCATAGAGTGGCTAAACCGGCTATTACTTCAATAAAACCAAAATAAAAATAATTCAGAAAATCGTTTATTCCATGATTATGCGAACTATAATGCCAAACCACGATTATGCCAAATCTATGAACATTTACACGAGTCGACTACTCGCGCGAGTACTGGCACGCAGTGCCGCAGATAGCGCCAGTAGCTGCGACACACGGCGCAGAGGGACGGCGCGCCGGCGTGCTGGCACGCATGCTCGCGGGCATGCTCGCGGGCTTGCGCGTCGTGCGTCACCTGTTCGACGCTGCGCGCACGCCGCAGTCGCGTGTTGAGGCTGCCTTGTAGACGTTTCGCTTGCGAGTATAACTGGAATTCATACACATTCAATTTAATTTTTTTTTCGAAAAAAACTAAAATTGATTTAAATATCTTATGTATAGATATAAATTAAGCGTCAGGTTGTTTGTGCGCGATGGACAACTACTTAACCGATTTTAACCAGATTTGCATACTGTGTGCAGTTTGATCCAACTTGAAAGATAGGATAGTTTTTATTTCGATTAACATTCTTCATATGACAACTAGCAGCGCCCCGCGGTTTTACCCGCGAACCACGTGGGTTTCTTACCGTTGGTGCCGTTATTTTTTGGGATAAAAAGTAGCCTATGTGTTATTTTAGACTATTGTCTATGTTCTAAATTTCAGCCCCTATCCGTTCTGACGTTACAACGTGATTGAGCCAAACATTGACTTTTAAAATATTAGTAGGAAGTGGGATATCCGAGCGAAGCCGGAAAGGACTACTAGTAGACATGTACAATGTACAATGTACATATACCAAAATGAATGTTTATCTGTATGTCTTTAATATAATAGTAAACTGAATCGTTTGATCATGTGATGATCATTAGTTAAAGTTGTTGTGCATAAGCATAAGCCAAAGAAGGTTCCTGAGATGGTACGACTCATTTTCAACAGGTGGCGTAGCAACGCGCGCTGGGTACAGCTAGTATTTCATAAAATAGGAACTCACTAAAACACGAACGAAGATATTTGATTCCACGTTTATGATAGGAACGTCTAGGTTCTAGCATGCGTTGCCTGAGTGGGTTTTCCCCGATAGTTACAATCTTGGTGTCTTCAAATCGAAAGTGGATAGGCTTCTTCTAGGTAAGCACGCTCCAACGTAGATCGAATCGTCGCTTAACATTAGGCGAGATGGTGGTCAAGTGCGAACCTATAATAGTTTTTAAAAAATTGGCAGTCATAGAAACTGTCGATAGAAGTGAAAACTTATAACTCAGAATTTGATAGCTTACTTTGGAAACTACACGGGTGTAACCGGAGGGCGTCCTGGCCATCATGGCATGGGCATCTAGAAATGCGTCAGCATTTCCCATTGGCTGATGCATTTCTAGATGGCCAATAGCCATGGTCTCGAGTTTACCCGAAGATTTCTTATCATACCCGAGCGTGACGCTAGAATTCAATTCACAGCCCACGAAAAATCTGTCTAGGCGCGCTAAAAGAAGTTTTCACTTCAAAAACTCACGTGCACAGGGTCATCCAAATCGAAGCCGCAACAAGGGTCGCAGGCGCTCTGCTGGGAGCCAGTGCTGCTGCCGGACTCACACTTCATTATACTGTGGACATTTTTTATTTAACTAGCTGTTACCCGCGACTTCGTGCGCGTGAAATAAATACTAAGGTAACTCAGGCAGTACCTATTTGTATACCCAGACATACTTACGGTTACTAAAAACAGCTTATAATAAAAACTGTATACTATTTCATCAAAATCAGTCTTTTAGATCTGAAAGCGTGAGACATTCAGCCCCCATTTCAACTCTAATTTCGTCCCCGTACAGTTCTTAATTACAAAATTGCAAGAACAAACATACGTTTGCGGCGCGTCAACTATCTATAAGTATTCAGAGTTTCATGGTTTTATCTTCAACGGTTGGGAACTTCCATGTTGACATTCATCCCCCATTCAACCCCAATTTCACCCCCGTGCAGTTTGAAATTACGAAATTGCTAGAATAAACATTCGTTTGCTTCGTGTCAAGTGCCTATATGCAGAGTTTCATGGTTTTATCTTCAACGGTTGGGAACTTCCATATTGACATTCATCCCCCATTTCAACCCCAATTTCACCCCCGTACAGTTCGAAATTACGAAATTGATAGAACAAACATTCGTTTGCTTCGTATCAAGTGTCTATATACAGAGTTTCATGGTTTTATCTTCAACGGTTGGGAACTCCATTTCCATATTGACATTCATGAAATTGGGGAATTTCAACCCCAATTTCACCCCGTACAGTTCAAAATGACAAAATTGATAGAACAAACATTTAATTGCTTCGTGTAAGTGTCTAGATACAAAATTTGATAACTTTGAAAACGACGAATTTTCATACAACCGTTCATCCCTTGTTTCACCCTCTTAGGGGTTGAATTTCGCAAAACCCCGTCTTAGCGAGCGCCTACGTGCTAAAAGGCACGTACGTCTGAAATTTTGCATGGAGGTCTCCATGCAAAATTTCAGATTCCTAGCATTTGTAGTTTCTGAGATTCCTTGATGAGTGACCTTTCGCTTTTATATAATATATAGATTCAATGAAAAGGTACATATATTCAAAAATATCACGATACACGGTGACTGACGTTACTCCTAATATAACTTGAACATATTTTGCCCAAAGTTAAGATCCTTTCACTGTGCTATTTTCAGACAAGACAAAAAAACTGAATGAAAAAATGACAGGTACTTTTTAATATATATTTGCAAAACGTACATAATTATATTATATTATGAGATATTATTGCCAAAATCTATAGCTATGTCCAAAGACCCTGTTAGGGTGTACAGCGATAGAAGTGAATATCCATTCCTAGTGATAGGACTCTTGCCAGAGTCCGCCTGGGAAACCTTTGCCAGTTATTCTACCGCCAAGCAGTAATGTGAAAATATTACTGTGTTCCGGTTTGAAGGGCATTGTTTCCAGTGAAATTACAGGGCATAGAGATAAAACATCATATATATCTCTGGATGACGAGCGCAGTGCAGTGCTAGGTAATGATTTGGACACTTCCAATAAACTGTGCTGTTATGTGGCAGGCATGTTGCTCACCATCAGTCACATGTCCAGCTCGTCTCCTCACAATACAATAAAAAATTATCTGCAACGTTGTCTAAAATAATTACAAACTAACCTTTCAGTGAGTACGTTAGTTTGCACATCCTTTGCGTCCCGCGGCGCGATGTCGACTGCGTACGCTTGCGTGACCGTGTGTCGCGGCGACCGCGCGAACTGCGCGGGCGCGGCTTTTGAGACTACGTGCCGACGCTGAAACAGATTTTAGCCAACTTAAAAAAAAATAAGTTTATCAATTCTACGACCAATTTGTATGTATGTATTCTGATTTATCTGCTCTTAATTATCATGTTCAGCCGCTTCCGATTTACTTGTGGAACCAACCAAACACTTGCATAATAATAAAAACTTTCGCCTTTACAATATCCGTGTGATTGTCATTGTTAAGAGACTCCAAAATCTTGAACATCGCCGCAAAATTGCGAGCTTATCGGGTGTTTATCGAATACACTTAGCAGAGTGTGGAACTGGTCTACATGATCTCATAGGTACCTATTTGCCTTTTCTTCTATACTAGTTTGAAAATGTGACTTCGTTTTAAGGCTGACGTTCTAAATTCTAAAGACTCGAAGAGGTATGACTCTACTTTTTGTAGTCACTGCCGACCATCTAACCAAAGATGCTCGACAATGAGGTCGTGGGAGGCGGTGGTCTCCTTCAGCGAGACAGTCATATCCCAGAGGGAGGCCGAGGAGCGAGAGAGGGAGATGGATCCTCTTGCTCCTCCGCGGAGAAGGAAGCGGACACGGGGGCGAGCCACTCGAGCTCACACCCCGTCAATCCATCTAGTCTCAGGGCGTCCTACACTACGTTTGCCGATAAATAATAAACTTATGATCATCATCATCAGCCAAAATATATGCATTGCTAAGCATAGGGCTCTTCTTTTTAGGAATCTTTCGAAGTCATGTGTCATCCGCCAACCCGCACTGGGCCAGCGTGGTGGATTATGGCCTTAATGCTTATGGCTCTCTCCTTGCGAGAAAAGGCCCCGAGTCCCAGCAGTGGGAACGTTTAGTGGGCTGTTGATGTTGAAGCATAGGGCTCCCCCCTAGATTTCCATAACGAACGGTCCTGTACAACCTGCAACCAGCAGTTTCCAGCGACCTTTGTGAGGATCTGTCCATCTAGCGGGAGGCCGTTCAACACTGCGTCTTCCGGTTCATGGTCGCCACTCGAGAACCTTTCTTCCCCATATAAACTTATAATAAGTAGGTACAATTATAAAAGATTCAGGTCGCTCGTAACAATATTACAAACCAGTGTGGGAGCAAGCGTCCTATTGTACGTCCGTTGCGGGTCCGTGGCGACGAGCTTGTCGCAGACCGACACGGAAGAGGAGGAGGGTGTTCTCTGAGCGCGCGCGCGCGGGGTGCGCGGGGGGTGGGTCGCGAACAGGCGGTTCAACTCGTCCAGCTTGCGCATTATTATCTTGTAGGTCTTGCATTCGTCTGTCTGGGAAGATAAAACAATTTTAGAGGTACAAAAAAATTCGCAATAATTGAGGTCATACAGAAGTGAAAACTTAAAACTCAGAATTTGGTAGCTCACCTTGGAAACTACGCAGGGGAAACGGGGGAGCCTGGCCATAGCCATGGCTATCTAGATCATCTAGGTTTACCCGATTTTCTTTCGAGATTTCTTTCATCTACGAACGTGACGCTTGTGTTCAATTCACAGCCCACGGAAAATGTGTATGTGGTGCGCCAAAAGCGCCAATTCTTTTGGCGCTTTTACACTTCAAAAATGTATCTCTTTAAATTACTACTCTTGTGAAAACACCAAATTTTTGAGATCATTGATCAGCTCGTTGTTATCTATTTTCTAACTGACGCTGTTGTCCACCGAGAACGGTATCTTCTCACTCTACGATCTGTGATCCGATCCGTTGCTCGTTCTGCTCTATCAGCTTGTTATTCTCTGGTTTCTCCGGTCACTCAGTTTTGCCAGTCGCAATATCTGCTGCGTCATTTTCGGCCACACGATCGCTTTCCATAAAGCTAGCTGATGTTCCAATAAAGATCTATGATCGAAGATCCTTTACCCGAAAAGTGTCCTTCCGTCTCGGATCCTTGGTATGGCGACTGCGACTAGAGAAACACGTGTAATCTTCGACTACACCTTGGCTTCCCATTAAGCAATTTTATGGCCCAACAAAGACCTAAAATCGAACATCTACTTACCCGATAAGTGTCCTTTCGTCTCCGATCCTTCGTACTGCGACTGCTGCTAGTCATGTCACTGACGCTGTCCACCGATAGTGGTTTCCTTTCGCTCTGCCTGTGCTCTGTCAGCTGCTCGTCTTGTTTGATCAGCTAGTTCTTTTCCGTCTTCTCCACCCATTCGGTCAACCTCTCGCACAGTTTTACCACTTGCACTATTTGCTGCGACCCCAATGTTGCATCATAACAGGCGAGTTGATGGTCCAACAAGGAGTTATGATTAAAGATCCACTTACCCGAAAAAGTGTCCTTTCGTCTCGTATTCTTCGTGGTACGACTTCTGCTAGACATACATGCGTCATCTAATCATCTTCGACCACATGTGGCTTCCTATCAAGCTGGTCCAACAAATACTCACGATCGAGGATACACTTACCCGATAAGTGTCCTTTCGTCTCGGATCCTTCGTACTGCGACTGCTGCTAGACATGTCACTGACGCTGTCCACCGATAGCGGCTTCCTCTCGCTCTGCCTGTGCTCTGTCAGCTGCTCGTTTTGTTTGATCAGCTCGTTCTTCTCCGTCTTCTCCGCCCGTTCGGTCAGCCGCTCGCACAGCTCCGCCACTCGCGCTATCTGCTGCTGCTGCTGCAGTAATGCCTGCTGGCAGACCGCTCGGAAGGCGCGCATAGAGTTGGAGGAGTTCGGTCTACCGCTCGATGCCCGCTTGGTGCACACCTCGTTTGGGGGGTAGAAGGTGGAGTTCTCTTGGTAACTGCCGCGCCTGTTTGAACACATAAGTATGCTGCCCTAAATGTTTTCACTGCTGGGACTATAGAGAGAGAGTAAATGCCATAATTTACCTATTCACATTATTGAACTCTGCTGGCTCTCTTCAGTGGTATCCATGCACACATCAATCGGCGCTTTAATTCAACATAATTGTTTAGATTTAAAAAGCTGTCTCTAACTTTTTTGTTGGCATTATCAAACTCCACAATTTTTCTCTAGAACTAAACCATAGATCACCGTTAAGCCAACGCCTAACTGGCAAAGGTGTGATACTTCTATTGGCGGATTCAGCAAAGAGTACCACTACCACTACAGAGTAATATGGATAAAATTCCATCGATACAAACCATTGGATGTGCCATGAGCATCTTGAAATTTGTAATAAACTAAGTCTGTGTATGTATCGTAAGTGGTTTACACGCCACCAATCTACTTGACCCCTAGAATCGCCAGCGGTGAGATATGCTGTGGTTCTACTTATTTTCATTGTTGACAACGAATAGTGATAGGCTGATAGGTAAAACATCGATTCCTGCAACCGACTAGAACGGACTCACTCTTCCTCTCTCTCACTCACTCTCACTCTTCTGAAGTTTAGGCACACATAATGTTTATGTCGATGTATAATGTAACCTATGCTTCCCATGCCGCCTCGCGCGCCGGTAGCTGCCGTCTGACACACCGGAGTCGAGCGAGGCGCGCTTGCACCGCGCGTCGCCGCTCGCCTGCGAGGGCGCCGCCTTGCACCCGCCGTCCACCACCAGCCGCTCGCTACGGGCATTACGAACCTTAACATCATCATCATCATCAATTACTACAACAACAGTATTCACTACTGGCGGCTGAGATATCAGCGGTGCGCGTGCGTGCGGTCGGCGTGAGACTAAAATCAATACAAAATTAAAAAAAAAAAATGTTACTACCACTACACCAGTAGGTACTCACTACAGGCGACTGAGCTATCAGCGCCGACGGTGCCCGTGCATGCGGTCGACCTGAGACTGAAATCAATCTAAAATGAAAAAAAATCAAAAAACAATTCATTCACCTCTACCGAAGTAACTATTTTCTGATCTGTGCCTCTACTACAAACTACAACATTACAGTACTCACTACTGGCGGCTGTCTTCGCTGAGCGGGCGCGAGGGGCGCACGTTCCCGCGCATGTAGCGGTCGAGGTCGATGATGTCGCCCGGCCCGCTCGGCCACGAGCCCGTCGAGCTCGGCGACATGCTGGCGAGACTGGAAGCACGTGTGTCACGGGTCTATTTTTCAAATGTTATATATTTTAGGCTTAACTTGAATTTGTTCGGGTACAATTTAAATTTTGTAACCGACTGAGGAGGCTACACTTTGTTACCCGATAGCTACGCTAATTATTTATGAATCGATTTTATGATTATTTTTTGTTTAGCAGGTAAGCTTAATTAAAGGAGGTAATTATGTACTCTGAGCTCTGAGGGGAACAAGAATGGCCAAACCAAACAGAGCTACATTTATTTCGGTTTGCTCCTGGTAAGCTACCGCTGCGCCCGTAGTGATCGATTCGAACGCATTATGTACCAACCTACATGCCAGTATCATTAATCATCAAAAAATTTGATGAATGATCCACCAATACCAAGGCTCTTGTGCTTTCTTTTACCACTCTGACTGAAATAAACTAGGCCTATAGCATTGGAGCATTGCACTCTTAGAGAACCTGTGATATCTGAAAAAAAACAAGAGTGCAGTTACAGAAGCTCGCACAGAGCGCAGAAAAGGCTATTTACGGCACTGACATTAGTAAACTAGCGTTTTCCGACATTCTGTCTCGCGTGAAAGTACTGGAGTGACAGGGGCATCATTTTATGCATTGTGCATCTGCAGAATTAGAAGCAACCGCGACTGCATGCTGTGGTCAACCACAGTCGCCTGCGATTGCAGTCTGGAGCTCATCTTGGACTTGTACCTTTAAGATTCTCCTGTAGCATAACAACTGCAAGGAACTAACTCTGGAGATGTTCTTCGGAGCCGTCAGGTGTTGGATGTGAGACTCCGGTGCGGTCTGGAGCTCCGCATTGCGCCCAGGGGCTGCTATCGTGCTCCTGCCACGTGCTGTCACGGTTTTGACGGAAACTTGACACTAATTTGTCGTTTGACATGTTTTGATGTCAAAACAGTTCGAAAAGAGGTCAAGGTTAAGAGTTGGGTTGGCGAAAAGTTTTGTTAATTAGCCAACTTTGAAGCTCGAATAAAATATCCTACTGCTAATTCTACGTACAATAATACTATTGAATTTGGGTGTTTAGATGTTTGGATGCTTGCTGACGTTCCGTCATCGTCATGCAGTAACATAATCATGCATAATCTGCAGTGCCACCAGGCAAGATCTGTTTGTTGTGTAATGCCCAGGGTGCACACCAGGGATGTTACGGAGCTTCGACTCCGACTCCGATAAGTCGGAACTTCCGATTATTATAATACTATCGGTACCGACTTCGCCTCCGAAACTTTTAAAACGGAGGTTTTAATCGGGGGTAGGATGTATAAATATTTGAGATAATGCCTTATTGCGATGGAAAGTAAATGGAAATTCAAAATCCCAACCCCTTAAATCAATTGCCCGTCAATGTTTATAGTGTCCACATGTTTAACAAAAAAAAATATCCCCAATAAAAATGTCTCTCCTGCCATCACTTCTGATCCTGCCTATGCCCCCGACATCGGTTCCGACTCCGGTTCCGACTCAAATAAATCAAATGTAAAAACTCCGACTCCGCCTTCGGTTCCGACAAAAGGAGGTAACTCCTTTAGATCTCTGGTGCACACCACATCATCCACATGGATCCTCGAATCGCAAGGTCCACGTTTGTCGTTTTCACACCTAGCTTCGTGTATATACGGTTAAACGCATACCTATTTTGTAATAAATAAATGAAACCATACATTTTTACCAAATCTTTTACTTATGATGGGTTATTTCTAAATCGTAATACCTTATTATAAATCCAATTGGCTAACTGAGGCTACAAAACATGCCATCTTGTTTAGGTACTATACATTTCCTTCTTAGAGAAACAAATTAATGACATTGAAAATATTATACAGGACTTAGTAGCAAACTAAATTATTATTTTCAATCATGCTATTTTTGAAGAGCAAACGATTACCTATATACCTTCCCCGTAAACAAGAATACCAAGAATCATACTCCAATAAAAAACATAAATATATAATATGTAGAACAACAGACAAAAGGTGTGAATATTTACCATGGCTACCTTTTGACCACAGTAGGTCAAAAGGTAGTAGTAGACGGTAGGGGTCCACGTGGTAGGATTCCAGGAGTAAACTGACGAATGAAAGGGTCAGTTTACTCCTGGTCGTTGTCCTGGTCCTGGTGAATTCGTCAGTTTACGCGTAAATATGATACATGAAATTGCATCGACATATCGGGATTCGTTCCACGATTTAACCACGGTCAATATCCCGACTTTAATAAAAGCCAGGTCACACAGAAGCGGGAGCCGCGAGAAAGCGATCCGATAGCGATCCAGTGCGAAGCGATAGCGGTCCGTATCACGTCACACAGAGCGACCGCCCGCGGCGGGCAGGTGGCGTGAGCACAGCCGGTGTGACACCAAAAGCGATCAAATTGTTCACGACCTTTCATTCATTTACTACAATCGCATCCTCGTATCGTGTTGGGCACAGTACAGGCAACACAATTGTAAAACAATTTTCACAAGTTATTTGGGAAGTATCACATCCAATTTATAAAGTTTTGACCTACGTGCTAAAACGTGGACACTGACAGTCAAAATGGTACGTAAGCTCAAAGTCGCTGACCGAGCTATGAAAAGCTATACCTACTTGGAATTTATCTGAGGGGTAACATTCGCAATGAAGTAATTAGTCAGAAAACTAGTGTGACCGACATAGCTCAGCGTATTAGCAAGCTGAAGTGGCAGTGGGCCAGGCACATCTGTCACAGACTTGATAACCGTTGGGGTAGACGGGTTCTGTAGTGGACACCACAAATCGGTAAACGTAGTGTAGGACGCCCTGAGACTAGATGGAGTGACGATATACGAAAGACAGCTGGTGGCAGTTGGCAACGTAAGACCGAGAATAAGGCTAAGTGGCGTATTATAGGAGAGGCCTATGTCCAGCAGTGGATGAACACGGGCTGATGATGATGATGACATCCATATTATTTACCCACATCCACAGAAAATATATGGCGAGAGCCTGAAATTGGCTATAAAACGATATGGAATTTTCGAAACTGTGTGGGTAGTATTGATGGCAAACATGTACAAATTAAGTACAGCATTAGATCAAATTATTTTTGTTTCAAAAACTTATTTTCAGTTTCTGTCTATAGCGTGATATAGACATGGGTGTTGCCTAACTAATTCAATCAGTTTTTCGGTTCGATTCATAATTAAAATGGAACTATCGCATAATAATAATTCATTTGTAAAAAAATACGACCCGTGAGATCGGATCGCAAACGAACATTACAAAAAATCCCGTCCCGGATCGCGATCGCTTTCTCGCGGCTCCCGCCCCTGTGTGACGATTAACTAATATCATTTGACATGTTTAAATAATTATACTTCTTCTTTTTTCTTATGACTTCCATCAAAGATTGTAGAACTCCGATCTTTGACTTCCATTCCATAATATCACGGCAATTTCGACAGCGTCCAACGTTTGAACATTGAGAGTGTCGTTAATGTTCTGTGTTCTTTATTGGAGTATGATTCTTCATTCATGCAATAAATACGAGTAATGAGTAGGACCTACCTAATTTTAATATAACGCCTTAACACCATTAAATACCATACTACCATAGCCATGAAAATATCAGTACACGAAACATGTTTACATACACAACATTAAGTTTTTCACAGTCGTTATTAAAAATTGAGATGGAAATTATTTCCAATTCTATCTAATTACATTCCCACATGCGCTTTATCCCTCCTTCTTTGACCTCCTTTTGGATTTTTTGAAACCACACATTCGAACTCTTTTCCATGCTATAACTTCAGGGAAACTTTTACAATTTGCCACAAGCCGATCCAGGACCATAGAAGAAAAATTATTCCGTATTTTCAGATGTTTTATGTACATTAAACTTTTTGGGTTTTGGGTCAACACTTTTGATATTATACTGTCCAGTGGTTGTTCTATTTTCGTTAAGTCTATATACTGTATGTTTGGACAATTTGAGAGTAGAAAGATCAATTGTTCTTCTGTAGGTTCTTGAAATTCAAATCTGTTTTTCGGTGCTATAGTTAAATTCTTCAAACTGTTTAATGATTTGTTTGGTATCTTACGCATCATATTCGGGGTATGATTATATACACAGTTGTAAAAAAATAAGCTTTGTAAATTTAGGCACATTTTGTATATCAATAACAATGCATTCATATCTATATTTTCAACTGATTGAAGAGTCAAGCATACTAATTTGTATTTTGTTGTATTCAAGAACTCATTCACTTGATCTTCATAAAAATTGTAGTTCTTTAATGTTATCTCCTTTAAATCATTCAGTTCATTGAGTAATGTTAAATATTTTACTGGTTCGCAATCATCAAACGTTTGAAGAGTAATCTTTTGGATGAGCGGACATGTTTTAATCAAAGTCTTTAACTGTCTTTGATCTATTTTTCCATAGTTATGGTATGATTTTAACTTGAACTGTTTTCCTGCGTTGTCTTCAATTGATGTTATATTTTCTAGAGCCAGAGCTACGATATCGTCTTCAGGTAACACCGTAGTTGGGTCAACATAATCATATTTATTAAGAACTATATGTTCAATATTATCACATGACATCAGCAGGTTTGCCACACCATTTTCTGATATTTGTGTCGCCGTCAGATCAATAGTAGTTAAATTACGCATGTTAGATAGTAATTTCAAGTTCTTATCATCAACGTTCCAGTTACATATTGTTAAGTCTTTGATTGATTTACAGTTGTCTGCTACACATTGCACAACATCATCACTGCAAATATCTAAATGTAATACTTCAAGATTGTTTAATTTGGAAAGTAAATTGATAATTTTGTCTTCATCATTTTCATTAACGACGAATAATTTTAAGTCAGTCAGTCTCGAGAGTGAGCTAGTTTTTGATATAATGGTATTTTGGAATTCATCCCAAATATAAAACCATATTGTCATAGTAGTCAGATTTTTTGTCAGCAATGGTATTATCATCTTCTCTATTGTATTTGTTTCATAAATTATGTCATCTGTATAGAGATTAGCTCTATCTAGATCCATTTTCAGTTCGATGAGTCTTCCAGTTACTTTAGTAAATAATTTATTATAATACATTCCTGGGAGTCTCTTTTCTAAATATCTTCGAGTAAGTTCTATTTCTTGATCAAGGAAATCTTTGGCTTCGGTTGGATTTCGTGGATACCGTTCAGGGATCAATTTTGAAATAATTTCGGCTTGATGAGTCATCCAGTCTGATAGTTTTTCTAATGCAAACATTTCTAGTGTTTTAGGTTGCTGTATAAAGTACTTGTACTCCAACATGTTTTATCTGAAAAAATAATAGTACAATATTATAAATGCGAAAGTTTCTAAAATATTCGTTACTCTTTCATGTAAAAACGGCTGATACCACAAATACCCTTAGATTTTCCCCTGCCAGGGGATTTGTGGAATTGTTGTCCATAAATCGGCTGTGCTATTTCGGAAGGGGATTTGTGAAAAATCCCACAAATCCCTTTTCGTATTTCACTGGCAGGGGAAAATCTAAGGGGATTTGTGTTTTTTTTTTTCACAAATCCCCTTCCGAAATAGCACAGCCGATTTATGGTGTAACGTTACATATTGGCTTTAAACAATATGTAAGCGTACATTTTCTCCCTATTTCATCCCAAAATCACCACTTATTCATAGGAGACTATGTGGATACCTACATACCAAATTTTCATACAACTAATATCTTTTCAATCGTGTCCTCACGATAAAGCATATGATTTTTCTTGTTATTTGGCCCCACCGTGGGGCCAAATGTCACGGTAGTGAACATAAAAGTATATAGTAGTAAATAGGTAAAGGTAAAATAATAAGAGGTTAATAAATACAAGTATATTTAAAAAAAAATGAGATTAGATGGGATGGAATGATAGTAAATGTAATGTAGGTAAATGTAGTAAAAGTTAAAGGGATGATAAAAAAAGGTAAAGTAAAATTAAGAAACGATGTAAAAATCATAAGAACTGAGAGGGTTCAGTGGCTTGCAGCGGGGAATGGCTCGCGGGTTCAGCAGCCCGCAGTAGGTTCAGCAGCCCATAGCAGGATCAATAGACCGCAGCAGAGAATGGCTCGCGGGTTCAGCAGCCTGTAGCAGGTTCAGCAGCCCACAGCAGGATCAGTAGTCCGCAGCCCATAGCAGGATCAGTAGTCCGTTTTTCTTTTTGACGTGACAACGTCTTATAAATTGGTTTGCCGGGTGACACTTCAAGAAACTGCGTTACGCTCCGCTCACGTTATGCGCTCACAATGAGAGCGAGTGAGAGGGACGCGTGCCTTTCACTTTTTATGTCTGTCTCTCTCGCTCTTAGGCGGGCTAACCATGCCCGAGTCGCCGATTCGCTTAGGCGCCTGCATACAAGTTTACACGTTGCCAGTTAATTGTAAAACGATTGTGTAGTGATAATGTGACTACGAATGAATATTCACATTAAAATTATTTTACCACTCAAAGTCGTTGTCACGTAAAACTTTCGCCCGTATACCGACTTTACAGGCAACCAATTTTTTTAAAAGTGAAATAAATACATAAGGAATACTACTATTATAACAAGAAAAATATGCTTTATCGTGAGGACACGATTGAAAAGATATTAGTTGTATGAAAATTTGGTATGTAGGTATCCACATAGTCTCCTATGAATAAGTGGTGATTTTGGGATGAAATAGGGAGAAAATGTACGCTTACATATTGTTTAAAGCCAATATGTAACGTTATTTAAAGCCAATATGTAACGTTACAATGGACAACAATTCCACAAATCCCCTGGCAGGGGAAAATCTAAGGGTATTTGTGGAATACGCCGTAAAAACTACTGAATGGATTGAGCTGAAATTTGGAACATAGAAAGATTATAGTCTGCCAAAACAAATAGGCTACTTTTAATCCCGAAAAAAATACAGGAGCTAAGGACACTGCTCGTACACAGTAAAATTATAATAAATCCAAACTTCTGGGGCCCGGAGCCTTATCACATAATAAGAGAGTCGTAGTTATAATCAATCACGCTGGCCAGTAGGTGTTGGCCGATGACACATTATCTACAGAATTATTTTGTTACATACCGCGGTTTCCTCACAATGTTTTTCATCACCGTTAAAGCCGTTGGTGACTTGTACATCTGTACTTGAGGAAAAACGATTTTAGGTACTTACAGGCGGACTCGAACCTCAAACTCACGAATATACACGCGTTCCGCCACGGGTTCGCCCGTGGAACGTCTATAGCTAGAACGTATATAGCTCAGGGATCACTTGCATATACAATGATGAAACAATTTTTGAAATCTGTTTAGCAATATTTATCCGATACTAGTGTCACTCAATTGTATTGCTTTCCCGGAAACTTTTTTATTTCATTGGTATAGGTACCTACAATTCACACACAACACCATCTGACCCCAAACTAAGCAAAGCTTGTGTGATGGCGGCCAAATAGGTGATATAATACTTATATATAGTTTTTAAATACATACTTAATATACATAGAAACGCCCAGACACAGTGCAAACATTTGAATTTATAACACAAATATTTGCACTGGGTGGGGATCGAACCCACGACCCTCGGCTTCGCAGGCAGAGCTACTACCAACTAAGCCACGAGGCCAGTTGAACAGACATATCCCATAAATATTTAAAGTGAAGAAGTGTTTGGCAGCACTTTTAAGATTCGATGGCTTCGAATCACCAACATACTACGGCGGGGAGCGTCTGAACGGATGGGTAAAGATTTGTAAGTTCGTAAATTGTCTTGTGAGGCAAAATCTAAATTAAACATTAAGAAAAATATTACCACAAAATAGACAAGGTGTACAAAACAAAAGTTCCAAACTCCTATTCTTTTAATAGGTTTACACTTGACCGCAGTCTCGCCTGATGTTAAGCGACGGTGCAGTCTACGAAAACCAAAGTTAAGAACCAAACCAAAATTGTAACCAACGCGAAAAACCCACTCATGCAACGTACCTATTCCACAACATCAACCATGAAACGATGTCGCTTTTTCGAGCTACGAGCAGTCCGATAGAAAAAAGGGCAAGGTATATTGAATATTTGCAAACAAATATTATAAATGCAGTTAAGTATTTCCTTATTGTTATCCTATTTTGATTTCCCACAAAGCAAATCTGTATCGGGAAAACAATAATAAAAAAATGTTTGTCTGTAAAGTCGGTTTACTGACGATAGAACGTGACAACGTCTTAAGAAAATACTGATGGAATGGTAGCATTTTTCAAAAGAAAATTTTAATTTCATTTGTTTAATAGATTTGTATGTAAAAAGTAATCAGTAGAATTTAGTCATTTTCAATCAAAACAACGCAAAAAAGCTTTTAGATGCCGGGGATCGAACCCGGGGCATTTCACATGCAAAGCGAACGCTCTACCACTGAGCTACATCCTCGCTTGAACTACTGGTCGAAATAATTAATACAACTGTAACAAGGTAACGTCCGACGGTCGTTACCTTCCAAGGTAACGCTACATGACGTCATGTTTTGCGGGCGTGCAGCCGGCTTCATCGAATTATAAGACGTTGTCACGTCAATAAACAATAACACGCTAAGCTTCGTATTTATAAAAGAACTTACCAATTACAAATTTTGAAATCACTCAAATTACTTTAGTTTTTAACTGTAAAATGCTTTTATTTCCTCGACTGCCTCTTATTTATTTAAATCCAAATATTCAATTGACATTTGCTTTGTCCTCCACACCCATCCTATTTGTGATACTACTCAATAGGTAATATAAATAATAACATTACAAAACATTGTGTGTTCACAGGAAAAATTAATTAAGGATAACTATTATTAGAATATACTTAATAATATAGGGTATATCCTGTTGTCTATGCATACCGCAGAATACAACAATATTTAGATATTTATGTTTATGTGTTACGAGTATACCTACCTACTAGCGGCGTGTCCCGACTTCTTCATAACTAGTAGTCCCCGCGGTTTCACTCGCGTAGTTTTTGATTCCGTGATTTTCCCGGGATAAAAAGTAGCCTACGTGTCTAGACCATTATCTCCAGTGGCGGCCTTAGGGGGTGGCGCACAGGGCGATCGCCCGGGGCCTCGCTCTTGCAGGGCCGCGCGCAAAACCTTAAGCAAATAAAAATAATGGAACAAAGACACCATCAAAATTTAAAATTAACAAAACATTTTTGAGGAATTCGATGACACAAGATCGGCTTTCATGCTTTGCCATTCTTTCGATTATTCTGTAATTCAAAATGTCAGTCTAAAGAAAAGCCACAAAAATCAATTTTAAAATGTATCATCTCTGTGCCTATTTGTTAATTTTGTAAATCTTTCAATGTAAAATGTATCACTTTGCTGTACTAAGTAGTATACTTAACTTTAAGCAATTCATACTTTTCACGAAGGTCAAAGGGCCTCGCAAAGACCTGCCGCCCGGGGCCTCGTAATGGGTAGGTAAAGCCGCCACTGATTATCTCTATATGTGCCAAATTTCATCCAAATCCCTCCGGTAGTTTATCCGTGAGGGAGTAAACAAACATACATATTTAATTATAAATATAAACAATCCACTAAATGTTCTCACTGCTGGGACTCGGGCACAGAATAAATATTAGTACAGAAGCTTCACTTCCCGAAAACAATTATATGAATAGCGGCTCTTGATGGGACACAACAAAGTTCAATTCAGCTCGCATTAGCGCTCAATTCTTGTCGCGATTTTCAACTCACCATCTACGCTCTCTTCTAACGCGTAACTCTGTCCCTGTCTAGCGCGTTTCCTTTGTAGCGTTGTTTCCTGGAAGGAACGGTATAGCGGTAGGCTAAAACCGCGCGATCTTGAGCGAGTGAGGGTGCACTGACTCGGGCCTTCTCTCGCAAGTAGAGAGTCAAGGCCACAATCCACCACGCTGATCCAGTCCGGGTTTTGTAGATGACACATGACTTCGAAAGATTCTGGGTACATGTCGGTTTCCTTCACCGTTTTTAAGTTAGCGGCATTACGTACATGACTGTTGATAGATGAGTGAGGGCAACACTGTCAACCCGCCCTCTGGCGACCGGAAATGTAGATTGACACACTCTCTTGATGGCGTCCCTTGAGATAATGTAAGTGCAACATGTGAGATAAATAAAACTGTAATCCACACACGAGGGTTTTAATAAATACACCCATGACCCGTGAATCTAACCATGACAGCAGAAACGAAGAACATAAACAATGACTTCGACAACACAGTTTATAATATTAATAGGATAATAACTTTCTTTCAGCAGGCAGAGCTTTAATTTACTAAACTTAATGACAATAACGTCTGATAGATCTGGACGTCTACTCTCTTTCTACGAAAAACGTAATTTCGCAATTAACTTGCGACTTTCCTACTCCGGTTCTACTTCGATCCGTCCTTTCGTCCGTTGGCTACTCTAATTATTTTAGAGTAGGCTTAAAACACGTCAAACAATGATCGATCGGACGAATCGAAGAAAAATCGGAGTAGGCGAGCAGGAAAGTCGCGAGTTTATTTTGAAATTACTTTGTTCGAAGAAAGAGAGTGTCTTCTCTCTGTTGTACCTACGTAAAAAGTCTTGGACGTCTACTCTAATTCAACGAAAACGTAATTTCGATATAAACTCGCTATTTTCAAACTCCGATTCTACTTCGATGCGTCGTTTTGTCCGTTTAAATCTTCTAAGCCTACTTAGAATATTTAAACGTCAAACAATGTTGTATCGGACGAAACGAAGTAGAACGAGAGCAAGAAAGTCGCGAGTGCTTATTCGAAATTTCGTTTTCGTAGACACAGAGTAGACGTCCTGGACGTCAACTCTTTTTCTACGTAAAACGTAATTTCGAAATAAACTCGCGACATTTCCGATCGGACATTGTTTGACTTTTAAATGTTCTAAGCCTACTCTAATTAGACTTAGAACATTTAAACAGTCAAAACGACGGATCGAAGTAGAACCGCGCTTCTACCGCCTAACTACATCGGCTATCGCTTTGCTAATGCTATCTCTATCATTTCAAGCGAAAAGAAGAGAGAGAGAAACATCAAAGCTATGACATTTTTCATTCGGCGGTAGACGGGAGTAGGAAAGTCGCGAGTTTTGTTCGAAATTACGTTTTACGTGGAAAGAGAGAGATCCTGGTTGAAATTTAGAACACAGCTATAGATTATGTTAGGACTAACACAGGCTATTATACCCTGGAATAGCTCCCGGTGGTTAGGGCTGCAGAGTGAGGAACCTCCAGACGATGCGCGCTGTGTCGAGGATGACCGCCGCGTCTGAACCTTGTTACTTGTTATTGTATAGGTATTATTCCGATCAGGAAATACGACGTGACTGACCAACAAACATTGTATTTTAATAGGAAATAGAACAAGCTGGTTCTGTAGTCAGGTTCTGCCTGTAGAGTTGAAGGTCGTGGGTTCGATTCCCATCTAAAACAAATATTGGTGTGATGAAATCAAATATTGTTGTCTAGGGTTGCCTGAGTGGTTCTGTGCATGATAAGTACCTCTATATTTATTAATACAGGGTTACTGGTAATCAGCCTGCATCCATTTAAGGGCATGTATTTAAACAAACAATACTTGTTCTACAAATTTTGTTAAAACTCAATACATTTGCGGTAACGCATGCTCACTACGCAACTGAACTACCAAACAAAAAAAGATTCATCAAAATCGATTCACTATTGGCGGTGCTATCGCGTAACATACATGCAAAAAAAACAACATACGCCCGAATTGATAACCTCCTCCTTTTTGGAAGTCGTTTAAAAAAGCATTTATTCGTGCGCTTAGCCTGAACCGCACGCGCTGTGGACAACTGAGGAGCTAAGGACTGATGCGATATTTGCAATAAACGTTATTGTGATTGTTATTTGATCTCCTCTCCTGGAATTTTAGTAGTGGTAGGACTCTTAGCAGAGTCCGCCTGGGGAAGTACCACACCTTTGCCAAATATTCTACCGCCAAGCAGTAATGTGTAGGTAAACATTACTGTGTTCCGGTTTGAAGGGCAATGATTCCAGAGAAATTACAGGGCTTAGAGACATAATATCTTAGATCTCTGGGTGACGAGCGCAGCGCAGTGCTAGGTAATGATTTGGACTATTGTTCCGTATAATCGGGCAACATTATATCGGCCGACGATTAGCGTGTATCTATGGTTTTGACAGCCGGCTGTGAAGTGACGTTGTCTCGTTTCGCTGGTACGTTCGAGCGACTCCTGGTTTGCTTTTCTGGATAAAAGTGTTATAGTTCGCGGGAACGACGAGTTTTTCGGGATAAAACCTTGAGTGTTGTGCGGGAATACATTATCAACGTGAATATTTACTACTGGATTAGTGCTGGAGTACTTGTGAAGTGGCTACTGGGACTGGCCCCTTCTCAACCGCGGGACCGGTTGAACTACTTACTGGAACGGGAATTCGCGAGGTCGCCTCGATATCGTCTGGTTTGGTATCACAAATTCCCTTCCTTCCTTCTTCCTGACAACCAAACTGGACTTTGGACGACGCCGGGAGCAGTAATTGGGTGAGTAGTTTTAGGTACCCTGTTTGCAACTAAGGAGTAAATCTTAAAATCGGTATAACGGCATTTAGTTTGTTTTTAATTCTCGCTTATGGGCCCCGAGACGGTATTTCTGGCATAAATACTGAACATTTTTTGGTAGCAGAGCGTGGTTGGCCGTAAATACTCCCTTTTTGTTATATTTTTCTGGCAAAATATACCGGGTAGGCCGAATATTTGGGGGTTCCCAGTTTATAATTTCTCCCCAAACTGTCGGGAAATTAGTATTAAGTGGTATCCGGTTTTTTAGGTTGCGGATATATTTGTTGTGACATTGTCCGAACTTTAGGTTAATTTAAAATTTAAATTTAAATTTAAAATGGCTTCGGATTTGGCCAACCAGCTCCGGTGGTTTGAATCCTTACAAGGATTGGTCGGCCGGAGAGACCGGGAGGAGGCGCTGCTAAACAGGGCAGAACAGCTCGACAGGCGCCTGGAGGTCGCTGAGAGGAGCGCAGGATCGCTGCGGGATGCAAGGCCGTCTCCACCTGAGGAGCAGATGGAGAGGATCGAGGCGGACATGCGGCGCATTCTGGACTTGTACGACGAGGTCTCCGAAGGGGTTCGCCAGATGGAGAGGTCTCGTCAGGGAAGGGCGAACTCGGGACCCGTCATCAGGAATGCGGGCTCGGGTGTAGTGGGACGCCTTCCCACTCTGGACTTGCCCAGGTTTACAGGGAACCTGCGGGAGTGGAGCGGCTTCCGGAGCATGTTCGCCTCTCTCGTAGATTCACGCACCGACTTGACGAGGGCGGAGAAACTGGCGTATCTCCGCACGTCACTGGAGGGTGAGGCACTCTCCCTGATCCAGCACCTGGAGCTGGACGACGACAACTTCGGCACGCCGATGGAGTTGCTGGAGACGAGGTTCCAAAACCCTCGGCTCCTCGCCGACGCTCACGTGTTCCAAATACTGGGGCTGCCGAAGGTGACTGAGAGGTCTCAGTTGCGGCCACTAATCCTCACGCCCGTGAAGGTGGCGTACAACGCCTTGCGCAGCTTGGGACTGCCAGTAGAACACTGGTCGTTTCTGCTGGTCCACATCCTGCTGGGCAAGGTGCCGCTGGAGTTGCGCGCCCGGTTCGAGCGGGAAAGGGGCCTTCACGCCGACCCGAAGGTCTTCCCCACGTTTGAGGAGCTACTTCGGGTCCTGGAGTGGGAGGCGAGGATGGCAGAGTCGGCGCCTCAGGAGGCGCAGCCCGCCGCGTCAGCTCGTGGCCCTGCCGGAACAGGACCGCGACCTACCAATCCCCGCACTCAGGGTGCGGTGAAGCGGACGGCGACGGTGAAGAGTGCGTCGGAGCAGGAGTGCCCGAACTGTGGCCAGCTTCACGCGCTGGTGCAGTGTCCGGCCCTGCTTTCGCGGACGACTTCCGAACGACGAGGGATCGTTCGGCGGTTGCGTCGATGCTACGGGTGCCTGGGGGGTCATTTGTACAATGACTGCCCCACGGCACGGCCGTGTCCTGGGTGTGGGGGACCACACCATCAGCTCTTGTGCGTCAGGAGCGATGGTGCTGGTCGACAGCCCTCAGGGAGGGGGCCCTCCACGGGCGGGGGCGCTCCCACGCAGAGCCACGCATTGTACAACAATGAAGTGGCTACAGCGTGGAGCACACCCCCTCCACCCCAACCCACGGCAGCACCGGGCAGCCCAACAAGGGGCGTCCTACACGCGGCTCGGTCACCGACCTCACAGCCCGCGCGGACGCGGGCGAACTGGAGAGGTGGAAGGGTGATACCGGAGTCACCACTGGGGTCACCTCCCCAGCGTTACCCTTCTCCGCCGCTGGATCCGCGACCGATGGAATGGAGGGCGTACACGCCTCCCCTCCATGAACATCCGAGGCTGGAATACCACCCGCCCTACTTTCAGTATGGCAGGGCAGCTGGATATGCCCCCCCTCCGATGGCCCTTATGACTCGGCAGCCATACTGGGCTGGGCCCTGTAGTCCGACGGGTTCGGACGGGCCTCGGAGGGATTGACTAGCCTCCGTTCCCTTGGCACAGGATCAACCGGTGGTCCTGCTGCCCACCCTCTGGTTAAGGGTTTGGGGTCCAAGAGGCGACTACGTCCGGATACGAGCGCTCTTGGACACAGGGTCCCAGGGGTGCATTTTGACAACCCGGGTTGCTCATCGCCTGGGCCTGGCTAGGTTTCCGTCACCGACTCCGTTGCGGGGAGTCGGGAACACAGAGGTGCGGTCGGCTGGACAGACCCGCCTCTCCTTCTCGTCCGTACATTCCTATTCGGAAAGGATTGCGGTCAGGGCCACCGTCATGGATTCGGTTGTCGGTTGGCTTCCTCAGGCGGACATAGATCCGGATCTTTTTTTTTTTTTTTTTTTTTTTAAATAAAGAGTGACGAGACGAGCAGGACATGTGCTTGATGGTAAGCAACATGCCTGCCACATAACAGCACAGTGACACCCAGCTATTGGAACATGAAGAGTCCAAATCATTACCTAGCATTGCACTGCGCTCGTCACCCAGAGATCCAAGTTGTTATATCTCTAAGCCCTGTAATTTCTCTGGAAACAATGCCCTTCAAACCGGAACACAGTAATGTTTGCACATTACTGCTTGGCGGTAGAATAATTGGCAAAGGTGTGGTACTTCCCCAGGCGGACTCTGCTAAGAGTCCTACCACTACAAAACTTTTGTCCTGTACTAAGGGTCTCAGGTTGGCGGATCCCCGCTTCGGGATGGCGGGTCCGGTAGATCTTTTGTTGGGTTCTGATGTACTGGGTTACATCATGAACGGGAAGCCTAGACTGTTGGACCAGTCTTCGCTGATGGCGCTGCCCACCATCTACGGGAACGCCATTTTGGGAATGGTGGATGAGTGGCAGCAGTCGAATCAGGCTTCTTTTACGGGAACGGCCCTCGCTCAGATCATGCAGAGGTTCTGGGAGATCGAAGAGCCGCCTACCGTGTCTCGGCTGGATCCCGAGCACGTGGAGTGTGAGAACTTTTATCAGGCTCACACTCGGAGAATGGTTTCTGGGCGATTGGAGACTAGGCTGCCTTTCCGGGATAACCCCCCGCGTCTGGGCCAGTCTCGATCATTGGCCGAGAAAAGGCTCAGGTCCATGGAGCGACGCATGGCTCGAGATCCGGTACTTCGGGAAAAGTACATCGAGTTCATGAGGGAGTATGAGGCACTGGGCCACATGTCTCCGGCTCGCGACGACTGGTCGACCATGGACCACTACTTTTTGCCTCATCACGCTGTTTTGAAAGCGTCGACAGGCAAACTCAGGACGGTGTTCGATGGATCCGCTCCGACTTCGACAGGAGTGTCACTGAACCAGTGCCTCCACGCTGGACCGAAGTTACATCGGGATATTGTAGACATCATCCTGAATTTCCGTAGGCATCAGGTGGTGTTGGGAGCGGACATCCGTATGATGTTCCGACAAACGGTCATACACCCCGAGGACAGTAGGTTCCAGTTGATCCTCTGGCGGGAAAGTCCTCAGGACCCTATGATGGTGTATGAGTTGAACACCAACACCTATGGGTTGAGATCAAGCCCCTTCATTGCGATCCGCTCACTGCTGGAGTTGGCGGAGCAAGAACGGGCTCGGTACCCACGTGCAGCCGCAGTTCTGGAACGCGACCTATACGTGGACGACGTTTGCACTGGTGCGCAGACGGTGGAGGAAGCTCTGTTGCTCCGGGATGAGCTTACAGAGCTTCTCGCATCTGGAGGCTATGAGCTTCGGAAATGGCTCTCTAACGACCCCAACGTCCTGGCTGGTATCCCGGACGATCACCAGCAGGATCCGGGGCTCTTCGAGGAAGGTGACGATCCGCACGGGATTGCGGTTCTGGGCATGCAGTATCAACCGGTTGCTGACATCTTCACCTTTCGGGTGGCACTGGAAGCCACACGCGCGTGGACGAAACGGACGGTTTTGTCCACCATCGCTAGGATGTTTGATCCAAACGGTTGGATCAGTCCGGTTCTGTTCGCAGCCAAGTGTCTGTTACAGCGACTTTGGACTCTGAAGGTCTCATGGGACGACCCCCTGGTTGGAGACTCGCTTAACACTTGGCTTCGTTTAATATCTGACCTCGAAACGGTCAATCGAGTGGCGTTGCCCCGTCGCATTCTGCCACCAGGCTGTAGCCGGATCAGCCTGCACGGGTTCTGTGATGCGTCCGAGCTGGGCTATGCCGCATCTGTGTACTTGCGTACAGTTGACGCTGGAGGCCACGTCAATGTCACGCTCTTATTGGGGAAGAGCAAGGTAGCTCCTATCAGGACACGACTCACCATTCCGAAACTGGAATTGAGCGGAGCCACATTACTTGCTCGGCTGCTCAAGCATGTATATCAGGAACTGTCCACCTCGATAGACATCCGGAATGTCTATGCGTGGTCCGACAGTCAGGTCGTGCTTGCCTGGTTAAGAGCAGCCCCTCACACCTTGGAGACCTTTGTGGGAAATCGGGTTTCCCAAGTCCAAAACCTTGGACTGGACATGGTTTGGAGACATGTCCCGGGTGAGTTGAACCCCGCTGACTGTGCTTCGCGCGGCTGTTCCGCGCCGGAGCTAGTTGATCACCCCTTATGGTGGGGTCCGGACTGGCTGCGGGAGCCAGAAGCTTCCTGGCCAGCTCTCGGCGCGGACTCGGAGCGAGCGGAGCTGCCCGGAGTCCGCGTGCATGCGATTGTGGCGGAAGTGCCCCCAGACCCTGACTGGTTGACGGGTCGTTACAGCAAGCTGGATAAGTTGTTGGGGGTAACTAGCTGGATTAAACGCTTCATCCACAACTGTCGTCACCCTCGTCAGAGGAGGAGTGACCAGATCGCCACTGTGGAGGAGCGTCGGAGTTCCTTGCTGCACCTTATTCGGCTGGTGCAGGGTGAAAGGTTTCCGACGGAACTTGAGGCGCTGCGCTGCGGACGCGCTCGTTTGAAGGGTGCGGTCGCCAAGTTGAACCCTTTCACAGATCAGGATGGTCTTCTGCGCGTAGGAGGTCGGCTCCGGAAAGCCAACCTGCCGTACGGCAGCAGGCACCCCCTGTTGCTACCGAAAGGAGGTCCTCTGGTGGACCTGCTGATCACCGATCGGCATATCGGTAACGCGCACGCTGGATGTGGCGCGCTTCTCGCTGTGTTGCAGCGTGAATTCTGGATCTTGTCGGCTCGCAGGGCGGTCCGAAAGGTGCTGTTTAGATGTGTCCCTTGTTATAGGCTCAAGGCGTCTACCATGCAGCCCATGATGGGAGATCTTCCTCCGGATAGGATTTCTCCCTCGAGGCCGTTCGACGGGGTCGGAACGGACTTCGCTGGGCCCTTCTCGGTCAAGTCATCAACGTTGCGTAACGCCAAGGTCGTTAAAGCCTACCTGTGCGTCTTTGTGTGTTTGGCCACCAAAGCAGTCCACCTGGAGCTGGTCTCTGCGCTGTCTACGGAGGCCTTTGTCGCGGCGCTGGATCGCTTTGTAGCGCGAAGAGGAGTACCCTCTTTAATACGTTCGGACAATGGCACAAATTATCGAGGGGCGGCGAATTATTTACGCGAAGTTAATAATTTTTTAAATTCTGGTAATAATAGTTTAAGTCTGGCTCTCGCCCAGCGGGGAATCAGCTGGCAATTTAGTGTGCCGGCCTGTCCTCACTGGGGAGGAATTTTTGAGGCTGCGGTGAAGTCTGCTAAAACCCATCTCCGCCGTGTCATCGGGGAGACCGTGTTAACTTGGGAAGAGTTAGTCACGGTACTATGCCGCGTGGAGGCAGTTCTTAATTCCCGTCCTCTCTGTCCAATCTCGCCTGACCCTAACGATCTAGAAGTCTTGACGCCGGGTCACTTCTTGATCGGTCAGCCTTTAACCGCGTTGCCGGAGTATCCCTGGAAGGATGAGCGCCCCGGACGGCTGTCCCGTTTTCAGTTATTGCAGCAAATAAGTCAAGACTTCTGGAGGCGCTGGTCGGCCGAGTACTTGCATCTGTTGCAACAACGGGTAAAATGGACAGATAGGACGGAGGCCCCTCGGGAAGGGGACTTAGTATTATTAAAAGAGGCAAATTTGGCCCCCCTACTCTGGCGTAGGGGACGTATTTTAAAATTGATATCTGGTACTGATGGCACACCCCGCGTGGCGGAGATTCTGGTCTCTGGTTCCAGACTTCAGCGCGCGGTGTCCTCTCTGGCACGCCTGCCCCTTTATTAGATATACGTATTTTTCATGGTTAAAATTTTATTTAATTTTATTGCTATTTTTGGTAAAGGTTTTTTTTGGTTTGATTTCCACTTTCGGGTCAAAGTTGGGAATTTCGTTTTATTTGGGGTCCGGATACTACTAAATACTAGTTACTAAATACTAGTTGCTAAATACTGGTTTTCTAAAATTGACCTGGAGTTCAATTGGTCGGGGGTTTTGTTCCGTATAATCGGGCAACATTATATCGGCCGACGATTAGCGTGTATCTATGGTTTTGACAGCCGGCTGTGAAGTGACGTTGTCTCGTTTCGCTGGTACGTTCGAGCGACTCCTGGTTTGCTTTTCTGGATA